>OU342679.1:20000000-21250000 GCA_910589285.2 Mythimna ferrago
TTTCTGACTCTGCTCAGCAAACACGTGGACAAAATTCTCAACTATCTTGGGACTGAAGGCTGGCACTAGAATCTTCCGTCGACGGCGCCAGATAGAAACTGATTGAGAAAGAAAATGTGAATTCAAGAGTTGAGGAAAAAGTATTAAAACTTAAACTATCATAGTATGTAACATAGATTAGATGTCAAATGTATTTAATTTATATATACTGTCACAATGTTATAAAATTCAATAATGTTTCTATGGGTTTATGCCTGAAAAGAAACAATAACTAATTAAATTACAAAACTTCAGACCCAGTAGGTATCTCTGTGTTTGCCAAAAATCCTAAGTCCTAATCCTTTAAACGGTGTAACATCTTAAAATACTTAAAGAACCAGATTATTAGTTAAGGATCCAGAGGAAATGTGTTCAGTACATTTGAAGATGCATCAGAACTTCAGCAAACTACTATGTAATATACTTAAAATGAAGAAAGTCAGATACGATCAGAAGAACTAAAGAAACTGAGTACTCCGTACTTCAATTCTTCTTTTCTGCCGGGTAGTTTGCGACAACTAGAAAAGTTAAAGAGATGAAACAGGTGTATAGTTCCATCCCGCTTTCTCGCTCGCACGCCTGACATTTTAACACGTCATGGTAAGGGCCCGGATCCTAAACAGAGCACGTGGTTGAGTATGATATGCAAAAAAGGAGGAGAGACATATCTTGCAAATAAACTTCAATTTAGCATTGAGTTTAGAATGAGATTGCGCCACGACAGTGATGCAGATGTACTAGACCAAAAGCAGTAAAATGGAGAGAAAGCAAGCCTAATACATCACTAGCAAACGCGGCATGCGTCTCCTAGTGATGTATAATGCCAGTTATCTTCTAGCCATGTTATTTATAACAAAACCAGTAGCATAGGCACTGCACTCATCACATTTGAAGGTCACTCTAGCACTTATGATGGACTGATAATCTAGCACTGCATAATGTTACACAACACTATTTATGATTCATCGTACCAACTCTATTTTAGCTGTTAAAGTTCATGTTTAACTCGCCATAACTTGTTTATTTGGATGTCAGTTGGTCCAAGGTAATATTACTGTTTTTGGACTGACATTCGAAACCATTGCCAAAAATTAACTTCAATTCGGCAAGAAATTCCATAAGATCTTTTATGTAAGTACAAGATGTGCTTTGGCTGAAAGCGTATAAATTGATTATAGCAGGACTCAAGTCACTGAAGTGAAGAAAATTTAACATGCTCACTGCGTTATGAGGTCGAACAAGCCACATGCGTAACTTCTCGCACGTGCGGCAGTCAAAATCGCTTTCATTCACTCTGTGACAGTTATGTTAACATTTCTGCGGGTGTAAAAATTTTATGAGGCCAGAAAGGTTTCATACACATTGCAAAGAAGTTCAACTTTGCATCTAAAAGACCTCATACGCACTGGAGCAAGACCATGAAAAATGGTTCAGCAGGAAGCGTGTTAATCGGTATCCTAGGCTAATATGTATGTATGTAGTTACTTATATAAGATGTAGCCTAGTTCTGAGCTGACACAATTTCTTTTTGTCTCAGATCCCAAAAAATAGGGGCCATCCTTTGAATACACTAGTGCATACAAAGGATGAACCCTATTTTTTATTACAATGTAGCTTTATATGTATACACTAATAAGCAATTTAATTATATCCTAAACTAATAAATTGTCTTTACTAAGAATGTGTCCGATAGCATTTTTCATCTTGTCTCTATTATGGCGAATACACTTTGTTCTTATGTTTATTAAGGTCATGCAAAGTCTAAAAAGAACATTGAAATGTCCTAGAGAAGTAATTCATGCATAATTTTGCCACAAACATCAGCGATTTTTCCAGATTACCATCGTGACACATCACAAGTTTACATTATAGCCCGATTTACCTTGTTGTTGGAAGTTTTTAAGTCCTGTTCGGCTCAGTTACGAAATATTCTCTTGTCTCTGCATGCGTGTCACTGCTGATATTATTTTCCTTATTGTCTTACCTCCGAATTATTACGAATTCGCTCGCATTTGCTCTTTACGTTGAACATTTTTATACAGACGTGACATGAAGACATATGGACTCATTAACATTGATATAATGTTACTGTTATAGCTATTGGAATTGTAGTCATGTTTGTAAACACCCATTTTGTACAAAGACACTTTCACGTAATAAACTATGTAGCAGTGAGTGACGAGGCCAAAGACTACTAGGTGAGAAGAAGCCAGTTAACACCCTCACATCAAAGAGTTCAGAAAAGGGAAACACATTTGGAATACTGCAGGTAATTTGGAATACTCGGATATCTCTATGAATGTCAATGGCATGACGGTGTTGTTTTAGCAACAGACTAATTTTGAAAAAGATTCGACAGTAATGTAATCCAACATCAGCATGATGATAATGAATTGTAATTATCTATATGTTACAACAATTTAATTTAATTCAGTAATGTTTATTAAATGATAAATAAATAATGATTTGTTAAGGATTACATTAAAATAGGCTCTTAATCAACTAGTGCGCCTCACCAACAGAGATTGCATCACTGCTTACCATCAGGTGGGATCGCAGTCAAGCACTAGTTTATAAAAATAAAATAATAATATTGAACGAACAGTGTGCTTACCTGGTGCGAATATTCCGCCATTCCCAATAATTTTTCTGATGAACCTGTGTAAGTCGTCTTTTTCCATGCATGTCTTCAAAACCATCTCGAGATCGACAGGGTTTACTACGACTGCACAGAAACAACATATTCAGTTAGCTAGGCATCCTAACTCCACAAATATTTGAGTACTTTAACTTGTTCCCGTGGGGGAGTTAAGGCTCTTAATATTAAAATTTAATAAAGGACAATATTAGTTTAAATAAAGTATTTGTTGCTTAAAGAGGGATGTTCAAAAGTATCAAGCGATATTTTTTTTTACAACTATCGCACAACACCGTCTAGTCCCTAGCTAAGCAGAGCTTGTGTTATTCCTCATAACACAAGCTCCTGCTAGACAACTGATAAACATAGTTATATATTTCTAAATACATAAATATTATATATAAATTACACCCAGACAGAACAAATGATCGTGCTCGTCACACAGACATTTGACCTCCGGCATAGCAGTCCGGGCCACTAACCACTAGATCAACAGGCCAGTCAATGAAAAATAATCAAGTGAAAATTAATCAAGTTTTTTGCATTTTGGTGGTCAGAATCAAATTGTGTGTTGATTTAACACTCTCAGTGCCATGTGCCCAACAGATTAATTATTTTATTGCAAGCCAATATGATTTTTTATAACTTAACTCCGCAGGCCATGTGAGAGGCGCTGTTTTAAATGCATTTACTTACTATTCCTTGTCTAACAAGCCAATGTCAAAGAATACAGGCATAGTTCACGGCGTATCCTGCCAGCTGCACACATGGCTTGCTACAAAAGTTAGTTCAATTGTAATGTGGCCAGATGCATAAAAATATACAACCTTATTTTATAGTACATGCAAAACCTGAACCACCTGTCTAATTTTACAAGCTTTTATTTATTTTTTATTAGATAAACTAATGTTACAGCCAATTAAGGATTTACAATTTACTATCTAAACATTTATGCCTCAGAAACAAACAGAATAAAACGCTAGTACCATTCAAGCCTAGTAGTGGTGTGCTGTGTGAGTGGGTGTGTTGGAGTGAGTGTGAAGAGTTGATGTGGTGTATGAAATAGTAAAATACAATAAAATAATAAAAATTATTATTATTAATGTAATAGTTGGTGTGGTGTAGTTTAGTTTCACCTATCCCGATGTTTGTCTGTCATCAAATCTTGCAAAGTAAAGACCCACTTCCCGGTTAATGATTGAGCTGAAATTTTGCATGCTTGTGTAAATCAGATGGCAATGCAAAATCATTATGACATGGGGCTGATCTGATGATGCAACTGGGAGGTGGCTATAGGGACTTGGTAGTTAAACTACAGAACCCCATCGAGTTTGGGCTCGTATGATTCGTCTTGACGAGCATTAATTATACAAGGTGTCGTTTTGAAGTTGCAAAATATTTCAGGAGGTAATTATGTTAGTGATTCTCAACCCGAATCAATAATAAAATAAGTAGGTAATTTTTTTTTTTTTTATAACCGTACTTTTTTTCACACACAAACACGGAACAATAAAGGGCGTTTTCACACACACTAACTCGCAACGATAGTTTCATAAATAATGTATCATCCAATCATCATCCCGCACGCCACACCCTAGCCACGCCCCCGCGGCCATCGATCAATCGATTTAGTTTAGTGTAATTAAAAAATTAAATAACAAGTATTACTGATTATTGACCAGGTTTCGTATTTTTACATGATTATTTATGAGTTTTATTACAACCTCCTGAAATATTGTGCAGTTTTAAAACTGCACCTTGTATAGGTATATCGAGCCATAAAAGCTTGCTATGAAAAAATGATTTTCATTAAAATCTTGTTTATGTAAAGAATCTATGTACAAAATTTCAAAACTGTATTATGAAAAACAGCAGAGTTGAAAAAGCCAGTTTTGGTACCTGGTTGGCGACATAAATTCATTGTCACCGGGCCAGCCGGACGACTAAGGGGTTTTTTTGCTTCCGCACTCAGTTGTGCGCTGGTACCTAATGCCCGCTATGACCTGCCGTGACCTGTTTTGTATTTAGTGTCGGGGGTGTCCAACTTGTGACCTTTTTTAATTTTAAAGAAAAAATATAACACGGTGTAAAAATTATTATAATCGATTCAGTTACTGATTTTGAACAAACTATATTCAGGTTTCGCATCATCATCATCATCATTTCAGCCGATACACGTCCACTGTTGGATATAGGCCTCCCCCGAGCGTCGCCACATCGAACGTTTCGCATTTACAACTTTAAATTTTAATCGTTTTAATCCCGTGGAGGGTCGATCCGGTACATGAAACACTATCGATTTGTAAAGATAAAATTAAAAAATAAAGTACCTTTTTTTCAAAACTCGTATTAATTTACGCATGTACGAAATTAATTTCTTTAAGAAAACATCAGCTGAGTGAGTTCAATGACCTATAAGTAGTAGTCGGCGTTGCGTACAAACTACCTACAGGTCATTGAACTCGTCAGCTGATGTTTTCTTAAAGAAATTAATTTCGTACATGCGTAAATTAATACGAGTTTTGAAAAAAAGGTACTTTATTTTTTTATTTTATCTTTACAAATCGATAGTGTTTTATGTACCGGATCGACCCTCCACGGGATTAAAACGACTAAAATTTAACGGTGTATACTAAAAATTATATTGTAGGTATATGACCCGAACCCCGCCCATGCACATGGCCTGCTTCTCTAGAAAATACATGCATGGCGCTGAGAGTGAATATGATTGCACTATACCTAACTTTTTGATTTGAAAATGAGTACTTACTGAAGAAAAGTATATGTCCCAGCCAACCTCTTACGATTCCATCATTCTGCATGCTCTCATAGCTTAAGTGTTGCATTTGATTCATGATTTCTGAAAGCAAATACGATTAGATAAGCAAATACATTTAACGTCAAATCCATCAGTGCTGGCAGCAGACATGGGCCTGCGGAGGATTAGCGATAGGTAGCTCGCCCTCTGGCTGTCCGGCAACCGTCTACACCTAGCCCAAGTCGTCGACAGCATGTACAGCTCTTGCCATCACGGATCTTGAGCGGTTGCGCAGAAGTCAAATATTCGGTCTCTTTAGTGGTGCGAAGTGAGACGCGGGGGCGGGGAGTGTCAGTGATTGGCTCGCCGCACCATCGCGTCATAGACGTCACTCCTAATTCGTTCCCTGCGTTGCTGCATGTATCTTAAAACAAAGACGATTGGCTCGCCAATGTATGGAATGTGCAAAGCGATCCCCACTCTGACGCCGAGCGCTCAAGATCCGTTTTGGCAACTGTATTGTTCCACACGCGCCTCAAAGAGATTTCAGCAAAACTCTAGTGGCCCAGCAGTGCCGTAGCCTACTGGGGCCATGGGTCGACTTCTGAAAGGGTCACCCGTGGTCCTGCGACGCAAAAGGCAACTTAAGGAACATAGGTGTAGTTTTAGTCAATAAAACCCTTCCGCTCCGCCAAGTCAGCTGAGCGAGTTCAATGACCTGTAGGTAGTTTGTACGCAACGCTGACTATTACCTGAAGGCATTGAACTCGCTCAGCTGACGTTTTCTTAAAGAAATTAATTTCATTCATGCATAAAGTAATACGAGTTTTGAAAAAAAAAGGTTTTTTATTTTTTAATTGTATCTTTACAAATCGATAGTATTTCATGAACCAGATCGACCCTCCACGGGATTAAAACGATTAAAATTTAACGGTGTATAAGCGTCCGTTCTTACTATCGCGATTATAACAGTAATAGGATAGATTACTTTCCTGAACAGACTGAAAGTGCCTGTTCCAAAATTTGGGCTTCCAACTGTATGTTAATTGAATGAAAAACAAGACATGACGAGGTAACGTAATCTGCCCTAGCCAAGTTACAAACGTTTCGCTTGCGCCGAACGCTTCGAGTTGACCTTGCCGCCAATTCTTTTGTTCTGACCACGTGACTGAGCGTTAAGATGACGTCATTCCCGTACATTTGAAGCTTTCTACAAGCGTTAACTATTGCAGATTAGCAACTTGGCTAGGGGTACTGGTGTCAGTTGTCTTAAAAAGTCACTATCCCTTTCTATATCCAAAAAAAACATTTATTACTACGATATCCTTTCTTCCCCTTTGTCGGTATCACTCTTAACAGAGTGAACGTAGTCATCGTGGTCTCCAGGTGTTGCTGGCAAGCTTCACTACACTCTTTTCTGATGGCCGCCTTCATCGTGCATTCGTGTAGTAATAATAAGCCATTTACTGCCGCATTTATCTGGTCAGTCCATCTCATAGGCGAACTTCCTCGTGGCCAGATATCCTTTCATCCATCATAACTCGCTACTGGACACCATCTGGCCTATACCTACTGTCACAGAACTGCCGAAAAGACTCAGCACCCGCCTTACGAATTCTGTGCTTTAGCAAGCTTCTGTTAAAGAATCATGAAGTTAGTGAGGTTCTTTAGAAGCTGAACTAATGTCAATCTACGTTCCGCTATCATCTTAACTAGTATGATTTTGAAATAAAGTTACTGGAGGTGTCTTCACATATCATAAAACTTTGGGATTTATGCTTGAGACGCCAAATTTATCAATTCTATATTTTTTTTTACCTTTGTTTCGTGTCACCAGCTAAACTAATATTATTCATTTTACTTGAAATTATTTCTGAATACTTCTGCCAATCACCCGAGTGTGTTACATAATTCAGAAAAGTGTAACATTGAATAACACGTTCCCGTAAGTTTACTAATGCAAAACACTTAGCAACGAATGCACGTTACAACGAAAAACTTAACGCCGTAGCCATGCGATCTCGAATTACATGATTCAGAAAACTGTAATATCGAATAACAGGTCTGTATGTTTACTAATCGGAAACACTTCACAACGAATGCACGCTGCTACGAAAAACCTAACACCGTAGATGACTACGGCGTTAGGTTAGGTTAGCAATCTCGAATAAACAAATCTCTAATTCAACAAACATACGGGGACCCGTGTGTTTCTATCCGGGCCCAGCTGGCCGGAATTAAAGGCACACATACTCGTACTGCGACCTAGGCGGCAGTACAAGTTTGTGTGCATTTTTAACTCCGGCTAGATGTTAAAGGGAATATAACACGTCTTAACTCATCTGTACATCAGTCGCATCTCTCGTGTGTTGTTTATACCGTTATCAGTAGCAGCTGTTTGCAAAGGAATGCGGTCTGACGACTCCAGATGTCTCTGATTGCATATTTTTATTACTTACTGGCGGTGATTCTGTGTAAACAATGCATTCGGTGTGTATTCTATTTCCCGATTCTGCCAAAAATAAACCACTAAAGCTGTTGTTGGTGTTGATCTTCGGTTTTTCGGTTACCCTAACTGTTTAAGTACTAATTGACAACCTGGATCTATTATACATATTGCATGCAGGCTACATGGTAAGTACCTACAGTTATATTCTGCCATAAGTCACGCGCTTCTCTCGGGCATAAACAGGACAACTTCAGTTAAACGCCATGTGATCCGACAATTAACGCATTTTATTGTGACTTCACAATTACAGTGTTCTTCTGGACACTTAGGACATACAATTTTTTTTAGATGATTTTTGTTGACGTGGCCGAACTTCTAACAATTTGAGCACTGTGTTACCGGACATAAGTACCATGGCGCGTAGACAGTCCCCATTAATTAAACTTGGTAGGTATGGGCCTTTAAGGCGTACCTTGGCTATTTCATTAGGCACCTAGCTGTTTCCGTCTGGTGCCTCTGTTCCAGTATCATTAGAACACTTGATCATTAAGACTTCCTCATCAGATAACTTGAGGTCCACATCCCGAATAATACCGTAAGAAATCTTTACATGCAGCGCGTGAGCAATAAAAACAATTGCCACATGCATGACGAAGCATTATTTGGAACAACTAGACCGATTGATCCGTTTATTTTTCGTTGTTGTTTGTATAGCCCGGACAAGGTTAGTATGAAAGAGAATGCTAGGAAAATATACCAGAAATTGAAAATGATAGGAAAAATGAAGTCATTACATCCCTTGAGATACAGATTCCCGCCTAGTTCAGGGAGTTGGGTCTATACTCTGTGCATTTTTTATCCAGCACAGAAAACTGTAATATTGTAATGTATGTACCTTCTAATATGTAATGGTGAGAAATCTGTGCCTCCTGTGAAAAGTGATATAACTCGACTTATATCATTTTTGAGTTTTTTACACAAAACTTATCAAAAAATAAATTACGAATTTTTTGGTCTAAATCACGTTCTTTAGAAATATGATTAGAAGAACGTGATTTAGACCAAAAAATTCGTAATTTATTTTTTGATAAGTTTTGTGACTAATAGGCTTTCTGAAAAATATTATTATCAGCTGATCTGTTAACAATACGACGTTCAACACGCCCTTTCCCAGGAAGGGCGTGTTGAATTCGCTGATTGAATTTCGTTTCTTGGTAGAAAAAAAAGATACTATGCTAGTTAAAGATACCCTTTTGCCTGTAGTGTTTACATTTATTTTATTTATAGATTTTCCGCTTTGCAATTTTCTTCTGGGAAAGTAGGAAACAGTATTTTTACAAGAAAAATAATCATAGGCATTGTGACGAGAATAAAAATATTGCGTTTTGTAAAAAAAAATAACATATTCACTTCTATGAGGAAAACAAAAATAAATTAAGGATCAAGTTAAGAGCCGATTGTAGTCACTGAGTATTTTGTATGTGTATGTCGATTTCGCGGCCCAGTAACAGCGGTTTTATTTCTATTAAAAAAAACTATTTAAGATTTTTGATTTTGCCCTTTTTGAAAAAAAGAGGTTTATCATTTTTTATAACTTTCAAATATTTCCGTGACGTAATCTCGTAGAACTACACCTATAGGTCAGATTTTTTATTTATCGAGCCAACTAATTTATATTATGTTTTGTTTTTTTCCCGGCGCGTGGTCATATTAATCAAATAATTTTTCATGGTGTTTCCTTTTAAATTTGTGGATTTCCAGAGCTTTAAAAAAGTTCAAAATGAGTAGAACCGGGCCTTAAGTTACGGTATCGCAAAAGGAAAAAACTAAAGTAAAAGTATTGTAATCTAAACACTGAATAAAATTTAAATTAATATAGTGTTTTAATAGCCTTTTAAAAGTTTGAAGAGATTTCGATTCCTTTATGTTTTTAGGTAACTGGTTATACAACATTATTTTTATTTAGTATATGCGAAACCTGAATATAATTTGTTCAGAATCAGTAACTAAATCGATTCCAATAATTTTTAGTTTTTTACACCACGTTATATTTTTTTTTAATCGTTCAAATATATTTAAAAAAGGCCACTGACACTACAACACAGGTCACGGCAGGTTATAGCGCACATTAGACACTAGCGCACAGCTGGATGCGGGGATAAAACAACCCTTCAATCACCCGGGTGGCCCGATGATCATGTATTTGTGCGGCCAAATAGGTAATATAACAAGCTTATAACTTCGTGATTTTTTATCGTACAGGTATGAAATTTTTTACAAAGATTATTTACATAAAAATACTATGTTTCGTATTTCGCATATACCAGAACTAATGTTGCATAGTTCAGCTCCCTCATACACGACAATCCTTCTACCGTAATTTATTCTTGGTTTTTTGACAAGTTTTCGACCATGACTATAATTTTTTCACGCGAGGATTGACTTTCTGGTGAACATTTCCGTCTTTCATAATTCAACGATAGCTGGTATCTCAAATCAATACTCACCCTCAGTATTGCCGACCAGTGTGTGGGCTACTCCAAGTACAGGCAGTTCATCCTTAGGTGCTGGTAAAGCCGAGGCCAACTTATTCATGTGCCTCCTTCTATACCAAAACGTTACGGTCCACAACACTGCAGCCAAAATCAATAACCACACAAACATTTTGTCACTTTCGGACACTTGTAACAAACGTACGTGAGATTAGATTAATAGAGGTGTCGGAACATGATGTGCGCGCGCGCAGCCTCGCGAGTCCGTCTTCAAATGAAAATGTGCAAGGATTTATATGGCCTTTTTCCTACGTCCGGCCGCTAGTGTCCGCTCTAATTCTAGTCTGGTAACCAGCAGGGTCACTAAGTTCATGGTGTGGTTAACATAGAACCTTCGCAATATGAGGAAGATAGGTACAACTATATATTATTATCTTTAATAGTTTAATGTGTAACATGTGTAATAAATGCAATTAGGCTGCAGGAAATACCTGATTTTAATACTTTACCAGCTTATTATTTAATTTACTCTCGGATGCTGCGATGTCTCAATTTATTATCTTCCGGTTTAGGGCTTTTTGAAACTTGGTATGAAAAAAGTAATCAATGAATATCGTACCCTTATTGCAATAAGTAAGAAAACCGGCCAAGAGTGTGTCGGGCCACGCTCAGTGTAGGGTTCCGTAGTTTCCCGTCCGTCACAATAAGTGTACCCACTTATAAGTTTAAAAAAATGCTTGCATATACGATTATACTACAAACTTAGTCCAGAAATTATTTTGTACAACCTTTTTGTCTTTTTTGTACAAAAACTGTTCATTCCATC
Organism: Mythimna ferrago; assembly: GCA_910589285.2. Lineage (NCBI taxonomy): Eukaryota > Metazoa > Arthropoda > Insecta > Lepidoptera > Noctuidae > Mythimna > Mythimna ferrago. The sequence goes on from OU342679.1 coordinate 20,011,203, forward strand.
AAGTTCAAAATTATTTTCCTAGAAAGTCCTTATAAAGTTCTACTTTTCAGTTTTTTTTCATATTTTCTAAACTTATGGTTCAAAAGTTAGAGGGGTACACATTGTTTGTTGGGGGGTTAGGGGGACACATTATTTTTTACTTTTAGAGCGATTATTTCCGAAATTATTGACATTATCAAAAAATGATTTCAGTAAACCCCTATTCATTTTTAAATACCTATTCAACAATATATCACACGTTAGGATTGAAATAAAAAAAAAACACTTCACACTTTACATATAGGGGGGCTACCCTAGTAAAACATTTTTTTTCCAATTTTTATTTTACCACTTTGTCGGCGTGATTGATATACATATTGGTACCAAATTTCAGCTTTCTAGTGCTAACAGTCACAGAGATTAAGCGAGGACGGACAGACAGACAGACGGACAGACAGACATGGCGAAACTATAAGTGTTCCTAGTTGACTACGGAACCCTAAAAACCAACTATTTGCATTGTTAAGTACCCAAATTAAGTTAAATATAGCTATCGATTCGTCTCGAAACGAATCTGCCAGCAAAACTGGTTATTAGCTATGACACTTATTTACCAAGATAGCATCGGTAAAAGGTAAATTAATAATCTAAAGATCTGATCGAATACAATAAAACACAAAAATGCAGATGGTTGATTTTTGCAATAAGGGTAGGATATATATATTTTTTTTTTTGACATCTTCTAGGAATTTTATTTTATTATATTTTTAATTTTAGACATTTATTATGATTTTTGTTGTATTAAGTATTATTATTGTCTTATATGTAAAAATAAAACTTGTATGGGGCTAGTTACCTGGAATAAAAAAAAAAAAATATTTGACCTAGGCAAGTTGAGATAGGTTTCCAGTTTATAATGGAAGCTCTCTCAATTAGTGCGATGTTGTTGAAATTCAAAATCTACAAATGACAGCCGAGACCAACAGCTTACCGACTCCAAGAAGGGTTATGTTTTTCATGCATATCTTGAATGTAATATTCTTTTCGACACACTTGCTCAGAATGTGACTATAATTGCACTACACTTAGGTATATAATGTAGCTTGTAACCAAACTGTGACTTTTTGATTACCATTTTGCACAAGTGTGATAATGTAGTGATAACCTTTTTTGTTAAACCTCTGTTCTCAAATCAAACATTGAATTCAAAAAAAAAATACATTAGGTATTGCGTTCAATAGTAAAAATTAATGTCTTGCTTACTTATGTTATGCTACTTTGTGTTTAAATAAACTATTTTAGCTTTTACATGTTTAATAAATAAAACCTTTCATAAAATAAAAATATTTTTTCTGTTTATAAATATTAGCAACCTCATTCTTATTTTTATTCAAACAGCCTAGCAAGAGTAGCTAGTCTATGGGCGCTATTTTGGATGCGCGCGCATAAGTAGAAAGAACAATTTTTTGCCGCCATACAACAAAAAAAAAACAGTTTTGCTGATAAAGCAATAATTAATTAAGTAATTTGTAAAATTTTTCTTTTCAAGTGTGTTGAAAAACGTCGTATGATACACGTGAATATTGGCGATTACCGTCCTTGGCTCTCTTAAGATCCTCGCCTTCGGCTCGGATCTAAATACCGCCTCAGCGGTAATCACCAACATTATACACTTGTATCATAATGTACTATTTTACACCACCTGCTCGATAATGTCCTTTTATATGTCATACAACCATCACTTAAAGCAAGTCATTCTATCCATATAGAGATAATGCAGTATGGGCGATCCCTAGGGAATAATGAGATTTGAACTTGGAACATCAACAATCGTAAAATAGTAGTATATGTGACTAGGGGATAAAGCAGTGTCTTTAAGTCGTGGGCGGCACGTTGAATTCCGAACGAAAGGAAGGTTGCTGATTTTAATCCCGAACGACAGTGAGGGAGTTATAAAACTAACTCCCGAGCATTGCGATGGAGTTAATAAAGAAACCTGAGTGAAGTGAGGAATTCAAGCCGCCAAAGACAAAGACAGCTTTATCCCCGTGTTGCATACTCTACTTTTTACACCATCTGTGAGATAATTAAAAGACAATTTGGTCGACCAAATCATATATTAGAGAAATATAAGTATGAAGTCTTTCGACTATCATCAGAATGGTTAGACATTTTCGGGTAGGCGTGGATTGTCGGGTAGGGAGACGGTATTTCAATAAAATCACTATTGCAATAATCACTTCACTTATAATTCTCGATAATACAATCAATAGTTTCACAAACTAAATATAGATGATTAAGATTAAAATGGATTTAAGATGTAACGTCCACCGAGCACGTGGCTGCGTGCGCACTTCACCGTGGTTCAACCTTCAGTGTCACTTTTCTAAGATGGCCGCCTCTCCAGTGCTCGGTGTTCGTTATGGACATTGACATAAGGTGACAACTGACGTATTGAGAAGCGGGTGCGCCGACACGGCCAATCCTGATAGTCGCACGACCTCGTGCGCATAATGTCGTGCATCTACATGCTGAGATGTATACCTGTTCCAACGAAAAAGCGAATGTACACATTAACATACGCTCGGTCCTTTCTGACCAGACTGAGAATCAATGCTGTTATAAGGAAATTTAGATCGGGCGTGCTAGGCCCTTTCATCCGGTTACTCAACTATGGTCCGGGCGTGCTGGGCCCCTTCAACCGTATCTCGTAGTGTGGTCCGGGCGTACGAGGCCCCTACAACCAACTACTAAAGCCTGGCTCGGGCGTACGAGGCCCCTTCAACCAACTACTAAAGCGTGGCTCGGGCGTACGAGGCCCCTTCAACCAACTACTAAAGCGTGGCCCGGGCGTACGAGGCCCCTTCAACCAACTACTAAAGCGTGGCCCGGGCGTACGAGGCCCCTTCAACCAGCTTTACGTTATAGCATTAAAACAGGCATGCCACATCGTACAAATCGACATCATTTACTTCGGTGTACTTAAACTTAAGCTTAGTCCGCAACTATGCGTTAGTCGTCTTCCGAAGCCGAAAGTGTGCCAGAACTGGCAGTGATGGTTTGTTCACTAGCATTGGACACTGTCTCGGTATCGGTGTCTGAGGACTCTATTAGGTCAATCCCGTTTTCATCGACCGCCGACACGTCATCCTCATCATTGATCAAAGTTGTAGATATCTCTACCATTCCCGCAAAACCCCTAGGCACCGCACGCAAGTTTTCATGTGAGTACTTATAGATCCTGTTAGATCTATTAATACTCTTTAGTTCATAGCGGTCGTTGTCTAAGACTCTAGTTATGACGAATGGTCCCTTAAACTTTTTAGCTAACTTTGTCTGATTACGCTCGCTACACTTAATGAAGACATAATCGCCCAGCTCAAATGGTTTTATCGTAGCCTTACCCCTATTGAAAAGTTGTTCTTGTGAACTAGCCGCCTCAAGAATATTTGCTGAAGCTTGACTTCTTATGACATCTAGATCAGCCCGTGAAGGGGTGCTAACATTAGAAGCTATTTGGGACATTCCTAAGGATTGTGCACGTATGCCAAACATAAGCTCTGTTGGTGTGAAACCTGTAACCCTAGATCTGGTGCTATTTAGGGCTAATTGTACTTCATCTAGCTCATCTCTCCAAACCTTATTAGTGTCATTTTCGATAATAGTTAGTAGGCTTTTTAAGGTGCGCATTACTCTCTCTACCTGCCCGTTCGCTCTGGCAGAGCCAGTTGCAATTAGATGTAGCTCTATATTGTGATCAGTACAAAATTCTTTAAATTCTGTGCTAATAAAACATCTGCCCTGATCTGCTATTATTTTCTTAGGGGAACCGAAGAGACACACGGCTTTCTTTAGAGATTTCACTGCGCAAGCTGAATCTAGTGATTGGGTATAATCTAGGAGGATATATTTAGTGAACGCATCTATGATGACAGAGGCATATTCCTTCCTATCACTCTTGCCGCTAAGTTTACCTGTGATGTCGATGTGCACGGTATGCCATGGTACTGAGACTTTGGATATGGGATGCAACCTTACCTGCTGTGCCCCTGAAGTGCCTTTAGAGGCCCTGCAGACTATGCATGAGTCGATAAACTTTTGTACATTTTTCGACATTTGTGGGAACCAGTACTGCTCATATAATTTGTTGAGAGTTTTGTCATGGCCTAGATGTTTGATCTCGGTGTGTACGTGATTTATAAGCGTCCATACTAAGGAGCGTGGAACTATGGGGAGCCAAGTGCTTACCTTGTTCCTTTCTACTTTCCGATAAAGGATGCCCTCCCGAACATCGTAGGTGTGAGCGACTGTTCCTGGCAGTTCACCTCTTTCGTGCTGACTTATGAGGTTCTGAATTTCCTGGTCCCTTTTCTGCTCTACCTGAATCCAACTATTGTGTAATTCTACAAAATTAACGGATTTACGAAAGTCTGTGGGGTTTGAATTAACGGAAGCGGTGCCGAGTTCTTCCGTACTCGATGAGGAAGGCAAAGGGTTTCTAGATAAAAAGTCAGCATGTGCCATGTGACGTCCTTCTTTATAAATGATATCAAAATCATATGCTTGGAGAAACGCCCACCATCTGTGAACGCGAGGTGACAAGTCTGTTTTAGCTTTGGAAGCTTTTAAGGAATTACAGTCGGTGTAGACTGTGAAATGTTGGCCGTAAAGGTAGTGGCGGAAACTTTCGACCGCTCGTACAACCGCCAGGGTTTCTAATTCGTACGAGTGGTACCTCGACTCCACTTCGGTTGTACGGCGGCTGAAATACGCCACAACATGTGGTACATTCTGTTCTCTTTGAATCAATATGGCACCATAGCCTTCGGAGCTGGCATCAGTATGTAGCTCTACCGGTTTGTCGGGGTTAAAGATCGTTAATACGGGTTCAGAAGATAGAATTTTGACAATTTTCCTGTGAGCTTCCGAATGCTCGTGTGTCCAAGTTATACGGCCTTTGAGTTTGGTCAAAGGATATAGGGGACTTGCGATGTTGGCAAAATTGGGTATGAAACGTCGGAAATAGGAGGCCAACCCTAGAAATTGCCTTACTTGTCGTGCTGTCTTAGGAAATGGAACTTCTAGGAGGGCTTGAATTTTTCCCGGATTAGGCCTTACCTCTCCGGCCCTTATGACGTATCCTAGATAATTAACCTCAGTTTTCATGAACTTGCACTTGGCTAACTTCAAAGAGAACCCAGCTTCTGTCAGAGCTCTGAGTACGGCGTCGAGACGTTGTAACCCTTCGTCAATAGTGGACGAATACGAAAGGACGTCATCCATGTATGCTAAAGCCATTGTGTCTTTCAGAGACTTAAGGGCTTTGTTGATGCATCTCTGGTAAATAGATGCAGCATTTCGTAAACCAAAGGGCATGGCGAGGTATTCGAACTGCCCATCGGGGGTTACGAAGGCTGTACGCTCGATGGACTCAGAACTGACCTTGACTTGGTGGTAGCCTGCCGCCATGTCTAAAGAGCTGAAGAAATGCGCTCCGTTTAAACGGTCTACCTGTTCTTCTATTCTTGGGAGTGGGTAATGTTCTGGTCGAGTGTTGGCGTTAAGCTCTCTATAATCAACGCATAACCGGTCTGTACCATCTTTTTTCTTTACCAAAACAATGGGGCTTGCAAAAGGTGATGAACTCTCTCGGATGATACCTGCATCTAAAAGCGATTGTATCTTGTCTCTAACAGTTACCTTCTCTGATGGTGACATCTGATGGGGACGTCTCTGCACCGTTTTATGTGGGTCGATCAGGTCAACTTTCATCTCTCCGGTAGTGACTCTACGAGTGGGCATGCCTTCTATAAAATACTCACTATAGTTGCTTAGGATGCTGAACAATTGCTGCTTTTTTTCGCCTTCTAAATCTGTGTCAATCGAACTAAAATCTAGGTGATCAGAGGTTCGGCAGGCGTTGATGCGTTTGCGCGATGAAAATCGAATTGAATCGCTGTTGATTTCAACATGAAACCCTTGATCTAAAATGTCTCTACCTACAATGACTGACTCTACCAAAGTGTCATCTGGGACCACGTGAAATAGTATACTAACTGGAATATTCTGAATATGAACGAGACTAGAAATTTGAGTCGAGCATTTTACATCCTCACCACCTATGCCTGACAAATAAACCGTGTCCTTGCGTACGGAGCCCGGAAGCTGGGCAGCTAAGCTATTTTTGATCAATGAACATGCCGAACCACTGTCGAATAGAAACGCAATTGACTTACCAGTCGACGTTGACAGCGTACCTTTTGCAAGACTCCGTTCACAAATGTTCACATCCTTCTTAGCTGGTTCTGCTTTGTTGTTTGGGCAAGCCGTACTGACATGTCCCGGTTTTTGACATGTGAAACACGTGACTGTCTTCTCTCGTTCCGGCACCTTTGTGACAGTGACACCATCTCGACGTTTGCGACACTCTTCGATCTTGTGTCCACGATGGCCGCAATAGTGGCAGGATCCTCCGAATTTCGAATCAGCAGTCATACGTGGTTTCTTTGAATTGGAAGGTTGCTCTTCATTTTCATCGTGGCGTCTCTTTAGTGATATTCCACTAAGGGCGCGATACAATTGAGCTCTTGTTGTGATTGTGTATGAATTGAGCTCTCTACGTATTAAAGAGCTCCTTTGGCTAAGGACTGACATGACAAAACCAGTAATGACTTCTTCATTCATTTCCACCTTCGGTATACGCTCAATGAGATTCCACAACCGCATAGCTGTTTCAGAAGCAGACTCTTGGGGTGCAATTTCAAATCTTATCACGCTGTCAAAATAGTCTTGCATTAACATGGGTTTACCGAATCTTGCTAGTAGCAACTCCTTAACACGCGGCCAATCTATTTCTGTACTTTTTAGTTTAGTCAGACAAGAAGCAGCGCGTCCCTTCAATGCGTTGATTAAGGCAAGTAACAACTCTGTTCCGGAGAGATTTCGGCTAGCAACTATGATGTCAGTAATTCTGCACCAACCTTCAATATCCGCTTCAGCGTCGTCTGGATCAAATTTCACCAACACAGTTGAATTATGCTGTTGCGGCGATGGGTGGGTGCCGTGAGAAGTTGCAGCTAGCAGTCTTGTCAAAATTGACTCCATACCGGTGAGCAAATCGTGGGTACTTGCACCAAGATCTTTATTTCCTCGATTGGATGCTGTCTCCTGTTCGTTTGACCCTTCGCATCCCACTTCTGATGAAGTCTTTCGACTATCATCAGAATGGTTAGACATTTTCGGGTAGGCGTGGATTGTCGGGTAGGGAGACGGTATTTCAATAAAATCACTATTGCAATAATCACTTCACTTATAATTCTCGATAATACAATCAATAGTTTCACAAACTAAATATAGATGATTAAGATTAAAATGGATTTAAGATGTAACGTCCACCGAGCACGTGGCTGCGTGCGCACTTCACCGTGGTTCAACCTTCAGTGTCACTTTTCTAAGATGGCCGCCTCTCCAGTGCTCGGTGTTCGTTATGGACATTGACATAAGGTGACAACTGACGTATTGAGAAGCGGGTGCGCCGACAAGTATTATATTTACAAGTTCAACAAACAAACAAAATTCACCACTCCAAGATTCTATAGTTTCAATTTTTCTTTTCATGCCCCCATCTCGGAAAGAGTATTTTTGCTCTTCGATATCTGAGAGGAATAGTACATTGTAACACTAGGGGTGAAAGTAACTCATTTCGTCCCTAGAAGGAGTTGGCGGGCGGCTTTCCCGCCATTTTGTTTTTTTTTCAGTGGCCGGCCAGCTATTCAGCCTCATTAATGAAAAATTAGAAATTAATTGTAATCTTTTAAAAATAAAGTATTTTAAAGAAATAGTTGAACAAATAAATCACTTAAAATATAATATTATTTAATTAATACTTCTTATCTTTAAGTTATTTCAATTTTATATCGCACTGTGATTGTCTAGCTGTATGGAAAATTGGAACATGGTTCAATAAAAATGTGAAGATAGAACTAGTTTTTTTTTTTAATAATTTGACAGCTGTCAGTTGTAAAGTAAAACTCCCTAGGGATGAAAAGTATCACTTTCAGCCCGCTCCTCAGGCAACTTCAGACCTACTTTCAGAGTATGAGTAATGAAATAGTACATTGTTACACTAGGGGTGAAAGTAACTCATTTCGTCCCGAGAAGGAGTTGGCGGCCGAGCGGAGCGAGGTCGCTAATTCGAGGGGTTAAATGGGTTACTTTCACCCCGAGGTAAACACTGTGCTTTTCATTACGAATACGAGAAAACTAAAAATAAAAAGTTTGTAAAACCTGAGTCGTCGTATCTATGATTTAAGTAGGTATCTTTCTTCTGATTTAGGCGGTAAAAGGTATTCTACTACTGCTTTAGCCTCTTCTCTTATGAAATTAGGCGTTAAATCACTATTTTAATCTGATAAACATAACGTGTTAATACAAATCTCTGTTGTACGGAAATGTAAACAAAACTCGAAAAAACCAACGACTGATTGCCACTTTCCCGTCATTTTGTTTTTTTTTTCTGCGGCCGGCCAGCTATTCAGCCTCATTAATGAAAAATTAGAAATTAATTGTAATCTTTTAAAAATAAAGTATTTTAAAGAAATAGTTGAACAAATAAATCACTTAAAATATAACATTATTTAATTAATACTTGTCTTTAAGTTATTTCAATTTTATATCGCGCTGTGATCGACTGGCTGTATGGAAAATTGGAACATGGTTCAATAGAAATGTGAAGATAGAACTAGTTTTTTTTTTAATTTTTAATAATTTGACAGCTGTCAGTTGTAAAGTAAAACTCCCTAGGGATGAAAAGTATCACTTTCAGCCCGCTCCTCAGGCAACTTCAGACCTACTTTCAGAGTATGAGTAATGAAAAAGCCGTTTTTATTCTATATAGAGATAAAGTAAATTGAATTTAGAACACCACGTGCACTAAGTTTATGAATTCAAAACATCATTAAACCTATTTACTTCTACCTCTATGGTACCAAATAAGTCATATAACTTTTTTTAATTTGTAAAAAACTCAGACTCAAAACCTCCTTGATGTAGGTAGGTACTTCTTTTGCATTATTTTAGTCATTTCCTCGCTGAGGTGGGATGAAAAGTTACGAGTTGCACTCGAGTGCAAAGATTTTTCACCTCGTGCTCATTTGATTCTCTCGGTAACGCTCAGGATTCTAATTTTTGAATCACTCGCTGCGCTCGTGATTCAATTTTAGAATCCTTCGCTTGCTCGGTCATCAAAATTGAGCACGCGGTTAAAAAGCAACTTTGCCTGCGCATTGACAATTTCTAGTTTTAAGTTCGACCGGTCATTGATCGATCAAAATAATCGAATAGTTCTTGTTTGTTAGCCAACTTGTGTTTTTCTGTTTTCTTTATCTTTATTTTATGTTTAATGTATAATTAAGGTTATCGTTCGATTTATTGTTATTTTATGTTTTAATTTGTTTATTTTTGAAATGATTGTAAGTAGAATAAATCCTTGCTGACCGATCGGCGTCTCATCGTCGACGACTGCTGGTACTGAAAATCAGCGCTGTGGCTCTGTTTAACATGAGCCCCAGCATTTTGCTGAGCGCTGGCCGTTTTGCGCGGATGTTACGCATATCTTACCTACGTGCTACTTTTAGTCGATATTGTTACTTATTTTGTTATGGTATGCGTCACGTTTGACGTAAATAAACTCTTTTTCTTTCTTTCTTTCTTTCTTTACTTTGCACTGTTGTATAACAAATAACTATTATCGCTCCCGTTAGTGAGCACGTTTTATTCTATTTTCTTTTTTTTTTATTAGTGGCCAGTTTGAATTTCGAGTCAAACTTGTTCGATGCACGTACATTTTAATTACAAAAAAAAAAACTACAATGTTGACGATTTTTGATGTTCCAAATTCAAAACTCATTATTCCCTAGGGATTGGCCATACTGCATTATCTCCCTAGGGATATAATCACTTGCTTTATGTGAGGTTTGTATGACGTATAAAACGACATTATCGAACAGGTGGTGTAAAAATGTAAGTACGTGCATCGAACACGAAGTTTATTCGAAATTCAAACTGGCTGGTCACTAAAGGCCGGCCGCTCACTGCCGGCATGGCACGGCATGGCACGGCAGGTCGCGTTTTTAAGTCTAATATAGTATATTAGAAACAATAGATTTAATATATCATAGTTTAAAAAATGTCGAAGTTCATAATATTCACGATCTCGAATACGTAATTGTAAACTTATGTTTGTACCTTTTTTGTTCTGTGTCCAATACTCACCATAACTTTATTTTTAGTTGTGAACTTGTGACTTACATAAAAAATTATAATGTAGTAGGTAGTTAGATTGTCAATCGGTATTATATTGAGTGAGATATTGAGAGATTTGTGTTGCGTAATATGACTAAAATTGTGTTTTTAGTAGTTTTGGTTCTAGAAACGTTTTTATGTGTAAAGTTATACCTATATTAAGTGCGTCTTTTCCCTCCCTTGCCCCCGCGCGCACGACCGGACCACATTAACCGAAATGACCGCTGCGGAAGTTTCAACCATATTTCAGCTAATTTAGCAATCATAATTCCTTGACACAAAGTGACACATTACGTCTCGCGGAATGCAATGGCGCGCCGCGGCATGCCGCGTCATCGGGGTATCCTATGGCGGTGATAGTGCAGTGCAGAGCGTCGCGTCTGTTTTGATATTAAAAATGGTTTTTAGTGTGGAACTCATTCAAGATGCTGCAGTTATACTAACTGTATAGTTTTTGTACAGTATATGAATAGAAATCATGGCTGTAGAAGATACTGGGTACATCCTTATTTACAAACAAGATCGTTGCGTGGGTCATTTGTTCAAAATGACTGGGATTTAAGTAGATTTGAAAACAAATTCTTCAACTATACGTGAATGCTTATGCATCTTTTGATTATTTGCTAAGCAAAATACGAAGTGGCATTACTGGAAAAGATACGAATTTTCGTCTTTGTATGCTACTCTCTGGTGTACAGAGGAGAAGCTTTGGGTAACATTGAGGTAAGTAATACTACTAGTATTTAGTTATATCGAATTAGAGTTAAAACAGGCTATTATACAGGAAATTTTTCAATCATCGTCCAAATTTTAAAATCGAGTTCTCTTAATTAAGTCATTATGGCGATAAGTCCCCTCTTTGAGGCGTGGCTGGAAAGACCTCACGGCGTCCTTACCTTCCGCATGACACAGGTCCTCACCGGAAATGGCAAGTTCGGGAGGTTCCTGTTCCGAATTAAAGCGGAAGTGACGCCCGGGTGTCGCCACTGTGCGGAACGCCCGGAGGACACGGTGGAGCACACAATCGCGGTGTGTCCTGCTTGGGCGGAGCATCGCCGTGCCCTCGTGGGGGTGATCGGCGGCGGAGACCTCTCGCGCCGGGCCTTGGTCGAGGCCATGGTCCGGAGCGAGGAGGAGTGGCAGGCGGTCGCCGACTTCTGCGAAGCAGTAATGCTCGCTAAGGAGGAGGCCGACCGCATCAGGCAATGGCGCTCTCGCCGCCGCCGGGATTCCGATCCCAATTTCCAGCCACCGTAGGCGCGGGCTTGCGGACAGTGAGCAATGGGTAGCTCGCTGTCCGGCCGTCCGGTAACTGTCCGGACCAAGCCCAAGTCGTCGACGGCGCGCGCTGTTCCCGCGCGCCTCAAGGAGTTGTCAGCAACAGCAGGGGCCCAGCCGGGTCGAAGCCTACTGGGGCCAGGGTAATCCGAAAGGGCGCTCGAGCCCCGTTATGAAGGCTTGAAGGAACGGGATGGGTTTTTTAGTCAGTAAGAGTCTGACACTATCTCCCGCTCCACCCAAGAGCGGGGGTTGTCATAAGATGATTTTTCCCATCGAAAAAAAAAAACTACTGAAACACAAAGAGCTTCTGAAGAAGTCTGGGTTTTACTCAGTAAAAGTTTGACACGCCTTCTCTATCCACCCCAGAGCGGAAGAAGTCATTGGATGATTTACCACCTAAAAAAAATATTTATTAAAAAGAAAATATTTGTCCCGATCTAAAACCTTAAATCCCGATTTGTTTTAATATCTGTTCCGATTTTTATCCAAACGGACCTGGCAACACTACTCCGCACTCACGCGTGTGAGTGCGTGTTTCTCCGCATGTAGGTGCGTGATCTGTATGTTGGTACGCACGTGGATGCAGTTTCGGTGTGTTGGACTATGCGTGTTTTCTATGTATACAAACGGAGATACTTACAAGGAATGTTAAGGGGCCGGCGACGGATGAATTTCTATACAAACGTAATACCACGCTCATTTGCAGTTGGAGCATATTTCCAACATATTATGATGATATTCGGTTATAGACAATATTTATATAGGTTCCTACGTCTTTCTTTAAAAAAAAAAAACAAAAAGAAATTTAAGCGAATTGGATATCGCACTTTTTTACAGCGTAAATGGCAAAACATGCCATTTGGCTTTTCCTGTATTAAAAATAACAATATTTCTAATATTCTCGACATAGGAACCTAGATTAATATTGTCTATAACCGAATGTCATCATTTATGTTGGAAATATGCTCCAACTGCAAATGAGCGTGGTATTACGTTTGTATGGAAATTCATCCGTCGCCGGCCCCTTAAGACACGCATTCACGCACTACGCTGAGGGATGCGGGGCAGTGTGATAATCGCCTTTGCCGTAGTCGAGTAAAAAGGTGGACCAGATGGTTGCAATCTAGCATTATTGGCTTGATTTGTGTTTGAGCTTGGTTTGTGTTCCGGCTACATGGCTGTAAACTACGCGCCAACACGTTCGGAAATCAGTCTGCGGTTGGGAGAACACGAATTGCCATCCAAGGGCGTTGAAAGTCATGGATTACAACTGCTCTCTACACGGATTGATATTAGCAAGGTCACCCCCTGTTGGGACGCCTGTCCGACCGTCCGGTAATTGTCCGGACCGAGCCCAAGTCGTCGACGGCGTGCACTGTTCCCGCGCGTCTCAAGTTGTCAACAACTGTAGAGACCCAGCAGTGTCGAAGCCTACGGGAGCCAAGGGTCTGCTTCTGAAAGGAAAGCTCGGCCTCAGTATGAAAGGCAACGAAGGAACGGGGTGGGTTTTTTAGTCAGTAAAAGTCTGACACTATCTTCCGCTTCGCTTTTACCCACCGAAAAAAAAACACCTGTTGGGACGCTGGATTACAAGCATCTGGACCACCATTGAACATGTGAGGGATAGATTGATATTATACTTTTCTTGAATAAAACTCCGTGACGAGGATGTAGTATCTTCGCACCGCCACTCACTCCCTCCAACGACAGCGTCATCGCGTCATTTTAGTCCTCTGTATCACTATACACTGATACGTAATCTGTAATAACTGATCTACCTCACTATAGATCAATTATTGCAAATATCAAACATCGGTTACTTTGTAATCTGTAATAACTGATCTACCTCACTATAGATCAGTTATTACAGATTACAAAGTAAAGTTTTTGGTCGACCACGAGTTCATTTCTTAGGTTCAAATTTTCAGAACGAAAGCAGGCAAACCAATAAGTGGGGACACCAAAAAGCGGCCACAAAAAAAGCTGGAGCGGGCGACAGCTTGTGGCCAAAGGCTGCTGCATTTTTCAACCCATGCGTGTAGTGTCATAATGGACTCTGACGATTTAATTACGCTGCTTCTGATAAAAAACGTCTTCGAAAAAAACGAAATTGTAGTTATTGAAATAAGCCACAAAATAGGCTGCCACAAAAAGAAGCTAGAAGCAGCTTCTAGCTTTTTTTATAGCGGCACCGCCCCACATGGTCCACAAAAAAAGGCCGCCACAAAAACAAACAAGAAGCGGCTTTTTTGTGGCCCGTGTGCGAGGACTAGTGTTGCCAGGCGTCCCGATTAGCGCGGGATGTCCCGATTTTTAGGGGTCTGGGGACGCGTCCCGATTTGCACCTGATCGGGACGCTAAATGTCCCGATAAATCAAAAACCCTGAAACTCAAAGAGCGACTGAAGAAGTCTGGGTTTTACTCAGTAAAAATTTGATACGCCCTCTCGTTCCACCCCAGAGGGAAAGAAGTCATTGGATGATTTCCCATCTAAAAAAAATCTTTATTAAAAAAAAAAAAAATTGTCCCGATTTAAAACCCTAAATCCCGATTTGTTTTACCATCTGTCCCGATTTTTATACAAACAGACCTGGCAACACTAGCGAGGACACTAACGGGTGGTGCACCGTATATGTCGTTGATGTTGCGTGCTGCTTCTGCCGCTTTGCTGCCACGACGGTATTCATACTCCATACCATAGATATCCGTGCTCCAAACTCACTCGAATTTTTAAGGTATCCATGATGACGAAAAACGTACGAGTACGATGAAAACAGAATGCATAAGCATTAAACAAATCACTATTTTTTTTAAAAGAATTCCATATTTTAAAAGTAAAAATAATTTGAACTTAGATTTCTTAAAAAAAGAAAAAAAAATGGACTTAAAATAGCCAGTTATAACAAAAAAACAGTTAAACAATGTATTCTATTAATAGAATTATTAAAAAGATTCAATTAAAATTATTAAATTAAATACATTAGTTTTCTATTAATATTTATTCTTGTCTAAAAGTAAAAACAGAACACTTAACTAAAAATCTAATCCATGGTAAGCAATTAGGTACTCTTGTGGCCACAAAAAGTTAAATTGCACAATCAAATTTGCTGGATCCAACAGTGGACGTCAGTGGATATGATCATGATGATGATGACCCGGCCAATCAGAAAACAAGTACTCTCCGACCCGAAACAACTATTTATCGACCCGCGAGTACCTGATTATCTGTGTTTTCTGCCTATCTGACCTCCACAACCCAGTAACTGGGCGACAGGATGTTCTTTGGACTTTAAGTCGAGAGTGAATAGGTTTCTTTTAGGTAAGCGCGTTCCATCGTCGACCGCATCGTCGCTTTCCATCAGGTGAGATAGCGGTCAAGCGCGAACCTATCAACAATAAAAAAAAAAAAAAAAAAAAACTTAGGCTGCGTTCCCCACTACAGACGATTACAACTTTTTGTAGTGGTCACTACAAATTGTCGTAAAAACGACACACGGGTTTCAAGTCTGGACAATTTTTTATCGTTTTATGACTGTCGCACTAGCCGTTCATGCTATCATGACAAGATTGTCATGATAGCATGACAATCATGTCACCATGATTGTCAGTTATACGTGTCGTCCTATATGTGAACACCTCCATTTAAATATGTAAGCCACAACACAAACAATTACATGATTTTCTGTCGTCACGACAAACTGGGATTGCGGCCTGATGGTCAGACTTTCTGCGTATGACAAGCGTATGACTTCTTGTAACGGCTGTCAAAATCAGAACTTTGACTTTGACTCGAGTGACAGATCACTCGAGTCTGTTAATGGCTGATTAAGGAGGGACAAAAGAGGTTAAGTTTATTGTGGGCCCTCAAATCGGGGGGACAAATCCAAATATTTAAGAAGAAGTCTTCTTTTTAATCACCCGACTTCGGGCCACCGTAGGTGCGGGATTGTGGACGGCGAGCAATGGGTAGCTCGCCGTCCGACCTTCCGGTAACCGTCCGGACCGAGCATAAAGGATGATTCACACTACACCGTGTCGCAACCGAGCCGTGCCCCGGCCGAGACACGTCCACCGTGCGCCGGCCGGGCCAGTCATTCATGTTACACCGGGCTGTTTGGGTGTATTATTTGCACGACTATATCTGTGTTATGTGGTTTTTGTTAGCTAGTGATTACATCTGAGTAAATATGCAATTTTCACAATTTGTATTGGCAGTTATTGCAATTGCCATCGATGAAGAAGTATCGGAAAAACGAAGCGAAGCCACTAAAAGAAGATGGGATGTTCGTCCAACCTGGAGAAAGCGAGAAGCAGATGCAGAATTTTCTTTACTTTTTTACGTGAAAAAGTAAAACCAGACCTAACCATCGACCGTGCCGGAGTCGGGAAACAATACCCACCAACATTTCAACGCTGTGCCCCGGTCGAGTCCAGGCGGCGCACGGCCGGGGCACGGCAAAAATACCCACCAACATTTCAACGCTGTGCCCCGGTCGAGTCCCAGCGGCGCACAGCCGGGGCACGGCAAAAATACCCACCAACATTTCAACGCTGTGCCCCGGTCGAGTCCCGGCGGCGCACGGCCGGGGCACGGCAAAAATACCCACCAACATTTCAACGCTGTGCCCCGGTCGAGTCCCAGCGGCGCACAGCCGGAGCACGGCAAAAATACCCACCAACATTTCAACGCTGTGCCCCGGTCGAGTCCCGGCGGCGCACGGCCGGGTCACGGCAAAAATACCCACCAACATTTCAACGCTGTGCCCCGGTCGAGTCCCGGCGGCGCACGGCTGGGGCACGGCAAAAATACCCACCAACATTTCAACGCTATGCCCCGGTCGAGTCCCGGCGGCGCACGGCCGGAGCACGGCAAAAATACCCACCAACATTTCAACGCTGTGCCCCGGTCGAGTCCCGGCGGCGCACGGCCGGGGCACGGCAAAAATACCCACCAACATTTCAACGCTGTGCCCCGGTCGTGTCCCGGCGGCGCACGGCCGGGGCACGGCAAAAATACCCACCAACATTTCAACGCTGTGCCCCGGCCGAGTCCCGGCGGCGCACGGCTGGGGCACGGCAAAAATACCCACCAACATTTCAACGCTGTGCCCCGGTCGAGTCCAGGCGGCGCACGGCCGGGGCACGGCAAAAATGCCCACCAACATTTCAATGCTGTGCCCCGGTCGAGTCACGGCGGCGCACGGCCGGGGCACGGCAAAAATACCCACCAACATTTCAACGCTGTGCCCCGGTTGAGTCCCGGCGGCGCACGGCCGGGGCACGGCAAAAATCAACTAAGTATACAACATTATTTTTAGTATATATGCGAAACCTGAATATAGTTTGTTCAGAATCAGTAACTGAATGGATTAAAATAGTTTTAACACCATGTTTTATTTTTTTTTTTCCAAAAATATTTAAAATTGTCACAAGTTGGACACCATCGTCACTAAGCACAACACAGGTCACAACAATTCAGGTTAAGTGCCATCAAACAGCTGGATGCAAGTACAAAACAACCCATCAGTCGCCTGGACGACCAGATGTCCTTATATTTTTGCTGACATAACAAGCTTATAACTTTTTGATTTTTCATAATACAGTTTTGAAATTTTGTACAAAGATTCTTTACACAAATATACTATTGGTGTTTCAGATTTCGCATAATTATACAAAAATAAGGTTGTATAAAACCGGAACTTTAAGCAAGTACCTGACCAATTTGAACTCACCTTCAGGGTTACCGACCACACTGTGTGCACTCCCAATCACAGGCAACTCATTCTTAGGTGCTGGTAAAGCCGAGGCCAACTTTACCATGTGCCTTCTTCCGTACCAAAATTTGACCTTCACCAACACAAGAACTAAGAACAATAACCACAGGATCATTTTATCACTTCACTTGTGACACAAGTAAGGTTGGCGCGACCCGCCTCGCGTGCCAAGCTAATGACATGCGTCAACATTTTGTACCCTTTATATTGTATCAACCTCTTCCTCCGCCAGGTCGTCAGACTAATGATATAATTATATATCTACAAGTACAGAAAATTATTTACAATGTTGTCTCAATTTACGCGACCGTAGATATGGAATTCATAAAACTGGAAATCAGAAACCAGAAATTACGTTCACTGTAGCATCCCATTTGTCAAGCGGCATTCAATTTTTATAAGCACATGTATGTACAATACAATGCAGTTGTGATAATAACAAGTCAAAAAAAAATGGGTCCAAAAGCAAAACTAAAAATTTCAAGTTGTCATTATATTGAGAAGTCAGTGTCAAAATCAATACGAGTATCAACAACACCGAGTTCCGAATTTAATAGTACATTGTTACACTAGGGGTGAAAGTAACTCATTTCGTCCCGAGAAGGCGTTGACGGGCGAGCGTAGCGAGGTCGCTAATTTGAGGGACTAAATTAGTTACTTTCACCCCGAGGTAAGCACTGGGCTTTTCATTACGAATAGGTACAAGGAAAGTAAAAATAAAATAAAAAGTTTGTAAAACCTGAGTCGTCGTACCTATGATTTTAGCTAGGTATCTTTCTTCTGATTTAGGCGGTAAAAGGTTTTCCACTACTGCTTTAGCCTTTTCTCTTATCACTATTTTAATCTGATAAACACAACGTGTTGATACAAATCTCTGTTGTACGGAAATGTAAACAAAACTCGATTTTTTTTTTTACCTGGTCACTTAGACCTTCAAGTCAATTCTTATTTTATTTTTCAAAAGACTGCACTATGTATCACTTCACTTTTTATAAAGATTTAATTGTGTTTTTAATATATTTATAGAGCGGTTTGAAAGTGTTTTGATCTTTTAAAAGGTGTATAAATGACGGCGGGCGGGCAGAATAATCACACTTAATGTTCACATCACTGAGTTCACTAGCCAACACTAATCTGTCAAGTAAAAAGTTTTGACAATCAAAAATAAGATGCTCAACGGTCCCTTCTTCGGATTCACAATATGGGCATGTGCTACTTGCAATAATGCCAAGTCTAGCAAGGTGTGACGGTGCAGTATTATGGCCAAAGCGCAATCTATTTATCGTAGTGATAAAGTCTCGGCTGGCTTCCTTTAAATTATTGTACATACAAAGACCCAAGATATCTGACCCACGTGACAGCAGAAGGTAATATAAGACATCCTAAAAGTTAGACGAATTTGAACCTTCTGCAATTAGCAGAAGATACATGATAATCAATTCGGAGTATAATAATTTAAACGAATATAACGAGAGGTAGGTAGTCAAATATTATAGAATACATACTGTCACGTATTTGATCTTTAAGAGGTAACGTTAAGGTTGGTAAACTTTGATTACGGTTTTGTCTCAATTAGTCTAATGGTCATAACAGTAGACTTGTATTGACATGGTCGTAAGTTCAAATCCGTCGTGC
This sequence comes from Mythimna ferrago, assembly GCA_910589285.2. Classification (NCBI taxonomy): domain Eukaryota; kingdom Metazoa; phylum Arthropoda; class Insecta; order Lepidoptera; family Noctuidae; genus Mythimna; species Mythimna ferrago. Next base: position 20,030,174 of record OU342679.1, read on the forward strand.
TTCTTTTAGTAGTTTTGTGTTTACAATATTGGATTATGATTTTTGTAATCAAAGTATAATTTATATTATGTTAAATAAATAAATTTAAATTAACTTTTCAAACATAAAAGCAACATGAATAAAAAACAAATATGGTTAGGATAGGCAACGGTTTATTCAAGTAATATTTACAATTTACATAAAAAAATATTTACTCGTCTAATAGACATAATTTAAATAACTATATATAAAGGTAAAACATATAACAGAAGTTACAATATTAAACTGCTTTTGATATGGTAGAATTAAAGAAGACTTTAATACTGTGAATCAACATGTTACATGATTAGAAATATATAATATTTCTATTTTATAACAATAGCATCACTGCATTAACTGTCATATCTGCTCAAAAAATCAAAGTGAAAATAGCACAAAATATTTTGACATTTTAACTACTTTACAGGTTTTATGTAGCATTTTAAGTTTGATTATGAAAGAAATAAAGATCAGTTAATTTATTTTAAAAACACTTCCTAACAAATTAAGATTACTATGATTTATTTAACCAATACACTACACATAAGCACTGACAAGAAGGTATTGTGGCTGCTTACAAGAAGTAAATAATTATCCATTGTTGCTTACACGCACTGATGACATTACGTCACGTAATATTTATTACTGAATGGGCCACCAATTTCTACAAGATAACCAGGTTCCACAGAAGACATTCAACACAAGTAACCCAGAGTTATACCCGCCACTTCCATACGGCAGTATAATAACATGTTTTTTTTTTCACAGATAGAAATCCAGATATTCTTGGGGAAAATGGACTTGATGGATGACCATTGACCAGCAGTTATTTCAATTTTACGTCCTGACTTGTATTGTTTGTTATAGTTTTAAACCACAATCTGGGTCAGTGGGTAGCCTTAGGGGCGGATTTTTAGGAGTTGGAGTATATCCTTAGGGGCGCTATGAGAAGCAAAGAAAACGAAAAAAAAATTTTTTCGAAAAAATTTCTAAGTCCCGCGCCATAGCGCCCCTAAGGCTACACTCCAACCACAATCTGACTGTATTTCTCTGAAACAAAGAAACGAAAAAGAAGTTACTTTATGTGTAAGTATAATTAAAAAGATGTTTGATTACGTCACAGCATAAAAATGTGTAAGTTTAAAAAAGAAGTATATTAAATGGAAAAAAAGACACTTACCTACTGCTATATTAAGATATCTCCTATCAATCTCTCCGAAAACCAACATTCTTCTCATGTAAATAGATTATTTTGTATCTTAGAACTAGGTATATAAAAATATTCTAAACAAAGACATTGTTTTATGCAATTTAGTAAGGCAACGTAAAAATTGTTTGCACGACGTCACTGCTGCGGTTCATTTTTATTCCTCTACCCTTAATCTAAGTAACATTTGAATACCAGTTTTATGATGAATACGCATATTTATCTTGACTACCCGCTTATTACAAGTAAGGCCAAATTATTTCAAATATGTTTGAAGAATATTTAGTTCGTTGATTGTTACTTAAAATAATAAAATAGTTCTGAATGGAAAGCAAAACAATATACAGGGTATGAGAATTGAACTTGTGCCTTATTGCGTCAAAGTCTTTACACAGATCAATAAGCCATACTGTATTGTTTAAGAATACCAAAATAAGCTAAGTCACTACATTTTAAAACACTCATAATAAACTTTAAGTCTAAAGGCATAAGAATCAAAATTGCTTAATAAGTAGTTATTTATACCATTATTATATCCCTTTATAAATGTTTCTACATGTGTTTGTTTGATTGTAATATTAAAAAACTGGTTTTTTAATTTTTACTTTGACCATTTACTTACTTTATATATATATATATATATATTTTAAATATAGTGAGATAATAAGCATTTTATTTACTTGCAATATTTTTTTTCATTTCTATACAAACTGTCCATTTCTCGACTTTTGTCGTTAAAGAAAAGTAAAAAAATATAACTAAAACACGAAAGATGGAAAACAAATATATAGACGTTTAAACTGAGATTTGAACCAGCTACACCTGCGTGCTAAGTCGCTGATATTGCCACTGGACTAAATGTATTCTTGTAGATGGTATCGAAATTCAACGTTACTTATAATGCTGGACGCTATATTACGGCCCATTTACAAGCAGTTGATAAGACTCATGGAATTAGCTAAGTTAACTTTTGTCACTGACGTGCCATTTTCTTTTATCAATCTACCCTCACACTAAGATAGCAAGATTTATCGAAATGCTGGCACAAAGGATTTTCATCTTTAATAACAGCAAAATAATGTTTATAATAGCTTATCAAAATAGTGGGTCAGCCCTCTTAGGGCACCTATAGTACCACGGTTTATCAGGTAATGCTTCTTGAATATTGCCATACCACTTTCCTTTTATGTCTTGGTCTTTCTTCCACATTTCTAACCATAATTTACATATATTTTCATTGATACATTGCAGGAAATCAGTCATAGGAATGTCCATTGCATTTCTAACATCAACAGCATTATTACCTTCTTATGCGATTTTATCAACTGCTTCATTACCAGAGATACCCCGGTGAGAAGGAACCCCTAAAAGTTCAACCCCGGCATCGGTTGTTGAACGACCCCTTGTAAAACCGAACTGTTTATTATGTAACAACTTATGTCTATTAAAAAATCTTTGTAATTGATGTAAAATTAGTTTCTCAAATATTTTACTAAAGGTGGGTAGCACTGAAATAGGTCTATAATTTGTGGGGTCAGATGTGCTACCCGTTTTAAACAATGGTATTATTTTACTATACTTCATTAAGTCAGGAAACTCGCCACGATCAATACAATTATTAAAAATAAGTGCTAAACTAGGAGCTACAACCTTTATAATGGACTTTACAACATCCACAGAATTTCCCCATAAATCTGTGGTCTTTTTTACATTCAAAGTGTTAAAGGTTTTAATTATATCCACATATGTCACATGTTCGAAATTAAAATCTGAATCACAAACTTTAACATTTTCTTTAAGCAGAGACTCTGCAGCAGTGGGTGATGAGTTCAGAGATTTAGTAGTTAATGTGGGGATCTCTGAAAAGAACTTTTCAAAAGCTGCAGCAACTTGTGAGTCCGATTTGATCACGCTGTCATTAATTTTAAGGCTATAGTCACTACATGGTTTTTTAGATCTTCCAGTTTCACTGTTTATAATATTCCAGGTAGTTTTAATTATATTATTACTATTTTTAATTTTAGAACTCAAGTAGCGCGATTTTGCAACAGAGCATACTTTTTTGAATAATTTTGAATAATTTCTATCATACAAACTAAACTCGGCAGTGTTTACAAGAATTTTTTCCTCATACAATTCATAGAGTCGCGTTCTACTTTTATGTATAACAATGGTAGCCCATTCACTGAAAGATACATTACTATATAGTTTTGGGTATAAAAGTGGAATTAAATTGCTTACAGTACATATTAAAAAAACATTCATATTGTTGATTCAGATCATCTAATGTTGACAATGCTGGTAAATTATTAATTAGTTTAGTTTTAAAAGTTTCTAAGCGATTTGCAGTTTTCGGGTTAACAGTGATATTCTTTTTAGCCACTATGATGTTTGGAATTTGAAAAGTAATTAATTGCACACAATGATCAGAATCTAGTAAATTTATAATGTCTTTATGGCTAGGTACAACATCGGTATAAATATTATCTATGCAAGTGGCACTAGTAGGAGTTATTCTTGTAGGCTCTAAAAACAAATTAACAAAATCCGCGATTTTCTAAAGGGGAAACCCTTGATCCTAGAATGCAAAGGGTTACTGAAGGATATGGGTGTGGTTTTAGTTACTGAAAATGTGACACGCGCTTTCGCTCCACCATGGAGCAGGAGAAATCATTGGATGATTTCCCAATTTAAAAAAGAAACCCACGGTAGCCACAATGTCGCCTGCACATTTCGCCACCGGATCAACAACATATTTGACAGACCCAGGACCAGGAATATTTGTGTGATGAGATGATGAGAATATATTTAAAAATCAATGCCACTTGTAATTTTATAGCTCAAGAACGGGCTCAACTATCCAAACCAAATGTTTAGGCTTTGTTCGGACTATTTAGTAGATGGTTTATGTGAAGTTTGGTAGGGCAGAGTAGGGTGTAGTAGGGTAGAGTAGAGTAGAGTAGTGTAGAGTAGTGTAGAATAGTGTATAGTAGTGTATAGTAGTGTATAGTAGAGTATGGTAGAGTAGGGTACAGTATGGTAGAGTAGGGTAGAGAAGGGTAGAGTAGGGTATAGTAGGCTAGACCTACTCTATAGTAGGGTGGAGTAGGGAAGAGCGGGAGCGAAGCCGCACGGGCAAAAGCTAGTCATCTATAATATGTATATATATGGTCTAGTACTCGTAACACAAGCTCTGCTTAGCTTGGGACTAGACAGCGTTGTGTGATAGTTGTGGAATATTATTATATTATTTATATAACACGACATAGCACGAAGAGTCGCCAAACTTAAGTGGCAATGGGCAGGGCACATTGCTCGCAGAACAGATGTCCGTTGGGGCTGAAAGGTTCTGGAATGAGACCACGTACCGGAAGACGTAGCATTGGAAGGCCTCCTACAAGGTGGACCGATGACCTAGTAAGGGTTGCGGAATCCGATAGATGCGAGACGCAGAGGAGCGTTCATTGTGGCGACACTTGGGGGAGGCCTATGTCCAACAGTGGGCGTCTTTAGGCTGAAATGATTATGATGATTATATTACTGAAATGATGATGATGATTATATTATATTATTTCTACCGGTTCTGTATGATAAACATTGGTTTTTGTGTCATTTTTTCTATCTTATCTGTTTTTGTGTCTTTTTTTCTATCTTATTTGCACATCTGCTGCTGCTGAATCACTGTTCACAATGGAATCTTCAGCTGAATAAACCTGCTGAATAAGAGCGTTAGAGGCGCCTACTCAGCTAATATAACTCTGATTTGGGTACAAATTAATCAGCTATTAGCTGGATAATTTTGCTGGTTGCACCTATATCACCGTTATTTGAGCATTATTAAAGGTAACAGTCGCCCCAAGAGCTGAATAATGACTGATTATCAGGGTATGTGTTACCTTTTATACAACAAGGGCTGAATAATTGAGTACTTATTACCTATTTTTCAGCACAAAATACACTCCAGGATATTAGTCATTCTTTTATGTAGCTGACAATTCACAAGTGGCAAAATTGTGAATAATTTTCACACTACTACTTATTATTTTGATATGATTTGTGTGAACCATTTTGTAAAGTGTTTGTGGGAAATATAGGCCAATAAACTTTGTTTTTCCTCCATGTCTATGAAATTCGAATGGGAAAGAGAGTTTATTGTCAAATACTATATAATTATAAACGAAAATTTTCACGCGCTCTCAAAATATAACTGTTTACCTGAAAATTGTAAAATAAAATAGGTTGATGATATTATTATAAAAAATTAAGTCTTTTTATTTTTCCTTTGTATTTTGACAATAAGCTGTTTACGTATAAAATCATTACATTTTCTATTCAAATTCTGTTGTTATTTTCGTTGACTAAACAGAAACAAATTTTTATTATATTGTATACATAGGTTAGAATCTAAAAAATGGCAGACAAGCAACGTGTACCGTATTAACCACAATCAAACGGCATGAGTTGTTTAAGTGTCCACTCATGGTACATGAATCAATAACGAGCTGTTACGAGTGGTTCTTGTGTTACACAAGTTAGCTACAGATTCATGTAAAGCTTGATAGTGGGTAACATGTATGCAAATAACTGTAGGTAATCATCAGTGAACCAAAGAAATTGAATTGGTTCACTGATGATTACCAATTAAAAAATGAGTGAATAAACTCTGCAGGAATTTTAGGGATCCGCGGATTAAGCCTCATCATGATCACATCATCCTATATTTTTTGGATTAGCGTATGATAATCATGTACCTAGTAAGTATCAAAGTTTTCTCGACCAAAGTGTACATAATTAGGTAAAACTTTTTAAAAGCTTAAGCTTCTAATATCTTACACGACACGATTAGTATACTTATACCTACGAAGCGCTGAATAAAGAATCTTCAAGGTCTTATTTAACGGCAATAATAAATTAATTGTCAACGATAGTACAAGTATTCAGCTCTCACGGAGATTATGCGTAACATGTGAGCTAATATAGAGCAGTTTGCTTTAACTTAGCATCATATAATGTTCACCCATAATGGTCATGTGGGCTTTATAAGAGCTATTATACGATTGCATGTAACAAGCTGATTAACATTAAACAAATTCCACTGTGTGCAGCAAAAGGCATTATATCTTTGTTATTAGAAGACACAGAATAACTGATTACATTATAGTAGCTCACGTGTTCTTTATTAAAATGCAAGTGGTCTAAGGGTACACTTGTGTTCTTCAATTCAGAATATAGCTTAGTCAAAGTCCACGAAAATCCTTTAAATTGCTTAAAGCTGTATAATACTGAACTTGTTACTTATATTAACGCTGCAAGCGTTACAGTGTGGTCTCCGTGACGCATAATAACTTTCTTATTCAGGTGAAAGCTCACTTTTCACCTATTGCAGGTCGAGTGTACTGTAATAACTCTTCATAAGTGCTAAAGTTACCGATGTTACCTCTTGTGACATCTTATAATGCAGTTTTGTGCTACTTGGGTTATAACATCTAGGTTAGATGCAGGAAAAACCATGATTTATAATTAAATATAATTATAGATAAGATGTGGACCTATTATTATTATTCCATTAATCAAGTTCTTATGAAATCTGCATAAAATACGGAAGTTTTGTACTACCTTACTTTACATCAATTTGCAGTCTTTTTCTAAGTTTTGGTTTGTGTCTGGTTTAACCCGATATAGTTAAGTTCTCATAAGATTTGACCACTACATGTCTACTGTACGGACTTTAAAAGAGAGTTTGACCTCCGAGTTAGTTTTGATGTTCTTCTCAGGGTAGTCAGCTAGGAAACACCGGCCTCATCTAGTTAAGATTATTTTAGATTCAAAATAAAAAATGTATCATTTATCAGAACTAGTACTTTACATGGACCTTCAAAGCAAAGTAAGAAGGTACCATACCTCGATACGTAACCTGGTAAGACTAGTGCTAGATTATCTGAATTCTGATTTACCGTAAAGACAGGCAAAGATTTACAAGTCACAGTCGGGTGGGACCTTCCGAAGCTCGGAGGAATCTCGTTATGTGATTTACGCACCAACCGACCGACCAATCTTTATGGGTCAACCGTGAAGATTGGTCTGTGTGGCCCTTCTTACTTTGTATATCGTTACATCTATCTATACAGGGAGACTTTGACATCGACGCACAAACGAAAACATGGATCCAGTACACGATTCTGGACCCCACCACTGGTGGAATTTTTCATCGGTTTTACCGTGTATAGATAGTGACTGACTGACATACCAAAGCACAGCCGAAACTACTGAGTCTAGAAACGTGATATATCCAAATCTGTACAAGACTAAAATAAATTTAATTTATTTAATTGCAATGTAATTGAATTTAAATTCAATTTAATTTAAATTCAACTTGATTCAAAACTTTAAATGTAAGCTGCATTTTGTGAATAGCCAGTAAGGAACACTGACACCTGAGATACAGGATTTATCTCCTAGTTTAGGTGTCAGAAGGCACACGGTTTACTGCATGCTCTATCACATAGCCTAATCACGGAAAAGGATTATGTCAATATAGCAATTGTATATTTCGCTTCATCTATATTAGGATTATGTATGAATAAATTATTATTATTATTAATTAGCGGATACGCTGGGTCTCCTAAAGCCACAGGCGCCAGCAAAAAGACGTTTATAAAACTGGAATAAATAAAACACTAGTATGAAAGACGTACGAATACATTTATTAAGTTTTTTTAATTCCTAAAAAGCAAATAACAAGCACAGTATACTATAGATATGATATGAGTTTAAAACGACCCACCTACACATTGAAACGAACAATATTATTGATTATTTTATTTTACATTTAATTGGCTTAAATACACACAACAGATTATTTAATTATCTAATACCTATCGCGAGAGTTCCAGGAACAAGTAAAATGCCTCTGAGGATCGTGACAATCTAACAATTATCCGGTAACATAGCACATAATTACCACAGCTTTGTCTTAGAATTGAGTTCAATAGATAAAGAGCTTTGGAGATATGAGGAACAGAATACAAAGTCCTGCAAACACCGTACGCCGCACGGAACGCCGTTGAAAAGAAAGGATCCTCCGACCAGACAAGCGTTATGTCTGTTTTAGGCAACTGCCCGATAGATGATACCGGGCTGTTGTATATGTTCAAATCGCGCGGAGAACTCTAATTGCGCGATGATATTTTTTGATTCTTCTGTGGCGCCATTGATGTAGCTACAGACTTACAGAGCCATCCAAGTGTTGGCATCAAATAGTGGAGCGGCGGTATTTGATTTGCTTATTTTGATGAATGGATGGAAAGGCACGAGGGACGGTGGTGCAACGACATCGCCAAAAATCGTAAAAGTTTTGTAGCAAGCGTCAGCCCATCTCAAAGTAACACCACCTCGGAGAGATGCTATCTTTGGCGGGAGAAGTTTAAATCTCCTAATGATTTTATTAAGCCGTTGTAGAGCCTCTCTTCTGGACACAAGTTCCCATGACCAACCTGGAAAACTCTAAGCAGACTCTGCACCTAGGTTGGGCGCAGCAAAGACAATCTCCACGGGTTCACGGACGGTACCGATCTTCAGTGTTTGTGCGGCGTCTCTCCGCAGACCATGTCCCACTTTGTATCCTGCATGACGTGTCCTGTTACCTGGGCCTCAAGTCTGCTATTACAATAGTGTCAAAATGGTCTATCATTGATGTCATAATTGTCGATTTTGACAAGTTTGGTAATCTACTAATCTAATGGAGTCATTATGACTTCCTAATGGTCAAACTCTGACACTCCATTGAAAGAAGTGGCATAGAATAGTAATCTCGTACATATTGACAAATGAATATTTGACGTATGCGATAATCTGCTAAAACTTTGACAGTTTATTTGATCAATGTTCTACCATTAGAACGTTATTGTGCAGTTATTGGTTTTAAAATGCTCGATATTATCATTCTACCACAACTCTATTACGATACCACTGACCGGTCAATGATCGATCATTATGAATTAGCAGACTACGAACTTCTAGTAAAATGACAATGTGATCGTGTTGAAATGACGAGTTCACGTAGGGACCGAATGACAGCATCAGCGGACGGCATTGCCGTGGCCGAATGCTGGGCCAATCAATTTAACTAGTTTTGACATCGAAACACTGACAATAAGAAGAAGACCATATTTTTTGACGTGATTCTCCGATACACTGACGTAACTGTCCGCTCAGTGAACGACGACGTAACTGATGTGTGTCGTAACAGTGGGGCGTGATCCTTATAATTAACGAGTACCTAATTAAAAAATTGTAAATTATGTTCGACCAAAAGTCGATTTCTAGTTGAAGCCTTTTGATATGCTATCGTTATAACCTTCGAAGTTTTGTAACCCTAAGAAATTAATGTCGTTCAAAAATTTTAATATTGTAGGTTACAGTTTGAAATAATGTCAATTAAAATTAGAAAATCGAAACGGTTTGCTTAATTTCAACTCTCGTTAGAAACTTAACTAAAGAACATGGTAGATATATTATTATTAGAACAGTTGTAAGTTAATTTCTTCGATGTATAAGTATGTACATTGTATGTCAATGTTTAATTTATTCACAACAATATGTTCCTGACCATAACCAATAAAACTGATTATCTATTAAATCATGAGGTGGCTGACTAGTCTACGTGTGCTATTTATACATAAGCACACCTAAACTTATCGGTGATTATCCCTTTATATTCTTACGTTGGTCATTAACACTATGATTACAGATAATCACAAATATTATAAGATACGCCTAACATTTACAATAAAATCAGTAAAAGCTAAAAGGTTTCGTGAAAAAGAGCTTTTCGTGTAAAAAAAGTCAAGGTGTGATTGAATGGCTTCCCCATCTCAATCATTATTTGAATATATAGAAAATCTTAAAATAATATAGTATTCCAGTCAAACAATTACCAAAAATGAAATGGAAATACCTAATACGGTACTAATACTTAAAATAAAACGAATTACCAAATACGAATACTAAAAATAAAATATACGTACCTAATCTAAATACGGCACTAAAATAAAATACCAAATACGAAAATAGTACCTATTATAAAAAATAAAACGAAATAGGTACAACACTACACAAGTACACAAATACACAACAAATTTATACATGTTCACCCGACAGTATGAAATTATAATGTGTGCACCTTATTACAACTTACGTCCAACGTGCAACGTCCCCAAGAGTTCTACCTAGATAGGGGAACGTCACCAAAAATATCTAATTTTCAAAATAGGTACAGGTAAGTACAGATATAACGATTAACAAATAGAAAAACATATCACATAAATAGGTAAGGTTTGATTTTTTGCAACAATTAACAAATTACATTGTTTTTATTCTAAACTGCTAGCATTAGGACAGAAGAGTTTTTTAGGTAAGTAATAATAAAACTTCCGCGTCTTTTGAAACATTCATCTTTTAATGAGGAAATACTCTGTGCTGAAAAACTAACATCCACCTAAAGTAGTGGTGGCAGTTATTCTGATAAACTGTGAAAAGATCTCACATAATTATAGCATAATAATGCACAAAAGTATTCCCCTTGCGGAGGATTCTAAAGCTTCGGTCTCAACATAAGTTTGATGTTTTTCTTTTTTCGCATTAGAAAAATACCACACGGGCGTTGCCGGTGCGCTGCGTCGTTGCAAAGCAATGATTTCAACACTAAAGCTAAAACTACATTAGACCAAAGCACACGTGTAACACGCCTGATTTGTACGTAGAACGACGTCGCGTGGCGTGGATCAAGTGTAGCTCTACAAGTCTAGTTTCCATTTAAAATGTATGGAGACCGACGCGCAGTGTAGTTCTACCTTAACGCATACTTCAGCGTTGTGCGTTACCGTTAGCTTTAGGTTGAAAATTTCAAACACATGAAAATGAAATATATATGATATGAGTGTTAATCAGCTTACGTTGTTGACTATACTATGATTAAATTACTTAGTAGTTGAAAGCAGCATAGCAGGCTCATTATCAGCGACGAACTGTAGCAGTATAATCAGGGAGGTATACACTGCTTGTGTAAACTGAAACAAGAAATAGTATCATACATATTCGACACGATCTCCGAAGTATTTTAGTCATCCTGCCTGTTGTTTCCCGAGCTGGGCCTCGGTACAGTAGTTAGCCTGATTCACGTAAAATCAAACAAGCCAAATTTCGTTGAATTTTTATAGTCGTTCGATCGAAATCCTATCCAAAAGCGGTATTCACGATCTATCGACTTATTTCCAGTTACATTAATAAGTTTCTACCAGGATAATTTAATACCGAGTTTTTTTTTTTACCGACGAATTTCAACGACTTTAAAATTAGTGTCGTTCAAACTCGATTGTTGGATGTGAATACGGAAATGGTCTAAACAACTAAATCGCTACGATATCGTTACGGTTTTGATTACGTGGGTCGGGCTACTGGTCATAGTCCGCTCCGGGTCCGTCGACCAATGTCTGTCTGTAGGAGGACCTATGCAATCCCCTGAGTCTGACGTCAAAATTTAAGAGAGAGAGAGAGAGGTCTAACCTAACCTTCAAAACTTAGAATCAAAGTGATAGAGTGAGTGTGATCTTTAAAAGCGATTCCAGTTTGCCCGGCTACCAAAGCTAAACAGACCAGAAACGCATCTAAAAAGTCTCAGCTTGATTTCCTGATTTTACCTAACCCTAGCTGTACCTATGTATGGATCCATAATGAAAAGAAACCCCTGAAGGACACCCGATGAACTTACCTGGTACAATAAAGGATAATTGAGTTCGTAAAGTCCATGCGCAGTATATACAGGCTTCTGATGGAGCACTTGGATAGATAACTGCATCGCCTGAAAAGATAATCTCTCATACAATCATTGATGATTACAGTACCAGACCAAAATTTTGGATGTTTAAGTACATCTATTTTTAAATGAAATAAAACATCGCTGACAATATGCGGAAAAATAACCAGTAATAAAATTAAGTTTGACAACCTTATAAGGTTGAAGTTTAAACAAAAAAAAAGGGTTATCACGTAACACCCCACATTCATCAAGTTTTAAAAAAATCCTTGATATTTACAAAACAGGTATTTTATACCTTAGTCCGTCGGATGTTTTCTTTTATGCATTGGTGTGATTTGTGGTTTGTTCAGCCAACTTCAAAAAAAATAGGAGATTCTCAACTCGGTTCTAAGTTTTGTTATTTTGATTAATTTTTTAATTAAAAGTTTATTTATTTAGAACATTTTTTTTTTAATAACATTTTTTTCTGAACATAAAAAAATTCAAGCAAGTCTAACTTGTAGTGCGAAGCTCTATTATTTTGTACTCTACGTAAGAACGAACACAGTGAACGTAAAATCGCAGAAAGTGTTTGATGTTTTTGTGAAGATGTCCATTAAATGCTTGCCAGAGAATTTGTGCCAGAATATTTGTCAATTTTTTTTTTATAATCATGCAATGGCCGTTTCAATCTTCGAACCGTTCTCCTATTTTCACTTGTATTGGATGAATTAGATAGAAAAGTAAAAAATCTCCAACAAACTCAAAACATATGTAGCAACTATTGGAAAGTATTCACTTTAGTAGCAACTATTGGAAGTTAAATGAAGAGAGTGAATAGAATTTAGATGAAGATATGAAATTAGTTTTTAAAATAAATTATTAGAAACCATATTATGTATCAAAGCTACCAACTATACGGAATATAAGACAGTTTAACTCAATTAAGTAGGTACATAGGTACTTAAAATAATATGTACCTACCTACTTAATTGACCTATGTCTAGTTATGCACATAACCACACGTGCTATAATTACTAGTGTTTAACATTAAGTGGATACCTTACCTCTGTTTTAACTGCTGGATTGAAATCGATGTTCATTATTTCATGTGTAACAAACGACACATTTTGGGCCTGCAATATTGAATTATATTTAGTTAAACACTTTTAAATGAGTAGATTAATTACGTACCTAATCTAGCCATAAATTGATTACAGTTAAAATGTATCAATTTGTTTTTTCTAAATTTAAATTTGGATCGATGCTAATTCTTTCAAACACTTTAACCTGTAAAATTTTCAAAACGCTACTGAAGCTTGGTATCAGTAGTACGTTTGTTAATTGTGACTGGTAATTAGTGTACGATACTTAAACACGTGATTGTGCTCATGACGACCAACAACTTTTACTATGGGAAAAAACCTAAAATCGCGAAAAAAAAATCACCTGTTTAGTATATTTTTGTTTGCCTAATGTACTGAATAGCTGATATTTTTTTCGCGATTTTGGCTTTACTTCCATAATAAAAATTGTTTGTTATCATGAGCACAATCACGTGTTTAAGTATCGTACACTAATTGCCAGTCACCCTATATAGATAAGAAATAATAGTAATATAATTTATTCTTCAAAATGCTTAGTACTATGATTACAAGTACCTACAGTTAGGCAAGATAATTTTAAGACATTGGAATTTAAGCTTTAAATTTTTAAATTTAAGGCTTCTGTAACCGAGCTTGGCAATGGCTGTAGAGATATACTAACACTTTTTCTGTTAACTATCTTTTTATAATTGAAGAAACAAAAAAATCTAATGACGTAAAATGAATGAAAATAAAATGATTCTTCTTAGAATCACGAATACTCTCTTACGTTTTGTCTCTATCTCTTATGTTTTTATGAAGTTTTTTTTTCTTGTAATAGAATTTATGGTCCAGGTATACCAGGTATATGTATCAAAGTTTTTTTTATTATATTCGCAAATGTAGAACTTACCGTGTACACAGCGCGTTCAGAAACATACACTATTATATATATTATAGCGATTCCATATGCGATTTGCCAAGCAACGTAAATGAGAAACACTACGTATTTTTCTACATCGTGGAACAATCCAGCTGCCGTCGCCTCCATGAAGTAAAACATGTAGATAATAATGTCATTGAGGCTCACAAATATGGTGGCAGTCAATATGGTCCCAAACATTATATTCGTAGCATCTGTCACTTTGTACAGCATCCCGTACATCTTCGCACAAGCCTTGATCTTCTCACATACGTACTTGTCTTGAAGACCAATCGCTTTATGAATGCTACCCTCCGTGTTAGTGCGAGAAAACAATTTATACTCCCAAGATCTTTGATTTTTGATCTCTTCTAAGATTTTATTTATGCGCTCATATCTGCCTCTCACAACTTTAAGGAAGAAACAATAATGTGCTGTGGCAATGACCGCAAGGGCATCAGAGTATATGACCTGATAAAGTCTCTCTAATGGTATAGGCACATTTAAACGGCTAAGGGACGTCCAAATAGTTAGTAAGCGAAACAAGTAGACGACCAGTTGAAAAATAGAAAGGTTAAGTGCCAAATGAGCATCTTGGGTATAATCTACGTCTTCGCCGAGGTCCTCTAAAGCCCTGTCTACTTTCACTATGATGTCTATAAAGAGGTTGTTGGTATTCAAACAGTAAGGTATCTTCCACAAGGCAAATATAACGTACAGCGTTGCAGATATTCTCTCGTAGTCGTCACCATATCGTTGCACTTTAGTGTGGTATATCATTCGCAAGACGGTCTGGTCTTCAGCATGTGCTTTAAAAGTACAATAAAGATAAAAAGCAAACCATAGCAAAAAGCTTGTCATGCCGAAATAACTGAACTTCCTCGTGATGCGGTTGTCAGGGGCAACTTTTAGCACAAATATTGAAATTCCGCTTAGCTTCAATATGATATTCGATAACTCTAATGCTTCGATTATGTTTTTGTATTTGTGCGTTTTCATGGTCGTCTTGAAATATTTGCCCAGTGGATTCACTTTCATTTTTAGAAGTTGTCCAACCCTAAATATGTGATAACTAACGTCTCTTCCTGGCTCAAATGGAACCCAGTAGCCTAGTAAAATTCATAATTTTCTTTAATCAATTTACGTAAATTACAGTTTATTACCAGTAGTCGAAATAGGTAAATTATATCAAGTTAAAGTTTATTATGGACATACATATTTTAGCTGTAGGTAGTTGATATGTTAGTATAAAATCCACATTTGAAATGTAAGAAGAATTTTGGAGAATAATCTCTTAGCTTTTGTTTCTGCAACCTAATTTGTTCAGAAATAATCAGTGTCCATAGGATTACGTATTTTTTCTTATGCTTACTTCCTGTAGGTAACGTCTATGTTATATTTTAGGTACATTTACTTTACCCTACATTTAGCCAAATGAATTCTTTCCTAATTCCGATTACAGTTGATTACTCGCCGTAACTTAACTAACACGTAACACGCCTCCACTAATAACGGGTCATCTATAAGTTATGTCACTTCAATTTCTCGTCTAAAATGATTTTTGACTACCATAAAAATTGTGGAAATGTCTAATTTTTGCTTCAGTAACTAATTGTGGTTTTTAATGTCTTTATATATATCTCAGGACTCTGGGATCCTGGAAGTCACACGAGGGGTGAAACACACTCGCAGATGTCCCTTAGACACTTTTCATAGAACGTAATAATTGTTAGCCATATTTATGTTACTACATAGTACTTTAGATTTCATTACGATAAAATTGATGTACAAATATAAACAGCCAATAACCCAGCAAATAGTCTCAAGCTGCTCAGAGAGCTTCGAGTTGCCAAGTTCCGGGTTGCTCTAGGACACGTCCCACGAGTCCAGATTTGGGTTTATTTACATACATACGATAGGAGACGAAGAGTAATTTACATGACCAGGAGAATGGTATAATCCAGCGTTTTTTGAAGAAAAAGTGCCATTCGGTGAAAGATCAATAATGGTAGATATGGGCTGGGATATCTTCAGAGTCCTATGGACTTAGTAAAGGTAAATTAACTATTTTAATAAAATCTTGATCCAGTCACTAGCGTGTTTGTGTGGGCGTAGATACCAATACCGATGCGCTACTAATGTTTCTCACGTCATTTGCCTATAATTAGGATAATTAATTTCTTAAAAAAAACACTACCTAAGTGCATCTAAGTAAAGTTTTAAATTTAATTTGATTATTTATTTATTTAATTTACTTTAATTCATGCAATCAGCAATTAAAATTCGCTGTTTGTATTATGATTGTAACTTAATTTTCTAATTGGGATGTATAAGGGTGTGCGTTATTCTAGTTACATATTGTATATTAAGAAGAGCGTGGACCCTATCACGCTCCCTTGCAGAACTCCGTATGTAATGATTTCTTCGTCGCTAGCGTATGAATAGACCTTAATACGGAGTTTTCTATTTTGGAGGTAGCTCTTGAAAAGTTCATGAGCTGCTCGCCGACTTGTAATGGCTTTTGATTTTAATAATAGACTAGGAAGAGAGATCGGATCAAAGGCTTTCTATAGAACCAAGAATATTGAAAATTATTTATGACGATCATCTAAATTCTTAGCCGTTAGGAAGGCTATGGTTGCGCGCTATGACTTGATGTTTATACTAGAAAGTTAAGTACCATACCATTACCAACCATTCCATAACTGTAGACATTGCTGGAAAAACTGAAATTGATCTGTAATTATTCAGTCTCTGTTCCCACCTTTATGCACTGGGTGGACCAAGGCTTTTCCTGTCCATATTGATATGGTTTTATAATTGTTATAATAAAGGAAACAAGAGGTTAGGAAGATATTTTGAGAATAGAAGATATTCTGTTCCACCCAGTAACACTATGTCTTAAATTCATGATGATAAACTCGACCTGAACAATCAACGTCAAGAATGAATGTAATAAAAAAAACTATCAGATGTTTTATTAGCTAGGTACCTGATTTTTTGCAGCCCAGGTTAGGTTCGTTAGGTATATAAAAAAATAAGATACCTACATTTGTAAATCTCGTGAGCTCCGTAAAAACCAGATCTGTACTAAAATAATAACTCTAAGTAGTGGGAGGTAAGAGGCCCCGGGGCCTTGAGAAGGCAAAAGCGACAGCAGGATCTTTTCTTGTAGCTTTTATAAATTTGGAATAAATAAAACACCAATATGCAAAGATGTACGAGTACATTTATTAAGTTTTCATTTTCTTATAGCGAAATACCAGCAAATAACAGAATAGCCGTGTTTCCTTTGAAAAAACCTTAACGTTGAAACGAACAACGATGGGAGTAGGCATTGTTAAAATTTAATAGATTTAAACAAAAGGTATACATATAAATAATTATTTCAGTATCAAATACTAATTACTAGATTAAAGATAAGTCAAATGCCTGAGAAACATCAATCTTAAAATTTATTATACAGTAATACAGATTTTGATCAGATTACACACAAATTCGTCCTAATTAATTAACATAAAAAAGATAAACAGGCCCCCAGGAAGCATCAAATGAAGTCGGTACGGGCACGTACGGGTTAGGAGGGGGTGATTACATTTGCAATATTTCCCGAATTTCTTTGGGGCCCTCTGTAAACGAAACAACGTCGTTTTGAACTCAGTTATTTGGAAAATTGATTGATATCACTGTATGTGACAAGGAATCCTTTGTCTCTTCCAATGCCAGCTAGAGTCTGTCTAATAAGTCAACCGACTTGTGTAATTATTAGAGTAATATGAAATCTGATGTAGTCAATGCTGGTTCAATAATCAAGGTTGATTAAGAGATATTGATCATTGTTTACTACTAGAAGAACCCTATAAAAAGTATCGAATATTAGTATTTTATAAATAATTAAATATTATACAAAATTCCCAAGTCGGTTGACTTTTTAGCCAGACTATACCCAGGTTTGACAGTAATTGATACCGGGTATATTTATTCTTCAGATATAAGTATTCTGACAATAAAAACATTGACCTCTATACAAATAAAAACTATAAAAAGCGTCACATAATATTATAGACCTATTCTCCTGTATTAAAAAATTCGAGAGCTGCCGTCTGCTTTGCATCGGTGACAAACTGTAGAAGTATTATCAGATATGTGGCTATAGAACGTGACAACTGAAACAAAAAAGTATGCTTTTAATCTTAGGAGAATGGACACGAGTTTTCTAACAAGATTGTACAAATTTATTAATTTAGGATAACTACTACTTCTTCCATACATGTATTAGTTATTATAGTCGTCTTCTCACCAGGCACCCATTTCTATACATAAAATTCTCACAGGCTAACCATCACTTCACACACATCACACGTACACACCACTTCACCACCCCATAACCCCAACTGTCTACCTCTCCACCCCTAGCACCACTTCTTTAGCTTCTCTTATTCTCCTACATTCA
Organism: Mythimna ferrago; assembly: GCA_910589285.2. Classification (NCBI taxonomy): domain Eukaryota; kingdom Metazoa; phylum Arthropoda; class Insecta; order Lepidoptera; family Noctuidae; genus Mythimna; species Mythimna ferrago. The sequence goes on from OU342679.1 coordinate 20,048,654, forward strand.
TTCATTCTAACTTTTTACTGGTTTTACAAAATATGCCTCTGTTTTTTCACCAAAAATTTGCTCTAAAATATGCTTCTCTGGGTGGTTTAAAAAAATATGCATCAAGTCCCATGTAAATCGTTCATTAATATCTGAGGTACAATTAGTATTTTTAGTGACAAGTAAGATTTGAAAGAAAATTGAAAGTCTATCTACCTATAATATAACTGTTAAGGTATCATAGGCAGGCTTTCTAATCGAATTTTTGTTTTTAAGTATTATAGTAATAAACATTATTATGGATCATATCTTTATCTAGGCTTGTTATCCATTATCGTAAACAGCCAAATGATTCTGACTTCTTTAACATTCAAATCAAATACAAAAATTTAAAGTAACCTAGTCATTTTCAAAATCAAAATATCATAAAGCCAGATAATACGGCTAACCGTTATTATCTGGCTTTATTCAAACGTCTTGTAACCCTCACTAGTATAGTATGTTTCCGTAGTGGACAGAAACCACTGGAGGATACCGGTAGACTTACCTGGTGCAATAAAGCATAATTGAGTTCGTAAAGTCCTTGCGCAGTAAATACTGGCTTCTGATGTAGAGTTTGGATGGATAGCCGCATCGCCTGAAAAGACAAACTCCCATAGAATCATCGAAACATACTTTTGTACTGCACATCTGTTTTTAAACAAAACAAAGTATTGCCAACAATACGCAATAAAAATTAGCAACAAAATTAAGTTCTACGACCCTAAACGATTGCTTATACAAAAATAAGTGAATGCAGTGATGATAACCCAAAGGAAACTGCCCCGAATAACGACTCCTGTGTCGAGGGTTCATGCCCAGGTTATAGATTTACTTTGAGTAATTTAATTCATCACCACTGCACTCAAAGCGTTGAAGGAAAAAATCGTGAGGAAACCAACGTGTCTTTGTAACAAAAACTCGAAGACGTGTGCCTTCCGCCAACCCGCACTAGCTTCACGTAATGGTTTAAGGCCCATTCCCTCTTATTAATCTATTTTAGCTTTATTGATAATTTTGGTGGGTGTTAGTAACTATTTTGAACCCTATTTCGCCTCCCTTGATTATTAGCTCGCGAAGGTTCTGATATTGACATTGTCTGTATTCAAGAGATTTGGACTAGTGCTCAAAGCACTAGTACATCGCTTACCATCAGGTGAGATTGTGGTCAAACGCGAGCCTATCCATTATAAAAAAATAAAATAAAATATTCGATTTTCAATTTCAACCTTGGACGGTAGTCTAAGTTTAAACAATTAGGTAAGGACTTAAACATGAATTAGTTAAGGTCAAATTCCTTGGCTTTCTTCTTCTCCTCCGTTTGCAGCTTGGTTTGTTTCTTTCAAATCTGGCTCATAGCTTCGCCCTGCAGTATTATCTCAAAATTTCACTTTGAGAAGTAGACAAGCTATTTAGTTTTTATTCCATACATACTTTGTGTCCATAACAAATCAAAAGCTTTCGAACTTGAGAGTAAGTAAATAAAACTTTAACCCGTTGTGTGTCTAAACGTGGATCCACGCGAGATACAATGGCTTTTTAATTGTCTCTAATTAAGGCACACAAGAGGTTAAACTAGACGAAACTTATGACTTAGGTCAACAAAGTTAGTTAGATATAAATCTATGCACCTACAATACCTACCCTTGCTGTAATCTATAATATAAAAATGAATCGCAAAATGTGTTGGTAAGCGCATAACTCAACAACGCCTGGACCGATTTCGCTAATTTTTTTTTTGTTGTGTTCGTTATTATGAGGAGAAGGTTCTTATGGAAAAAAAATGAAAATTAGGGTAGTGTAGGGTAGAGTAGGGTAGTGTAGGGTAGAGCAAGGTAGAGGAGGGTAGAGTAGGGTAGAGTAGGGTAGAGTAAGGTAGAGGAGGGTAGAGTAGGGTAGAGTAGAGTAGGGTAGAGTAGGGTAGGGTAGGGTAGAGTACTGTAGAGTAGGGTAGAGTAGGGTAGAGTAGAGTAGGGTAGGGTAGAGTAGGGTAGAGTAGGGTAGAGTAGGGTACAGTAGGGTATAGTAGGGTAGAGTAGGGTATAGTAGGCTGAAGTAGGAAAGAGCGGGAGCGAAGCCGCGCGGCAGCTAGTTGGTAATATATCTGTGTATCACATTATCTGTTGTAGGAACTTACCTCTACTTTAACTGCTGGACTAAAATCGCTGCTCATGATTCCATGTACGATAAACGACGTATTTTGGGCCTGAAACATGTTTTATTTTTTATTATTATATTGAATATCACAGTGTTATTGGTACATAGAGTATCTTCATAAGTGTGGAACTTACCTCGTAAACAGCGCGTTCAGAAACGTATACTATCAAAAATATTATGCCGATCCCATAAGCGATTTGCCAAGCAACATAAATGACAAATGCTATGTATTTGTCTACATCATGGAACAATCCAGCTGCCGTCGCCTCCATGAGGTAAAACATGTAGATAATAATGTCGTTGAGGCTCACAGATATGATGCAAACCAATATGGCCCCGAACATTATATTCGTAGCGTCTGTCACTTTGTACAGCATCCCGTACATCTTCGCACATGACTTGATCTTCTCACATATGTACTTGTCTTGAAGACCAATCGCTTTATGAACGTTACCCACCGTATTAGTTCGAGAAAACAATTTATACTCCCAAGATTTATGATTTTTTATATCCTCCAAGACTTTATTTATGCGCTCATATCTGCCTCTCACAACTTTAAGGAAGAAACAATAATGTGCTGTGGCAATGTCTGCGAGGGCATCAGAGTATACAACTTGAAAAAGCCTCTCTAATGGTATAGGCACGTTCAAACGGCTAAGCGATGTCCAAATAGTGAGTAAGCGAATAAAGTAGAGAACCAGCTGAAAAATGGAAATGTTAAGTGCCAGATGAGCATCTTGGGTATAATCTACATCTTCACCGAGGCCTTCTAAATCTCTATCCACTTTCACCACGATTTCCATAAAGAGGTTATTGGTATTCAAACTGTAAGGTATTTTCCACAAGGCGAAAATAACGTAAAACATTGCAGATATTCTCTCGTAGTCGTCACCATATCGTTGCACTTTTGTGTGGTATAAAATTCGTAAGATGGTCTGGTCTTCAGCATGAGCTTGGAAAGTACAATACAGATAAAAAGCAAACCATAGGAGAAAGCTTATCATGCCGAATAAACTGAACTTCCTCGTGATACTGTTATCCGGGGCAACTTTTAATACAAATATTGAAATTCCGCTTATTTTCCTTACGATATTAGTTAGCTTTAATGCTTCGACAATGTTTTTATATTTATGCGTTTTTATTTTCGTTTTGAAATATTTACCCATGGGGTATACTTTCATTTTTGGAAGATTTTTTGGTAATTTTTCCACCGGAATATGAATGACGACTAATGCCTCTGTAAAGTTTGACTCAAGTTGAACTTAATAGACTAATGAAATTCATATTTTTCTTTAATCAATTTACGTAAATTATAGTTGTACCAGTTGTCGGAGTAGGTAAAGTATATTAATTTTAATATGGATATTTAAATTTTCACTGTAGTTATTTGATACATTTGAAACGAGTAGATACATCTATAAAATTTTTGAAGTAGGTAAATAATCTCGTACAATTTATTTCGACAACATAATTTGTTTACAATAATTAATCAATGTCTATTGGAAGGGACACCAAAAAAAATTACCAATCCATGTTAACAATTATATTTGCTAAATTACATTTACTTTACCCTATATTTTGAAAATCAATTTTTATTTGATTCCGACCAGAGTTGATTGCTCGTCATGACTTAACTAATTCGTGACACGCCTACACTAATAAATCTAAGTGTTAAGAAAATGGAAAGTAAATAAAACAAAATATTGGTATTGGCAAAGATTTGAGCGTTCACATTGACTGTGATAATCTATATTATGAACATCGTACGCATTATATTATTAATTACCTACTCCTTTACCTAAAAATCACTAAAATATTATTTGATTATAAATAGGATACCAATTTATTTATTTTTTAAATGCTACCGAAGTGCATTTAAGTCAAACCTTGCTTGAATTAAGATTGTAACTTAATTTTCTAATTAGGGTGTATAAGGGTGTGCATCATTCAAGTTACTATATATATATATATAAAATAAACATCTACATTTAATATACAGAATATACTATAAACATATTTACATAATATTTTTATTTATTTATTTAAACTTCATGTAGGTAGAGTAGTGGGTACGGCGGTGATAGACGGACTTACCTAATGCAACACGGCATTCTCTATCAGTCAACAACTACTATCTACTATTATTGTAGAAGATAATTAAGCAACTTCCGCTTAAATGCATACTGACTGGTAGCTGTCGTGATATCCAGAGGAAGCGAATTGCATTATGGATACCCTGTATAATAGAGGGGTGAAAAGAGACCACCTTCTTGGTGTTATACCTGTATCGGTGTTCCCCAGGGTGGCATTTTATCTCCTTTACTCTTTGCAATCCATTAATGCCATCTAAAAAAACTAATTTCCTCTTACCACCTGTATGCTAATGATTCGCAAATTTGTAATCAGTCTTCCCATATAGATTTGAATGCTGCTATTTATATCATTAGCCAGGACTTGGCTTATATTAGTGAATAGAGTGAGGAATATGGTTTGAAGACTCTGAAGGATAGTCCGAAGAAAACCCAGGTTTTTGTGGTTACCTAATGTAGTTTGCAGCTTTCTCAGTATAAATAAATTCCAAGTAGTGCATGGGGTGCACTAGGTATCAAAGCATAAGTGACAGCACGAAGAGGGTACCTTTTATAAAATGAAATAAATAAAACCCTGGTATGGAAAGACATAAACGTAAATTTATTAAATTTTCAATTTTCTCACAGGAAAATACTTACAAGCAAAGGAATACACATAATAGCCGTGTTTTCTGAAACGACTAACACGTTGAAACGAACAACCTTGCAATTAAGCGTTATTTTACATGTAATTTAAATAGATTTAAAAATAAAGACATTAGTGATTATTAAACTATCTAATACCTATTACGAGACTTCCAGGAACAAATACATCGGAGCGAGGAGGAGTGGCAGGCGGTCGCCGACTTCTGCGAAGCAGTAATGCTCGCAAAGGAGGAGGCCGAACGCATCAGGTAACGGCGTTATCGCCGCCGCCGCCGCCGGGATTCTGATCCCGATTTCCGGCCAACGTAGGCGCGGGCTTGCGGACAGTGAGCAATGGGTAGCTCACTGTCCGGCCGTCCGGTAACTGTCCGGACCAAGCTCAAGTCGTCGACGGCGCGCACTGTTCCCGCGCGCCTCAAGGAGTTCGTCAGCAACAGCAGGGACCCAGCCGGGTCGAAGCCTACTGGGGCCAGAGTTATCCGAAAGGGCGCTCGAGCCCCGGTATGAAGGCTAGAAGGAACGGGGTGGGTCTTTTAGTCAGTAAGAGTCTGACACTATCTCCCGCTCCGCCCAAGGGCGGGGGATGTCAATGCATGATTTTTTCCCACCATAAAAAAAAAAGGAACAAATACATATAATGTCTTTGAGAGTCATTAATATCAATCTTCCAATTATACAGTAAAATAGAATTTTCTCACAGTACTTAGGCCCGTCGCCCACTGTGACTTTTTGTATCGATACGGTCGTGTGTTTCGTAGGCGCGCGGCAGTATCGCTACTAACGCGCGTTAGTCGCATTTGCAAGCCCTATAGAAAAGATACCAAAGCGCTACAGCATCGCGACTGTATCGATGCGAACGCGCTACAGCATCGCTACAAAAAGTCGCCGTGGGCGATGGCCTTATGCTATGGTAACAATTTGTGAGGGCCCCTACCCGTTGGGCGGAGCATCGCCGTGCCCTCGTGGGGGCGATCGGCGGCGGAGACTTCTCGCGCCGGGCCTTGGTTCAGGCCATGGTCCGGAGCGAGGAGGAGTGGCAGGCGGTCACCTCCTTCTGCAAAGCAGTAATGCTAGCAAAGGAGGAGGCCGACCGCATCATCACCGCCGGGATTCCGATCCCAATTTCCGGCCACCGTAGACGCGGGCTTGCGGACGGCGAGCAATGGGTAGCTCGCTATCTGACCGTCCGGTAACTGTCCGGACCGAGCCCAAGTCGTCGACGGGCGTGCTCTGTTCCCGCGCGCCTAAAGGAGTTGTCTGCAACAGCAGGGGCCCAGCTGGGCCGAAGCCTACTGAGACCAGGGTTAGTTTCGAAAGAGTAGCTGAGCCTCGGTATGAAGGCTCGAAGGAACGGGGTGGGTTTTTAGTCAGTAAGAGTCTGACACTATCTCCCGCTCCGCTCAAGAGCGGGGGTTGTCATTAAATGTTTTTCCCACCATAAAAAAGGGCCCCTACTTGTTATATATATTATGTTACGTAATGACAAAAAATCCTCGATATCTTGCGAGCTCAGTTATCCAGATTGTACAGTAGTTGGTAGCGGTAGATCGGGTGAATTCGTGTCGGTGACAAACTGCAGGAGTATTATCAGGTATGTGGAGACAGAACGCGACAACTGAAATAAAAAATACGCAAATAAAACTTTATCTTGGGCTCAAATAATAGGCTAGTTAGTGGCCGTAAAAAATGTAATTAGTCCGTCTTTTAGATTATTCAAAAATAAGGGACACATTTTTTTATTTGTTAATTAAACAAAAACTGACAAAGATATAGCCCATTAAAGTTACGTGTAACGTCACGCCGTGCTACATTTTTTCGCACGGGGTAACGTCACATGTAATTTTAATGGGCTATATCTTTGTTATTTTTTGTTTAATAGAAAAAAGAAAAAATACATGTTCAATATTTTTTTATAATCTAAAATAAGTACGGACTAAATAAAATGTAATCATTTTGACACTACCTTAGATGCTAGTTTTTTAAAAATGTACAAAATATCATCATCCTTGCCTCGCCCGTATCTCAATTGTTTATTTGGAATTACTAGGTACCTACTATTCGATTAGTTAGGCTTCTCAAGATTCAAAGCATTTATTTAAAATGATCCATTTACAAGCAGTTTTAAATTTGTCAAGAAGTAGCACGTATGAACTCAAAATTACAAAGAGCCCTGCTGGTCAGGCAACATTTTTTTTTGGTGAATTTCTTCTGTTCTGTTCTATTTTTTCTTTTTGCTGAAGGTGCTTTGGATTTAATAAAGGATTCAAGAGGTACTATCAAAGACACTTCCTTCCATCCAGGCTGCTGGAAACCCTCGCTATAAGTATGGTTATGGAACCATAGAGGAAAGAAACCCCTGAAGGACACCCGGCAAACTTACCTGGTGTATTAAAGCATAATTGAGTTCGAAGAGTCCTTGAGCAGTAAAAACTGGCTTCTGATGTAGAGTTTGGATGGATAGCTGCATCGCCTAAAAGCACAAACATTAAGTTTTACGACCATTTGCAGTTAAAACTAGTGAGTGCAGTGGTGACCCAATTGCCCAGTTGTAACGGCCTAGATTTTATTTTTGTAATGGAATAACTTTTCCTCCTGTGGGTGGAGCAACAAGGAGTATCTTATTTTTTAATAAAAAAAAACACCCGTGTTCCTTCACTTGCTCTTTGTGTGCCTTTGAACTCTTTCGAAGTGTAGCGACATTTATGGCGCCACATAAGAACTACAAAAATTACGAAATCCTGCATCGCGCAATTAAAGTTTTCCGCGCTATTTGAACAGATACGACCACAGAACAGAAGAATGTATGATTCATATGTTATGTGGATACGACAGCCCGAAATCATCTATCAGGCAGTTGCCCACCAAACATAACACCAGTCTGATCGCCATCCTCCCTTTTAAACAGAGGCTTGCGGGACTTTACTCTCTATTCCGCATAGGTACCTCTAAATACAATCACCGTCACCGACTCTACGGTAGATAGGACCAATTTATCATTATACACGATAAGAATTTTTGTCGGATCTAGGCATGAAAATTTATCGTAGCAGCCCTTCACCTACCCCGCCCCCTACTGCACCATATCAACTTCACGCGTGGTGTACTTGTATAGCGCAGACGAGGTTTTTTCATGCTGCACACACACTGCTTTGGCGCTGACAAAGCAGTGTACACAGTTCGTGTGCAGGAACGACACGGATTCTTGCAAGGCCCGAAGACTTTTAACGTGTAAAGTGTCCTTAGTATCACATAGGGCTTTAAACATAATTAGGTAAAGTAATATCTTAGACTTTTTCTTCACCAAATTCGAGCTTAGTATACTTAATGATTTAGTCAAAAGTTTTTTTTTCTTCTCCAAAGTCGAGTTCAGTATATTTCTTTCAAAATATCCTCCTCACAATTTTGGATTTCACACAGAAGCTCTGCACTCTTTGTGTTTATAGACAAATAATAAGTTTTCGAATTTGAGAGTAGGCATTTAAGAAAATAATGCTTTTAACGGTTAGTATAAGACATAATAGGTCTACTCAATATGTAGGTACCGTATGCATCTATCTAGCTACACATGCTGAAATTAGTAGTGTATACCATCAGGCGGGTACTTTACCTCTGCTTTAACAGCTGGACTGAAATCGCTATTGATGATTTCATGTATGATAAACGACGTATTTTGGGCCTGCAACAAGTTTCATTTTTAGTAACTCTTCTAAACAAATATTATAGATATTTTCCTGCCGAACTTACCGCGTACACAGCTCGTTCAGAAATATACACTATCATATATATTATTCCAATTCCATAAGCTATTTGCCAAGCAACGTAAATAAGGAACACTACGTATTTTTCTACATCGTGGAACAATCCAGCTGCCGTCGCCTCCATGAAGTAAAACATGTTGATGATAATGTCGGTGAGGCTCACAAATATGGATGCCACCAATATGGCCCCGAATATTCTATTCGTAGCGTCTGTCACTTTGTACAGCATCCCGTACATCTTCGCACATGCCTTGATCTTCTCACAAACGTGCTTGTCTTGAAGATCTATTGCTTTATTATCGCTACTCATCGTATTAGTTCGAGAAAACAATTTATACTCCCAAAATTTGTGATTTTTTATATCCTCCAGGACTTTATTTATGCGCTCATATCTGCCTCTCACAACTTTTAAGAAGAAATCGTAATGTGCCGTTGCAATGAACGCGAGAGCATCAGAATATACAACTTGATAAAGCCTCTCTAACGGTATAGGCACATTTAAACGGCTTAGCGACGACCAAATAGTTAGTAAGCGAAATAGGAAGACAAGCAGCTGAAAAATGGAAATGTTAAGTGCCAGATGAGCATCTTGGGTATAGTCTACATCTTCGCCAAGGTCCTCTAAAGCCTTGTCTACTTTTACTACGATTTCCATAAAGTGGATATTGGTACTCAAACTTTGAGGTATCTTCCACAAAGCGAATATAACGTACAGCGTTGAAGTTATTCTCTCGTAGTCGTCGCCATATCGTTGCACTTTAGTGTTGTATAAAATTCGCAAGACGGTCTGGTCTTCAGCATGAGCTTCGTAAGTACAATAAAGGTAAAAAGCAAACCATAGCAGACAGCTTATCAATCCGAACAGACTTAGCTTCCTCGTGATGCGGTTGTCCGGGTCGATTTTTAACACAAATATTGAAATTCCGCCTGGCTTCCTTACGAGATCCGAAAGCTTTGTTGCTTCGACGATGTTTTTGTATTTGTGCGTTTTCATGGTCATCTTGAAATATTTACTCATGGGGTATACTTTCATTTTTGAAAGTTTTCGACAATTGTCCAACAAAAATATGATGACTAACGTCTGACTGAAGTGGTACCACCAAAAGCTTAATGGTATTCATATTTCATTTTAATCAACTTGCGCAAATTATACTTTATTACCACTTGTCGAAATAGGTAAATTATATAAAACTAAAGTATAACATGGACATAATGCTCGTATCTTTTTTGGCTGTAGATAGAATTTTTTGAAGTGTATTTTTTTAGTAACTGCAGGTTCGTTTCTGACTTCTATCTTACCTGGTGGTAAGCGATGATATGGTCGACGTAGAAATACACATTCCTGGGTTTTAGCTATTAGGAAATAGACTCCTGCAGGAAATTCCACTCCTTAGATGTAGGTACAAGGGATGTGCTACCAAACCGGTGACACATCACCGTACGTCTAGTTATCCGATGATGGAACGGGCTTGGAGGAGTCCCAGAGATGAAAGCCGTACTCCGTATACGATCGAACTTGCGCTTGATAGATGTTGAGCAGCTATTCCGGCATGAACGATGGCCTTTGCCACGATTTAAGGGTTAACTTTGAAAGAGATATCAACGTTACGCCGGCAAGAACCTCAAGATGATTGGCTATTGGCACAGTTACACCTCAGAGAGATGGAGTAGCGTGAATTGACTTCTTTTAGCGGAAAGAAAACATGCCTGTATTGGTATCAGCATTGACCCTGATCAAATTGGCATCTCTTCATTTAGATACACCATGGTTGAGCGCTTGAATTTCTTGTTCAACTTTCCCTCTTTGTTTCTTTTCATTATACTTTGTAAAATCAAAGGAAGGAGAAGAGAAGGAAATTAATTGAGGTTATTCGCTGCTAACCTTTAGGACGCTCCGACAGGACGGCATCATCGGGGGATTGGTCTGGAGACTGCGGGGGCGCCCGAACGGGAATGTCCATAGGGCCCTCTCATCTGGTCGCCAACTAGCACGATGGTACATTGCGGGACTTTGCGACAGTTGACGGAGCAGCGTTTTATATGCACACTACTTGAGTTCCCTCCCAGCTCCCTGCGGTCGAAGCGGCGCACAAGATCCCGCTATCCTCCGCGACTTGTTTGTCAATACGTCTATAACAGCGCGAGCTAAGTTTGTTTGCCTACATTGAAACAGACAACGCGATTGCGGGTTGGCAGCTTGGCGGTACTATCAGACACTTCCGCTTGACCACCGCTAAGTTCATTTTTGCTTGTACTCGAAACCAAACCTTCAAAGGGTTTGGTTTGGCGCCGCGCTAAAGGACGCGAAGCGAAAATTTTATTAAGTGATCAGGCATAAATGACCGCGATGGTACGTCTTTGCCCAGTGGGTGGCCGCAAGTCATCGGTTGGGGCTTACCACCAGTTAGTGTCATGTGGTTAGTACAACCCGGGGACCATGTGTTTGTATTAGCTATGGGTAATTGGGTATTCTTCTACAGATGCGGGTGACTCGGAAAAGGTCGTTGTAAATAATCTCTGACAATTTGTGTCTACAATATAATTTGCTTAAAAATAATTAATTTAATTATTTTTAGTTTTTTATTTATTTATATATTTTTTTTATGTGAAAACTAAAGGGAATATCCTTGTTATTATTTACTAAAAATTACAATTACTTTTACAGAACTACATTTACTTCACCCTATATTTTTGCAATCAAACGTTATCTGATTCCGATCACTCGCTCGTCATAACAGAACTACGAGTAACACCTATGTGACACGCCCACACTAATAAACGTAAGTGTTATGAAAATGGAAAGTAAATAAAACAAAATATTGGTATTCGCAGTATATCCACCGGATATTTAGTAATTTATTTCTCCTGAACGTTCACATTTACAGTGATAATCTACATTATGAACATCGTAGGCATTATATTGTCTTATACAATACAGGAATATAGGCATGTATGTACAGAGGGATATCGAGGTTGACGAAAATTATTTTTGGAACTATTTATAAGCACTATACAATTTTACATGATGAGAAATTACAAGCACATTGGTATAACACTATTATAGTAGCTTCGCTGCGTCGGCGATAATAGATCTATGTAATAGCTATACTTTGATAAATAGCTAACTAATAATGTACACAAAAAAATAACTTGTGCTCTGTCGTAACCCTTACAACGAATATTATATAATATAGGGAATATTGAGAGCTTACTTATCCTCCGTTCCTATCCTACAAAACACCCTTGATCTTCGATAGCCATTTTTTCAGAAGCATTCTAAAACAAATCTTCGTACCTAGCAACTAAACTATCATAAAGATTGTGGAAATATAGATAGAGATTAAAAACAAAGTCACTGCATCAGTAACTAATTATTATTGTTAGGCATATTTATGTTACTATATGGCACTAATATAGGTTTCATTACGGTAACATTGATGTACAAATATATTTTTATAATTTGCGTCCCGTTATAATTGAAAGCTTATTTTCTGGTACATTAAAATTCTTTGTTTTTAGGGTACTGTGTAGACACGAGCGGTAGAATATTTATTATAAATTACTCAACTGTAGATAAGATTCAGATTTCATCTTCAGTACCGCCAAATGTAAGCAGACTTAATGTTTTTCTTATTTTGTATGATTATGCCAATATTCCATAATACAAACACACAGATTTCTTGTAAGGAGAACATTTTCAGACGTTCGTACTTCAAAAAAAGAATACTAATAACATAGAAACTTTGATTTTGAGATCAAGAGAAACAGGTTAGTAATGTTAGTGAGAAGTTACCACTCGCGGCTCATATGTTAACTTAAAAAAATTATGAATAATTGTAAAAAAAAAAATCCAACGTAACAAAATATAAAGCTGCCTCTGTTTACTAAAATGAACTGTGATTCAATACTTATTATACATTGTGACCACTCAAGGAAGTCCAAAATACTCTCTCTAGTTCAACCTTGGCCAGACCTGAACATGCATTCAACATCTAAAGAAATATAATTCTTATAAAACACATTTACACAATAATGGAGTCGCATGTCTCAGTTCATCTGGACAAGGTTTCTGAATATTGCTACATTGGCATTGACGAATGCTGCCTTTCTTAATAGTTTACAAAAATAATATCCTACGGAATTACGCTTGCTATTAACCTTTCAATCGTGAGAATTGCAGACACAATAGAAAGACAATAGGTGCGCGAACGCCGGCGTTCGCGCGGGGTTTAATGAATTAATTAAATGTCTATTTAACTTGATATTTATTGCAACTTTGTAACTACTCCATATAATGGTTTATTCGCTTAAAAAACTGGCATGTTTGATTGCCATATTATACAAACTATAAATTAAAAATTTTAATAGTCGATAGCATTTAAAATAGGAACGCGTCAACTTGATTTCATTTATCAAATTATCAAGATGTAAAACGCTATTTGTGTTATAGGCCCCGCCCACATCAACGCTCCTGCGCACGATTGGTCTACGAAAATGCCCAAGTTAATTAATATGGAGTCAGATAAAGATTGGCGGTGGTAAAAGTATTCAATTTAATAATCTTTATTATACAGTAGCATTCACTTCAAAACTTTTAATTAAAATTTCCCTTAGACGAAAGTACTGCATAAAGCTAGAAGAATTAACTTTCTACGAACTGGGATTGGACTAACTATTCTTGCGTAGCAGAATATAAAACTTTAGGTAGGTTTAATAAGTTTTTAAATTCAATTATTTTTAAAACTACGGACATTCTATTAAAATATCTAGGCGTTTTAACTTTAGTGTCAAATAAAATAATGTATTGATAATAATAAATTCGCGGTGAAACAGTTAATTTAGTATTTAGAGATGAATTTGTATTTTTTTTATATTCGATTTTATAAATCGAAATTTAGATACCCAGACTAAATCATTTGATGTGTAAAATAAAAATGATTTTCGAACATTATTCTTATTATTCTAGACTTTATCGATAAAAAGAAATGACAAACGCAAGGCTTTTCATAGTTTGAATAAAAATCGAGATAATCACAAACCGTGCCGTTAGGAATCTTTTATAATATACTTCCTTTAAGCTTGTCTAATTTAAAGCTGCCCTTTAAATTCACCTATTCTATAATAGTAACTCTTTACTTGACATAACTTTTATTTGAGTAGGAAAGTAGCTCTACTAACTCAAGTGGAGATACTTCGCATACCTTCACTCATGGTATATTAGGTAACAGTTATGTGAAGGCATTTATTTCGCAGTTCTTCATTGAAGTAAGTAGAGTTGAGTAAGTAATATTTGAGACTCTGTATCAACTTATACTACATTTAACTTACGTTGTGAAAAATAAATGCGTATTGTGGTCATAATTCGGTAATGTAAATTATACTTCAACAAAATTAAATGTTTAATAACTTAGAAGGTAGTGTTTGTGATGATACGTCTATTCGCCTAATAATACCACTAAAATATTACATAATAAAGTATTAAAATTGATGTTATTTAATGGAACCGGTATTACACTAGTTGCGTGATGTATGTTTAATAAATAACGTGTCGAAGCTTTCATGCGAAGTGCCGTTTCAATCAGTTATTTTTAACTATTCTATTCGATTAATTGAGATGTGTTAATTTCATTTCACGAACCCTGCGTTCACTACCCAAATTTATAAATATTCTCTTTTAATATATTTATTATTTAGTTGCCGTATTATATTAAAATGTTTTGAGTAAATATCACTTTTGGTTATATATTTTTTTTCTTAATTTCCATTATATCGAATAAAGCACAAGTCTAAACTGGCACTGTCCAGTCAGTAGGCAGTGTAAGTATAATATTAGAGGGTAGTGAACACATGGCTCATAATTTTATATTAGGGGCGCTTCTCTTAGTTTGCAGAGCACCATAACATTTAGTTTATTCAAAGTAGTTCATCAACATGTTACAAAAATGATACAAAAGTAACCGTTCTCTCTCCCACACTAAACAATATTCGAAATTCATAACTAATAAAAACAATCACGCAGCGCACCAACAACAAATTCTTTCAAAACACATTGCAAATACATTTTTGTAAAGCTCAAGTCTAATATAATTAAAATCACATCTCATTAAATATCTTTGGGTACAACCAAATAAAATTATTCATTTATAGCGTACAAAAATACAAAAAATATACAAGAATGTCAAATATACGTAATTATAGGGGAAGTTGGAGAGTATACCATATAGGGTTTAGTCCACCGATGGGTCGGTAGAGCGCACAGACTAGACACATTTTGCAGGGATATGGTACACACAGAAGTCCTTTGATATGGGTACGTCTCACTCAGCTGCCTGGGTATAGTTCGTGAAGTGAACGTTCCCTTAGAAGTCCGTCAGCCTCTCGGAAGCGACGTTATTGTTACAGTAGCTGAGATTCATAGGTCACAGAAGATCTTGGACGTGAGATGTGTCGAGGTTGGTGATCAGGGTCTTGAGGAAAGTCATCTCTTTCCTCGCATTCTCGAGGATCACGCGCGGGTCTTGTGACGTGCAGCGCAAACAGTTCGGCGCGAACACCATTGCGAGGTTCGCGGAGTCCATTTTGGTTTGACTTACCACTTCAGGCGCGGTGAATTGTTGGAGGAAACTTATGAGATAGGTGAGTACCTGAAAGAAATTAAAAGTATTGAACATTGGGTATGTATTGTTATTATGTAATTCAGTAAATAAAGGTTAACGTTTTTCTGATAAGGATATAGGTGAGTAAACACATTATTTGTGCTTTAACATCAGAACCGTAAACCCTAGTTTTTGTGTATAAGCTTTTCAGTTCAATATTGCCTCTAAATTTGTGGCTTGAACGGCGAGAATATTATTAAAATTTTGAACGCGTAGTTTCATAGACGCATATTTATCATTAGACGAATATTATAAATGATATTTATTTTGCAAATAGGTTTAAAAAGCACTTTTACACGTCAAATTTTTTTTTCGTCAGTTTTTTTTTTAAGCTAGATGAGGCCGGTGTTTCCTAGCTGACTACCCTAAGAAGAAACACCGAAAGAAACTCAAGGGTCAAAGTCTCTTTTAAGGTCCATACAGTAAATATGTAATGGTCAAATCATATGAGAACCATGCAGATTAGTCTGAGATGGTCTTTTGAAGAAAGAACCCGACCAGTCCAGTCAGTGCAAGCATTTGTAAGTATTCGCAAAGCTCAACTCAGGCCTACTAAGGAGCTCAACGACTTGACGAACAATACCAAGGAAAGGACATTTAGGTAGGCCGCAGAAAATACTCAAATTGCCAGACATACGGTTACGAGAGAAAAAAAAATGTAATCAAAATAGTCCTCACATTCGCAATAATAAAAGAAATTTATAGTTTACAAAATGTAAAACTTGTAATCTATGAGTAAGCGTACACCAAGCGTATAATGACGAAACGCGTCCATGAAGCTACGCGTTCGTGGTCAGTAGGCCTTAGTGTAGCATGATATATCTGGCTATGATTTGCTGGCGTATTGGTAACAAGACGCGTGGTGCGTGGTGGCTTTTTATTAGGTATTTGGAAAACTAGGTGAAGTTGTCCTCTTTGTAACACAGATACTGACCAGTCGGTTGATAGGCGGCAGGCGGTGCAGCGCGCGCGTGCAGGCCGCGAAGTCCGTGCCCGCCGCCACGCACGCCGCGTACAGCGCGTCCGGGATCAGCGGCTCGTACAGCTCGCGGTACCACAGCTTCAGCAGGCTGGCTGGCGCGTGCGCATCTGGGGAAGTTATACACATGTCACTTACTACCACTCAAATGTACAAGAATTATCCAGTTTTTGAGTTGTAAAGGAGTTAACCCGAACAGTCGCCAGCGAAAGTATGTTTCATTGAAAATATTCTTATTCGTATACATATTTCTCGGTGCAAACTGGCTACCGACCGCATCCACCGATGGCCACTTAACCCAGGGACGTGCGAGCAATACAAGTAAAATAGCTCGGCTTGCTAAATAACAATAAATGATACCTCACATCTTAATCATAGAACACAAATGAAAATTTGCGCGCCTACGCGGTTACGCTAAGTGGCCGTTTCGCGTTGCGAAATTAAAACCCATTCACAAGATACGATACCTATGACATGCATTATGCAACGTTGCCGCTCTGAGCGCAATCTCTTCGATCTCACTCTAAAACTTAAAAAAAGAGATGAACACTAGTGTGATGCTGTCTTTTTCTGTCGCATAGGCTTTCGTAAGTACTTGACTTAATCTTCTATCTCTACTTTTCCTATAAAAACATCAAAATGTGAGTCTGTGTGGGTAAAATTTTGATATACACCGTTCAATTTTAATCGTTTTTATCCCGTGGATGGTCGATCCGGTACATGAAACACTGTCCATTTGTAAAGATATAAAAAACTTTTTACAAAAAAAATAAAACCAAGTCGGTTTTATTTTTTTTGTAAAAAGTTTTTTATGATTAGTTTAGTTTCTGTAATAGTTTTGCCTCTTCGTTATTTAACACCGACTTCCGAAATTAAAGTTATTTTGATAGTTTTAGTGTTTTTTTTAGTAAGTCGGTTTTATTTTTTTTTGTAAAAAGTTTTTTATTTCACACTTTTTAGTTGCAGCCAGAGTACCTTTTTCTCATGACAATTCCAATTAACTCAAACCCTGCTAGGATACATTGTTTTATTATGAAGTTCCCGTGTCTACCTTCCGGCTCCATCATCATCATCAGATCAATTCGATAGTACCTTATGGCCAAAATGCATCTCATGACAATTCTAATAAGCCCAAACACGGCTAGGATACATTGATTAATTACGGAGTTCCGGTGCCTATCTTCCGGCTCCATCATCATCATCAGATCAGTTCGATAGTACCTTATAGCCAAAGTGCATCTCATGACAATTGTAATAAGCCCAAACACGGCTGGGATACATTGATTAATTTCGGAGTTCCGGTACCTATCTTCCAGCTCCGTCATCATCATCAGGTCACATCGATGATACCATTTTCAACATACCTATTCAGAACTATTCATTTATTTGTAACTATGTTCATTGAGAGATTTGTGTGACTATAAACTTCCGTTGGCCATTTCTGGTCGTCTTCACCAGATCCACTTCATCAAATGTCATGTTTTGACTATAAATGCTTAAGTCTTTGATAAAAATACCAAAAGAACTATATGGTTGCCTATAATATTTGAGGAGTTCCCTCGATTTCGCCAAGATTCCATCATCAGATCCCGACTTGGTGACTATGGGACCATTTGGGAAGTATACCCTTTCTAACAAAAAAAGAATTTTTCAAATCGGTTGGCAAGTGACGAAGTTATGCGCGAACATACATAAAAAAAAAAAAAAAAAATACAAACATCCGAATTGAGAACCTCCTCCTTTTTTAGAAGTCGGTTAAAAATTAAAAAATAAAGTACCTTTTTTTCAAAACTCGTATTAATTTACGCATGTACGAAATTAATTTAAATAAGAAAACGTCAGCTGAGCGAGTTCAATGACCTGTAGTTAATAGTCGGCGTTGCGTAAAAACTACCTACAGGTCATTGATTCAATTTCTTACATGCGTAAATTAATACGAGTTTTGAAAAAAAGGTACTTTATTTTTTAATTTTATCTTTACAAATCGATAGTGTTTCATGTACCGGATCGACCCTCCACGGGATTAAAACGATTAAAATTTATCGGTGTATACTTTTTCATATATTTTGTATAGACACGCCGCACACGTGCAGCCGACACGTGCGACACTACTGTTACAATTGTGGCGGTAACGCGCGGTAGCTACCAGTGGCTGTGGTATTGTTTTTTTTTGTGTTTTTCTGTTTGTAAGAGATAATCTCTGGAAGTACTGGTCTGATTCCTAATTTTTTTTCACCGATAGAAAGCTGCTTTATGCCGGAATGACAATTCCTATATTTTATGAACGTGGACGAAGCCGCAGGCAAAAGGTAGTAGGTATATATTTCCTACTTTCACGCGGGTGAAGCCACCAGCATGAGTTAGTCTTTTATATTTATAAACCTCTTAAAATTATGAAGAATTTGATTTTATGACCAGTTGGTCACAAACAACCACAAATCTAATAAAAACTCACCAGTCAATGTGGAAGCATCAGGCAGCTCCCAATTATCAATCTTCGCCTTGAGCGCATTAACTTCATCTACATCAGCAGAGACGCGGAAGATGCCCTCCGTGTCCCTCCCGTTGAGGGCCAGCACCTGCTGCGACAGCGCCACCTGCACCCACGGCAGCTGCCGGTTGGGGAAGCGCTCTTTCTGCAGCGCCATGACTTCCGATAGCGTGTTACCGAACATTGATTGACGGAATATTTGTATCTGTGGAGAAAATGTCACTGATTTAGGGTGTTTTTAATATCGTCCGGATTTCATTCCGCATGCGTAAACCCCGCAAATGTCCTTTTCATACAAGTATTTATTGTAATGCTGGGAAATATGCACGCGGGTCGCGGGGCGTAAACCCGGGCAATAGCACCGCGCGAGGCCCCCGCGAGATTATTGTCCATTGTACACAACCACGAGGGGGCAGGCAATCCCGCATGCGTGATGAATTCCGCATGACATTAAAAACACCTTTATGCGTCGTGTGTGAGATATGGTTATAGGGGTTTTTTAACAAAAAATTTAGTGAAGTTGAATGCATAAATGCTTACATTTATACGTTCCATTTCCCATTTAAACTTTCCACTTACGCCTTAGCGTACATTTTAATCATATGAACGAAAACGCACCTCTAGAAAGTGACCAAAATTCAAAAAACGTATCGTGCAAAATGCAACAAAAATAAAGTAACCAGAATTTTATAAGGCATACGCGATTTAAACGAGTTTCCATGAAGTTTCTCATAACTCTTTGGAACGCACAATTAGCTTCAACTTTCTAACTGACAATTTCCACGGTGCGCGTAAATAGTTTTTTTTTCTAATTTGAGACCACTGAGAGTCTTAGACTTCAACCGAAGCTGTCTACATATTTTCAAAAAAAATAGTGATTTTTGAGTGACTCACCCTAGCCTGGTCAATATCGTCAGTGGTAGGTTTCCTAGGCTGCCTTTTGCCGCCGAAGCCAATCCTCTCGAGCCGCTTGCACGCTACGCCCGCATAGTGTGATACTTGCACGTGAATAGGCCATTTGCCGACCTGCAACAATTCAATTAATGAAGTTGGGACAAGCTTTTTCTTCCTGAAACCCTTGTTCTTTCAATTGCTCTTTGTGTTCTAGAATCACAGGTTTCCTTTTCGGAAATTCCCCGTAACCCTAGCGGGCTTCGGCCCTATGGTTTTGCCGACATCTCGTTGATCACTATGCGTCGACGACTTGGACTCGGTACGGACGACGACCTACTATTTGCTCGACTCTTGATGCCCGGGAAAGGTATAGTGACAGTGTATCCAACATTATGTTATCTTTTAACTTCTTTTATTTTCCATATCCACACCAAAACCATTTTTACCGCTATGATAAAAAAAGAAGATCATAATGTATCACAACATGGCACAATATTTCTTTCTTATAGACCCTCACCTCAGGAAAAGCATCAGCGAACGCTGGGTCTCTATGCCTGTTCACGTAGTTGGTGAGCGCCGGCTGGAAGGCCGAGGAGGGCGGCACGAAGGCAAGGCACACGGCCAGCAGCTCCCAGCCACGTAGCAACGAGTCACGCAGTGGGTTCTCTGTCGTTTGTCGGCACAGCTGCACGTATAGCTCGTCCCGTAGTCTACGAACATACAAACATAACTGAAATTACCTCTAAACCATAGATTCTCAACGGGGGTGGTACCGCCCCCTTGCGGGCACTGGAGCCTTTCGTGGGGGCGATAGCGGGTTCAAAAGCAAATGAGGGGCATTATGTCAACATGTTTTAGTATTTTTAAATAATTAATAATCACGACACAGAGAATTAATTTTTAATTTGTGATTATTAATAGATAATAGACAGATATATAAAATTGGTATAATTAACTATTATGTAAAGGGAGGCGTTAGAATTTTGTTTTCTTGTAAAGGGGACAGTAGTTCATAAAAGGTTCGGAAACTATGCTCTAAACGAACTACCCTTTTATGTAGAAAATATTTCGGAAACACATTCAATAGGCCTTTTTACACAGCAATTCTATCGCGTGTTCTCACGAGCGTATACGATTGCTCGCACGACTGATGAGAGCGTAACAAGCGATTGCGTGGTCTTTACTGCACTGAAAGCGCGCTCTTATCCCTGCACCATTTCGGCTACCCTGGTACCAAAATATACTCAGGTAGAGTCACGGCGTGCGAAGCAAACGCTCCATTTGTCTTGCTTGCCAAGCATTGGCTGTGTGCCGTGCGTGACGCATGCCTCTGCCTCTCAAGCCTGTCTCCGCCTTCATGGCCTTAGTAGACCTTAGTAGGTCACGCCAACTTGTGAGTACAAAAACGGTAAATTGGGCCGAGCCTAACTGCTCAAGGAGGCGCAAGATATAAGTTATTACTTAGGCGTTTGTAGAGCAACACTTTACTGTCACGAAATATGAATCTACTATACTCACTTCTCATTAGTAAAAGTAGCGTGCAAGATGTCCTGCGCGACGGAGTTGAGCGTCATGCCGGGCCGTGCCTTGCGGTCGCCCATGTATATCTGCACTAGTCGGAACAGGTCGATAGCTGCCTTCTTGTGCGCCTTGTCCCATTCAGCGCCTACCATCGGAGCGCTGATCGATGATGATGTCCATGACAGCAGGTCGCGGACTGATGCCTAGAAATTAACAAAATTGTGTTAGAACTTTCTGATTGAAAGTCTGTTAGACCTAACTGCAGGTTTCAAGGAGATGTCAGTATAAGGGATGAGCTATATCAGGCCGAGCCAAATTGCACTTTCGTACGTTTTTGTCTATTTCTGTCACGTAGAACCGTCATTTACTAGAGTGAGAAAGAGAGCGTTTTGTTGACTACCTCGTTAATTTTGTTCGTCGATGACGGTTCTCAAGGATCGAAGCGTTGAAAAGTGCGATTCGGTGCGATCAAATCAACCCTTAGTGACAGGGCTTGGCAAGACATACCTGCCAAGATTGAGGAACTATTTGAAAGAGTGGCGATGGAACGTATAAATTCGTTTATACAATGGAGGTACCTCGATGAATTCTTTTGGAGTTTTCTAGAGCTTGGTATGGACTTCGATTCTAGAACTTTCACTCAGTGATAGTAATGCGTTTTAATTATTTGAGGCTACTACTGATACCGACGGAGATGTGACCTATAAAAGTTAATTTTTTATCCAATCTCAACGATTGCGAGTGTGCACTGGAATTGCACAATCTAATTCCGCCAAGTCCGTTCCATCATCGGACCACACGACGTACAGCGTTGCGCCACCGGTACATGGACATCCCACCCATACGCACAAAACGTTTTGCGAACACATTTATTGTGCGTACAGCCAAGGAGTGGAATTCCCTGCCGGAATCTGTGTTTCCTGATAGCTACAACTTAGGAGTCTTTAAATCGAGAGTGAATAGGTTTCTTCTAGGCAAGCGTGCTCCATCGTCGACCACATCATCGCTTACCATCAGGTGAGATGGTGGTCAAACGTAAGACTATCACTAATAAAAAAATAAAAAAATTGCTAACAAAAAAAATACAACGATTTATTTACTTACGGGTTAACGAGGCTTTCGAGCCACAAAGGGGTTTCGGAATGAGTTTACTGACCTTTCTTCGGAAGATGCCCTTGTTAAAGTTGAGGTTGTCTTTGGCGAAGATCTCGATGTCCTGCTCGACGGGCGGGCGCGGCGCGTGCTGCCGCACGGGGCTGTACAGCGCGCCCGCGCCGTCCGCGTCGGCGCTCGCGCAGCCCGCCGCCGCGCCGCCGCCGCCGCCGCCCAGGGATGACGTCTGGGGATTTAGTGCTCTTATCAGCATATCAATCATATTTATTGTACAATTAACTAGTACTTTAGTCCGTCGAGAAGTTACTCAGTTTGAAGATTTTAGCGCTATAATACTCAAGTATGCAAGTTAAAACAATCGAAAGTAATGATAATTTTTTAAAAGCAACCTCATTTTAATTTCTATCCATATCATAGTTAGGTAGTTAAATTGTTTTTCTTCACAAATACAAGGTGCAGTTTTAAAACTGCACAATATTTCAGGAGGTTGTAATAAAACTCATAAATAATCATATAAAAAAACGATACCTGGTCAATAATCAGTAATACTTGTTATTTAATTTTTTAATTACACTAAACTAAATCGATTGATCGATGGCCGCGGGGGCGTGGCTAGGGTGTGGCGTGCGGGATGATGATTGGATGATACATTATTTATGAAACTATCGTTGTGAGTTAGTGTGTGTGAAAACGCCCTTTATTGTTCCGTGTTTGTGTGTGTGAAAAAAAGCGCGGTTATAAAAAAAAAAAATTACCTACTTATTTTATTATTGATTCGGGTCGAGAATCACTAACATAATTACCTCCTGAAATATTTTGCAACTTCAAAACGACACCTTGTATATTGACATCGTGTAATACACATTAGTATTGATGATTACTCGGACTTATTAAGACCGTCTCAGCGATAATCATCAAGATTACCGCTAAGGCGATCGTACACAATTATATCATAATGTACTATTATTATCATACAAACAACTTTGAAAACAATTCATCAAGTCAAGCTACGCTCACCTAGGTAGACCCCCAAAACCATTTATTACGTAAATGTTGTTCTAGACCCACATCAATTTAATTGTAAGTCAATAACCCCATGTAATTAGAGTTGCTTCTCGAAAACACACAAATATTGTTAACATGTTCAGAAATTAAATTGCGAGTGCAGTACAAACCAATGCTAACGTTATTTTATACTCACTCTATGAATCCCAGGCGACGGCTGCCGATCTCTATCGAATCCCACGAAGGTATTATAATACGACACTCCATGATTCATATACTCCACATCCACAGGCCTATGCGCGTACGCATGCGGCAAGTACACGCCGGAACCGTCGTCATCGTCCGGTGTTCGCGCGCCGCCGTCTGAAGACTCGTTGTCCGGCTCGTGACCGGACAGAGAGCGGGACTCCGAACCGGACCGGGAGTGGGATCTGGATGAGCCTGACTCGCCGTCTGAGCCGGAACCGCCGCCGTAGCGGGCGCGACCTGCTTGCAAATGATTTTATGGACTAACAAAGTAAAACGAACGTACTAAAATGTTCGCTGCCAAGACATACTTCAACGTGACGCGTCATGCCGTTGCAAGGCACTGGAATGCTGCGCTAGCTGGCTAGCGACAAAATCCTTTCCCATACCGTCACAGTCTGCGTAGGTCCTTACTCAATGTAGAAAATGTCATTACGCACAACTTTAGTTAATAAAATAAAATTAAAGATACAGTAACTCACTGGACAGTTTAGCCTGCTGTATGATGTAGTCCTGCAGCGGCAACAGATGCTGCATGCCGCGCAGATCCCAGTTACAGTACAGTGGAGAGCTGCCACCCTCATCCTCTTCTTCCTCGCCATCAATAGGACCGTCGTCTAATTCAACTGGCCTCTTGTGTCCTGTAAAAATAAAAATGTATGTTAAAAAAAAAACATGTAAATTCACATACACAAGACACCCAGACCAGAAACACAACAAGGCCACACAAATATTGGTTCGTGTGGGAACCGAACCCGCGATACGCATTACAGCAGCCAATGCTAAACCACTGCGCTAACCTTGCCTTCAAAATATGACTTGGTCACTCACTATTCACCGAACCGAATGATCCAACAACATAAGCTTCATAAATAAAATGTGTAACTTACGTCTAGACTTAGTACGATCTCTTGGCGCAGTAGACCTCTCTAATCTCTGGTTATGTTTCTGTACATTTGGCTCCGTTAGAGGTGGCTCCACCAAGTTCACGCATTTCAACTTGTAGTTTACTGTGAAACAATAGGATTATCACTATTTCGCAATGTTTACAACAAGCGGTTATAAATCAATCAATCAAGCCTTTTTCCAACTAAGTTGGGATCTCTCCCAATACAACTTAATCAGCTGACTACTATTGTCTGTGCGATAAAAGAACCGTCGTGGCGTAAAGTGAAAACAACATTAAAGATTTTAAGTAGCAACCCAACCCAGCCATCCGTCAAATGCCAAACGTCACATCATGTTTGTTTATTATGTTATTTTATTGTGATTTTTAATTGAAATCTTCAAAAATGTGATAAAAAATTTCACTGAGCTGCAAGGAAAATAATATTTAATATATTACAGTTTTACCAAAGATAACAAATGGCCAATCACATCATTATTGATCAAAACAAAGTCACGAACTTGGGAAACATTAGCGTGCTGTGTTTTTGGTACGTAACACTTTTATTTTAATGTTTATAGACTTCCTAGGTGAACTCCTGTCCCTGTTATCTCCAAATATATATAAATTAAACGGAAATTCATTTAAACATGACGATATTTGTTTATTTTGTTTTGGTCAATATTTTCGATGGCTAGTATAGAGTATTGATACTTTAAATTTATAATGCATTTCGACTAACTTAGAATATTTATTTTCAGGCTTGAGAAAGGATACAGTAATTGCAAACAATTTTTTTTTTTTGTGGCGGATCTACACTGTTTTCAGATTTTTCCCTGTACTTTTTCTATGAGACTTTGATTTATGACAAATTTCAGGATTCTAGGTCAACGTCACCCTATGAACTTTGATTCCCATGAGTATCGAAATATATGTGTTTTTGCGACATAAACGCCGTATCTTTTTTTTTAGTTAACTCAGAAGTCTGATTTTTTCACAACTTCAAAAGACCGCAGATTTGAGTGTATGGTTTTAATTTTAACTCGATACCTCCAAACGTTCTCGAGTTAAAGGGTCTTAACAGATAAACAGACGGACAACCAAGTGATCCCAAGGATCTTATATACGAGAGGGTCCCTTACAGGCTAAAAAGATTTTTTACGAAGCAACATTACAAATTCTGAAGTGTACTTTATTTTCATAGTCATTAAGTTCATATTTTTCATAGATTAGCAAAAGGGAAAAATGTACTGAGGAAGACAACGAGAAAGTGGTAGTGTGTCCCATTTTTAGCTTTAAATTTAATTATGGTAAACATAAACTTGAACATGACTGGAATATTGTAGCTAGCAACAATATTCCAGTCAGTGATAATAGACCGATCCCAGTCAAAGTGATAGAACCATTTTCGTTGGAATTGGGTAAGTGGTCGTTGGTGGAAACTACCTAGATAGGCAGTACAGCAGTTTCTTCACGCTATTTTTCTTTACCGGTTCGTGTTTGCATTTAAATGTTCATCATCATTACAATCGAAAGACGTCCACTGTTCGACATAGGCCTCCCCCAGGTGTCGCCACAATTAACCCTCGGTCCGTCGCGTGGGGTCTTTGAAAGCCTAGGTGTTAGAATTATGTAAAATTATCACATTCAAAACTATCCACGATTTATGGTACTTTAGGTACCCTTCGAAATTGAATTATAGTTCACGTGCATCACCGCTCATTTAAGTTCGCAAGCCTGCGCTGTAAGATATAGACGTGTTTTTTGCGCGCGAGCCTTGAAAGACCCCACGCGACGAACGACGTAAGTAAAAATGTATGGTTGATTTCTTGTGTAACATAGGTTTTTATTAATTTTTTACTGTTTATGATTAAAATTAAGTTGTAATTGACTTCTAAAATGTGTGAATGACAACAACAACGTATATTGAATTGGTAAGAAAATGAAACTGATGATGTTATGATAATGAGGATGAAAATGAAATCGCTTCATACCTGGACGAAAGAAGTAATCATAACACGGATTCGGAACAAGTATGTGATGATTTGGTTCCTACAGAACAACCTCAGGAATCTTTGGAGGAACCGGATCAGGTTTTATTTAGAGTCGTTGAATGAAATGCACATGAAGTTGGGAAGTTCATAAAGGGATGGTAATGAAGAGCCCTTGATAAACATATCATCACAGAACTTTTATACATATCATCACAGAACTTTTATACATAAAAAAGAGACAGAAATGGTCCATGGATGGTAACAGTTTTAGAGGATCGTGTTGATTTCGCCAATACATGCCCATGCCCAGTACATCGGCAAAATAAAGGATCAAGTGGTTTTCTCTGGTGGATGCCGTTACATTGTACCCAAAAAAGTTGGAAATATGCGTCGGAAAGCAACTAGAAGGTTTATGTTTTCAAGACACGTGCCCAAACAACAACAAATGCCATTTTCAAGAGAATGAATAAAAACACACATACCAAAGCGGTATGTACAGTCTGTGTCTAAACCAAAAATTTGTCGGATTTCATTTCATAAAAGTTGTATATTTACTTTGTTGGTGGAATCCAAATTTTATATTAAATTGTTAATTGGTCTAGTGTGAACTCATATAGATATAATATAATTTAAAGTTTATTGATTTAGTAGTATTAAAACAAAAATAACTGCGAAATGATCTCAAAGAGTGAATTTTAAGTTCCTAATTTTATTTTGTAAGTTCAGATAGTAAACATATGAATACTTTTGATTAATTTGTTGCAGTTTTACTGACATTAAATAAAAAAATAAGAAACTGCCAAAATAGTGCGAAAAATACAAGTTATAAAGGATATCATAGGTGTTATACTGTTGGGGTCTTGAGGGACCCCACGCGACGAACCGCGTTATTAAAAATGCGCGACGGACCGAGGGTTAACGGCATTACGCAAAAAATTATAAACGGATGAATTTAATGATAAATGTTGCAATAATATAGCTTATAACCTACATTTTTACTAAGTTTCATCACATGAGCAAGTTCAATAAATAGGCTACTAATATTATAAATGCGAAAGTTTGCGAAGATGGATGGAGGTACTCGTATGTATGGATGTGTCGCGCAAAAACTACTAGACAGATGAACTTAATCATAAACATTGCAATAATATAGCACATAAGCTATAACTTTGCAGTTTCATTAGGTGAGCAAATTCAGCCAATCGGATAATTTTTATTATAGGGTGAAGCCGCTGGAAGAAGCTAGTCTAACATAGTTTCAAAATATCAAGATTTAACAGTCGCACTATAATGACGTCACAATGTTGCTTACATAACAAAAACGATATTTATCTACAGCAGCGCCCTCAAATCCCACGATGGTTTACTTTCCGCACAGACTCTAGTGTTTTATAACGAGCGACTGGCAGGACTTAATTTTTTTTGTTGGTAGGTAATCGTAAAACCCACTCGTATTCTTTCATTCGCCCTTTGCGTTTTATGGCCGTGGTAATTCTTTCGAACTATCCCGCAGCCCTGGCAGGCATTGGCCTTAGTGAGCCTCGTCAATTATATTAACTGCTCTTTCATGCGCGTCTAGAACACAACACGGTGTCGATTCGGGCCTGGTACTTATCGGAAGGCGAGCTAGCAAATGCTCGCCTACTGCAAGCCTGTCTGTCACTCCTGGCCACCGAGACCGGAAGTGACTGGTGTCAGCTTATCGGGATTCTGACTACCCGATACGACTATCAAAGATCTTCAAATGATAAATAACAAACCAACGCCTTAACGTGCTAATCGAGGCAAGGACCCATCCATGGGCCGATCTCGGCAAACGAATAAATCACACAACATATTCGAAGAGAGGAGATAATTTTAAAAGCAAAGTTACTTGCAAAGTTTTGGCAATAACGTACATGCAGCTCAGTTCATTATCATTGATTGATATGTATGTCAGTAAATGCTTAAGAAACCGCAAAGTAAAATGACTTACCGGCTGCAATATTGTCCTGTTCATTGGCTGAAGAAAGCCTCATAAAGTTATGATGTGGTTCATGTGGCGGTGTCCGATGCTTGCTACTGCCAGACGAGACGGATGTCTTGCTTGAAGTATAGCGCTCTGGTTCTGCTTGTTGACGTCTACAATAATGTATTTTTTATGTCACAATCAAGGTTAGGGGCATACATTTGTGAATAATTACAGTTTTCCTAGTGGAGTACCAATTGGGCGCACATTAGTAAATTACACAAATGATGAGAATTGAGCAAAACTACTGTTTTCTTTAGGGTTTGTCTATACGTACAGCTTACAAGTAACTAGAGGTTTTATAATAATGTTCATAGAGTATAGTCCCATGCTGGGCGCCATTTCAGTATATGTAGCGTTACGGCGTTAAATACGATTTTTTTTTTATTAAAACTCTGCAATATTCTACACAGGCAGGTATACTGATTTAAAAATCTAAATAGTCAAATTAAAAATCAACACTTCGAATGTTTTTCGAGTCCCATGCTGAGCGCCAATTAGTAAATAGAGAATTATATTTTAGTCGCTGAATCTTTAGATCAATGATGACTGCTTGATAGTCCAGTCGATGAAAATAGAAACCGTTAACTAACATTGTAAAAAAAAAATAATTGAAGTATGGACTAGAGCTTACCTAGTAAAGTCCCGTGCTGGGTGCCAGTTAGCAGAAGCAGCATTATGACGTAGATCGAGGCTCGTCTGTCTGAAAGGCTTATCGACACTGTAGACTGCTTGCTTTTCTGGATACCTGTCCATGCGCTCTAATTCGGCTAACCGGTCTTTATCTAAATGCCTGGAAATCAATAGAATTTTTGATAATTTACCACTACTGTACATGAAGTTTAAATAAATAAATAAATAAATAATAATTTTCTAGCTACCCAAAAAAAAAGAAAAGTTTTTTTTTGTCAATAACCGTCCGATAAGCACTCGTTTTAAGTAACACTAGGATCATCTATGTTTATTGTTACACTGGTTTTTATCCCTCATCGTTAAAACTTTAAATCCAGCAGCCTTTTCTTTAGGCATTATTTTACTGTCAGCGTAAACTGGAAACCAGCAGACTAACGCTGCTCAACAAACTGCCACTTTCGTCCTTTATATACAAACACAAGGTGCTCACCTATCAGAGAAGCGTTCCCTCGCATGCCTGGACAGCTGGTGAGGTCTCTCCAGACTGTGCATGACGCGCGACGTCACGCCGGCGGCCGCGTCTGTCGCTAGAGATATGGAAGATACCAGCGACGGTCGAGCTGCTGTTGTCTATAAAGGAAAAAAAAAAGTGAAATTGACCAATTGCGTCTTTATTCTCACGCTACCATAGATCGAAAGGTAGGTTATATCGGTAGGTACGAAAGGACAGCATGGCGTTGCCGCTTAGTCGACAGTTTCATAGTTTTCTATGTAAGCTTCACGCAGGTGTACACCAAGCGACGAATACGCGTCTATGAAGCTACACGTCCGTGACTGTAGGCCTGAGTGAATTTCGAGTTCTCAATGTCACAAGAGCGTCATAAAGTTTTCAAAGTACTCGCGATAAGAAGAATCAATCACTCAGAATAGAGAAATTAGATCGCAGATGGATCAACGCAACTTAAAAAATAGTTCAGTTTAGTGCCACATTTGTTTTGGATGCGTTTTTATCATTCCTCAAAACCTATGAAGAATTGTGAAAGAGACTTCCTAATTATTCCAAGCTCTGAATCAGAATGAATCAAAATGCTCTATATCAGAATGCACAAAAATAAACGAAAACAGGAACGGAAGTGTCGATCGTAGAAGTTTTTAGTTGCACGCATCACGTAAAATCTCGAATAATCAATCAATTAATCGATGTTGATAACTTTTATACATAAAATTATGTGACTTGATATATTACTTAGGCTTTGTTTCATCGCAATTGGTTGTCTATTTCGAAAGTAATACTACATTCATTGACTGTTAGGCGATACGAAATTCGCCGGGTTAGCTAACAAAGAATATATTTAACAAGATATGACTTATATCTACATTAACATTTGTTCGGCCGGAAAAATCAACAAAAACCTATCATAATCTGGCATTTAGACTCCACTTCTGAAAATATCCGAAACTATTGTATCGAATCAGATATTTTTTTAAAGTAGGATATCCGATAATTTCGGCGACGCCGACGGAGCTCCACAACATTCTTACGACTAAAATACAAGGGCAATACATTCAAAGCTCAGTTTCTCACTGTCAATCTTAACTGTGTCAATAGCTCAATGCGCCCAATCGTGTCAAGGTTACCATGACAATAGTCAGATCCAGTCAAATTGGGTCGCGGCCGTTACGCTAATAGATGTCGACGTTCAAATAACTGGTTAAATGAACTATACAAACAACTTATTTACACTCCCAGTTCCTTAGTGGCATACGCATAGCAGGCTGATTATGCCTTATAATGTAGGCAAACCTGGAGCCCAGGCCTCCTCTCTAGGAGAGTGAATGGGCCATAATCCACCACAAGGGCCTAATGCGGGTTCGTACTTTTTTAACTTTTTAACAGTCTACGTCGGATATATCTGACAATCGCTCTCGCGTATATTCACCCAGGGTCGCACATCCACGACCAAATACTCCATCTCGTCAGCTCTCCTGTCACCTATGGAGATTGAAGAGCAAAACGAGATGGACTACCCAGTCGCAAATACATAACCCTGGCGAATAGGTCACGAAAACACTCGTTACACCAAATCCGATGCAAGCGGTGAAAGGGTTAATTAATGTTTACTCTTTGCCTTTGAATAGCCTTTATCCAGGTCAAACGTTTTAGCAAACTGTCAAAATTCCCTGTTAGTGGGAGTTGATATTAATACATCTTATGGCACAATTTTAACTTCGAACCGAAATAAAATTAATTGAGGAATTAGGTCAGCTTAGTCAAGTCAAATATATTAGTGGAGCTGCCTAAACTAGTTTGCAAACAAAAGCTAAACAAAACTATGTCTAATCTTCGGAATCTTGATCAGAACGCACACTGTAAGTGTATGCGGCGTTCCCAGACACATAATCGTACCAAAACATCAAGGTATTTTATTCCGTCACAGTGTGCGTCAGTAGTAAGGAAGATTGCCTATATGTCCTGCACCGCATATCGCTGCGGTGTGCGTTCTGATCAAGAGACTATCTACATCTTTGATACCTACATAGGAACTAAAATAAAAAATCTTACATCACGGTATCCTCTGATACCGAGACGTAGGATCTATGCGTGATTAATTAGAACATATAAAACACTCCGAAATAAGCTAACGGGCAGTTGCCAGGTCAAGACACAATACCCGTATGTTCGGAAGTTCCTCCCTTTTCAATGGAGGTATGTGAGACTTAACACCCTGTTTCGCATGCCTCTTAAATACCGAAGATTTAGTATAGCTGTAGGCCTAGCTAAGTTTCGATTCGCTTTCATCGATCGCGTCGAGTCAGCCACGCCTTCGATTACTTTCTTCTGACCACGTAACTGAGCGTTGAGACTACATGACTGTCCGTTCAGATGAGGTCAGAACAAAGGAATCACAGGGGTGGCCGACTCAACGCAATCGACGGTCGTAACTTGGCTCGGCCTGCAGCAACCGTTTAGATCACCGCTAGTTATGACGGTGTTATTTTAGTGTCAATAGTATTTTTGCTATATTTACTTTTTTAAATATCTTATTTAAGTAATACGAACCTGTAAGAATGGAGTAGGCTGTGGCTTCTGCAAGGGGCTGCTTGGACTTTGCGGCGACGCCGAATCACAGGACGATCCTCCCGCCGATTGCTGTTTTAACTGAAAGAATTAGTATCGATCTATACGAGCTATACTACTGCTAATACTACCACAATGTTACGATCTACTTCCTACAGCACCTTATCGTCGATAAAGCTCTAACAGTGCGTTACTCAATAATAGTTACGTTAAATTACCTTAAACCTTGTTACCTTTTTCACAAAGCAAAAAATTATGATAACCAACATGACAACATGGTAACCTTTGTCAAATCGCTAATAGCGAATAATCTTAATACCGTAGCAATG
The DNA here is from genome assembly GCA_910589285.2 of Mythimna ferrago. Taxonomy (NCBI): domain Eukaryota; kingdom Metazoa; phylum Arthropoda; class Insecta; order Lepidoptera; family Noctuidae; genus Mythimna; species Mythimna ferrago. Next base: position 20,081,156 of record OU342679.1, read on the forward strand.
TTAGAACTTCACTGATGTTAATATATGTTAAAGACCATATAACACATCTGTGAAAAAGCACTTTTTATTAAACTTTCCCAGAAGGAAGGTGTATCATGTTTTTGGAACCAATCTAATAAAAAAAAAATCTTATGTCAGAGTGTTTATTATCGAACTCCTCCAAAACATCTTGATCGTTTTTTGTTTTTTTTTTTTTTTTGTGTGTATTTGTTAGACCGTTTGAGAATGGGGCGTAAGTAAAATTTTAACCTCTTACTCCCACCCTTTCATGTTTTTTTTTTGATTCTTTAAATGGCCGAGTCAGCTAGTATTTCGTATAGAAAACATCTTTTATTTTACCATTGAGGAGTTTTTATTTCATGAGCAAAAGATGTCATCTTCCAAGCGTTTATCACCATATAAAAAGCAAGCGATAGCAATAAAAACTTTAAAGTACCTTTCTTCTCGTCAATGGGGTGCTCTCAACAGATTTGAAATACTTTTCGTGCATGGAATCATCCGACGCATCTTTCCTGGGTGATATAAAGCTGCCACTACGGTTTAGACCTGTAAATATTATTATAACAAGATATCAGGGCTGTAAATTATATTTATTTTAACTGATATGTAACATGTCATGTATTTTCATTTTCTTTGGGCAATAAATAATTTATTATTATTTTGAAAATAGATAAAAAATAAACACTTTTACACGTAAATTTTTCGTCACTTTAAACTAGATGACGCCGGTGATTTATAGATGACTATCCTGAGAAGAAACACCGAAATAAGCTCTAAGGTCACTCTCTTTTAAAATCCATAAAGCAAATATGTAATGGTCAAATCATGAGAACCATGAAGATTTATAGCGTCTGAAATGACGTTTTGAGAAAAGAACTACACAGATCTGAGTGGACTTGACCAGTCATTGCTAGCATTGGTCAGTATTCATATAGCTCAACTCACGACTGGGTCAAGAAAAATAATTAACGTTATTTTTAATTAAGCGTACACTTCTCACGTTCTTTTTCACTCATACTGATCTGAATCCAACAAATTATAATTCGCCACGCTTTCAATTTTCTGTGTGAGACAAAAAAAACTTTTTACGAAACTATAAAGCAGAGTTATGTTAACAATGGTTACCTGTATGAGGTGACCATTTCTCAGTTTCGTGCGCTTGGGCGGCACTACTTCGTTTTCTAAGTTGCGGAGTGCATACAGGGGGGTTACATACTACAGCTGCACTAAGTTCCTGGAACAAAAAAATTGGTTCTAATATTTTTTTTTTGTTTTTTGGACACAAAATAATTATTTATTCAGGTAGTCAAGCAACTTTGCCCATAGATTGAGGATTCCCCCATGTTGCCCGATTTAAAAATTCACCCTATATACTTAAAACTTACTAAAATACTCAAAAATTGTAAGGCTGTAGACAAAAAGTAAATGCCGCTTATAGAGCTGACACAAGCGCGATGATTCGCATTCTGTTTTCAGAATTCTTTTACATGCATTTATAGTCATATTTGTTTTTATGACGCTGGTTGGGCCAACACATGAAATTTAGTACAGCCGTACTAGTTGCCCCAAAACTTACAAGTTTAGTACAGCCGTTTTGCAAATAGATCACATAGAAAACGTAAGGTCATTATGATAAAACACTTTAGTTTAATTTTCTATCACCATTATCATTTCAGAGGCCTATGTCCACTGTTGAACAGAGGCCCCTCCAAATGTGAACAGTCCTGTGCGTCTCGCATCCATCCGATTCCCGTGTCCACCAGGTCCAGGGAGGCCCTCCAACGCTGGATCTACTGGTACGCGTTCGCTTCAAAAGAACCTTTCGACACCTCATCGGTGTCGAAAGGTTCTTTTGATCCATCTGTTCTGCGAGCAATTTGCCCAATTTTCTATACAAGATGAAGTTCCGAAGTATCTACAATTCTAAGTTGTCACTTGTTCGAGTACCTGTTTTCTCCTCTGCTGCGCACTACTGATGCTGCTGTCTGAAGACCGGCCGGAGTCTGTGTGCCGACACAACTGGGTGGAGCCATCTTCGCTCAGCCTGCCGCGTCTACTGTCACCACTATTCCTGTATTCATTGTTACTGAATAAATATCCCAGCGCGACATATTGGTTAAAATGTCTGACTGACATTTTAATCTTAGTGACTAAGTTTAAACAGTCTGGCAGTAATACATGTAAACCTTGGGTGTTACAAAATACAAGTCCCCCACCGCGTCTGTCTGTACGTTCGCGATAAACTCAAAAACTACTGACCTATAAAACTTATAAATATCCGTGCGATTTTCACCAATTCCGACAATAATTCATTTTTTTATTATGGATAGGCTCGCGTTTGACCACCATCTTACCTGATGGTAAGCGATGATGTGGTCGACTATGGAACACGTGATGAAGATTTAGGTGTATATTACATGCATATTGTAACATCTGTGCTAAGCTGAGACAACCGGTCTCAACTAATCTAAAATAAATTGTCTGGACACTTAAAAACGAATGGTCCGTAACAACTGTATCTGACCACACCAACACCAAAATCGAGGATAGAGACAAGATGTGCAGTGTCATCGCTCTACTTGTCCAAAGTCACGTCACGTGTCTCACAACAATTTTCACTAAGTACAGTTTCAAACAATAAAGGAACACAATCCCCGCGTCCATTATCTCAGAGCAAAAACAAACAAACATTGCATTCACATTCTGTGTGATAATGAGATGATAATACATTATCATCCGTAATTAACAACAGACCTTTATCAGTACAAACAATGAAATCATTCATTAGACTTGTACAGACAACAAAAGAGATTGGTAGTCGGGCAACAAAAGAAGTTTGGTTTGTACATAATGTGTTTTGGGATTTGCCAGTTTTATGAACCACCATAAACAAATATCCAACTAAAAGCATTTGATTTAACTACAAACCAAAATACTTAATAATGGCAATATTCTTTTGCTTGCGTGATTGTTCGAAAGAATTACCATGGCCCTCGTAAAGGGCTACAGAAGGAACATACGTGGGTTTTAGTCGATAAAAGTCGGACCCTCTCTCGCTTTTGCTAAGTAAAAAAAAAGGCTCTTCTACTTCCAATATTCACGTTTATCATGTGTGTCACTGTTGTAACCTAATCATTAGGGAGAGCATTATTGAAGGCTATACTACTCAGCAGATGGGGATAATTCACAATTTTAAATTAAGAAATACTTAGGCTCAAGGAACCTGTTAACCAATCTATTTTGTTAACTATACACTAAATATCAATACAGTGTAAATTGTCACCTTAGATATTTGACATGAATATTCACACGTAATTCACAATACAATAGTGAAATCATTTGATTAGTTCTCACCTGTGATGGTAATGCGACCTCCTCGTTCGCACGGGACTCGTTTGCGTGAGAGTGACAGTTTTTGCGTTGCCCGGCGACAGCTTGCTGACGCTTGCAACCGTGCTGTTGCCATTGCTGCTAACTGGATCTAGTATTGGTAGTACCTGGCGGTGTGTGAAAGTTTATTTAGCAACATTGAATTGGAAATCTCTATGTTTGTGAAGATGCCAACATTCAAGTGTACAAACAATTAACCCTTTAAACACTTGCGTCAAATTGATCCTACGTTTGTTTTCGTGTCCTAATCGCCAGGGTCGTGAGTTTGCGACTGGGTACTCCCATCTCGTTTAGCTCAATCCCCATGGGTGACAGAGAAGCTGACGAGATGGAGTATGTGCGACCCTGGCAGCATAAACGCGAAAATGTGTGTCAGATGTATCCGGAGGGTTAAAAGGTTAATTCATCGCCATGAAAGTAGAAAATTATCCCAAAAGAACATACTCCAGAGATTAAAAGTATCCTGGCTATTCCGGGATTTGGTCTACCCATGTTCCAAACATCCAAATCCCTTCAGCAATCTCAACGTGAAGGAGTCACAAACATACACACACACTTACAAACTCTCGCCTTAATAATATATATTATTCAATTGTTTATCAAATACCATTTTTTTTTTTTAATTCTTGGTACCTATAATTTGATTATATTTTTTTTCTTGTCTTCTGCTCTTTGAAAATAAGAAAGATGCAAAAATATGGTAGCTTATCTAGTTAATATAATCTTTGTAATAACAACTCCACGAGAAAAGTTGATGGGTGCAAAGTGAAAAAGTTATCATTAATTTTACCAAGTTCTCATAATTGCAGTAACTAAAAAATATCATATTCCACAACTAGTTATTCATTATCTCATAAGACGCAAATAGGTATAAAGAAAAATAAAGAATAACAATCATACATTGTAAATAACCTTATTTTAATGTCAATGACTGTCTTACACAATAAAATATAACATGACCATTGTTGTAGCTGCTACCACAAAATAGATAGGTACAGAAGACAACCTCATGTATGTACTTCACTTTTTAAACCTACGCTTGGTGGACGCACACTAATGAGCGTTTGAACCGGAACTGTTCGACGAGTGGTCTGAGACGCGACCGAGATATCGTGTCCGTGAGCGGTGTCTATGTGTGCGTTGCTCGAGCGCGCTTTGTATGTAGATTGACTTCTGTACCTATCTATTTTGTGCTGCTACCTTCTATCTATACTAACTATATGTGCCAAAGTAGATAAAAAGCTACTATCCTTGCCATAAAAAAATAACAATCACATTATAACATAATAAACTATGTGACAATGGGCATAATAATAGTCACAAAAGTTTTGTACTGTACTTTTACAGTAACTTTTTGCACTGTAAGTTTACAACCAAAAATTTAAGAGAACATACACTAATTCAATTCTATGAGTAGATAGTAGTGGTATATTTATTGTTTATCTATTTTAACAAAACATTACACACACTAGGAATTGTTCTTGGGACCTTACCATAACATTAAAATGTCAAGTGTGCGAGCGAGAAAGTGGGATGGAGCTATAAATCTTATATAGCTTCATTCCTTTAACAGTTCAGTTTAGATTGTCAAATGGATCGCGCAGTGAGGTCGTGGTAGCGCTCAGTATTGTGGGTGCATTAACAAACATGTAAGCTTACATTCACCAGACACCCAGACCCAGAACTACTACTCTTAGCTACAAAAATTTGTTTCAATAGAATACGCGACACACGGCGCAGCAGACAATTATTCAACCACTGCGCTTATGTAGGTATATTCTATGATTATAAAAAGTACTAAATTTCAAAAAATTTCACAGATTAAAGAATAATCTATATATAGGTATATAAGTGAAATACCACTCAGTGATTAATTACGAAATCTCAGTAACTATAACATCTACAAACTTAAAATTTGACAGGTAAATTCCTTATAGGGTGTAGACATCCGCTAAGAACGGATTTTACGAAACTACTAAGGGGGTAAAACGGGGGTTGGAAATTTTGCATGGAGAAAGCAAATTTCACGCGGGCGACACCTCTGGCAGAGGCTAGTAATAAATAAATTCATTGAACCTTCTATTGACAAGTTAAGCCATGGTCCAGCTGTCTTCATACAGAAAAAGAAGAAATGAATAATCATAGAATTACACAGTTTCCCCTTTAACTTTTAAATAACAAACCACAGAATAACTGACAATAATGAAACCAAATATTTAAGAACACAATACAATAAAATACAATGTAACCTAGTTCTCTTAGTCATAAAATTGGAATTCTTGAGTTTAGCTTTTCTAGTGTTGCTATGAGAGATAAAAATAGATTTGACCCCAATTCCAAGTCGGTTTACTCCCACAAAAATCAATTAGGGTACCTCAATGTAGATGTTTTAGTATACCCTGATTGAATAGACTGTGTGATAAAACGAATTATTAAGGTTAATGGGTTTTTATTTGTGGTATCATGTTCAATAATAAAAGAGTTGATTTAGTTAGGTTTTCACACTTAGTCTACAATAGGACCATCATTGTGCGTCTCGTCATACAGTCAAATCGAAGAAATTTTGTCAAAATTGAAGAACTTAGATATGAGTAAAATTAAAGAACTGGATTCTGATTAAACTTTTTTCGTTCACAGTTCATAAATAAATTAAATTTTTCGTAAATTAATGAATGTTTAAAAATTTATTTCCTCGATTTGACAGTAAATCGTGACGTCCCAACATGGCGGGCGATCCTATTCTCATTTGGAACGCATTGTACATTTATTTATTTAGTTGTTTTAAGAGGCATCAAGGAATAAAATATTACAGTGAAACATAACATTAATCATCACACTAATAAACGTTATATAGGCGAAAGTTTGTGTGTATGTTTATCACTTCTTTATGCTAAAACGGCTGAATGGATTTTGATGAAATTTGGCACACGGGTAGACTGTGTCCTGGAATAGAACATAGGATGCAATTTCTTCCAGGAGTATGTTCCCTTGACACAATATTCAACTTTCAGACAGGTGAAGCCATTGATTAGTTTTAGTAAGTATATTGCCTAATTTAATACTTCTCCATAAGAAAGGTGATAAGTCCGATGTAAATAATTATAGACCAATTAGCCTAATTTCTCACATCTATAAAACTTTTATTAAAATTATTGAAAAACGCATAGCTTCACAACTAGACAAAAAGCAACCCCCAGAACAAGCAGGCTTCCGTAGAGGGCTTTCTACTACTGACCATTTACACACCATCAACCAAGTAGTCGAAAAGTATCAGGAATATAAAATTCCTCTATATGTTGCTTTTGTTGATTACTGTAAGGCTTTTGACAGCATCATACACTCTGCAATATTCGATTCCCTTACAAAGCAACATATAGAATCCACGTATATACAGCTACTGCAAAATATATACAGCCATAGCACAGCTGCCATCAGGTTAGAGAGAGTAGGTCCTATGTTCGAAATTCTTAAGGGAGTCAAACAGGGCGACCCGCTGTCCCCAAAGTTGTTCACCAGTACCCTGGAAGAAGTCTTTCAGACATTGGCAGTCAAATGGGAAGAGAAGGGCATTGTCATCGGTGAAGCGAGGTTAACTAATTTACGTTTCGCTGATGATATTGTCCTTTTCTCTCCCACAGCCACAGGACTAGAACAAATGTTACAAGATCTGAGCGATGCAAGCCTTGAGGTTGGATTGAAGATGAACATGTCGAAGACCAAAGTTATGACCAACAGCTCCAAAAAGAATATACTCGTAGGCGGGGAGAATATACAATACGTCCAAGAATATCTCTATTTGGGCCAAGTGGTCTCTTTCCAGGCAAGGCAAGACAAAGAAATAACACGCCGAACAGAGAATGCCTGGAAGAGCTACTGGTCCATGAAGGAATTATTTAAGGGCACTTTGCCCATGTCACTGAAACGTAAGCTGATGGACATGTGTATTCTCCCCATTCTGACCTATGGTGCACAGACTTGGTCTTTGACTAACATCCAAAAGTCCAAACTCAAGGTTTGCCAGCGTGCAATGGAGCGTAGCATACTAGGTGTTAAACTAACAGATCATGTTCGAAACACAACACTACGCTCCAAAACGCAAATCGTTGATGTGGCTCAAAAGGCTGCCCAACTTAAATGGGACTGGGCAGGACATGTCTGTCGCATGTCTAACGAGCTGTGGGCGCGTAAAACGCTGGATTGGTGCCCGGACACAGCAATGCGGGGCCGAGGCAGACCACGAAGGAGATGGCGGGATGACCTGGATGGCTTCCTTAAGAACTGGAATGAGAAAGCGAAGAACCGTGATCGTTGGAAGGAGTGGAGGGAGGCCTTTGCCCAGCAGTGGGACAGTGAGGGCTAAGCTTATATTTATTGCCTAATTTATGGTTCAAAATAATATGTACAAAATTTGGCCTTATCTTGATGTTGGTATCTATGACTCAGTAGCCTCTTGCAAGCAGCTATTTGCCCAATGTGTAGCAAAAAGCTAGCATAGCCTTGATGTCATATGATTCTTATCAATTAAAAAAATCTTGATTAACCCAAAGCATGACTCACCTGAGGAGCAGGTTGGTTAGTCTGTGTGGAAGTCTCCCTCCTTTTCTGTGGGTCTGTATTTTGTTTTAATGTTTGTAATTTAGCTAGTGGTATGATGTCACAGTCGGTAGGCCTATGCCATACAGTTGTCTAAAACAATAGAAAATATCGTAAGGTATTGCTCAATGTGTGTCATGAATTTTGTTTCTTATTATGTCATAATAATTACCTGTGTGGAAGCATTGTAATAGTAAAACCTATGTGTGTTGATATCAAAAAGTTCCCACCATTGTGATGAGTCTGTGCGCTTGACTTTTACACCCTATAAGAAAAAAAAACATTACATGAACAAGTATAGTTTAAAAAGTATTATAGGAGGTTGTATGCCATTAATAATTGAATGACTGGCTAGTTCTAATCCAATTAACATGGGCTTTCACTGGCATTGATGAAGTTAGTTCACATACCATTCAATTTTATTTCATATTGCGAAAGAAATGGGCCTTCAATAGTAGAATACATAAAAATGTCAGAATGCAGTATTTCAGCAAGTCATAAAATCTATCTTTATTTGTGAAAAGAAACACAGTATATAACAATTTATTGGCTTTAATTAAGAAGAAACCTAAAAGTGAGTCATAAGTCTGGAATACCCTTAATAATTACTAGTTAAAGATAAGTAATTTATAGCTATAATGTTGTATTAGATAATGTTAAACAGTGTTAACTCTATACTGATCTATAAGACATAATTGTCACAGAATTGGGAAACCAAAAACATTAATCACTTGCTGAAAAATTTTTGCCGGCGCTTATGTACGGAAGTGAATTAAATTTTGGACGAAGTATACCTCAGGTGGATCCCAGACGCATTCGCCAGTTGTTAGGTTAGCATACATATGCTCCTTTGTCTTCGGCTCGATAATCTCCACCCATTCCACCCTAGAATAAAACATCACCAACGTCTTAACTTTACTACCACTATCCTACCACACACCAACAATTTGACTACGAATTCAGGGCGTGACATTAGCGATTTCCGCGTACTTTATTGATTTTGCAACTTTCAACTACGGATATCGGAAGCAGTTTGTCAACATTATAAGTAAATCCTTAATGTAACATATTACCTTTCTGACGACATTTTCACTAAATAACAATAACTTTTTTAAACTTCACTTACACATCCTAAACAAATTATTTGACCTAAAATACGGATGAGAATAATCGGAAACCATCCATGTTGAATGTTTACTTCATTGATGGTTGCGTTTTGTGGTAGGGCCACAAACGTCAGTTTGGTTTTTCTTCCGTGTAACGGAAAATCTACCTAGTACAATTTCAATGGGGATAAAATGTAAACAATGGATTTCAATACAAACTTAATACTGAGATGGAGCAAAATAATACTTCATCAAAAATACAATAAACACAAAACAATTAGCATTATACGTTGTGATGTCCTGTTTAGGATTGAGTGATTATATACTCTTTGGATTGAAAGAAACGGTCAAACGAAACGAACCTTAAGCTAAAAGCAGACTAGCTACATGTCACTTTGATAGCACGTTTACAACCAACGTTGAAACATGGATCATGTAATAAAGCAACGTAAATAGTAAACAAAAATTATAATCAAACGAAGATCATAGTTTTACTTTATTTACCGTACTACCAAGTAAAAAAAAAAGATCTGTTAGAAGTGTACTCTTGCCTTTATCAGATTTTGGTGACATCATCTAACCTGACAGTATTGCTGCATTCACGAAGACAGGTTCATCAAACAAATAAATTAAATCGTTACTTATTTTATTACTATTATTCAGTGATAATACGGTTTGGTATCACAATTTATTAAACTACAATTATTATTTATCAATCTACTGAATAATATCTAGGTTATAATATTATTTAATTATTTTTTGAGTGCTGAAATATTTCAGCTGATGCTTAAATGAGCCATAGCTGTCTTTGAGACGTAACAATCGGATTCGGAAACATTGATTGATCTCATTTCATACAAATTTTGTAAAAGAGATTTCGTGATTTTTCTAAAAATATAACTAAATAAATTCCAGTAAGTAAAACTATATTTAATTTGTATTAAATATATTTTACATTTTCAGTTTCCTTTAATATATTTACCAATGTTGCGAACTCTGACTATTAACCTTATAAAATGCCGGCGGTCTATTACTGCTGATTCATTTATTTGTAAACAGTGCAGAGGCACGTCGACTTTTGGTATTGAATCCCCGCAGTCTACTCTAATAGTTAAGGGTCAGTAACTACATAAAAATTAATTTGTAAACTTTATTAAATTGGTTTCTATTTTCAACATTTTTGTAAGCTTAATGTGGTTTAGTTATAATTTTTAAATTAAAATTATCTTTTAACATTTGCTATCTTATCTTTCAACGGCATTACTTTTTATTTTTAGCAATGGCTGAAGACAAATCCCAGTTTCTGCTGCCTAACAACCAGAAATTTGTAGAACTAGACAGTTCTCAAGCATTTAATAAGCTAACGGACAAAGAAAAACTTTATGCACATTATTTGAGTCAGGTTAGTTGGTGGTTTTCCTTATTTTATCACTAAGCGAATTCTAGTAACCTTTGTTGTTCAATGTTTATTTTTTACCTAAAATATGTTTGCAAAAAATTATAAATCAACTAATTTATGAGACAAAAAATAAAATCAGTAACTAACGTCTATGCATGGTAAGAGTTAGTTGGTGATTTTATTTGTCATGAATAATTTAGTGATTATGAATAATTTAGTAAATAACTCCAAAGTATGGAAGCAATTGTTACTAAATTGTCTTATTATTGTCTTAACCTTTAAGCAATAATATAAAATCACAGCTTAACCTTGCCTTACACCTGCACATTGGTTGTAGAACACATTACTGCCTGACATTAGAGACTACTAAACTCTTGCATGCATTACTATTTTTTACACTCCTACGTGTTAAATCGACTATAATGCAGGCATAGCCACAGGCAGCGGATAGTAATGCTATAATATTATTTATTACTAGCTGTCCCGGCGAACTTCGTACCTCCTAGCGGTCAATGAATGTAGTCTATCTTACACTATAGTCAATTAATTTAAATAAACAAAGCCTAAGCATCAAGTTACACACAATTTTAATATATAAAAGTTTACTACATAAATTTCATACATATTGCGTGATGCGCGCACTACATAAAAGTTCTAGTTTTTTTATGGCAATTGAGCCGTTTGCGACTATTCTGCCAGTGTCACGTTGAGTTCTACAGATTTATTATATGTATAGATTATGATGTTTATTTGACTGATATCCTTCATTCCTTTTCAAATGTATATGTTCTAAAATAAAGTCCCACACTGCATCTGTCTTATCTGTTTGCATAGAGTGATTCATAAGGAAGGTTTAGGCGAACATTACACGGTAGGTTTTGATGTCAGTTTTGCCACAGTCAAAGCTTTGATTGACGGAAATCGTACCGTCTAATGCGGTGATTGATATTTTTTAGTGCTGATTGACGAAAACCATAATTCATGATTGATGAAATTCATTAACGCTTGCATGACCATGTAATGGTCACCTTAGATGCATATTACTGGAGGAAAGCTGTGAATTTAAAAGATTTCTATCACTTGTACAAATGTGAGGTGAGGCACATTGGTTTTGGACCTGTGATTAAATGCCAATGACAAAGCATATAATGCAAAACCAATTTGCATAAAACTGAATGAAATAGAGTTCCAAACTTTTGATTTGTAACACCATGTGTGGGTGTAGGTGTCATAAAATTTGGCACAGATGTAGGAAGGTTAAATACTTGTCCGTAGTGACTATATAACTTTATTTTTAGCTTACAAAATGTAGTATCATGTCTTAGCAGCTGTATCTCTTGTTTACCTATTGAGATAAGGGTAATATTGTCGGTTTCAGTAACACTATACACCACTTAAAGATTACATTTAAACAAACAATTTTTACTGTCCATTCTCCAACTTTGACATTAACATGGCATAACAAATGGCAGCTGCAGTAAATAGTATTGTAACTACTTTTTTGCTTCTAATGCCATACTTATGTCTACAGAATAGAAGTCAAAATCGGTTGAAAAGACATTAAAAAAGTTTGTTTAGATGTCTAAACTTATTGCGAATTTAGTCCAAGCAACAAATAAATAATAATAACTAATTTATTGATAAACACACATTTGAAACAATATAAAAAAATACACAATTTGGGAGAAAATAAACAGAGAACACAATACATATTAGGGCCTGTGCACACCACGTTTTTTAAACGCGCCGTTGACGCGCGTTTTAGAAACGTGCGTCGACGGCGCGCTTTTATCCTATTAAAAGTCTACAGGCTGCGTCTGACTCGCGTGCGTATCGCTACAAACGCGCGTCAGCGGCGCGTTTAAAAAACGTGGTGTGCAAAGGCCCTTAGAAGTTGCCATGGGCCCCAAACTAAAAACAGCTTGTATCTTGGACTCTAATTAGTAGTAGACTGATTAAAAGTTTGGTACTTAAACATTATATGCCTTTGCAAATAAAGATCTATTCTATTCTATTCTGCATATAGTTTGACCAAAGACGGTAAGACCTAACTTCAAAGGACACGCACGATGGCGGCGGTAGTAAATAGTATTTTCAATACACTTGCTCATAAAGTGACTCTTATTGCACTGCACTTAGGTACATAATGGCCCTTGTTACTAAACTATGACATTTTGATTACCATTACGCACTAGTGCTATAATGTAGTTAAAACCTTATTGTTCAACGTCTCTTCTGCCATAATTATATTACATGTATCGTATCAGGCTGGGCGCAGATCGTCCCCCACGAGTCACCAGTCTACCCCCGTATATTCATTTCAGTGAGTGTATTGAAAGGTAAATAACAAAAAAATATGGGGCATATGAACTGCCGCGACAGGTCGCGGCATGGCGGACAGAGCTCCGGCGGGATCTCATGGTGGAATGGCGTCAGCGACTATCGCAACCCCGTGCTGGGCACGCCACAATTAAGGCGATAAGTCCCCTCTTTGAGGTGGGGCTGGAAAGACCTCACGGCGTCCTTACCTTCCGCATGGCACAGGTCCTCACCGGAAATGGCAAATTCGGGAGGTTCCTGTTCCGAATTAAAGCAGAAGTGACGCCCGGGTGTCGCCACTGTGCGGAACGCCCGGAGGACACGGTGGAGCACACAGTCACGGTGTGCCCTGCTTGGGCGGAGCATCGCCGTGCCCTCGTGGGGGTGATCGGCGGCGGAGACCTCTCGCGCCGGGCCTTAGTTGAGGCCATGGTCCGGAGCAAGGAGGAGTGGCAGGCGGTCGCCGACTTCTGCGAAGCAGTAATGCTCGCTAAGGAGGAGGCCGACCGCATCAGGCAACGGCGCTCTCACCGCCGCCGGGATTCCGATCCCGATTTCCAGCCACCGTAGGCGCGGGCTTGCGGACAGTGAGCAATGGGTAGCTCGCTGTCCGGCCGTCCGGTAACTGTCCGGACCAAGCCCAAGTCGTCGACGGCGCGCGCTGTTCCCGCGCGCCTCAAGGAGTTGTCGGCAACAGCAGGGGCCCAGCCGGGTCGAAGCCTACTGAGGCCAGGGTTATCCAAAAGGGCGCTCGAGCCCCGGTATGAAGGCTTGAAGGAACGGGATGGGTTTTTTAGTCAGTAAGAGTCTGACACTATCTCCCGCTCCGCCCAAGAGCGGGGGTTGTCATAGGATGATTTTTCCTATCGAAAAAAAAAAAACCGGCCAAGTGCGAGTCGGACTCGCCCATGAAGGGTTCCGTAGCAGCAATTAACATAATATAAAAGTTCTTGTAATGTGTTGTAACTTTGATCGATGTTTTAATAATACTGTATTTTTTTCGATTTATGACGCATTAAAAAAAAACTACTCACTAGATTTCGTTCAAACCAATTTTCGTTGGCAGTTTTTATAGTAATGTACATCATATATTTTTTTTAGTTTTATCATTCTCTTATTTTAGAAGTTAGAGGGGGGGGGGACACACATTTTACCACTTTGGAAATGTCTCTCGCGCAAACTGTTCAGTTTAGAAAAAAATGATATTAGAAACCTCAGTATCATTTTTGAAGACCTATCCATAGATACCACACACGTATGTGTTTGATGAAAAAAAAATTTTTGAGTTTCAGTTCTAAGTATGGGGACCCCCAAAATTTATTGCTTTTTTTCTATTTTTGTGTGAAAATCTTAATGCGGTTCACAGAATACATCTACTTACAAAGTTTCAACAGTATAGCTCTTATAGTTTCGGAAAAAAGTGGCTGTGACATACGGACGGACAGACAGACAGACAGACAGACAGACATGACGAATCTATAAGGGTTCCGTTTTTTGCCATTTGGCTACGGAACCCTAAAAAAAGGCGCGCATATGAAAACAGATTTTCACCGCCACAAAAGTTTACTAGTTTTACAGTTATTTTCACAAGTGTATTGAAAAACGTCGTATGATACCCGTGAATAATTAGTGATTACCGTTCTCAGCTCTCTTAAGACCCTCGCCATGGCTCGGGTCTTAATACCGCCTCGACGGTAATCACTAACATTACACACTTATATCATAATGTAGTATTTTATCTGAGTTCATTTTCCAGGCGGCATGGAACGGTGGACTCATAGTTCTAATGCAGACAAGCCCGGAGTCTCCCAAGATCTTTGCCTTGCTGCACAGGATCTTTGCCATGGAATCCTTGCAGTCTCTTAAAGATGCTGCAAGTGCACAGGGTGTTAGTAACGACGATTTTCAGGTATTTACTCTTTTACGTGCTTTATCTATATTATTTCTTGCTCTCCACTCCAAGTTACGCAGTATTACATTATTTGGTTCTATAAACACATTTATCGTAAAATACAATCACACTTATATTATAATGGCAAAACTTTGTACTTATGTATGTATGTGGTTTTTACGTTCAGGCGTTTGTGCGTGAAAGAGTAACAAACATACACACACACACACCATTACTTGTACAGACACCCATACGAGGACTATAGTCATAAGTCACAATCCGAGGACCTCCTAGAAAACTAGGTTAGAGACGACTTACGACCTTATTAACAAGACAGAAAGAAAGAGAAAACAATATTTGGGGTGACGAGACTATTCGTATAGCGCTATCTCAACATTTTTTAGTATGACTTTCTGTAAACGATGCGGGGACCTAAATACACTCGCAAACCCGCCTGGGTAGTACCATCCGAGGACCTGTGTGTGAGCCAAACGAGGACCTTAACCATGTGACCAGAGACGCCTATACGAGGACTTAATTTTTCACACTTTTTCTTATTACTTGCATGATGCGAGGACCTAGTACTAGAATATTCACGAACAATACGAGGACGTTTTTCCAGGTAGGGCATGTACTAAACGAGGACCTTTTCTGAATTTCCAATAGCCGTTTCTTACACATTTATAATTTTGCCATAATAATATTTGAGCTATATTATTAGATATTTAACCAGTTACACACACCAATTTCTCGATTTAAGTACTATCAGAGGACTTAGCATGATTTAACTGATAATGTTTAAAATGAAAGGGAAGGTATTATTCTAAGCACTACGTCTCAACTAATCAAATTGATTTAGACTTTTAGTTGTGTTAGAAACACGTGGACAATTACAATTTGACAGCAATTGAAAGATTTTATAGTCGCAACTTTGGATCCACAATAATAATCTAAAGTAACCGGTAAGATAACAAGTTGACATTCATATTCAACTATTATTGATTAATCTATCCGCTACGCGCTGTATGTGGATTGCTGACATTATATATCAATACACAGTTGTGTTAATGTCACAAAGCTGCAACTGAAATCATCTACATGTGACACAACTCTTTAACGGTCAAGTGTATTGTCTTCAAACTAAGCATGCTGTTTGTTAACATTGCATAGCATTACAGTTGAGTAAGTGAAATGAAGTTGCAGCTTGAATCGTCTCCATGTAAGACTGCTCTTCAACAGTTACTTGTATCATCTTTTTTTTTGGTGGGTATAAATCATCCAAATGGCATCGCCCGCTTTAGGGCGGAGCTGGAGATAGTGTCAGACTCTTATTGATTAAAAAATCCACCCCGTTCTTTCTTGCCTTTCATACAGGGGCCGAGCCTTCCTTTCAGAAGCAGACCCTTGGCCCTCTGGGCCCTTGCTGTTGCTGACCACTCCTTGAGGCGCGCGGGAACTCGGCCTCCTCCTTTGCTAGCATTACTGCTTTGCAGAAGGAAGCGACCGCCTGCCACTCCTCCTCGCTCCGGACCATGGCCTGTACCAAGGCCTAGCGCGAGGGATCGCCGCTACCGATCGCCCCCACCAAAATACGACTCGCTAGTTCTAGTGCAGGGAGAGTTGTACCAGGCGGCGGACGATCTAGCAGCATGCGGGGTTGCGATAGTCGTTGATAGGATCCAGCAGTTGGGACTCGAGGTGGTACTGCACAAGTCCGAGGCTATGTGTTTCCACGGCCTTTGGAACGCGCCACCATCGAGTTCCCAATTAACGGTAGGAGGAGTTCACATTGGGGTCAGGTCAACGATAAAGCACATGAGACTCGTCCTCGACAGCTAGTCGAATTTTGTGCAGCACTTCTGAGATCTGGCACTTAAACTGAACCGGACTGGCTCAAGCAGCTCTTGCCCAACCGGGGCCTGGGGAGTTTAGACGCCTACTGCCAGAGACTTTACGCAGGAATCGTTCGGTCCATGGCCCTTTATGGGTCGCCAGTGTGGGCGCCGTCGCCGCGTCAGCAACCGAGAGCCCAGCTGAACGCATGCCTGAGGGTCATGGCAATACAGATGGTACGGAGATACCGCATGGTTTCCCGCAAAGTGGCGAGCCTTCTTGCTGACCTGACACCATAGGATCTGGAGGCAACAGTCCTTGCACGCATGAACAATTTGCGCGTGGAGATGCAACGCCGGCGCCGGGGCGAAAGTCCCGCTGCCCCGACAGGTCGTGGCATGGTGAACAGAGTTCCGGCGGGATCTCATGATGGAATGGCGTCAGCGACTATCGCAACCCAGTACTCGGCACGCCACAATTACGGCGGTAAGTCCCCTCTTTGAGGCGTGGCTGGAAAGACCTCACGGCGTCCTCACCTTCCGCATGACGCAGGTTCTCACCGGACATGGTAAGTTCGGGAGGTACATACCTGCACCGGATTTGTGCGGAGCACACGGAAGAAGTGTACCCCGCTTGGTCGAAGCATCGCCGTGTCCATGTGGCGATCGGCGGTGGCGATCTCTCGCGCCGGGCTTTGGTACAGGCCATGGTCCAGATCGAGAATGAGTGGCAGGCGGTCGCCTCCTTCTGCGAAGCAGTAATGCTAGTAAAGGAGGAGGTCGACCGCTTGAGGCGCTTACGCCCCAGCCGCTGCCGGGATTTCGATCCCGATTCCGGCCATCGAAGGAGCGCACTGTTGAAGGAACGGGGTGGGTTTTTTAGTCAGTAAGAGTCTGACACTATCTCCCGCTCCGCCCAAGAGCAGAAGATGTCAACTAAATGATTTTTACCCGGCAAAAAAAAACGCTATTTATTAATAGTTTAAAAGTTTTTAAATTGTAATTTTCGAGTATTTTATGTCTTTAATTTAATAAGTTTAAATTAACAAGCTTATTATTTTCAAAATTATGCTCGCCATGTGTTTGTTATCTAAGAAAAAGTAATGTTTATTCTGCACAAGGCACTCTTATTTACCTCAAGCAATTGAGAGAGTTTTGGCCTTCTTAGTATCGTTTAGACTTGTATTCAATCAGCTGATCGGAGTGGTCCCTCTTAACTGAAAGAGTTATGTTTATCATTGATATGTTTACTATTTTTATATAGTAAAATTGAGTATGGCAATTAATAAAAGGGCATAAAATGCGGATCAATTTTTGCTTTCTACTTAAGATCGGCCAAATATCAAGGACGTCCGAGCCTTGGTTGAGGCCATGGTCCGGAGCGAGGAGGAGTGGCAGGCGGTCGCCGACTTGTGCGAAGCAGTAATGCTCGCAAAGGACGAGGCCGAACGCATCAGGCAACGGCGTTATCGCCGCCGCCGCGGCCGCCGGGATTCTGATCCCGATTTCCGGCCACCGTAGGCGCGGGCTTGCGGACAGTGAGCAATGGGTAGCTCACTGTCCGGCCGTCCGGTAACTGTCCGGACCAAGCCCAAGTCGTCGACGGCGCGCACTATTCCCGCGCGCCTCAAGGAGTTGTTAGCAACAGCAGGGACCCAGCCAGGTCGAAGCCTATTGGGGCCAGGGTTATCCAAAAGGGCGCTCGAGCCCCGGTATGAAGGCTAGAAGGAACGGGGTGGGTCTTTTAGTCAGTAAGAGTCTGACACTATCTCCCGCTCCGCCTAAGAGCGGGGGATGTCAATGCATGATTTTCTCCCACCATAAAAAAAATATATCAAGTACGTAGTAGTCAGTTCTTCATGCCAAAGGCTAGGTTAATTTTAAAACCGATTGAATTAAATAGACTTTTTTTATAGATAATTAATTGCACTCAGAATAATGTTTCAGGACATCTAGCAATGTATAAGAACTCTTTGGCTAAATAAACTGAAATTCTAGAACTTAGTGTATTGTTTTTCAGTGCATGACATATTTTATTTTTAATTCCTTTCTCAAAAACATATGTTGTGCATTCTCAAGTCTCGTACAGTACATTATGACATACTTTTACGTAAAAAACCATCCGAAGTTTTACTCTCTCAGAACAGAAGTTTCGATACTTTTGAAATTTCAATAATCAATACACACGGAAAACCTATCCAAATGGGGACCTAAATACACTTGTCTGGAAAAGCTACCCATGTGGGGACTTACATACACACTGTCTGGAAAAGCTACCAATCCGAGGACATTTGTGTGAAGATTTACACATAAGTCTCCACAAGGTACTAAAAACATGACTGAAGTGTTAAAAGTCGTGTGTAAAAATTTTAAGTGGCGCCGCCTAGCGGTTACACACGATCGTGTGTGAATATGAAATTTCGCAACCAAACCGAGGTCCACCAAGGTTGATATCAACTTTTCCTTATTAAGTATATAGAAAGGTTCAAAATCGAACGTAGAATACGATGAACTGGGTCGGGCCATCCGAGGACGTACGAAAAGGTCCTCGCATTGAAAATGTCCTCTGATGTGCCTTGTGTATTCAAGCGCATGTCCTCGCATGGTACTTAAAACAAACACACACACACATACAAAATTTCACTCTCATTGAATACTAGCTTATTCCCGCAACTTAGTCCGCGTGAACGTAGAAAATTATCCCAAGAAATCATACTCCCGAGATAAAAAGTAAGATAATTTACGTGTGCTATTTCCAGTGGCGTAACTATAGGGTTGCAAGGCTGGCAAAATGCCACGGGCCCCTGGCCCGGTGGGGCCCCCGATCTAAGAAACCACGAAAGAAGTAACCTAACATTATAGTAGGGTATTTAAATTCAGTTAAAATTACACACAAGTAAGTACCTAAAGACAAAATCAAATAAATTGTTAAGGTTTATTAAACACATTAACATGAAAAGGATCAAATTACCATGGCATTTTACCAGCTAGTCACTCTATAGTACCGCCATTGGAACGCCCACCTTCAGAGACGAAACAGAAAAGTCTTCGTGTATTAAAGAACTTGCAATTTATTATATAATAATAAAGTTTCATTTTATGCGTGCAATTTAGCTTCACTTGTTTGACTGACCGACATTTTGACAATTCAAAAGTGCCTGTAATTGGTCTATTTGAAATAAACGTATTTGGTTTCTGATTTCTAAATAAGCCTGTACTTTAGAGATTTATTCAAATCAAATTACATCATGACAAGTTTTATGGGGCCCTATCCAATGATTTTGCCACAGGCCTAAGATGGTACAGTTACGCCACTAGCTATTTCAGAACATGGTCTACCCGTGTGTCAAATTTCATCCAAATCCCTTCAGTACTTTTATTGTGAAGGAAGAACTTACAAATATACACTCACAAACATTCATCTAAGTATATAAATATGTTAGTTTGATATTTCTAGTGTGATTGTATTTTCTAGTAAACTCTATTCCCAAGACTTATTAATGTGGTCTGTCACCAATGAATTCTTTTACCTAACATTCTCATTAATAAAATTTAACTGATAACTTTACCACATCCGATGAACGAGTACACACATTATCTATTTACTATTTTGCGGTCGAAAAACTTCCTATTATTATGGCTCTTTTGTGGTTTTCAGGCATTTTTAGTATATGCTGGAGGTATATTTGCCAACAGCGGTAACTACAAAGGTTTTGGTGATACAAAGTTCATTCCGAATTTACCTAAAAACTCTTTCGAGCTTATTGTGAAAGGTTCTAAGGCTTTTGAAGATGACCCTCAGCATATCATGAAGATTTGGCAACAAACAGAGAAGTTTATATACAGCATTTCGCCGAGGCTTACTCGTCTTGGTTTAGCTCCAGAGGTCAGTAAAGAAAAATTATGTAAATCTTAGGTGCCGTGATACCGCAAAATGTTTATTATAATCATGTAGTTATGTATTTGGCCACCTGTTTAAGCTTTAGAGGCATGTGGAACAGAGTGTAAACTCCTGCAAACTCCTGTAGACGGATGGTAGAATCCTCTGACCAGACAGATGTTATGTCTGGTCTGGACAACTGCACGAAAGTTGATTTTGGACTGTCGTATACGTTCTAGTCGCGCAGAGAACTCTAATATCTCATTGCAGGATTTTGTAGCTTTTGTAGTGTTTAGTTCCTGTAAGTATCACTACAGAGTAATTTTATCAGACTGGTTATTGTGTAAATACCAGCTTTTCTGAGAAAATTTGGGTATTTGCTTGTTTTTTATTTTTGTACAATATTTTTGGCTACACTAAAAAGTAGAGTATATTTTAAGTTTAAGACTCAGTCATTCCAATATAATGTACCCTATACATTACTTCCAGGGTGTCACCACATACTTCTCCAGTAACGTGACGGAACAAGATTCACAGTTAGTGAATGATTGGATGAAAACTAAACTTTTAGAAGCATACATCTGTCGAACCTTCAAAACTACCGTGGAAAATGACAGTAAGTGTAGAAGAATAAATATATATCATCTCCCTAGCGTTTTCCCCACTACCTTGGTGTCAGTTTCCTGTCTAACTGGATGCGGCTGAATACCTGTGTATCGGACTACCACAAACCATTCACTAGGCAACACGATTCTCCTTGGATATTCTGATTGGTCAGACTTTTTGGCGTCAAAAATCTTCGAATGACAACCAGGATCAACGACTTTATTTACCTTTCGAGCGAGGTATTTGGGGCAATGTCCGTAATGTCAGTAATGTCCTAGATAAACTTAAAAATCACATTGATACTTGCCAGTTTCAAGCCAGCAAACTTATGCATGAGAGGATCAGTGGTTAATGCACCCAGCATTAACCACTGAGCCATCACGAAGAATTATACATTAATAATTCTCCCGACCGAATTTCGATCACAGTGACCAATTAACAGAGATTAACCAGGTAAGTACCCAAAGTATTGAAGAGCAAAAGTAGGTACATAAGGTTGGTGCCAGATAACCGTGGAATAACGGTCATAGACCCGCCTACATTTGTTGACATTCTTTATTTTAAAAACGGAAATGAAGATATAAAGCTAACTTGATCCTTTACATGATCTAGTCATCACCAGCCTTTTTAATGTTCCCACTGTTGGGACTCAAGCCTCCCCTCTAGGAGAGGGAATGGGCCGTAATCCACCACGCGGGCCCAGTGCCTGTTGGTGATTTTTTTTTTATTATTAAACAACAACATTATGATTCACATGTTAGTAATGCATTTACATACCAGCACAAACTATCGCGGGTTTAACAGTGGTATGTCAGAAGCGACAATCTCGGCGCCAAAAACATATTATTAGGCGAACAGTACTTATACATAGGTACATAGTCATCATCAAAATACTTTCTAGATCGCTTTATAATCCAGAAAGTATCTCTCCAACACTTTAGAGCAGTTCTTTATATTTATTGCCTCAGTAATATCCAGCGGTAAAAAATTCATGTAACATGGTAGCATGCATTCCCACGTCCTTGCTCCGTAAACATTAAGAGTATTAGCTTTAGGTACGACAAATATGGGTAAGTTAAACTACGCAGCGACTGATGCCTCTCGTATTTACTAATATTACTTATATTATGATAGTTTTCACATAAAAAAAAACGTAAGCGTACTTTGTCACATGTCTTAGAATTTTT
This sequence comes from Mythimna ferrago, assembly GCA_910589285.2. NCBI lineage: Eukaryota > Metazoa > Arthropoda > Insecta > Lepidoptera > Noctuidae > Mythimna > Mythimna ferrago. The sequence continues at coordinate 20,103,359 of OU342679.1, forward strand.
GGTTCTAGGACATACCGGTTTCCTCACGATGTTTCGGTTTCCTCATGATCTAGGAATGAAAAGCAATTTATATTTATTTTTATTATTTTTCGGTTACCTATGCAGAGATACCAGGAAAAGTTCAATGTACTTTTTTCCACGGTTATCCGACGCCTTCTGTAGTAAAAATGTTGGTTGTTGCAAAACCAATTCACCCTAACTCCCGTACTGGTTACCGTAGTACAATAATAAAAGTATATTCATCTGCGAACATTTGTTATTTTCTGTGCACACAACATTGACATCACATCATTAGAAATCTGCTCTAAATGCTAGATTCACCAATATCATGTTTTTTCTTCCACAGTACCATTATACACTATTCACTTAGCCAGCGTGGAGCAGTCACCAGCACCAGGCATCACCATGGCCATGGAGAAATACAAAGGGGCATACTTCCAGGTCACTCGGGGGGACTATTCCCCTATCTTGAAGAAGGTCAATGAAAATCTGACGATGGCAAGGGAGTATGCCGCCAATGACAACCAAAGGAATATGCTGACACATTATGTTAATAGTTTCAAGGATGGTAATTTGAATGAACATAAGGAGGGAAGCAGGTTCTGGACTCAGGATAAGGGACCGATCATTGAAACGTAAGGAGTTTCTGCAGTTTAAAAAAATATTTTTGATAATTTTGTCTTTGATTTTGATGTGGTTGATGATTTTTTTTTTATTCTGTATAGTTGTGATTATAGAAGTAATAAAAACGTTTAACCCTTTGTGTGTCCGGAACGTGGATCCACGCGAGACACAATAACTTTTTAATTGTGTCTCTTAATTAGAGACGGCGGAATATAAATACCAGCTTTTGCCTGTGACTTCACCCGCGTACATAAAATATAGCCTATGTCACTCAGGAATAAAACAGCTTTCTATCGGTGAAAAAACTTTAGCAATCGGACCAGTACTCTCAGAGATTACCTTCTACAAACAAAAACCTTTACCTCTCTATAATATTAGTGCAGATGAGATAACAGACGCCGCCGATGGCTTTTTTAGAAATATCTAGTAATGTGTTAATTTTCTGTAACTATTTTTAAACGACTTTCAAAATAGGAGGAAGTTTTTAAGTCGTCTGAATTTTTAAGGTATAGGTACATATTAAATAGATTGGACTGATCCAATCAATCACACATCCTTATTCACATTCCTGTAACAATAACTCTGAACTTACCCACTTATTTACCCTACACCTAATCACTAATAACTGAGTACTAAAAATAAACCAATTTTCAACCGTACACTCGAAATAAGGTTCAGTTGAAAACCAGCGTCTGGCAACTACCATGTAGTTGTCTGGCATTATTGCTGAATTGGACCTATTTGGCGCCGCCGTGAGACACACATTGTTAGTTGTCTCTTTTTTTATATTTAACAATTTATTTGTGTCTACATGTTGTTCCTACATTGTGTGTATCTACGAGTGTGTATGCCAAATAAAATAGTTTTCTTTCTTTCTTTCTTTCTAACTTCTCTCATCCTGAGTATCGAAAGAAATTATTCTGGGCTCGTTTATTTATTGGTTCGAAAAGATTTTACACCGCTTGATTTCTAAGCCATCGACTCAAATACAAGTTTTCAAAAAACCTTCATCCACAGATATCAAGGCTTCATCGAGACATACCGTGACCCCAGCGGTCAGCGCGGAGAGTTCGAAGGCTTCGTAGCTATGGTCAACAAAGAAATGTCTAAGAAATTCGGCGACCTCGTCGATGGAGCCGAAAGGTTCATCAAGTACCTGCCCTGGGGCGAAGACCTGGAGAAGGACACCTTCCTAAGACCAGACTTCACCAGTTTAGATGTCATGACTTTCTCTGGAAGTGGCATCCCTGCTGGCATCAACATTCCTAATTGTATGTATAAATGTTTTCCATTAAAGATCTCTGAAAATCTGCTATTTCTATCTAGCTATTTTGCGTGTTCATAAAGTACTCATAAATTTAAAAAGTAAAAAAATATATTTATTAAAACCTTACACATTAAATCGAGATTTTGAATAACAAATTTTTACTACAAAAACTATTATGGTATAAAAAAAAACATAATTGGAATATTTAAAAAAAACTAGTATCAAAAAGTTTTGTGAAAAATCCGAGTGAGCGTCGGACCGCGTTTTCTTTATCAAGCATTACGTTGGATGAAACAACAAGCTTTTCAACCATACTCACGTTGACTATTTACGAACCGGGAAAGGCCCTCGAAGGCAGCTCCACTACCACTAGGGCGTACTAATTAGTTGATTAATTGGAAACTAATATTATTATTTTTTAATTTGAAAGACACAATTGCATTGTATAATGTAGAAGCACTTTTTCCAAGTTTGTGAATGTGAAGCACCATGGAGCATTTTTATTAGGTTACAACTTTTTTTTTTTTTTTTTTTTTTGTCATTACGAGCATGGCAGTTGAGAGTTTGTCATGCTCACTCAAATGTCTCGCTGTTGGTGGCACGTGTTATTGGGTCGTTCAGTTCCCTTCAAAATGGTTGAGCTGAGTGGGGCTGATGCACGCGTCATGCTCGTGAACGGGTGCCGTCAGATGGGACTGGTCATCTCTTAGCTGCCAGTGGCTTAATTCAGTTCTATCTTTTAATTATTTTACATTTTTTATTTTCATTATCGACATTGTGCTCACATGATAGAAGCAACAAGTAATATGTAACCAAGCATTATATGTAACACATAATATGATTTAAAAGAGTGTCCATAGAGTTTCTTGCACGTTCTTCTCCATAGAGACCTACTCTTTGGAACGTGCAATTTAGCTTCACTTTTCTTGGACTGACCGACATTTGACTATTCAAAAGTGCCTGTAAATGGTCTATTTGAAACAAATGTTTTGATTTGATTTGATTTGATTTGAAGCCGATGTTTATTATACCTACGTTTTCAATTAAAAACCTGATAGTTATTTTAGATTTAAAAAACCTATACTATCACTCACTAGCTTGTTGAGATACTAATAATGCGGTTTTTATTTTGCTCTATTTTTGAGAACAAAAATTCTCCCTGTCGCTGGGAAGTCTGAAAACTAAAATACTAACATTTTTGTCTATATCAGATGACGAGATTCGTCAGAACTTTGGCTTCAAGAACGTGTCTCTTGGCAACGTGATCCCAGCCGCCTACAAGGAGAGTGTCATTCCATTCTTGGGCGACAGCGACAAGGTGCTCTTGGAGAAATACAGGGTTGCTGCCTTTGAGGTGAGGATTCAGTTATTAGAACTTAAGATTAGGTATCCAACAACAACCGTATCCATTAAATAAACCGGGGGAATTGTCTGCAAGGAAGTTAGTGATATTGTGACAGGTGACAGGACAGAATGGAAGAAAAAAACGTGTTGTGCCGACCCCAAACAACACAGAACAAGGTCAGGAAGATGATGATAAATTAATGATGCAAGATTGGTAGAAAAACAACTGTATTTTACTAAACTTACAACTGAAAGCTCGTTGTCATAAAGAGGTAAAGTTTGTTTGTTTTGTTTGTAGGAGGTAATCTCTGGATTACTAAATTTTCACCGATAGAAAGCTGCTTTATTCCTGAGTGACATAAGCTATATTTTATGTACGCGGGTGAAGTCGCGGGCAAAAGCTAGTAAAATATGTTTATTTAAATCTGTTTTGTTATAATGTCTAATTCAATTCAGTCTGATTGACTGGCGGTAGCCATGATATTAAAGTATGAAGCGATAATATGTCAAAGTTTCGAAAAAGTTCATTTCTACTCTCGTTGTTTTTCTTTTTTGAGAGGAAAATCATCTAATAACTTTTGGAATGTCAAACCCTTTTGGGGGCTGAGTCACCCGCGTCCGTAGGAGGATACCCATTGCTAGGCCCTACACGTGGTCCCCGGGTGGTGCTAATCAGGTGACACTAACTGGTGGTAGGTTTCGACCGACGGCTTGTGACCACCCACTGGGCAAAGACGTACCGTCAAGCGGCCTAGCCGTGTTTCGGTACGATGCCCGGTGTAGCCGATTCAGAGGAGTTGGGTCAAAGTGGCAGTTCCAATGCTTGCAGACCAGCCAGACTCGTGCTGGTATTGACGTATCGGGAGACTAGTCGTGGAGGGTAGCGGGATCCGAGGCACGGTGCACCGCTGGCCGACCGCAGTTAGTTGGGGGCCCAAGTAATGTGCCAGCCACACATGAAAGGCTGCCCCGCCAACTAGCGAAAAATCCCGGAATGCACCATCGTGCTGGTTGGCGACCAGATAAGAGGGCCCGATGGTCATTTCCGGGGGGGCTCGGGCGTCCCCGCAGTCTCCAGACTAGTACCCCAATGATGCTGTTCTGCCAGTACATGACTGAAGGTTAGCTGCATGGGACTCCATTGTACTTCCTTCTCTTCTCCTACCTCACTCTCAATATGACAAGGAATAAAAAGAGATATGTCAAACAGCGGCTGCACTCCCTCTCACTTAAAGTGCACCTCTGCAATATTAGAGGGCTGCACTCCAATCTCGCATCAGTCCATCATCACCTGGAGACTGAAAAACCATCTCTCTTTTTTCTTTCGGAGACGCAGATACGAAAACCGTCAGATGTGTCGTACCTGTCTTACCCAGGGTTTACCCTGGAGCACAATAAATTTTAAACCGCACGCTGGAGTGTGTTTGTACGCCCGGGACGACATCTGCTATCGGCGTCTCCGCAACCTTGAAGATTCCAGGTTCTCAACGCTTTGGGCTCTGGTGGACACAGGCATGGATAAAATTATCTATGCTTGTGTCTACCGTTCGCACAGTGGCGATCAGGAGACGACCGGGCTCATACAGTACCTTAGTGAGGCGGCGGATGCGGCTCAGCAGAGGTACCCTTCTGCACAATTGGTGTTACTGGGGGATTTTAATGCACACCGTCAGGAGTGGCTCTTCCCATACCAGTGCACAGACCATGCTGGTCGAGAGACGCGAAAGCTTGCGCTAGCGTTAAATCTCACCCAGCTGGTCCAGGGAGCAACAAGGGTGCCGGACGTTGATTCGCACACGGCCAATTGCTTAGACCTTCTGCTGACAACAGATCCAGACCGTTATTCAGTGGCAATATCATCACCGTTAGGTAGTTCCGACCACTGTCTGGTGAAATCTGTATCAGTCTACTCTCCGCCCGATCCCAGCCCTAGAGGCACCAGGCGGGTTTGGCGATACAGGTCAGCAGATTGGGATGGCATGCGATCTTTCTTCGCATGTTATCCTTGGCAGCCTACTTGCTTTTCTTCGGGAGATCCATCGTCGTGCGCAGATGCTGTGACGGATGTTTTGCGGCGGGGGATGGAGTACTATATTCCATTCTCCGACGTAACCATGTCTGGCCGGGCTCACCCTTGGTTTGGTGCGGAGTGTGGCCGCGCTAACGCGCTCAAGCACGCAGCATATCAGGCATGGGCCGACGCTCGTATGCGCAAGACGAATGACGTAAGCTAGAAGAAGAGAGCCTTCAACAGAGCTGCCAAGTCTTGCAAGATGGTGATGCGGAGGTCTCGGTTCGACCACATTAGCCGCATCGGGAACAAAATAGCTTCATACCCTGCGGGTAGTAAGGCGTTTTGGTCCCTGGCTAAGTCGGTTGAATCGAACTTCTGCCGCCCCTCACTACCGCCACTGCTGAAACCCGACGGGTCGCTGGCACATACCGCTGAGGAGAAAGCAAATTTTTTTGCTTCACTCTTTGCGGAATCTTCGCGTCTAGACCCAGGTAACGCGCGGCCCCCTGCTCATCCTGATGGTTGCGATGCGAGTATGTCAGATATTCGCATCCATCAGAAGGACGTCCGTAGGGTGCTGCGTAACCTTGACGTGAACAAGGCTAGCGGTCCGGACGGGATACCAGCAATTGTTCTGAGAACGTGTGCGCCTGAACTGTCTCCGATCCTGACACGCCTATTTAGGCTTTCATTTGAGGCTGGAAAAGTGCCGATGGCATGGAAGCAAGCTAATGTCCAGCCCGTGCCCAAGAAAGGGAGGCGTGCTGACCCAGCTAACTACCGACCAATCTCAGTAACGTCCATTCTCTGTAAGACTATGGAACGTGTACTCAACACTAAGCTCCTGGCATACCTAGAAGCTAATGATATTCTCAGTGACCGTCAATACGGCTTTCGCCGAAATCGGTCAACTGGAGATCTTCTAGCGTATGCCATCCACATCTGGAGTGAGGCCATCGAGAAGCACGGGGAAGCGCTTGCCGTTTCCCTCGATATTTCGAAGGCTTTCGATAGGGTTTGGCACGAAGGCCTTATTAGTAAGCTTCCTTCTTTCGGTTTACCCGCTGGATTGTGTGCTTGGATCGCAGACTTCCTGAATAACCGGTCCATCCGAGTGGTTATCGATGGCTGCTCGTCTGATCAAATGGCTATTAATGCCGGGGTCCCTCAGGGGTCAGTACTCTCGGCAACATTATTCTTGCTGCACATAAACGATCTGCTTAAGCCCGGTACCTTTGGGTATGCAGACGACAGCACTGTTGCTGAGAGTTATAATATATATCCAGCGCGCGAGCTAGTGGGTCACAGATCCAGTCTCTTCGAGAGGCTATGGTTGAGCGCTTGAACTTGTCCTTGGAAGCAGTCTCCGAATGGGGCGATGCCAATTTGGTCAGGTTCAACGCTGCAAAAACCCAGGCGTGTCTATTTTCCGCTAAAAGGAGCCAATTCAGTCCTGCTCCAACTTTCCGGGGTGTAACCGTGCCGATAACCGACCATCTTGACCTTCTTGGTGTTACGCTGACATCAACACTCAACTTTGGGCCATACATCGAAGCAAAGGCTCAACTGGCTGCAAAAAAGCTGGGAGTTCTCGCAAAGGTCAGACAGTACTTCACGCCGGAACAGCTGCTCAAACTTTATCAAGCGCAAGTTCGATCGTGTATGGAGTATTGCTCTCATCTTTGGGACGGATCTGCCCGATACCAGCTTGATGCACTTGAGGCAATTGAGAGGCGAGCCAGAAGGATAATTGGCGATGATACACTCGTCGAGTCGAGGCTTCAAAGTCTTGAGCATCGACGCAGAGTTGCTAGCCTGTCGGTTTTCTACCGGTTGCATTTCGGGGAGTGTGCATCGGAATTGCATAACCTAATTCCGCCTAGCCCGTTTCATCATCGGACTACCAGACGTACCGCTATGCGCCACCGGTATATGGTGGATATCCCACCAACACGCACAAAACGTTTTGGGAACACATTCATTGTGCGTGCGGCTAGGGAGTGGAATTCCTTGCCGGAGTCTGTGTTTCCTGATAGCTACAACCCGGGAATCTTTAAGTCGAGAGTGAATAGGTTTCTTTTAGGTAAGCGCGTTCCATCGTCGACCGCATCGTCGCTTTCCATCAGGTGAGATAGCGGTCAAGCGCGAACCTATCAACAATAAAAAAAAAAAAAAAAAAACTGCGTGCTATTAGGGCGCCTTCAAAGTAGCGTGCAGGGCGGGTGTAGCGTAGGAGTCGCGCGTTTTGTTTTTATGGAATAACAAAGCAGAGCGGCGGCAACGCTGCAGCTGCCTACTGCGCTGCCGTCGCGCGGTACTTTGCACTTTTCTCGATGATTGACCCATCGAGCTGTCCAGGTTTGCCTGGACAGCTCTAAAGGTCCAGGACCTCGACAAATATGATGGGGTCAATGTGACCCCTTAAGCTTTAGGTCATATTAACCTTACATTTTTATTTCCAGGTACAAGTAGGCCTACACGAGTTGCTCGGCCACGGCAGCGGTAAACTATTGCAGCAGAAAGCCGACGGTACATTCAACTTTAACAAGGAGAAAGTCAAGAATCCACTCACTGGTACGATTGAGTATTTATTTCTGCCGTTTCGATAACAAGTACATAGACAGGTCTGCAGCTTCATGTACCTTTCTGGCTTTCAGTAAAATACACAAAAACATTTTTAATAAAAAGTCATCTCATCTCATGCTTGGTTCTCTAAGATAACCAGAGGCGTGATGATACAATTCTTTAGCTCACTTCATTCGCACTTGCATATTTATTTTTTCTGTAAAAGTTGGCAAAGTAAGTTCAATCTCTATGGATGTTTGTGCCGGTTGCTATAGATGCATCCCTCTAAAAATTGTTCAACCAGCAACTATGTCATAAGTGCCAATATCCTAGCTATCTCGGTCTTTCACATAATTATGCAAATACAACAGTAGACTACGAGTAGGCCCAGACGAGTACACTGCGGGCTTTTTCGAAAGAGTTACCGCGGCCCTGAAACGCATAGGGCAATTGAAGGAACATGGACGGGTTTTAGTCTGTAAAAGTCTGACATTTCATTTCGCTCCACCCAGACAAGTTTTTTATTGATTTTCCTACCAAAAAAGAAAATACAACGAGAGTAGACCTACATTTATCTACGCAACTCTTCGTCAAGTCGATGACATGATCGGCTTGACTAAGCTTTTATTCCAATTTACAGGCATATTTGAGTTGCCAAGAAGAAGGCCATGTAGTCAGATATTTGAAGCTGCTTGCCCGTATCAATGCGTAGATACCTACGGAGGAGGAGGTCCAAGCAACTTCCTGGACACTGAATACAAAAGTAGGCACAACCATTCACAAATATGCATAATTATGTGGAGTAGCTAGAGTTAGATAGGTTTTGTATTCTATTACAAATTGTCTTTATTCCCATAGCGTGCTTTACTATAATGCGGATAAGCTCATCACATGGAGGAATGAGCCACACTCGGAACAAAATGGCAGCCATACACGCTACGATCTATGAAAGGCGCCAGATAAGCATGGAATAAAGTACATCGACCTTTTTTTATATCTCTGCGCAGGTAGATACCCGAAAAACAAACAACGAACTGCTTTGCATTACTAGATCATACTACGCGTTCCAAATGAGAATAGGACCAATTCCTATGTTTTGACGTCTCGTCGTACTGTCAAATCGAAGAAATTTTGTCAAAATTAAAGAACTTCGAGATGAGTAAAATTGAAGAACTGGATTTTGATTAAACGTTTTCGTTCAAAGTTCATAAATAAATTAAATTTTTCGTAAATTAATTAATGTTTAAAAATTTCTTTCCTCGATTTGACAGTAAATCGTGACGTCACAACATGGCGGGCGATCCTATTCTCATTTGGAACGCATTGTATAAAGGATCATGATACATGTCGATTCAAGACAGCTTTATGTCTTTATTTTCCGGTTTTGAAATTAGAATGCCAACAAATCTAGGTGAGTCAATTACCGTTATTTCACGTATATCTGGTGCCTACCTTAGCAGAGAGGTTGGAGGGGAGAGGTAGACTGGAGCATATACATAGCCCTACGAAGTTTGAATCTAAGCAGGCTACCTGAGCAAAGTCTAACACTCCTCCATATGGAAACAAAAAAAAAAAGCTTTCCACTCTGGCATGCCGGAGCACCGCCCCACACACACTACAACATTGTGTATAAAGATAAGACTACATTGGACCCACGTGAGCCACGTACGCCAATCTGAATGCGTCGGTCTACATACATTTTGTATGGCAACTAGACTTTTAGAGCTAAATTAGACCCACACCACGTACAAATCAGTCGTTGCCCACTTGTGCCTGGATCTAATGTAGTTCCCGCTTCAGTCTGCACAGGTAGAGCATACGTACGCTCCAACATAACACAGCTAACTCTGTTTGACAGGCAAGGAGATTCAGAAGTGGTACAAGCCGGGTGAGACGTATGACGGCACGTTCACGACGCTCGGCTCTGCCTTCGAAGAGTGTCGCGCTGAGGCCGTCGGGCTGTACCTCTCATTGGTTCCCGAGATACTGAAGTGAGTAACGTACTATAGGATGATTCACATCAAAGTTATAGTAATAGTCGACCGTTAACTGTAGGCACTGACGTAGCTACCGAAGATATGCAGCGCCCCGGGGCCCTTAAGCTTGAACAAACTTCTTATTGAACTAGCGATAAATCCGTCCACCTTCAAAATCTAAATAAAATAGGTTCTAAATTCCACGCGTGTTCCATCAGTTGCCCAGCGTTCCACTCTTTCGAACAATCCCTCAGTCCTCTCAGTACAGTATGGTGTTTGAATTTAAGTCGACAGGTACGCCTCTGCTTGAGCCTTCGAAGTAAATGTGTTGAAGTTATGAAGACTCTTCAAGTCAACAGCTAAATATTTTGTTAGTAGCAACGTGCGGCGATGCTATCAAGTTTTTTTGTTAAGTTTTATGTTCCTAGACTAATTATTAGAAGTAATGTCGTGTCATGCTATTTAGCACCTTTGACCTGAATACGTTAATATACTCAGTGCGAAGTAATCTCGTTTCACCTCTTTTATTTTGCACAAATCCCGGTCAGTCTCGTACAATATGTATAGGCGTAATGTTATGTTATCCGTTTCTTTCCGTTCAGAATCTTCGGCTACGAAGGTCAGGAAGCCGAGGACGTGATCTACGTCAACTGGCTGAGTCTGCTGTGGAACGGAGCCGCGAAGGCCACGGAGATGTACCAGCCTGCCACCAAGACCTGGCTGCAGGTACTGTGTCTTTGATGAGAATGATTTGGCCGAAAGACGTCCACTGTTGGACACAGGCCTCTCCCAAGTGTCGCCACAATGAACGTGCATCTCGCATCCATCGGATTCCCGCAACCCGCAATTTTGATTATTAAGCTATCACTATGTTACTCTAAATTTTCATTCAAATCATTCGTTTAAATGTGAAGAAGTAACATAAACAGACACTTCTCCTTAGTCCATGCAATATTAATTTATGTGCGATTCAGTAGACATAAAAAAGTTTTTGAATGGTTAATTTCAATCTGTGTTTATTGATATAACATAATATGCTTTCTGTGTTATTGATTTACTTTTTCAAGCAGCCTGTTCATTCCTAAAATGTTTACAACAGGCGCACGCCCGTGCTCGCTTCGTGCTGATGCGTCTGTTGGAGCTGGAGGGAGAAGGCATGCTCACCGTCACGGAGTCAGAACCTGGCAAGAACCTGTTACTCACACTGCAGCGGGAACATCTCGCCACAAGGGGAAAGAAGATCATTGGTTCGTAGGAAATTTATAAAGAGATTTAGTTAGGAGTCTTCAAGGCTACAGTGAATAGGCTCTCAATAAACTAGTGCACCTCACCATCAATGATTGCATCACTGCTTACCATCAGGTGGGATCGCAGTCAAGAACTAGTTTATAATGATTAAAAATAATTACTAAAAGAAGTGATAACGACCCGAGTTATGAGTTGTCGTGGTTTCAAATACAGGTTTTACTTTGTATAAGTTATTTCACCACCACTGCTCACAAAACGGCGAGCCTAATTCAACAATGAGGTTTTTTCCCAGCAAATCTTTAAATGACTGAGAGAGCTATCACATTCAAGGGTAGGATCCAGCAAGCAACAATTGATTACGAGGCGGGTTCAACAGCGGCTGGTTGAATAGTTATCTATATGAAATTATGAAGTAGGGCTGTATTTGTTTTATCGTCATAAAATATCGATACACTTCTGTGTTTCGATAATTTTCACCAGCACTAATATCCTATCACAACAATTTAAATGTCACATCAAATTCCAGGCGACTTCCTAGTGAAACTGCAAACGATAAAGGCTACAGCTGACTTCGAAGCGGGAGAAAAGCTATTCGAGAAGTACAGCCGGCTGGACGAGCCCTGGAACCGTTGGCGCGACATCGTGTTGATGCACAAACAGCCGCGCAACATCTTCGTACAACCCAACACTGTTCTTATCAATAGCAACAAAGGTAAGTGCAGATTGTTTCTGGGTTTACAACACTGACCTCTAACCATAGAGCTTCTTGACTAGTTGACTAGCCATAGGGTCTCTTTTAGCATCACATTTTTTTTTGACTGACCGACATCTCGACAATTCAAAAGGGTCTGTTTGAAGTAAACGTTTCTGATTTCTGATTCCCTATGGCCAAAAATGTCAATAAACTCCATTTCTACTTTATTGAACTTATTCAAGATATTGCCTCAAAATGTACTCAATCCTGACTGTTCAAGTCTTTAAGTATGGTGCTGAAGTATATGCTCTACGATGCGATAAAGTTAGAACACACTTTCAAGTATTTATCACTTAAATTCACTATCGTCTCGTGCCTTTATTCGGGAAAAATGAACGCGTCTTCGTAGTTACGGCCAACGCTGCGTTAAACGGAAGACCGCGCGGGCGCCTGCGCAGGCACCCGTCGCGTGACTATGCGCGTGTGTTGTGTGCGATGGCCGTAGCGGAAACGAAAGTGTCGCTAGTTAGTCAACTATAACGGTGTGCATGTAGTCTTGTCGATGGAGAACTTAGTAAAACGGACGTGGGGCGCAGCTGCCCGTGACGGAGCACTTTTGTATGGGACCGCGCGGACGCCAGCGTAACGCAGCGTTCGGCCTTAGTCTCAATTTTTTATTGTTTTGCATACTAAAACAAATTACTTTGCTATCATTTCAGGTGAAGAAGTAGACATGAAGCGCTACCCAGCGTCGGCTGAAGGTATGATCAAATCATGGGTGGAACGTTTCCCTACCACGGACATCGATGAGATTCTCGAACAACTGGCAGATAAGGACAGCAAATACTTCGAAGAACTCCAAGCTATCGCCACATAAAAACACATTAAAATAACTACAGTTATTATATTTCACGAGTGTACTTCAATCAGAAATTAGTATGACAAGTATCTTGTCTACATATCCTTATGCCTACAAATTATAAAACAAAAGTTTCCCACCGCATCTATCTGTGTTTTCGCGATAAACTCAAAAAATCCTGAACGGATCACCATGCGATTTTTACCAATATACAGAGCGATTCATGTGTAAGGTTTAGATGTTAAATTACATGCATATTATAGTTCAGAAAATGCAAATTGTAACATATAAGCTGGGGTCCTGTAATGAAATATTCCAACATAATGAATTATAAAATTGTACTTAGATAATGTTTACTGTTCCCTATTTCAAGCTCATAAGATACTTGTCATTGAGTTTAATCCTTATTTCTATGACTCAAAGTCTCGCGCTCGTGATTTTAAACCACTATACTTCATAGATATGTTTTAATATACTTGTACTGTACTGAAATAAAATATCAACTTAGTAAAATATATATCAAATGTATATGTACTGATTATTATTGTTTTTATTAATATACTCGTACTTACAAGTACTTAAATTGTCAACGTAATATCATAATAAATACCAAATGTATACCGATTCTGAGTTTTAATTGCCAGTCAAGTATGAAGAACAACGTTATTGACTTTCTACGACACTGCAATATAAGTCACTGAATAATTCTAATAAACTCAAAATTGTGATGCGATATGATACGACGCTATATCGCAGAAAGCATCGCTTCGGGTGACCACGTAATGTGCGATGCGAATCAATTCGCAAGTTCATGCGATGCGTCGTGCAAGTTTAAAGATTTTTACGGTGTTTCATCGCATCGCAGGTTTGTATTTGAGCCCTTGCACAAACTGACAGTTTATCTCCAAAATGACTTTCTATGAGCTTCACCCTCTTTTCAAACAATTTAGTAGTGGGACGCTGAAGCCCTTGCTCATTTAAGATTTACTAAACCTTTTTAATGTTCTGGGATGGCGAAATAAACAATAAAACACATTTTTTTTAAACTATATAATTTATTCACATTCAATACAAAACGTGTGTGATAGAAAATTTAATATCAATCGTAAGAATCACAGTTCCAATGTCACCGCGGTAACTATGATAAAAAGAGAAACATTAAAAATCACCACACACCAATAAATAATTTTCAATTCTAATAAAAATTAATAAATAGATTCGAAATTACGACGATGAACGGATTTGCGTAAAATTATTGCTTTTTTTTAACAGTTAATACCACTGATATCTAGCCGCTTCCTGACTTGTACAGCAAAAGAATTATGAGACGAGTAGCGCGACAACCGCGCGACGTCGTCGTATACAATACTAGTTGAGTGGAACAAACAGCAGCTTACAATAATACATTTAAAACTGAAAACGCTATTGCTAAAAATATACACGTTTTGTGTGAGTCTATAACAAGTCCGGTCTATAAATAGTTATCCCTAATGAAATCATCTAAGCACCATTCTATTCGATTACTGTTACGTCGTGACTTAGCATTCAATACTATAATGATTATGATAAATATTTAAACTTAAATTGACTTAGGGTCACATAAAAAAATGTAAATTGATAGTAAACTAAGAAAAATTATAGTTAATAATGTTGAGTAAAACGTATTTGTGCAAACACACTCTAAAATTTGTGTCATTTTATATGTTTCAATAAAATGGACTATATCAAATCCAGTCACTTATGTTTTATAAAGGCACATAAGAATCAATTTACAATAAACACTTAACAAAAAGTCCACTCTTTGCAAAATATATTATTACACTTCAATAGTCAATCGTATATTTATTATAACAGTAACAAAATCTGTTCAGCTTGAAAAGCTGTATCAAATGTGCGACAGTCGGTCACCGCGCTTTGTAGAAAGCCAACAAACTTCATACAAAACATTTATAAATACTATATGTTGTAATTTGATGAATCTGTGTGAAACTAGCTACACCCTATTAATAATTAATTTGAATTTATAATCCAAATGCCTAACATTCGGAAATGTTCAAGTTATATTTAATTCTAATTTTGCATGACTTTTAGGATACTTTGAGTTCAGTGAGAGATTCATTGCAATAAGTATTACCTATATTTGCCACTAAAGACAGTCTTCTGTCGGTGATGAGATTCTTTTAATTTACATGAATTCTAAAACACGTGAGTATAATGCTACGTTTGGCAAGAGTATCGATACAGCCTCGATTAGGTCAACACTAATAAAAGACTATAATGACATTGTAAATAAGTTATAACAAAAACAATGAAAGCATCAAGTTCCGTCAGATACGCCTACTCCTAGTCCTCGCAATAAGTTCGCAAAGTTAATTGTCAAAAATGCTTATATAAATCACAAAATCAAGTAATATCCTGCACAATCAATAATTCCTCTCAGTCAACTTTCTCAGAGCATTCTGCACCGTCGCCTTCGCGGTCGCCTTTCGGTGAGATATTGGATCTGAAACATAAGACGGGCGTTATGTGGCTGCAGGTACACACTGTTGAGGGCGCTTTCTTCTTGTATTGCTCTGTGATGTGTCAAGTATGAAGTGCATATTACGAGTACATTTAAAATATTAATTCTACTGTCATGATTTCGAACGTTAAAATGATGTTGGTAGCAGCTGCGATTTTGTTTTCGATTTCTCTACGAGCAATATCATTGTGGACTCTTTAAAGTGAGTATTAGATGTACTATCTACATTTGGAGGCATTCTAGTATTTTACATATTTCACAAAAGTTCTTCGTTTGCTATGTATAGGATATAAAACTTTTTAAAAGCATTAGTGCTATAAACTTTAATTCGGAAGCGTGAAGCGTGCACAGAATAAAATCGTATTATCTTTCACTTTGGGAAAGTTATTTGAAATTATTTACGTGACATGTAAGTACAAAAGTATACACACCTTGGCAGTGTTTCCTTCTCAGCGTCGGGTTTCCTGGTCACGCTGATTGATATCTTTTTTCTTTGCCTTATTTTTTCCAATATGTTTTCAGGGCTCGGTTCTTTTTCGCTCTCTTTCAAAATAATCGCAGAGTTGCGAGTTGTTCTTTTTGGTCTATAAGTAGCATAGTTACCAGGCGAATACATTGATATGGTTCTGTTGTATTTGTGCGGATCTCTCAACGAATTGACAAGACTATTATCCTCAGTTCCATCGGAGCTGTCCAAGAGGGATTTCGTTCGGGAGTACCGGTTGGCACCGTACGAGGACGGTTGGTCGTAATCTAAATAACTTCTGCTCCCCGGATATTTTCTAAAGTCGTTGCGATCGAGAGATCTATAAGTATCAATTTTATCATTCAGTCCATAGTTTTCAAACCTTAAGTTAGTCCTAGTGTTAACAGGCAGGTCGGTTAAAAGAGATCTATAGCGTTCCGTGGACGGCGACAAGTCAGACGAGACGGAGAGGCCGGGAGACAGCGGCGACAGGTCGTAGTTGAGCGGCGACGTCGGGGACACGTCGTACTTCGTGTCCGTCGGCTGCGAGTGTATCCTAGCGACCGGGTCGTACTCGGCTGCCCCAGGGCCCACTAAACTACTCTTTCGTCGTTGTTTCTTTTCGTTGAATCTTGAATAAAAGCTTTTCCTACGTATTCTATCGATAATGTCTTCTTTTTCAGGTGTGGTAGAATCGTGACTGCGGAGGTTTATTGCGGTATTCTCTGAAGGTGAGAGAGGGTTTCTATCGGAAAATTTATTATCAGCACTAATGTCAGACTTCAACTCGGAGTTGGAAATAGTTGACCTACTTCTCGACCGACTTCGGCTCTGTGCTTCAGTGCTATCGGTACGTGTGCTACTGTCTACAAGTGTGGCATTCTTTTCTGGAATATCTTTCTTTTCAGTCTCACCGTCAACAGAGGAAATATTTATAATTTGAGGTTCTATCACAGGATTAGTAGGAACTATTTTCTTAACTCTTGGCAATCTAGAGAAATCTAATTTTAAACTGTTTCTAATGTTCTTGGATTCGTTTTCCTTTTTGGACGCTGGCTGGTCATCGTTATCCATGGACAATGCGGAGACGCTATCACTAGAGGTTCTCCCGTATTTGTTTTTGCGTCCGAGACCATTTAACAGTAGCGACGTTGGTCGACGAGGTTTGTCTTTGTCAAGACTGTCGGCACTGGCTTCTAGATTAGAATCAGTTTTACAATTACTCTCATTAGGCTGGTCAAGACTTTCGCAGAGTGATTTTTCAACAATAGGTTTCGATCTTTCCTTGGGCTCGAACTTCTTAAAGAGCCCTAATACTTTTGATACGGTGGTTTTGTTTTGAGGTGCTTGCTGAGTTTCCAGAGCGGCGACATCCGTCAGTGTGACTGCTCTTTTGATAAGATTAGATTCGGTTGTAGGCTCGACGTTGACCGGCACCGATTGCTCTCGTTGCAATCTGCTTAACTTAGAACTATCTTTTTTCGTATCATTCCTTACACTATGTTCAGTCCCCTTTTCTGGGGAGCTAGATTTATTAGACGCAAACTTTTCTAACTTATGACCTATCGATTGCAAAACAGATTTCTTTTTTGTGACAGTTGTTGATTTCGCACCATCCTCATCGGCAACCTTTTCCTTTACTTTTTTAGTAACTTTCTTCTTTTCAGATGTTTTAACATCACTGGTTTCTTGGTTGCTTCCTAAATCAGTCTTAGATTTCGATGAAACTTTCCTAATAATCTTTTTCTTTACTGTACCTTTCTTTTCTGTTTGATCAGTATCAGTAGTTTTTGTCACCGTTTCGTCTTTCTTTGACGACTGATCTGTAGGTGTGTGTTTAGCGTCTCCGTTAGTTGTAACTTTCACAACGTCGACCGATAGTCCGCCATTCGGAACTATCGTACTATTTTCTGTTTTAGCATCCGTCGTTTCAGACTTATCATTATCTCTGTTTTTGATAATACTATACTTTTTCAAAGACAAACTAGTGTCACTCGATTGAACATCTGGTCCTGATTTAGAATCGCTACTTTGTTCCAGTGTTGCATTATTTGTTACCGAATCGGATTTTGTCGCTACTTCTAGCTTTTTCTTAGGCAATGTAATACTGAAACTTACTTCTACATCTGATTTAATTTCGGGATTGGTAACCTCATCTTTCGGTGAAGTTTCTTTAGAATCTTCTACTTTAACGTTACGATTTATATAAACTTTTTCTGGCGATGGACTACTTGCAGGGTAGCTTTTCGGTCTTATCAATTTAGACTCCCTGGGCAAGGACCTCTCTTTATCAAATTCTCTACTAAACGAACTTTCAGGCAGCACATTTTCACTGGGCTCATCTATAGATTCTAAAGTCTTCACAGGGTAGCTTTTGGGTCTGATCAATCTGGAATCTTTACTAGAGGAATTTTCATCGACAACTGTTTTTTCTCTTGTGTTTTCTAAATTAGTATAACGTTTCGATTTCGACGTCGATGCGGACGAATCCACTGCGGTTTCCTTGATTTTGTCAAGAATCGGGAAAAATGGGGTGTTGGACCTGCTGCGCTCCTTGCTTCCGACGAGCCCAACGGGTGAGACACTTTTCTTTGGAACGGTAAAGTCATCTCTAAATGCCAGAGGAGCGTCGGCAATGTCCGTAGGACTTTTCGCGGCCGCCGCCTCCTGCGATTTGTTTCTTTTCTCTCTGATTTCTCGCAAGATTTTTTGTGTTTCCAATTCCCTTTCTTTGCGTTGACGCTCGTAAAGGTTTTCGTCAGGGGTGGGCGGGGAGTCGAAAAAGTCAGATCGAAGGAACCTGGAGACGCGGCGGCGCGGCTGGTCCCCGCTCCCCGCACGCGACTGGTCCCCGCTCCCCGCGCGCAGCTGGTCCCCGCCCCCCGCGCGCAGCGAGTGCCGGCGCAGTGCCGCGCCCAGCGCCGGGCCGCCGTAGGTCGTGAGGCTAGACTCCGACGTGCCGCTGCCGCCGTCCGAGCCGTACGTGTCGTCCAGCGACAGGGTGCGCTCCGGGGTCAAGTATTTACTGAGCAGGGGCCGGTCGCGCGGCCGCGTCGGGAGCGGTTCTCTAATGAGTGAATTAGGCGACGGACAATCCACGTCCACTGCGGCTAGCAGGGGAGTCACTTCCCGCGAGCCGGACCGTCTTCGCGGCCGCGGCAGAGTTGAGTATTGCGGTGTCGTGGCGTCAATTGGACTTTCTTCCTTTGTTTCTTTGGGGGTCTCGGGGACGACAACGAGCTGAGTGGGTTCGTCAATAGTCGGTAACGGATCTTGAGGCGCAACGGGCGCAGTTGGTTCAGCGGGCACGGTGGGTTCAGCAAGTTCAGCAGGCGCGACGGGCGCATTGGATTCAACGGATGCGTTTGTCTGCGTGGGTTTAGTGGACACTATAGGCGCAGTAGGTTCAGCGGCCACAGTGGGCGCGGCAGGCTCGCCGTGCTCGTGGTCGGCGGAGAGCGAGCGCTGGGGCTTGGGCGCGCTTGGCTGCGCACCGTGCAGCGAGAGCGTGCGGCGCAGCGTGCGCGCGGCGGTGGGCGGCAGGTGCGCGAGCAGCTCCCGCTGCAGGCGGCGCGACAGCGCGGGCGTGAGGCCCGACAGCGCGCGCATCTCGCGCTCGGAGAACTCGATGGAGCTGAGGTCCAAGTCCGACAGGTCTAGTCCGCTTTCGACGTTCGATTCTGAGTTTTGCGGCCCGGTACGGTGCTTACCGGATTTCTTACTACTACCTGAAATTTAACCGAAAAACACACGTTTCGATCATGCAGAACGCTCGCTGTCATGGAGTATTTACAGTGCCGATATTGTAAATCTGTTTAGCGGCCGCTCGGCGGTCGAGAACGGAGGGGAACTACGAGCGGAACCTCCTTGTGATCTTTAGATAGAGAGTCGAGTATAATGAGACTGAGGGCTCTGTGTAGTCGTAGTAAATCCACGAATGATGCAAACATCGATGCGATCAGTTAAAAGTTAATACATATCTACAAATACTAAATACTGACTAGTCAAATTAGGTCAAACGTTAAGCTTTAAGTATGCGAAAACAAATCACAAAAGAATGCATTAAAATGTTGCTTCTGTAGGGATAGTAATTTATCAAATGCGTACTAAATTATGGCTTCAGCGATATATTTCACATAGAAGAGGCATCTCTATCTGATAACAGCCGCGGCGCACGGTGCGGAACACAAAAACACATAAATGAAGAAATAAATATAGTTTAGTACCTATTCTTGTGTGGCGTTTGTGGCGGGTTTGTGGTTGGCGCTGGTGCCGCTGTGAAGTGAAGATTTGGTCGGAGCATGCAGTGTAACGCGCAACCCAACTGCAACCACACCAACACAAGCTCACTACCGCTTCACTCGCGCGAACACCTGCCCAGTCTGGCTGCAGTGGCCGCAGCCCGCGGGAGCGAATGAGCTCGTGACATGATCTATACCGACATACTGTCGCCCAACATCGTGCTACCACATCCACTATCTACACATGTATGCCATCATCACTTGACAAACAAATTAATTAACTGTCACGCTGCATATTATCTTTATTATTCTTGTTTTTTACTTTTCAGTGTACATTATTGGCGACAAATTAAGAAAATAAAAAGAAATTAATTAATCTACATTATACAAAAAAAAAATAGTACTGCATTGGCACAGGAGATGCAACATGTGAAATGTCCTGTACGTCCATTTCATGCAATGCTACTGAAATAACTGAATTTATGATAATTGAGAGCAACGCAACATTTTCCTGCTAGTGTTAGCGGGTAGGAGAAAGTCAACACCTGCACAAAGAATGCAATTTGAATACAATAATACACTACAATGCAAAAAAAATGTTAACTTTATTAATTAAAACAATGTTAATGAACTCTAAAAAACACAACACGTACAATAGACTGTAGGTATGTCTGCCATGTTACTGGCCGTTATATCGATAGTCTATCATACATGACATTGATGTTAATTAAGAAAAAAAAAACGATGTCGACGGTGGAAAACGTCGCGAATATCGGAGGCGATGGTTCCTGCAGTTCGTTGGTGGCGTACATATATTCGGAGCACTTTATGGAATGGTTTGAGAGTTAATTTATTTGTTTTTAGTGAAGCTAGCTTTCTTGTGAGTGTCGTTGACCGTGCGAGGCAGCGCTAACTACTTGCGAGTTGCAGTGCGACGGTGACGCGACCACCTTATTACGGAGTATAAGGACCAATCATGTTTGTCTGAATTCATTTAGCAATCCACTCGTAAGAAGTACTTTTCTAACATTCTTTTCAACACACACAGTTTAAATGTAAAATAATTTAAGAAAATTCGACGACCAAAAACCTACCAATAATCTTTTTCAGACATAAGGCATCTTCTACGCCTTTGGCGTCTTTGTACATGGGTCTAGGACCCACCTGTTTAGGGATTGCTAAAACCTTGGTAATAGAAATTAAAAAGCATTTTTTTTTTATTACGAATAGGCTCGCGTTTGACCACTATCTCACCTGATGGAAAGCGATGATGTGGGCGACGATGGAGCACGCTAGCCTAGAAGCAATCTATAATAACTTAACCATTACGTTTATTGCTTTGTACTGTAAAATTCATCATTATTCAGTACTAAAGTAATATAGTCACTTCTGTCTATACATTCTGGTTGACAAACACAATTGGAACCTTAGGATTTTTGTAACATGTCAAGAATTATCAATAATAAAAAACATGTTTCAAAATCACTTCGAAATAAGGAGTAATTGATGAACTGCTATTCATGCTGCTAATGCCAAACTGTGGAATTTACATAATATTAAGTGTTTTATACAAATAATTTGGAATCAAAAGGATATACCATAATTATGTGCGTACAACAATTTTGATGTGTTTTTTTATTGAGTGATATTGTGATTTAATCAATTTAGAATTTTATTAAGTATTATTTGAATAGTGTGTGTTTATTTAGCCACAATTTAAAAATCAACCAATTAACATTTTGTGTGTAAAATACTGCGAAAGCTACAAAAATAATATTATTTAAAAATGCAAAAAAGAACATTGACTTATTTAACAAATGCGATTTTGCTTAATTTAGACAAAGCTTTAGATAGATATAAAATTGTTCTATTTTTAAAATTATGAAAAAATACACCAACAATGTATTGAAGATGTGTGTGACTGCGTCGGTGCATGCCTCAGGCGTGCTAGTGATACTGGCAACGTTTTCCCCGTGCGGGAGTGGCAAGCGGGTGCAAAGCGCGGCACTCACCTCGCGGCATGTGCTGGCGCGGCTTGAACATCGAGTCGAAGTCCGCGTGCATGTCGCGCGAGCCCCAGCCCTCGCGTCTACAGTGCCGGGAAACGGAATTAATAACATTGTACTTAGCTTCATTTTATTGTACTTCAAATAAAGGGCTGTTCAAACTGAGCCAATCCCTTGTGAGCTGTAAGACACCACAGAACGCTTCGATTGCAAGTTCATTCTAATGTTTTCTAATTGAAATTGTGTCATTAAACGTTGTAATTGGTTTTCAACTGATTTAAATCCTTAGAATAAATAAATAAATTGTTTTCGAACATCTATTTTCAAGTTAGCAAACGAAAATTGTTCCGAATTCAGTGCAGGAATCGCCTCAGTTTGACCAGAAGCTTTATGTCCATTTATAGTAGGCAAAAGAGATAAGTTTGCATTTGCACAAATATTAATTGGACTCTTAGTGGCGTATCAGTGAATGCGCACAGAAAAGTCTATTTCAGAACTGATCCGTCATCATCTACCTGCTCTTGTCAATTCTCATGCTATCATTGACTCCTTTTCTTTCATATTCAGAGTTCTCTGTGTGATTGGAACATATACAACCGGTCCAAATCAACTATCGGACAGTTGCGCGGACCAGACACAACATACGTCTATTCGAATTCTCCCTTTTCAACGGAGAAGGTGGATTGAGGATCCTTCTTTTTCAACGAAGGCTTGCGGAATTTTACACCTATAATCTGGGATAATCCATCCATCTTTTCTTTGGCGTCTTTCTACCTCTCCATCCAATACACATGTATACTCATAAGACTTAGTAACGTGCGTTTCATCCCTCCTCTTCACATGGCCACCACACCATACCAAGAAAACGATTATCATATTTTCAGTCACTGGAGCCACTTTGAAACTTCCTCTAATATAATGACAGTATTGTGTGAGAAATAAATCGTAAGCAAATCAAATATTTATCTCTTTTGCCGTGTGATAGCGCAGGAGTGCGATATCAAAAATCCATTACTGAGAAGCGCTTAGATCGACATAAAAAGAATATCAACAAAGATATACCGCACTCCAGCACTAGTACAGAGAGTTTTTAATATTGACATTTTGTTCATAGTGTGTATTAATTATTTTGCTTATATCGTTGAAAAATATAATTCAATAAGTGTGTGTGTATGTTGCAGCTTTCTGGTTAGATTAGCCAGTTCATTGAATGCCTAGGCTATTCATTAATCGCCGGCATTCAAAGAAATGTGTGTACTTTTTTGATACAATGCGCCGAGTGCGAGTTGTTTTTACATCAACACGATAGAAACGTTTACCGCGTTTGGCTCTCTGATTGGCTAAGGGCTTGGAGTGGGCCAATCGGAGCGTCGAATGTCATAAACATGTCGAAACGAACTCGCACTGGACACTCAAGTTGTATCTACAGTATTTGTATTGTAAACTTACGTTTCAGAAACACTTCTTTTACTTTCCACATATCTATGAGTGCTGCATGTAATCATAATAAAACGTGTTACAGTAGCATTGACGTGTCATGGTCAAAATTGTTATTTAGTCAAAACTAGTTGTGACTGCATGAATTAGTCAGAAGTACTTTAGACCAGGAGATTTAATTAAAAACCTGTTATATTTTTTTGTGTTACGATTACGGAGGGCATGACACAAAACTTCAATGCGATTTTTTGCGGCAAAGTATCGGTTCAGGTGACCAATACAATGTGATATGCGAATCAATTCGCAATAAACTAGTGCGTCTCGCCAGCAGCGATTGCATTACTGCTTACCATCGGCAGGCTTACTCTTGAGTTCATTCCGATCGGTCGACATTGTGATTGTGACGTTTCGTACCCTTGAATTCAATGCTAGCGCCAAATTGGTTCAAAATTGCGTGACCATTTTGAGAACTAAGTGAAATCGTTTATGTTGACAATATTGTTTTCAAGAGTACCAAATCACGTAACGTCAAAATTGTCATTGCAATCGGATTGACTTTAGATTGAAATTGAAATTAATTTGGAGAGTAAGCCTGCAGGTGAGATCGCAGTTAATCACTAGTTTATATTATTTAAAAAAAAGCAAAATCGCATCGCAGTTTTGTGTTTGAGCCCTTGTAGATAACTAAACTACCTCTTTTTTTAATAATACACGCTTTTAAAATTAATAAGAACTTTAATTGAAGCCAATCAACACTAGTTTGACTAATTAACAGATTCATTAATTATTAAAATATGATCGTGTTGTCGATATGTGTAGTTATAAAGTGATGAAATTATACTCACAATAAATTTCTCCTTGGTAAGTGGGGGCTGCATGCATAAAATTAACATTATTTTAGTCGGAAAATCACGATAAAAGTAATATGTTAATCTACAATCACTTGTATTCATTGAAGTATTGATTATATTTGCGAAATGAAATAGTTAAGCATGATCGTTTTATTGATTGTTAAATTATTAAATTATGTATTTTTATAATCAAACTTTATGAATAGAAATGTTAATAGTAATGAATGCAATCTTGAAATAACGAAATTGAACTTCAATCTTCAAGATTGCTAATTTTAAATATGCTTGAAAATTGTATTTAGAGTCTCAACACATCTGAGGAACGTACATCGCGTTCATGAGCAAGTTAAAATTCAGCGACGAGTTAGTTGACCGAAAGTTCAGCGACGCGTTTTAAGCGACCGAAATTTCGGCGACGTGTTAAGTGACCGAAGGTTCGGCGACGCGTTAGGTGACCTAAAGTTCAGCGACGCGTTAGGTGACCAAAAGTTAGTGGACGCGTTAAGCGACCGAAAGTTCAGCGACGCGTATGGTGACCGAAAGTTCAGCGACGCATTAAGCGACCGAAAGTTCGGCGACGCCTTAAGTGACCGAAAGTTCGACGACGCGTTAAGCGACCGAAAGTTCAGCGACGCGTTAAGCGATCGAAAGTTGGATGTCTATTGCATTTTCCTTCTTCTAAACCCTCTATAACAATATTGTAATAAAATCCATTTTGCTGGGCAATTCAAGCATGCTGGGCATCACAATCGCAAGCCACAAAGACATCGACCGACGACTAATCGCGCCGTCGCGTTGCCGACCGTTCGGCGCGTTTGGTGTGTCTTGCCAACCGAATACCATGACCGATAATTCAGACGCTGAAATGTCGGCGTCGTACGTTCTGCAGATGTGTCGCGACCCTTATATTAAACTTGCGATTTTTACTGATAATTTCAATCAACTGGTATTTTTTTTTTTTTAAATCTTGTCTGGAAAATACTCGTACATCTAAAAGCTGCCTATAATTAGATGAACATTTTAATCAAGAGTTTTAATACAACCTTGTTACATCAAGGCTTTAATATTCAATTTATTTATTTAATTGTTTGTTACAGATATTATAGTAAACTAAGTTATAGGATAGTATGCTATACTGATACACGACGTGTGATGGTGAATGTATTATTACCTGTTAAAGAATGGCGACTGTAGGTTGTTGAATAGAGAGTGCTGGCTAAATCCGGGACCTTCCTCGCCATTCAGGCGGTTCGTTAGTGCGCGCACCTGAAACATTTGAGAGAAAAAATATTAAGAATAGAATAAACTTTATTGTACACCAAAAAATTAACACAACTTATACTTAAATCTATGGACATAAAGGCGGTCTGATCGCTGACAGCGATATAACCTTAAGATAGATCGAAAGGACTAAAATAATACAGGGGGTAGTCTGCGGTGTACTGCTAACAAATTAATCAGACTCTAGATAGCGTAAGAATGTGAAGTAAATAAAGAATAGAAATACATATCTATACTAATATTATAATACCGAAAAGTTTGTTCATTTTGTTGAATGCGCTAGCTAATCTTAGGATCTAATAGTGTGAATTTAAAAAATCAATTATTGTTGGATAGCCCATTTACGAAGGGAGGTTATAGGTTATATAACACTAGATTTGCGCGTGGCTTCGCCCGTGAACATAAGATATAGCTTATGTCATTCAGAAATAAAGCAGTTTGCTATCGGTGAAAAAATTTAGCAATCGGACTAGTACTTTCAGAGATTACCACCTATAGACAAAAAAAAAAACTTCATATCTTTTTAACATTAGTGTATATCACGGTACGATCAAAAGGAACTGAGTAGTAACGACAGACGCGGGTGAAACCACGGGGAACATTTAGTAACAATATAAAGGTAATGTAAATATTGAATGACCATAATTTGCAATGTCTTCTGTCAACTCAACCCAAGAGAAAATAAAAACAAATGAATGAGTGACCATGAAAGATATAGTAGGAGTTGGAAAGTCTATTAGTGGGCACGTGAGCGCGGGAAGCGATGCGGGCTACATGAAACGGGATGCGCGCAGGTATTTCATGCCATAGCTCGTTCATCCGCCTGGTCGCAGTTAGTGCATGGACGGCGCGCGGCAACCCACGCTGGCGCGGTGAACTCAAGCTAGTTCGAGCTAACCGCGCCTTATTACGGGGGCTCGACTGCGGACAGGCACAACGCACCCGCGCCACTGCCCGCACCGCGCTGCCAGTCTGGTCGAGCACTGTGTGGCTATACTTCAGTATCTTACCCGGTGCAGCAGCGTAGAGAAGAGGTTCTCAGCAGTGAGCAGGTGGAAGCCCTCGTCCTCCTCGTCGTCCTCCCCGGAGCTGACGGACTCTGCGCGCGCGGCGCGGCTCGGCCGCAGCCGGTGCATGTGCGAGTCTTCTTCTTCTTCCGACTCTCCGCCGCTAACTAGGCTACTGGTGTAAAGGAACAAGTCAGTAACTTGAATAAGGTAAGCAATTGGTGAATAATATAAAATGTTTACTGTTTTTTACTACAACGTTTGTATTGAACAACTTTTTTGTTTTGAATGCCATCCTTATGCCTACGAAATAGAAGTCAAAATCGGTTGAACGGACAGCGAAAAAGTTGTTGTTTGTTGTCTAATCTTATTGCGAATAGAGGTTGAAGCTATCATGAAGCACTGATTCCGGCAAGTAAATTCCAGTCCTTAACTGTATTTAATGCATAATGTGTTCCCAAAACAGTATGGCTAAGAACCAGTACCGGTGGCGCAACACCGTACTTACGTCCAGTGGTCCAATGATGAAACGGGTGTACGGGATTTAATTGTACAATTAAGATGCACACTCCCCGAAATATAAACGATAGAAATTGACAGGCTTGACGTCGATGCTTTGACCTCTTAGTCTGAGCCAAAGAGCCCCGTTACAAGTTGCGCTGCAGTGTGGCTATATAACCACAACACAATGGTGATGCTGAACCATAGCACGTTCGAACCCGCTCAACGATTAGAGCGCTCACTCTGGACAAAATCTAGGAGTATAAGTATGTACCTGATGCGCCTCGGCTTGGTAGGGCGATGGTGCCGCACGGAAGGCATTTGTGCTGCGGCCTCGGGCTCCAGGGAGCGCTGTCGCGGCGTGACGTAGCCCTTGCCTTCGACCGCGATGGGGATGATGAACTCGCGAGCTGACTTCTTGATGGGCTCGCCGGGACTGCTGCATACTTCGCTCGCGCTACCGGATTCCGTTGATGCCAGCCGTCTGGATGATATGAAAATATTACAGTCACTCTTTATGTACATAGTTAGGAGGTAAGTACTATTATTCAAGATGAAAACATTTGATATCAAAATCTGTATGTGTAGCTTCTACAACTCCTACCAGTAGTGAAGAATCCATATAACCAGATTCTCATCGACTTCCCTTATCGTCTATATCAATAAAAACTATTAAAAAAACTTTTTTTGTTTGGTTCACCAGCATACAGGGAAGGTTTGTAAATAGAGTAATCGGGAGCGAAGCCGCGGCCAAAAGCTAGTTAAAAATAATCTATTGGTAAAAGATATTTTTAATTCGTTTATTATTCATTATCTAAACGCCTAAAAAATTTTATTAGCAATGGCAAAATCGCAAGTCGAAAACACTGAGTTATTTTTTCATACAACAATATCCCGTACTATGCATCTATTTCTTTCATTATTATGAACTCTTATTACAGGTCGCGCGGTGAATCAAGATCGCTCGGCAAAAGTGGAAGGGGCATGCGCAGTATTCAATTCTAAGGTCTATTTGGCGACGTGCGGGCGGGTGTGCGCCGACGGCGACACGTCATTGGTAGATAGAGTCGCTCTTCAATTCCCGCGTTGCGTTCTCGCGTCTCATTGGATACTCTTGTACTTGGGTACTGTTGCGTACAGCTTGTGTTATCGTATTAGTAAAACGTAGACGTAAAAAAAAATGGTTAAAAATAAAGTTTTAAAACGGCAAGCCAGAAAAATGGTTTACGACGTGAATTGTTACGTTAAGAGCACGGCGACAGATGAATTTTTCATACAAACGTAATACCACGCTCATTTGCAATTGGAGTATATTTCCAACATATTATGATGTTATTCGGTTATAGACGATATTTATCTAGGTTCCTACATCTTTCTTTAAAAAAAAAACTTGCCTAAAACGAAATTAAAGCGAATTATAATTCGCACTTTTTTACAACGTAAATGGCATGTTTTCATTTGGCTTTTCCTGTATTAAAAATAACAATATGTCCAATATTCTCAATGTAGGAACACAGATTATATTATCAATTTACAAATGATAGAAAACAAATTGGAAAAACATTAAGTTTTCATTCATCATTTTTGGTATTACGAAACACGTCCAATTTATCGCAAATTTCCAAGAGTTTACTAGTGCTATCGCAGCAAGCGGGATGTCAGTGTCATTGTGTGCGTGCTGTCATTACTTATGTTGCGTTCATAGGTCGAGTTTTATTGTAATATTTTTGACACTATTGACTTAAATAAAATAGTACGTAAGCATTTAAAGTTTAATAAAAGGAATACAGAACTCTTGAGGACATGTCAGACTTTAGCTGACTAAAAGCGCCGTCAAAAACCCCTTAAAAAAAGAGTAAAAAAAAAGCGCCGTTGATTTGGGTTCGGTCCAGATGGTTACCGGATGGCTGGACGGCGATTCCAAGCCCAGGGTGGCTAGAAATCTGAGTCGAGATCCTGGCTGCTGGGGCGTCAGGGTATTCCCTCGTCCATGCGGCCGCCTTCTTTGCTAGCATTACTGTTTCTGTAGAAAGAGGGCTCGGCGCGAGAGGTCGTTGCCACCGATGGTCCCCACGAGGACGCGGCGGTGTTCCGCCTAAACGGGGCACATATGTACATCTCTACCGTATGCTCCACCGTATCCTTCAGACCGTCCACACAATGGTGATAACCAAGCGTTTCTTCCGCCTAAATCCGACGCAGGTGCCTCCCGTACTTGCCATGTCCGGTGAGGATTTGCGTAACGACAGTCGCTGAGATCCTGCCGGAACTGTCTGCCATGCAGCGACTTGTCGTGGTAGCGGAATTTCGCCCCGGGGTTGCATCTCCACGTGTAAATCATGCATATGCGTGCAAAGGACTGTTGCCTCCACATTCCATGGTAGCAGGCCTGCAGAAAACCGTGCGGATATATTGCAGGAAACCGTGCTTTGTCTTTGTACCATTAGGATGGCTAAAACTCCCTGGCATGCGTTCAGCTTGACAACTGATCACTTTCGCAGCGACGGCGCTCCATAAAGGGCCATGGACCGAACGATGCCTGCGTAGAGCCTCCAGCAGGAGGCGTCTGGACACCCCAGGTTGGACAGGAGCCGCTTGAGTGCTCCAGTCTAATCCAGTTTAAAAGAAAGAAAAATAATTTATTTGGTACAGCACAAGGCGCAACACAAAATAAACAATAAGTAACACGTTTGGTAACCAGACGTCGGAAGTGCTCCTCAAAATACCATCGGCTGTCGAGGACGAGTCCCAGATACTTGTAAACTTTTATTGTAATTTGGGAAACCGGCGGTGGCTCGTTCCGAGGGCCATGAAAACACATGCTCTCGGACTTGTGCAGTGCCTCCTCGAGTCCCAACTTCTGGATCCTCTTCATGACTGTTGCAACTCTGCGTGAAGAGAAGGCGATGGAACTTCATCGATTCCTCCCTGACGTGGCGGTTAGGCTCAAGGAGACTTGGGTCGAGCCGGACTACAAAGTCTCGCAGATCCTGACTGGACATGGATATTTCTGGAAGAAACTGTATGATATGCGGTTATGTGAGGTTAGCGTGTGCTATTGCGGTGATGAGGACGAAAATTTTGATCACGTTCTGTGGCGATGCCCCCCTTATACATATATATATATGTATAAGGGGGAATATATATGTAGATGATGGACGGGATCACTTGCTTGGATGTGAGACCGGCTTACTACTGCAATCTCATGGCCTTAAAAGAGTTCGAACACGAATGGCACAGACTAAGGAGTAAGCAGGCAGCGAACCCGTACTGTATGTTTGCCTTACCCACGTGAGGATGGGGAAAAAGGCAACATGGAGACAAGACAAGGAAATTTGTAAAGGAGTCAAGAAGCGGCTGCGGTGATAGCGCGCTCATATTTATATGGGTGGGCTGTGTCCGCAGCCGTCTCATTTCGATTCGGCCCATATGACATGATGTCGGTGGGGCCAAGGCTGGTTAGAGGGTGTTGCAACCCTGCGTTCCGCTAGTTCGACCGCCGCCTGGTACGACTCTCCCTTCGTTAGGATCAGCGTGTCGTCTGTATAATAGACCACGCTGACCCCGTTGAGGAGGTCGCATAGCACATAGTATGCAAATATACCTACAAAAAACGGTGACATAAAAATATAAACTACACTACAACTAGTGGCGGAGCCATGGGCGGATGAGAATGCTCCCCTTTTGACGGGAATAGAGCGTTCATCACACCCTTCATAAACAGGGGCCGGTACTCTGTGTCAGCGGGGGAGCCAGGTACGCACCATTTCGTAGGGTCGTCTCCACGGGTTTCTGTTCAGAGTCCCCAGCAATACGGCGCGGGCCTCTAGTTTGGCCAGCCGTATCTCCACTCTGAGGGTGCGCTTCGCTGTTCTTTATTCCTCGTACGCACCTGGTACGGGTGGAGCCGGATCTTGCGGATGGCCAGTTTGGCTTTTGCAGGGAGCGCTCTAGTTGGACCCCGGTATCACCAGGTGCCGGTCTACCTCATTCGTGTGATCGAGGCCAATCTGAAGGACAGGTTCATTATCTGCCTCGCTAACCGTGGAGAATGGAAACGCCGAGAGATGTCGTGCGGTGTTCCCCAGGGATCGGTACCAAGATATGGGTCGGAATGTTTTTGGGACTTGTCCTCGACATCCGTTGGAATTTCGAAGAACACTTCCGACGTCTGGCTCCCAAACTGGACCGGACTGGGGCTGCCCTGAAGCGGCTCGTACCCAACATACAGGTCCTTAGCCCTTTGCCGGAGGCTCCACGCAGCATTGTTTGGTCCATGGCCCATTACGGAGCGCCGGTGTTGGCCCCATTACTGTGAAAGCGACCGGGGGCAAAGCTGAACGCATCCCAGAGGATCATGGCCATCCAAATGGTGCGGGGATACCGCACGTTCTCCAGCGAAGCGACGAGCCTCCTTGCTAGTCTGCCACCATGGGATCTAGAGGCAACAGTCCTTGCACGCATGCACAATTTGCGCATGGAGTTGCAACGCCGGGGTAAAAAACCACTGACGAAGGCGGTCAGAGTACCGGCGGGATCTCGGGGCAAGCCATAATTATGGCGATAAGTCCAATCTTTGAGGAGTTGGTGAATAGACGTGGAAACATCCTCACCTTCCGCATGACGACACCTCACCTCGTGGTAAGTTCGGAAGAAACGCCTGGCTGTCATCATTGTGTAGACCGCCCAGAGGACAGGGTGGAGCATACGGCGATGGTATGCTCCACTCAGGAGGAGCACTGCTGCCGCGCCGTGTCCTCGTGGGAGTGACCCTGGTACAAGCCATGGTCCGGAATGTGTAGGAATGGCAGGTGGTCGGCTCCTTCTACGAAACAGTTATGCTAGCAAAGGGGACAGTCGTACACATGAGGGAACATCATTCCTCACGCCCCAGCCACCGGGATCCTGATTCCTTTTTCCAGTCACCGTAGGCGCAGGATTGCGGACGACGAGCAATTTGTGTCTCTCCGTCCGGCCGTCCGGTAAGCGTCCGTACCGAGCTCGAGACGTCGATGTTGCATAGTGTTCCACTCGCGTCTCGAGGACATGTCAGCAAAACCGTAAGGGCCCAGCAGGTTCGAAGTCTACTGAGGCCAAGGGTTGAGCGAAAGAGAACATCGGGGCCTTGAAACGAAAGAACAGTTTTCATTTCCCTAAAAGTCTGACACTAAAAGAGCGGCAGAAGTCATTGAATAATTTCCCACATATGAAAAAAAAAGCTCTCGCCTCCATAACATTTTCTGATTTTACCACAAGAAGACCACCTTGGGCACGCCACAATTATGGCAGTAAGTCCCCTCTTGGAGGCATGGCTGGAAAGACCTCACGGCGCGGGCGTCCTCACCTTCCGCATGACGCAGGTTCTCACCGGACACGTAAGTTCGGTAGGTTCGGGCTGTACCGGATTCGTACGGAAGTGACGCCCAAGTTTCGCCACTGTGCGGAACGCCCGGAGGACACGGTGGAGCACGCAGTGGAGGTGTGCCGCTTAGGCGGAGTATCGCCTTGCCCTCGTGGAGGTGATCGGCGGCGGCGATCTCTCGTGCCAGACTTTGGTACAGGCCATGGTTCGGAGCGAGAAAGATCAGTGGCAGGCAGTCGCCTCCTTCTGCAAAGCAGTAATGCTAGCAAAGGAAGAGGCCGACCGTATCAGGCAACGGCGCTCACAGCCGCTGCCGGGATTCCGATCCCGATTTCCGGCCACCGTAGGCGCGGGCTTACGGACGGCGAGCAATCGGTAGCTCGCTGTCTGACCGTGCGGTAACTGTCCGGATCGAGCCCAAGTCATCGACTGCGCGAACTGTTCCCGTGCGCCTCAAGGAGTTGTCAGCAACAGAAGGGGTCCAACCGGGTCGAAGCCTACTGGGGCCAGGGTTAGCTCCGAAAGGTAGCTCAGCCCCGGTACGAAAGGCAACGAAGGAACAGGAGTGGGTTTTTAGTCAGTAAAAGTGTGACACTATCTCCCGCTCCACCCAAGAGCGGGGGATGTCATTAGATGATTTTCCCACCGTAAAAAAAGACCACCTTTGTATGACATATCTGCTATTGTTATCATAATATGTTGACATATTTGCGCGGTAATAACATTTCCAAAAAACGCATTACTAGTTCGTACATTCACAAACAATTCCCGAATTATTCGGCAAAAATAAAGCAAATAATGAATATACCTCATTTTACTAACAATAAATTGTAAGACGCTCACATACACACACAAAGCTGCATCAATCCGTCACTTGTTTTTGTCAAACAGAGATAGCTATATTCCGCGAACGAATTTTGAATACGCGTCAACTTGCAGTAGCGAGTGACATTCGCCGGCCTCTTAAGAAAGAAACTAACGAAATTATTTTTTTCATTTTAATTTTAATTTTAAAAATTTTAATTTTTCTGAATTTACCTACTTACAAGATAAATTACAAGCAAAAACTAGTGTTATTATAAGTTATGTTACTAAGGTTCAAACATACGAAATTAAAAATAAAATCCTAACATACTAAGAATTTCTGTGCGCAATTGTACACATGCGCCGATTGCCCCCACTACTTTCACCGAGCGATCTTGATTCACTGCGCGACCTGTACCACTACTTGATTCGTCTTGTTTTAGCACGTTGAAAATTGTACCAAAATAACTCAATGCCTATCGGGTTACGATAGAGCTAGATAATCAGCAGTGCACAAGTGCAAGCGAGAAAGAAAAAAACATTCATTATGTAATTGTAACATTTAAAAATAAGAATGATTTTTTTGATTTTTTTTTTTTTTTTCTGGCGAGTTTATTAAATTGTAACAAAAGGTTTTTGATTATTTTTGATCGATCAACCAAATACAAAAAAAAAATACAATAGATCTTTCGGAGGTAAAATGGTAAAGTTGAATATACAATTTTAATATTCAAAAGAGCCGGTAATAATTTAAAACACAGATAAGACTATTAACCTGAGCGGTGTAACCCGTTGAGCAGCTGCGGGCACAGGCTTGGGCGTGCCCGGCGTCATAGGCGTGCCCGGCGTGGGCGGCGTGTGCGGCGTGGCCGGCGTGAGCGGCGGCGGCGGCATGGCCGGCAGCGGCGGCGGGGACGTGGGGGAGTCTTCCGCCGCCACGGTGATGGGGATGATACGCTCCACTGATACGCCGCGACCACTGGAACAATCACCTTTTATTGAAGATCATTCTGCCTTCGAATGTTTTGTACCCTCAAATTAACCCTTAAGGCCCGGCGCCCACTATCGGTGGGCATCGGTGCGGCTCGGTAGAGCTCGAGCGCTTTACGCCGGCTTCAAGCGGCTTTGGGCGCCTTAGAGCTGCGTCGGGCGACTTCGGGCGGCTTTGGGCGCCTGAGAGCTGCCTCGGCAGTCGTAAACACGCCTAAGGACGCCGTAGCTGATTTTGGGTAGCCTAAGAATAGTTCTGGCTGCAGAAACATCGCAGAGCAGTCACTCGTAACGTTCCGTGAAAACAGTTATGTGTGTGTATTTATAATGGTGGATTGGGACTTAGTTCTCATTGTTTATCTTGCTGAAGAAGAAGAGAAACTTGGAGCCTTAAGACAAAGAAGAAGATTTTGGGTGAATAAGCTTTGGAAGGAAAGATGTACTTTTTTTACTTTTTTTTAAGTTTGTTTTTGTTTAAGTGTTTATTCATAAGTTATTTTTGTAGCTTTTAGTCTCAAATTGTTTTGATATTTATTTTATTTTTACTTGGTATTAGGACATTTTTATTAGTATTTTTGGTTAAAAAAAAATGCCAATAACAGTTTTCTTTACGAATGTACATGCGCAGAAGTTCGCAGAGCCTATGTTTAGGACTGCCAAGTTATTTTGCGTCTACTTGTACGATACGATAATGAAGGCGCGTGCGGTGATCGAAATGACTGCTCTGCGACGTGTCTGATCCGACAATGCCACCCGAGCTACCCGAAGACCGCCTCGGCATCCTTAGCCATGCTTACGGCTGCCGAGGCCGCCCGAAGTCGTCCGACGGAGCTCTAAGGCGCCCTAAGCCGCTCGAAGCCGGCGTAAAGCGCTCGAGCTGTACCGAGCCGCACCGATGCCCACCGATAGTGGGCGCCGCGCCTAACTACTACCCATACAAATGACATTCGCTGTTTTGCGCGAAAGTACGCAATTGTCGTTTCCGGTAATTTCCTAGCGGCAGTTAAGCAAGCCCGCACCACAAGTTTAAGCAGTAGGACCACCACACAAATCAAGTTTGTATAGTTAGTTGGCTTAAGAAAATAGTGATTCATCGTTATCACTCAGCTTTGCCACGCCACTTGACCAATTAAATCACGTTAAATTAAAATGCCATGTTAAAATTGACTAGTAGAAGTAAGCCCTTCAAAATAATCATTTTATATGAAAATACTGTGTAATAAAGTTTACACCAAATGAAAACCGTTTTTACTTTGCAGTTGTATTGATGACTCACTATTTTCTTAACAAGAATAGATTTGATGCTTTTTTTATTTGTAAAATGCACGCTTTCTGACGACTTAAGTCCGTACGGCATGGGATAGAGATCTGCCTCAGCTCACCTGTTGGCATTGCGATGATCCTCCACCCTGTGCTGCGCCTCCGTGCGGAACACGCGCGGCGCGGGCTGCGCGGGCGGCGTGGGCGGCGGAGACACCAGCGCCGCCACGCCCGCTGACGACGAGCGTCCGTACGGCATGGGAGGCTTGCCTACACACCAAACAAACGAACGTACCATTAAAATTTGAATCATCAACATTTAGGGCCTGTGCAGCACCGTTTTTTAAATGCGCCGTTGACGCGCGTTTGTAGCGATACGCACGGGAGTCAGACGCAGCCTCTAAACCTTTAATACGATAAAAGCGAGCCATCGACGCATATTTCTAAAAGGCGCATCAACGGCGCGTTTCAAAACCGTGGTGTACACAGGCCCCTTAGTCGGAATATCATTCCATATTAGTACCAAATGCAAGAGTATAGTGCACAAGAATAACTTAGAGCTATACTCAAACGCTTAAGTTAGAATACACTCTAAAAGGACCCTTCTCGATCCGTCTATCGTCAAAGCGATTCTGAGTTAACTCTTGTTGTTTCATCAAACGCAATATTTGATTAAGAGGTAACGCGAAAAAAGGGATATAACGCCTGAACGCTCAATTGGCATTCGGTAATTCTGTCACTACTCGAATATTTCACAAAACTTAGTCTCCGGAATAGGTATTTTTTCGGCCAAGGTTGGATATCCAACCTTGGCCTTGGCAAGTCACATGGGGGCACATAACAGAGCAGCAGATCTGAGCTCACAACCACCATGAGGAGCCAAGGAATGCGGTCGCTGTAGTCGAAATCGTTTAGATGGCATCATCATAATTTATTTGAAAAAAGATTTCGTCGTTCACAATTTTGAATGTTTCTATATTTTTAATTGACTTTACTTTTTTTAATTGATGAAGGACATCAAGAGTTCACGTAAAATAGCGGATGTGCAGATGTCTTTACTGAATTAGTTTTACACAAATTGATGTTTTGATTTCAAACAAAAACCTAGATAAATATTCATAGCAAAAAGATTTTTAAGGCAATTGAGGGCGTAGTACGAGTTTTTATACTTACTCGATTGTGTCAGATCCGGTGAAAACGTTCGCTATTGTCAAATCGTACGTAACAAAAAATGATAATTTTCGTAATATTCACCAGAGGGTGCTTTATTCAATTATATTACAAATTGACGTTTACTTCAACACTATCGAGAACGATAATAAATTTGCACTGAGGCCACTGATCATGCATCGGCGAGATATTGACTGCAGAACTTGTATAAAATCTATTGCACTTCCGCGATTCTGTCATATTTAAGATAAATGTATTTACTGTCGAAAATTCTTAGTCACTGATGGCGTTTATTACGTCAAACAATAGCTACTTTCACGGTAGTCATATTCTAAATGGAGGATTTAAGAGCCAACATCATTTTTAGTCAATTGAACAATGTCTAAAACTCAATGAAGCGAACCTGAAAAAATTGCAGAACATAATCTTCAGTTCCAAGGAATTGCGTAGTTATTCAACATGACCTCGTAAATGGCGCGTGTTTACACATTACAGATGTTACAGGACATAAAAATATGACGTATACGATAAACATAGTTTACAAAAATGTTCTATTACCTGTTCGAATAGCTGTGGATATGATATCCCTCGCGGCACGACGCCGATGCTCTTCGCCAGCTGCTGCTTTCTCCTCGACCAACTTCGCCATAGAGTTTTGTAGACTCCTACGAATTTTGTTCCACATTAGTCATATTTAAATAAATAGCTTGGCATCATAGTGGCTGCATTAATCAGAGTGTATATGAAAGCGGCATCCGTCATTGTCACGTAGTAACGTATCGCCTTACGTACTTATGTAAAGATGGAATGTGTGAAGTAGGACGACAAATATTCTCGGTGACTGTAAACTCTTTACAAGATTTACAGTGAACACATCAAAAATATAACATTTTTCACGCACAAAACATACAAACAACCAATACAAGCTTTTCTAGTTTCTTGTTTGGGATTTTTTTTCTTCTTCTTAATCTATAGCACCTGTTGTTGTTAATAATTGCCAAATTTATAAACGGTAACAACCTAGATAGATATCTAGTTACAAGAAGTGCTTAAAATTATTGGGGTGCAACAATAGATGTTATCTGACAGACGGAAGGACTGATTTTGATGGGAGTTCACTGGAAGTTAGCTGATGTTATAAGAATTTAGGCTACGGTTATTTTAGCAAAAGAATTAGGGTTCCGCGCAAAAAAGAAAACTTTTTGAAATTGTGACCAAATGGCATTGTTTCCTTTTCATTCATTATTTTCTTTTCTCTTTGCCCTTTTCCTTTTTTAAAAAAGTTGTCACACAGTAATTGCTCCTGTATCCTGGGTGCGCTCACACACATGTAAACAAAAGAACCCAGCGAACCCGCGACCCGCAGCGCAGTAGTCAATCGCTCGACCACTGCACCAAACCGTTTTACGAGTCTGAGGTGGATAAATTCAAGGCCACCAGCTAGTAACAAAGCTTTTAAAATTATAACTACCCTCCATTGTTTAGCTGCTTTACACAGTTGCGTAGTCAATTGTGTAAACAAACGCGGCAGTGCTAAATGTGTGTTGTGTTTTTACAGTCACATTGATGTTTTCGTTCCAATCCCGACTGCATTCATCTTAATGTTTATAACTGACCTCCTAGCATCTTGCAGCAGCACAGCCGGGTCTACCGAAGTGGACCCGTGTGAAGGTTCGCTCTCCGTCTTCTTGACGCCACTACGAAGGTTCGACTCCCGTTCCGCTTCAGTGTGGGTCTGCGACAAATACACGCACGATGTATAGTATATAACTTTACGAAACTTCTTCATTATAATAGTCATTTTAAAAGATTTGGTAGGAAAAAATACAACCGATTAAAACCCTTCCCTTTTTTTTGAAGGCGGTTAAAAAGTGTTACTGATTTTCGTCACTAAAACTTCAGTATTTTTGCTTAATACTAAAGCAAGTGGTCGACTGTTTTCTACTAGTTCTAATTACTAGTAATATTCCCTAAGGTTCGGCTGGCTACACACGACCACCCCAGTTCGAGTCCTATATAAAATGGCGATAGGCGCCAAAACCACGGTGTCTTCCGCGCGTGGTCGTAGACGCATGCACGTGGCTCGTTTATATTTGAATGCGTTACTAAGTTCGTTTGGCACGTTATTGTTGGAAAACACGCCTGTTTCTGTCTATGATTTTTAACCCTTTAACGGCTTGTGTCGTATTCGCCAGGGTCCTGTATTTGCGACTGAGTACTCCATCTCGTATAGCCCTTCAATCCGCATAGGTGATAAGAGCTGATGAGATGGAGTATTTGGTCGTAGATGTGCGTCCCTGGCGGATATGTCCGACCTAAGTGGTTAAAAAGTTAAAGTTGTAGTTTAGTTGCTGTTCTTCTTCTTTTAGAGTCGATGGTTATTTGGGTCCAGTAAGTGGATGGACACGTTTATATCGGCCATAAGTGGTGTACATTATGTCCTCAATGCTGCAGTTGTATGAGTATTTCAAGCATTCTAACAAGTAGATCACGTGTTAGAAAGGGGTACTGCTGTCATATTTGGCGTCGACTGATCTTTTAGACACCATTTTGCAGTTTTGTTTGTATCTTTGTAATTTGTCCTTGCATTTTTTATTATCTTTTTAGCGTTTAAGGTAAATATTTCTTCTCATAAATGTTGTATGCATTTAAACACGATTATATTGCTGTAACATAGTCTTAAGTAAATTCACATGGCTTGCCGAAGCAACAATCAAGTTAACAATCACAGGCCAAATTTGTATTATCGAGAAAGGAGTCAAACGGGCCGACCTGCTACCTCCTTAATTGTTCACCAGTACTTTAAAAGAAATTTTCAGAAGGTTAGCAGTCAATTTGAAGGAGAAAAGCATCGTCCTTGGCGAGACGAGCCTGACGCAGTAAAAAGGAGATTTGCTGATATTGTTATTTTTCATTTTCAACGACCGGGCTCGAACGTATGCCTAAGCAATGCAAACTTGGAGATTAGACTGACGATGAATAAAGACAGGAAGCTACTACTGATTTCCAGGTATGCAGGTACTTGACCAAGTACAGTTCCAGGCGACATAATACAAAGAGATCGTAATACGAACTGAAAAGGCTAAGAAAAGCCAAAACAAAAGCTAAAGAAGCACCTGTTAAAAGGTAAATTTCCCATGGCAGTAAAAGCTTAAATTCATCTAATGACATCCCCCGCTCTTGGGCGGAGCGGAGATAGTGCAGACTTTTACTGACTAAAAACCCACTCCTTCGTTGCCTTTCGTACAGGGGCTGAGCTATTTTTTTTTTTATCTTTCGAACTAACCCTGGCCCGAGTAGGCAGCTTATCTACATCCGTATTCTCTCAATTTTTACTTATGGTACAAGACTTTGCCTTTGACTAACATCCAAAAATCCAAACAAAACAAGCGTAGTATACATTAAATTAACGAATCCAGTTCGGACCGCTTCATGTTGCTTTAAATCCAGGATAACTGACGTGGCTCAAAAGGCTCCCAACATAACTGAAATGGAACTGCAGGCCTATTCAAGTTACGATCGTTTCGTTTCGATTAACTTGCGTTGAACACCTCGAGTTGGCCACGCCTCCGTTACCTTTGTTCTGACTACGTGACTGAGCGCTGAGATGACGTCAGAAGGCAGGAATTGGAGGCGTGGCCAACTCGAGGCGTTCGACGCAAGACAATCGAAATGAAACGGTCGTAACTTGGCTAGGGGGTCTGGACAAGACATGTCTGCAGCGTGCCCGACAAACTAGAGCAAAGCAGCACAAATTGGTGCTGTAACTCCCTGAAATAGTAAGACAGGGTCGCGGCAGACGAAGGAGATGACGAGAAGAACTAGAAAACGAGGGCTCGCGAAAGATGACGGAGTGGAGAGCTCCTTTGCCCAGGAGCGGAACAAAACAAGCTGGCAATGAAAATTGAAAACATTGTCGGTCGCATTATTAGATACACTAGTTACCCACAAATAAATAATGAATAGATGCAAGGTTCATAATACAATAAAAGGTGAATCACTCGCATTGTGAACTTCACCTGCCAATTTCCTGTTATGATGAATCAATTAATGAATTATATTATTCTTTTAATAGCCCCTTTGAAGGTAATTGTTACGATAATAATAGATTTTATCTAAATATAAACTGAAACAGTCACCACTTCCGTGTTTTCTATTGTGACTGTGAATCTATTAGCATAAAGATTAGTATTCTACGATCGCAGGTGAATCATTTTGATTTAATGCATATTTATATAACTGCGATAAATAGTAACAAATGCCAATGACCAGACTCATAATGACAAGACTTATGGAATCAGCAAATCGTATGGTACCGATTGTATTTTATTATTTATTTATTTATTAAGACGGCCCTTCGCTACTCGTTTATCGACAACGAGAGCATGGTTTTAACAGTTTGTCAGTTCATCCAACGCAATCCATCGCGATGTTTGATGAAGGGTCAACGCGAAAAATGAGAGGGTAACGCCTGAAAACTCTGTTGGCATTCAGTAATTCCGTCATCTACTTCAATATTTCGTAAAGCTTGTTCTAGGTTTGTGTTTTTTTAAAACCTTAAAAATGTTGGAAAAATATTTGCATCATTCAGAATTTAGAATAAATGTTTCTATATTTTTTTTTTTTTATATTTTTAATTTAAGAGTTCATTATGAAGGGCTAAAGTTCGCACAAAATAGCAGCTTTCAGAGGTTTTTGCTGTATCACTTTTACACAATTTTACAATTTGATTTCAATAGATACCTAGGCAATATCTAAAAGATGTCTGTGTATTTCTAAAATATCCAGAGAAAGGTATGTAATAACGTCACGTAAGAGCGGTTGTATGAAAAGTATATCGGGTCACTCTTAAATCACCTGAGGCAGGATAATACGCTAGTTGCCGTAAAAAATGTAATTAGTCCGTCTTTTAGATTGTTCAAAAATAAGGGACACGTATTTTTTTATTTGTAAATTAAACCAAAAATGACAAAGATATAGCCCATTAAAGTTACGTGTAACGTCATGACGTGCTGCATTTTTCTTTGTTATTTTTTGTTTAATCGAAAAAAGAAAAAATAAGTGTCCAATATTTTTTTTATAATCTAAAATACGAACTAAATAAAATGTAATTATTTTGACCCTGGAAACTACCGTATTGAGAAACACTAAAGAAAATTTAATTATAAATTATATTTTGGAAACAGAACTTCGCTCCAAGTGCGTACTCCTTTTTTTCTTTTTTTTTTAGCTATTTCATCATTATTATGTAATTGCTACTTATACAAGTTTAATGAAAATGAACTATGTTTACCTGTGAAGGCTCAATGCCAATTTGTTGCAGCCGAACTGTGCCGTTGTCTGGTGTCTTGGACTGCAATTCACGGTCTTCACTCTGTGCTTTAGGCTTGGCGATCTTTGATACAACTGTAAACAAAAATATCACTCTTATTCACGATCGTATAGAGTATATAATGGCATAGAAGTTGAAAAAACTATTCTCAGTAGAAGACCTGAGCGTGGCCATGTTCTTACTAGATGGGGCTGATCCTCTTTTTAACACGCTTTTATTCAGTTTATTTTAGTTTTTAGTGTATGGTAAATTTTGAGGTGCATTCATCGGAACACTAGACGTGCGGCATTAATTTATTGCGCTGACTTAGAATGGAATCCTTCGTATTCCCTGATAGCTACAACCTAGAGGTCTTTCAGTGAAGAGTGAATAGGTTACTTCTAGGCAAGTATGCTACATCGTCCATCACATCATCGCTTGCCATCAGGTGAGATAGTGGACAATCGCAAGTAAAACCGTAATAAAAAAAAAAAACTTGAATAAAATATCAAAAATGTGTCTCTATCGTTTTAACCATCTGCTATAGTTACACACCTGGTTTAGAGATGTTGCGTTTGACCTCAGGTGCTGTTGTGAGAGAAGCTCTCCTTTCGAACTGATCCTTGAAGCTGCCGACGTTGCCGCCTGGTATGGACAGCTTCTTGGGCTTGGGCACCTGGTTGGCGGCTGGTTGTTGTGCTATAGACAGTGACGTCAGCTTATCTGCTGCTGACGCTACGGCGCTCTGCTTCGTGTCTTCTTGTGGCTGTGGACAAACAGATAAAAATCAGCTGTGTCAATCAATATTTTGCAGCATATAATAATTAACAATAATTTTATACACTTCAAAAGAGTACAGATTTTTTTTAAATTATGTAAACTAGTGCTTGCTAAACCAGAACTGGAATTTGAATTATGTACTGAATTGAAGGTACACGTTTCTGTCACATTTATGTCTAAGACACGGTGTACATTAGTATTCGTAGACAGAGTATTTCTATAGACGGATGAAATCAGTGTCACCGTGAGGGACAGAAAAAAAGTACATTCCATTGTTTAGGGTTACCAACTGATGTAAATTTTACCCAATATTCTTCACAATATATATATATTTTTTTTATATGGGGGTTCTGGTGAGAAATAAAAAACCGATGTGACAGCAATGTTTTATTCATGAACACACAAATTATTGTCCTTGAAAAAGCACTAACTTATTATGGATATTTCTGACTCTTGACTTAGGTTCAAAACTTTGTTTAGTACCATGGTGAATACGAATTTCGAAGTAATGCATTGCAATTGATTTAATGAGGAGAGTTCTGTGATTCCCTATAAAAGGCTGACTGTCGAAATGATCATTGACAAATATATTAATATTGGTACGTGTGCATTCCTTGAAACAAGATAATACAAGTTTTGGCATCAAATTTTTCTCATTATAAAATGAAATACCTCTGAGTGAACGAGCTCGGAATATCTTTTCTGAAATTTCACAGACTCTATTTAAATCAGTCGAAGGATAAATAAGGCCGCCTTTGTCTCTCCTCGCAATTATTCCATGATATTTATCTGTGATCAAAGCCAAAAGACAATCCTCACATTTAATTACTTTTCTCAATTTTCTTGCAATAAAACCAGCAATATATGTTATTATTTGTTTAGAATATAGAGTAAGCCTAGTAGGATCAGTTAAATAATCATGATCTATGTTGATTACAGGATCACAGTTTATAAAATCATCTGTGTCAGTGATAGGTTCAGAAGAGAGTTTAGTATACAGATTAATTTTTTTTTCAAAGCGTATTTCACTAAATGTTAAAATTTTAATTTCTTCAAGTGGAATACAATTTCCAGATGTGATATTTTTAATTTCACCATGGACAACTAGGCGTTTGTAAGCGCTTTCAAATTGAATTGCGGTTGGATTATTATTAAACCCACCTCTAGCGCGAACAGAACTAAAAAAGGATTCTAAATGATCCTGGCTTAATTTGTATATAGGCAAGAATTTCAATGCTTCAGGATGTATATACTGATTGCATAATTGTTTTACACTTTTGATGCAAATTAAAAACCCAAAAAAACCGACTTTTCTATTTGACATTAAAATGTTTTGTTTGTCTAATTTAAGTCCAGTTATATATGTTTCCATCTCGTTAAGAAAAGTTTCTACTTCTCTGATGTTATTTTTATAAATTGGTTTTTTAAAACCATATGTGTTAAAATTCCGGCTATTTAAAACATCAAATAAAATATTTATATTTTTAATAAATTCTACGGTAGCCTCCGATCCAGCAAATTCAGACAAACAAAGTTCTTTATTGCAAAACTCAATAGCTTCAGCCACTGAATTGCTGAAAGTTTGCGCTGCAAGCTTTACTTTCATTATTTGCTTAGAAAAATTTATGTGCTGGTTACGCAACTTATTGGCTAAATGAAGCCCTTCGTTTTGCTGAATTTCGTGAAGTCGAACAATATAATTCCAAGCAATTCTTTGGCCACTTGAATTTAAGAGTTCTTCTTTTTCTCCTAGAGTGTTTCTTACTAGCTTGAGCATATGAACAGGATCCGGCATAATCACAATTTCTTGATCACCTACATTGAATGATGTTTTTAGATTGGTGACATTTGAGGGTTCTAAGAGACATCCTAGACTCCTGGCCATAGCGAAATTTGCGGGACACCCATCAAAAGTTAGTGATATAGTTTTGACACCACAAGAGTTTAGCAACTCTACACACTGTTTTACTAAATTTGCCTTCTGTCCACCATTACAAGTATCTACTAAAAAATAACCAACAGGTATTTTCCAGGAATCATTGACTGCCGTAAGCATAAATACTAGCGCTTCTCTAGCAACAGACACACTGTCACCTTCTAATGATTCTCCGAAATTAACAAACCCTACGCA
The DNA here is from genome assembly GCA_910589285.2 of Mythimna ferrago. Classification (NCBI taxonomy): domain Eukaryota; kingdom Metazoa; phylum Arthropoda; class Insecta; order Lepidoptera; family Noctuidae; genus Mythimna; species Mythimna ferrago. Next base: position 20,148,069 of record OU342679.1, read on the forward strand.
CTTTTTCCCATCCCATTGGACATGCTTACGTATCGCCATCTCGTCTATACTTAGTGCACAAAATAAAGTTTTACTCTGCGCTTGAGCACGATTCACTAAGACCTTAATACATTCTAAAGATTCTTTAGTGAACCCAGGACTACCGTCAACACTCTTATACCAAGAACGTAAGGTGGATGGATGTGGCAGACAAGAGTTAAAAGTTTTTCTTACGAAATCGTATGCACGTGGACTTATGAAATGTAAGCATAACGCAAACTTTCGGAGAGAAGGAGAATATTTTCGCTTAGTAGACGGATTTACCACTTTTTTCAGAAAATCTTTGTTAACATTATCGATCGATGATAACAGCTCACAATCTTCTTCACCAACAAGCAGCTTTGATTTTAATTCTGTTAGAACATGTTCTAAATCTGCTACCTTTTTTGTTAATCTCCTAGATTTTTCTCGTAGTGCTTTTAGTTTTTTCAAGCGCTGTTCTGATATTTCCTGGTTTTTTTGCCATTTTCTTTTCAATGTTCTGGGCGTGAACTCTGGTGATGAATGCTGAAATATATAACGAAAATGTTATATTATATTACACACTTATTATTGAAACATTATTGGACATACACATTTCTGGTTGTTACTAAGCTGTTAAAATATGAATTCTTACTTACAGATAAAACCGTATTTGAGGTCCCCGCTAATGTTTCCGTAGATGTGGCATCACTGCTCTTCATCATCATAGTGCTTCCTCGATTTATTGACTCTGAAATCTAACAAAATCCAATGTTAATTTTTTATAACCGTTGTAATAAAATGCAATGCTTGCAATCAATATCTATTTTTATTACCGTATTCGGAACAGCATCGGGGTACAAGTAAGTTTTTCTCCCTTTCTTTATTAAAAGATTACAATCGAAGTGTTGACTGCAAATCCTGGAACTCGTTTTTGGAGACCAATTAGGCCTATTGGTGGCAGCAATCCATATGTTTCTTATTTCCGGATTATTTGGAAATCTGCAAGTATAATAAGATATTTTTACTATCTTACATTTTTATAGTATAATCTATTATTAGTAGTAGTGTATTTTACTAATATCATAAGATCAAAGCCTGAATAGTTTTTTTTATAGACATTGAATTAAACAAATACCCATAAAAAAGGGTAAATTCCCCGTAAAAAAGTGGCAACACTGAATTTTTTGATAAGAAAATAAAACTATCGCCCAAATGACGATTTTAGGATATTTCTCACATTATACAGATTAGTTAGTACATTACTGCAACTATTTGATTATAAATAGTAGAAAAAAAAGTGATCAAATACTTAAAAACATCGAATACTTACGAATGAAAAGACAATCCATCAATCTTCATCAAACTATTACTTTTACAGCTTAATACACTGCACCTTACCATTATGCACTATTGCACAAATATAATATACCAAATTAAGCACGAAAAGATACGTATTTTCTTGTAATCTGGATGTAATTGTTATAAATCAATTTTACGTGAATCTACAACAGTCACAAACGTCAAACTTGTTGGGCACAATGATGTGCCCAGCCGGCACGCGATAAAGGACAGAAATATTGTTGCTCCGTCTCTTTTCTTTGCTGGTGACGATTATATGTTCATCTTTGTCTTGTGCGAAAGCAAAGGAAGATATCCAGCAGTCTATAGAAATACTCTGTCTACGTTAGTATTTAATCTGATGACATACAACTTGTCAGGTTATCAACTAAAGCCTTCTCAATCTGGTTACTTTATTTTGACTGGTTTTACTAGCATTCTACGCAGTCCCTACCTTAGGCTCCTCTACCTTCTCCGCCGGTTTTTCCTCCACAGTCTTGGTAGGAGAAGTCTTCTTCTTTATAGCGACACGCGGCTTGGCCGGCTTCTCTACCGGTTCCTCCTCTTTAGGCGGTTCCTTCACGATGTCCTTCGTGAGATCTCTTGCGAGCTCTACTGGAGCGGGCTGGATTGTGATTGTCGCTGATGATTTTAGGTTTGGTGTTATTGCCTGGAAAGAAAGTGGTGAAGTTAATAAAAGTTATTTAAGTAAAGGAATTTCCTGAATGTCTCCTGATAACTACTACCTGGGGTTTTTAACTGAAGGGCAAGTTACTTCTAGGTATGCGTGGTCCATCGTCAACCGCTTTATTGGTTACCACCAAGTGAGATAGCAGACCCTATCAAAAAGAATTAAAAAAAACCTTCTTGTGAATGAAGGTACCATATATATCTGTCCGTTGCGCCAACCATTGTAATTCAACAACTCTTCCCAACGGCACAAATAACTCGCTTATCAACGATTAGTTAATGCACAGACTTTTTGTATCTGAATTGTTTTATAAATTCTCAAATGTCGCAAGTCGCATATGTTCATAAGAGAAAACGCTCGAAATACCATCCGAACACCGTAAATTTATGAGCAGTAGGTTCAAAACACCTTGGCACTTAAGGTGATTTGGGATAAAAAGATAGGCGATGGGGGGTTACAACGAGATATTTACCGAATCATCAGCCAGAGCCGGCTCATCATTGGGCAGTATTTCCGGTGAACTCTCTTCAGGCAACACTGGCGCTTGTGGCGCAATGCTCGCACAACTGAAACAACACACATAATCACGCTATTAAAGAACAATTCAATAAATTGAAACCCAAAAAACATACTACATCGATGTACGATTGAAATACTGTCGATGCTGTACTGTACGGAAGCAGCTTTTGAAAGTCATTTAACTTACTGGCAACGCGCCCCAGCTTCGTATGGGTGTTACAAGTCTTTGCAATTCTCTGCTTGTCTCTATTATAATATTCATGTATTACAACACGAAAGCTTCCGCATGAATGATCCTATTAGTAAATAGTTTTTGAGTTTATCATGAACACAAACGCGGTCTTTGTTTTTTAATATGTAAGGATATTCCATAAATTACTTCTCAAGAGTAATAAAAGGTCGATCATCTGGTGATACTTGTGTTTATCAGTAACATACACACGGAAAATAATTTTGTGAAAACCGAAGAAAGAGTATAAGAAGCAGCATATTTGAAGCGAACGCGTTCGCGCGTGATTTCGCGCCATTTCGGTTAAACACCAAGTGAATGTCCGGCTAGATTATAAAATATTGAGCGTTTTTTATAGAATATTTATCCAAGAACGTAAACAAGAAGTTCATCATAAAGTAGTTTGTAAATATCGAAAATAAGCTCGAAAATAACAAAGCAAACCTTTCCGTTATTCACTATAGGTCAATGGGGACTGAATATTAGAGTATAAGTTAGTTACAGACCTGGCCACTCTTTCCTTCTTCCTCTGCAGGCCGCTAGCCGACATGGCGAGCTCCAGCTTGCGCTTGTTGTCTGTCGCGGACACTATCGTGCGAGTCGGAGACGGCTTTATTGCGTCCTCGCCTCCCTCTGACAATGTAATGATTATGATTATAGTACGCAACAAGAACTGTAAATTAATTAAACTCTTTAATTTAGCATGATACATGATACCACTTAGATTCATAAGAGAAAACGGAATGTCAGCCGAACACTGTCGGCTCATAAGCGGTAGGTTCAAAATAGCTTTTTTTTTAGTTTTTAGGGTGTTTTTAATATCGTGCGATTTTGATCGCGCATGCGGGATTGCTCCGCGCGTGCAAATCCCTGCAAATGTCCATTTCATACAACTATTTATTGTAATACGTGGAATACTCACACGGGACGCGTTTTTTTACATTTTGAAATTTTCTGACGTGATGAAATCCGCACGATATTAAAAACACCCTTATAAGGAGATAGATCCTCGAGAGATTAACGATGATTTATTTCTAGAATAGTGTGCTAAAAGAGCCATCAGTCATAAATAATAACGACTAAAATAATCAACTAACGTGAATTCAACGCGACGCGGCGACTTTGTCCTACGTGCATGCGAAGTCTCCGCTTCAGTGGCCATTCATAAAAAAACAAAATCAAGTACTGATACATGATAAATAGCATACCTGCAACTAAATCCAGAATTCTCTTTTCGGCAGAGTTGCTGGGCTCAATGTGAGCCATCGAAGTTGAGCTTGTGAGGTCTGTGCCGCTCTCCTCTGGACCTAGTTCATTCTGTGGACAAAATAAATTGATTACAACCTTGGTATAATGAAGCATACAAAACCATAACATAAACATAGAATAAAAAGAATAACTAGTATAGAGACAGTCTTAAAAACATTACACAACATCTCCGTTCTAAAATTGGTGAAAGAATACACTTAGAGGAAACGAAACCAACATGTACTAGAGCTCAAAAATCGTACAGACGTGACATACACCAAACCCACACTATGACACACTGCATTTGGCTTGAGTCCCAGCAGTGGGTACATCTGAAATAACTATATAATATCGGACTACTGAACTACACACCATTTCTAGAACTAGTTATTTTTCATATTACCCACCTCATTCGGCACCATAACTGAGTTAGAGTTAGAGGGCGCTGCGGGCGCCAGTGACAGCAGTAAGTCTAACCGCACCGGCGTCTGCGCAGCTAAGGCTTCTGCCTCCTCCAGGCAAGAAGTCTCGCAGCCTGTGTTCACCCATCTGAGGATTGTGAGAACTTGTTAACCTTTAAAAAGTAAAAGCATACTCTTGGCGCCAAGCTACACCGCGGCGTACTGGACATTTGTTTTGTCAGCTATGCATGACTGAGGCGGTAAAAAGAAAAAAGACAAATTTTTAAGACATTAATGTGACAGCTACGGACCTGAGCATGATCATAATGTTGCTAGATGGCACTGAACTCATTTTTTTTAGTTTATTTTGTTTTTAGTATAACCCCTACGTGCACACTAGGCGACACGCGACAGCGACAGCTCGATGACTAGACGCGACGACAGGCTGCGGCCGACAATTTCATAAATGTTGTTCAAAGCTTTGCACACTTGACGTCAGAGTCGCGGAGTCGCCACGACAAGCTAGGAGCGTCGCGCGCGCTCGCTACTTGTCGCCGCGTCTAGTGACGCCGTGCACGCGCACACACGACAACAGTCGCGCAACAGCTCTGCGTCAGTCTCGCTTTGAGCGCTGAGGAATGTGTATGTGTTTATTTTGTTGAGAATCTCAAATATGGATACGTTCGATGTCGATGTATTTATTTCGAACTTAGAAGCGCGTCCTGGTATTTGGGACTTACGTTCAGATGACTATAGTGATCGAGGCAAGAAAAATCAGGCTTGGAAGGCAGGCATAGAATTATGCCTAAAATATGTTCCACGGCAATATGAACAACACGGCCGTCTCTTTCGAATACTCCACTACTAATGATTGCTTCCTGCACGACGTCTGTCTTACGACTAGTCAGTCGCCAACGCTAGCGACAGCTCCGCGTCTAGTCGCGTCGACAAGACGCCAAATGCAAACGACAATGCTTCGACAAGACGCGGCGACAAGTCGCCTAGTTTGCGATGGCTATAAGGGACCATTGTTAAGTCAAAATAATGCTACCCGCGGAAATCGGACATTCCATTTTATTGAACTTAGTCAAATTATTGCTTCAAGATACTCTTAACTGTCTCCAAAGGCCTTTCGCGACCTTGTCGCTGTGAGCGGTAGCTAAGCGCAGGCCATCGAGCGGTAAAAAAATGTTTGAAGTACGCCACGAGACGCCACTCATAGCGCCCGGTGCCCGCTTACACATGCCGCCCCGCTCGCCACGGCACTCGCCGCTAAGACCGAAATCGTGAACAGGCCGTAACTATAGTGTTTAAGTATAGGCGCTTACTTAAGCAGTATAGTGGATTCTGAACATGGCCATGCTCGGGCCTATCGCTTTCATCTTAATTTGAATACTAGCTGCTGCCTGCGTTATAGCAGAAAATTATCTCAAGGGAACATACTACCGAGATAAAAAAGTATTCTATGTGCTATTCCAAGAAATGTTCTACCCGTGTACTAAGTTTCATCGAAATCCGTTCAGCCATTCGATCGTGAAAAGTAACAAACATACAAATACACACATTGAGTGTGAACGTTCGCCTTTATAATATTAGAGTGACTGGATAAGTCCAAAACACACATTTCGTCCTGTGTGAATAAGGATCCAATATGGATACCTCCTCGCATTCCCGAGATAAAGGGTCTTGACAGACAGACGGACAACAAACTGATCCTATAAGGGTTCCGTTTTTTTCCTTAAAAATGTAGGAGACAAACTCACGGATTATCACAAATGTAAGCGATGTCAGCACGTTTCAACGGGTCCACTGTGAGCATGTCGCGAATCAAAGGTGATGCGCCTGTAACATAAAACAGAACGTTTTAGTCGCCATCTCAGTTCAAAATAAATTTAGACATTTATGAAAACCTTTTATTACTGTCCGTTCAACCGATTTTGACTTTTATTACGTTGGTGACATGACAAATGACGACTGCAGTAAATAATTGGTATTGTTATCTCTTTTTTGCTTTTAATGCTATCCTTATGCCGACGAAATAGAAGTCAAAATCGGTTGAACAGACAGTGAAAAGGTATCTTTAAATGTCTAATCTTAACGCGAATAGGGTATAGTCTCAAACTAAGCAGAGCTTTTTTTTTAACTAAACAGAGCTTGTGGTATGAGTACTAGACAATTGACAAACATACCAATTATTTCTAAATACATACATATTAGGTATATGTTTTCTTCTTTTTTTTTTACTTTCTTCTTTTATTTCTTGTTTCTGTACAACGCATTAGTTTAGACTGTTATGTTGTTTATGTAAATTGTAAATAAATAAATTATAGATAATTTACACCCAGACACAATACAAATGATCATGCTCATCACACAAATATTTGTCCTGGGTGGGAATCGAGCCCACGACCTCGGGCATAGCAGTCAGGGCCACAGACCACTAGATCAACCGGAGAATAAATTGGTAATTTGTCATATTTTAAAACATTTAAAGGTTTTTATATTAGGTGGGAAAATGACATCTCCCGCTCTTGAGCGGAGCGGTAGGTTGTGTCAAAGTTTTACTGACTAAAAACCCACTCCTGTTCCATCGCTGCCTTTCATACCAGGGCTGAGTTTTCCTTTCAGAAACAAACCCTTGGCTCCAGCAGGCTTCGACCCTGCTGCGCCGCTACAGCTTTGACCATAATATGGAATTAAATTGTATCAATTTATAAATTAAAATCCAAAGATAACTTACTTGAAGGGTTCCTAGGTTCATAATAATCGCCATTACTGATCTGTCGGACTAGACGTTTGAAGTTGGAGCCATCAAATGGCATAGCTCCATAGACTAGAGTATAAAGAAGTACACCCAGTGACCAGCAATCAACCTGGAAAAAATCGAGACATTTTGATTTTCTTTTTTATTATTATAGGTATCAGTATAGTCCATCATTAGCAGAGGTCGGAATTAAGGGCCTATTACACTACGCGATATTCAGAACGTTTTAGTCTATGGTTCGACGTATCACGGAGTGTAATAAGGGTCAGAACGTCTTACTCAGGAAGCAAAATAAGACGAGTCTGAACATCGCACGCGTTATTCGGCGTAGTGTAAAAGGCCCTTTAGGTAGAGTAATTCATGTACTTGCATCTTAATGCTGATATTAATATATGGATCTTCCTGGGATTTCCAACAACAATGACCAACAATATTACAAATAAATAATAATAAAAACCTCAGAAATAGATACGACAAATAAAACAAAGGTACATACAATTATTTATTATTATTTTTCATTGAAAAAGATCTCTCTACGTCAACTGAGGTGACGTTAACCGACACTTCCTCCTTCTCGTCATTAATGAAGATATAAACTTTTGCTGCTATATTTCTGATAGGTAATGTCATACAAAAAAATTCTGCTCTTTAAAATTAATCTCAGGATTCGAGGCATATCCACTTTATTCTTTCACTGTACGAAATCAGTGTAAGTACATGAATAACCTTTGATCTTTAGCCTACAGCTGCCCACTTCTGAACATATTCTACGCCACAAAAGTGATCCTTTAATAGCTAGCTTATCCTTTAATAACTTTGCAGGAATCATCTGCCTAGGGAACTCTGAAGCCCTACCACAATCTCTTGATTGAAATCTCCATTTGGCGACCTAAACTGAACTGTTAAAGAGCTAAATAGGGTGTATAGCTTCATCTAGGGTTGCCAGACGTCCTCTTTTTCAGACACAATAATTGATCTTGTCTATAATTTAAAACGTTTAATAGATGACAATACTTTTTCCTTTAGTTTTTGAATTTCGGGCGAGAAGAAGCCGTCTACTAATAATTAGATATACTTTGTTAATACAAGTTACTAGTTGTGTATTTTTTTTTTCAAATAAATATCGCTACTGATACCATAACAGCATTTCATTGAAAAAAAAAATTGTATCCTTTATCTACAGCTCATATCCTTTATATTATCCTACCCAATCCTCTAAAACATACAATTGGAGCTGGCAACCTTAGCTCCATCTCTCTTTCTCACTCGCACACTTTACTTTTTAACACGGCATGGTAAGGCCCTTGGATCTCCATAAGGCAGTAATGGAAGCTGTTTGAAACCACAAAAAAAAACAAAAAAGGACATCAGCATTTTGTCATACTACATCCATAGTTCATTACAATTACCGGCACGGATCTTGAGCGCTCGGCGTCAGAATAGGGATCGCTTTGCACATTCCATACATTGGCGAGCCAATCGTCGTCGTTGTTAGATACATGCAGCAAGCCCGGGAACGAATCACGAGTGACGTCTATGACACGATGGCGAGGCGAGCCAATCACTGACACTCTCCGCCCCGCGTCTCACTTCGCACCACTAAAGAGACCGAATATTTGACTTCTGCGCAACTTGAAGCCAGCGCTCAAGATCCGTGCCGGTAATTGTAATTCTTTTATACATGGGATATCATCAAATGACTGCTCGCGCTCTAATGGTGCGTCCAGATTTGGCGAATGCGCCGCTTGCAAATGAACAATGCTTTAGATCTCTACATGGAATCTATAATCTCAAAGAGCACTGTGGTGGATAATAAAACCAACGATTAAGCGCCTCTTATTACTTAAGTTTATAATTTAAATAATATACGACGTACCTCTGGTCCTATGTATGGCGTTCCTTTAACGATTTCCGGCGACGCGTATAAAGGTGAACCGCAAAACGTGGACAGTAACGATGTCTCTTTGAAAACATTTGATAAACCGAAATCGGCAATCTGGAAACAACAAAATAATACTTGCAATGCCAATAAACGAAAAAATATATTTGTAAAAGAAGGGATTGTCACCAACCTTAGCACTACCAGTATCATCTAATAAAACATTTTCCAATTTTAAATCTCTATGGCAGATTTTATGTATATGGCAATAATACACAGCAGTCGCGATCTGTCGGAATAACCTGTAACACCATCAGAAATCACTTGGTTAATTTCAAACCGAAACGAAAAAATAAAAATCGACGGGTGCAAAGTAAAGAATCTGCAATTTTGCGATTTAGTCTAACAAGATTTGCCAAATCGTCCTTTAAGTGTCGAAAGTGCAGAAATAATACTAAGTCTTTGAAAAAAAAATACTACGCAGTTAGCTTATTATTTACTTATTTTTACGAATTTACAGAAATTGCAAAATTGCGGATAACATTTTTTTACTTTACACCCGCCAAAATGTTCTGAAGTAAAAGTCTACCGACCTCCTAGCTTCGTCCTCTTGTAATACTTTTTTCTGACTAAGATAATCGTAGAGCTCTCCACCCGAGCAATACTCCATAACGAGGATCATCTTTTCACTGTTTTCAAATACTGAAAGACATAAACGATATTTTAGAAAACAATGGTCGCATATTTAACAATCAATTTCTATAGGAAAATCAACATAAAGTCAGGTTGTTATAAAGACTTGAGTTCTCAAGCTATAGTTACAATAATATTATAGTACCGTCGCATCCCAACAAACATATTAGCGTTAAGACAAGCTTTATTAGACATGTATTTCGGTTCTACTTAGATATTTAAGAGGTAGCGTATTTCTTATAAGAGAGTTATAGAGTGTAATAACACCTTTATACCCTCGATTTTGGCACAAAATTTTGCAGGCTAAGCCTGTATGAATCCCTATATAGTGGTTCTACAAAGCCTTTAGTTGAAGTGTGTAAGAGGTGTTACAAGAACGTCAATTTTAGTTTGAAACTTTATAGCGCCTTTAGAATGGAGTTAAGTTGAAACCTAGAGTTATATAACATATCTATAGTGGTGTTAGTTAGAACTAAGACCGGTACGTTGATACCTTATAAGTCATTTGAAAAGTTTTCTGTGTCAAAATCAGATTGTAAAAGCTTTAAAGTAAAAAGAATTCTATTAATTGTCTAAATGAGTGCTTCGTTTATCTGCCGACAGTGCCGACATTGCAATATTCTCATCACAAAATGTAAGTATTGTGGATTTAAAGTATTTTTGAAGTGTTAAGTTAATTATTAGTGCGCTTGCCAGTTTACTGTGATAGTGTATCGTGTTTCTCATCTCAATTTTAACGCGCCCTCAAAAAATTATGAATTAGAGGAATAAAAGGATAACATTTGAAAATGCAAATAACCTAAAATAGTTTTAAACGTCATTTTCAAGTGTTGCTCGGTTTTATTAGTGATTATATACATAAAACTAAGTAAAATAATTAGAAAAATGTAAATATATCGTTATTAGAAAGTGATTTTGTACCAATAAATTTTTAGGTTATGTTTACAGAAAGTAATCAAAATGGCGATTTTTTCTTAAAGTTACAGTCTTCCCTTAAATCAATTATGACACTTGATGAACTACAACGCCGGTGGTAAAGAGTATTATATGGTCTTGGGTTGATATAAGAGAGGAATTATACACTTATCGAAGACATTTACCTGCTGTGGAGACTAAAATACTGATTTTAGCTTTATTTATACATGTTTGGATTAGGGTTCCTTACAAAGTAATGAAACCCCTAATCTTCAAGTCACCCCAGGCGCAAAGTAACCTGCTGGTACCTAGGTACTTAAACTTAAATCACAGATACCGTTTTAACTTAAATTGTTAGCTTCAAGTTTTTTTTCTGCACTATGCTTTGGCTATAGTGTTATTTTCTTTTACAAAAATAAACATAGCAAAAATAACTCAATATAAAATTTTAATTATTAATTTTAGTTATTTTATGTTTTCACGAATGGCGCCTTCTAAACTTCAGCCAGCCGGTAATATTGGGTCGTCTCGCGGGTCAGCTGTATTAGCAGTATTGAACCTGCATCCGTATCAGCAAAATCTAGTCTAGAATCACAATTACTTAAATTGGAAACATCGACATCTTGTTGAATCGACTTCATAAACTTTTGGTACTCTTGCTTAATTTTATATCTCACTGCACCTTTTCGTTTTTGTGCTCTCCAGGAATGAATTCGTTTCATTTAAAAAAAAATGCACAGCTTACAGTTCATACATTTAGGTTAGTTAGGTTATGCATAAACTCTTTAAGCGTACGAAACATTTAATGGTGTTTTTACAGAGTTACAAGTAATTCATCTTACACCAAAACCTTTTATATAAGGATCGTACAAAACCACTGTAACTATTTAACCTATGATTGCCTTTAGTATAACAGGCGTAAACTGTATAATAAGGGTTATACAACGCATGTAGAGTTTGGTGTTACTACACTCTTAATTAACTCCCTTGCAGAACCGCTAACGTTACTGAAGTTGAAATAAAGTCTTATGATCTAAAAGCAACTCCGTTATAGCAGATTTGTAGCAATAAGAGTTAATGAAGATCTTTCAACAGGTTTTAACGTTGTAAGCAGAAACAAGCTTTAACGTCTTAAGTATATACGCAGCCACTGATACTACACTAACTACTAAGGAAATTGTGATTCGTTATTTACAGTTGTAATGCAACTTGAAGAGCTGAACTTATTTAATAAGTGTACTGAACCACCTTTAGTGATAACTGAATCCATTATAAATCAATAGTAGTACCTTAAACATTAAAATAGCCTGCAACCAACGCATAATTGTTTGTTGGGATGCCATGTTGTTTTGAACAGCGAACTCAGACGGACGTTAATCTATGAAACGTAACGACAAAAGAGCCAATACGAGATGATTTGGCAACGATTGATATTGTAGTTTATAGTTGTCTTTGTCTTGTTCCTGCGGTATTTAGATCGCAATAATACGATGAAGCATTGGAAATGTCAGAGAAAATGATTGCGGAATTTATAATGACTGCAGTTATGTTGATGTTGCCTCATCAGTCATGTGGAAGTTTTGAATACCAGTTATGGCAAGATTAAACGGGATAGCAACTATGTATGTTATGTCCCGAGTTATAATTCCGTCCAAATGGGAGGTCTACTAATGGAAAGTCGTAAAATTAATGTATGTTTGCAGCATACCTTCATAAATATGTACAATATTAGGATGTCTGACAGAAGACATAATCTGCACTTCACGCCGAATGCGTATGAGGTCAGCCTCGGACTCGATCTTGCATTTCTTGATAGTCTTGATGGCCACCTCCTGGCCTGTCTTCTTGTTGATGCCCAGCTGTACTTTGCCATACGTGCCTTGACCTAGTTTTCTTACTATATCGAATCTGTAATACATATTCATAAATGGTAAGTAAACAGGTTAAATGTCAGGTTTATGGGATAGTCATTTAAAGCTAGTAGGAGATTTAAATTCATTAATTCATCGCAATCTGCAGTTGTAAACCCACAAGGCTAAACTAAACGGCAGATTAAAGACCCAGAAGTCAAGGCAAAAGAAAAATACCAACAGTATTTTTCTTTTGCCTTGACTTCTTACGATTACTTGCTCTAACAGGGTGTAAGGGACAGCCCTCCGCACAGTAGACAAAACTGAACAACCTTCCACAAGATTTTTTTTTCCGGAAACGAAAAAAAAAATCAGCCTCACCATACAAAATGATGAACTTGATTGGACAATTTGTATGGCGAGGCCGATTTTTTTTTTTTCGTTTCCTGAAATAAAGTCTTGTGGAAGGTTGTTCAGTTTCGTCTACTGAGCAAGCCCTTAAAGTTTGCGGAGGGCTGTCCCTTAGACATTGTATATTTTTCTTTAAAAATCATAGAGATCTTATTTTAGTCACCATCTTTTAAGCAGCGATTCTAGAAATCATTGTCCAAAAATTAAGCGACAAATACAAAGTCATCACAGCTAAAACGATTCAGTTTACTCAAATGATTAGAGTGGAGGTTTAAAATGATAAAGCAAATCGATGCGTCACGGAAACGCACACATCACTACTGAGTAGGGTACAGTTTAATATAAGCAAAAGCGTTTATCGTGCAGTGCTTTACTTTCTTTACATAAATCGTTTTAACACTTTGACGCTAATAATAGAAATACCTATAGTAAAACGTAATGTGTAGAACTACTATTTTAAAAAGTGAATCCGGTCGACTATTTAAAGAGTACAAAATGACTGTTTAAAATGCGGACGAAAGCTATTTTTAGTTCCTTAACTGTTTATCCGGCGATGAACGGAAGAACTATCATACGTTTGGGAGAAACCGAGAAACGTTTAAGTTGTTGGAAGTTAACAAAAAGAAAAGACATAATGTTCCTATCTTACTCCAGAAATGAAAATGCATTCGGAGTGCAAGGAAGGACAAAATTGCATAATATCCTCAAGTATGCTGATATTTTTAGATGACATACATACAAGATCAAAAGCAAAAGATGGATGGAAAGTGCGAGGAGTGATAAAAAAGAAAAACGTAATGCGCCAACCCCAAATAACATGAAACAAGCCCAGGATGATGATGATAACGAAATATACAAGAAACGGATTCAATTTTCAGTATGAATAGGGATAGGAGTACAGGCAGACTTAAAAAACGAGGAATGGATTGTATGAAAAATGATATGGCTTGAAAAGGGAAACACGAGCTGACATGGGGCTGGAAAGGGCATAATCACGCTACATTGAATCTGAAGAAATGGTGGTAAGTTAAAAAGGATGATGACGACATCAAACGGATTATAGAATTTTCTGCCAAGATATCAAAGTAAAAGTATTCAAGTAGATGACGAATAATGTTGTGAAAACCAGCCGTTCTCTTATTGCTTTAACCCGAAGGCATCGATCGCTGCCCACGCGCCGACAATGCACGCAATACAGTTTTGTTTAGTATTAGTAAGTATAATAATGCAGAAGCATTCAAATGAATCGGCCTCGCGTCCACGAAGACATTCACCCGATGTTAACATTATGTACATATTTTATTCGTTATTGAGGAAGTCGCTTTGTTTTAATATATGGCAAAGCATTGATGAAGAAAATTTTAATAAAAAAATACTAGGAACTATGATTCAGAAGAGATACCAGAAACTTCAAACGAACACGTAGTCATCTACCAACATTTTTTTTTAGGTATTTTCGAGATTACTTTGCTCAAAATATCTTAGGTGCTTGATATTGAACTGCCTCTGCCAAGCATAATCATCAATAAGTTTGAAATATTCCAACCAATTTGTGCAAAACGTATATGGTCAAACTTAAAAGCAGTCTTTTATGATAATATTCATGAATGCATAATCTCTATGGAAGGAATGATGTAACAATCAACCTTTACGCCTACAAACTTCCGACGTTTCTCGTGTAGGTGAACCGTCTGACACCCTAAACCCGGTCGTTGGTTGGAGATGTGACGCCATGCTGCGTACACAAGATCCATGTTCAATGCGTTACGTTTCTAAAATAATACCAGTGTAAGCATGCATTGACGTAAGGATGGCGTATGAGCTTTACGTTCTTAGATCTCGAACAAACAAGAGTTCGAGTACAGACTCAAAAGGGGCCATGCGCATGCGCATTTGTTTCAGTGATAAAGGGCTTAGGCCTGAGCTTGAAAATTCCAGGCGATTGGTCAGAGTTTAGAATAGATGGACTTAAAATAAAATGAACACTCCATTGCTCGTACATTAAAATTAGTAAGTACAAATTCTAATGTACAAGCAGTGATAATTAGGTATGAGGACTGGTCTTGGAGCATATTTAGTCAAGAATAGATTTAGATAGAATAGTCTGTATTGAAATAAAGTTTAATGACCATTTGTAGTACATATCTAATGCTTGTGTATGTAACTTTAGGGTTTAAGTGACTGAAGATAATGCTCACCTTTGCTTGAGCCTCAGCCGGTGGTCGTGCATTCGCACGTCACCGGTGTTCTCAATGCCGTCCATGATGTTGGCGGTGCGCTTGCTCTCGCCCACCACCATTGTGACTGTAACAAACAAATAACTCACTATCACGACCTGTTTAAATACTGTCATTAAAATATATCATGTATCAGACAACTGCAATGCTGGTTTGTATAAAGTACAGCATTTGGCTCGCTATTTCGACACAGATTTGTTTGTAACGTCTGAAATAATATATAATTTTATCAAGAAATCACCACTCTAAGCGGATAAAAACACCCAAGGAAATACACGCGAAACTACATTTTAAAGAAATTAAATATGACAAAATAAACAATATTTTGACGTAACGTCTAGCTTTTATCTGACGAACCACAGCAGGGCATTCTTTGGTATAATTTGGGGAAACACCAAACAGTCATTTCGGAATTCGGAAGAGAGCTTCGGCCAATTAGCCGTTTGGCGAGTCGTCAGCTTGACTGTAGGTGTCGCCGTGTATCTGCCACGCTTGTTTATAAGCTGGCAAAGAGAGTAGTTTTCCCGTCAGCAGGGACCCCGTGATTTATGCATACTCGCAGTTAGTGAATACTAATAAGCTGATCAAGTAGGGTCGCTGGTAAAGGCAATGCTAATAGACTTAATATCCCATTGACCACTACGATCATTGTTCTCAAGAACGTGATTCACGCTACAATACAAATCGTTTGCGCAGTCCACGCACGTGCGACGATAGCGCAGCTTTCCACTGGACCAAATGAGAAAGTATTGCACATTACTTTCATTACGGAATTAAGTATTCAACCTTTTATTACAAGAGAGCAAATGCTTGATTCAATTAAATCGGTTCTGGAACACATTCAAGACCATTTACGCCAAAAAATCTTGTTCGTACTACGTGTTAGTCTGTCAGTGTATTTTTTTAAGAACCTACGCATTTTTCACAGATCAAATAAAATGCAGATATATTTAGGTCTATGAGTAAGTATTTCAAACTGTCATTATTGAGAAGGAAGACAAGATTGAGTGTGTAAGCTGAGTTCGTCGCTTGGCTACAGTAAGAGACACAGCAGTTGTTTATTAATTAAATTATTACTTTGTAAATATCGTTAATGATACGAGCAGTATTATAAATATGTGAGTGTCGCAAAGCCACCTACATATTGGGTTGGGCGACGGAAATATCCTGCCACGTAGGTACTGTAGTATTACCAACTGGTGACTCGGACTTCTTATAATCCGAGGAAATGCCTGTGCGAATGCGTTTCTTGGAACAATACATAATGATTTAGATTTGCTTATGCGTTTTAATGGCTGGTAAGATCTACTATTGTTTTCCTTGGAGAGGAATTTTTAACCGCTGCAAGATATTTTACATACCTAACATAAAAATTCTCAAGTGTTTTATAGTAAGATCCTACTCGTCGTCTAGAATGCTAATAAAAAACAAATTTCAATACATAAGTAATAACTATAAATGAAGTAGAAAATAACAGTACAATACGAAACGAATTAAATGACAACCCAACAAATTGGCGTTCTAGTGTAAAAACGTCTGTGCTCACGTATTGAGGTGGGTGAATGACTTACAGACGATGGACTCCATGAATAACTATAGGAAACTCTACTTTGCATGCTTATACAGGGCGATACATATTCAAACAAAGAAATCTTTAACTGTTTTTTTTACGTGGGAAATCATTAAATGACCTGTCTTGCTCTGGATTCGTGTTGCCAGGTGTCCCAATTTGCGCGGGAAGTTCCGATTTTCAGGGGTTTAGTGACACGTCCCGATCTTTAACGGACCTCTTTAGTCTTAACCTCAATCTGTTAAGACTGTTAGTGAAAATTCGGAACTTATCTATCCGGATCGCTAATTTTAATGTAATTTAATATATTTTTGCTTTTACATTTCAGCCCTTTTGTCTATCAAACATTAATGTGTGTAAGTCTCGTACTTTTGTATGAATTTTGAGAAATCTTAGCCTTTATGAGAAGGAGCGCTCCCCAACTGGCTTAGTCTGTTTTTGTGGCTATTATAGCAGCCTTCCCGTTATGAATGCCTAAATCCTGATTATGTTTATCATTCATCCTGAATTCTTACTTACTGGACCTGGCAACAATGTTCTGGATGCTCGAATTCGGTCTGAGTTCGAGCATCAGACATTTTCTAACTCAGTTCTTCCCTTTGCGAGTCACAGTTACTCTTTCGAATAATCCGCGGCCCTGGTAAAACCCTGGCGTTTTATATTTGACGTAAATAAACCTTGACCGAAAAGATTGATTAGGCACTGAGTTTAATACTTGTCTCGAGTTCTAATCCACTTAATCAGGGTCGCCACGATACAACTTGGCAGATGGTTCTACTCGTGCACGAAAGTAGAAAATTGGCTTAGACTTAAACTAAACGGATATGAAATTTATGTCAAGGTCTTTCATCGGTTTTGGGTGCACAGACAGACAAAACCAACTTCGTTTACTCAAATGGCATAATGCGATTCTACACCCTGTATTTGCTGGTATTATTTGTGTTTTGTTACAAAGAAAACAGTGCCAAGCGGTATCGACACGAGATATTGATATCGATAGAAGCCATACCGCAATAAAGTACTGGATCGATGTTCATGGACGGGGATTAAGACACATTATAAAAGACTTGACGAGGAGGCAGTGCTAATCGCATATCCATCGTCCTGGGCAGTTAGCCATGCGTTGCTGGCTCTTTACTCAGCATAGGCTTATGTTCTCAAATTGATCGAAGTAATAAAAGAGGATGTAACGTCTGCTCGGAGGATCCTCCCTTTTCAACGGAGGTAAGTGGAACTTTATACAGTGTTCCACAGACTTCTAATAAAAGAGGATAAGAAGTTCTCACAATCACGATGTGACTTTAACTGTCACTGTTTTTTCAAGATGTCGTTGATCCTCCGTATTCTTGAATGAAGAACGCGAATCGGCATGCCTGCCAAGACTGTGCGACTGTTTGAAAGAGTCATCGCGGCTATGGAACGCGAAGGGTAATTAAAGGAACGCAGGTGGGTTTTAGTAAAAGTCTGACACTTACTCCATCCAAAACTGGAGAAGTTATTTGATGATCCCCATCTGTGAATTAAAAATCAGAAAGGAACGTAACGATGGGACGCCTGCAGGCTAAGTGGAGCGACGATCTTCGGAAGTTGGCTGATAACAAGCACATATATGACTTAGCAAAAATCAAAATAAATGACCTGCGAATGTAGAAACTATGTCCAACAGTGGACAGATGTAGGCTGATGATGAATCATCCAAGACATCAAAAATTAACTAGGTTCTTTATGATGAGATAAACAATATTATGTAATCCTAAATCCTCGTTTGCGTATCACAATTAGGTTAGAAGATATTATAGTGTTGGCTAACTGATACTATTTGTGAATTAACGTTATTTGAGCTAGATAATATAAACTAGTACAATAAACTTAATTTACGTTTATGTTCTCCAGAGAATTAAACGGCAAGATGTCCGAATAAATAATAAATTGTATTACGCGTTTACATCTGAACTTTTGTTAACTAAATATAGAGGGTGGTGTTAACTACATTAGCATAATATTTGTTTATGTCTGACAGAGCGGTTCACCCCTATGCGTGCTTGTCCTCATTAGCAAATACTACAAACTTAGTTCACCCCACTTCACAAGTCTGACACGAAACGAATTACTTAAACAGAGGGAACCCAAAATTCTGTTAAAAAAATCCAACTAGGAATAAAACTTTAAAAATTCTTTCACGAGTTCATTTCAAAGAGATAAAACTATTTGACATTGACTCATCGTTTACATCTCGGACATTTTTTTCTATTTCGATCCACCTTGACAATTTTAAATTATAATAGAGTTTTATCTTTGAATCAGTCACCTGTTCTTCTTATTATTTATTGCTAAAGTCATTCACTACAAATCATTTCTCAATAATTTATGTAGCATTGTAAAAAATATAACTGACCAGACCACTCGTCGTTGTATTTGGTGGAAGTTCAAGCAGATATTTGCAAACTCTCATGTCGGGGTCACCATGCAGCTGACACTTGCAAAGCTCTCACGAAAGGGTCTTGAACTGTCATCGCTGTTTGTTTTCACGTGCTACAACGTCATCCTAGCGTTAAACTGTTGGCATATCTAGGCCAGTTACATAGGTGTCAATGTTTCTCGGTCGGAAACGCCGCGGCCGTGGACGGCATTGGCGTTGTGTGAGCGTGCACAGTGACGTCCAGAAAAAATGTGGCGCAAGTAGCCAATTAACATGTGGGATAGTGTGGGGCCGGCGTCTCGGCGCCTCTATAAATATCGCGAACCGCGTCCGCGCCCTCCCCGCGACCCGGCACGACCGGCAGCCGAAGCCGCGCCGCCGCCGTCTCCGCCCGGCACCTAGGACCGCAATAATAAAGACAACATAAATCCCAATATCAAATCTTGACGTCACAACATGCTGATGCATCGACCCACGTTCAATTTTATTGCTGAAACCTCGGTTCTAAAGAGTATTTCTAACAAACACGAAACTGACGAAATACAAGCAACGTGTCGGTGAGTCACGGTATCGACGAGGTACAAGAGAATTTATTGTAATTTCCATTAAGTCCAAAATGAAACTTGGCTGTGGTATTGTAGACCTTAAAGCTGAACCAAAGACGAAAAATTAAGAACATACGACGCAGTATCAAAAGCTGTAAATAATTAATAGCGGACACGACTGATGTCAAAGTTGATGAATACTTTACACGTTGGCGATCGAAGACTGGGCCAAATTAGAGTGTGTGCCGGAAGCATAGGCGGCAGTCCCGGGGCGACTTGCTACGGAGCCGGCGTCATCAGGCAGGCAGGCGTGTGCCGAGCGGACACAGTACGGCAAGCGCGGACGCAGCGATCGCGCTATTTTTGTTCACTCAACAGTTGAATAACCTCCAATCAACTATTCGCACTTGCCTATGAGTCCAACTGAAACGGACAATTGTTCATGTAAATGTGATTTCATGACCTTCAATCTGAAGTTATTTTCAGCGTACTTTTTTATTAAGTTTCTACTATCAAGCGTATGCAAACATTATTCAGTGTTATGCAAGTCAATGGCTTCAACAATTTTTACGGCAGAGCAAACATTTTCTCATGTTACAACACATTCTGCATTTCTGAGCCAAACGGAAGGGAGCCCCACTTGTGCACGAACTTTCATCCATAAAGGAAAACTTCCGGACAATAAAACGAATGTATTTTCAGAGCAACCCAGTTTCTGTTGTCTATCTAAAATCTACAAACAGCCAGCTACATATGTAGATTTGGTGCTGACTTTAATATTGGGAGAAGGTTATTGTGTAAGCTAAAAGTCAATAAACGGACCATTTAGAACAGCTAAATAGTAATAATATGACAGCTGTATTACCGAGACGCTCAGGATTACAGCAACCGTTCGTTAGTAGAATTAAAGATGACTTGTGGACTTTATTCCTATTTTAGTAACTGGATTCTAGATTGGAATATAAATCAAGAGGGAGGTGTTCATTAAGGAATTTTTATTTAATACATATTTTTGATAGGCTCGCGTTTGACCACCATCTCACCAGATGGTAAGCGATGAAGTGGTCGACGATGGAGCACGCTTGCCTGGAAGTAACCCATTCACTCTTGACTTGAAGACCCCTAAGTTAAACTACTTAAAGAGTTAACAAAAGATACTATGCTTCATCGTCAGCACTTATTTCAGAGGACGCTTATTTTCGCATCAAATATAATAATGATTATACAAAACGACACCATATTGCAATCAAGAGTTTTTCTTCGAAATTAGTCATAATGTGGCGACATTTTTGAACATATAATATGTTCGACACCTAGTTTATTGTTCCAATAATATGTGAATAATATCACACCAATATTATACAGGCATACCATTCTGTATGTTTGTTACTCATTCAAACTCAAACGGATTTGGATGAAAATTTGTGCCAGGATAGCTCATATTCCGGATTAGCACATATACTATAATTTATAAAGGTGGGAAGTACGAATTTCACGCGGGTGGAGCCGCGGGCGTCAACTACTAATTTATATTACACCGACATTGAAATTAATTCGAAGGCTTATTAAATTATGTTTTGGAAAATAACGAGGTATTTTAACGAACCTAATAATTAAAATGTCATTGATGAGGAATAAAATACCAGTTACATGGGTCAGCTGAGGAAAAAATTCGAGGTTTCAAAATCGATAAAGGCCAGACGAAACAGTCAGTTACCTATATGGTTTTAAGATACTTAGGTAGGGAGGTAATTACGCAGACCAATAATGTCGTGTTATTAAATAACTGAGTAAATGTCACAATTCATGACACAATAATTAA
Organism: Mythimna ferrago; assembly: GCA_910589285.2. NCBI lineage: Eukaryota > Metazoa > Arthropoda > Insecta > Lepidoptera > Noctuidae > Mythimna > Mythimna ferrago. The sequence goes on from OU342679.1 coordinate 20,169,603, forward strand.
TTTAGAAAGTGGGTTTACGGTAGTTGAATACAGAATGATTAAAAAACTGGCTAAGTGCGAGTCGGACTCGCACATGAAGGGTTCCGTACTACAATATTTATATCAAGCTAAAGTGAATATGCTACTAAATAATCTGTGAATATTTCAAGTGTAGTCTGGGACTTAAATATTGTTTTTAGTATTTGTTGAGTGTCCATGGAGTTTCTTGCACGTTCTTCTTCATAGAGACCTACTCTTTGGAACGTGCAATTTAGCTTCACTTGTTTGACTGACCGACATTTTGACAATTCAAAAGTGCCTGTAACTGGTCAATTTGAAAAAAAAAAAGTTGTTATAGCGGAAACAGAAATGAAAATTGTAACAATCTATCACGGTTCATGAGATACAGCCTGGTGACAGATAGACGGACAGTGAAGTCTAAACAATAGGGTCCCGTTTTTACGCATTGTAATGACTTGGTAGGATTGGCCCTTTCCAAGTTGTAGGACATTTAAAAAAAAGTTTATGCTCGGACGCAATAAGACATGAAAAATTACTCTTCATAACTTACTAGCTTCTGCCAGTGACTTCGCCCGCGAAAAAACAATATATGCTTATGTCACTCATCTACTGGTGAAAGATTTTGTTTAAATCGTAGTTTTTAAGTTTATTTATTAAAAATAAAATTACAAATCTTTCCTCCTTATAATATTTGTAAAGAATATGATTAATACAAACGGAAACCGGAAGACTCTTGTCTAGACAATATTCAGAAGCATAAACAACCTACTAAGAGATGATGAAACGCTATAAAAATGTAAATCAGAGACAAACTTGGCCAATTTTTATTACAAACAGCAAGACTTCACGCCTAGATACGTTGGTAAGTTCCAGACGAGTAACTTTGTGGTCATTTGTTACTTCGCAGTAGTCGCGCAAGGAAGGTTTATTACCGGCACTTAACAGCACTAATGTTTTCTCATGACATCTTTATGTCTGGAGTGATATCCTAACATCTTCACATTATATAGTATAGCTATAGTGCCTAAGAGGACTTCTTAGTCGTACTCTCTTGACAGAGTGGTCGTGGTCATGTCTCGGTCGAGTTCCGCACCACCGCCCCTCTCGCGATACGACGCCATGTAGCTCCGTGTTTGGCGGTTCAGTGTCTCACGGTTTTGATGAGTCCGTCCATCGTGTTGGAGAGCGTCCACGAGATCTTTTACCTTTGCTCAACCTTGGGGGTCCAGACGCCTCCTGCCGGAGGCTCTACGCGGGGATCGTTCGGTCCATGGCCCTCTACGGGGCGCCGTCGCTGAAAAAGCAACCGGCGGCCATACTGAACGCCTGCCAGAGGGTCATGGCGATAAGGATGGTGCGGGGATACTGCACGGTCTCCCGCGAAGCGACGAGCCTTCTGGCTGGCCTACCGCCGTGGGATCTGGAGGCAACAGTCCTTGCACACATGCACGACATGCGCGTGGAGATGCAACGCCGGGGTGAAAGTCCGCTGCCGCGACAGGTCACGGCATGGCGGACAGAGCTCCGGCGGGATCTCATGGTGAAATGGCGTCAACGACTATCGCAACCCAGTGCTGGGCACGCCACAATCATGGCGGTAAGTCCCCTCTTTGAGGCGTGGCTGGAAAGACCTCACGGCGTCCTTACCTTCCGCATGACACAGGTACTCACCGGACATGGTTCGTTCGGGAGATTCCTGCACTCGATTCATGCGGAAGTGACGCCCGGGTGTCGCCACTGTGCGGAACGCCCGGAGGACACGGTGGAACACACAGTCGAGGTGTGCCCTGCTTGGGCGGAGCATCGCCGTGCCCTCGTGGGGGCGATCGGCGGCGGAGACCTCTCGCGCCGGGCCTTGGTTGAGGCCATGGTCCGGAGCGAGGAGGAGTGGCAGGCGGTCGCCCACTTCTGCGAAGCAGTAATGCTCGCAAAGGAGGAGGCCGAACGCATAAGGCAACGGCGTTATCGCTGCCGCCGTCGCCGGGATTCTGATCCCGATTTCCGGCCAACGTAGACGCGGCGTTGGGGTGTAGACGGGGTCCCAAACAACACCTATCGGGACCCAAGCCAACCTCACCTGCACGTGGTGCACTCTGCTGACTAACAAACGAGGCTCTGGCGACCCGCCAACACGCACTGGACCAGCGTGGCGGGTTACGGTCCTAAACCCCCCCAAATGCACAGATGCACAAAAATCAGGCCCCAAGTGCTCGGCGACTCCAGCGGTTGTGCTAACGTTGACGGGCGTGAGCGCGGCCCTGGGGTCCGGGGTGCTAAGAATCTCCGGGCGAGAGCGATAAACCGTCGACGACTTGACCTGGCAACGTACAACACACGTACACTCCGGTCCGATGAGAACATCACCGAACTCGAGGAGGAGTTGGGCGGGTTACGATGGAGTATTGTGGGATTGTCTGAAGTCCGAAGACAGGGGGAGGATACGATAATCCTAAGATCTGGTAACCTGCTCTATTTCCGGGAAGGGGACAAGCAGTCCCAAGGTGGTGTCGGGTTTATCGTCCACAGGTCCCTCGTGAACAATGTTGTGAAGATCGAGAGTGTGTCGACCAGGGTAGCGTACCTTATACTCAGAATATCATCAAGATATTCGCTGAAGGTCATACAGGTTTACGCTCCGACCTCGACACACCCTGACGACGAAGTAGAGACCATGTATGAGGACGTATCCAGAGCCATGCATGGTTCTAAGAGTCACTTCACCGTGGTCATGGGGGACTTCAACGCGAAACTGGGCAAACGAGACGGCGACGAGCTGCGAGTGGGGCAATTTGGATTTGGATGTAGGAACTACCGGGGACATCTACTGGCCAGTTTTATGGAGAAGGAGGGCCTCTACATGATGAACTCCTTCTTCAGCAAGCGTGAGCACAGGAAGTGGACTTGGCAAAGCCCTGATGGTGCAACTAAAAATGAGATTGACTTCATCATGTCGACGAAGAAGCAAATATTCAATGATGTCTCCGTGATCAATAGGGTGAAAACCGGAAGTGATCACCGCATGGTAAGAGGCACATTGAATATCAATGTCAAGCTTGAAAGATCTCGACTGATGAAGTCTACGCTCCGTCCTGCACAGATCCAAATCCATAACTCCGAAAGCTTTCAGCTCGAACTTCAAAATCGTTTCGAATGCCTAGGAAGCTCCGTGGACGAATACAACGATGGGTTCGTGGAAGCTGTCCATACGGTCGGCTCTAAACTCTTTAAGACTCGCACAAATAAGAGCAAGAGGGTCACCGATCAAACTCTCCAGCTCATGAAGGAGAGGCGTGAGATGATTCTGCAGTCTTCAGACGATTCGTACACATATCGGCAGCTCAATAAACGGATCTCTAAGTCCTTGAAACGCGATCTCCGTCATTATAATACGGGAAAAATTAAAGACGCGATTGAGCGAAATAAGGGCTCCAAGGTGTTTGCAAGAGATCTGTCTATTGGGCAGAGCCAGCTCACGAAACTGAAGACCGAAGATGGCAGAGTCATATCCGCCAAACCAGAGCTTCTAGGAGCGATCGAGGCTTTCTATGGACAGTTGTACACGTCAATCACTAAACCCACTGTAAATCTAGCAAACGACCCGAGACCTAGATTGAGCCGACACTATACCGAAGATATCCCGGACGTCAGCCTGTACGAGATTAGGATGGCTCTGAAGCAGCTTAATAACAATAAGGCGCCGGGTGACGACGGAATTACGGCCGAACTTTTGAAGGCGGGTGGAAAACCGATCCTTAAGGCCCTTCAGAAGCTGTTTGATTCCGTCATACTCGAGGGAAAAACGCCACAGGCATGGAGCGGAGGCGTGGTGGTACTGTTCTTTAAGAAGGGCGACAAGGCCCTACTGAAGAATTATAGGCCCATCTCACTTCTGAGCCATGTCTACAAGCTGTTTTCCAGAGTCATCACGAATCGTCTCGCGCGCAGGTTCGACGACTTCCAGCCTCCCGAACAAGCCGGATTCCGAAAAGGCTTCAGCACCGTGGACCACATACATACGCTACGACAGGTTATACAGAAGACCGAGGAGTATAATCTGCCTCTGTGCCTAGCGTTTGTGGACTACGAGAAAGCCTTTGATTCGATCGAGACTTGGGCTGTACTGCAGTCTCTCCAACGGTGCCAGATTGACTATCGGTACATCGAGGTGCTGAAGTGTTTGTACGAAAACGCCACTATGTCAGTCCGACTTCAGGACCAGACTTCGAAACCTATCCTCCTGCAGCGAGGTGTGAGGCAGGGAGACGTCATTTCTCCGAAACTGTTCACGGCCGCAATGGAGGATGTCTTCAAGGTTCTGGACTGGAGTGGACTAGGCATTAATGTCAATGGCGAGTACATCACTCACCTTCGGTTTGCCGACGACATAGTAGTCATGGCTGAGACTACAGAAGAGCTCAGTACAATGCTCAATGACCTCAGTAGAGCTTCCGAAAGAGTGGGTCTTAAAATGAACATGGACAAAACTAAAGTCATGATAAACAACCATGTAGCACCCACTCCTATCAAGATCGGAGACTCTATACTCGAAGTTGTGGACGATTACGTCTACCTCGGGCAGACAGTCCAGTTGGGTAGATCTAATTTCGTGAAAGAGGTCAACCGTCGAATCCGACTTGGCTGGGCAGCGTTCGGGAAGCTACGCGGTATCTTCTCATCCAACATACCACAGTGTCTCAAGACGAAAGTCTATGACCAGTGTGTGTTGCCAGTGATGACATATGGATCCGAAACGTGGTCGCTCACAATGGGCCTTATCAAAAGGCTTAAAGTCACCCAAAGAGCAATGGAAAGGGCTATGCTCGGAGTTTCCTTGCGTGATCGAATCAGAAATGAAGATATCCGCAGGAGAACCAAGGTTGCCGACATAGCACAAAGAATCGCCAAACTTAAGTGGCAATGGGCAGGGCACATTGCTCGCAGAACAGATGGCCGTTGGGGCCGAAAGGTTCTGGAGTGGCGACCGCGTACCGGAAAACGCAGCGTTGGAAGGCCTCCTACAAGGTGGACTGACGACCTGGTGAAGGTAGCGGGAATCCGATGGATGCGGGACGCGCATGATCGTTCGTTGTGGCGACGCTTGGGGGAGGCCTATGTCCAGCAGTGGACGTCTGTCGGCTGAAATGATGATGATGATGATGTAGACGCGGGCTTGCGGACAGTGAGCAATGGGTAGCTCGCTGTCCGGCCGTCCGGTAACTGTCCGGACCAAGCCCAAGTCGTCGACGGCGCGCACTGTTCCCGCGCGCCTCAAGGAGTTGTCAGCAACAGCAGGGACCCAGCCGGGTCGAAGCCTACTGGGGCCAGGGTTATCCGAAAGGGCGCTCGAGCCCCGGTATGAAGGCTAGAAGGAACGGGGTGGGTCTTTTAGTCAGTAAGAGTCTGACACTATCTCCCGCTCCGCCCAAGGCCGGGGGATGTCAATGCATGATTTTTTCCCACTATAAAAAAAAAAAAAAAGATCTTTTGCCTTCGACTTTCCCTTGCACCACCAAACGTTCCATCGAGTCCTCATTACGGGTGATATGCCTGAAGAACTTGAGGATTAAGAGGACTACAGGACCTCTTTTTTTAGGTGGGAAATCATTCAATGACATCTTCCGAGGAGCGAGAGGGCATATCAGACTTTTACTGACTAAAACCCACTCCAATTTCCTTCGTTGCTTTTCATTCCAAGGCCGGGTTTTCCTTTCAGGACCGAACCCATGGCCCCAGTAGGCTTCGACGCTGCTGGGCCTGTACGGTTTGCTGACATCTCCTTAAGGCACAAGTGGAACACAACGCGCCGTCGACGACTTGGGCTTGGTCCAGATGGTTACCGGACGGTCGGACGGCGAGCTACTTAACAAACTCAGGCGATTTAAAAATCTACATAATATTTAATTATGAAATTAAAACGCTATAACCGTAAAACGCATAACCGTACAAACAATGTAGAATAATCTGACAAACAATCAGGGTCTACCGAGTTCCTATGGCTACCTTATGGTGCCATCATCAGATCAGCTTCTTGTCAAAATAATTTTGCATCTGATTTACATTTACATACAAAATTTCAGCTCAATCGGTATCTGGGAAGTGAATCAAATTTAATTTCCAAGATTTGATTACAAACAAACATCGGGACAGGTGAAACTAAATAAAAGTTTGTAAAAACAGAATAAACTAAAACTGTTGAGTTCATCACCATTTAGCGAGAACATGGCCACGTTGGAGTCTGTAGCTTTCACCTTTTAAAATATTTGGTCCATGGATTAGCACCTCTAACGATGTTCCTAGGTCATCATCGACTGTTTAGCCATTTTTCAGCTATGTTGGGGACAGCTCTTGGCAAAGTCCTACAGCCACACTAGGAGAGGCCGGTCTATGCATTTGGTCATTCACATCGCAGATTCCTTCGTATCTCTGAAAGTACGTTAAGCCGTTGATACCGGTAGTCACTTGTAGATCTTTGGACAGTAAACACTATTTGGTCCACAAATTAGGTAAGTACACTACCGAGGTTCCTATGGTCATTATATCATGTGCTTAGCCATTTCTCAGCTATGTTGGGGCAGCTTGTGGCTAGATTATTATAGTCGCAAAGGTCGAAGTAGGAAGGTTAAGCAATTCTTGCCAAGGTTTGTCTGCGGTTAAACAACAATCATAGCAATTCTTTCGCGCCTCGGAAACTACATTAAGGCTTTGGTCCCGATTATCATTTGTCGATCTTCGACAGTAAACTCTATTGGGTCTACAGATTAGTAACTCTAACGATGTTCCTAGGTCATCATGGTCTGCTTAGAACTTTTCTAGCCATGTTGGGGACAGCTCGTGGCTAAGTTCACACTACATCCTCACACGATAAGCAATGATTGCCTTGGTCGTCCTGCAGATGTGTTAATGATGATTACCATTAAGACACCGAGATCACTCCGCGCCTCGGAAAGGACGTTAAGCCATTGGTAACGGTTGTATAGTCAGAAGCCAGAAAATCGACACCAGTCTAGACCAGTGGCATCCTATTACCCAGTCACTAGGTTGTGGAGGTCATTTAGACATCTGCGCCATGTAAAATACTAGTAGATAGCTGCATCCGGAAACCAAACCCAACGTAGGTGGCGAAAAGACTCCAGGTAGATTCTTGAGGTAGAATCCAGTCTATCCAAACGCAGATAAAAACTAGAATTTTACATAGAGTGGTCTTATTCTGTAATGCAATGTATATAATTAATCACTACCACATGGCTCTATGACTATTCCAAATACCCATAAACGTCGTAAAAGTCTGAGTATGCCAAGGTGTTCCACTCTTGTGTACGATTGTTTTTGAAAAAGTGCAAAGAATGCTTTGGAGGTTGATTCGACCTTTTATTATATATATTACTATTGTTATTTATGATTATTTCTTTTTGTATCTTTTTGTTGTTGTGTTGTTTTTATTATTTGTAATTCCTATTGTTTTAAATTGTTTTTTATTTTCATTTTTAAATATTAATTGTTGGACCTTTACTATAATGATAATTTTAATGACGATGATAATGTTAATGATAATGTGATTTATTTTATTCTTATTATTTTTTTTTTTTTTAATTGTATTGTAACTTAATAATGACTCTCTGCACGTATTGGTTTCGACTGTTAGTGCAGAGAGTACCTGTAATAGAAATAAATAAATAAATAAAAGGTGGGTAGAATTTAACTGTTAATTGAAACACTAGTTACTAGAATCTTCAGTCATAAATCCGATGCTAACAACACAGCCACTTTTACTAGCAAGCAGTTTTCAAAATCCCGTGATCAGAATGAATGAAAATGTTTGTAAAGATAAACACCCATGTCACTCTGCATAAGATAAAAAGTATAATTATGTTTCTAATCTTTACTACACTATCTTATCTACAACTTCTATCACTCTGGAGTGAAGCGAGAGGGAATATCAGACTTTTACTGACTAAAGCCCACCCGTGTTCTTTCAATTGTGCTATTTGTTCCAGAGATGCGTCTCGAAGTGGATAGGAAATGTCACTTTGCACGAAACAGGCAGGCCCAACCCTTTCGCAGAAGATTTATTTCTTAAGCGATATGCAGTTTTTCTAAATCTTTAACTGGCCAATTAGTCATGTCCTCCAATGAAGCGACCCTGACTACTGCTGTTTAGTATTTAGTCTCTTTGTGCATGACTTGAGGACTTTCGCGTTGCGAGACGTTAAAAACAGTGAGGCTTTGCTAGCACTGCCAATTCAGGGCAAAAAGGCAGTTTGGGAAACCTAAATATTTTCTACGACACAACAAACAGGTACAATTTGTGTTTACTCAATATTTTCCTGGACAAATTCAGAGAACATTTGAAAGATATAAAAAGAGAAATATTGCTGGTTAAATAAGTTTTATTGGTCATTTCGTTTTCAGGTTTATCGAGTAACAACAAAGTGAATTATGGACGGTAAGAAATCTGTAAGTAGGAATTTAAAGAGTTGAGTTATATTTTGCACTTTTTCAACCTTTTGTGGCAGTACTGACATATTCAGTATCATGAACTAGGCAGATATTCATATATCTGCAGTAATGCGATTGCGAACATATTTTTGTCGTAACTTTATAATTTGGCAAGAGTCTAGAACTAGTACCAATGAATGTAGCAAAAATAGAACATAATTCCATACGGCTGACTCAACGTTGTTTTGTCTAAAATCAAAGTTATTTTGTGGACTTAAATTGATGTTTGTTCAAGGAAAAAGTTACCGAAACAAACTGATTTTATGTCTTCTTCCCTTATTTAGAAAGGGTTATTGCTCTTACGTGAATCCGGATCCAAAGAATCGTAAAAACAACAAACAGTACTTAGTTTTAAGTCATTCAACGCCTTCATAAGATACTAGCACTTTGCCAGCGTCTTCGTTCGCGACAATGTTTTCACAAAAACTTTCAACACTATTTAAATTAAACCGTATTTTGGAGGTAGTTTTGAAAAACCAACAATAACATTCTTGAAATTTCACTTCCCTAGTCCCAGTAGTTTTGGCTTTACGGTGTTATGCCAGTCAGTCAGTTTCTTCTTTTACATACATAATATAGATTAGGTAGCTCATGACGTTAACAGCTATAGCAGAACTTACAGCTTTACAGGATTTAAACTAAGAACCCAAGACCTGATCCCCCTCGGTTACTTATAGCGATGTACAGTGAACATTAACGTAAATACGACCCAGAAACAACAGTTCCTCTAAATTCTACTTCGCGTTGGCGATTGCCCGGCCGTTGCCCCTGGGTACACCCACTCCGGGTAAGAATACTGTTCATGTGATCTTTACCATGTGCTGAATTAGGTCTCTTAAGAAATTAAGAGAATTTTCGGGAAGCGGCTGCAAACAAACTCTTATAATCTCTATAGTAGCTAAAGTAAAAATAATGAATTGTTTCATTAATAATGGTAATTAATTATAGCTAACATGATTCGTAGATACGAAATAACAACTTATCAGAATTGGCGTAGTAAGCCGCCAGAACGAAATCATGACCAGAAATAGTCACCACGGTCGTAAGATTTGCGTTTGTTCTTCTATTTAACAGCTTTACGCGTATTCTACCGTACGAACAACTGGATTACAGTTACCTCAATATATCGATCAGGATTTGCAGGTCATGTATTTATCCTTCCTCCCTTCTTCCTTGCGTCGTATTCCACAATGCTGAGGGTCGTGACCTATGCTTCATCACTTTCATTTTTATGATGTTTCTCCATCTATTTCTATCTCTGGCGCGGTGTGAAGGACCTTGTAAACTGTGGAGTCAAGAGCGGTGCAGATCTTGTCGACCCAACGAATTGGGCTGCGCCCGCGAAGCCTATTTCCATCTACTTCTCCGGTCACGATTAGCCTTTCGAGGTTTCCATCGTCTTTCCTTATTATGTGCAAGCTTGCGAAGTATTGCAGAATCTTGCGATGACACTCGGACGACAACCGTGAGGATTATCCTTACTTAGATACATATTATAAAAAGTCTCCCACCGCGTCTGTCTGTTCGCTATAAAACTACTAAACGGATGTTCATGTGGTTTTCACCAATAGACAAGAGTGATTCATGAGGATGGTTTAGGTGTTGTATAATACATATTAAAAGTAGAGTAAGTCCTCAATTTCAAAGATTTGAACACCTTCGGAAAGCTAGGGCTGATCGCTAGTATGAGATTTATGCTCTTGTTGACACTTACATTTATTCAATAGTAGCTGATCCAACACAGTTCTATCAAAAGCGTTGAATGTTGACAGCGAGGAACAGTTTGAATGTAATAAAGGTAAACGTGTTTTTTACAGGTTTCCGTACATTTTTTCCATTTTTCTCTTCATAAGAACCATCCTGATCTTCAAGAAATAGTTTAAAAACAATGTAGGTAATTAGTCCCGTCATTCTCGAGTTTTGCGCTTAGCAACACATTTAGACTACCTCATCTGTCGTTGGTAGTAACTTATTCGCTCAAGACCTGAAGCCTATCAGGTCATAGGTACCACAGCAGCAATTACCATTCAACCACTTTTCGCCGATATGTCTTGAGCAAAGCGTGTTCAACTTGGAATTTTAGCAGGTCATAGCTAACATAAAATAAAAAAAAATAAAAAAAAAATAAAACACAAACTTATTCACTTGAGACTTGAAGAATCTCAGGTTATAGCTATCAAGAAACTCAGGTGATAAGTTCCACTCCTTAGCGGTAGGCGTAGCGCTCAATGAACGTGCTTTATCTTAATGTGATCTTCAGACTTGACAAAGTTTGTATCGGAAATATTCGAGACAAGTGAACGTGTTGGAAACCCAAGACAGTCGATGAACACAAGAATAGAGACGAGGTCAGACGAACGAACCCGTCTCGATTGTCTACCGTTGTTCCCATAGGTATTAGACGTATCGTTTTTGCTTTCGATAATTAAGTAGGTAATTATATACTTAAACTTAATGTACAGCTGAAGTTAATCAATCTTGTGACTATTAGTACCTATCTATTTTGTGCTGTTAGGGTGCTTTTAATTTGTGCGTTTTTTGACGGCCTTCTGCGTTGCGGAGGCTGTGCGTTAGTCGCACGATCGTATTTTTCATACAAAGCGCGCGGTGCGGCAACCGTGCGGCGAACGATCGACAACAGGACGGCAACGTCACAAGGAGCACGTGTTCAATTCGATAGCACACAAACACCTGGCAGCTAGATACGTTTTCAATTTGGGCGCTTGTTGTCAAGACTGCTAACGTACTGCAATCGGCCGGCTTCGGCACGGTAAACAACCGGCGCCATAAAGCGTCCTTAATATTATCGATTTAAGGGTTTTCACCAGCCTGACTGGTTAAAGCTCTTGATATTATACCGTGTGACCCATGACATTTAAGAAAACCTTAGGACGTGACCTTTTATTCATTTATTTCTATAAAGTTAGGTAAGCGTGTGTGCCTACTCAGGCAAGGATCAATGAGGTTCAAGGTTCACTGAACTTCGAACGACAAAATAAAGGCTTCATTAACACCTGAATTTAATTAGAAAATAGCCAGGTAAGTATCCTGACTGTTTACTGTAAATTGCGTAGCCCTAATTAGTTTCGTACTAAACAGTCGATGGTCTAATATAATCGTAGGCGGTTCAAATTCACGTGGGTCTAACCACCACATGGTTATATTTGTGACCTCGGTGTCGCCGCACATGTGGCTGTGGTATGTGGCTACCACAGCCACAAACGTCGCCACGAGAACCTAGAAGTGGCCACAAGCCACTTATGGCCAGTGACAGCTACTTTTTTTAACCCATGTGCGCAGTATCATAATGGACTCTATACAAGGTTTAAATGCGCGAATGGCGTGCGGTGGCGTTTTGTATCGACATTTAGTGGTCAGTGAAACTATGTAAAATGTATGAAACCTACAGAAAAATATGCCTGGGCGGCGCTTTGTGGTTGTGGACGGTGTCCCGTGTGCGGCGACCCTTAAGGCTTATAGTCCCTTGAACCATAGCCGAAATTAAATGGTCACTACCTCGTACCCGTCTAGGCGACAGTACGGCTATCTGTGCATTTGTTTGCGGCCAGCTGCGCCCGGACAGAGCCCCGCTGACTTTTAAATCCATTTTCTTTGGGAAATATTAATTGATGTACATATGCTATGTTCACTTTGAACAACCAACAAACACACCGTGCCGCCGCACGCCGCGTGCCGGGCGTAAACACGCCGTGTTAGAATATTTAACTACCAATTTTTATGTGTAAAAACGTTTCTAAAGATCCAAGCCGTTTCGAAGGAGTAGGGAAAAGTTGCGAATGTGATTTTATTGTATGTAATATTTTTTTAGACAAAAGTATTAATCGCACGAAAAAATCAAATGTTGATGTTGTTCTTGAATCTATTTTTTCAAACCTATTAACCAGGCCTTACCGTTACCGTTGCCGTTAGGAGTAGGCTCCAGAAAGTCACTGTTTTAAGGCACTTTTCGGGCGCTACTCAATCAAATTATAACTAATCCTGTATAGCTCATTTGTAACATAAGACTACAGGTATCTTTACATTATTATAAAACAAAGTCCCCCACCGCGTTTCTCTATCGGCATGAACGCGATAAACTCAAAAACTACTGAACGGATTTCATGCAATTTTCACCAATAGACAGACTGATTCATGAGGTACATTTAAGTGTAATACACGTATATCATAGTTGAGAAAAGTAGAATTTTTCAGAGATTTGAACACCTGTGGGAAGCCGGTGCGAGTCGCCAGTTTACAGTATAAAAAGAAGACAGTAATTTTACAAATAGTTGTCGACGAATTTATGAGGCACATTTCAAATCCACTCTTAGAAAATATAACATGGACACAAATACGATACTTTTATGCAACACACGTGCCTGTCACAGCGAAATTGCTTCAAATACGATGCAACGACAAATCCGGAGCCAAGTCTTGTCTTGACATCCTACGACACTAGGTCACGACCCAGTCACTCTTTGTGTTGATACAGTCCGTGTGCACATATAGACAGCTGCTCAGTATTTTTGCAAACTGACCTTGTAGAGACATACAGTCGCAATTTCGTTTTGTGACCGAGTCTGAGATAATTTAGAGCCGCCCGTATGGGTCCGACCAATAATCACGGCAACACTTACAATGGGTCAATTTGAAGTGGGATACAGACGTGGGGTTACGTGCCGGTATCTGTCTATCGCGATTACTCATCATCACTGCTCTCAAATACGGTGAAGGAAAACATCGCGAGGGAACCGGTTTGTCCTAGAACCAAAAATTCGAAGACTTGTGACATTCACCAACCCGCACTGCGCCCGCGTAGTGGACTGATGACCATTCGCTCTCCTAGAGAGGAGGCCAGAGGAGCAGCAGTGGGAACATTGAAAGGCTGATTATTATGCTATGCTAGGTCGACAATGGAGCACGCTTGTCTAGAAGTAGCCTATTCAGTTTTGACTTGAAGACGAAGATTGTAGTTAACAGGAAACAGACTCCGGCACGGAATACCACTCCTTAGCTGTACGCACTATGTGTCCCCAAAACGTTGTGTGTATGGGTGGGATGTCTACCATGTACCGGTGGCGTATCGCCGTACGTCTAGTAGTCCGATGATAGAACAGGCTTAGTAGAATTTTAAATTATGCAATTCCGGCGCACACTCCCCGAAATGCAACCGGTAGTAAACTGACAAGCTAACAAATCGGCGTCGATGCTCAAGGTTCGTAGTTTGATTTACGTTTTCAGTCCATGATGGACGACGGCGCATATCATTCGGCGGACTTCATAAGCAGCCCACCACTCTCCAGAAGCAGGTTGTTTGGGTCGTCTATGAGAGATTCTGACGATCCTAGAGTTCGCATGCGTATTTCGGAGACACCAGAGCACTCAAGGATCACGTGTACGATTGTTTCCTCAGTCTCTATGCATGCTATTCCCAGGGGGCTATCCGTGATGTCTACTGTGTGGACGTATGTTTGTGAGCTGTGTCTGGTAATTGTTCGAGCCGTCAAGCGCACGCTGCCTGTGTCCAGTTCTACGAACGGGTAGTCAGGAGCTTGAGTAGATACAACTAGTCTTGCTAAGAGGTATTACCCAGTAACTAGGTTGTGAAGGTCTGACAAGCAGTTGCTTTTTAATACAACATTTTTGAAGGACTTTCTAGGTCTCTGCATTGTATAGGTGAGTGCATCTTCGGAAAAAATGCCTTTTTAGATTAACCCATCAATCTACTGTTTTTTTTTTTTAATTTTTATAAACTAGTGACTGTGATCCCACCTTGGTCAGTAGTGAAGCAATCGTTGATGGTGAGGCACACTGGTTTATAAGAGCCTATTCACTCTAGCCTTGAAGACACGTAAATTATAATCAGACAGATTATTTGGAAAAGCTATCACATCCCTGGAATGCAAAGAGCACTCCCTCCCGTTCCTCCAAGAGTAAAAGAAGTTATTTGATGATTTCCCACCTCAAAGAAAGTTTATATTAAATCCAATATTCCTACCATTCAACTAAGGTATTGTAAGCAATAAATTATCTAAATCTAATAACTCCTATTTCTAGAAACCATCAGGTTGATGAGCAAACAACCAGAGAACCAGCACAGACATCTTTCAAAACTAAATTAATTAATGACGCTAATTTCATCTACACCTACAGCACACTACATCAAATCACAACAAATAAAATGTAGTGTCGGTAGTGTCAATTCTCCTACAAAAACACTTTAGCTTGGAAGTTAGCCAGATAAACACTATAAGAAGCATGTGGCAATGCCATACATATCAAAAACATTCAATTCATAACTAATAACTGCTTCAGTTGTACACTTATTCATTAATTTCATATTAAGTGTGTTGGTTGCTTCACACCTCACTGTTCAATTGATTGCAGTTGAATAAGCTGCTTCTTTGTGTGTGTGCATTCAACCTTGCACCATTTGTTTATAATATGGAAGCATGACTAGACATTCAAATGGATTATTAATAAACTACATTGTAGAGATATCAAAACAGACATTACAGTGAACCCACATCAGTACTAATACTTAGAGCTTGGGCTAGCCTTTTCATAGTATTTTTTTTATATGTGGGAAAATCATCCAATGAAATCTCCCACTCTTGGGTGGAGCGACAGGATGTGTCAGACCATGGGTGCCTTCAAGGGAGCCGCAAAGTGCAGCAGTGCTGCTGCCGTCGAGCGGTTCTTCGCGGCTAATTTGAAGGCGCCTTTATACTGACTAAACCCCATTCCTGTTCTGTTGTTGCCTATCATATCAGGACCGAGTCTTTCTTTCAGAAGCAGACCCTTGACCCCAGTAGGCTTTGTCCCTGCTGGGCCTCTATGGTTTGCTGATCTCCATGAGGCGTGCATGGAACATTATGAGCCATAGCCCATTTAGTTTCAATAGAACTTAAGACCAGCTTACACCAGGGCTACTGTTGGCTAAAAAGAGCCATTGCGGATAGCAACTTAAGGATTATGGGTGAGTTTCAGCCACTAGAGTAGACAAAGTTATTTGATGATTTCACAGTCACTGAAATGCAGCTACACTACTACAGACACACTATAAAAGTTTTAGGTATGTCAGACTTGTCTTATCATTAGACTGTCTAGAGTCAAGTGTGTTATCATTATCAACTGCACAATACATAGTTATTTAATCTCACTCTTCACTTTGGCATTGAAAACATGTTATCAGTTGTATGTAAATAAATAAACACTGGAACATTAAATCAACATGTCAGATAACACTGTAAATAATAACATAAAGAATGTCTTATCAAAACAGTAAGTTCAAGTGAGGGAATATCCATTATGAATCACTGCAAAGGCATTTAGTTTAATACTTTAGTTAGTCATTTAGAGACCTATCATTATTCTGATATAATGGAGTATTAATTATTAGCTCTAGCAATACGAAAAATCTCAAATCATGTGATATGCAAGTTAATAAATTGAATAATTTTGTTAGTAAATTTTCTCTGCTTTTCCTATAATTATTTGCTCATTTCAAGACAGATAATAAGGAAAAACTGCCATAGTTACCATTGGTTTTATTGAAAATAAGCAAAGCAACTTGACCAATCTGTATCTGTGTCACCGCCATTCTGTAGGATGCATACTAAGAAAAAACTACAGACCTAGTTTTGTTGTTATTATTAGAAATGAGAAACTGGACTACAATCGTCGAATGAAAAACACAAAGCATGTTTTTGTCACATTGATTCTAATAAATAAAACTGAACAGATTGTTGGACAGATGGATTTGTCTTTTTTTTAAATGTTGTCTGGCATTTGTGCTATTCTACATGCAATTTATTCAAAAGTGTTTTAGGATACAGTAGTCGAATTGATTTTCAGTGTTTATTAATTTATTTGTATTTCAAAATATTGCCTCATCATCAACAGTATTTTATATTATAATTGAGGAAAATAAGATGTACACTAAAATACATAATTTAAACATTTAGTGTGTGTTGCAAGAATGCATTTTATAATCATTTCATATGAAATGAAATCATAATCTGGCCATCTGATTCTACTGTCTGTAGACTAAATAAATAATTCATACTTTACTGCTCTATATCACGCATACAATTCAAATTACATTTTTGAATTAATTTAAAAATTACATAATGCAATAAAACTAGAAATTGGAATACTTGCTGTTGTAAATAAAAGTAAATAACAATAAAATAAACAAACAGTTGGGATGAGGATTTTTAATGCAAAATGATTCTTATAGGAATTTATTATTGTTATTTAACCAGGCAATAGATTTATCCAGCAGTTTTCCTGCTATGCTGGCAGGTAAATAAAATTGTAAGTTATAATGGTACAATAAAAATAATAAGAATGCAGCTGGAGCAGGGGATCTTGATAACTAATGATGTGGGCATATATCTGTTTATAATTTTATTTCACATTCACTGACCTATTTCTAAAACAATGTTTTTAAATTAGAAACCGATAATTTGAACCTTAACACGTTTGTGATAAAGACCGAGGAACCATCTGATGAATCATGCTGCTAAAGTTTACAGCAATGGGTAATGTCTGCTGATGTCATGCAAGCCCCCAATAACCACACCATGTCTGTCCCGTCCACCCGGCTACCGCCCGACGACTTGCACACCAACTTTACTTCCCAGAACTTTAAAATAACATATGCTACCGACGGAAGAAAGGAATGCTGCTACCACATGAAGAAATCACCAAGTACCTTTTATAAGTTCACATTCTTATGTAATATTCCCAGTTTGGACACGTTTCTATAAGGATCCTATTAGTTTAAATTCAAATATTAGTAGGACATCACATGGAAATCGAAGAATTATGCGTAGGAGGCATAAATACCTTTATTTTATGTGTAATCCAATATCCAGAAGAAAGTCGCAGTCCTATTTACACACGAGTACACTGTCATTCATGAAAAATAACACACCATCACTATGCAGCACTACACAAATTTTCACTTAAAATTATATTTTTATGTGAAAATATCACATAATGCGCCATTTTCGCAATAAATCCGAAGGACAGCAATCGGCAATCGCTGCCATCTTTTTTGTCAAATGTCTAAAAACTAAATATAGCGCTTGGAACGAACTCTGGTGTTATTTTTAGAAAATACAACGAAACTTTTTTACAAAACTACTAGCGACATCTTTTCATAACTAATTAAGTGTTCATTTTGACATCAGATGGCGCAGCAAAGACTGAAAGAGATTCGTAAGCTTAACAATAGATGGCGGAATATGTGGCAACTGTGCTGTGGCAAAATTCACTGCAGTTGAAAATGGCTTGACCAATTTTAATCATTTTTTATTTTGTAAAAGTAGCTCATTTTAAAATAGGGGTAGTTTAAAAAATAGGAGAAAAACAATTTAATTTAAAATTAATTGAGAGATGGGAAGTAATTCCCCCGGAAGTAAATCCCAAGCGGCAGATAGTAAATAGGTAAGAGCACTTTTCCCGGGTAGAATTTCTAGATCCTTAATAATATGCCGTTCGTTGTATCTATTTAATAATTATATAAACAATATACCTAGGTACACGTTCCTACATGCATATAAGTATAGATATTGTCACTGGCAACGGCGGATCTAGCCCCCCCCCCCCCGGGCTAGGTCCAAGACGTAGGTGGACCACTAATTAAAATTTTTAAACATATTGTATTTATTTTGGCTCATTATAGCTTTCATGTACCTACTTTTTACCTGTCATTATTATTATAAAAATTAAATAATAACTTCGAGTTACTTGAGGCTCCTGCCCAACCCCAGCCGCCGGGCTGGGGTTGGGCCCTAGCTACCACCGGGATTCCAATCCCGATTTCCGGCCACCGTAGGCGCGGGCTTGCGGGCTGCGAGCAATGGGTAGCTCGCTGTCCGAACGTCCGGTAACTGTCCGGACCGAGCCCAAGTCGTCGACGGTGCGCTCTGTTCCCGCGCACCTCAAGGAGTTGTCAGCAACAGCAGGGGCCCAGCCGGGTCGAAGCCTACTGGGGCCAGGGTTATCCGAAAGGGAAGCTCGGCCCCGGTACGAAATGCGTCAAGGAACGGGGTGGGTTTTTTAGTCAGTAGGAGTCTGACACTATCTCCCGCTCCGCCCAAGGGCGGGAGATGTCATTTGGATGATCTTTACCCACCAAAACAAAAACCACGACTATGTGACCCCCCTGCTGGATGCGCCCTTGGTCACTGGTAGAAGGGTGCTAACAATTATTATTAATTGGTCCGTACGTACCTACGTTCGTCCAGTAACACAATATTTTTTTCAATACACTTACTCGAAAATAGGCTCTTATCGCACGTACTAAGAATACGTTCGACATGCCATGTTTATCATCCTCGTGTTTTTTTTTAATTTATCATAACAAAGGCTTTTTTTCCTATTTCGTCACGGTCTACCGTGTTTTTTTTTTAAAAAGCATAGAGTTGGATACTTTTTATGTTTTAACATTTAATGAAAATCAAAATTGTGTTTTATGAACAGAATTCATGAATAAATAAGATTATTTACACGATAATTTGTTATTAACAACAAATTAACATTATCTATGTTCTAGATTCAAAAATATTTGAATTTCTATTTTTAATATTAAGTAGGTAGGATGTATGTATACGGTTTGATACCTTTGCTTCTTCTTCAACCTGCAAAGGTAAAGCGCGGGAAATAGTAGTTTATGTGACTAGGGGATAAAGCAGTGTCTTTAAGTCGCGGGCGGCATGTTGAATTCCGAACGAAACGAAGGTTGCTGATTTTAATCCCGAACGATAGTGAGGGATTTATAAAATTAACTCCCGAGCATTGCGAGGGAGTTAATAAAGAAACCTGAGTGAAGTGAGGAATTTAAGCCGCCCAAGACAAAGACAGCTTTATCCCCGTGTTGCATACTCTATTTTTTACACCATCTGTGAGATAATTAAAAGACAATTTGGTCGACCAAATCTTATATTTTAGAGAAATATAAGTATTATATTTACAAGTTCATCAAACAAACAAAATTCACTGCTCCAAGATTCTATAGTTTCAATTTTCTGTAATGCTCCCATGTCGTCAGTACGCACGTTTTTTCTATTTTCTTTTTTTTTTTTGTTAGTGGCCAGTTTGAATCATAGTGATTACATACTCTTTGGTTTGAATTTCGAGTCAACTTGTTCGATGCGCCTACATTTTAATTCACAATGTTGACGATTCTTGATGCTCCAAATTCAAATCTCATTATTCCCTAGGGATCGGCCATACTGCATTATCTCCCTAGGCATATAATGACTTGCTTTAAGTGAGGTTTGTATGACGTGTAAAACGACATTATCGAGCAGGTGGTGTAAAAAGTATATTTTTATTTGTGTTATGTATGTATATTTTGTGAAAAAAATGTTGACTTTAAGATTTTAAGAGAATTGTCAGATATTGTGATTAAGTTAAAAAATACTCGCAAGCTATCGCGATTATTTTGCCATCTAATTCAAAACTAAAATGTATGGCAACTTTAGAAAATTTTCTTCATTACAAAATGAACAAAAATGCGTCGTAATTTTCAGAGAAAGTAAGTATTTCTTCGTAAGTGTATTGAAAAACGTCGTTTGATACACGTGAAGATTTGTCACTGCAGCACTCGGCTCCATAACACCCTCGCCTATACGGCTCGGGTGAATTTCGCTTCAGTTGCAATGACAAACTTTCCCCACTTATATCAAAATGTACTATTTCAATACACTTACTTGAAAACCCGCTCTTATTTCCACCGCTTTTAGGCACACAATAGACTGTTTTCCGCACTAGTGCAGAAAAGTGCGCGTGCTCTCCCCGCCACAATTTATTACATTTGTCTTAACAGGCTCGGCGCGCGTCGACCGCTACGAGTCGCCGGTCAACACTCGTTATTCATTTCTTCGTAAGTGTATTGAAAAAGTTCTTTGATACACGTGCAAGGATACTGTAACCCTCGGCCTCCACAACACACTCGGAAGGCTCGTGCGAATTCCGCCTCGGTCGCAAAGGCAAATTTTCTGCACTTGTATCAAAATGTACTGTTTCAATTCATTTACTCGAAAACTGGCTCCGCACTACGATTAGGTTCACCATGCCATGTTTATCACCCTCATGTTTTTTTTTAATTTATCACAACAAGGGCTTTTTCATCCTATTTCGTCACTGTGATTTCTGTTTTTTTTTTTTTTTTAAAGAGGCGTTTATTTTTAAACGGACGAGAGATGCCCGCTGTGGAGGCAGAAATATCTTATCCCTCCACTTTTCATCACCTCATCGGAACATCTTTCCCCTGGACGCGAACTACAGTCGCCAATTTGGAAATCTCTAAACCGACTGCGAACCCAGGTTGGCAGCTGTAAAAACAATCTGGCCAAATCGGGCTTCCTCAACCCATCTCTAACGCAGTGCCAGTGTGGAGCCTCTCCTCAGAACATGCGACACCTGCTGTGCTGCCCATCCTGCAAAACCACCTGCAGTTTTCAGGTTCTATATGAGGCCAACAATAGAGTTGTACAGGTTGCCAAATATTGGTCAGAAAAAATATAATTTGAGAGCATCGACACGCAAAGAAGAAGATTACTTATGTCAAACGCAGAGTTCTATTTCAATTAAGCAAAGTCATTTTGTAATAACTTGATGCGCTGTTTACTGTAAGTACTTAAAATTGGAATATTTTTGATATTAATGATCCTGAAATCCTCATCCGCATTCGCATCCGCGGATGTCGAAATTTCGGCATGCGCAACAACCCTGATACGGGTCAAATAAAAGTGGCATGAGCGTTTTATACTTATGTACGTTAAAGTTTGATGATAATTATTTCAATCTTCGCTTGGCCTACTTTCTTCAGACCTTTTCTTATTATCATTGAAATCCTACATCAATGATTGACGTATCATAAAATAACGTTTAAACGATCTGGCCAGTTTCAGTTGGTCATATCATGACGCGATCCATTCTGAGATCTGATCACAACATATTTTTAAACGACGCTTGAAAGGCAAAATGATATAAATAAGCAACATTGAGTAAACTTTACAGGACATCGATTTAAAGTTATTTTTTTTAGAATAAAACACTCCTGTAAAGTTTTCTCTATGGCGCTTAGATTGTCTTTCAAGTGTCGTAAAGATATACTCAGTGCCGGATTTAAGCTTAGGCAACATAGGCAATATAGTTGCCTATGGGTCGCCACCAAAAGGGGTTCGCCACCACATCACAAAAAAAAAACAAAATTTAATTACATCTATGTATAAAGGCTCAGTAGAAACAAAAAAATACTGTCTTGTTACAAATAGTCAGACGAAAAACTTATGTTTTTTCTTTGTGCGGGAAAAGTTACCGCGCTCTGGTGTATGTTTTTACGCCATCTGGTATCGGCGTCTCCGCAACCTTGAAGATTCCAGGTTCTTAACCCGGGAATCGTCGACAGCATCTTCGCTTTCCATTAGGTGAGATAGCGGTCAAACGCGAACCTATCAACAATACAAAAAAAAAAGTAAAATTTAAAAATCTGTGAGTTCAAGCAGCACGCCGCGCTAGACTAACAGCAGCACAAACGATTTGACCTCCACCACATGCTCTACCCATGGGCCGCCGAAGTCTAAGTCCGGCCCTGGATATAGAGGTACTTATTCGCCTGAAGAACACTTTCCAACTCAATCCTTGTTAGTTTACAACGTAAGTTTCTCCGGTGACAAAAGAATGTATTTCAAACCAAACAATATCGCTTCACTTTCGGTCACCGTTGAATTGTTGAAGGCGGAGATTGTAAAATTGTGTCTCGTTACGTTATGACCGACCGAAATCCGGGCTGACGTCATTTTAGACACATCCTCTTACTTTTTAGTCCAACTGTCGTTATGCATACCTTTCTGAGGTCCGTTTACCTACTTTGGGTCGAAGGATTATACTTACAGAGCTTTTGAGGAGCTTTACATCAGATGTTACGTAAGGTTTACTCAGACTTCCTTATAGAACCAAGCAGGGAGCGCCAAATGGTCGGTTTGTTGTTCATCTGTCGGTCTGTCAAGACTCTTTTTCTCAGGAACACGTGAAGATGTCAAGCTGGAATTTTATGGCGGTAAGTCCCGTCTTTGAAGCGTGGCTGGAAAGACTTCACGGCGTCCTCACCTTCCGCATGACGCAGGTTCTCAACGGACACTAAGGCCCGGCGGCGATCTCTCGCGCCGGGCCTTGGTACAGGCCATGGTCCGGAGCGAGAAGGAGTGGCAGGCGATCGCCTCCTTCTGCGAAGCAGTAATGCTAGCAAAGGAGGAGGCCGACCGCATTAGGCAACGTCGCTCTCGCCGCCGCTGGGATTCCGATTCCGATTTCCAGCCACCGTAGGCGCGAGCTTGCGGACGGCGAGCAATGGGTAGCCCGCTGTCCGATTGTCCGGTAACTGTCCGGACCGAGCCCAAATCGTCGACGGCGCGCACTGTTCCCACGTGCCTCAAGGAGTTGTCAGCTACAGCAAGGGCCCAGCTGGGTTCAAGCCTACTGAGTCCAGGGTTAGTTTCGAGAGAGTTGCTCGAGTCCCGGTATGAAGGCACGAAGGAACGGGGTGGGTTTTTAGTCAGTAAGAGTCTGACACTATCTCCCGCTCCGCCCAAGGGCGGGGGATGTCAAGGATAGGGGTACTAGAGTGAGCGAGAGAAATGCATGGCTCGATTTTTATTTAGGCAATATCCGCTTTTCTGACATTTTACTAGATTTAGTTTAGTGAAACGACATGTCATTGACGACAAATTGGTGATGCTTTTAGAAAGAAGACGTAATAAACAAGAATATTCGTCATCTACCGGGATTTCGTGATATCCCTAGGGATTTCACAAAATCCCTGATATCCTCATTTCCCTGCGACAAATACATATATGGGAAAGGATAATTAATGCATGTATTATACGTCTAACTCTATCTATTTAATTCTTGATACGAGTAACTAGCAACTCCATACATGCAATCCGTTTAGAACTTTTTGAGATTATCACTAACAGACAGACGCGGTGGGGGACTGATATACATTGTAAGGTTAGTTCGCATAGAGGACTAAACTTTCTTCATGAATCACTCCGTCTATTGGTGACAAGTAGTGACAACTGACTGACTTTTTGAGTTCATCGCAAACAGACGGATAGACGCGGACTTTGGTTTATGATAAATATGTTTAATGTGGAATGTTAATCAAGA
The DNA here is from genome assembly GCA_910589285.2 of Mythimna ferrago. Taxonomy (NCBI): domain Eukaryota; kingdom Metazoa; phylum Arthropoda; class Insecta; order Lepidoptera; family Noctuidae; genus Mythimna; species Mythimna ferrago. The sequence goes on from OU342679.1 coordinate 20,193,288, forward strand.
ATGTTGCGTCCAGTATTTACTGAGCCAGGTACTAGAACACTTTATGCCTCAATCATCACACAGGTTTTAAATCCTGATTTATCTTACAAATGGAGGTCACCAAACATTTGCCAATCTCTTTCCTAACATCTCGTGTGGACATGGTACCTGTGTATGGACATAGCGATCTTCAGGCATGGCCGGTTTTGGAGGCTTTCCAATTTCGGAGCGTGCACGTTCCACTAGTTCGTGATAGGTGAGTCTTAGCTTCCTCAGCTCATTACTTCCTTCCGCTAGTTAGTCGAGACACTCGCGGTTCTAGAACACGGCCTGTTTAACAGTGGTACCGAATGGAATTATCTTTGATCACGGCAGTTACGGTCTTAATAACGGTAGGTGTATTAAATACTGAAATTCCTTGAGGTCTTGTAATTGCTCAGTCAATCTGTGGTTGTGGTTACACTTCCATGAAAGTACAGTTAGCTACATCTGTCAGCACCGAATCGCACTTTTCTATGCTTCTATCCTTTTCAGTTATAGTCATCAGTTCCTGGAACGCAAAGGGCAACTCAAGGAACACGAGTGAGTTTCTGTCAATAAAAGTCTGACACTCTGTCTTGCTCCTACAAGCGTGGGAGCCCCCCGGGCTACAAAATGAGAGTTATAGAGTGTGAAAAATTAAACATAAGGGATCGAGTTTTGTAAATTTCCTGGACCAAGTGAGGCTTGTGAGCTTATTTCACTTCAAAAATAAAAGAAGGAAGGAAGGAGTATTTAAGGCGAGAGTGAATAGGTTACTTCTAGGCAAGCGTGCTTCATCGTCGACCATATCATCGCTTACCATCAGGTAAGATGGTGGTCAAACGCAAGCCCATCAATAATAATAATAAAAAACAACGCACGCTTTCATTTTTCCTCCAAAAACAGTTACCCAACTTAATCAAATCACAGGAATGCCTCATGAGTCATGCCTGTAACAGTGTTACCAGTATGCACATCAGCTATTTATTATATAATCTAACCTAACTTTCTTACCCATTCCAGGCGTCGTACACAATCGGTACTCAATCAATAAATTAATGGACGATGCGATAGGTACCTATCTACCTACATGCATTTTGTTTGTTTGTCTATGAATTTGCAGTCGTACGAAATCATGTTTTGCAGTGAGATCTGTTTTTTTTCGGTGGGTAATCATTCAATGACTTCTCTCGCTCTATCTGCTCTATGCCCCTCTCAATACCTTACTAGGTATACAAGAAACTGCCCCCCTTGCCAAGTTACAACCGTTTCGCTTGCGTCAAACGCTTCGTGTTGGCCGCGCCGCCAATTCTTTTGTTCTGACCACGTGACTGAGCGTTGAGATGACGTCATTCCCGTAGATTTGAAGCTTTCTACTAGCGTTACCGATTGCAGATTAGCAACTTGGCTAGGGGTACTGGACTGATAGACCCTGTATATTTCTCCCACATTTTTCTGTTTCTGAAAATCTTCAAATGAAACCTCAAAATAAAATAAAAAAGCCTTTTGTTTCTTGCCGATTAAATTATTGGTAACATATTGTTGATTATTCTATTATAATGATATGACATTTGTATTCATTATTATTTCATTTAAGTATAACATTATTTCGTTTATTCATAAGTATACACCGTTAAATTTTAATCGTTTTAATCTCGTGGAGGGTCGATCCGGTAAATGAAACACTATCGATTTGTAAAGACAAAATTAAAAAATAAAGTACCATTTTTTCCAAACTCGTATTAATTTACGCATGTACGAAATTAATTTCTTTAAGAAAACGTCAGCTGAGCGAGTTCAATGACCTGTAGGTAGTAGTCGGCGTTGCGTACAAACTACCTACAGGTCATTGAACTCACTCAGCTGACGTTTTCTTAAATAAATTAATTTCGTACATGCGTAAATTAATACGAGTTTGGAAAAAAAGATACTTTTCGGATGGAACCGAAACTTGCTGAAGAATTGGTGAAGGCGGGCGGAAATCCATGAGGTCATCAGGGTTGGTTCTTGACTGGTTTTCAGACATGTTGTAGCGAAAACTTCAGTATAAAGTTGATAACTGATTTATTGTAACGAATCACAATCAAATAATTAACTAGTTAAATTAATAAATCACTTCACTAAATAAACAAACTAACTTTAACAATAAATTACAATTATGACTCAGGTGTGATCTGCATCACAATTCAGAGGTGTTGACGTTGCGACTGCTTCGGTCCAAGTGACCCGAGCCGGCTAGCGCGCCGCCTTATAATAGCTCGCCCCCACCTCGCCTGACTCATAGAGTGGTACGATGATGTCACGTTGCGCACGCGCGCCTTTCTTTGTGTTTTTCATACTTAACGCCGACACGGCCATTCTGCACCAAGGTCGCCCTCGACCTTAAAAAGAGAAAAAATGCGCAGTATATTAAGGTTCAACTAGTACTTGAGGTGACTAGTTGCCTAAACCAACATAAAACTCTTGTCCAAACAAGTCTTTTTACTAGAGTAAGGAGGCCCCTGTCCTCAACTTACGTAACATATTACAAAAGTAAGGAGGCCCCTGTCCTCAACTTACGTTACATATTACAAAAGTAAGGAGGCCCCTGTCCTCAACTTACATTCACTACATATGACAAAGTAAGGAGGCCCCTGTCCTCAACTTACGTTCGACTCATCATGCAAAAGTAAGGAGGCCCCTGTCCTCAACTTACGTTCGATACATATTGCATAAGTAAGGAGGCCCCTGTCCTCAACTTACGTTCAATATATGTATTGAACGTAAGTTGAGGACAGGGATTGCAAAAATAAGGAGGCCCCTGTCCTCAACTTATATTATGAACAGGTCATGCAATACTTTTTATACAGTTCTAGAGTAAAGAAAATTATTACCTCTACTACTGTAGACTTTCCTCCTGAAGTTGAGTCGAATCGTTAGGAGTATTCAGCCGGTTCTCATTTGGCTCTGTTATTACAATCAGTTCATCTTGCGCCGACACGGAGTCCTGATTTATGCTTCCATTTGGTTTAGGTGCAAGCCGTAGCTGATCATGAGCTACTTTCTTTGGTCGTCCGCGCCCTGTTATTTTCTTTACTTGGTAACGATCGTTTGGCAATATTTTCCATATAACATAAGCATCCGGGTATTTTAGATCAAGTCCGATTTGAGACCTAGGGTTAGTCTTGAATAGAACTATGTCATCCTTTTTAAACCTTTTTACTTTGGCTTTACCTTGATCAAATCTTGCTTTGTCTTCTTTTCCTTGTGTATCAATTTTCTTTTGTATGTAACTGTCAAGTTGATTTCGACTTACAGTTCCTTCTTCTTCGTCAATCAAGGATACTAATTCCGGTGGTACGGCACATTGTCTGCCGGTCAGAGCTTTAATCGGACTAACATTTGTGGTTTTGTTTTTAGTACAATTGATTGCCAACTGAAGAGCTTCCAATCCTCTCTTCCAGTTTTGAGTTTCATAATTGCGAATGATTGTCAATCCATTTTTAACAACGGCCATCATTCGCTCCACCTGTCCGTTAGCCCGACTAACCCCTGGAGCTATGAAGTGTTGGTGGATGTTGTGATGTTTACAAAATTCTTCAAATTCGGCTTTAAAAGCTGTATCCTGGTCACTTATGATTTGTCTTGGTGCTCCAAATAGAGATACAACATGTTTCAGTGCTTGCAGCATTGAGTTGGCTGTCTTGTTAGTCGCGTAAGTTAAGGTCACAAACTTAGTGTAAGCATCAATAATAACGACGACATATTCATGCTTGTTATTCCTTTTGGTAAGATGACCAGTCATATCTATGTGGATGGTATCGAAGGGAATTGGTTTCTTCTCTATGGGGTACATTTGTACTTGTTTGGCTCCGGAAGGACCTTTACTGGTTTTGCATATAACGCAATTTTCTACGAACCTTCTTATAGTGGTAGACATCTCGGGAAACCAGTAATTTTCCCGAATTTTACCAAGAGTCTTCTCCCATCCAAAATGTTTTAGCGCAGTATGGTAGGCATTAATAATGCTCCATTGGTATGATTTTGGAACCACTTTTTTCCACTTTTTACATCCAGGCTCTTCATCGTCATAACAGTGTTCCAAAACAAGATTATTCATGCGGTACTCACTCATTTCTTCATTTTGTTCCAACTTCTTAATAATTTGGGCTAATTCTGCATCACGCCTTTGCTCAATTTTTAACCATGTGTCAACATTTTGCGCCAAGTTAATGCACGCTATAGGATTTCGGCTGAAGAAATCTGCATGTTTCATTCGGTTTCCTTGACGATATTCTATCTTAAAGTCGTAATTTTGGAGAAAGGACCACCATCTGTGAATCCTGGGTAAGAGTTCATGTTTGCTTGATGACGATTTTATGGCGTTGCAGTCGGTAACGATAGTAAAAGATCTACCGTAAAGATATTGTCTGAAGTGTTTTATAGCCCTTACTACGGCAAGCGTTTCTAACTCGTACGAGTGGTAGTGGCTTTCTGGTTCTGTAGTTCTCATACTCATGTAAGCAATCACGTGCTGCCGGCCTTCTTGTATTTGAATGAGGACGGCACCCAACCCAGAGCTACTAGCGTCCGTATGTAGTTCTATAGGAAGTCCTTCTTGAAAAATTGTTAGAACTGGTGTTGAAGTCAGTCGACGAATAATATCAAGTCTGACACTTTCACATTCTGCGGTCCATTGAAATTGGGCGTCCTTCTTTGTTAAGTTGTAAAGTGGTATTAAACGTTCAGAGAAAGATGGTATAAAGCGTCTGAAGTATCCAGCCAAGCCACAAAATTGACGTACCTGTTTCACGTTTGTGGGTACAGCAGATTTTTCTAAAGCCTCAACCTTCCTTGGGCTTGGTCGAACAGTACCTTTTGTTATCAGATTTCCGAGATACTCAATTGATATCTTGAAGAAAGAGCATTTCTTTGCATTCACCGTAAATCCGGCCTTGGTTAACGCTGCCAAGACCTTGTCCAATATCTGTAATCCTTCAGTGAATGTTTTACACTTTATCAACACATCATCCATGTAGACCAAGATATTATCTAGTAAAGGTCGTAACGCAGTTATTATTGCACGTTGAAATACAGCTGGCGCGTTCATGAGCCCAAATGGCATTCTTGTGTATTCATATAAGCCATCAGGTGTAATAAAGGCAGTTTTCGGCACAGACTCTTCTTTAATTGGGATTTGATAAAAACCCTGCGCCATATCTAAACTGATGAAATAAGTGGCATCTGACAATCGGTCGATCTGATCGGAAATGATTGGCAGTGGAAACTTGATGGAAACAGTATTTTTGTTCAACTCTCTATAGTCGGTGCACATTCGATCATCTCCATTCTTTTTCTTAACGAGTATCACAGGGCTGGCAAATTCTGATGTACTTTCTCTGACGATTCCGTTAACCATTAACTCACTAATGATGTCCTTTAATTTCTGTCTTTCAGTTGGGGCCATTCGATAAGGTCTTCTAGATACTATTTTAGCAGGATCTTTTAACTGGATTTCCAAGCTTCCCGTAGTCACTTGTTTCTTTGGAATGCCGGTAGCAAATGTCTCATTATATTTAAGCAATACTTTCTTCAATTCGCATATTTCATCTTCATTAGTCAAATCAGTGTCCAAATCGATGAAGGGGTCGTCGGATGTATCGATATTTAAAATGGTTGACTGTCTCATCACGATAGCGCCCTTCTCGGTAATAAGTACACTCAAACCTGTACCCTTCACTATTTCGGCTCCAATCAAAATGCCACAAGGCGTTTCGTGGTCTTCCACAATGTAAAAGGCAATTTCCACAAAAACGCCGTTTATGTCACACGTTGCATTGATTTTTTGGCAGGACAGAATCGGGATGCTTTCACTTCCGATGCCTTTTAGCATTAACGCACAATCTTCACGTTTTCCAGGTATACTTTGACTAATGGAACGTCTTACTAAGGAACGTGCTGCACCACTGTCATAGAATGCTGTAAATTTGTGACCGTTGATTTTAACAGCCATTGGTGTTAATATTTCTTCTTGTTCTCTGGCCAAATTAACTTTTTCAGCTTCATCTGCCATCTTCTTAAAGCAAGACGACTCAATATGACCAATTTTGTCACAGTAATTACACTTGGGTTTTTGGCGTTCTGTGCGGTTCGAGGACTCGTTGGAATTAGTCGTACTTAGCAACGGCTTAGGGCCGTCCGACCGTGTCTTCTCGTTGGCTTTATCACATTGTGCTTGCACATGTCCAGGTTTCCCACATTTAAAACAAAGCATAGTATCATCTCTATTGTTTCTCAATCTTGGCCGTTTCGCAGGTGGTTCACCCTGTCGAGGTTCTCGCTGTTTAATTGTAGCTGCCACCGAAATTAATTCAGGAACTGTGGAACATTTACTAGACAACAGACGTAATCGAAGGAACTCATTGTCCACACAGCCAATTACGGCTTCGACAGCATCCTTGTCCTTGTCACCATTGATGACTCGTTTCCAGATGTTCCAAGCTCTGGTAATGGATTCAGCTGGATGTGCCATATCAAATTTAAAACTTCGCAACTTCACTATATCGTTTGAGTACCGTGCTTCGGGTTCAAAAGTTTGTATTAATGCTTCTCGCATGTCTGACCATACTGGCGACTTCACTAACCATGTATCTCCAAGAGGTTTAGCGCGACCCAGTAGTAAGCCAGCTATTTTTGTACATACTTCGTAATCGGTCATTTGCCAGTGATTCTTTGCCCTGTCCACATGCTCGCACCAGTCCCGTACTGGTACATCACCATCAGGGTCAAAAGATGCGATATAAATTTCACTGAGTCTTGGTCGTTTTGCTGGTGCCGCGGCCTGACTTAACAGTCCAGCTAAAAACTCACGATTAGCCTGCATACTCGCTTGCTGCTGTCTTGTTAAATTTTCAATGATTCCGGCTAATGCAGACAAGGCCTGGTTGGTGCCAAAGGTGCTGGTACTTTCTTCTATGCGTGCAGATGGAGCTGTAGAAGCCCCAAGGTCCATCCCACTTCTGATTTCGGATGGAACCGAAACTTGCTGAAGAATTGGTGAAGGCGGGCGGAAATCCATGAGGTCATCAGGGTTGGTTCTTGACTGGTTTTCAGACATGTTGTAGCGAAAACTTCAGTATAAAGTTGATAACTGATTTATTGTAACGAATCACAATCAAATAATTAACTAGTTAAATTAATAAATCACTTCACTAAATAAACAAACTAACTTTAACAATAAATTACAATTATGACTCAGGTGTGATCTGCATCACAATTCAGAGGTGTTGACGTTGCGACTGCTTCGGTCCAAGTGACCCGAGCCGGCTAGCGCGCCGCCTTATAATAGCTCGCCCCCACCTCGCCTGACTCATAGAGTGGTACGATGATGTCACGTTGCGCACGCGCGCCTTTCTTTGTGTTTTTCATACTTAACGCCGACATACTTTATTTTTTACTTTTATCTTTACAAATCGATAGTGTTTCATGTACCGGATCGACCCTCCGCGGGATTAAAACGATTAAAATTTAGCGGTGTATACATTTAAATTATATTTTTAAATATTCAATATAAAATTAAAAAAAACATTTAAAAATATAAAAAATAGTAGCCCAACGGTATCGAGAACGGGGTCCAAGCTACCGGCGATCAGGGCTATAATAAATAAGTATATTTATTATTCTTCATTATTATATCTGCATAACTACCTACCTATTAACATTAAATTAAAGTGATGCAAGACTCCTCCAGAGCCTGTTACACATGTCGGTATCCATTACGCATTTAACTGGTTACGATGGCACTGGAGTTAATCCAATCCAATCCCATCCTACCCAGTTATGTCACCGAACTACTGAAAACTTACGTTTGTTTCATCCAACAAACCACTTCCTCCGAACAGGATCTGTCAACAGCGGAAATGACCGCAAACAGAGTCACGGGCCACAGCTAGTAGCTAATAAGTGTATAACGTAACGTGTGCGTCACGACGTTTGTACGGCGACTTGTTTGCGTGTAGTTAGCGTGCAGGGACCGGTGAAAGTGTTTACGTAATGGTGCACCGGGCCTGCGCCTGCGCCGAGCCGCTGCAACTTAAAACTGCTTAGGTAAAAGGTACATAATATTAACACTCATTAACTCTATGCGTTCGTGTATTGATTATGCTCGGGTTAACTAGGGGATTGGAATGCTAAGAAACTGCTGTTGCATCTAGCTTCGTCGAGTTTTTTATTCATTACAGTTTCGCTGTGTTGAAGAGTTTATTGTACGGTCAGCAAAACCATTTTAGTTAACACAGTGTAAATTCAATTCAAAATTAAAAATATTTTATTTCACACTAGCTTTTGCCCACAGTTTCGCCCACGTACATAAAATAGCCTATCATCATCATCATCATCATTTCAGCCGATACACGTCCACTGTTGGACATAGGCCTCCCCCAAGCGTCGCCAAATAGCCTATGTCACTCAGAAATAAAGCCGCTTTCTATCAGTGAAAAAATTTTAGGAATCGGACCAGTACTTCTAGAGATTATCTCCTACAAACAAAAAAATAAAAAACAAACTTTACTTACCTGTTTATTATATTAATGGGGGCTACATAGGCACATAAAAAACGTCAGAAGCTAGTGCAAAGTTCCAAATTGGTCGTTGTGTTTGACCTACATTTCTTAACCTACTCTCCTGTCGCAGGTCTGCTAGAAGAAATTTCTTTTGAAATGAGCAGCACCTTTGTACTCTTCTATGTCCATTTGTTCTTTTCGTTGTGTACATAAATAAGTAGGTAGGTTAGTTCTGTACCTCAGAGGTAAACAACAGCAAGTGCCAAAAAGTAAATTTTACAGGAGAGGCAAAAACGCGCGGATAGAAACTTTGAATGTATTTTTGACATAGTTGCTTTAAAGATATTGAAACAAACTCAATTATATTTTTTATAATTATTAGATGGAATTATTATGTATTACACATAATTAAAGTTTAGAACAACATTAAGTGCGCGTAAAGCTGAGGAGTAAATAATCTTATCATCATTTTAAGTCCCATACCCGATCTGTTTTTGTCATTTACGATTGGATATTTCTCTTCTTAGATGTCGTAGGACTTGATGCCCTATACCATTACGTAGACCTGATTCTTACGATTTTAACAGTGCAAAAAAAAACATATTTTAAAAAAAGTGGAGTTACTATTGGATACCTCTGAGGTACAGAGTTATTTTCGGGTTTTCAGTGATGATGATTTAAAAAACTGAAATATTCAGTGACATTCGTGGCTAACTGACTTTCGAATACGGAATTCGGATACAAGTAGGTTATTTTCTAATCTAATTAAAATGATTCCAATTTGCTTATGATTTGCTTATAAATGCTTTTATATTTATGATTTCGACTGAAATGGAAGACTGTGGAATAGAATAATACTTTGTATTGTACGCCAAAACTAGATTTTAGAATCTAGATTTTCCGGTTTCCTAAGATAATAGAAACGCCTTAGCAGCTGCCAGCCCGGCCATGCTCTAAAATTCTTAAATTATGAAAAAATATATTAAAGTATTAATATTAATATATTCTCCTTATATATTATCTTTAATTATTTACGAGTATGTATACTGTACAGTGTACACATATACCACACAGTATAGTATTTTTAACTGACTTCGAAAAGAGGAGGTTCTATTTTCGGCTGAATGTATGTTTTTTTTTTATGTATGTTCACCGATATCTCGGTCAATTGTGGACCGATTTCAAAAATTATTTTTTTGATTGAAAGGTTATGCTTCCAAGTTAGTCCCATAGAAATATTGTTATGATCTGATCATGAACTTCGAAGATATGGAACAGAACTCCTCATAGGATCACAGCAGAATTGTCTTAACAAGTAGAATTGCTGTGCGTGCGTGTGCGTGTAGTCGATGACTGACTGAAAAAAAGGGGGGGGTGTATCGAACTGATCTGGTGATGAAGCCGGAAGGTAAATTAATGTAATCTAACCATGTTTGGGGTTATTAGAATCGTTCTGAGATGCACTCTGGTCATGAGGTATTTCGACCATGGCTTATACCAAGGCCCGGCATGAGAAACCGCCGCCGCCGATCGCCCTCACGAGAGCACGGCGATGCTCTTCCCAAGCGCGGCACACCTCTACTGTGTGCTCCACCGTGGCGACACCCGGAACCTGAATCCGGTGCAGGAACCTCTCGAACTTACCATGTCCGGTAAGAACCTGCGTCATGCGGAAGGTGACGACGCCATGAGGTCTTTCCAGCCACGCCTCAAAGAGGGGACTTACCGCCATAATTGTGGCGTGGCCAGCACTAGGTTGCGATAGTCGCTGACGCCATTTCACCATGAGATCCCGCCGGAGCTCTGTCCGCCATGCCGCGACTTGTCGCGGCAGCGAACTTTCGCCCCGGCGTTGCATCTCCACTCGCAAATCAAATCGTGCATGTGTGCAAGGACTGTAGCCTCCAGATCCCATGGTGGAAGGCCAGCAAGGAGGCTCGCCGCTTCGTGGAAAACCGTACGGTATCCCCGCACCATCCATATTGCCATGACCCTCTGGCATGCGTTCAGCTGGGCCTTCGGTTGCTGACGCAGCGACGGCGCCCACACTGGCACACCACAAAGGGCCATGGACCGATCGATTCCCGCGTAGAGCCACCGGCAAGAGGCGTCTGGGCCCCTAAGGTTGGGCAGGAGCAGCTTGAGAGCAGCCCCGTCACATCGACCCATCCGAAGAACAATGTTACATTTGAAATTTACTAGGTTTTCAGGAGAACCATTCAAAGTTCACCCCATACTTAAGAGGTGAACTTTGAATGGCTCTCCTGAAAACCTAGTAAATTTCAAATGTAACATTGTTCTTCGGATGGGTCGACATAGTCGTGGTCAAGTCACACGAAGTTATTATTTAATTTTTATAATTATAAATACAGGTAAATGAAATATAGTAGGTAGGTAGGTACATAAAATCATGACCCCCATGACCCCCCCGCTCCCTGGATCCGCCCTTGCTACAAAATAACTTTTATTTTGGAAGTCGGTGTTAATAACGAAGAGACAAAACTATCTACGAGTATTATAGAAACACCGACTTGCGAAAATAAAGTTATTTTGTACCTTTCAGTGTTTTTTAACATTGAAGTCGGTTTAATTTCTTTTTTTGTAATTTTTTTCCCCCCAAAATTTGACTAATGCCTTCTTACTTAGGTCGGCCTATAATCTACCACTACTGAACATAAGGTGTAATTAATAAAAAAGTTGTTATTTAAGTTGTTTGTATCTAACGTCTTTATAATGCGTGATTGGCTGCAATTTCCTCTATTTATTACCGAAAAAACCTTTGAAAATAGGAACAGCTAGAGTTACATACCTAATCACAGTTCGTAATTTATCTTCTAAACAAAATGCCAAAGTGTGCCCAAAGCAAATCGGCCGATGACGAATGTTATTTTTACACAAAAGGAGAGTCACATAACATATACATATTATCATTTTCCGGTTAGCGGAAATGAACTATGATGTACGAGATTGCTATAAATAACCTGATTATATAACATCGACGTAATTAAAAACTATTGAACATACCATTATAGTGTCTATTGGTAGAGCCTATGAAAGAGTGGTTTTTAGGGTTCCGTACCCAAAGAGTAAAACGGGACCCTATTACTAAGACTCCGCTGTCCGTCCGTCTGTCTGTCTATCTGTGCGTCTGTCACCAGCAGGGACTCAAACTGTAACCGTAATAATGTTTTTAACACTGTTTTTTAAAACAGTTTTAACAGAGAAACACTTTTAAAGTGTAACAGATACAATAATGTTACCGAATCAAACTGTAATCTGTTATATGTGTTAATAAGTGTTAATATGACACACATTGTTAGTTGTCTCTTTTTTTATATGTAATAATTTATTAGTGTCTACATGTTGTTACTACATTGTGTGTATATACGACTGTGTATGCCAAATAAAATATTTTTCTTTCTTTCTTTCTTTCTTTATATGTGTAACTGAAATAATTGCACAGTACCATAAATAAATAAATTGTAACTTTGGCAACGCTGCGTTTACCTGTTACACTTATTAACACTGGTAACACTTTTATATCTGTTACAGATATGTTACGGTTACACTTTTTTAAGTGTTTTGGGTTAACACTTTGAAAACACATATATAAGTGTTACATTTTTGATTCTGTTACACATTCAACATGTAACACTTATAATTCTGTAACCTTTATGAAGGTTTTTTTAAGTCCCTGGTCACCAGGCTGTATCTCATGAACCGTGATAGGTAGACAGTTGAAATTGAGCCGCTATAACAACAAATACTAAAAACAGAATAAAATAAATATTTAAATGGGGCTCCCGTGCAACAAACGTGACTTTTTTGCCGTTTATAAGAGGAACCCTTCGTGCACGAGTCTGACTTGTACTTGGCTGGTTTTTTAACAAAAGAACAAGTATTAAAAAACAGAATAAAAATGCTCACAAATCATATTTAATTGTCACCCAATTTGTAGTATAAAATGTGCATGAGCATGCCAAAATAACTGAACAACACTAAAAAACGAGGTAACTGCAATAATAAAGCGAATATTTAGCTTTCACGGCCTTTGCAGAATAAAACTAAACACAATTTTTAAAGGCTATTTTTAAAACCGCCAACACTTTTGGTTTGACAGATCCTGTCAAGCTGATGTGATGTAAATGGCTATCAATATAAAAAATCAGCTTTCACACAGCATATAATTAATTACGATCGAACAGATTATATTAAAATACTGATAGACTTTCATTCATCATTTTATTGTCTTTCTATTTTGACATTAACGTAAACGGTACATGGTGGACATCCCACCCATATGTACAAAGCGGGGAACGTTTTGAGAACACATTCATTATGTGCAGCTAAGGAGTGGAATTCCCTGCCGGAGTCTGTGTTTCCTGATAGCTATAACCTAGGGGTCTTTAAGTCGAGAGTGAATAGATTGCTTCTAGGCAAGCGTGTTCCATCGTCGGCCACATCATCGCTTACCATTAGGTGAGATAGTGGTCAAACACGAGCCTATATATTATAAAAAAGAGTAAAAATGAAGTCTTTAAGTAGGCGTATGAGTGGAAATTAAACGAAAATTCGCAGAAAAAGTGAAGGCTTCTGCCTTTAACGATTTTTAAACTAGGTATATTTGTTCTTCGCAAGTTTAGTTATGCAAACAAACAAAACAATTCTAACTACGATTGCGACATGCCAAGCAGTGGGAAGTAGTCTCATTTTACGTCTTGCCTGTTACGGTGGTGGGCACACGGCGGCCGGAAGTGACGGCACGGACATTTAACTTGATGCCTCTCATTTATTAGTTAGCAAAAACTGAGGTGGCAAACAATATCAGACAAGAGCATTGATGTAACAGCTGTTGCGCGCGCAGGGGGACGATACTTTTCTCTCGAGTTTCTCCGGCGGCGCGTGCGCAGTCGAACCTCCGCCGCGGGAAAACACGCGCGTCTTTAACTCTGTACCGTACTCGTTAACGTATCTTCCTTCACGCTCAACTAACTTATGAGCGAAATTATAGGATTACATTAAGAAATTTGTGTGAAACCCCAGTTGTAAAGGCGAGCATTGTGTTTGTGTAATTGATAGGCTAATAGAAAGTTGGTTACCTTGTTGCCTGGGTGAACAAACGAATAAACACCGTATATTTTACAAGTTGTGCACCAGTGCCGGTGGACTAACTGTAAGGTTTGTTAAATTCACTTTTTAATACATTAACAAATGTTGTTTTTAATTACTAACATAATGTATCGTAATAATATTAAGTTTATTTTCAGACTACATTTGTCCATAGTTTTATTAGTATTGGTATGTTAGTTATAATAATGCTTAAATAATTAGGTTAGTATTTTTAGTTTTACTATTTATTCATTTTATTTATGACTCCACCCGGTGTCTCTGCAAGGGACAGTCCGGTCTGGCAGCAATAATTTTCAAAATGGTGTAATAATAGTTGTATGTTGCTTGACTACTTTAATGCTGTGTTGCTAACTCAAACAGTTGAACAATGTCCATTAATCAATATTAATAATAATTTTATTTTGATAAATTATAACACGACCACGGCCACACATATATAATTTAAGAAAAATAGATAAGAATACAACAACAATGAAAACATAAGAACAGAATAACAAGAATAATTAACACAAGAAAAACTGAACTTCAGTCCACTTTGAAAAGACTGGATAACTTACCTACTTGAAGAATGATTTCTATTTCAGCAATAACATAGATCGCAAGAAACTATTGATTTACAGCTTTGATCACCTCATAGTTGCTCGTGGTACCCATTAAATTAATATGCACCTGATTTCGATAAATTGAGAATGAAGACATAAGAAATCTTATCGCAATGGTGCCAAATAACTAAATATTGTTTTGACACCAATCCGATAAACATTGTTTCCGCTGAGCGCTTTCTTTTAACAAAACTATAAATATAGAATTAATTAAAAGTTTCGCAAATCAAAAAGAGTCTTGATTCTCCAGTGCCATGCACATCTCTACATAATTATCTAATTGCACTAAGAGTAGGTTAAATTAGATTTTATCTTAATTAAACCTAGGAATAAACTAGCTTTTGCTAGGCACCTAACTGAACTGTCGAAATAAGGTGCTAACTGCGCTAACATGGTATTATTATGACACCTGTTATACTTATAATTGAGTATAAATCATGTGAACGAAATCATTTCATAGAACTGGTTGTAATTATCAGAATGCCCTCCATTTCTTTCGTGTCCATTGTAGGGAAAACAATCGGCTGTACTCCCACGGCACCGATACTGCTCAAACTGGTTTCTTTTGACTTCTCCTCGCCGTTTACCGTAATTACACATTACACGAGGCACGAATACATTTAATGGGTAACAAATACACGAACTAAATGATGTTTCGAACGTAAATTACTTTCTTATTACATGTAAGTGAGAGCAATTTGAGGAAGAGGAACGTACCTATTAACGGCTCAAGCCGACCAGTGCCATAAAACAGAAGCCTAGTCTGTCTAAAAAGTCAAACGACTTGACGAATAACCTTATTAAGGTGAAATGAAATCTGATGTAGTCAACACTGGTTCAACAATTAAGGTTGATTAAGAGATCTTAATCATTGTTTACTAATAGAAGAAGAACATTCTTAAAAGTATCGAATATGTATTTTTTAAATGAATAAATATTCTACAAAATTCCCAAGTTGTTTGGCTTTTTAGACAGACTCTACTCTCCTTGATAACGGCTAGGTCAATGGTTTTGAAAAAAAAACATAAGTTTATTATTATAAACTCATCTAAAACATTATCAACGTATGACTAATACTTTTGGCAAAGATAACGACATGACTTTTTCACATGTTTTCCCTACTCCTTAGTACCCTATTCCGTAGCATTACATATACTACGTACATTTTGTAAATAAATCAATATTTCGCAAAGAAAATGGATTTATGAGTCAGCGGGCTCTATCCGGGCGCAGCTGGCCGGAATTAAACGCACACACCGCCTAGGCAGCAAGCGGCAGTACGAGTATGTGTCCATTTAACTCCGGCCAAATATTCAAGGGGTTATACTGCAGTGCAGCGTGCAGTACCTACCTACGCAATGCGCAGGAACTGATGGCGAAAAGATAAAAAGAAAGCGTTAGTCAATGGTGTGTTAATGATGTTATGATTGATGGTTTTAAGAAAACGAACCAGTGCAGAGCCAGTGCAAATGACCATGGTAACAACGCAAAAAGGTCGTACAGTTTACTAATGAATGAAAATGATGCGAGAAAATATAGAGTCAAGACTCTAATTTGCTACAATTTCTTTGTTTTTAGTAATATTAGGAATTACTCCAGGTGAGTGCGTTCACAGATGTATGTGAGTATTTTGTGTATGTGTGTAACCTCACATACACAAAATACCCAAATCCGGAACAATTATCTATAGGTCATACACATATTTGTCCATTCGATAATCGAACCAGCAACGCACAGTGCAGTAGCCAATTGTGTCATCAAGTCGTCGTTGTCTACCTATATTTCTTTTCTCAAAAATCGGGAAACGTTTTCTCAAAAACAAGGAAATGTGAATGGAGTAAATCCGGAAAAAAACTGCATACGCTTGTTACATTTGACGTTCAATTTACGCAAAGTGGATACTTAGAGTGCCAAGCATATTGCCAACATGCATTTGCTCAACTCGATTAGGTATGTATCTAGGTTTGAAAGGGGAAAATGGGGCAATAGTGCACTGAAGGTAATGTGATACTAACTGCCACTCTACGTGAAGCATGAAACATCGTACATGGACGACATACACATGGCCATAAATGACCATAGTCGCCGAGGGTATTGTCTTAAGAAATAGTGTTATAGCCAAGCCAAAGCGGAGTAGATATAGTCAGAGTCACTGAATTGCTTTTGTGCTGTAAGGTTTATTCTTTGAAATAATCACTATAACTTAATTATGTTATTTATAAAATCACTAAACCCACCTAGCGGCTTGACAGCCGTTCTAACTCAAGTGACTTATGAAAGTAATTCTTTATTTTTCTTATCCTCCTAATGTTATGAACGCGCAAGTTTGTATGTATGGATGTTTGTTTACTCTTTCACGGAAGACTACTGAATGGATTTCAATGAAACTTGGTACACGGGTAGATCATGTCCTAGCCACTTGTTTCTCACTGTTTAATCCGGGAGTATGTTTCCTTGGGATATTTTTTACAGTCACGCGGGTGAAGCCGCAGGCAGCAGTTTTGTTTGTTTTGTTAGCCTGGTCTGTCCCACTCCTAGGCAAGGCCTCCCTGCACTCCTTCCATCTTTCGCGCGCTGGCAGCAGTTAGTTCTATTTAAAGAATAAACCTTAAAACATAATATATGATGTCTTGTCAGCTTTTAGTAGATGCGATTTCCTTCGATATCAGTATCACAGTATTCACAGTAGACAGTAGTACATAGTTGGCGTATGTTTTCGCTGATTGTTTTTGTCAACAATGAGTTTTTCTCGACTTGCGGTAATATCTCTCTGTCATAGTTACACCAGCATGCATTGTGCGTTACTCACTTCTTCTTACGTAAACCTTATACTATGTGACATAAACAACGCGAAACGGCAACAATATCTCCCTCTTGGCATAATTCACACATTAGTTGCGTCGAAGAAACACCTAGATTGCCAAAGAAGGTCGATTCATTCGTTACTTGTTCATACAACCAAAAAAAAGGGTTACACATTCAGAATGCACAGCGTAAAACAATTGGTGTTGCCGTTCACTGAATGCCAATATGTTGAAACCGACTTAACGTGATATATTTATCAATCAGGCTGTGGGTTTACGAAAGTCTGGCGCGGTACCACCGAGGTAACGGTCGACAGAGTGCGCCACCTAATAAAGGTGTGTTTTAATATATGTTAATTCTATGCAAGTGTTTTGTAGTTAACGGACCAATCATACAAACAAACATGACAGGAACAGCCGCTTTCAGGCGATAAAAAGGGTGCGTATCGTAATCATGATATCGTGATGGCCTAGTGGCTAAGACACCAGCCAGCAATGGGAATTTTTCGATTCATATAATATATAAGTATATATACAATATTGTTGTATACCGCGGAAGTCGAAAATTTCTTTACACGATCAACCTACACCAAGTAGGTCGACTGTATAGTTTCACACAGTGCTAAATATAATAAAGTTAATTTAAACCTATATTTGGATTTGTTATAGATTCACGGAGAATTGAGTAAAATATAAACAGACAAATAAACGCCGTCACTCTTGAAAACTAGTAAAATTTTACTTGCGCGATGTCGTTGTTTAGGCAACGATGTGTTGTCTAAGTTTATCTAGGACATTACTGACACCCCGTAGATCTTTAACAGTCGTTACAGGTATTCAGACACCAGAAAGTCTGGCCATCAGTCTGTCCAAGAAAAATATTGTTGAGGAACGAAACGTATTTGGTCGGATACGATATTTCTCCAACTTGCTGGACAAATATCGTGTTGTCCAGTAACTGGGTTATGGCAGTCTGATAGCAGTCGCTCCACGTAAAACTGAAGCCGTATCGAAACTAGTTGGGAAAAGACTACTCGGAAATGATAATGATCGTAATCATAAATAGGCGGAAAGACACACAAATTGAATTACCTTACTAATATTAATATTACCATACCCTTATTATCCCATCGCTAAGCAAAAGCTCTCAATCCTTCCAACAATCATGATTTTTCACTTCTTTTTTCCAATTCTTAAGGAAGACATCCAGGTCGTCTGACCATCTTCTGCGTCGTCAATTAACCCACTAACCTTCAATATTTACTTCCGCTATAATACATGTTATTAAAGTTAACTGTGTGTAATCGTCGTTATTACTGGCACTAGATCCAAGAACACAATTAGGCCGTCACCGTGTAACCTCGACCTGTAAACGCTTCAGAATGTCCTAGCAACCGGACTAGCCACTCCTACTTAGTGCCCAAGTATCTATATTACACCTGCGTAATATATATCCAGCGCCTGCTACTACGCCTCTCCTTCTTTTTGTGTCGATGTTCTCAAACTATTTTTTTTACTGACCCTTATTTGGCAACCTATATAGCTCTTAATACTTACTCAGCTACTACGCTGAAAAAGAAATACATTTCGTTCATTTGCAGCAAGAAAGGAAACTTGTATCTTTTTAAATAATTAATGGTTTATAATCATCTTCACATTACTGCTTTTCTAAGCAAACCGATTTATGGCACAATACATCGGTTGGGGGTCATAATAGAAATAATTTTTGTGTCTTATATTACATAGGTTGAATTGACAGCAGGCAAACAATTTCAATTATCTTTAAATAGAACTTAGGATCCCATTAAAAAGTAATAAACTTCAGATTAATTCGGGATTTGTATTCACGACGCATATCACGATTATCGTCGTCGATCGTCGGAACTAAGTACTGTTTATCATATTAATTTTATATTAGTCCATTGGTTCTCAACATATAAACAGCGGACCAACAGTGGTTCACAAGAGATCTAATTTTTTAACTGTTTAAAATGTTGTTTTGTTTTACTCTAAATACAATCACGAAATCTGTAAACGGTAAAATCAGTAATTTTAATGATTTAATTGTTTGTGCTTTGTTTGTTTTTGTATTTGTGTGTTATTAATATAATATGATACAAGAAAGGATTAAAATCAAAAACTCGCTAACTCAACAAACTCTCATTAATGCAAACAGTAATTTCTTTTTATCTTCTTATTTATATTAGAACCGCAGTTTTATTTATTAAAATATAAAATATTTTGTAAATGCACTTTCAACTTTAATTTTAAATTGATCGTTTATTTTTCTTGAACAATATCATTATTTTTTATTTTTTTTTCCCTGATTTACAATTCAAAGTGGTCCACGTCAAAAAAAAAGTTTGCAAACCACTGCAGTTCGATGGCCGAAATCAATGTTACAACTTCCTCTTGATAATAGTTTAAGCTGCAGTGTGTTATGTAGGTGCAAGGTTGTCTCGAGCGCTCATTTAATATTATGTGCGTTCTTTCCAAATTGCCGCTAATGAAATGGACCCTGCATGTAATGGTCCAAGTTAGCTTCATTATCTATAAACATACATAATACACGTGGTGGAAACGGCCTCGACGTACAAGTTGTAGGTCACGGGTTCAAACCCAGCCAGGCACATTATTTTGTGTCATTTATTTCATCACTACTGCTCTCAAAACGGTGAAGGAAAACATCGCGACGAAACTGACATGACCTAGAACCAAAAATTCGAAGACATGTGATATTCCCTAATCCGCACTGGGCCCGCGTCTCTTTCAGTTTCAGTTTGAAAGTAAAATGAAAGAAAGACAGCGTATGCCCAACATGCTATTGATGATTCACGCTCATTTCAACAACCACTTTCAAAAATATCCTAAGGAAACAACTTATGTCCTGTTGAATTTAGTGTTATGTACTGAATTTAGTTGGTCACAAAGCTATGAATTGCAAAACGTTTATACTTATCTACCTAATAGTAGAATATCATAGACATACGAGCAAGTACATAGGCATCGTGGCAAATTACGTTCGAGCTAGCAATATCAAGGGGAATTTTTTTAGTGGAAATTAATGGAAAAGTGTTCCTACTTTATCTTTACATTATTATTTTTAACTTTCGCGACAGAAACTGGTACAATTTCCTGTATTCCGAGAGAAACTTCGGAATTCTCCGTTATAATTGATTGACACAACTGTATCATTGTTGAGATGCTTGAAATGAAAGCAAATTAGAATGAAACTTGGTAATTTCAAGGTCCGTTTATTTAATTATATAATTTGTGTGTTAAATAATAGTTTCTTTCATTTGACTAATAAATAATAAACCACATGGGGCATGCGTTATGTGTGACTTGCGGCCCTTATGGCCCAAGTGCCCGAAAAGTGCCATAAAACAGTGACTTTCTGAAGCCTACTCCTCGGTAACGGCCAGGTTTATAAGTTTAAAAAAAAAAATTATGATTATTATAGATTCATGAACAACATTATCAACATTTGATTAAAAAAATATTTAGCAATTTCGCAACTTTTCGCAACTTTTCCCTACTCTTTCGAAACGGCTTGGATCTTTAGAAACATTTTTACACATAAAAATTGGTGGTTAAATATTCTTCAAAGTGAACATAGCATAATATGTAAATCAATCAATATTTCGAAAAGAAAATGGGTTTAAAGGTCAGCCGCGCGTTTTCCGGGCGCTGCTGGCTGCAAATAAATGCACAGATATGCGCACTGCCGCCTAGGCGTGTGCGAGAGTTGCGTCCATTTAATTTCGGCCAGATGGTTCAAGGAACCTTAATTCCCTCTTCTGCAGACGAAGCCTCAATCTTAGTAGTGAGAACATTATAAGGCTGATGCTATTTTATCTCTTCAGGTATATGTATATGTATATTAGTTGCGTAGATTAATCGTTCGCAGAGAAATATAAACCTCATTTTTTTTTGTGATCTGATAGTGAGTAGTATCTGCATATTTAGTGCCTCTTACACGGTTAAAATACTCCTTCGCGGAAGTAATTAGCCATAAAACTGTATTCAAACTTTTTTTCATTCAATTTTGATAAGCAGTGGATTCTTGAATTAATTAATTTCCTGTTTGTAACGACAAATAAACAGTATGTCAGTAGGTATTCACATATCGAACAGAACCTGCAAAAACCGCTTTTAGATACGCAATTTACTGTTTTTCGCACTAGTGCGGAGTAGTTTTAGTGCTCGCCCCGACACAATTTTATACATACATTTATCGCAGATCAGAGTGGGCTCGCGTCGAACCCCACGAGTCGTCCGACAACCCCCGTTTATATTTATGTCGTCGTAAGTGTATTGCAAAACGTTGTTTGATACACGCGAAAGACACTGTAGCCCTTGGCTCCATAACACCCTCGCCTATGCTATACTCGGGCAAATGATGCCTCGGTCGCAAAAAATTGCAAACTTTCTCCACTAAAAATAGATATATTTTGGTGAAAAAAAAAACTCCTTTTATGATGAACTAAAGATGAAGATATAGAGATATAGTTAAGGATAAAACAGAATATCTGATGACCTGGTTCACTAAAGTACAAGATAATAATTTGCATCAGATAAAGCAAAAACCAAAGACACTGAATAACTTAATCATAATTATCATCTAAATAGGTGGTTTTATGTTCTTGTTTTTAATCCCTACTAATATAATATGCGAAAGTAACTCTGTCTGTCTGTTTGTCTCTCTGTTAGCTTGTAACGGCTGAACGGATATGAATGAAACATTATACGCGGATAGACCAAGCCCTGGAATAGAATATGGCATACTTTTTATCCCGAGAGTATTTTCCCATAGGATTTTTTTTAACTGGGAAATCATCTCATAACTTCTCCCGCTCTAGGCTGGAGCAAGAGCGCATATCAGGCTTTACTGACTAAAACACACTCATGTTTCTTCAGTTGCCTTTTGCTAAGACCCTTTCATAGTTTACCCCATAGACCTAACAGGCATCACGTTCTAGTTTTACACAGGCAAAGCCAGTGATTAGAAGCTAGTTAAAATATAAAATCATTAATTGTTTTTACGCCAACCTTCACTCAATGAATACAGTAACAAGTTTTTAACTCAATAAACAGATCATTAGGTCAAGAATCTCCGCTCATTCATTCTCAATGATCGGTGGCTAATGGAGAATTACAATCTATTACAGACAGATGATGTTAAGGAGATAATAGCTATCTGTAATTGCACCTTAATGACGCTGTTAATAGAGCTGTCCATTGAAATGTATCGGTTATAATTCTATGGCATTAAACGGTGTACGTATGTACGAACACGAACATAGCGAACACAAACACCAAACTTGAACATTTGGTTTGTTCGTATGCACGGCTTTTTCGAATACGAACGTGAACATAGTTAGAATCGAGTTCGTGCATAACAGTCGTGAACTCTCTTAACCTATCGAATATCGTAATTAGAGACACAATAGACAGACAATGAGAGAGCGACCGTTCGCTTGGGGTTTAATGAATTAATAGCCATGGCGGTGTCATTGGAAGTGGTCTACGTGAAGTAGGGAAAAGTTTTTTGATGTTCGCATTGATTCATGAAGAAGACCATATACCGGAACGCCGCAAACATGTTTGGCTAACAGAATGTTCGTTGTTCATTAGTTTTACTTAGATTAATTAATTTAGTACATTATTAATACACTAACATTACAAAGGCGAAAGTTTGTATGTATGTGTGTATGTTTGTAACTTTTTCACGCTTAAACGACACAATTAACAGAAAGGCACACGCATCCTGGATACGATATCCTGGAATAGTATGTTCCCTTGGAACAATTTTTCTCTTTCAAGCAAGCAAACTGCTGGCAGAAAACCATCATCATTATCATCATTTCGGCGAACAGACGTCAGATGTTGGACATCCCCAAGTGTCGCCATGACGACCACTCCTGTGCATCTCGCATCCATATCGGATTCTCGCGATCCTCATCAGGTCATCGACCAATTTTGTGAGAGGCCTTCCAAAACTGCGTCTTCCGGTACGTGGTCATCTAGAACAGCAGACGGTTCATGGTAGTATAACATAATGAAAAGCGTACTCGACGAAAGACAAAAACTTAACTTGCACAGGCCTCGTTAGATGCTTCTAATGAAAAAAAACTAACAACCGACTCTTATCCTTATATGCATCATAGAAGTAGGTATACCACGGCTGGCGGAAGAGTATGATCGGGAATAATTCCGAATATTATATTCAGAATAGCTTTGCGTAACAAATTATTGAATGTAACTTTTTTTTTAACACAATCATTGCCCCAAATAACCCACCAAAATTACATTACCAGGAATATTCCAATTACATTTATGTAACTCGACCTCTACAGTTAAATTACTTTAATTTGTCATGTAATGACAACGTTGAGTACTTAAGTGTCAAGAGTAATGAGCAGTGAGGAATGAGAAAATGAGAAACAGAACGGAAGCGTTGAATCGAAAAGCAAAAAAATTGTATAGGTACTTGACTCATTTTAATTTTATTTGTATCAGAGCAATTTTAATCAAAATCGCAAAAAGAAACAATTTTTCAAAACAGTTCAAATTTAAGAAAATTAAAAACCGTTCAAATTTGGTGGAAGAGGAAACTGTCAAACACAAAAAGGATGCACAATCTCTAGCGCATAGAAAAGAGACAGTGATATCGGGCATAGTGATAGCGGGCGTAGTGTCCGCGTGGTAGGAACATATAGTAATATGTTCCTACCACGCGCACACTACGCCCGCTGCTTTATTAGGGTTCCGTAGTCAACTAGGAACCCTTATAGTTTCGCCATGTCTGTCTGTCCGTCCTCGCTTAATCTCTGTGACCGTTAGCACTAGAAAGCTGAAATTTGGTACCAATATGTATATCAATCACGCCGACAAAGTGATAAATAAAAATTGGAAAACAATGTTTTATTAGGGTAGCCCCCCTATATGTAAAGTGGGAAGTGTTTTTTTTTTAATTTCAACCCTAACGTGTTATATATTGTTGGACAGGTATTTAAAAATGAATAGGGGTTTACTAAAATCATTTTTTGATAATATCAATAATTTCGGAAATAATCGCTCCAAAAGTAAAAAACAATGTGTCCCCCCTTCTAACTTTTGAACCATAAGTTTAGAAAATATGAAAAAAATCTGAAAAGTAGAATTTTATAAGGACTTTCTAGGAAAATTATTTTGAACTTGATGGAAAGAACAGTTTTTGTACAAAAAAGACAAAAGGGTTCTACAAAATAATTTCTGGAGGAAGTTTGTAGTATAATCGTATATGCAAGCATTTTTTTAAACTCATAAGTGGGTACACTTATTGTGACGGACGGGAAACTACGGAACCCTACACTGAGCGTGGCCCAACACGCTCTTAGCCGGTTTTTTTTTTATTAGTATCTAATTGACCCCAACATATAAAAAAGGCAGGCAGACTAATTCTAAGATGAAAGAGCAAAAAATTCTACACAATTTCCTCGTTCAGCTCCGTGGAGCTAGCTCCACTGTAGGATTGTTCGAAAGAGCTACCGTGGTCTTGAAACGCAAAAGGCAACCGAAGGAACACGGATGGGTTTCAGTCTGTAAAAGCCTGACATTCCCTCTCGCTCCACCCATAGCGGAAGAAGTCACTTGATGATAACCCACACTAAACAAAAACATAACTCTTGGTTCATACCTGAGAACCGGCTTTGTTCACTACGTAAGACTAAGTGCAGACGCTAATTGTACAGGTTCAGTCACGTAACTGCCTCAGAGTAATTTGGGTTTGTTGACAGCTATTGTTCATTATATAAACAGTTAAATTTAATGGTTGGACGGTTAGCAATTAGTATCTTACGCGTCTTTGTCTATGACATCACTTAATTTACTGTTTTGGTTTGAAGCATTTTCCGTGTTTCTTTCGTACCTTTTCAAAACTTAACCTTACAGGTGGGTCTACGCTAGACGAGCCCAACACGAACCGAGCTCAAATTCGTGTAGTGTTGATCGTTCTCGGCTCCTCTAGAGTTGGTTCACACTACACGAATTTAAGCTCGGTTTATGGTTCGCTCGTGCACGGGTTCATGAAGTAATTTCCTAAACATCATCTTGTTATTTATTGACATAAATGGGGGGTACGGTGTGCCGTTGTCATGGTGATGGATTTATAGGAGTGGAGAAATTTACCCTTACAACGTCTCAAAATTTAGCCTTTGTACTAAGTACTATATTAGAGGCTAGATAAATCTGCCATAAAGTTCTTTGACCTTACTCTAATATCTCTTAATGAATGGATGAATGAACAGTAACAATGGACCGTTTTTCTTTTCTAGAAAATGTGAAGGATCACGCTAGATGTCGATTAAAGACAACTTAATTTGTTTATTTTCGTTTTTAGGGTTCCGTATCTCAAAAGAAAATAGCGGAACCCTTATACAATCATTTTATTGTCCGTGCATTATATCTGTCTGTCAAAACCCTTTATCTCGGGAATGCGTCAAGGTATCGAGTTGAAATTAAAAACTACTGCGATCCCTAAAAGCTATGAAAAAAAATCAAACTTATGAGTTTACGAAAAAAAAATATACGACCGACAAAAATGTACATTTCAACATTGTCAAGGGAATCAAAATTAGGGTACTTCCTGTTGATCCAGATTTCTGAAGTTTCGTATAAGACAATAAAAAGACTTTTTTGCGATTTGGGAAAATCTCCGAGACTCCATTCCACTCCGGGAATTTAACTATTTTCATAAGTAAGTTTGTAAGGAACCCTCAGTGCGCGAGTCTGACTGGCACTAGACAATGTGACATGGGACAATGTACTTCATGTCAAAATTATCCGACACTTACCATAATGAACATAATTTTGCCAGGTTTACACTATAGAATATTAGTATATTTCCGTTTTAAGCAATGTTCGTGACTTAAACTATCTTTTCTTATCTCCAAATTGTCAACACTTTGGATGTTATCGAATGTTTTCTGAGTCACTAGTTGCTGCAAAATATATATTACGAAACAGCTTTCCACGAAGCTGATTTTTAACCTCGCTTTCTACTGTTATTGCGCGATCGCTGAATAAATATTGGTTTAACATAATTTAATAAACAATATTTAAATAAATAACAATTTGTTAATCTTCAATGAAAAACAGTACGAGTATATAGGAAATGACCTCAGTTTCTGGAAAAAAAACACACGCTGTATTTACTAAAACATTCCTGTTTAAACACACTGCCACCTATGGAAATTAGTTTACTATAATATTGAGTATATTTGAACTTTTATACAAAAAACCATTTAAGAAAGAATAACTATAAAAATATTATTATAACATCACCTCCAACCCGAGCGCGTTGATGTCTTTTATACGTAAATAATTTGTTTTTAATGGAATTACTATAAGTACTTCATGATAAATAAATATTCTTTTTGACGAGCTGCGTTGATCTTGGTTGTGTTTGTGATCTCTTTTTTTGTAGGAAATCATAAAATAACTCCTCCCGTTCTGGGTGCAGTGAGAGTAAGTATCAGACTTATACTGGCTTAAACCACCTGTGTTCCTTCAGTTACCCTTACGTTGTAGGGTCACGGTAACTTTTTCGTTTGATTTTATTATCATGTTTTTAAATATTTCTATAAAAAAAGAATTAAAATATAAAAAATAGCATTCCACCGATGTCCGAAGTAGGGTCCAAGCTAGCTTCACAAAAGGTAACCTCCTCACAATGCGAGCCGTATTAAGCAGTTCAAACTGTCTTTTGTATCAGGCTCTAGATCCAACTAGCTACAACTTCTTCAACAGATAGGCACCGAGGCTTTGGGTCATCAGGCCGTAGCCATCTACGGCCTGATGACCCAAAGCCTCGGTGACGTAATTACGAGTATTCTGTATGACGCACTGTTGCACAAAGGCCTCCCTCCATTATAATTTCCTTAGATCATGTTTTGTAACTTAGTTGCTCCAATCATGCAGCCGTCTATGTAACTACCAGTTACTATCGTAAAACAGGATTTAGAATCTGATCTAATTAGCACTCACAAGAGTATCTATAATTTGTACACTACGTATAAAGTGTTATACAGTATATTATTGCTTGCGTAATTCGACAAAACGTAGGGACGACGCCGACGTGCCCTTTTTAGGGTTCCGTAGCCAAATGGCAAAAAACGGAACCCTTATAGATTCGTCATGTCTGTCTGTCTGTCCGTCCGTATGTCACAGCCACTTTTTTCCGAAACTTTAAGAGCTATACTGTTGAAACTTAGTAAGTAGATGTATTCTGTGAACCGCTTTAAGATTTTCACACAAAAATAGAAAAAGAGCAATAAATTTTGGGGGTCCCCATACTTAGAACTGAAACTCAAAAAATTGTTTTTCATCAAACCCATACGTGTGGGGTATCTATGGATAGGTCTTCAAAAATGATATTGAGGTTTCTAATATCATTTCTTTCTAAATTGAATAATTTACGCGAGAGACACTTCCAAAGTGGTAAAATGTGTGTGTCCCCCTCTGTAACTTCTAAAATAAGAGAATGATAAAAGTAAAAAAAATATGTGATGTACATTACCATGTAAACTAACCAACGAAAATTGGTTTGAACGAGATCTAGTAAGTAGTTTTTTTTTTAAGTACGTAAGTTACAACGAACTACAAGAACTTATATATTATGTTACTTGCTGCTACGGAACCCTCCATGTGCGAGTCCGACTCGCACTTGGTCGGTTTTTTTTCTTTGTCAGGATTTTACTTTGCTTGAATCGCTTGTTTGTTTGTTACTGTAAGAGTCAGAAGATGAAGTTTCCTTCATCTATTGTTATAGGACTTATTGTAAGGAGACTATTTGATTGTATTAGTTGTTCTACATAATTATATACAATTAAACACGACTATCAGCTCGACCAGAGACGAAGCTAATTTTGACGTGGGCGAAGGTGCATCAGTAAGGCTTTCATAAATTCGAACAACAAACAAGATATCGACTGTCGCAATCCAGTGTTCGGTCACATCGCATTTTGCCATCAGATGAAATAGTAGTCAATCGTGATAAAAAAAGCCCTCATTGTCAAAAGGCTTACGCGAGTCCCCTTTGGTTGCGAAGCCAAGGGCGAGCGGACGCTACGCCCAAACTAGCCTTGACAGTCGTTTGAATTTTTTTTAAATATAAAATTCATATTATATTTGTCTAATCAGCCAGCATGTTCATAAAGACCGTCCTCACTCCTCATGCGATCTCCTTTGATAACACCGCACAGTACCCTATGCCTGTAAAAAGTAAGGAGCCAAACATTTTTTTTAAACATCGATTTATTTTTGTGCCCAATTACGCACACACGCATCGTTTTTACACACGTTCAAATTGCATTCTCATATTCCTATAGTTCATATATTTCTTCTCATATTATCTAGGTAACGAGGTATATAGCTAAAATAACGGGAATCGAAATCTAACTAACGCTACATACTGTACTGTAAACTCTAAACTCATTAATATTTCTTACAGAATTAACTTTCTACAGTTAGTAATTAATTGCTTTCAGAAACTATTAAGTTGCTTATTTTGTTTTTGTTTGACGTTGATGATGTTTTACCAGAGAATGAGGAGTAATTTGGACAGTCATTGCGGTAAAACAAGCAGGTTAATTTGTGTAGTGTAAAAAGTGAGAAATCATATTCGCATTTAACTCAAACAGTGCTATAATTTAAAAGAAAATCTTATTATACTAGCGGTCCCAGCAAACGTTGTCCTGCCCAGAAGCTGGGTTTTTATCAGAAAAAAAAACTGAGAGCAGTGAGAACCCGATTGGAACACCACCTAACGACACCAATTGTATTTTCAAACCGTCGTGGAACATGCTTTACACACAAACCGATCAAGTCGTCTAGGAAGAGTTGGAAAAAAATTAGGCGATCAATAATAATTGAACTACATAACTTTTGTTTTTATCATGAATCCTGAAATCATAATATAATAAAAACGATTTTAAAAGTATTTTAAACTCATAGTTTACATTATAATTCAAAATAAGCACAGTCTAGCTAGTTTAAATCACTGTTGAAGTTGCTAAAACATGACCTATTCTGCATTCAGATCATAAACTTGACCAATAAAATATAGTGGACAGGACATCACATATTTTTATCCTTATTATGTCATTCAATTCTTTAGCTTCTGTTCATTGTACCTTCCTGTTTTCCCAAACTGGTTTTTCACCCTGATGTCTACTATGTGTGACTTGTTTTTTTATGGTTTTCCTGTTACGCAAAATTCTAAGATTAATTATTCTATAGTGTAGGCAGCGTTCGATTTTTTAGTAGGTTCTTTCCGTCATTCATTTGTTAATGTTTGCCATCGTATTATACATGGCAAGATGATTTTTTTGCATATTTTTACATAATTTTGTGGTGACATTAAATTATAATATTTTCGCTAAGGTGTTTAGGTCACGCAGAAATTATGTAATATGGATTGAATTTATCGAAAAACTTCAATTGATAAGTAGGTCATACTGTTACAAAAATATGAAAATACAAAGGAAGTAAACTAATTAAAATTATAAATAGATGGCATAGTTTTTTTTTGGGAGGTGGGAAATTATCCAGTGACTTCTAGGGTGGTTCAGTGGTTTCTAGCGTGGAGCAGAATGCTTACCTATTTGACTTTATGTTCCTTCTGTTGCTTTGCGTTCTAGCACCTTTCTACGTTTCCTTTTAATAGCTAATGACGTAAAAATATCAGTGAAATTACAAAAAAGAAATGCTAATTTAACTTAACTCAGAAACTGAGAGAAATGCGTGTTTATTTTAAAACATATTACCAACAATTAGAAATTACTGGAAAATCCAAATATCAACAACATCGGTAACTTTTTTGAGGTGGGACCTAATCAAATAACATCTTCCGCCCTTGGGCGGAGCGGGAGGGCGTGTCAGACTTTTACTGACTAAAACCCACTCCTATGTTCCTTCGTTGCCTTGCATTCCAGAGCCCCGGGTTTTTCTTTCAGAAGCGAACCCATGACCCCAGTAGGCTTCGACCCTGCTGGGCCCCTACGGTTTTGCTGACATCTCCTTGAGGCTCGCTTGGAACACTACGCAAGAACCTCCCGAACTTACCATGTCCAGTGAGAACCTGCGTCATGCGGAAGGTGAGGACGCTGTGTGTCTTTCCAGCCACGCCTCAAAGAGTGGACTTACCGCCATAATTATTGCGTGCCCAAAAAGAATATGTGGCCTGACCTATAAATAACTTAAGTGATCTAAAAAATACCATTCGCGCGTTCCGCACTCACTCGACTGATGAAGCCTTGACATAATTACTATCACAATTGCTAATCGTTTAATTAGTGACAGTACCGTCAACTTTATAGCATAATTCCATGCAGGAAATAACAGCTTAGCGTCACTTCCTTCAAACTGTAAATAAACGTGTTTTCTTGATAAAATAGAGAACGGAGGTAATTTATTTGTTAACTATATTTATTATTATTATATTTATTATTTATTTATATTGTCAACTTGTTATTGAAAGCAAATAACAATTTCTGTACTTACGAAACTTAAAATATGAACTAACTGCTTATTGTACATATCGATATGCTAAATTCTTTTGTGGTAGGATTTTTTATTTTATTATTTTGGATAGGCTCGATTTTGACCACTATCTTATTTGTAAGTCATGATATGGTCGACAATGGAGCACGCTTGCCTTAAAGTAACTTAACCAATCTTAGCTCAAAGACCCTTAGGTTGTAGCTCTATCACACTTACATGGACTCCGGCAGGGAATTCTTCACCTTAGGGCATGTTCACACCACATTTTTTAAACGTACTGTTGACGCTCGTTGTAGCGATACAGACGCGATATATACTCGCGCGCTCGCGAGTTAGACGCAGCCTGTAGACTTCTATTAGGATAAAAGCGCGCCGTCGACGCAGGTCAACGGCGCGTTTAAAAATGTGGTGTGTACAGGCCCTTAGCTGTATGCACCATAAATAGGTTCCCAAAACGTTTTGTACGCATGGAAAATCATCAAATAATTTCTCCTGTTCTGATGGAGCGAGGTGGACCTGTGCTCCTTCAGTTCCTCTTTACGTTGCCGGGCCTTGGTTGAGGCCATGGTCCGGAGCGAGGACGAGTGGCAGGCGGTCGCCGACTTCTGCGAAGCAGTAATGCTCGCAAAGGAGGAGGCCGACCGCATCAGGCAACGGCGCTCTCGCCGCCGCCGCCAGGATTCCGATCCCGATTTCCGGCCACCGTAGGCGCGGGCTTGCGGACAGTGAGCAATGGGTAGCTCGCTGTCCGGCCGTCCGGTAACTGTCCGGACCAAGCCCAAGCCGTCGATGGCGCGCACTGTTCCCGCGTGCCTCAAGGAATTGTCAGCAACAGCAGGGGCTCAGCCGGGTCGAAGCCTACTGGGGCCAGGTTTATCCGAAAGGGAACTGGATGATTTTTCCCACCATAAAAAAAGTCCCTCTTTACGTTCCAGGGCCACGGTAACAAGCCTGCGGTCCAAAAGTAGCACCACTGATGACGAATAAAAAGTAAAATAATGATCATACATTCATTTTGACGTTCACAATTTATTCGAACGAGAAAGTGTCTCGCTTGATTTTCTTCTTTTACTTCAGTACCAGCAAACGCAACGAAACCACACAAATGAATAGATGCAGCCAGCGATAAAACGTGATTCATTTGTTGTGTCAATGTCGTATCATCGTATGCATCGTGTCGACTTTCACTAATTGTAACGAAGGTACGCCCACCGGCCGGTAAGCAACGAGCTTAAATCATGCGATAAAATCCAATCGTGCAAAGAACATTACCACGTAGGTTTGATAATGATACCTTACTCGCTTAATAAACACAGCGTTGGATCTTGATCCTTGCGTTGATACCGAAGTGTTTTGATTTTACAATAGTGGTCGACGCTGCCCAAACATCTCGAGGTCGTGTCGTGCTGAGATGTATTGAGTGAAAGTTGTGATAAGCCCCACCTCGGGCTCCGGTCACTGTCTCACTCAAGCCTGTATTTATTCGTTTTGTTCAACATGACCGCTTATGCGTAACCTTTTAAATTGGAAGCTGATGGTTGACCAGAGCTAATCAGGTGTTTCAAAGTGAATCATGGGGCAAAATTCTATGTTATTAACTTCGTTTTTTAGAAACGTTACTTTTACGGCTTTTTTCTTGTGATTTCGATTTTGCATGCTTAATTGTTACCTTCACACTTGAATTTTAATTAGCAAGCTACAATATTCTACAGAAGTACCTTTGAAATATATTGGTTACTGGTAAAAATGCCTAAGGCACTAAGTCTGCACCAGGAAATGGCCAAGTAAAGGAATACGGGTGGGTTACAGTCAATAAAACTCTCCTCACGCTCCAAGCAGTGCGAGAGAAGTTACTTGATCATCTCACAGCCTCAAAAAAAGACATTAAATCCACCTCTCTTTACTTTAGTGTTCTTAAAGTGTTAGACCCAAGTATTTATAACAACAATTACTACATTTTTTTTTGGACACTTCTTTATGAATAAAAGATGTCAACTGATTCATTTCTTTGTATTTTCAACTTAAACTATGCATTAGTGATCAGATCACTGTTACTTTAATCCAAAATTCATATTTAGTTTTAATCTCTTTCTTGATTTTTTTTTTAAACTAGTGCTTGACTGCGATCCCGCCTGATGGTAAGCAGTGATGCATGGGAAAAAATTGAACAAGATATTAACGTTAAATATATTATATTTATTCACTTTTTAATAATAACAAAGCATATTGCTACACATATTAATACCTCTATTTCTCTTCCATACAATTTCGAGTATTTCACTAAATCGAAAGTAATTATCACATTCGTCTTAAATGCTAATCAACCAGAGAGAATTTACACAAATTTAGAAATCAGTTTTACGATCTTCTAAATAAGGCCATACATGTGTGTTTTATTAATTGCGGAATCTCCCGTGTCATTACTGACTTGCGAATTATGTTGGCAAAACAAACACCGATTTCTATTGGAAATATTTCTGCACTTTTACTGCAATATTTATTTTATTAAAGAGAACCATGAGCTTTAGAATTTATTGTCGTGTGAAGGCTTGAAGGAACGGGATGGGTTTTTTAGTCAGTAAGAGTCTGACACTATCTCCCGCTCCACCCAAGAGCGGGGGTTGTTATTGGATGATCTTCCCACCGGAAAAAAAAGCCGCCACACGACCGGTCGTTACGGCAACGCTTGGGAGAGCCCTGTGTCCAAAATGAGCAGAAATCTAGCAAGCGCCGAACTTGATATAAGTAATTTTCAAGTGTCTTTTTTGGTATATTTAATCATTTAATGTGGTTTATATACAACTTTTTAAGAATCATCATCAGTTTATCCACTCTTAAACTGACGATTAACCTTTCGAATCCACAAGAGATACAATGACACAATAGAAAGATAATGAGAGAGCGAACGCCGGCGTTCGCTTGGGGATAATGAATTAATCAGCTTTAGCTAAAATAGACCTACCTAATATCGTTGGAAAAAAACAGGAGAAAGTTATGCCTTTTGTTCACCGACGACAAAAGGTACACTTCTAGTAGAGGTAAACACTTCCCTTTTCACCAGTATCTAACCAAAACAAAATAAGCAACCAGTCTTATCAATCAGCCTCACAAACACAGACAGTTTTCACGTAAACATTCTAACTGTGGCGGTTATATCCGATACGATTCCTCGTGATAATTGTGCGGACAAACAGAAGAAAGTCTCAGCTGTGCACGATTTACATTACCGCGAGCAGCGACGCAAGCGCCGATATCTCACGTCGGGCTACGCATTCAAATGCTAAACAAGCTCTCTCATTAGAATTACTTCACTAATTAAAGACTTTAGCTAACAAACCATGAAAGTTACCTGTCTCAACTCATATTCTTCCATAACTGGTTAAGTATCAGTGAGTGTCGGAGTCGACCCGACGCACTGGGAAGGGTTCTGTTGTCGGAATGCACAATATTGATTTCATCGATTGTGAAATTAAGTTTGTATTTAAAGAAACTGTGTATAAAAGCATACTTCTTTCCTACCAAACATCAAAATCGTGTCAATAGTCTTCAAGTAAAATAGCTGCGAATTCTTCGGACGGTTTCGGATTTATTTCTGGGGTGTGCAATAAATATCAAATAACTTCTCGCAGTATAAGTAAATATCAGACTTTACTGATTAAAATCTCGCAGCCCTGGTAGGCATCGGGTCTAGAGGTTCCCGTTAATTATACTTACTGACAGTTCTATAGGGCGCGCGTAGAACACAGCATGGAACCCTAAAAAGTGAATACAGCTTTAGATGATGATGTAACGATTTTTTTAAATTATGTTAGTTTATATGGCCAACGCTATCAAAGTACCTTGTTTTTACAATTATCGACAATTAATGTTTCCGTATCGATGGCTTCAGGCTTCAGTTTTATTGAGAAATTATGTAATAGTTAATTGTATTTAGCTCAAATTTTAACAATATTCCATTGTTCTACAATTTATTTTTTGTTAACATACATACTTTGTGTGAATTATAAATCGCAGTATGCAGGAGTGACATTAGCAAAATATTTCCATCTTGACAGTTTAATACAAAGTAGCATCTATCTCTTTGTCCGCTAAGTCCTCAAAGTCAAAGTCAAAGTCAAATCATTTATTTCAAATAGACCATTTACAGGCACTTTTGAATAGTCAAATGTCGGTCAGTCCAAGAAAAGTGAAGCTAAATTGCACGTTCCAAAGAGTAGGTCTCTATGGAGAAGAACGTGCAAGAAACTCCATGGACACTCTTTTAAATCATATTATGTGTTACATATAATGCTTGGTTACATATTACTTGTTGCTTCTATCATGTGAGCACAATGTCTATAATGAAATAAAAATGTAAAATAATTAAAAGATAGAAACTGAATTAAGCCACTGGCAGCTAAGAGATGACCAGTCCCATCTGACGGCACCCGTTCACGAGCATGACGCGTGCATCAGCCCCACTCAGCTCAACCATTTTGAAGGGAACTGAACGACCCAATAACACGTGCCACCAACAGCGAGACATTTGAGTGAGCATGACAAACTCTCAACTGCCATGCTCGTAATGTCAAAAAAAAAAAAAAGTTGTAACCTAATAAAAATGCTCCATGGTGCTTCACATTCACAAACTTGAAAAAAGTGCTTCTACATTATACAATGCAATTGTCTTTCAAATTAAAAAATAATAATATTAGTTTCCAACTAATCAACTAATTAGTACGCCCTAGTGGTAGTGGAGCTGGACCAGCATTGAGCCAAGCATTTTTATCTTGAACCTCCTAAAACCGATTGTGACGCGGTTTTCACTAATAGAAAGGGCTATAAACGAGGAAGATAAGTATAAAATGTTCACCCGTCAGAAGCCGAGAGCGGGTCGTTGCCTACAATTTCAGTTAACCTTCTTACTCTAGGCTGAATTTAAATATCTTCAAACAGCCTTGTATACCAAAAAAAGTATTATGTCTCGTCTTTGCCTTGACAATAATTTAACAAAATACATTTAATGTATGTATGTAGGTAATAGCTACTTACAAATATTGTTAGGTAATTTCCTGGTTATTGGTAAACGGATGAAAAGACTCGGCCATTATGTCGTTGAGAATGAAGTAAAGGCTTATTAGCAGAACTACGGTGCTGATTAGCGTCACGCGGAAGGAACAGTAACTCAGCAGCTGTGCAATGGCGGATGTACCTACCTTTAAAGCTAGAACTACATTAGACCGACGCACACGTGTCACACGCCTGATTTGTACCATCAAAGACACTTCCGCCTGATCACTCTATGTTCATTTTTGCTTGCACTCGTGACGAAAGCTTCAAAGGGTTTTAGTCTAAGATCCGATTAAGAACGACCTTGACCGGTCTGTTTAATGGATGAAACGTATTTTATGATAAGTTTAGTGTATTAAATAATATAACGCGGGTGGGCTGCCTAAGAAATTCCTGGCCAGACTATTATTAATTAAAAATTGAATTTTTTTTTTTTTGAAAAATGCACAACCATTATTCTTACCAGATTTTTTGCAGACAACACTATAACATCGTATTCGTAATGAAACAGCGTTTATTTTGACATAGAATTTGTTGTAAGTATATCAAAATAAACACACCTGTTTATACATACATGTTTATACGTGGCAACCCATAGTTATGCCAGGAAACAAATAGGCAATCCAACATTTTTATGTTCTAAAGGCTTCACACTTCCGGTTAGTATTAAATTTATTCGTTAAACACACCGGTGCAGTTTTCAAAAAAAAAAAATAGTTTGGCCAGGAATTTCTCAGGCACCCGCGTTATATTATTTAATATACTAAATTTATCATAAAATACGTTTCATCCATTAAACAAACCGATGAAGGTCGTTCTTAACCGTATCCTCTACTATTATTTGGTTTGGCGCCGCGCCGCATGATTCAAGCAAAAATTTTTTTAAGTCATCAGGCCGATATGACCGCTATGATACGTAGAACGACGTCGCCTAGATTCGAGTGGCTCTACAATTAGTCTTGTATTTATATAAGAAGTATGAAGACAAACGCTCCCAAATTGGCGTGTATGGCACACGTGAGCGCAGTGTAGTTGAGCTCGGTGGCTTGAGTCAGTCAAGAAGTACGGTTGTAGAATAAATTGCATTAATTTGTAGTATTTCTTGCACTTTATTTGCTGCGGTGATCACTGCTATTAATCGTTTTGTTACATGTTTATTGTCAGTCCTGGATGTCGAGGTGACAGACTGAAGTTATTAAACGTATATACATACAAGTATAAACCACATGTAACATGATAAACCATAGATATAAGGTCATAAACGCACATCTTGAAAATAGTAAGCATGTTCACAATCGGCTATTGAATCAATTTCAGCTTTACTTTGGTAATTTCTTGTATTTAAATTATTTTTAGGGTAAAAATTACATATTTTGATAAATCTTGATTGAGTCACTAACGTATTTGTGTGTGCATATGTAGATAGATACCAATACAATACAAATTAAACACTAAGGGATCGAGAAAATTCAAGAAAAATCTAATCCATGGCTTGAGTAGAGCTTAACGTACACAAAGTTTTTGAAAAAAAAACAACCTTTATCCTTTAATACTTCTGCAAACGCAAACTCACTTATTGCTTATGTACAGTTAACATCAAATTCAGGTTAATGATTTCCAAATCACTTAATTAAATTCGTTTTGTCCACATTTCCATAGGGATTTTATTGAAAAAGAAACGAAAGAAATTCTTTGTATTGTAGAGTGGCTAGAAGACATTGTCCTCTATTTTTAATTTGTTCTACGTACAAAGGAAACGTGGAAAGCAATTGCTTACAATTTACAATCCAATTCACTATTTCAATTACTTTTTAAATCATTCGACTCATTCCTCATATTTTTTTACGATTTATCTTTTATATGTACCTAGTCTAGCTGGAGACCGCGATTAGAATCGTAAAACAGCACAATAGTCACCTTTTCATGAAGTCTTTTTTCTGCGCGGAACATTAATCTTTTTCTAAATTACTTATAACATCAGCTATTTACCAGTGAAAGTCCTAATCAAAATCAATCCAGCCGTTTTGGAGATTAGCCGGAAAAAAAGAGCTTTAAAGTTATTAACTTTAAATCACATTCGAGTCGATATGCATTTAATAAAAAAAATATTTTGATATTACAAGCAGATACTAAAATTTCATTTATATGTATTGTATAGATGTATAGATTACCCTTTCACATTGAAACTCTTTCAATATTCCAAAGAGAATTTATTAATCTGATAACGTTAAAAGTAAAATTCTTAGTTCTCACTATCGAATAGACTCCCACGCAGAACGAACCACACTGTGCAGTTGACCTACAATCAAGCAGTACTATAATAACAGCCCACGACAATGACCTTAATGATGAATACTTTGACATTGTGTATGAATGATAAACTGCCACAGACTGACACCAATATCACTGTACTTTACCCTGACACTATGAGCCTTTAGAAACAGTGCAACCAAGAAGAGAGTTGGTTTATTCCCGAAGACCACTTAAGAGAGGTGGTTTATTCCCGAAGACAACTTATAAGCCAGGGGGCGGACTTAACAGTTGCGTTAAGGCTCCAGGCGGTAAATCCTTGCGAGGGCCTTCGTCCTTTTTGCATAGTTAGTATGTGAATCAAAACTAGGTATTTCTAACAATAAGTAAGAAAAACAAAATTTTATAAAAATGCTACATTAATTTTGAGTTGAAAATGTCAATTTAGACGATTTATAAAAATGCCAATTTAGATGATTTATCAAAATCAATAAAAATAAATACGATAACAATGATAAACCTAGGGTACTAAATGGTTTAAAAAAACACAGATTTGAAAATGATGTTTACTGCTTCTCAGTAAATAATCTAGGTCTAGGTTCATTTCAATAATAGCAACAGCTGAAAACCAGTCTCGCGTGTCATCGAATTTGAGAAATTATAGTATTTAATTAATATAAACTTTAAAGATAAAAAAAGTTTCAAGAGCAAGGCCCCGGCTGGTTGCCCTGCTTGCCATCTCCTAAAGCCGCTATTGGTGTAAACTGAAGGAGTAGGACGGCGGGCTCGTAAAGCCGTGAAAGTTACGTCAAAACTTAATTTCCTACTACCTGAGAAAGTCTTTAACTTTTCTCGAGCTCGCACTCGTTGCAACAATACATTCAGCCACTGGGTCGAGTCTTTAAGTTAAGCAAATTTTACCAAGGTCGATCTGTTTATGGGTTACCATCTTAGCAAACGCCTTTAGGCCTCGGACAGCACGTAAAAACATTTGTGGACATTAGGTCCACGTCTAAATTAGTCCACTCTAAGCCTCTGATTCTATTTTTGTATATATTCATTGATAAACTGGTTAGATAAAGTTTTTTTATTTATATTTATGTTAAAGGAAAATACCTGAACACATAAAGAACAAAGGCGTCATATAAATAAACCGCACTCTCATTAAAACTGTAGTGGAACAGTGAACAGTTTTAATGAAATGTGCGATCAAACGATACGCGAACAGAAAGTAATTTCAATGTAGCCGTGCCGCATGGCATCGTTAAAATATCTTGTGGTTTTTAGCTTGTGTGAAAACTACAGTTGAATATAAGATAACGTTCTGCTAATTTTAACTCTTGGGCCGTGGGGTCCGAGTGCTCTTACGCTTTATAAAGAATTATCCAAACGCTTAGTTGACACTTCGTGTGACTCAAGGGCTGGCTTTTACCTCGGTCAGAGAAAAGCAGCCATACGACGTGACAATGCCGCCAGCCTTTTGGGCACACTTCCAGTCGACAGCAATGCGGAGGAGTTTTATGACGCCATATTTTAGTTAGTAGTTATAAAGTTAATTGTTTAGGTTTTTATTTTTCTTGTTCTAGTAATCTACACTAATATAATAAAGAGGTAAAGTTTGTTTTTTTGTTTGTAAGAGGTAATCTCCGGAAGCACTGGTCCGATCGCTAAAATTTTTACACCGATAGAAAGCTGCTTTATTCCTGAGCGACATAGGCTATTTATTTAATGTACGGGGGCGAAGCCGCGGGCAAAAGCTAGTTGATAATAAAAGAAATAATTCGGGTTAATATCAATCAGTATCAACGTTAAATATATGTATAATATAATTATAAAATAAAACTAGGTGACCCGGCAAACGTTGTTCTGCCATATAAATAAATAAAAAAATAGGGGGTGAGAGTAGGAGGGTAAAACATGGCTCACGAACTAAAAGTATTTCTGAAGCCTACCAAATATACCCAAAAAATTGACAAAAAATCGGTCAAGCCATTTTGAAGGACTTCTATAACACACCACCACAATTTCTTTATTTTGTAAAATTTCTTTGTGTCGGAAATTCAAAGGTCCACATCTAATTTATTCAACTCTTTTAATTCTATGCTACAAATGAAATCAGTCATGAAACTTTTAGTGTTTTGTCTAACATGTTACATGCTTACGTCTTTTGAAGCATAGTACGTAAATAAACTGCAAATTCAGCTTCGTGTGAGGTTTTCCACATCTATAAACTGTATGGCTATTTCTTATTGCATAGTAAAACATAGTTTTTCCTCCACAAGCAATCATTTATGGCTCATCTAAGCTAACTTTAATTTAAAGCATCATAAAAACTCGACTGTGCAGAACGACGCGTGAGTGTATTCTTACACGATTCTTATGTAACATAATATAACGAATACCAATGTCACCGTATTGTAAATTTCAAACTTAGTTGCATGACTTGTCATAATTCGAAGTAGCATTAGAATGTCTTGGTGTTCGCATTTGTCAATTGAAATCGGTGATGTGTTTTGAGTTTTTCGTTCGTTCCATGCTCGTAAGCGTGATACACACTCGTAAGTAGCATATTATGTACTATATACTTAATTAATTTAAATCAAGGCAAAGATGTTATGCTCACAGGCGTATAATAAGGAAGGAGTGGGTGGGTGAGTGGGCCGTACCCGTCTCAGTGCGGTCTAGCACCCACTCCCGGTTTTTGGGATACCGATTCGAAATTCAATGATGGACGACTAAGTCATACGAACATCAGATATGTCAGCCTAGGGAGCAGGCCCCCCCTGAAAAATAACCTTATATACGATAAGAATTAATTATTAAAACTAAAAATGAAAGATTAAACTCTCAGGAACAGAAAGACAAAGTGGATTTAATTGTTTTATCGACCACTTTATACTAATATTATAAAGAGGGAAAAATTTTATTTTTGTGTGTGTTTGTAATGAATAAACTCAAAAACTACTGTGCTGATTTCAAAAATTCTTTCACCATTAGAAAGCTACATTCATCCCGAGTAACATAGGCTATATTTATTGCCCGTGCGAAGCCAGGACAGGCCGCTATTTTGAAGTAAACTTATAGGCGTAATCAGGTAATCACTAATCACAGTAATATTATAAAAGCGAAAGTTTGCGCGTATTTTAATTGCTCCTTCTCGCTCAAACGCTTAAAGGATTATGACGAAACTTGACAGTAAAATAACTTATATTTCAATATAATATAAGCTATAAATTTATAATGGAGGGAAGTAGTAAATTCCAGGTGGGTAAAGCAGTTCGCTTAGCTAATTGAATACTAAAGTTTGCAAAAGCATTGCATTCACCTGAAATGCTGATTATTTATTCAATTTATGAGTTTATTCAGGTTAAGTATATATTAAAAGCTTAGTTATTGGTAGCTGTATCGAAATAAGTGCTTTTCGTTTCCGTACTGTTTCGAAATGTAAGTATATAACCTGTCTACCCTAGAGCCTACGTAGGTAAGCTTGTAGAAACACAAGCCACTAAGGAAGCATTGTTCAATTAAACAACAATGATCGAATTTTATAATATGAAACAGAAAATTCTTAACAAAATAAAAAAATAAACATCGACACGGTTGGTGCAATGGTTGAGCGATTGTCTGCTGCGCTACTTATCGCGGGTTCGATTCCCGCACGGAACAAATATTTGTATAACCTACAGGTAGGTGTTCCGGGTCTGGGTATCTTGTGTATGTGAATTAAATGTTTGTGAACGCACCCACGATACAGGAGAACAGTTATTCCTAGTGTGGGGTTTAAAAAAAATTAAAAACCAAATATAATTAGGTATAGTGCCCCAAAAAGCACCCATTACAGTTAGTGATCTCGTTACACTACGCTTCAGAAAACTAAAAAAAAAAAACTAAAAAATATCGTAATGGACAAAGCGAGCAATTTGATCCATTTGCTCAAATTACTGGAATCCAGTTACTCGATATTATTCCAGTTTGCCGTCTGTGGGCAGTGAGCAGCCGACTGTGAAATTAGGCCGTGATTGCTGAACCGCGGTTTCAGGTCAATAGCTTCGGCCGACATGCTCGTACCAATAACCCATGGGTCAACGTATTGTCGATGTACCCTTGCACCGCCATGACACTTTATGGAAAAGAAAGTTTGAGATTACTTTGTCACTCACAAAGGTTAGGTTAAAAAGGCTCTAGGTTGCACAGCTATACGTATATGTGTAGAGACAGAGTAGTGGGGGCCGAGTGGTGACGGCTCCGACTTACGAGTTGTAGGTCGCGGGTTCGAACCCAGCCAGGCGTATTACTTTGTATAATTTATTTCATCACCACTGCTCTCAAAACGGTGAAGGAAAACATCGTGAGGAAACCGGCATGTCCTAGAACCAAAAATTCGAAAACATGTGACATTCACCAACCCGCACTGGGCCCGCGTGGTGGATTACGGCCCATTCCCTCTTCTTTAGAGGAGGCCTGAGTCCCAGTAGTGGGAACATTAAAAAGGCTGATGACGATGATGATAATGATGACGTATTGTGTTGAGTTGAGCGAGACTCATAAATAAATACAAGTCTGCACTTATACATAAATTATTGGATCGAAAGACGACGACCTGTGTGAAAGCAAAAAATTCTTAAGTTAATCTTACTCAATCTTTTCTTCTACCTCAAATACATATGGACTGTACGGATGTCTGTTTTTTAGATGTAACAGAGGTTTTCCTAAATAAACTCTAACGAAAGCAGAACTTTTACATCATCCGCTTCGTTTTCGACCTCCGCAAATGCGACTGTGTGTCTACCAATTCGCCGTCGCCGAGATATTCATATCCTATCCCTTCTCTATACTATTCGGTACAATCCTAATATATTATGTCGTGGCCAGATCATAAAATTGATCATTTCATGAAATAGCCAACGATCGTTTAAACGTTAACATTTGATGATAATTATCAATCCTCGTTTGGATGTATTTCATTGATGTACGATTTCAATGATAATAAAAAGTGTAAAGAAAGTAGGCGAAACGAAGATTGAAATATCATCAAACTTTAACGTTTAAAACAATCTGGTCAGTTTAACTTGGCGATATCATGAAGAGAATGATAAATTATAACGAAATATAAATAAGAGAACTCAAAATATAAATAATTAGAACGTAGATCAAACCGGTTTTGAGAGGACTTTATGTGCAAGTAGTACATACTTAGTTTCAAATTTTACGCTTGAAGGAAACTCTCAGCTTTTTTGATTTCAAGCAGAAGCACATTTCTGAGTTTTATGTACTTATATGTACACACCAATTCCACTGTTCCACTTACAAATTCATGTTTCACAGTTTGTTTCAAGGTTCTACTAATTTATTTGATTGTTAAATCTGACACCAAATGATATTATTTCTATAATATCTGGTCACAGCAGCATGAATCAACCAAGCCTACATTATTTTTAAAGGTTGTGCGACAGATTTCAACAGAATTCATAATAACCGCTCATTACGGCTAGTACACGACAGCCACGGGTAAATATGGTTTTTGTCATTCCAAAAGGCCTCATACCTCGTTCGCATTAAATTCGAGGCAATCGAGAATTTTTTTTTCCAATTTTATTGGTCTTTTACCGACAATATAGGAACCGGTCC
This sequence comes from Mythimna ferrago, assembly GCA_910589285.2. Taxonomy (NCBI): domain Eukaryota; kingdom Metazoa; phylum Arthropoda; class Insecta; order Lepidoptera; family Noctuidae; genus Mythimna; species Mythimna ferrago. The sequence goes on from OU342679.1 coordinate 20,236,836, forward strand.
TATGGGTAAGGCGGAGTCGACCTCAATCAGTTCGTTTCTAAGCAAAATCTTATAAACAGTGGGCCAAAAGGTTTTACAAAATCGATATTATATAGGATTGATTTACGGTATAGGAGAATTTCCAGTAAGGAATTCATTTAACACTAGTTACTGCAAGCTGCTTCGACTGCGTGTTAGTAAAAAAAATATTCCAACGGAACATACTCCCGGAATAAAAATATCATAAGTGCTACTTCAGAGCAGGTTTTACCCGTATGCCAAATATCATCCAAATCCTTTCAGCAGTTTCAGCGTGAAAGAACATACAAATACACACTCACCAACTTTCATCTTTATAATATTTGTGTGATCATTTAGTTTAATTACACTCCCGCATAAACATATAAAGTCGCGTCTCGCCGAACATATTAAATAATACAGAGGGTCAGCCTAGTACCATCATTTGGATAGACTCTCCAAATGATAGCATAAAATGGCATTAGACTGCAGCTATTGAAAAAGTCCAGTTGAAAAACCCAATAACAGATTGCCCAAACCGGGAATCGACCCTGCTTTTTGTGGTCAATTTAATAACTTAAAAGCCAAGAGAATTAACTTAAAAGATATCGTACATGGTTGTGGCATGGCAAGCCAAGCAATTAATTACTCATGATTACGAAGAGGCTGTCAAAAAACTGGTCCTTTGCGCGGCCAAGGTTTTGGATCTTGGTCCTTTTGCGCTTACTCGTTTAATGTTTGGTTATCTTTATTTATAGTCGTCTGAAGCTGTACTTGTACCTTTTCCAAGGTTAAATACGTCTAGGTGCGTTTGAATCTTAATTTGTTTTCTTTGGTCTTTATTGTCATCTTCCTCATGTTCTTATTCGAATTTATTTGCAATCGGTGCAGCATTTACCAATTCTTCTTTCACAACATATGTAACTATCTCTATTGGTCGTACGTCATTTCAAAAGTTACGTTTTTACTTGCCTTTTCAAAACACAATATATCCATTGTTTCTTTGTTCTCTTAGTCCTTATGGGATTTAATATCGGATAAAGAATAAAACAAAGAATCATGAAAAAGTCCAGGTAGGTATTTCTGTAAACAATGTCAACAAGTATGGTGTGTCAAAGTGGTAGATACCTACTATTGTTAATCTTTGCTATAACAAAAGAAAACTAAATCTAAAATGTGAAGTCATGAATCACACATCAAGGTAGATTCCGGTATTTTAATCGTAATCAACCACGTGTGTGTTTTACGACAATCAGCATTCAATTCACGATACTACCGATTCTACATTTAGCATTCATAGAAACTGCAAAGTAAACATAGTTTCATAACGTGTCAACTGTACCTAGGGCTACCATCGGGCCGTATTTGATGAAGATTATGGTCCACCGGTACCATTGTTGTCATATTTCGGAATGTTCGACTAAAAATAATTAAAAAAAAAACTGAAGCATGTAAGTAAAAAGCCCTGCCTTTTTGTAAATATCCGACTTTTTTATTATTTTTGTTATGGTAACCTTTCTTTAGTACGTGGGACGTCATCCAAAGCCTCGTTCCGTTCTGGGTGGAGCGAAAGGAGTGTCAAACTTTTACTGAAAAAGTCCAGCTATGATCATTCAGTAGTCCTTTGCGGTCCAGGGCTACGGTAACTCTTTCGCACACAGCTCTGATAGGCATCGGCTTTAACCGGCTCCACCAGTCTTGTTGAACTCTCTTTGAAGCGAGCGCGCGCTTGGAACAGAAGCGCAATGCGCCGCTGCCATCGACTCGGGCCAGAGGCCATACCACAGGAATATAAAAAAATATGGGCCATACTATAACGAATAAAAAAGGCAGAAGTGCGAGCGAGAAAGAGGGATAGAGAGAGCTATATAGCACCGTCCCTTTGACCGTTCAGTTTAGGTCAACAGAATCTAGCTCACGAGTGCATTTTATGCCTGAACATTGTAATCAAATAACATGTCAATTTAGTGCAATTTTTATATTTCTAATTAAACCGATTTCCATTATTTCTATTCATTGATAGCATAACAAGGAACAGACGGGGGACTAAAATATAAGGGTGACTAGATCGAAATGGTTAGGACCCATTTCGTTAAGATTCGTTGTAGGGCCTCTGGTCCTTAAAGACGGAAAGACGGAGAGTTAAAAAACAACGGTAACCCTAGTGTACCTTTTGTATACAACAGAACAAAGTATGGGAACATCAACACGGACTAGGAAACTGTCGTTAATGATGTAATTAGCAGTCTAAAGATCTTTGACGCCGCATTGTTTGAGAGGTACTATTGTGAGCGGTTGTTGGCACCTAATGAGGCTTCGAACGTTGTGTGCAGTTATAATTATGATAGAATCATTTAACACTGTAATAAACGTTTGACTGGCTTGTTGGTCTAGTGGTCAGTGGCCTTGACTGCTATGCCGGAGGTTGTGGGTTCGATTCCTACCCAGGACAAATGTCAGTGTGTTGAGCACGATCATTTGTCCTATGTCTGGATGTAAGTTATATTTAGAAATATATAAATATGTATATCGGTTGTTTAGTACCCATAACACAAGCTCTGCTTAGCTTGGGATTAGACGGCGTTGTATGATAGTTGTGGAATATTATTTGCATGGAGTTACCTTGTTGAAGAAGGTTGAAGCTTGCGCCTGGTTATGGAAATCAGAGTGTGTAATATAAATGTCATCCTTTTATTACCCGTTGTCATTTATATCTAAGAATTAATCTGCTCAATTTACATTATAATCTAGCTGCTGTCCACGACTTCGACTGCGTTAACCTCGTAAACCAGCACAATGTAATTTGGTCACACTTTTAAGAAGATTTTTAATTTGCGCGGTACCCTATCCTATTTCTAAAATATATAAAAGGCAAGTCAATAGCTTATAACTCAATTGTGGAGCCGTGGCCGCTCTGTCCGTAGTTTGTGAGAGGACCTTCTCTTTCTCGACGTAATGACGTCAAGACTCATGGGACCGCAGCGATCTTCACACTGACGGGCATTTTTATAGGGAGACGGAGCGGGTTTGCGCCACAGACAACGTATAACATTAGTTGTGGAAGCAACATCACTAGTTAAAAAATCCAGCAGTTTCGAAGAATAGGTAGCCTGATAAAAAAATTTAAACGTTGCTTTTTTGTTATAGGTATCGAATATACTCGCAGTGGTGAAAATATGTTATTTTAATATTACCTACACACAGACACTTTAATTTTATTTATACGTAGTTATAGATGTAGTTTGGTAAAGTTTGATGCTGTATTTTTTTTGTTATTATGAGAAATAATACAAATACTTCCTAACAATGGCCAATAAAAAGGGATAAAATAATTTGTCAATAAAGTGGTGAACTAAGCCTTTGTATCGAAAGTTTCTCTAAGGATATTACTCAACAGTTATTTTTGTACAAAAATTCGATACATTCGAAACATTATTTACGTAAGTGTTATAAGAACCTGCATAGATTTCGTGTAGAAAAACGTTACAGAAAAAAAGAACAACAGCTCAACTTTAACGATGATCTTCAGTTTAAATACATACAGTCGGTATAGGTATTGTAGCTAACTATGATGGTCGATCGAGGGCAAGACTACGATGAAAACTTATGGATTTTCAAGTCACAAGCCTTCTCACAAGCATATCAAAAATGACAGCTGTCAACGGGACAGCTGTCATTTGTAACGGTCACGCTTTACAAATTGGGGTAAAAAAATCGAAGACTTGACCATAAATAACGTCCATCACTGGGCCCGCGGTGTATTACGTCCTATGCCCCTCATCTCACTAAATCTCACAGAGAATAAACCCATATGACTGGCCTGTTGGTCTAGTGGTTAGTGACCCTGACTGCTATGCCGGAGGTCGTGGGTTCGATTCCCACCCAGGACAAATGTTTGTGTGATGAGCATAATCATTTGTTCTGTGTCTGGGTGTAATTTATCTATAATATGTATGTATTTAGAAATATATAAGTATGTTTATCAGTTGTCTAGTACCCATAACACAAGCTCTGCTTAGCTTGGGACTAGACGGCGTTGTGTGTTAGTTGTGGAATATTATTATATTATTATTATTATTATATTATTATATATCAGCAGTGAAAACATCAAAACCTGATTATGTTAAGATAAATAGAAAATCCCTTAACTTACTTTGAAAATCAGACCAGGGGCCTTATCATGACATGTTAAAACGTTGAGTGTGCAAGCGAGAAAAAAGGATAGAAATAAACGAGTACAAGTAAGAGTGTGGGACAAGTGGTGGGGAAGCAGTCACGTGGGCGCTCACCTCCGCGTTGGACAGACCTCGTCAGAGCTGCAACACATACCTCCATAGTCCAGAGTTCTCGAGACGTCGTAAACCGCGACAAGTAAAGACGCATCGCGGGAGCCTCACTCGCCAACGAAAATGCAATATCGTCAACCACGACCACTCTGTCAAGAGTCGAACGACTAAGAAGGAGGATACGAGTACACCCTATATAGTAGCTCCTTCTCTTTCAGCACTCAGCAACAGCATCAGTTCAGTTTAGGACGTTAAATGGATCGCGTTAAGAGCTCATAGTAGGGCCTGTCTTTCTAATTCATCAAAGTGCACTGTATTTATGCTTAAATTATAGTAGTATGGTGTTAACAACATTACACTATTTTTACATTACGTTATTTCCTAAGTAATAGCTATGTAAAGCATTCCATTTGACAAGGCGATCATGTTTGTCCACAGGCGGTCGTGAATGCCGGGGCCGCATGGATGGCGGCGCACGCCTGCCGCTCGCTAGCCGTTCTTTTGACTGTGCTTACGATAGTTATAGCCAAATGTAAGTATTTTTTATATAACACCAGTAGCGACATCTATGGCGTCACGTAGGAACTAAACTATGAAATCCTGCATCGCGCAATTAGAGTTATCAGCGCGATTTGAACATAAATAGCTCGATCATCCTATCGAGCAGTTTTTTTTTCATTATTATTGAAAGGCTCGCGGTTGACCACTGTCTCACCTGATGGTAAGCGACAATGTAACCTAACCGGGCAACTTTAAGTCAAAAGTGAATAACTTTTGACTTAAAGTTGCCCGGTTCAGACATAGAACATCTAGTTGGAGGATCCTCCCTTTTCAACGGAGGTATGTGGGACTTTACACTCTGTTCCGTATACCTCTAAAACCTCATATAGGTAGTTGTAGTAGAAAAGAACCAGGTTGTGGCGCATCTTGATCCCGGCAGGAAACAGAATTCATTGTCCAGCAGTGTTTTCCTATATACAAATGGGATGGAATGCCTTAGCTTCAATCCAGACTTTCTGTAGGCCTCAAAACTCTTTATCTGTTTAGCTTTGGTGTGTAATGTTGGGGGTTCGCAAAGCAGACAACCAGTAGGTCTAAACAGGATTTATTGAATAATCTAACTAAAACCTGGACTTACAATAATGCGCATTAAGTAAAGTACATATTCAGCATTAATGACACCATTTAGTTAAGTGAGTAAGTAGATTCACTTAAGGTGCTCCTGGTGGTTTAGAATCCCGCGGTGTGCCTGGTAGGTCTGTCGAACCTGTTAATAAATCTTTTTGTAACTGAATGTGTCAAAATGCAATGTATGTCTTCTAGGTAAGTGTACTCCATCGTCGACTATCCAAGGTCAAGCGCTAGCCTATCAATAATAATAATAATAAAATTAAAAAAAAAAAACAGGTTTATGTATTTTAATTTTTTACAAAATATAAATAAGAAATAAAATTGAAGTTATTTTACAAAGTTTAAAAAAAAAAAATTCATGGCCGCTAACCTATATCGTGAAGTTACTCAGGAGTGTAGCGGACTTGGTTAAGAATTTGGAAAAAAAGAAAGAGAGAAACCTTAGGGTTCCCAGGAACCCTAAGGGTTTGCCAGCTACCGGTCTTTTAACATTGAAAAAAAAAAACCTTAAGGACCAGAAACTTTGAGGCTCTAAAACGCTCTAATGACTACTATCGAATACTTTGTTGGAATCCACAAAAACTAGCTCACTTCTTTGTCTGTTTGCAAAATTGGCCACACAAATAATAATACTTGATTGGGTCATTTCTAGCTAATTACTTATTAGGTAACTATTTAATTCATCTAGGCATTTGTGTGTCTTTTACATATTTTTTTTGTTTCTGTTAAAATGTCTCGAAATAATACGAAACCCACAGTTTGTGAGACATTGAGCAATGTTTTCAAAACTACAATTTCAAAAATTGTCTCAGAGATTTACAATAGAACTTTTTAATATGATAACGTCACAAGAATGGTCCAAATGCTCACGGTTTACGCAATTCTTAGCACAATAAAATAGTTTTTTCGGTGTTTTCGCTATGCTCTGTTAGCAGCACTAAAATAATATTGTCCAAGGTAACGCACGAACACATATTTGAATAACTGGTACCGAATGGACTAATAACACTCAAAGTAGCAAAGTATTTTCAATTACAGTCAGTTCTAAAATGACATACGGCGCTTTGTCAGTTTTGTCAATTGTTCAGATGACTTAATCCTTGACATTGCCGGTCGTAATGAATCTCACGTGGGTGTACCATAAGTGTTTCGACCTGTACAAGGAATTAATATTACCATTGAACTAAGTAGACTGTTGGATTTCTCATGACTCTCGTCGGCTGGGAGCGGCCTACTTTCGTCCATAGTAGGCCTCGCATTCGAGCTACATACTGCCCTACAACGGCCGACAGATCAAGGCCGCATTAAACAGTAAAAAGTGGTGACAGTCGTTCACCCGGAGACAACGCTAGCATTCAGGTTACCTACTAGCGCGGCACATTTCGCTCCTTCTTAAAATGCACTCCACTGTAAAACGCTCAGTTAAGAAATACCAAGAAACAAGTGCCTTTTGAATAAACGTTGGAAAGCTAAACATTCAATTAGGGACAGTGAATATATATTGCTAATTAATATTAGTTTTGTAATATATTTGTAGTGATCCTACTGAAATTTGTATCCGTTTGCGCGTAGTTGCAACCACTCACTCCTAAGTCAAAGTCATTTTCAACATTTCAACAACGGTATACATATTATGAATAATAAAACCTACTGTATGATGAAGGAATATAACAACCCACAATGCACGCTACGCTACATCCGTGGTCAGATTATGAAATCCCGTCTACAGTAAAGTATATTCACCTATTTCACGGTATAAACTGTGCTATGAGGACGTGTCTCGATTTCATCTATAAACAGCAAAAGAAACATATTTATCTCGGATATACCAAACAGCCCCGGATCTAAGGGGGGGCAAACCGGGGCACTTGCCCCGGGCGGCAGTTTCATGGGGGCGCTAAATCCTTGAGACGAGAATTCGAAATATCGAACAAATGAAGCCTCTTTTCCTACAGTCTCATAGGTTTTTATCAAGTAATTGAATCTTAATATAATATGTTTGAAAAACAAACTTTTCTATTTCCATACGCCCAGTTAGTTTTTGAACACATACTAAGTGATTTATAAACGCATCTTAACAGATCAAGTAAATCAAATCAAATCAAAACATTTATTTCAAATAGACCATTTACAGGCACTTTTGAATAGTCAAATGTCGGTCAGTCCAAGAAAAGTGAAGCTAAATTGCACGTTCCAAAGAGTAGGTCTCTATGGAGAAGAACGTGCAAGAAACTCCATGGACACTCTTTTAAATCATATTATGTGTTACATATAATGCTTGGTTACATATTACTTGTTGCTTCTATCATGTGAGCACAATGTCGATAATGAAATAAAAAATGTAAAATAATTAAAAGATAGAAACTGAATTAAGCCACTGGCAGCTAAGAGTTGACCAGTCCCATCTGACGGCACCCGTTCACGAGCATGACGCGTGCATCAGCCCCACTCAGCTCAACCATTTTGAAGGGAACTGAACGACCCAATAACACGTGCCACCAACAGCGAGACATTTGAGTGAGCATGACAAACTCTCAACTGCCATGCTCGTAATGTCAAAAAAAAAGTTGTAACCTAATAAAAATGCTCCATGGTGCTTCACATTCACAAACTTGGAAAAAGTGCTTCTACATTATACAATGCAATTGTGTCTTTCAAATTAAAAAAAAATAAAACTTGAAAAAAAAAAAGTGCTTCTACATTATACAATGCTATTTAGTTTCCAATTAAAAAAGGTAATAAATTATCATAAGCTCTATTGAAATAAACGAATAAATAAAAAATACATTTCGAAATCAAAAAAATACAAAAAGGGGAATAGTATCTCTTCCAATATTTAGAAATATATTTATATTTATAAAAAAAAAATAAAAAAACTAATTTGAAGGTAAAAGTGGCTGTAGTTGTGGAGCAGGACCAGCATTTAGCCAAGCATTTTTGTCAAGGAGATAATCTTCCAGTTTATAATATGCTTGTCTACATAGTGTGCGTTTAATGCATGTTTTAAATTTGGACTCATTTAGTTGTAAAATCTCAATTGGTATTTTATTATAAAATTTCACGACCCAGTGACTGGCTGCCTAGCCTAGCATTACGAGTAGACAGACGCCAGAAAATCTAACACCAGTGTTGCCAAGAGTTAATGTGTTATTCAGCCCCCCTAGCCAAGTTACGACCCGTTTCGTTTCGATTCTCTTGCATCGAACTCCTCGATTTGGCCACACCTCCCTCCCTCCCTCCCCATTAGTAAATTTTTGAACGCGTGCGTAGTGTCCGTGATCTTTCTGCCAAGGGGAATCATCAAAGGGGAACAACATCTGCAAGCTGTGAGCGAAGCTTCAGCAAACTGAAAATAATTAAAACTTATCTACTTTCTACAATGAGTCAGGATCGTCTATCTGGCCTCGCGATCCTAGCCATTGAAAGCAAAACCGCCTATGCAACGGACTTTGAGGAGCTAATAGATTCTTTCGCAGAAATGAAAGCACGCCGTGTAAAGTTGTAGTCTTTCCTGGTTATATATTTTTTCTGTGTTTCTGTTTTATGTCACAAATGAAAGTTATTAGATATTAGATAATAAAAAGTTTAAATTTATTAAAGGATTATTATTTTAACAAATGGATCAAAAATGCTACTCATTGGCAGTATTAACAGTTTTTCTCAAACAGTGAAGGGAGGGGGCGCCAGTATCAAGGTTTTGCCCCGGTTCGAAAAAATCGTAGATCCGGGGCTGATACCAAACCTATCTCTCTGTTTAATTTAGAAATACCTAATAAGTATGTAAGTACTGCAACGCATTCACGAAACCTGTAGGTATTCTTCAATCCTATCACTAATCTGCAACTGAAATTGTACTTTGCTTTTGTTGTGATAGGAAAAACAAAGTGGTCCTTTGAGCCGGATTATTTTTAAAGACTGTCCAGTCCTTAAAAAATATTATTTATAAAAAAAGTCATACAGATATGATTAATGCTTTTAAGGAATATGAACAAGATCTTTATGCTATGTAATTTGTGACAGATGCTGAGTTAGAACCATGGCGGGGCGCCGGGAGGCCGGCGACGGCGGCGCAGGAGGCGGAGGATGAGCGACATGACATCCAACTATTAGAAGCAGTCAAAGAGTCTATGAAAGAATGGGAGCAGAAGAGAGCGAGGACTAGGTAAGAACAACATAACATCTTATAATAACACTGCTTGCCCATGTGAAACTAATTCCTGATGAGCATCTGAAATAAGTAAGAGATGAGATGATAATGAGCCACGGAAGGACAGAAACGCAACTGAACAAACACGGGTCCTTTTAGTCTGTAAACCTTGTTGTCACCACTTACTCTCTCTTCACGCAGAAGGTTAGGGAGGCTAAGTTTTGTGCATTTTTTTTAAGCAACACTTAAAATCTGACGTTTTGATAATTCAGGAGTGCTCGTACTTAAATTATTAAGTTTAAAAACAAGAATATTTTAAGTTTGACATTAGAACTTTATCCAAGGTGTTTTAAAAACTACAAATAGCTAGACGAACTACGTGTTCACGAAATATTAATGTTAAACACGCAGGTATTACGCGTGACCTTTTCGTCTGTTAACAAAATGTTTTTGTCAATATCATGCGCTCTTGTTTTGTTTAGTTTTATTTATTTATTTAGTACATGGAGGACTTACAGCTAATAAAACCAGACAAAAAAAAGGAATCCATAATCACTAGAAAGCAAGTCCTCACGTATAGACATCAACAACAACAACAACAACAACAAGTAGTAGTAGTAGTTTCAACAGTCTATTATGAAAAAGAACTGTTTTGGAAATACTGTTACGTATTACGTGCAGCTTTCAATCCTCACAACGAAAATGGAGTGAGAGTTACATCTTCTCAATAATAATGTAAGCCACGTCCCCCACGGATCTGTTATGAGATTATTTCTTTGTTTTCCTTCTTCACATCCAAAACTTTGTTTCTATTGTCTGAAATATTTTACGGGTTATGTAAGTTCAAGCGTGTAATATCACTCACAATGCGTCCGTCATATTTCCTTTGCTCATTATGTTTATTTCATATTTTTTTTCATTCACTCACATTCAATTTTTTTTGGAATTGGTATTTCTAAAGAGTAAAAGTAACGACAAAAAAACGGGTCACAAGAGCAACGAGCGATATCTCCCATAGTTATGAACGATCGCATACATAAATAATACCTACATATGTTAAAAGTAAATTAGTAATGCTTATTTCATATTTTCAAACGGTTTCATTTGTGAAAGTCACAGCGTAAATAACGATATACATTTTTATTTTAACAAAATTTAAAATTAAAAGATTAAGAATATGTTGACTAATTTTGTTTTGTTTCAAACCGATTATTATCATCTAAAAAATGAAAACAAAATATTACCTTAGTACAAGAAGGATGAAGTCAGCGTAGTACTATCATACTTTTTATTAGTGATCCCGAATTTTTGCGGACCACTTTCTGGAGAGGGCTAAATGTCTGCCATTAGGTACTTACATTATGCCCGCCATACACGCTATGGTACTTATACCTGAAAGGTTTGCCTGTACACGTAAACCTGAACGTGTATATGTTGCAAAACTGTGCAGGTATCCATACAAGCTTACCTGACAGGTAAACCTGTCAGGCACCCTAGCGTGTATGGCCTCTAAGTAAACTTCGTCATCTTGGATTACCTTCCATTCCGATTTTTGCATAATTATTATGGCGTAGAAAATAAGTATTTTCTACGCCATAATAGTTATGCAAAAATATTAGAAGCACTTTAGAAAACTTATCGTTTGCTTTTATACTCGTAACTATTTCCGTGCGGAACTGAAACTCAGTACACAAAAGATATGGAACACCTTTGCAAGCTTTGTGAAAATTGAAATTATGCAGATGACATGTTTTAACCTCGTTGGCAAAGATGTATTGTCCTCCAGTATTTACTAGATTTAACACACGGCTATAAAGTTAAACATATGTAAATTACCTTGATTCTCTTACGCACAAAACAAAAACATTATGTAGATACTACGCGTAATGGGAAATTACTTTCAAGCTAAAATAATAAAATAACTAAGAAACTTAGAAACTTCATGTTCTTATCTCACGTTCAATCTAAGAAAGGATTTCGTTACCCTGGAGAACCTGAAGTAAAAACCTCATGGACGGGGCCCAGTAGATATGGCTGATGCCTGCTAGGGTTAAAAAGTTACGGTGGCCCCGGAATCCAAAGGACAACAGAACGAACATAATGGGTTTTAGTCAGTAAAAGTCTGACAATCAATTTCTCTCTACCCTAACTTTATTATACGGCTTATTTATATGGGTGTGTCGGTCAAGTTAGTAATAGTAAGGAAGCTTGTCAGCAAGATGAAAGTGGTGACGTTATCGCTTTGGTAGAGTCTAGATTGGAGTTTGCGCGGGCCGATCACATAACACTGCCAACCGCAGGGACGTGACCCCTTTTCTCTGTCAACACTAGTCTAGGAACTATCTCACGGCTCGTTGTCTAAGTATAGAATTCTTAGGTATTGGATAAGCTACATCAAAACAAATCAGTTGAGTGATCAGGGGCCTTACCATGACATGTTAATATGACAGGCGTGCGAGCGAGAAAGAGGGATAGAGACACACCTTTTAAATAGCACCATCCCATTAACAGTTCAGTTTAGCTACTCAAATGAATCGCGGCTCGTAGTAGTAGTAGGCCTCTGGAATAGTTTGTTTGTGTGGAATTGTTCGTAACCCCACTTGTCAACCATACAAATTATGTTCTCTGGAAGAGATTGCCACTCTGATCGACATAGTGAACCGATATATTTATTTTAGTTAGCATTTTGTGTAGATACATTTTTAACAGATGCATTCAAATTAATATTTCAAGTTATATTCGTAAAAAAGTGAAGTGCTACTTGCGAGCTTTTTGTAAAGACACTTGCGATTTTTTACGAGGTCCTCATGAACCGTCATTGATCGTATTACAGGTTGATTACAGGTAATAAAGGTTTCTATGGGTGTACGTTTTATCGGATGCATTTAAATTATATTCTTCAAGTTTATATATATTTTATAAAAAAGCCAGAACCTTTCATTCCTATTTATTTAAGGATCACCAACGAGTGTTACAAAATAAAAAACTTAGAAATAAAAATTGGTACATATATAGTGAACACTCAATTATACGCAGCTTATGCATAAATGAGTGAACTATTTTCTGAAAGTTTTCATAGCGTCCATTAGCATTAACTATCTCTCATCTCTGACTATTCTTCCTAAAAATCCGACTTTGAGCTGTTCCAAATAACTTCAATTCATAAAAGTCAATTTTCTCAACAGGAGTAAACGATCTCAAGGCAGCGTATGCTATGGCGAATTCGGATGTTTCGAGGACGCAGGTCCTTTCGCGTACTTGGAGACGCTACCCAGCTCGCCGCAGGAAGTCGGCACGCACTTCCTCCTCTACTCTACCGTCAGCAGGTATGCTATTTAGGCCGTAATTTTTCTGCTCCTTAACCATCATTCCTCACTGATTGACGGATACGGAGAAACTCATAACTAAATAGTGACAGCCGCACGGGTGGATCGAACGCTTGTTAAATTTGGTCCTTGGAAGGATTATCCATGAGCCATGATACCATAGAGTACTTTGTAGGCAGCGAAACATGACACGTCGAAATCCCTCCATGCCTTCGTCCATAATTCAGAAAAAACGTCGAGTAGTTTGTCATGACTCTGATTAACAAATAAATCTTTAACAGTCGTTACGGATAGTCAAAATCCAGAAAGTTGGACTAACCAAAAGAAAGTAGCAATAACGTATACTGGGTTACAAGAAATAGGAAACCAGACTGGCCATAAAATCATTCAGAAGATAGATCGACGATATGAAAACTGTAGCAGTAGGTGCATGAACCGAAGTGAAGACAGTTAGAGGAGGGCTTTGCCAAGAAGGGGAACTTTCGAGGCAAAATATTTTGGATTCTAAAAGTTATTTATTTATATAGTGAAATAACATTAAAAATGGATGTGATTGTGCATATGAATATTTCAGACAGGTGTGTGTATGAATACAATATAGGAAAATGGATAAATCATTTAATTTTACTGTTCCCCTACTTAGCATAGGCCTACTCTAAAGGCCCTAAAAGTAATAATTATTATAAGGTATTCAACATTCTGTTATGCTATTCCAGAGGAGACCAGCCACTCCTGGCTGTGTCAGCGAGCAACATGTCTGCGGCATGGGGCTGGGCAGCGCGGGCCTTTGAGCCTAACCGACCGACCAGGGTCATCGTTCATGGTTTCGGATCTAACTGCGACAATGTGTGGGTCTATGAAATGAGATCCGCTTTGATGGCTGTTGTGAGTAACATTACTTTGATTTATAGCTGTATGACTAATATTCATAATGGTTAGTTAGGTAGTTACTTTTAGTTATATCTATACATATAATAAATCTGAAGAAATTTTTAGTTGTGCGCGCATCACGTAAAATGTACGAAATCGATGTAGATAACTTTTATATATTAAAATTGTGTGTGACTTGATATATTATTTAGGCTTTGTTTCATCGCAATCGGTTGACTATATCGAAAGATATACTACATCCGTTGGCTGTTAGGCGGTACGGAGTTCGCCAGGGCAGCCAGTTGTAAATAAATCCTTATGTAATACGGTAGGGTTGAGAGATTATTCGAAAGAGTCACCGTGGTCCTCGAACACAAAGTACAACAGAAGGAACACGTGGGTTTTATAGTCGGTTAAAGTCTGGCATTCCCTTCCTCGGCACCCGAAACTAGAGAAGTTAATTATTTCCCACCAAAAAAAGTACACAATATGGTTTAGTGATCGCAGCCATTACACTTCAAACTACTTACATGTAGCAGATTTGTTACACAATACAAATCTCGTCTACTAAGAATTTTGCACTCAAAATTGACACATAACACGGTATGCAATAGCTAATAAGCTAGTACAGACAGTGCCCAGACAGCAGACTATTTCATAATAGGAAGCGATGATATAACATTACGTAGGTACAATCATTATAATGGCTAATAAATTTTATGACAGTTAAAGTACTTAACTACATAATCGTGACAACGTATTGTTTTATCCTTTTGCAGGAAGAATGCAACGTAGTTTGTGTAGATTGGGAAGGAGGAGCTTCTATGCCGAACTACCTTCGAGCAGCTGCGAATACGAGGCTTGTCGGCAAGCAGCTTGCCATGCTGTTGCAAGGTAATCCGGCTCGAAGGACCAGATTAAACAAAGTGATATTAAGCTTTAATGCAACATATAAATTCAGTTTTTATTAAACGTTTGTTATTTTTTGTTCCAGGTTTTGCCAAATACATAGACTTGAGGTTCGAAGATGTTCACTTGATCGGTTTCAGTTTAGGCGCTCATGTTGCTGGTTTTGCGGGTTCAGAGTTACGTAATATTAGTCGAATAACAGGTTAGTACAATAACATTGAAGATGTAGGATATGGTTCTTATTGTCTTTCGCGATATCCGGCACGTCTGGAGTAGTCTGTACTCTTTTACTTTTTTTGAACTATTGAAAACTTGACTTACTCGTACCTTCAACTTATCTTTCCAGGGCTAGATCCAGCAGGTCCCCTCTTCGAGTTCCAAGACCCTCGTGCTCGACTGGACCGCTCCGACGCGAAATTCGTGGATGTCATCCATTCAAACGGCGAGACTCTCATTCTTGGCGGTCTGGGTGCAGCGCAGCCTCTAGGACACGTTGACTTCTATCCCAACGGAGGCAGGGTCCAGCATGGGTGTTCTAATTTGTAAGTATTTATTAGGTCGAGAATAATCTGATTCATTTCATTGCAGAATCCAGAATAGTTGTAGTAGAATTCAATCTTATCCTCAGGAGTCGCCAAACTTGACTTTTCTGGTGGACGTCAATGGTGATTCTGACTCCAGGAGTTGCGCTGGTTGGGAATAGGGTGGTAGACTAGTCCTAAATTTAAAAAAAAAAAAAGCTGATTTCAATAAACGTTACTTACACGTACTTTGGCATAGGTTTGTTCCCGACTCTATTTTGCACTTGTAGCTTAACAGTTGTGCGACAGTGAGAAGAATAATGGCCAAGTACCCCACACTCTAAGTAATGTTTATCTCAGCCTTAGTGAAGCCAAGTGATAAATTCTACAAACGAGACACTTTGATTACGGTTACGAATCTAACGCGAGCCATGAGTGACGTATGTAGGTTGTTCATCGCTGTGTACCTACGTTTTAAAATTATGGGTAATGATTAGCAGTAGGTAATATTAATGATTAATTAGATACTGTTTAATGAGGTAATCAAGAATTAACTGCCTACTACCACTTATCATTTACCTACAAGTATCTTAGCGTTTAATAAAGATATATCTATGGTAACTAGCCTGTATCCGGCTCGAAGTACCAACAACTCAACTAATAACAACACAATTAATATGGCTTTTTATTTAAGTTTATTTAATATAGTAATTCACTGGTTTACTTTTCATATTCTAGATTTGTCGGAGCGGTATCAGATTTCGTCCTACCATGGGCAGCGGCGTCGGTGGAAGGTCGCTCACTCTGCAACCACAGGCGAGCCTACAAATTCTTCACCGATTCCGTTTCGCCCAAATGTCATTTCCCGGCTTTCCCCTGCGAAAATTACGATTCCTTCCTCGAGGTAAGTTTATTGTAATTACAAATTAAAACAATGAAATCAAAGCATTGCCATACAACGAGGCAACGCTGTCAGCTTTTTGGGCATATTTCCAGTCTTCCAGTCGATAGCGATGCGGAGGAGTTTTATGGCGCCATATTTTTTAGTTAGGAGTAGTCTTTATTTTATTTAGTCTCTTTGTTTTTGAAATAATCGTGTAGACTTGATATTTGAATTTCGACAATGAAACAGAAGAATAAATCCAAAGAGTTGAAAAAAAAGCGATTGTGTAACACGACAAGATAATAATAATAGAACCTAGGAAGTCTCACGCCATAGTAGGAAGTGTATGAACTCAATTGCGGTTGAGCAGCAATTCGATCGAAAATTATTAATGAATGAATTGATTTTATGAGTAAAAAACGATAGTCCAATTTGCTTGCGGTGAACCACACAATCAATTGGATACAAGTGGGACATCCAATCTGTTTCTTTCGATGTAACTAAACTAACAAAAGTAGTTTTATAAGTGGATAAACGGTGTAACAAAACTTTGTTTCATTCCCGAACCAATTTGAAGTATTTGGCCTTTTTATACGTAATCCTGGTAAAGGTAGCGTTCGAAGTGGCGACGCTTGGGGGAGGCCTATGTCCAACAGTGGACGTGTATCGGCTTAAATGATTATGATGATGATGATGATACGTAGTTCAGTGACTAGTATAGTTTTTTTTTACTAGTAGACTAGTCTACTTTTTTTTACTAGTAGACTAGTCTACTTTTTTTTACATTCAAGACACCCAGATCCGAAAAGAGTATCTGTAGGCCATACAAATATTAGTTCCGTGCGATAATTGAACCCGCGACACGCAGCACAGCAACCAATTGCTCAACCACTGAGCCAACCGACCAACCGTGAACATCGCTCTATTTCCTCTTAAAAACTCATACATTATTTTCGTACGCTAATTTACTGCAGACCAAATCCTTCACCTTTATACTAGACCCTATATTTATTATACTACTTATATTTTTTTGTGTCTCAGGGCCGCTGTTTCCCGTGCGACGGGCAGCGCCGATGCGGCAACATGGGGTACTACGCAGACCGGTCGTTGGGACGCGGTCAGCTTTATTTACTCACCAGGGAGGAAGAACCGTTTTGTGGTATTTACTTTACTTTTATTAAAATTTCATACAACACAAAGATGCACTTAATGTCTTCGGCAGCCTCTACAAGTACCAATAGTCCTTTTAATACACTACTGGTTCCTCTAACAGTTTCCACGCTTTAGAAATGAAACCTATTCCAACATTGAAAACCTATCAGTATCAGCAATTCAAAAACTCTCTGAGTGCAAAATGGAATCACGAACTATTTAAATCATTTTATCTTCTAACAGAAGCCTTTTCATTTTTGTTTTTCTTGTTCTTCCAGAAGTTGATTGGTAGATCATGCCTCGTTACATTAATCCCGCCTACGTACCACTACTGTACATAAACAAACAAATAAATACATTCTCAAGTTCGTCTTCGTCCCGAAGGACTGTCCAATATTTCCACCTAATAATGTCTACTTTTTATATTTGTAGCCCATCAATACCACGTATCAGTATGGGCTGGCAGCGGCTCGGGAGACAAGGCCAACTTCGGGCGAGTGACGTTGACACTTCACGGGGACTCCGGACTCAACGAGTCCTTCCCTATGACCAAGTAAGTTCAATATCTGATTTTTTAGTCTTCATTAAAGCGTTTAAGTTGGCCTTGTCTCCACAAGGCCAACTTCGGGCGAGTGACGTTGACGCTACACGGGGACTCCGGACTCAACGAGTCCTTCCCTATGACCAAGTAAGTTCAATATCTGATTTTTTAGTCTTCATAAAAGCGCGGAAAGGCTCAGCGGTCAAAATTTTATTATTTTGACAACGGTGTAGATGTCGCTACAGACTCCTGTTAAATAACTAAATGTCTTTATTCTTCCTTTAAGTCGGCATCATGTCAGCTAGTCAGTAAACCCAGCAGGTCCGAAGCCTGCTAGGGCCATGGGGATTTTCTGAAAAGGAAACTCGTGGTCCTAGAACGCTAAAATGCTCCACACTAAAGAGGCTCACTAAAAAAATATCTACATTTTAATACAAGTGGAGAAAGTGCATAAATAAACAGGAATTGACGCGCGTCCCGTGGAGGGTTGCGCCTCGCCCCGCCTGATACGATAAATGTAATAAAATTGTGGAGTGAATGAGCTCGCGCACTTTTCCGCACTGGTGCGGAAAACAGTAAATTGTGTGCCTAAAAGCGGTTGGGATAAGGGCGGGTTTTCGAGTAAGTGTGTTAAAACATCTTTATTGTTCCAACTTCGTCAGACGCGAAGACATAGTGAACGGCAGCGCCCGCTTCACGCGCGTGCTGGTGCCGCACCCCGCGCTGGGCGTGCCGCTGCGCGCCAGCGTGCACTACGCGGCCTACAACGGGTGGCTCAGCGCCAGCGCCAAGTCCATCCACATACACAAGCTGCTCATCACCGACAGCTTTGCTAAGACGTAAGATATCTTCTTTTTTATTTTACTGGATCTAGTTCCCAAGGTTTACAAACTACTGCATCTAATCAATCAGTTACATGTCAGCTGCTTCATTCAATTAATCGTCTCAAAATACTCAGGTCGTCAGGTGAAACTTCCCATACTTTCACAAAACATATCGATCTTTGGGAGCCAGAATGTATAGTGGTGCAAAACTAGAAAAGCATCAACTCTCGAAAAATGATTTCAGAATATTGGAATCTGCAACAAAATGAACCTAAATCGGAATAGTAAACCGAGACCATTTTTCCACTTCTTTTGAACTTTTCTTGTGCCACCATTAGCGAGAATATCCTAGTTTATAACTATGACATCAATACGTAAATTACTACTGTTATATTTTTTTCCAATTGCAGTTCTTCATTCTGTAAGAAAGGAATCCAGCTATTGTCTGAAGAATCAATCGAAATGCCACTCTATCCTGGAGATTGTGAAATACAACAGGTATTTACATTAGATTTATATGATGTTTAGAAGTATTTAATCAAATTCCACAGAAATTGCAAGAGAGCTAACTACTTATGTTTATTTTGATTTTCAGGATAACGACCTATCTAATACAACGATTACCACCCATGAATACAAAACAACTAAAGAAAATTCAACCAAAGAAGAGGGAAACACCATCGACCCTGTTGACAACGAACTACCTGAGGACTCTCCTCAGAGGCCCTTCACTCTCGTGGACACGTACGAGTGGACGGGAGGCGAGAATTCTGGCCGTGCCTTCGGGATGACCAACACAAAGACTGCCCCCAGTGGAGCCGTCGAAATCGCCGAGCCAGTACTCCGACCACGTCTACGAAAGACACCTCGACAGCGAGCAGACTCGCCCGAAGACCAAGAGATATCTGAACCGTTACTACGAGCAACTCGACCACCAAGAACGACAACAGTATCTCCATTGATACGAAGAGCTAAGAACTACGACATGTCCACTACACCCACTTACGAATCGGCAACATGGGGTGAAAGAGCCGAGAAAGAAGAAACCGGTTTCGTAGTACAATTCCTGCCTTCTAGACTGGCATCGTTCATCTCGAGAGCCGAACGATATGCCAGAGATACCCTTCTACCTCTAGTGTCAGCCTATGCACCGCGCTTGCCAATATTCGGTTCCCGAGAGGTGCCGAAACCAACTGCGAGGTTTATTCCCACCGAGGATATAAATGTGACAAGTTCTGTGCCAGTACCAACACCTACTTTAGAAATGAAGATTGAGACATTACGGACAGTGGGTCCACCGGGGATGAAGCGTGAGGTCGAGTCTCCTGAAGACCCAGAGATACCTGATACGACCACGACGACAACGACTAGTACGACAACAACTACTACAACGCCATCGACGACGACCACTGAGAAGATAAAGGCGTCGCCTACTGAGATGTTGAAGGTAGTTCCTGGACCGTCCGTAGCAACTAGTACAGCCTTACCACCGGTAGCTTTAAGAAGTGACGGTGAAAAAATAGTGATCGTGTATCCGAGCAATGCAAGAGACGAGAGGAAGATCCGATCGCATTCATACCCTGAGGAGCTACAATTTGAAGCTCTGTACCGCCACACTGGGGCGCCTACCGACTTGCACGTGGACCTCCCCACGTTCGCCCCGCCGACCAGCACACTAGCCCCCAGTACTACGTCATCACCCAAAAGTGAAGCGAGATACATTCCCGTAGGATACGTCAAACCCGGAGACGAAGTAGACTCGAAGTCTAGAGGAACGTAGCCAGTTTTAAAGACTTTCGATTTTGTAAATATCGCATCATCATCATGATTTGTATTTTTGTACATATGTTTTTTTTTTTAATGTAGCAACTACTCAACGTACATTTAGTAGTTAAATTGAATGTTCTCAGTTAAGTTGTTTATTTCTGTTGTTAATTATTGAAAACGCCTGAATGAAATTGTTGTGTAAATAAATTTAGGTCTAACATAGAATAAGAGACATTTTTATAAAATAAAAACTTATTTATTATACAATTCCACTGTTTTAATTCTTCTTATTTAACATTAGGTGGAATACATTCAAACAAAAGTGCACTTCCTGAATACAGAACACAAAAATAAATCATTCCTCTCGAAAAGAACGATCAGAAAAATGCTATCGTATTTGTTTCAAATTAACTTATGCTATCAAATAATCAAAATATCACATGAATAGTGTCGAATTAAAATTAATGGAAACATGAGGATTCTAGATGTGTCATTGGAAACACGTTGTAGTACAATGCTGTAGTGTCGATACAAGTAACAATAGTTATGTGATCTTTGTATGTTGGATGAAATTCATGAACAAGCTAGGTAATTTATTACCTAGCTTGTTGCCTGAGATACATTGGGGGACAAAACATGACGCGTAACGCTAAATCCACGTGACGCTGCAACGTTGCCCACTGTCCCACAACTTGTCCCTTTATTACGTAACTTGCCCAATATTTGACGATTTTGGACGCCATTTTGGGGGACATTCTGTCCCCTAATGTATCTGAGGCTTAAGCCTAAAACATAATTATGGTTGGTAAAACATTTCGACAGTTAAATATCAACAAGTCTTCAATAAACGCATCCACATAAGTTTTTTGATAACTCCAGGTCTATAAACTTAAATACAGAAGCAACAGCAAATGGAGTGTTAACATGCGTGCATGTGTCTATTCCATTTTTGTTTAAGGCAATTAGAACTAATGCCGACAATTAACCAATGTCAGATTCATAAAATCGGACTCATTCTAGTAGTGGCACATTTATTACAGTAAAATTATTTTGATCGCAAATTTTACACTAGGCATTAGCACTCCATTCGTTCGCTCCTCTGTGACATACTGTTAATACAAACTCATGTTTACTTCATATATTTATCCGAGTGCTGTGTGAGGATACGTGCTGAAGACTTTGCATCAAGGAACAGAGTGTGTACGGAAGTGATGTGCGCGGGAGTGATGCGCGATGAGCCGTCGGCGCGAGCAGCTAGGGAGGCTGGCGTTAGGAGCTGGGCTGCGTACCTGGTGATTGGATATTCATAAAGTTAGGGCTGAATTTTTAAACGCAATATATTTTAATGTTACCACATAAAAGCTTTCAAAATTAAATTTTTACTCCACGGTTAAACGGTATCCGTTATTTCTGTCAATTTCCGCTAAATAGGGTGCTATTTAAGGCTCAAAAAAATTATTAAATCATTAAACAAGGTGAAAGAGACAATATAATTTACCTGAGAGTACTATTAGCCCCTACTTCTGACAGCGCTGATAGAGCCTCATCATCAATGGGGATTCCTTCAGTCGTCGCTCGTAGTTTCAAGATCTGAAATCAAATTAATGTCACCATTGTATTTTATTACATTAAAAAAATAAATAACTCGCGGTAGATCATCGTGGTGTTGCATAACACTGACTGCATCAGTGGAATCAATCGCAATTAAATATATATCATGTTGAATATTGGGTATGTTCCCGTGTTTTTTTGTACAATATTTTATCATTATCATTTCAGCCGATAGACGTCCACTGTTGAACATAGGCCTCCCCCAAGTGTCGTCACAATGAACGATCCTGTGCGTCCCGTATCCATCGGATTCACAATATTTTATACTGAACAGTAAATGAAACTAAATCTATAACTGAAAACAGCATCAAAATTGGTTATTAATTAATTAAACCCCAAGCGAACGCTCGCGCTGTCATTGTCTTTCTATTGTGTCTCTAATTGACACGATTGAAAGGTAAATGAAGCAGCAATAGCATATTAAATGTTGGAAGAGTGACGACGTGATGGGAACATCTTGCGATCTGTTTTGTATGCGCGCTATCTAATAACGCTAACGTCACAGTTTCTGTATCCTTTTTTCACGCATGTTGGTGTTGAAGACACAAGCAGTTCCTCAAATTCGGATGAGGTAAGTTCGATGTACAGGACATCACAACTTCTCGGTCTACCACCACATTTTTCGCCCTTATGTCCTTAGCAATAGTTTGAAAAATCGAAGATTGGTAACTTTAAACTACGTACCTGCAAAAGCTCGGCTTTGTTGTATGGCAAAGTGCGGATGATAAGCAGCCTGTCTAGGAGATCTAGTGGGATTCCGTGCGGTGAAATAATGTCTTCAGTTCCTCTAAAATACAAAATAGAACCATAGGTAAATTTTCAAAACGGTTTCCTGCAAGACATTTTATACGTATTCAAATCTAATTTCAATCTTTATTCCAATCCATAATGGACATATAGGTGGTAAATATTAATAAATGGAAACAATAATGGTCAGTATCAACACATAAAGCAAAGCATATTATGTTACTTGACTAAGATTTACTTTACTGGCAACATTAAAAGTTCAATTTAGCCAAAAATCATGAAGTCAAGCCAGCAAAAAAAAAACTAAACTAAAAAACGAGCCACGACAATTTACTATCGTAAAAAATGAAGTCAATTCAGTTTCCAATTATGACGACTTTTATGCAAACTTACACTGGCCATTAGCTTGATTTGATAAAAAATAGTCAATTATTTCGCCGGTTTATATCTCTTCAGTAGACACTTAATAATTTCATCAATTATTTCCTCGAAGTTGTTCTTTTGAATAAATACAAAAATATATAAATTACCTTATTTGGCACTTGCCCCTATTGGTAGCGAAGATAACTATGGGCGCAATAGCAGACTCGAGGGCTCGATGTAGATATGTGAACGTTTCGATATCTAGCATGTGTACCTAAAAATTAAAACCAAGTTATATGTACCGATTACATTAGAAATAAAATTGCTAATGAGTTACTTTTCAATCAAACAATTTTCAACCTTAGTGGTAAAGTACATAAAGCTTTAATTACCTCGTCTATGAAAAGAACTCCAGGTACCAATTCAGCTATTCCTTGGTCTATGTATTTGTTAACTACTTTGTTGATTTCTTTCCTCAGTTTATCTGTAAAAATAATATTGTTGGTACAGTGATCCTACCAGGGCTGCGGGATTACTCAAAAGAGTTATAGTGGCCTTCGCTAAGGACACCTGAAGGAACACTGGGTTTTAGTCTCGACACTCCCGCTCGCTCGATGATATCCCTCGTAAGAAAAAAGATAATACAGTAATGTGTATAGTCTTTAGATCATAGAACACAAAATTACACTAACGTTTTTGCGATAAGAGCGAGCGGACTCCCCCGACTGGTATAAGCTCGCTCGTCTCCCGGCGTGTCCCGTCTACCTCGCACCTCGTCACAGTTAAGCGTTAGGCTAAATGAAAACTACTAAGTATGCACACTGATTCTTAACACGTTTTTGGCGAAGAAATAAAAATGAAAGCGATGTCTCTGTGTGGCCAATTTAGAATCAGGTCAGATTCACACCACATAGGACAATATCACTCACTTCAAACTTACAAGGGATTGCTACAAATCCGTGTTCGAAAAGCCGAAGAGGAGACAAAAATACGTGGTTGCAAAAATCTAGAATATGCTATCTATCTATCTATCAGAGTCTAGTTTCCGCACTTAGTCCTATGCAGACCATTCTGCGTGGGCCATAACGGCCAAAACCTTTGATTTTTTTTTCCCAACCAGCCCACTTCTCTCCAAAAACTGATTAGGGCTTTCAGGTTTTTCAGGGCTTCTGTAGAATATGCTAAGTTGGTATTAAAAACAAATAAGTTTACCAGTAATTTCAGTCTTCTTTGGTTTCATGAGCTGTCCCATCATGGACATAATGTCCTGTCCTCCCTGTGGCTTCGAGTTGGCACAATCCAAGTCATGAAGCGTCACGTCCTGAACGACTTCTTTCTTTTTGTGCACGTCACCTTTCGGCAGTGGCACGTATTCTTCAGCCTAGGGAGGAAAACAATTATTAATGTCACATAAAGGATGTAGATTGAACATTGAAGCAAAAGGAATAGGATTATTTTCGACCTTAGTTAAAAACTTTCAAAGTTGATTTTTCTGTGCCACTATCATCATGAATCAGGCAATGATGCAGTCTTGAACATCGACACGAAGTTGCTAGCCTATCGGTTTTCTATAGGTTGCATTATGGAGTGTGCGCCGGAATTGCAGATTAATGCCGTCATGCTTATTTTATCATCAAAACACTAAACATATGGTGATGCAACACCGGTACATGGTGGACATCCCAGCCACACATTCATTGTGTGTACATTTAATGAATGAAATTCCCTGTCGGAATGTTTCCTGTTAGCTACTATGGTCAACCATGGAGCATTCTCACTTCGGAGTACTTCTGTGCTTACTATCAGATGAGAAAATGGTTAATCGTTTGAAAAAATAATACCTCAAGATCAAACTCTGTGGCAAAAGTATCGCTCCTTCCCTGCCGCTTGACCGCGCCGGAGTTGGCCTCAATGTAGATAACATCACCCACTTCCACTTTCTCCTTCTGCAATGACTCGTAAATGGTGGGATCTAACTTCAGTTGCTTCGTTCCTTTAGCTGTCTTTAGGCCAATGATGACGTGTGATACTGTTTTGCCGTAGCCTGAAATCAATAGATTGTTTTATAAAGCCGCCTCGGGAATAGATCCCACACATCGACATGGACATCCCACAAAGAAGCTTGGAAGAACCAACTTCTGTTAATGCTTAGCAAACGTTGGTTGAGGTTGGTCTACAACAACAAATGATACAATATAAAATACGAACCTCCGGCAGGGTTTTCAGTTTCAACAGGTGTAAGTTCAGTGACCTCCCCTTCATACACTTCTTTGGTCTCACGGATACGTAGTCCTATGGCACGCCGGAAATTTTCCATCAAAACCTCCGTTTTCTTAATTTCTGTACTATATACCTCACTGCCGACCATTGGGCAAAACGGTACCTGTGGATTATGACATTATGTTACCATAGAAATTATTATTGAACGAAGTTCTAGGTTGATTTGGGTTTTGGGTACAGTCCCAAAAAAGGTGATATTAGTCAGTGCAATAACTGGAGAGATATTACGTAGCTCTCAATCCTCTCAATGGTTTTCTGCAAAATTATCCTGGATAGGCTGTCTAACGCCGTGGACCCTCTCCTACGTAAGCAGCACGCTGGTTTCCACTATGACCGCTCGTGCACGGACCAGATGTGGTCGTCTCCGATACTCGAGCAGGCATCAGAATGGCAGTGGGAAATTTATCCTAACTTCTGTCGACTTCGAAAAAGCCGATACACTGAAGTGGTCCAGCGTCTGGTCTCGCCTACTGAGCATAGGAGTACCGTCATAAATATCGTCTTCTAGAGGCTATCTCTAGAGGCTATCTACAGGAAGTATTCTTGTAAGGTAACGCACAACGGCCTCGTCTCTGATGAAATCGCAGTGCCTACTTTCGCCGCTTCTCTTTCTTATTGTTCTTAACGGAATATTGCTTCGCTTCTCCGATAACAGGCGCCGCGGGATTGAGTGGGGATTATCCAACGTCTTGGAAGACCTAGATTACGTCGATGACCTATGCCTCCTGAGTAATAGTGATACCGACATGCAGCTAAGTTAGACGATTTAAGACGGGAGGCTGCAAAAGCTGGCCTTAAAATAAACATCCGGAAGACACAAGAGATGAGAACTGGTGTGAGGAATCCCTCACCATTGATATTAAATTCAAAGGTAGTGAAACGCGTACACAAATTAACCTACCTAGGAAGCGTCGTTTCAGAAATTAGGCACAGTGAAGAGTATATCAATTCACGGATCGCCAAAGCCCGAGCAACCTTCGCACAGCTGAGACCTATTTGGCAGTCCCGGAAACTGATCAGAAGAATAAAACTCAAATCTTCGGGTACAATGTCAAATCTGTACTGCTCTACGGGTGCGAAACGTGGAAGGTCACAAAGGCCATCTTCGTCACATCCTCGGAATTAACTGGCCCTAGATAATATCTAACATATATAGAGCTGTTGGAAAAATACCACGAGAGCCCGATCGACCGCCAGATCAAGCGTCACAAATAGAAATAGATTGGCTACAAGCTTCGAAGGTATCCCAATCACATACCCAAGAAAGCGTTGGACTAGAATCCTCAAAGAAAAAGAAAGCGTGGTCGACCCCGTCAAACTTCGCGTTGCATCATATTGGCAGAAGCGTCCAGCAACGAAATGACGTGGAGCGAGGTGAAGCGTGAAGCAGCTCAAGCTTAAGACCGATGGAGCATTGGTGTGGACGCCTTCTACCCCATCCAGGGGACATAGGACATAAAGTCAAGTAAGTCACACCTGATGTTCTTGTGTTGGATAATAATAAGGTACCTTTATTTAATTTCGAGTTACAAATAAAAAGAACAAATAATACTTAATTAATTCATTAAACCCCAAGCGAACGCCGGCATTCGCGCCGGTTAAAATAATTTTTTTAAAGTTAAACAAAACTTAAAAAATTAAATTGTGCTTTTTCTTCATAGTATTAACAATTCCGCTTCTGCAAAAATTTCCTTTTCACGTCTGTTTCCGTTTCCGCTTCCGTTAAGACACTTCTGTTGCATCACTACCTAGCACATGCATATTTGTATATTGAAGACGGAGGATGGTGACGGAGGAGAGATGTTTGTGTAAGACATCTTGCTGCCAATAGACAAGCACTTGCAGACCATTCAGAGTCAAGTTCGTGTTCACCAGAGCCTCCAATAGAGATACGTCCTCATGAATTTTGGCCAGACATAAATGGTATACCAAATACGGCCTAATCATAGGTTTTAAGATTTATGTCAGATCTTTGAAAGTTATTGCTCATTTTTTTATTTTTTTTTATTTTTTTTTTATTAATGATAGGCTTGCGTTTGACCACTCAATACCAATGAAGTCTTCTCATACAGCTTGTATGTAATCAGTGTGTGTAAAGTTTTTAATATTTAGTTTATTATTCTCAATCTACATAATTAAAATTATTTATTTATTTATCCTTCCCCTCTTCATTAAACCCCAAGCGAACGCCGGCGTTCGCGCACCCATTGTCTTTCTATTGTCTCTAATTACCCCGATTGAAAGGTTAATCAATTCATTAAACCCCAAGCGAACGCCGGCGTTCATGCATCTATTGTCTTACTATTGTGTCTCAAATTGACGGTATCTGAAAGGGTAACAATACTTATTATTAGGGGAAGGTATGTATATTGATTGTGTGGGTCGAAATTAGTATACCTACGTGTGTGGTAGGAGGTTCAATTTTTTTTTAATTTTCTATTTTTGACTTTGCTTGAATTCTTGATATCACATAAATCATAAACCATTTATTGGTTTGCAAATATAGGTAATTGATACGATCATCACTCATGCACAGTGTTCATAATATACCAAAAATCACCATAATCGGCTCATATTTAATGGTTACGCAATACCAATGAAGTCTTCTCATACAGCTTGTATGTAATCAGTGTGTGTAAAGTTTTTAATATTATTATTTTTTACAGTGGAGGGTAGTAAGGCTTACTAGTGTGTTGTTGTGTCTAGTAAAACTGACTACCCTCCAATCTAAAAAAATAATAATATTAAAACTTTACCCTATACTGATGACATACTTATTGGTGTTGCGTGACCTCTAAATATTAACCGAATTGAAGTGAATTTTGATATATGAACACTGTGCATGAGTAGTATCAAGAATTTTAACCTTTCAGATACAGTCAATCTGAGACACAATAATAAGATAATAGATGCGCAAACAAAACATTGACTTGTTTAAAGCAAAGACTGGAAAGTTCAACACCCATTTATTTAGTAAATCTATCATAATCCTCTTGAAACTAACTTTATTGGGTATGGTGCAGTGTTTTCTTCCTCCGAATACCACTATGTCATTGTATCTGTAATACTAACCTAACCTAACCTAAACAACTGTTTATTTTCATATCAGACAAAATATAAGCTGTAGTATACTCACTTTGGTACCCAGTTCCTGAGCTATAGCTAATGCAATGGCAGTTTTGCCAGTGCCGGGTGGCCCAGCAAACAGTAAAGCACGGCCAGCCATCTTCTTGCTTCTGATCATATCTACCACTATCCCTGCAGCCTATAAACATGTTCAAGCATAAAGTAATCCGATTTACATAAGAATATACTCTATTTTTTATGTATTATCACTGTTTTAAAAATAAAACTGTTGCATGTTCTTGTGGTCCTATATTTAGTAACAGTGAATGTGTTTCCATGGCAAAACTCATAACCATTATCATAGAAAGTATGAGACAAACTATGCATCGAAAGATGATTATCGAAATAAAATAACACTCCATGGTAACCAAAAAACATAACCTCAAAGTTGGATCGATACTGCAGAAAAATCTAGATTTTTGTAACTTCTGGACCCTCATTTCTAAAATTATTGACTTTTCTGCGTTATTTAGTTATTTCATAAAAAATTTACCTCTCTTGCTTGTTCCTGGCCCACGAGACCGGCTGCCATTTGGATGGGAACTCCATTTTCGTCTAAACCCAAACCTTTTATATGACTGTGTGCTGATATTCTTTGGGTTTTAGCGGTACTTTTTACTTCTTCGATTTTCATTTTGTATAGTTACTGGTAATTATTCGAAGAAACAATATTAGAAAAATTAGCAGGAGTCACACTTTTTGTTCGGTACCACAACAAACTAACGAACGAATGAAGGGATGAATGAACTGATAAAGACTATCTCTTAGTTCCGAATTGCGTCAAAAGCGATTATATCGCGAATCCGACCAAATTTAATAGTCATAAAATGTAAGGACTGTTGAGTATTCTTGTGATGTTGCGCGTTGGCCGGATTCGCGATAAATCGCTTTTGACGCAATTCGGAACGCGGGGTATGAATGTGCAATGTAGTGGTGGGCGTTTAAACAATGAACAGTTTTCAAAGACCGTTTTTTGTTCTGCAACGTAACAACCGTTTTCCATCCTGCGACCAAACAGACTTTGTTGCACAAAATAGTCTTCGAATTACTGTATGCGAATTGTTATCTCACTGCTAAGAAAATAAGGTCGAGAAGCTTTTAATTCAACTCTCACACTCGTCGCGTCGTCGTTTCAAAACCACTGAAAAATTAACTTATGGCTATGATCTTAAAGTAAATTTTTCAAAATTACTTTAAGAAACTTTTTGAAAAATGAACAAAAATGAATGACGAGTACAGATTTTGCGACAGTGAACGTTTTCTCTAATTGCTTCACTGAACAATAGTTTCGTCTTTAAACCAGTCACGACCAGTCACGACGAGGACCGTTTATAGCGACATTTCTGACGTCGCAAGCCCGGCTAAATTTCGTTCTTCAAAAAGACAACGACCCACCACTAGTGTAATGAATGAAAATGTCGTTGCCAGTGTTTATGTTGCCATAATTTATTAATTTACCCAGCAAACTTTTTTTTGTTCAGTAAATGTCAAAAAAGTAGATACAACGACTTCACCGAAGGCCTATTCGTTTTTTCATGACATGATGTAGCCATATGAAGGAAATACATTTGTGGGTGAAGAGGTAAAAACCCATCATATTTCTACAACGAAAAGAACATAAAGTTGAAGTTGAGTCTAGTTAATTTGTTGGAGATTTTGGAAATATTGTTGGCAAGTATAATTTCAGTGCCGGTCGAATAAAACGTTTCATTCGACGGAATAACAAGCAATTCTCTATATTTCGAAAAACAAAAATCGTAATTTCGACAATTTTAGTGGATACATGCAGTGATAACACTACTGTTTATAATGGTTTGATTATTTTTTTTAACTATGAAGCAATCTAAACGTTTTCTAACCATGAAAACTCTTTAACAAAAGCAGAATAGCTTGCGACCAAATTAACAACTGCTTGAAACGAAATGTTACAATTTCTACAGCTGACCTGTCAGCCATTGAATGTTAGAAAATATTGTTCTTTGGTACGTTAAGATTTAGGAATATCAATATTTATCAGAGTTAATAAGCTTAAGTCATGATAATGTCGCATCAGTGTAGATTCTCTAAATAGATTTACGTTATTTGCGAAGCAATGTGGTAAGAAGAGAGAGCTAAAAAGGTTTTAACTTGGTGTGTCAAGTCTACGAACGCTGAAATGGAGTATTCAACACAAAATTTAGAATATGCTGTGTCTGTATTCTACAACGGAGAACAGAGTGAAAGGGCGAAAGCCCATGCCTGGCTCACTACTGCACAAAGGGTCCCGGAAGCTTGGAATTTCGTGTGGGAATTACTTCAACCAAGCAAGGTAAGATCGAATAAGGATAACATCTGTTATTACTTGTATGATAAGATCTTTTAATGGTTTGTTAACTTCTACACCGGTAATTTAAGTTGATTATGTGACTATATTTTATAACTAATGTTTTTTTTTTTGGCAACAAAGCTTAAGCCTATGGAACTAAATATAATGTCATAATCAACTAATAAAAGCGCCTATTACACTTTGCGTTAAGCACACGATATATAGACGATCTAAGAGTCTACGTAGACAGTAAGACAGTGACACTTATTATACTACGCTACATCAACTAAGACTGTCTGAATATATATTGAGTGGTGTAACAGACGCTAAACTTTTACTTCTCTCTGTAATGTTTATTTTCCATTCATATTTGTTTCAGGGTACCGAAATACAATTTTATGCAGCAACAACACTCCACACGAAGATCCTCCGATGTTGGAATGAGGTGCCCCCAGAGAGCTATGATGAACTGAAAGACAAGTTACTGCAGGCTGTGTTTACTTACTCTAAGGGACCTAAGATTGTTACTAATAGACTATGCATCAGTGTAAGTATAAGTTAAATATTGTACTTGTTATGTATGTATAAATCTTCATTATAAAAAAAAATATTATATCATCATGATATTATCATCTAATTCGAATTGCATGTGAGGAAAATTGCCAATTTCTCTGAAAGATTCTTCTGATTCTCTTGCACATTAGAAAATAAATAGAACTGCATGTACTACCCCTGTTTGGTATCCTGTACTTTAGTGTCTTTAATTTGGTTGCAAAATTACTTTCATATGAATTACTAGCTTCTGCCAGCAACTTTACCTGTATAAAAGTAGGAAATACCTATTGTGTATGTTTCACGGTGATAAAATAGCATTCTAATGGTGAAAGAATTTTTAAAATAGATCTATCTGTTTTTGAATTTATTCGTTACAAACATCAAAAATACAAACTTTCCTCTTTATAATCTTTATACATATATCTAATTCTTATAAATATTTGTATTTGTATGTGTGCTTGTTACCTTACTCCTCTAAGACAGTTTGACCGATTTGGATGAAATTTTGTTTGATATTTGAGTGGGTCTCTGGATGGTTTGCAAAACTGGTAGGTGTCACTGCAATCTGGTTCTTTTTTCGGGCAGGACAATGTCTGTAGTGTTAGTAAGTGTAGTATTAGTAAAGATTACAAAATGGATTTGATACATTCCATATCAAGAAGTTTCGCTCATCATCTAAGTGTGTTTCAGTTAGCAGCATTTATCCTGCAGCAAGGGACAGTAGACTTGGCCACAATATTGAGACCTCTGTCTACTGTGGAGAACACAACACTGTTATTGGAAGTTCTAACTGTGATACCTGAAGAAGTGAGTATAATATAAAAAAAAGATTCTTTTCCCAGAGTACCTTAAAAAACCCTTTAACCGCTTACATATAAACAATATGCCCTTAAATTTTTTCGCGTCCGTTGCCCATGGTCTTATATTTACGATTGAATACTCCATCTTGTTTAACTCATCAATTCCCGGTGTCACTTGTAACTGACAGAAGAGGCCCGTTCTCGACCTTGCCGCTGTGAACGGTAAGAATGGTATGAAAATTTTTGAAGCACGTCAAGAGACGCCGCTTGTCGTGCCCCGCTCCGCTTATCGCGTGGACCGAAGTTGTGAATAGGTCATAAGAGCTAACGAGATGGAGTGTTTCATTGTAAATATCACGAAAAAATGGCGAAATGGACATTGTTGGATTAGTCTGATGTAAGCAGTTAGATTTAAATGCATTTGATTATTGTCATGTTGCTACTGCACAATAATTTGTTTGTATTACCAGTACAACAGTATGACAATGGGATCAGTCCTGAGGAGCAAGAACCGCACAGCTCTACAACAGGCTTGTCCCGCAGTTTTAGATGACATGCTCCGGTGCTTACAAACAGTGTATAAGTGAGTGTTCATTCTATAATTCATTCTTTTATTTCAATTGAGGCATTACTTGCTTTTTACAGTTACAATAACTAACCACTTTCTCATTGCTTTTAAATCTTTTTGATGTGCTTTAGCTTGACTAATGCGTAATTATTGCTTTCGGCAATGAATAGTGTTTTACTAGATTATAATCGCTAATGCTCTGGCAGTTTACATAATATAAAAGCCTGATTTACACGCAAAGAGGAGAGAGTATAGAAGTCAATATCAGCACTTGACGAATGGGTTTTCGGTATTCTCACGATATTGTATTTTTACGTAATGTTTTTTTTTTATTTCGTTTTTAGCACGGAGTACACAACAGAATCCCCATCAGAGCAAACAGTACAGTCATGGGTGACGGCAGCGACGTGCGCGTGTAGCTGGCTCACTCTGGGCGGCGAGGACGCGGCCGAACACGCGGCGGGCTCGCTGCCTGATCGAATGCCGCTATGTCGCGCACTGTTAGCCATCGTGCAACTCTTGTATACGTGAGTCTACTAGAGACGACGATTCCTAAAGAAAATCAATTACGACTTGAAACGATTCAGTAATAAATCGAGTTCAAAAACATCGATTTCCTAAAGATCGATCGGTTGATGATCCTACAATCCACATGTGTTTCACGACTAGTGAATTTTACATTCATATTAAAATTAACTTCTTTGAACGTTTTAAGTAATTATATGATAAATGCTACCAGCTAACAGTAGCAGTAGCTACCGCAGGAAAAAATCGAATCTCGATTTAAAGTTCCTGAGATCGATTTTCAAAATCGATTCATTGTTAAAGATCGATTTAAAAAAACATCGATTAATCTATTTTATTCATAGTCTCGTACAGCTGGCTCACTCCGGGTCTGGCCAGAACAGATAGAAAATAACAGGCTAGTTTAGAGAGTCCTCAAAGGATGCATGAAGTCAGAGGAAACTTATACACACATGCTCTTCGAGTGCACAGCCGTCAGAAAGGTCGCCATGGCCCACCCACGCACAGCGGTCCACTAAGGACTAAGTGCAGAAACCAGACCACAATAGATGGAGAACTGGCTAGTTTTCGTCTGACGTTCGATATATCAAAATCCATTACAGATCACCATGTTTAATTTTCTTCATGTCTTCAGATGGAACCCGGCAGTGAGCGATACACCGTTAGACGCGTGTGAAGCATGTTTATCAGCGGTGCGCGCAGCTGGAGGTACAGCGGCTGCAGCGCGCTACCCCGCTTCAGCGCTGCAACTGTTGTCAGATCTTGCAGCGCTCGCAGCGCCACTCATGGCGAGAGACAACGTACCGAATTCTATAAATGAGGTACCTACTTCAGATCCTTTTGATTGAACTTCGAACTTTTTGTTCTATTATACTCTGCAATTTAATCTGATTTAAAGATAGAGTTTTCTAATCTCTCTCTTTTCCACACTCGGTTAGGAATTAACAGTGCGCTGCCGGAAAGTATACGCTAACACTTGCTTGCATGTATTAGTTCATTAGTATTTCTTGTTGAACAGATACTTCTCAACCACTCAATGTCTTTATTACGAACTGGATAAATCAGTTTTTACTGTGACATATATGTACATAGAACTAAGTCGTATTAGTTACACCACTGATAAAATGATAACTCAAGAACGGCTAGACCGAATTTAACGATTCGATATTAATAGTTATTGCTATTCGGGACGGAGATCTCGAATAGCAATAATTATTAAAATGTCGGAAAAATTCACATGAAAAAAGGCAACTGTCAAATACTGTAGTTTATCAATCAGTCATTCGGTCAATAAGTTTAGTTAAAAGATAATCACTACATTCATTGACTGTTAGGGGTACGAAGTTCGCCGGCTTAGCTAGATAAATCATAAAAATAAATTGATTAAAGCCACAGCATTCTTGCATGTCTAAAAATATTACTGAAGGATGCATTTTCCTCAGGAGCTGCTAGCTGCGCTCATAACGTGCTGCGTGTCCCTGGGCGAGTGCCACGCGCACACGCTGGTACAGGCAGCCGAGAGCGCGGACGGCTCGGACGCCGCCAACGGCGCGCGGCAGCTCATCGAGCTGGTGCTGGCGGCGCAGGCGGCGCCCGGACACTACCCCCTGCACGAGACCAGGTCCAACCTCACGTTTGGCTTCTGGTATACTATACAGGTGTGCTTTTGTTCCTTACTAGCTACTGTCAGCGGTTTCGCATGCGTGGAAATCGAAAATTATCCCAATGGTACATGGTCCCGGGATATTAACTCTTTATGAATGTTGTCCAGGACATGGTTCACCCGTCTGCCAAATTTTATCAAAATCCGTTTAGCTATTCGATTGTGAAAAGGCAACAAATATACATAAGTACACCATTACACTCACACATTCACAAACTTTCGTCTTTATAATATTAGTGTCATTTTTGAATGTTATAACTAAGTGCTAAGTGTATCTTATCTTATTATGACACATTTGAACTGAAGATAGCGATTGTGACTGAGGACTACTTCTTAGTGTGTCGACGGCAGTCAAAATAATGAGCTTGTCTCCTTCGGTAGCGTCTATCAATTATTTCTTACGCTTATCATCTCTTAGATCTGTCGTAGTATGAGGCGGTGTTTCTTAGTAACTGACGCGAAATTTGGAGGAACAGATATCCCTCTTCTCCAAAACTTCATCTTTCTGGTAGGACATCTGCCACCTCGACAGGAACTGCAGTGGCCAATCTGAAAATGTCAGAAACAATATGGCCAAAAGCAAGTGTATCCTTCCCAAAGCCAGTGTCAGTGAAGCCACTTCACAAGATATGCGTCACCTCCTTTCCTTCTCAGCCTGTACAATCTTCTACACCTTCCACAAAATAAACGAGGTCAATGACAGAGCTATTCAGGTATCTACATATTGTTCGAACATAATTTGAATGAGAAAAGAAGAACTGAATTTCATTATTTATCTTCAGGACGAAGTACTCAACCTAATGGACAGAACAAACGACATCCACCCAGTGTGGCGGCAAGTGTTCTCGCGACTGCTGGCGACGCTAGTGAGCAAGTCATCAGCCCCCGCCGATGTGTCGTTGTCGAAAGACGACCTCGAACTCCTGCGGTGCTACCGACAAGACATCGCTGATACTGTGGTGAGTACTTTATGTAGCTCAAATTAAATTAATATCTATTTTTCAGCACACATATTCGAAAATCTGCTCTTATCCCTACCGATTTTACTGATTTTGTACTAGTACGGAAAGGTGCACGGGCTCAACCCCGCCACAATTGATTGTATTTATCGTATCAGGCTGGGTGCTAAGTAGGGTTTGGGTCCCGGGACGTCTTGTGTCTCGAAGTCCTAGGAACTTTGCGTAATTTTAGTAGTCTCGAATCTCGGGACTTTTGTGTCGACGACTCGAGACGAGACAAGATTGTCGAAATTGTATATGATTAGATACTAGAATTACTAGATAATAGTAAAGTTATTAAGAATTAGTATGATTTTTAACTAAGTTCATTTTATAACTTTTTATTATGTATAGGATCACGTTTGACCACTATCCCACCTGATGGGAAGCGATGATGTGGCCGACGATGGAGCACGGTTGTCTAGAAATAAACTATTCACTCTTGACCTAAAGAACTCTAGGTTATAGCTATCGGGAAACACTCGGTAGTGAATCTCACTCCTTGGCTGTACGCATACAGAATGTGTTCCCAAAACGCTTTGTACATACCTTTATAGGGGTGAAATGTTAACCATGTACCGATGGCACAACGTACAGACGTCTAGAGGTCCGACGATAGAACGGATTTGGCGGAATTAAATTGTGCAATTACAATGCACACTCTCCAAAATGTATACGATAGAAAACAGACAGGCTAGCGACTCGGCGTCGATGCTCAAGGTTTTGGAATTTTGACTCGACAAGTGTATCATTGCCGATGATTTTCTTAGCTCGCTACTCAATTGACTCTAGTGTATCAAGCTGGTATTTGGCAGACCCATTCCACAGATGAGAGCAGTACTCTATACATAATCGATCTTGCGCTTGATAATAAAGGGTTGAGCAGCTGTCCCGGTATCGCTATCGTTTCGCCTTTCCTAAGCAGTCAGTTGAGCTTTTGCCTTGATATGAGAACCGAAATTGAAGGTAGATGATAGCGTTACCCCAAGAAGCTGAAGGTGATCGGTTATTGGCACACGGTCACACCCCGAAAAGATGGAAGAATAAGATGTAACTGCTTATAAGTGAATCTGTATGTTATTAAAAGAAGTAAACTACGCAATTATTAAGACTAAAATTAACGTTAAATTTATTAATATTTAATTTTCTGTTTAATAAATGTTAATTTTTACAAATCATTTTTTTTTTAATGTCTTTTGTCTCGAAGTCCCGGTAATTCTCGGGACTTTGGATGTAGGCTGTCTCGTGTCCCGGGACTTTGAAATTGTCGGGAATTCCCGAACCCTAGTGCTAAGGGAGGGTCCACGAGTCGCGCATCAACACCCGTTTATTCTTTGTAAGCGTCTAGAAAAACGTCGTATGGTCAAATTTCTACGTGTCATACGTGGGTTATTGCAGCACTCGGCTCCATAACACCCTTACCGAGGCTCGGGGAAATCCGCCTCGGTCGCAATGACAAACCTCCACTTGTATCAAAATTTACTATTATTAAGTAAATGCACCTAGCTGGGTTTGAACCCGCGACCTACAACTCGTAAGCCGGAGCCGATACCACTCGGCCACCACTTATCCTTAAAACTTAATGCACTATTTAAGAAAACACTGCACAAACACGGCATTTTCTACCAGTCGACCTTCAGTGGTGTAAAAACATAACATGGCATATGCAATTCAATAGAAAGACAAACCTACCTAATAAATACCTGGTAAAATTTCATAGATGTATGTAACTAAAAGTATTTTTCTAAACTCGTAATATCAAGTTACTGCGACTGTTCTCTGAGTCCCTCCACGGGATTAAAACGATTAAAATTTAGTGGTGTATATACGGTACATAAACCAAAACCATAGGCTACTATTATTTTAGAAAAAATAAATTCAAAATCCTGTAGTCCACGCGAACGAAGTCGCGGACACAGCTAGTAATACATAAGTATCGATATTTAGGACATTCGATACTGTGTACTTCGATATTTAGGATATTCGGAACACTTCATGTAGGATAAAATGCCGCTCAGTATAAATAAATCATTGGCCAAAAATTAAAAAAAATGCAGGACGTAACGTTGACACTCAAACAAATATCAGGTCGCTCAAATATTATGAAGCTTCTTATTTTGTATTTTAAGTAACTCAAATCCAAGTTTGTAAGTCGCTGTTCTGTTGATTTCTCGTCACTCGCAGTCAGTCGGTCACTTATTATTTCTATAATCCAAAATAATTATTTTTGTAATTTACAGTCACTCGTTTAAATACTATCTAATTTTAAATGACTGAAAACTAAAAAAGTCTAATAAAACATTTGTTATTGTTTCATGATAGCCGTTAAAAGAAATTTAAACTAAATTGAAGTATACACCATTTATCGAAAATCGCGATTTACGCAACTTCACAGCGCATAGAAGTACATCATAGAAGACACTCGTAATTTTCGTAAACTTACACATTACTTCATTCATAATTTTACAAAAAGCTGGGCTTTTTATTAGAACAAATTTTCGAATTCGTACTTACACACAGTATCAAATTGCCCACACAGACTAACATTTTTATCTCTTTATAGGGAAAGTAGAGATAGAAGATGAAGCCAGATACGAAAGCCATTGACACATAAAAAGACAGCAACACACTAGTGGTCATCTCTTTTTTTTTTTGTTAAGTGTTAGAGTGAGATCAGAGAGATTGCGCTCAGAGCGGCAACATTGCATAATGGATGTATTAGGGATCATTATCTTATAAATGGATTGGTTGTGTTCTATGATTTAGCTGTCACATGAAAGCCGGGCTTATTTATTTGTATTGCTCGCACGTACTGTCGCGCGTCGTGCGGCTGAACTTACATCAAGTCGTCCTCATCAGTTACATATTGGAACAGATGTATTGCTACGGCATCCTAGGCGAGTGGTGCTGGACGACGGTGGAGGCGGCCTTCAGCGCGGCCGGCAGCGAGAGCGGGCGCGAGGCGGCGCTGCACGTGTTCGCGGCGCTGGCCGACGCCGCGCCCGCGCAGCGCGCCCCGCCCGCGCTGCTGGCGCTCATCCACCACGCCTTGAACGTAGCGCACACCTCCACTAACAAACGGATGCTCAACACGGCGCTCGACTGTCTCGGTAAGTTGAACTAGGTTGGACGACCGTGGAGGCCCTTAAGCGGGGCTGCACGTGTTCGCGGCGCTGGCCGACGCCGAAAGCCATGAAGCCACTCCTGGCCTACGCTAGCAATCAAGCCATTATGTCGAACTGCACAGCTCCGACCGACTACAGCTTGCAGCACCACGCCGACCCAGTGGTGCCTGACTCACTGTGACACCGATTTACTGATCATCATCCCGACTTATTAAGACAGCATCACCTCGACTCGACAGTCCCAACCCACCGAGAAATACACCCGTCTAGTCAGAGGATCTTACCTTTTTACTAGAAGTTGACAGAGCGGTCGTAGTAGTAGTGACTTTTATAGGGGCTGCTCTGATTCGCCTCACGATCGTTTATTTGAATGGGTTCTGCATATAAATATTTTCGCGTATTACCCATTAGTTTCCATTGTGCAGGCGGCTACGCATCCTGGGTGTCGTCAGTAGGCGAGGGTTGCGAGCTGGGGAGGGCGTGCGTGCGTGCAGCGGGCGCCGCGCTGCCGCGCTGTCCGCCAGCTGCTGCACTAGCGCTACGCAAGCTAGCCGCTGACTGCAGCGCTCCAGCCGCGGCACTAGCACCTGACATCGTACAGGCTGCACAGGTTACTACTATTCTTGTGTATTTGGATGAAATTATTCTCACAAAAAAGTCCCACCTATTATAAACATTGACTAAAATTAGTCGTAAATTGCCAATTTGGTTTCTCTATCGATATAAAGTTAAAAACCTGATTCCAATATTCAGGCAACTCAAATTTTTATTTTTGATAAAAATTCCCCTGTTTACGACAATTACAGATTGAAACAATAAGGCCTCATTTACGGAGACGCGGGGCGTCGCGCGTTGCGTTGAGCGGCGCGGCCCGCACTGAATTCAAATATATGGCGTTGTATGAGTGCGTTTACGGAGAAGCGATTTTAGACGCGTTTGTTTGAATTAGGGCGTTTTTTGCGGCCGAGCCCGCGGATGGCACCGACGCGTCCCACGCGGCGTTTATCGCGGCGGCGCACGCAGCGGCAATTCTCGATGAAGCTATGCGTGCGCTCCCATCTCTCGCCAACAGAAAACTAGTCGATTTGATCGAGGCGAGCGTGCGCCGCCGCGATGCCCGCCGCGTGCTTCGCTACACGCTAGAGGATTCGCCGCGGGCGCCGCGGCGGGCACCGCCACGCTTCCCGTCTCGCTTCTCTATGAACATGGTCGTATATTGCTATAAGTTTGTGTTTACGCGTGCGATGATGCGTGCCGTTTCACGCGCCGCCCCACCGTAAACAGAAAAAACGTCCGACGCGCCGCGAGACGCCACGCCACACGCGACGCGAGACGCCACGCCACACGCGACGCGAGACGCTCCGCGTCTCCGTAAATGAGGCCTAAGATTGTAGCTAAGATTGTATTTGGCAGACATTCCAAAGCAACTCGGGTCGTTCGGACGCGTGGGTGCGGCGCCAGCTGGTGGCGGCGGCGGGCGCGGCGCTGGCGGCGGCGGAGCTGGATGCGGCCGGCCCTCTCCTGCGCCCACTCGCCGACACGCTGCGAGACGAGCTAGAAGCACAGGTATCTTACTCAGCTTCCTCAGTCAAACCCTCTTCGGCGATAGTTTTCACTTGGTTCCATATTTTAACTTCAGAAAACAACCGCAATTTTACAACCCTTTTTCTATGTGTTACACAAATTTAATATAAATTAAAAAGAGTGGCGGGCCTAAAATGCTTCCTTGTGGAGCGCCATAACAGATGACTCTTCAGCACTATACACGTTATTTATTTTTTCTGCATGCAATCTATCTTGTATATAGTTTTAAAAAAGAGTAAATGTCGTACATGTTATGTTTATTCTTTTCAGTATGC
Source organism: Mythimna ferrago (assembly GCA_910589285.2). Lineage (NCBI taxonomy): Eukaryota > Metazoa > Arthropoda > Insecta > Lepidoptera > Noctuidae > Mythimna > Mythimna ferrago. Next base: position 20,277,715 of record OU342679.1, read on the forward strand.
TTAGAAAGATTGAATGGAAATGATGTCAAAAGCTTTTTTAAGATCTAAGAACAGTATTAGGCATTTGTGGCCCCTCTTCTTGACAATCTCGACAGAGGTCAATGCCTTAATAGCATCTTGCGTTGAAAGTTCTCTTCTAAACCGTACAAATTGTGCACTTGATAGAACACTGTATTTTTGCATGTATGAAAAGATTTATCTCCGATTAATTTTTCTAAATTATTTAAATTAGAGGTAGCACCGACAATCGTTGACAGCATCGTTCACATCTTCGCCCTTATGCACAGGATTAATAACAGACCGCTTTAGGTCCTTTCAGAATATTGCAATTTTAAAGCAACCTGGCCTATCAGAGGAACCTCAACATCTCTAGAGAAGTATGAAAGGTCTGCACTGATGAACTTTGCAAATCTTAACAAACTAAGAACCCCCTATCTGTGAGCATTACCTTCTCTGCAGCCGACCTGACTTGTAACATTGACCGGCTACAGGAGCGAATAAGCTTCCAATACATTCCACTAGGCAGGCGACACAGCGCGCGCAGTGCTGGCGGCAGAATGCTGTGCCGCGCTGCTGGGGTCGCTAGCGCCGCGCGGCGCACTAGCTGCGGCTCTGTTCCGTACGCTAGCACCTGCGTTACCGCCCTATGCCAGCAACCAGCCACTAGTTGAGGTTAGTATTGTCACGTACGTGAATAATCAAAGGCCGGTTTACTAATAGAATTACTTTATTTACCACTAACAATAACACTTTGCCCAAACAACAATAACCAATCGCTATGAACACTAATATACTAAATTAGTACAGTCGCGCATTTAGACCTTCTTCGGCCATGCATCGTGTCGTTGTAATGACTCCATAGAGCGTCTCGTAGTGCAGGACAAAGTTGAGGGCACCAGGCCGCGTGGTAAATCACCAATGAGATGGACAGACCAGATCAAGGCCGCAACTAAGTGCTTGTTTTATGAATGTACCCGGAAAGCTGCAGTCCGCGATGAATGGCGCCGCATTACAATGATCACTCATCATGATTCACAGTGATGACCACGACCACACTGGCAAGAGTGTACTGACTCAGAAGAAGAAGAATGAGCACTAAAATCCGTTCCACTAACGCAAGGGTCGTTAAAGAAAATATCGCTTATAATTATCACTTTTTGCAGTTCGCAGTTTTATGACAGTCGAAATCAAACTGACTCACTCCCGATCGGGGAGCTCGTATTTCTACACCTAAAAGAAAAATCTAGAACAAGATATTTCAAGGCTACTCTAAAACAATTCGTTCCCTTCGAGGTTTATAAATCATTATTAGTACAAACATGGAATTTTCCAGAAGCTCACGACTTCATGCGAATTTCGACTCTATTTTATAAGACTGAAGGTACAAATTCCCTTATCAACTAATAACAATGGAAGTACTTGCGGCAAACTCAGAGAAATATAACTCTCATACAGTTATAGTTTTATTTATGGACCTATCCATAACTATACCACAAAATTCACACTCGATTATGTTTTGGGAATTACATATTTCACGTAACATGTTTCGTTGTCCGCAGTCAATGTTCCACATACTGAAGCAGACGGTGTCGTCACTGATCGATGACTTGATGCCTTTGGTGTCAGACATCGCGCAGCTGATCGTCGCCGGGTTCAACACGTACCCGTGTGCTTCCGGACTGGACGTCGTTAAACTGGCAAGTGACACTAACATCTTACGCCTTATTGTTTATCTATACTTTGTGTTTATTTGAAAACGCTAATTCTATAGTATTCGATAGCTCATTTGTTGAGGAAAGCTATAGGCTGTATAACAACTAACAACGCTACGACCCACAGAAGCGCAGTAGTAAACAAAAACACGGTTTGTTGTCACACCTGCGTGAGATAGCTAGCCATTTACAATTTTTTTGGTGTAACTAAACAGACAGTCATTGTACCACTCTCCGAGATAAGAGAAGTTGCATAATTTCTAGTAAATTACGAGCAGTATGTGTACTGAAAGTCTCAAAACGCGCGTACACTGTTAACGGCCTTGAGAGACACCCATGTACGTTTCATCAAATTTTTTATGCTAAAATCGCTTGTTTGAAGCAAGGACCTATAACGCCTGTGAAGCTGTCTCCCTCTAGCTATGTAGGTACACTCACGTGCGCATCATTTGGCAGGTGGTGCTAGCGTTAGGCAACGAGTGGGCGGGCGCGCGCGGCCTGCTGCACGCGAGCGTGTCGTGCAGCGTGCGCGCGCTCGCGCCCGACCCGTCGGCGCGCCCCGATCTCACTGAAGGACTGTTTACGTTACTGCAAGCTGTCACCAAAAAGAAACCGCACTTTGTCGACTGGTTGGACGATATACTGCCCGATTTAGTGGAGTTAGGTGAGTGTTTTCTTCATCACCATCTGCTTTAAATCGCGCATCGTCCAATTCGATTCCCAAAGAGGAGCCTCTTTTGCCGAATTTGTTGCCAGAATTAGTAATAGACTTGTTTTTTGAATCGGCTATTGACATTTACTATTCCGTGTACTTGCAGTCGACACTATTGTATTTCATGTGTAAAACAGAACCCAACAACGCAACATCTGATATCTAAACCAAACAGTTCAGTGCAAAACTTCCGTCAAACGATTGTTTTGCAAAACCGTCAGTTTCGTCTTGTGTCGTAAAGCGGTTTACGTTGTCTTAGCAATATTGTACGAAAAAGTGAGAATTAGGCCGCTTCTAGCAGTCGAAGATGCAGTGTTAGTGTCTCATCAAAATCGGGGCCCAAGGTTTTTTTTATTGTTTTTTGCAATTTTCCATAGATTTAGACTTGGCCATTTACGCCCTCTTGAAAAATTTCCGTGTATATTGAAACATTTCTATTTTGCACCAGCATGCGGTTGCGTGCGCATGTGGGAGGCGGGCGGCGCGCGCGCTGCGTGCGGCTGGCTGGGCGCGCTGGCGGCCGTGCGCCCGCACGCGCTGCAGCCGCGCGCTCCTGCACTCACTGCCGCCGCGCTCACGTGCATAGGTAACTACTTTGTGTAGCTGTACCAGCATGTGGGAGGCGGGCGGCGCGCGCGCTGCGTGCGGCTGGCTGGGCGCGCTGGCGGCCGTGCGCCCGCACGCGCTGCAGCCGCGCGCTCCTGCACTCACTGCCGCCGCGCTCACGTGCATAGGTAACTACTTTGTGTAGCTGTACCAGCATGTGGGAGGCGGGCGGCGCGCGCGCTGCGTGCGGCTGGCTGGGCGCGCTGGCGGCCGTGCGCCCGCACGCGCTGCAGCCGCGCGCTCCTGCACTCACTGCCGCCGCGCTCACGTGCATAGGTAACTACTTTGTGTAGCTGTACCAGCATGTGGGAGGCGGGCGGCGCGCGCGCTGCGTGCGGCTGGCTGGGCGCGCTGGCGGCCGTGCGCCCGCACGCGCTGCAGCCGCGCGCTCCTGCACTCACTGCCGCCGCGCTCACGTGCATAGGTAACTACTTTGTGTAGCTGTACCAGCATGTGGGAGGCGGGCGGCGCGCGCGCTGCGTGCGGCTGGCTGGGCGCGCTGGCGGCCGTGCGCCCGCACGCGCTGCAGCCGCGCGCTCCTGCACTCACTGCCGCCGCGCTCACGTGCATAGGTAACTACTTTGTGTAGCTGTACCAGCATGTGGGAGGCGGGCGGCGCGCGCGCTGCGTGCGGCTGGCTGGGCGCGCTGGCGGCCGTGCGCCCGCACGCGCTGCAGCCGCGCGCTCCTGCACTCACTGCCGCCGCGCTCACGTGCATAGGTAACTACTTTGTGTAGCTGTACCAGCATGTGGGAGGCGGGCGGCGCGCGCGCTGCGTGCGGCTGGCTGGGCGCGCTGGCGGCCGTGCGCCCGCACGCGCTGCAGCCGCGCGCTCCTGCACTCACTGCCGCCGCGCTCACGTGCATAGGTAACTACTTTGTGTAGCTGTACCAGCATGTGGGAGGCGGGCGGCGCGCGCGAGAACCAAGGTTATCGACATAGCAAAAAATCGCTAAACTTAAGTGGCAATGGGCAGGCTACATTGCTCGCAGAACAGATGGCCGTTGGGGCCGAAAGGTTCTGGAGCGGCGACAGCGTATCGGAAAACGCAGCGTCGGTAGGCCTCCTACAAGGTGGATCGATGTCCTGATAAGACCTGGTAATCTGATGGATGCGAGACGCACAAGAATGTTCATTGTGGCGACATTTAGGGGTGGCCTATGTCCAACAGTGGGAGTCTTTCGGCTGGAATGATGACGAGTCATTGCCGTTAACCGTCGCCAAACAATATCTACTGAACAGCTAGAACTGAAGCCATTTCACCTTGTCAATTTCAAATGCTTCCACTTTCTTTTGACTTAATTCGCTCACAAATATCAGGTGGAGCAACACCGCGCAACCAAATCGAGCCACTAGCGGAGCTTCTCCTGGCACTGAACCGCGCGGCGTGGCGGGACGCCGAGCTGGCGGGCTGGCTGCGCCACGCGCTCGCCACGCCCGGCTTCCCCACGCACCACGCCACCGACCCACACAAGCACAAGTTCATACAAGCCGTCGTCAAGTGAGTACACTACTGCTGAAAATTCCACCCTTTTATTCACATATTCCTTCATATATACGCGAGGCAACTGGTAAAGAATACCGCGCAAACAGTCACAACCATCGATATTTATTTTGTTTTTTGTATTATTGTTGCCAAACCAAAGCTTAACTTACTTACCTTTGTCATCAGAGAGAAAAGCAGTAAACGACGGTTACTAGAGACAGTGCAAGAGTTCTCTCTAGTTTGCCGCGGCCTCGTGGACACCGAGTACGCAAGACAGACGCTCGCGTCCAAGCAACTAGTGGCGTGAACATCACTGTGCTTAGTTACGAATATCAATGTTCTCACAACCTCGCCTCTCCTATTAGGTACACCTAGTAGTTGTTATATAGTTACGCTTAGAATAGTATGGTTCGTTTATCTCGTGAAGCCTCGTCTATCATAGAGCTGCAGCTGCTATACTGGACTGTGCACCGTTTACCCCAATGCCTTTAATCCAATAAGGTTGAAAATCGGTCAACCACTATTGCACATCTACAAATAGTTATTTTCTTGGTTTTATTTTTGTGCAATATTTAATACTAAACAACAAATAACACTAAAAATATGTGTGTTATTGTGAAATCAGCATCAAAATTGGTCAAAAAATGAAACAGCATTGACGAAATAGTGATATGAGGAAGAGTGGGAGCATGGTGGGAACATCTCGCCATCTCTTCTACGCGCGTAACCTAATACCGGTGACGTCACATTTCAGTTTGGGCATCCTTTTACTGTTACTTGACAGTTCACCCTTCCACCAGATTTGAAAGGTTTTTAACGGATTAAAATTCTTTCCTTAATTTTGTATAAAGCGACTTTTTGATACAAATAATAAGAATAAAATGTGAAAAGTACTGAACTTCAATTTCAATAGCCCTTGTATCCTGAATACTCCGTTGTTTTTGGATATTTTGATGTTGATTTTATATTTCATTAATTTGGGTTATGAAATGTTCCGGAGTTCAGATGTCTTTCGGCAAAGGCTTCCTCTAACTTCTTCCATTGTATCCTGTCTTTTGCAACTCTTCTCCAGTTTGGACTTGCTGTAAGCTTGAGTTCATCCTCCCATCTGTTACGTCGTCGACCTTTATTTCTTTTGCCGTTTCTAGGGTACCATTCTGTCAGGACTTTCCTCCATTGCCTTGCGGACTCCGTAGCATATGACCCGCCTTTCTCTTCTTCAATTGGTCTATTTTAGTGAGGATGTCTGTCACTCCTGTCCTAGATTTTATGAATGAGTTCCTTTTTCTGCCTAATTTTTTTATCCCCAGCATGCTCTTTTCCATAGCTCTTGTGAGAGTGTTCCAGCATATTCCTGTGGTGTATCCAAATATACACACGATATAAGACCGAGCTCGCTTCTTGAGACAAACGAACTATATCTTTGTTATGTTTTCCTATCGCTTTAGGTCACTCGACAAAACATGCAGTTGAAGATTTTACATGAACCATCATGGATTTTATTATTATTCTGTAAAAATTTACATTGTAAATAGTGCATTCAATCGTGATAATCATCTGTATATAGCCGTAATGATGTCGTTATAGAGATCTAAATAAAATACCAAAAATACTTTCGTCTATTTTAATTTAAAATAACATGTAGAACACTATTGGATAATATTTTAAACTTAAACTAACGATTTTAAAAATAATTTAAGTTTAGACGTATATATACTATATGAATACTAATTGGATAGATCAAAATGTAACATAGAAATTCCTTATAACAGTGATTTTGCAATATCTAATATAGAAGAGTAACGGGACACTGAAGTTAGTGTTAACCTACACTTATACCAAGGTTGCCAGGTCAAAAAAATATACGAAAGGCGGATAGATCTGATACTTTAGCCGGACATATTTTTTCCATAGAGTATTTTTTACGTATAAACAATTTTGTCATGGAAATGCGCACACAATGTTTTACATTACTTACAATTTGGAAAGTAACATTTTAAAAACATCTACAATCTACTCATTTTAGCCGGACAAAGGTGTAAAAAGCCGAAATTGACCGGCTAAGTAGTAAATTCTGGCAACCATATATTACGACTAATATTATTTTATTATAATAGAACCAGATTAATACCAACACTGAGCAATCTACAACTATTAAAATAAGAGCTAATTAGTTTCTAGGCGTTGTATGTAGATTAAAATTATTAATGGGCAGAGCGAAAAAAGGACGAAGCTATTACCATCTCTATTTCGCGCTCAAACATTGAGACCAGGTGACCCATTACATAACAAAACATCTTATCTGGAAATTGGTAGGTGCGGTTTATTCCCCTTTTAGCTAACTTAATATTATACAGACTCCTTGTAGCTAACTCAATATATTGCAGCCATTTGCACATAGGCGACCTATTCACACTTGACCTGAGCCTCAGATACATTAGGGGACAGACTGTCCCCCAACATGACGCACAACGCTGTCAAATTGTCCAACAACATGTCCCGAGTCATGTGAATGCGTTGTAAAATATTTGGGGGCAAGTAGCGGGACACTGTGCACGTTGCAGCATCACATAAATAGTGCGATTGTCCTCCAACATGACGCGCAAATATTCTATGTCCCGTGTCACGTGAGTATGTTGTAAAATGTTGGGACACTGGGCAACGTTGTAGCGTCAAGTAGATTGAGCGTGGCGCCTTATGTTGGGGACATTTTGTCCCCTAATGTATCTGAGGCTTGAAGGTGAAAATTACGGGCCCGAGCGTGACTAAGTTCTCGCTAAATGATGCTGAACTTTTATTTTGTATTTAGTGTTTAACTATAGCCCTATAGTTAGTTAAATGAACGGTCAGAATTAGGAGGATTTTGTGATATTAATTTGACTACTGCAAATACCATTTTCTTGACACAAAAACACCAAAAACTTTTTGAGTTAGAACTTGACCACGCTATGGCCCGTAGCTTTCACCATAAATAAGCTAAGGGGTAGTTTTAAACATCGAGATAATAATTATGTTTATTTGCTAATATATACTATTACTGATCATACAATTAAAACCGTCGGAACCACAGAAACGATGTACTGATAAAGAAATCCACAGCTAAGATATGATATAATCACGTAAAGGTCGCGTTACCACATTCACACAGATATTGCCTATGTTGGCGGGTTTACGATAACAATCATATTGAATACACATTTAAATTCGAAAGCTCTGTTACGAGTTTCATGATAATTATTATACAATCACAGCTTAATCACATAACTATATCCAACAGATGGACAGACAACTGGTTCAATACGATCGTGTTACAAACCACACAAAATAATATCCGATATCACTTCGAACGGTAAGGGTTATTTCCACTTGCATAAATAATATGACATATTCTAACCTTTTACGCTACTACAATAGTAGCGTCAGGGCCAACGCTGCGCCCGCGCGTGCACGCGTCGCGTGACGGCGCGTGCGTCGTGTGCGGCGCACCCCGTAGCGGAAACCGGATTATTACCTGCGTAGTGTCGCTATTTCAGCTATGTACGGTGTGCATGTAGTCGTGTGGATGGAGAACTTTAATGTATTATTACGTAGCAAAACGGGCGCGGGGAGCGACTGCCCGCAACGGTGCACTTTTGTATGGGATCGTGGGGGCGACCGCGTAACGCAGCGTCGGCTCTCATACGTTCCTGGTAAACCCCCGTCGGAATAGAGAGCAAACGTTGCATAATTGGGCAATCGTCATCATTTACAACGCCCACGTGAATGTAGATTTTCCCATAAAAAAATTTGTAATCCAGGTTCATCCCTTTGGGGGGTGAATTTTCGAAAACCCTATCTTTGCTCATAATTTTTAATAGGTAACTATCTGCATGCGCAATCCGTTCAGTAGTTTGAGCTGTGTGTTGTTGAATTAGTCAATCAGTAATGGTTGCCCCTTGAGCGCCGATTGTACATACGTCTGTACAACTTGGATGTCCTTGGAAAATACTCAATTTTCATGTTTTCCCCAAGTTTTTTACCGAAAATTTTGGTTTCTATACATATTCTTCTATATATATTATTTGATTATTTGTTTTTATTAGAAAAATCTTAAGAGTTATTTTTTTTTTTTTTTTTTGGTGATTTACGTAAACAGTGCAATTTTCCAGGTCAATGAACCCCTGGCGCTCGAGGGGTTAACATACATTATGACGTATAATGTATGTTAACCGGTAATCGTAACCGGTAAAAAATCGGTTACGATGATCGCCTATAAGAACTGAACAGCCCGACTGCTCCGAACAACCTTAGCATCATAATTTTCCTGCCATTTATTTGGTGTCGGCCTAGCATGTTTTTTTCATACACCTCTATTTTCCGTCATTTTAATAGAGACATTATTCTTATAGCTAGCCTATACTGTCCCATAACTGAGCAAACGCCACCCTCGTTTCATAATAAACTTAGTGATAAAAAAGCGGTACACCCAGAAGATGGCGTGATGATTTGGACTCCTACCTTATGGCCAGAAATGGCTAAGGTCAGAAAAGAGTGGAATAACGGAAGAGAGACCTTTGACCTGCAGTGGGACACAACGGGCTCATGGTAAAAAACATATGCTAGTAATGTTGTTAAAACTAAAACACAGTGTTTTGTCTGACCAACTCTGTTGGATTACTCGTGTGATTTACGAATCCGACTCATCTTTAGATTCTTGTGCGTTAGCGCTTTGACATTTACCAATCTCGACATCAAAATCTAAGAATTTGTCGGGTTCGCAGTGCCTGTTCTTGAAGCGAAGGAAGTTGAGGGCTTGGTCCAGGGTCAGGTGGAAGCAATCCTGGCGGCTCACGTTGAGAGACGAGCTTTCGAGGTCGCTGTGCGTGGCTCGAGCGTATTTGAGACTTCGTGAGTTGTGCTGACCTTCCACAGTGACCTAGATTTAATAAGAATAGTATATTATAGTACGTGTGGGATATAATAGTAGTTTATGTGACTAGGGGATAAAGCAGTGTCTTTAAGTCGCGGGCGGCATGTTGAATTCCGAACGAAACGAAGGTTGCTGATTTTAATCCCGAACGATAGTGAGGGATTTATAAAATTAACTCCCGAGCATTGCGAGGGAGTTAATAAAGAAACCTGAGTGAAGTGAGGAATTTAAGCCGCCCAAGACAAAGACAGCATTATCCCCGTGTTGCATACTCTATTTTTTACACCATCTGTGAGATAATTACAAGACAATTTGGTCGACCAAATCATATTTTAGAGAAATATACTAGTCAAAACAAAATAAGGGCCACTTGTTAATTTTAACAACGACAGCGATAATTTATTTTTTATGCGTTCTCAAGTAGCTGAATGTTTTTGTAGAGTTACCTTATTCGTTTACAAACATTTTTTGAGTGTTTTCTACCTGCTTAACTGTGTAAAGTGGGTAGTTTTTGATAATTTATTGTAGCCACTGAATTTAACCCAATTTTGAAACGAATTTTAACTCGGCCAAACTGACGATTCTGTGAAGAATAGTTAAGTTTTGTTTATGTAGTGGCTGAATTAGCATTTTAATAAAGTTATGCCAAGAATCCAACGACATATGGTCTTACCAACCGTAACTAGGGCCGTAACATTGCTTCAAGAAGGCCATTCGCAGCGTTCTGTTGCGTTGCGTCTGGGTTTTTCTTGGCGAGCGAATCAGAATACTTGGAATCGATTCCGAGGGACTGAGAGACTAACCAGGAGACAGGGATCTGACAGAGTTCGAGCAAATACCGCTCAGGAAGACCGCTACGTGCGTTTGACTGCACGCAGAGAACGCTGCATTACAGCTCGCTCCTTACAAAACCGTTTGCGGCAGGCGACGGGTACACGTGTTAGTGATCAAACGATTAGAAATCGGTTACACGAGGACCAGCAGTTCTCCAGGAGACGCGTAGTGCGGATGCCGTTGACAAGTGCTCATCGTGCAAACCGATTATCGATCGCAAGGCAGCATCTGGCATGGGGTATGAGTGACTGGCGCCCAATATTGTTTACGGATGAGTGCAAAGTTACATTTTTTAGTGATGACTGACGCATTAGGGTCTGGAGGCGTGAAGGTGAGCGATTTTCGGATGCTTGTATCCATGGAAGTGACAGATTTGGGGGCCCCAACGTTATAGTGTGTGGAGGAATCTCTATATCAGGTAGAACCGAGTTGGTAATTCTCAACGAAGGCACAATTATGGCTCAACATTAAATCGAGGAGGTCATATGACCCCTTGTGGTCCCATATGCGTAAAGAATCGGCGCAAGATTCCGTCTGATGCACGATAATGCTCGCGCTCATACAGCTAGTGCCACCGGGGAATCCCTAGACGAGGCTGGTATACTGACGTTGCCTTGGCCTGCAAACAGGCCGGATCTCAATCCCATTGAACACATATGGGATTTACTAAAACGCAGTGTTTGAAGCACAAACCAACCTCTGCACAATGAAAAACAGCTAATAAACGTTCTAAAATCAAGCTGGGAACAAATTCCTCAAGAAACAGTGGTACACCTGGTGGAGAGTGTACCATCCAGGCTTCAAGATTGCATTAGAAAACGAGGAGGGCACACAAAATATTGAGGAAATTTACAAAACTACCAATACCCAATTTGTTTATTTTTCACTTCATTTTTTTATTCCTTACTTTTTGTTTGCACAAATGTTAGTTTTTAGAAAAAGCGGGAGTAATTTTTTTTTTCGGAGAAAGTCCTTCATTATTTTACGCTGTTTAGAATAAAAATCAATTAATTTATCCAGTCGAATCATTAATCAACCCTTGAATCTCAAATTTTCATCAGAATACTATAAAAACGTGGTGGCCCTTATTTTGTTTTGACTAGTATATAAGTATTATATTTACAAGTTCATCAAACAAACAAAATTCACTACTCCAAGATTCTATACTTTCAATTTTCTATAATGCTCCCGTGTCGTCAGTACGCACGTTTATTTCTATTTTCTTTTTTTTTGTTAGTGGCCAGTTTGAATCATAGTGATTACATACTCTTTGGTTTGAATTTCGAGTAAACTTGTTCGATGCGCCTACATTTTAATTCACAATGTTGACGATTCTTGATGCTCCAAATTCAAATCTCATTATTCCCTAGGGATCGGCCATACTGCATTATCTCCCTAGGCATATAATGACTCGCTTTAAGTGAGGTTTGTATGACGTGTAAAACGACATTATCGAGCAGGTGATGTCAAAAAATATAAACGAGATCTTTGGAGCTTGATTAATATTACTTCATTATCAACGCACTGTTTGAGAAAAACATTGTACATGTTATTCAAAAGTGTACATTATCTATTTAACATATCTGATGATACTTGCAAAAAGTTGAAATTAATTTACCCAACGAGGATAGGGAAACTATCATAAGGGTACATACACACTGTGTAAAGGTGGATATATACTATAGCATTTTCTCGAGCATTTCTATGTAATATAACGTTCTAATGACAACAGGTAAATGCTCAGTTCCAAATGCATTTCCTGGTTCGTGAGGGTGAATAGCGGGATACACTAGATCATATCACAAAGCGGCTCGTTGTTCTGTTACTAGTAAATGTTCTAGTCTATATTCAACTTAACATGTCGTTAAATACATGTTTCAAAGAAAGTTCACATTATTAACTAGTCTCTCTAACGATTTAGACGCATCCTAAGGGAAATTCAAGAATATTCTATGTAAATGAAAACTTCAACATACCTCATAAGTATAATGCTTGGCCTTGCGCTTGGGCCCGATGTAGGCCACGTACACGATGACGCCCCACGTCCGGATGTCCACGTCCACGCGTAGGTGGAAGTACTCCTCCATCGCCATGATGAGCCACGTGTCGTGCTGCTCCGAGTTCACTTTCATTGAGAACTTGTGTTTGCGGCCGATCTTCACTATCGGAAGGTGTTTGCACTGAAACGAAGGAAGGTAAGAATTTTTAGTGAAACCTGGATGACTGATCTGATCTCATAGGACTTCGGATTTGTTATCATTAAAAGGACTGTCTCAAATAGCCAGTTTTAAAATGACGTTCTCTTATTTACAAAAGCACACCGTGAAAACAGTTAAAAAACGTGTCTACTCTTATCCAAACTAATTAATTACGACAAATTTTTAATAAATTTCTTGCTTACAGAGGTTGTAGAGTTAAAAGTCCCAATGAGAATCAGTCATGATTTTTGTGGAGTATACAGACTTATAGCGTCAAAAGAAAACAGTAAATACTGTAAGAAATTATTTAAATCGGACCAAAAATGACGAAGACAGCAATTTTCTAAAATTGCTGTGTCTTCGTCATTTTTGGTACGATTTAAATAATTTATTAGTATTAGTTCCAGAAACGGACCCGAGAATGAAGCGACTCGCTGTGACGTCATCTGTCATGATCGGGCCCCACCGCACGATTAAAACGGCAGCGCAGCCTGTCGCCGTTCGCCGCACGAATCATGACAGATGACGTCATCTTAAGCAATCCAGCGAGAGCGCGCGTCTTTAAGTAGCCGTTCAGATAAACATAGATTCACTATTTCTTGACGGACTTTGATAATTTAAAAAATTAAATGCTCAGTAAATTGTTACACATACTTACTTAGAAAAAAATGGATTTGCTATTATGTGATTGATGCTCATTGAAGATGCTTACCGCATCTCAGAAAAAAAAAAACTAAGTATTTAAAGTTTAAGGAAATTCGTGCATGTCTGTAATATTTTTACATTTGTAAAGGTTGGTTGAAAGAACGATTATTTATATTACCACCTCATCAGATCAGGTCATCATTTGGCGAAAAAAACACAGAACAAAATCCAAAAAGAAAAATTCAGTCTATTTGAGAACAACCTTTTTTTTGACGGTATTCTGTTAATCAACAAAACAACGGCGCGGATCGGAAGACTTCTTGTTTTGGAAATTTTTAGGTCGGACATTTTTGACCTTGGATTCAATGACTCTTAAGTACTAAGTCAATGACAATTGCAAAGAGGGCGCGGGGCAGTGGTAGCGCAGCCGCCCCTCGCGCCCGCAGCCGTGCCGGCACGGGTAGCGCAGCATCTCTGTTGAGGCCTGTTACCTGGAAGTGATGCGCCAGCTCGTGATGCGCCAGCGGCGGGTGTCTCGCACAGGGCGGCGCGGGGCAGTGGTAGCGCAGCCGCCCCTCGCGCCCGCAGCCGTGCCGGCACGGGTAGCGCAGCATCTCTGTTGAGGCCTGTTACCTGGAAGTGATGCGCCAGCTCGTGATGCGCCAGCGGCGGGTGTCTCGCACAGGGCGGCGCGGGGCAGTGGTAGCGCAGCCGCCCCTCGCGCCCGCAGCCGTGCCGGCACGGGTAGCGCAGCATCTCTGTTGAGGCCTGTTACCTGGAAGTGATGCGCCAGCTCGTGATGCGCCAGCGGCGGGTGTCTCGCACAGGGCGGCGCGGGGCAGTGGTAGCGCAGCCGCCCCTCGCGCCCGCAGCCGTGCCGGCACGGGTAGCGCAGCATCTCTGTTGAGGCCTGTTACCTGGAAGTGATGCGCCAGCTCGTGATGGGCCAGCGGCGGGTGTCTCGCACAGGGCGGCGCGGGGCAGTGGTAGCGGCGCGCGCCGCACGACGCCTCGTGCGGCGCGCGCCGCCGCAGCCGCACTTCGCGCCCGCAGCCGTGCCGGCACGGGTAGCGCAGCATCTCTGCCACCTGACAACACAGATGTACTTGTTCATCCGACCACAAGTGCTGCTTATCATAAAGGTGCCATTCCAACCTCGGCTGCAGGCTCCGAATGCAGGTAACACACGCATGACACGAAGCCGTTACCTGCATCCACAGCCGGGTGTAATTCTTAGGCTGGCTGCACGCGCTGCCAGTCGCAGATCTACGATTCAATCCAGTATGAACGCTATCGGCTCCAAGTAGTGAATATTTTGGGACTTGTCTAAACAGGTTGGAATAACCTAACTATGTGTGCATCGACTTGCGGCCGCAGCACTACTGGTCTCCGTCACCGGCTGCGTGCACGTTTTCCTAAACTATTTTTAATAACTTTAAAGCATCTGTTCGATAAGCTATTATTATACCACGGAGGTCCTCAACGCTTTGTGCCTCTTCAATATAAACACGTCTTTTGACTTCACCCCATAAATAAAAATCAAGCGGAGTTCAAGTTTGGTGACCTGGCCTTGGTACAGGCCCTCAGCGCCCAATCATAACCACTCGCGAATTAATTCCTTGCCTTTGTACACGCTGTAAATTTTCTGTACGGTATATTCTTCGCGCACCATTTAAACTTTCACCACTTAAAAGATAGCACCTGACCACCACCATTTCGTAATACATTAAAAAGTCGCCATGTCGCGAAATGATGATAATCGACCGGAATTCGGGATCGAAAATGCAGCGAGAGCTACAAAAAAATGGCACAGGTTTGCTCGTAACTAGGTCACGGTCAACTAAACAAATAAAAGCCGCCGGCGCATGGCCGGCCGGCCGGGGCCGAGGGCTGTACAGGGTGCGACGGGTGAGGGAGGGGGTGCGTAGATATGTTTATTAGTGTGCGTTGCCAAATTGTAAGGTAAGGACGTGTGCAGTCTAGGTTGTTGAATTGAATTTATTCCACACGATGTGATTTCAGTAGCGGAAAATGGTGAAGATCATGTAATTTTTTTTTTTTTCATTAATTTATAAGGTTATTGATTCTAAATCATTTCTGACCATTTGGATGGTGATTGAAAAATTTCCCTAAAGATTAAATTTGTTATATTTTTTTCACATTCGCAATTTTTCATCAACCAACACTAGTAAAAAAAAAAATAAGAGAGACGAATCAAAAAGATACGCGTTAGTGTTGTGATAGTGATTGACACTACTTAATTCATACGCATGATATCAAACTATAGCAATATACTAAATAGTCTCTAACTTCGTTTGGTTACGATTAGTAGACATCATTCTTTTTGCTATTGATTTATCTTAAAGTCCTTTAAGGAATGGCCTAGGTTTCACTTTCGGCGAAAAAAAAATACATGCCATCAATGTATGGGTAAAGTTTCATTTCTCTACTCAGTACTCATAAAGGTTTGAAAACTTTTAAAATATTACTTAGAAAATTTTACAGTAACTATTAAAATGATAGACTACATACCCCTTCCATAGCTCTATTGCGCACCGACGAGAATGTAGTGCGACACACGGGACATGACGCAAGTCGGGTGCGGCAGCGGCTACACACCAAGTGGCCGCGCCGGCACTGCGAGATGGGTGGCTCCATCCACTCCAGGCACACCGGGCACTCCAGCAAGCGGAGGAGACTCTGCGACAAACGGACAACTCACTTTATACACCGTTAAATTTTAATCGTTTTAATCCCGTGGAGGGTCGATCCGGTACATGAAACACTATCGATTTGTAAAGATAAAATTAAAAAATAAAGTTTTTTTTTTCAAAACTCGTAGGTAGTTTGTACGCAACGCCGACTATTAACTACAGGTCATTGAACTCACTCAGCTGACGTTTTCTTAAAGAAATTAATTTCGTACATGCGTAAATTAATACGAGTTTTGAAAAAAAGATCCTTTATTTTTTTTATTTTATCTTTACATATCGATAGTGTTTCATGTACCGGATCGACCCTCCACGGGATTAAAAAGATTAAAATTCAGCGGTGTAGATGATGACTTAACACAGGGCTGTATAGAGCACGGTGACGTCAGGGTCGCGAGTAAGATAAGTACAAAAAATTAATTTTGAAGGCAATAATTCCTTTTTTAATACACTTACTCGAATACCCGCACTTATATCTACCGCTTATTACTTATAGGCACGAAATTTTAGCGTGGAAAAGTTCGCGAGCTTGCTTCTGCCACAATTTATTGTATATATCGTATCAGGGTGAGCGCCACGTAACCCCCCGTGCCCTGGGATATTCCATGGCTTGGAATAGCCCATAGCCCTTGAGACAATTTTCAACTTTCACGCGGGCGAAGTCGCTGGCAGCAGCTAGTTGTAGATATGGTGCAACTCCTGGTATTAAAAAAAGTAGTGGTGGAAAACCGTCTTGCACTCCTAATGCCAGTGCTATATGAATGATATTCTAAGAGTCAAGAAAAACGATCCCGATCTTAGGATGAACTGTTTTCGCCTAGACCAAACCCACGATATTAGTCCTAGAGCGAACTAAGCGAGCTCGGAGTTTTAGAGCACCCCGACACGGACAGATTAGGTTAGGAGGCTAAAGCAGCAGCGGAGGGAGCGGAGCTCCTGCCTTAGCCTTCGTGGTTATTATTATGAAACTAGTTCATCCTAAAATCGGGTTTGGCCGGTAACATATCGCTTGTCTCCTTGAAGTTTATTAGTAAAATACATACTATTATACAACTTCAACTTATATTTAAAAAATAAATGGGCAGATATTCGCGTGACAGAGCGGATGAAATACCCCTCCGTCACACCTTTTTTGTACTGATTAACTGGTGGTAAAAAAAAAGAAGAACGTCTAATAAATCATTTTATACAGGGTTTTTTTTTTATAATATACCACTTTATTTTATTATTTTCCTCAAAGCTAATCTGAACTAAGAAGAAAATTACATGTGGACACAGGTTTATAATATACATGACATAATGAAACTTTTTATTTCACCACTGATTTAATTAAAAAAAAAAAAACACTCACTTGGTTAAACTCTTGCACAGAATATGGCTCTGCATTTTCATCAGTTGCTGAAATATTGAGAATACCAGATTTATGATAAGCTGTTCACAAAATCATATTCATGATGCATGCAATTATAGTATATATAACCCAAGCGTATAAATTACACATAGAGAGTGTAGGATGAAACGGCAATTCGGTATGAAGCTCCTAATTAGAGGGTACGAGTATTTTAACGTATTCGATAGCACTACAGAAAAAATAGATTTTTGTTATAAATAAATAAGGGGAGTTATAAAAAGAGCGAATAAAAAAAAACTTAGCAACTGATGATGAGATACTATTTTAATAACTTGACCGATATTAATTTGAGTAAGCGAAATACTAACTAAAAACTAACGACAAATATTTATTAATAATGAAATCCAGAACGAGCATACTAAAAGAGGGTTGTGATTAATCCATTTTAGATATTTAAAATTGTAGCCGTGCGACCAAATAGTAAGTGAACTACTACAAATAAAATTGAGGTTTTACATGACAAACTAGTAAAAAGTTAACAAACACGATCAAATACGATCAAATACTCGAACTATACAAGGCCACTGAACTTCTTCTAAAAAACACATTTACTGTCAAGAACTGTAGCTGGGACGTGTCTCATCGAAAAATAATGTATTAAAAAAAATAATGTATGATTTAAAATTGGGTAATAATATTTTACTTTTATTTTTTGCGTGACAGAGTGGACAATGTACACCTCCGTCACATTTTTTTGTATTGATCATTGTAGGTAAAAAAGAAAAACATCCCATATAAGTTTTTACCTTAACATGATTGTGTTGAGTCAAACAGTATGTAACTTACTGTCCCGTTTCCTCTTTACGCCATGGAAAGGAGATTGCTGCGAAGTTTCGGCATTCTCATCAGAATTTGTGGCTACCTGGAAGGAAACCTGTATCGGTTAATATGGAAATTCATAAATGTTGTTTATTTTTGTACATTATTTAATACACAAAGTCTCCACAATGTGGGTGTCTGAGGATGAATGACGCGCCGCCGCGGCCGGCCTGGGAAGAGATGACCTAGACGCCTACTGCCAGGACGGTTCGAGGTGGCACGAGAAAAGAACACCTGGAACAAGTTAGGGAGGCCTTTGCCCAACTATTAGAAATTGCAGACTAAATAAAAAAAAAGAACTCGGGAATTAGAATTTCAATAATTGATATGAGGAAGAGTGGGGGGCGTGGTGGAAACATCTCGTTAACATTACATCACTTTGTACATCCTTTACTTTTATCCGAGTGTCCTCTTCTAAAAAATTTAACTTATACTGATCGGATTTGAATAATTCTTTACATGATTTTGGATTAAATTACTTTTTAAAACAAATAATATAAAAAATAAATCAACTACCAAGACCCGAAGTGTTCGTGATGTAATGTTAACATTGTCAACTACCCCATCACCGGGGTAAAGCCTCTCGCACTCCGAAGCGAAAAAAGAAGGTTAGCATTTTCACCGTGCGTTTAAAAATCAATTTTTTTTTACACAGTGGGAAAGTTGATAATAGTGTGAGTTAATTAACATTTCTAGGAAATAACAATTTGATTTTTTTTTTAATAATTATGTACGGATTTATGTATCTATTATACAGCATCTGTATATATCTATGTATAAATTATACAGCATATGTATATATCTGTGTATCTACTTATAATATATATGTTTAATACTGGTTTGTCACACCAGTCACAGCCCCATTTCTTGTCCAGGCAATTACTGTCCATTCCAGGTTGCCTGGAAGAGATCGCGGAATGCGATAAGTGCCATTGTATGTATGTGTTTTACTTTTTGTTCCCTTTTATATGTGTAATGATGTACAATAAAGTATATAATAAATTAATAAATAATTTGAATATATTTTAGCGAATAGCGATAAGGTTTTGAGAGTTATTTCTGTGACTCTAACATAAGTATCAGCTGACGCCGAACACTTTTGAACATAGAGGGTTCGATTATCGAAGGAAAAATTCTGCAAACAAAATAGTTTGCAGAATTTTTAAAATTCTTCATACATAGTTTAATAGCATTCGCTTTGCAAAGTTAGGCTACTACAACCAGCACCACCTCATGTAAAACCAAAACGAAAAAAAGGTTGAACTCGTTCAGTCCTGCAAGCAAAAAGTTAGCAAGCGAGATAGCCAGAAGCTGAGAAAGCGGTAGAGTGAAAGAGATGAGACATAAGTTAAAATACGGCGACTCGTATTGCTCAAGCAGGCGTTAGTAATAATTGTTAGTGTATATACATACGTCTAGCCCTTAGCGTCGTAAGCGTGGTTATGTTATCAGCTTCTCACAACTTATGTAGCAATTAATGGAAAAGACCCAAGGTGCCTGTCATGTCATGAGTATAAACTTTATTCGTCTTTTAGGATTGGATGTGTTTCCCGAAATAAAACGAATATTTTGACAAATACGTCAAGTGAAAAACAGGAAAAATAAATATTAAAAAAAAACTATTCGATCAGCAACGAAAATCAGTTAAAAGTTATTTAAACAGCATACTATGTTATGACTGGTCAGTAACTAAAAATCAAGGATTACCAAAACAAATGGTATAGTCTGTCTAAAAAGTCAAACGACTTAGGAATTTTGCATTTTTTTTTTTATCTGTTATAAACTAGTACTTGACTGCGATCCCGCCTGATGGTAAGCAGTGATGCAATCGTTGATGGTGAGGCGCACTAGTTTATTAAGCATAATATTTAATCATTTAAAAAATAGTTATATTCAATACTTTTTATGAAGTAAACAATAATCAAGATCTCTTAATCAACCTTGATATTGAACCAATTTTACTGGCTTTGACTACATTTTATTTTACTCTAATAATTACCTAAGGCGTTTGACTTTTTAGACATACTCTAGATATTTGGTCGGCTTGATAATAATGAACATTATAAACCTAATATAAATTTACTATTTGATTAGCAGGATTACATAATCTGAGAGTTTAGGGCTCCCAACACGAGCCTGTTAGGTTCGAACTCTAGCCCCTGTTGTCTGGCTAGAGTAAACCAGGAAGCGAGCGATCGAAGCCCCGTTATCCACTTCATGTTAGGTCCTTTTACAACCTGCAGACAAAAACAGGCGCCTGGACAGCAGGGCTCCGTCCGATTGGCATTGTCTGGTAATTAACAACCTCCTTCTTCGATCCACGTGTGTAATAATCTACACTATTTTTTTTTTTTTATAAAAGAAATATATTGTTATTATTATACTGATAACACTTTGGTAACATGCGTTTCATTCCTCCTCTTCACATGACCAGAATTACTCGACAACCAACGTAAATCGCTAATGCCTTTATCACACGTACCGAGTCAACGGGCGAGACAGTGCTCTCGGCCGAGTACTCGTTACGTGTAAACACAGCGCCGAGTACTCGGTACGTGTAAACACAGCGCCGAGTGGTCGGCCGAGCACTTATCTCTACAATTCGCTTACATCACTGTCTCGACCGAGCAACATTTCACTGTAAGGCATACATGTCTTGATCACACGTACCGAGTAAAAGGGCGAGACAGTGAAATGTTGATCGGCCGAAACAGTAATGTAAGCGAGTAGCTGTTCACACATGTTAAGAAATTGGCACAGACAGTTCAGTTCTATTGAGACTACAATTCGGACGCAATGGATCGTAAAAAGATTGTTAGAAAATTTACAAGGTTACTCAATCCAGTATTATCTTAAGAAAAGGCGCGCGCGGCGAAGTGACGACAATCATGTGATCGAGTGGAGAGACAGTGCAGGTTCAGACCTGCCGAGTGAGCGAGCGAGACAGTGCGGGGAAGCGGGAGGGTGGCACTCGGCCTAGTAAGTAGAAAGGGTGTCGAGCTACTGTCTCGCCGCTTTGCTCGGCCGACTGCGACTGTCCTGTCGCAGGTCTGCTGGAAGAAATTTCGTTAGAAATAAGCAGGTTCTTTGTACTCTTTTATCCTTATTTGTTCTTTTCGATTTTAAGTGTTTGTGTGTACATAAATAAATAAATAAATGACAGTGCTGATCTAGTTTGATTATAAATTAACGTTAACGCGGTCGAATGCGTTTAGCAAGTGGCGCTAAGGCCACAGATACGTACGGCATTGCCTTCATTGTTGGCGTTGGGCTCCGTGGCGTCGATCTCGGCGTCCAAGATGGGAGTGTTATCAGGCTCGTCGGGAGCGTCCACCTCCATCACCTCTTCTTCAAGGGATATGGCCCCGGCTGATTCGTTGCGTGGCAAGGCTGAATAAGAATTAGTAAACATTATGCTCTTGTTTAATGCTATTTTTTTTATTATTGTTGATAGGTTCGCGCTTGACCGCTATCTCACCTAATGGAAAGCGACAATGGAGCGCGCTTACCTAGAAGTAACCTATTCACTCTTGACTTAAAAATTCCCGAGTCGTAGCCTAAGATCACGTCTGTACATTTTTTTTTACCGCCCCCTCTTTCTTCTTAAGTACCAAAGGTCAACTTAATTTTTTTTATACCAGGTTGACTTTGACGACATGACACTAACCCTCGCAGCTACCAGAAAACATTCTTAGGAAACTGCCATTATCTTTTGGAAAATTAAGTATAAGTACAGAATAAAATTCAAAAAAATACAGTCAACAATTAACACAATAACTTCTTTCATTTCCCCCACATCTCTCAATAATTCATCCCTGTATAACTTCACAATGCTAGCTATACAATGTAATACTACTCTAAAATTAAATTCAGAATAATTATTGTCATGTTTTGGAATATTTTTTCACACAGTTTAAACACAATTCTATTGCAACATTTAAAAACTAACTTAGCGAACATTACGATTGAGCAGAAATTTGAATAAATGCAAAGAAAATATGATTGACGAGTGTATGATCGGACCACTAGACGTACGGCGTTGCGCCACCCGTACATGGTGGACGTCCCACACGCACTTACAAAGCGTTTATCATGCGTACAGTTAAGGAGTGGAAAGCCCTGCCGGAGTCTGTGTTTCCTAATAAATAACCTAGGGGTCTTTAAGTCAAGAGTGAAGGTTATTTGTAGGCAAGCGACCTCTATCGTTGGCCACATCATCGCTTACCATTAGGTGAGATAGTGGTCAAACGCGAGCCAACCCATAATAAAAAATATGAAAATTATAATATTTAAAACTAGCTTTTGCCCGCAGCTTCGCTTACATAAAAAAGCCTGTGTCACTCAGGAATAAAGCAGCTTTCTATAGGTGAAAACAATTTTAGCAATCGGACCAGTACGTCCAGAGATTACCTCCTACAAACAAAAAAACAAACTACCTCTTTATGATATTAGTATAGATAGTAAAGTCTAATATTGTCTATGATGACTAGTTAACGTGTGCTAAATGACTTACTTTGCTCATTATTCTCTTCCTCTGCATTGGTGTCGTCTGTCTGCTCAGCAGCTGGTGGTGCATCAGGCACCGCCTCCACATCTAAACACACGACCATGTTAAAACTCATTCAAACCAAACACTTTGTAAATATGAATGGTCTATAAGTAATACACAAGGACCCGTCAGTGACCACTGCTAGAGACAGCAATATGAAAATAATCCATATAAAATCATTCGTCGCAGTGTCGTGTGTAGTCCTCGAGAATGCTGATTTTTGGACACGACAGGCAAGAGAAAAGATGTGGAATTTTGAATGAGCCGCTTGACACTGAACGGTAGCCACGGCTAGACGTCATGACGTCACACGACCCAACAGACCATAGATATCCGGAGATATGCCTTTATTGCAGAATAGTAAGGAGTCCTAGTGATTAGCCGCTTATCTTCCACCAAAATAATTACAACATTCACAAATAGTGTATTTACGACACACATTTAAAATTTACACACGCACTAAGATGAAAGCACCTACACAAAATCAATTTCTAATAGCACACATAAACAGAATGGGCGGAGCATGCACTTGTAAACATGTATCATTCAATGCACACGCATGCAATTAGGGAGTCGAACGCGAAGGTCGATAATTTTATCGATATTTAATTTCAGCATATATGTATTCTTGTAATATAATTACTTCGTTTTATTTTCTTCAAATGATTTCTTTTTTATATACCTATCCGAAAAGAGAGGGAGAGAGAGAGGAAGGCCGAAGAAAAGATGGATGGATTTTGTGAGGAGCGATATGAAAGAAAAAGGAGTTAGTGATAGTTTGACGGGTGACAGGACAGAATGGAAGAAAGAAACATGTTGCGCCGACCCCAAGTGATATGGGATAAGGGCAGGAAGAAGATACCTATCCGAAAAGAGAGTACTTTTAATACAATAAAAAAATAGGAATATTATATGAAAAAAAACTGTATGAAATTATATTTGTTTATCATACTACTTTTCTTATGGTACTAAAAACTTTGATCATCTCTATCTTTAGGTATAATGGTAATTTAAGTTTTTACACTTCACGAGTATTGAAATAACAATGTCTTAATTTGGTTCAAACAACATTAAATTAATAACTCATTTAACATGTAATACTACAATATCCATAGAAATGTAAAAAAAATATTGAACTGCATATCGATAAAATCAGCCACACGCACTCGATTACACCTTTGTAAATATTAAACGCTCGTTGCGTTCGGAAAGATTCGTGATAGTTCGGACTAGTTCGTGTCGTTCTGGACGTAGGTTAGTAAATATTAAAAAAAATATATATAAAATATAAAACAGTGAATTAATTGTTTACTTACCGGTGGTAGGACACGCCATTTGTCTTCAGGTTGATGATATTGGATCAATTTTTACATGTAATTACTGCACAACTCGGCATTTTAGTTTTTTACGCATCAATAGCATACTGTACGCAATTGCAAGGTGACTGAATGAATCGTAGAGCCACCGTTCGAATATAAGAGCATTTGATAATATCGTGGCGATAATATATAGAGGGATATGCCTTGGGGGCGCCCAAGGCATATCCCTCGATATTCGTGCAACAGACTGACATTCTATTCGGGCACCGGTGGGCTGGTGTCAACGTCGGCTGCAAGCGTTGCGCGCGACACTGAGCACCAGTTAGCGACGCTGACGTCACACAACACAACACTTACCTTCGTCAGACTGGTCCACGTTCACGTAGTGGTCCTGCTCGGGTGCTGGCGGGCTGGCGTCAACATCAGCCGCGGCTGCCGCGCGCGACACTGAGCGGTAGCGGCCGCTGGATGACGGCTGAGCGTCACCCACAGGGAGGACATCGGGAGGGTTGCCTGATAATCATCAAGGAGTACAAATTAAATCATCTGACATTACGGGTAGATAGAAAGTCTGTCACGAAATCATCCAAATATCAAATGAAAATGCCAACCGAAACCTTAACGTGCGGGACACGATGGTCTCTCATTACATACCATTCCTAGGGTATCCAGGCAGAGGAGGAGGCAGACTGCTCCGGCCCGGTTGCGAGCGGCTACAGCAATAAGTCCTGGATCTGGCGTTGGACGCAGCGGCCGACAGCGACGGCGTGAACAGGGGGCTTCGTGACGATCCCGAAACGCCTGCGAAACCTGGCATATGGAAAAATGGTTCTTATTCAAAAGCAGAACAATTTAACAACTTTAAAACAACACAAGTGTGTTGTATTGATATAAGATGTGTCGTGATAATGTCAACCACACGTGCACCTTTGCTAGTGATTAAGACCTTTTTTTAAGCAAATGAGTTGTGTTAGGAGACTTCGCTCTACCATATCTCAAATTAACACTAGGTACTAATTTACTTGTTTTTTTACGGCCGAATAGTTTTTTCATATTGTGTTATCATTCATAGTACGAAAGTCGTCCTTAATGCTACGGCGTAAAGGCTGTAGTGCAGTTGAGTTTGCTAACACAATAATTACATAGATATAATTCACTGTTGTGATCGACTAACTAAATTGTCTACAGCCAATCAGATATCTTGACGTAAACTTAATTTTGACACATCTTTAATAATAATGATTTAACAACTATTACAAAAACTAAGATAATGACAATAATTGAATTCATACTGTGGGAGCTTGGTGCCTAAGCTAAGCTTTTGGTATGTATCAGGTCACCAGGTCTTCCCGTCTTTAAATGGATGCGATTACAACATTATACAACTTTCTTAGACATGTCCAGGTAACTGAGTTTTGTAAATATTGCGTTTTGTTTAATGTGCCAGGTGTTTGTTAGTTATTATTACTCTAAGTGTAAAGGTACTAACGCCGTGAAGGCGTTGTCTGCATGCTGTTGCCTTGTTTGCACTGCGTCAGACTGTGCAGGTTGCGCGTCATCTTCTTGAAGGCCAGGATGCGCTGTATGTCGGCGGCCGCTGTACTGCCGGGGCGCTCGCTGCGCCGCGGCTCGCGCACGTCGCGCGCCGGCATCGCCGGACGCGCCACGTACGTTAGGGGCACGTCGCAAAGCCTGGACCTGGGTAGGTAATGGTTCTGGTTGCTTATTTTTGCTGTTATATTAATAAAACTATAATTATCACGATTTCATGAGAAATTTTCTTTTATATCATGCACAACTGTCGTGTAAATGTTGCGTTATTTTTTTCTTAATACCTGAACGCGTCGTCACAATGGAAGCGCTGATCACGTAATCATGCCATGATCGTTA
Source organism: Mythimna ferrago (assembly GCA_910589285.2). NCBI lineage: Eukaryota > Metazoa > Arthropoda > Insecta > Lepidoptera > Noctuidae > Mythimna > Mythimna ferrago. The sequence goes on from OU342679.1 coordinate 20,303,516, forward strand.
CTTATTTATGATTAACTACTACTACTATACTATTTACTACCGATAGTACTTTGGGTGCATTTAGATTCGTAAAGCCACAAGCCAGACTTTAACTGAATCAAACTAAATCTCAAGCGCTCATTATTGGTGGCAATAAATCTGCCAATACCGCTTAGCTAATCCAACATACCAGTCTCTTCCACCAGTAGTGTAAGACTTAGTACCCAGATTTTACTCGAAAAGTGCTAAAACCTAGGCGTCCATATAGATACTAACCTCTCATGGGAAGTCCATATAACTGATGTTAGTAAGAGGGTGTTCTATTCTTTTCAGTCCCTTAACCAACTCCAAAAATTTCTAAAATTTCATGCTAAGGTCACTCTTGCGCAATCTCTTCTATGGCTAATAGACTATGCAGATGTCTGTTTTCTAGATGCAAAGGAGGTTCTCCTAAACAAACTCGAGCGACAGCAACTCATGTGCATCCGCTTCATTTTTGGCCGCAAATACGACCAAGTGTCAGAGTTTCAGACCAGATTGAGGTGGCTGCCAATTCGGCGTCGGCGTAATACCCATATCCTATCTCTTCTCTACACTATCCTGCACAATCCTAATTCTCCTCAATGCCTCCGTGAACGCTTTGAGTACTTTATCCCGAGGGGTAAACCCTGTCGCACTGCCAATTCTTTTCTTCTTCGCACTCCATTTCACACTTCTAGCTGTTCTGATGGCTCCTCTGTTACTGCAGTGTCTGTGGAACTCCCTCCCATACTCCCTACGTGACAGCCCTTCTTTGGATGTTTTCAAGAAGAAAATTAAGGAACAATTCCCTTCAGAATGACTCAGTATACGAGTATATATATTTGTATATAAGAATGTTGTATTTATGTATGTAGGTATTTTTATGTATTGTTTTATACATATTATTTGTAATTTTAAAATTGTACACTAGATCCTACCCTCTACTGTGATCTCTCTCTATCACTCAATGGTTTGCTGGAAGAAAACTCAACTTTGAGTTAAGCTCGCCTGACCTTTGTTATCCACTTATTGTATAAGTTATTTTGGTGTACAATAAAGAATGTAAAAAAGCCACTAAGTGTTCCCTCATTTTTGACGTCGGGTTCACGCCACGTATACGCTGCGTTAGCGTCGCGTAGATACGTCTGTTTCAAGCTACGTTAGCGCAGCGTGTAGCATTTGATGATCATCAACGCTAATTGCAAGTGCGTCGCTTTAATCCCATAGCAAAGTATAAGTGTTTAATTAAAAAATAACAAAATTAAATAAACCTAAAGCGAAAGTAGATTTTTCTGTAGGTAAATATTAAATAAAACAGAAATGAAAGTTACCTAGTGACTCCCACGTTAGATGGTCTTGGAGTATTATTGATGATAGACCAGAACAGAGCTCTGTCCATCTTGGCCTGTTGCCGCCGCACAGTGGCGGGCGAGGAAGGCTGTGCGCTTTGCTGCGCTGCTGCTCCTACTCACACAAACAAAAATATATCACCATTATTAATTTACCTGCAAAACATTTTACATACGTAGAAAAAGATATCTACTAACTACATAAATGTATATTTATTACTGTCAAAGCCCAATCTATGGTAAATTCTAAGATTTGCCAGTAAAACCTGAAATTGACCGTGTTTTACTACTGTGAGAGTTCGGACCTTTACTAGGACTTACTGTTAGGACTAGCTTCAAAGACACGTAAATACTAAAAAAAAGGCTGTACCAAAGCGGGTATTACGTTTCTTCGAAGAAATGGTTGTTTATTTTACTGTTAAAGGTTGAAAAAAAAATTTAATTCGCGGGTTACATTGGCAATTTTACCATAAAGAAATATTCTACTACTACTTCGAATAAACGATACAGTCAGTCAAAGATTTATGCCCAAATCGGGATGGAGGGAGAGAGGTTCGTAACTCCTTCAGATGAGTCAAATCGAAGAAGGGTCGCTCTTGGATTCCAGGCTCTCTTACAAAAATACCTGCTGGTACTAGCTATGTCAATCGTATAGCTTTTTAAAAGTGCTACCCTATAATCCCATATCCATGCATATTATAAATAAAATAAAATAAAAATAAAATAGCCTTTATTTACTGAAGGAGCTTTACAATTGATACACACACCATACATAATTTTTGCAATACTAATTTTTCTCGTCTTCGTATCTAGTAGACCTGAAAAATAATTATAATAATAGTTTGTTTTTTTTTTGGGTTTTTTAAAAAAAATAGTCATATCTATAATGACTATTTTTTAATATTTACGTGATGTTGAGGAAACACTTAAGATTAACCGGGTAAGTGCTAACAAAAGTCCAAAATTAGCTATTTATACAGGACATTTCGTACTTTTACCAGTGAGACTTGGTAAGTCTTAGGTTTATATGGCAACATTTACATTAATTAAATATTTTTTGCTAACATGCACATTTGAAAATGTTAAAATCATTAACTAACCATAACCTGTTGTTAAAAAGTGATGGCACTACTTTTCAGAACAGCCTGTCATTCTGTCTTATTTCTATTGTTTAAAAAATGACTTTAACATTTTACTGTACGGCACCAGAGCCAAAAGCCTCGTATCCAATCTACACATAACTAATAATATTTGTCGCAAATTAGCAACTAAATACCCACCCCCACTAGCTGGACGGACAGGCTGGCTTCCATTGGGATCCCTCCACCACGATTCATCTACAGACGTTCAATCAAATATATGATGACTGCAATCCATCAATTTATGTACATAAAATTCATTTTTAGTGCAGATTAAGGCTGTTTGTACAAATACGTACACACGTTTTTTTGCTATGACAATATATAATTAGTTTTCTGTATATATATATATATATAAAATATATATATATATATATATATATATATATATATATATATATATATATATATATATATATATGTCTTGGCCAGATCTTAGAAATTAATCACTTCATGATTTGGCCAAGTAAAACTGGTCACATCATTTAAAACGTTAAAATTTGATATTTCAATCTTCGTTTATCGAGTGATGTAGTTTTGATACTTTTTATTGAAGATATTTTGTTGTATTTTTTTAGGTGGGAAATTCTACAATTCTAACGCTCTAGGGCGGAGCGGGAGGCGTGTCAGACTATTACTGACTAAAATCCACTACTATGTTCCTTCTTTATTTAACGTCCAGGACCCCGATTTTCCCTTTCGGAAGCCAACCCATGGCCCCAATAGGTTTCGACCCGACTGGGCCCCTACGATTTTGCAGACATCTCTTTGAGGCGCGCGTGGAACACTACGCGCCATTGACAACTCGTGCTCGGTCCGGACGGCGAGCTACCCATTGCTCGTCGTCCGCAAGCCCACGCCTATGGTGGCTGGAAATCGGGATTGATGCGACTGAGGCGTGAAGAAGTCCGTTCTATGTCGCGTGCAGTCGCCTCCTTCGCTAGCATTACAGTTTCGCAGAAGGAGATGACCGCCTGCCACTCCTCCTTACTCCGAACCATGGCCTGTTGCAGGGCCCGACGCGAAAGGTCGGTTCCGCCGAACGCCCCCCGAGGACACGGCGGGGCACACCACCATCGGATGCCTTACCGTGACATCCCGGGCGGTCATCACAATGGTGACACCGAAGCGTTTCTTACGCACGAATCTATTGCAGGAACCTCCGCAACATACCATTTCCGGTGAGGACCTGTGACGTCTTTCCAGCCACTCCTCAAAGATGGAACTCACCGAAATGATTATGGCATGCCCATATTTTGTTATACTTAGAAAAATAGTGGCACAACAACGAAGTTATGAAGCAAAACTGTTAGTACGGAAAAGAAGTCCGACATAGTGTTTGACATCAAAGGTCATGACACCATAGAAAACGGCGTCTCGGCGAGCGAGACCGATAATTAATTATATCTGTTTAAAATCGTTTTATCTCATTTGCTTTTCTAAAAATTTTGATATTGTTTTCACAATTAGTATTATTCTATTTTTGTACACTTATTGATAAACTGGTTAGTTAACAAATATTTTTTCCATGCATATTCCTTAGTATGATAAAAATGTCTACTAAATTATTACCTATATAAATATTTCCTAAAATGATATTTGTTTCAAATCATAGACCATCACTGGTGCAAGTCCCAGTACTCCTTGTAAGTAAATAAACATAACAATAGTTTAAAATAAAGTGTTAACCTACCAAGTGAAGTAGATGCATTTCCACCATTGCCACCACTGGTGCCAGGCATATCAGCTACACTGGGACGACCCTCATCTGACTGTCTTCTCATTGTCAAAACCGGTTGCGTAGGGTTAGTCTCCTCTTCATCTATTTTAAGAAATAAATTATTAATACATTAGACATTTAAAAATATGAATACTATGTGATTATTGATTATGTGTGGTGAGTCAAATGACTTATGCAAGCTCCATACTTAACAAATTGATTTCATTATGAATTTAAAAAAAAATAAACAATCTTTGACGTTTTGAATGTAAATATGGCCACTTACTCCAACCTACTCTACTCGGAGTTAGAATTAGTTGGGTAAACTCTAAGGTAGCTACTCGAGTTATAAAAGAACTTAACAATACCTCTATAACAGAAATGGGTTAGTACTTAAATCTTCTGTTAGTGTTTCAGCCAAAAGACATTTGTAACACTAGTTTATATCAATGAATCTTCTTCTTCTTCCTGCCCTTATCCCATATTATTTGGGGTTGGTGTTTTATTCTTCCATCCTGTCCTGTCAACCATCACACTATCACTATCTCCCTTTTCTTTCATATCACTCCTCACAAAATCTATGCATCTTTTCTTTGGCCTCCCTCTCCATCCATCTACATGTAATGAATAAAAAAAGATTGTCTAAGCCTACAAAGCAGTTAATTTATATAGAAAATTACCACTCCTCTCAGATAGTTTAGGCTACCTGTTTATCATCTAAAGAAGTTTCTTTGTCATAAGCATAAAAACTTTCAACCAGTATGCAAGTGATAAATGATGACTGTAAAATAAAGTTTTAAGTAACAACAATCCTTAATTTCGGTGACTCCGAGTGACAAGAAATCAAAAGAACATCGACTTACAAACATGAATTTAAGTTACATAAAATAGAAAATGAGAAGCTTCATAATATTCAAGCAACCTAATATTTGTTTAAGTGTCAATGTTATGTACTGCATTTTTTTTAATATTTGGCAAATGATTTATCTATACTGAGCAGTATTATATCTTAAATGAAGTGTTTTGAATGTCCTATCGAAGTACACACTATTGAATGTTCTAAATATCGATATTAATGTGCTATGTATGTCACAAGGTAATTTGATAATTCGGATATTGCGAAAACCTGGATAATTAGAAAATGGTGAAATAAAATCTGCAACTAACTTGGACGTAGCGTTCGATGGCCGCTGCCGCGGCATTGCTTGCTTCGCTCTAACCTAACCTAACCTATTTCACTCAGTTCAAAATGATGAATCTACCTGCGACTAGATAACTAGACAATGCTGAGAACATTTGTTGTAGTTTGTTATGTAAAACCTCAATTTTATTTATAGTCACTTACTATTTTAGTTGCATGGCTACAATTTTAAATATCTAAAACGGATTAATCACAAGCCACTTTTAGTATGCTCATTCTGGATTTTATTACTATTAAATATTTGTTGTTAGTTTAGTTCATATGTTGCTTCAAATTCATTCCGCTCAAGTTATTAAAACAGTATCTCATCTTCAGTCACAAAGTTTTTTTTATTTGCTCTTTTTATAATTCCCTTAAAACATATAGCCCTCCAAAATAAAATATAGCATATATCACCATACGCTATATTTACATTTATGCAAATTACAAAAGGGCCACCTCCCTTTCGTCCTAAGAGTAATATGCCATTGATTTGATCATAATATACTTAATTAATAATGACATTAACATATTTTTTTTCTGTTAAATGCTCTTGCAAGATTAGATTAGGCTTATGTTTAGTGAATATGGTAATTACCACACCTTCACAGAAGCAACAGAAACTTTATTGTAGACTACATAATTATGTGGACAGAATTGATTGCAAGATAATTATTTCCTCATCCATTACGCTTTTATGTTGTAAGAAAGATGTAACTTAAACATTATGCATGCTAACAAGTCTGTTCGAAGTGGCCACCTACAACGTAGTTACAATAACATAATGTCGACTATACACAAACAAATACAGAGTAATAATATTTAGATGTACGAATAAAATAATACAGTCACAACAATACAGTCGCTATTTATTTATTAAAGTATTTGAAGGTCCCTGTTATATGTATTAATTAATGTATGTTCTACGTTATATAGACTTCTACTAACTTTATTGTTCATCGATTACTGTACCTGAGCTCCACGGATACTCCGATATCCCCAATGATTTCTTCAAATTTTCTTTTCTACTGCCCATTTTAAACTTTATACTTCAATATTATTAGCACACATCTATCTACTACCTTCTGTAAGCCAAATTATAAGTCTTTCTCATAGAAGAAAACATCCAGCCCAATGCTGGCTAAAACACGATTGACATTTATGTGTTGACATCTTGCGAGTTTGACAAACGACGAGATACCTTGCGTTCCGAATTGTGATGACAAAAGCGATACTATCACGAATACGACTAACACGCAACGTCACAATTTTTTCTCAATACTATTGCTTACACATTGTAGTAGTATTATTTATTTTAAGTATTAAGAATTTATTAACTTTAAATCAATTTAACTTATTACAAACACAACTAAAAACTATAATTACAGTAAATTAAAAAAATAATAATAATAAAACCCTACGCTAATTACAACTAACTAAAATCAAACTAAAATATAGCGTCAAAAAACTCTTCCACATCGCTGTCGACTGGTAATGTGCCCAAAAGGCTGGCAGCATTGCCACGCTGTATGGCAATGCTTATCCTCTGTCCGAGGTAAAAGCCAGCCCTTGGGTGCAATCGCGCTATTTTTTTTCAACTCAATCGCAACCGAACCGCTACCATATCACAACTTTTTGACCGTTTCGTATCGCGCTAAAAATTTGACAGCAAGTTGAGACGCAGCGCGATCGTAACTGGAACGTTACCGCTGTCAAACGTAAAAGTTGATAGGAGGCTACTTTTTTAGGATCGTTACTGGATCGTTGGAGTGTTTTGTCTTTGTTTTGAAGTGATTCTGAGTGAAAATCTTTCAAAAATACAACATTACCATGTACGCCTACATAGATTTATTGGAGAAATCTCATGAATACGATGTAGCGGTGGCTCGAGCCGAAACTAAAAGGAAAAACTTAAAAGCTAGACTTAGTTGTGATTTGTTGTGATTCATACAGTGATCGACAGTTTGTAAAGAGAGACTCACGAAAGAATTAACCCGTGAACTAATTTCCAAGCAGACTCCTCATATGCCACCAGTCCTACGTTCTGATGCTTTGGATGTTGAAACTAAGGTAAGGAGTGTAGGGGCAGATTTTGTGATGATTCCTCTCTAAAGTCATAAACAGCATTATCATAACCAGAATTGTATTGTTATAATTTTGTTCTTTCCTGTCAGTGCTAGTTCATATCCTTATTGTTTTTTTTTTTCAGATATGTGATTCTTATTTAAATATATTATGTGTGGATGCAAGTTCCCCTGGGTCCACACATGATAGTGTTGTTTTGGCCAACTATCCATTGAATGGTTATATAGAAAGACTCCACATTAATCATGGAGATAATTTACATCTTTTAAGTATGTTTAAATTGAGTATAATTTATGTTGCAATCTTCTGATACATTATGTAAATATTTTTTTAAGACTCTTTAATTTATTTTTGGTTATTGCAGGAGATTCAGGGTACCCTTTGAGACCGATAATGATGACACCCATCTCGGAACCAAGGCCGGATACTCCGGAACGATATAACCAAAGCTTGCTCTTGACGGCCAAAAGTGTTGTTGAATGCTGTATAGGTGTTTAAAAAGCTCGCTTTAGGTATGCTTTGAATATCATACCATTATTATAATAATTGATATAATTTGTGTTTGAAATAAATAAATAATAATAAAACGGTTTGTCCTTGCAGGTGCTTATTGGTTGATAGTCAGCTGCATTACACTCCAGTAACTGCTGTCAGAATAGTGAATGCATGCTGTGTTCTGCATAATATAGCACACAAGGCTTATATCCCCTACACACACCCCTAACAGCAGAAGAAGCAGCTCGTGAGCGACAGCTGACAGAGGGCGTTGGTCATGGTGTCAGGCAAGAGCAGTGACCGGGCACTCATGCTCTTAGCGAGTTGGAGCAGAACAGTGGGCGCTCATTCAACGTTAATGGACTAATAGGAGAAACCAATTATCTTAATTAATTCTACTTTTAAAATTAACATACTATCCTATTGTTGTCCATGTATGCATTAAAAAAGTGCATTGTAAAAATGTTATATCAACATGGTTTCAAAATTTGTGTTATGATGACACTTAGTGGCTGGTGTAGGTTAATTAGTTTTAAGTTTGTTTATCATTGAAATGGTTTTTAAATAGTTCTTATGTGTTTTATATAAGTATTCTTAGCAAATATGAACATAAACAATAAAATAATTTAAATCATAAGACACTTGAGGTACAGGCAGGTTAGATCATTATTATTGTTTTGTTTTAAGGCTGCACTTATTGTGTAAACCTGTATGTTATTCCCCTTAATTATTATTCTATATTCAATTCCATTTTTCGTACTGTTTGTGAATAAAGGCTATTTGTATTCCTAACGCCTCGTCATTTTATTTTAATTATATTTTCAAACGTAAACATTATCACATAACATAGCTCGTCGTCTCTCGTCACTCGTCCAAGAGCAAGGTCTTGATAAGCTCCAGAAACTGCACCATCAGTAAGTCTGAATGTTTATTTACGTAAAATCTTGCTAACCTCTTCAAAAGTTCAAGTACATACCGCACTTTCAGCTGTCAAAACTAGAGATGTACACGTCAAAATTTATTACTAAACGCTCGGATATTCACAAACTAAAAGGACATCACTAACGATTGACGTTACGCAACGGTCCAACTTTGGTTTACGTTCGTGAACGTTTGAACTTTTAGCGCGATACCAAAAACCCGATCAGCTGAATCGAAACCTAACCATTGCCGCAATCGAACCGTAACTTTGTCGTAAACGTTTGAAATTAGCGCGATCGGCCCCCTGGGGTCACGCGAAGTGTCAACTAGACGTTTCGATAGATCTTTAAACAACTTGTGAGCACTCGGACCCCACGATCCAAGAGTTTCAACCCCAAACGGTTCGAAAATATAACTACCAACAAGGTTGTTATATTTTTTTTTCTCAATACCCCTTATATTTTGTGACTATTAAATTTGATCGGATTCGCGACAAAATCATTTGAATTGTATTTCGGAATTCTGGTATAATTGTAATTGACTACAGATAACCAAGAATCAGTAGAAAATTGGTAGAAAATAGACGTTGCATGGCAAAGCAACATTTATAGAGGATTTTGTTTTTTTAATCTTGATACCTAAGCTCGGCGCCTGCCTATAAAGGTTTTTAGAATCGACTTTTTCAAAATCGACTAACCAAAAGGAAAAGAGTGCTTCTAATGATCTAAAGTGACAAAGTCCTGTCTCTAATCAAAGCCAATGTCAAATTGTCAAACAAAAAACGAGTTTGAACAAGTCGGATTTGAAACCGGTCGGTCGGTTGAAATTTTTTACGTGAACAAGGAAAGAATCGAAAAGTACTACATTTAAAAACAAAGAGGTGAAAGCTATATAAAATAAAAATGACAGATTTACCTTTTCAAGCTGAATATGCTAAAAGTGGAAGAGCCGGGTGTAAAGGATGTAAACAAAAAATTGATCAAGGGACACTACGCATTGCCGTCATGGTGCAGGTTAGTCACTCAGAACTCACAAAACAGTACATTTGAAAAGCTACTGTTGACATTCCTTGTAGTCTCAGTTTTCAAACTTTATTAATTATATCAGAAAATTAAGGCAATTTTTCGAATATCGTAATTAGAGACATTAAAAAGACAATGAGAGAGTGAATGCGCGTTCGCTTGAAGTCTGAATCTGCTACTGGAATTTAGCACCTACTGAATTGGAGAAAATCATTTTGAATTCACCGATTCTCATACCTACCATGGAAATAAAAAGAAACACGTTTATTTAGCACACAGAGACACAAAATGAAGAAACAAGGGTCAGTGGGTCGTGCATAGGAACTTAAATATAAGTTAAAACAAAATTGTGTCTCACGGCTGCACATAATGCCAAGTAACTACGTAGCAGTTGCCTGATGCTTGCTTTCAACTGGAGCTTACTTTAAGTGTTCAAAGTTAATCAATTATGTTAGGGAAATAAATACCTATACTATGTATAATACAGTACTATACAATAACAATACCTATATTCTATATAGGTAAAAATTAGTGTGCAGTAACTGATAAATAAATAATAATAATATTCCACAACCATCACACAACGCCGTCTAGTCCCAAGCTAAGCAGAGCTTGTGTTATAGGTACTAGACAACTGATAAACATACTTATTTAATTCTAAAAACATATTATAGATAAATTACTCCCAGACACAGAACAAATGAATATGCTCATCACACAAACATTTGTCCTGGGTGGGAATCGAACCCACAACCTCTGACATAGCAGTCAGGGCCACTAACCACTACACCAACAGGCCAGTCAAAGATGAGTAAAGTTGAAGAACTGGATTTTGATTAAATAAGTTTTTAGTGCATGATTAACAGGAAAATATTGAGACTACAACAAAAAAGTCATTATCAAAATCATATGTAAATCCAAATGCACATTTTATGCGTGTAGATGTGATAGAGCCATTGATATACAAAAAACCCTAGACCTAAATTAGAACAGCAAATGTATAATTCCCTAGTCAAAATTATCTAAACAAAAAAAATTTTCAAAATTCTGACTATCATAGCCTATTTTCTCCTGTTTCCTGTTAGGAATTTATTGTTATAATAATACTATATTTTTTCTGGTCTCAACAGTCCGCTTTTCATGATGGCAAGCAACCAAACTGGCATCATGAAGACTGTTTCTTCAGGAAGCAACGTCCCAACTCTGCAACTGAAATTGGCAACTTTAATAAGCTCAAGATTGCAGATCAACAAAGAATCAAGTCTATTATGGGTATGGTAAATTTAAATTTTATTATAATTAGCATCAGTTTGTAAAATGTTTAATAAGTATACAAATATTATTAAATATTCTCTGTTTTCCGTGCCCCATGATAACGTACACTGTTATCAACAATTCACAGATGGATGCACTTATGGTCGATCTCTCAGAATGTGACGATGTAACGCTTAATAATACTTATTGGACTTAATAATGTTACATTACATTTTATCAGATGTCCCCCATTACATAGGACTTAACATGGGGAATCTTAGCATTCTCAGAGCTGGATTTTATGGTTGGGATCTGAGCATGAACACAATTTAACAATAACTACAAATCAAATCAAATCAAAACATTTATTTCAAATAGACCATTTACAGGCACTTTTGAATAGTCAAATGTCGGTCAGTCCAAGAAAAGTGAAGCTAAATTGCACGTTCCAAAGAGTAGGTCTCTATGGAGAAGAACGTGCAAGAAACTCCATGGACACTCTTTTAAATCATATTATGTGTTACATATAATGCTTGGTTACATATTACTTGTTGCTTCTATCATGTGAGCACAATGTCGATAATGAAATAAAAAATGTAAAATAATTAAAAGATAGAAACTGAATTAAGCCACTGGCAGCTAAGAGATGACCAGTCCCATCTGACGGCACCCGTTCACGAGCATGACGCGTGCATCAGCCCCACTCAGCTCAACCATTTTGAAGGGAACTGAACGACCCAATAACACGTGCCACCAACAGCGAGACATTTGAGTGAGCATGACAAACTCTCAACTGCCATGCTCGTAATGTCAAAAAAGAAGTTGTAACCTAATAAAAATGCTCCATGGTGCTTCACATTCACAAACTTGGAAAAAGTGCTTCTACATTATACAATGCAATTGTGTCTTTCAAATTAAAAATAATAATATTAGTTTCCAACTAATCAACTAATTAGTACGCCCTAGTGGTAGTGGAGCTGGACCAGCATTGAGCCAAGCATTTTTATCTTGAATATAATCCTCCAACTTATAATATGCTTGCCTGCATAGTGTGCGTTTAATACAAGATTTAAATTTCGTTTCATTGAGTTCTAATATTTGGGGTGGTATTTTATTATAACATTTCAAACAGTACCCCATGAAAGAAGAGGCCACTTTAGCCAGTCTGAAACCTGGTTGAACTAATTGATCCCTATTTCTTGTAACATAATTATGTCTATCGCCTCTTTTGCTAAAAAGATGAAGATTTTTTCTAACATACATGATGTTTTCATAGATATATTGACAAGGTACCGTCATTATGTTAATATCTTTAAACAGTTCCCTTAAAGAATCGCACCGGCGGAGATTGTAAATAGCTCTGATGGCTCTTTTCTGTAATATAAAGATTGACTCGATGTCTGCAGCCCGTCCCCATAGTAAGATACCGTACGACATGACACTATGAAAATAACTAAAATAGACTAGTCTAGCGGTATCAACATCCGTAAATTGGCGGATTTTTCTAACAGCATATGCAGCCGAGCTAAGCCGTCCTGCAAGAGATGTTAAGTGAGGACCCCATTGTAGCCTAGAGTCAAGCGTAATCCCCAAGAAAACTGTTTTATCAACAAATTCTAGTTTCTCATTGTTCAATACTATGTCGCAATCACTACTTATGACATTTGGTAAGGAAAATCTTATGCATTTAGTTTTTTTCCCATTTAGAACTAGATTATTAGCAGTGAACCAGTTTTGGACCTGCAATAAAGCGTTATTTTCATCGTCAAGATTATTAGTCCTTCTATTTATCTTAAAAATCAAAGAAGTGTCGTCAGCAAACAACACCATATTAAGTTTATTTTTCAGCAAATAGGGTAAATCATTAATATAAACTAAAAATAAAAAAGGACCTAAAATTGAACCTTGGGGTACCCCCATTTTCACATTTAATCCCGACGAATTGACACCGTTTATTTGAACTAGTTGCTGTCTGTCATTCAAATACGATTTTAATAAGCTTAACGCTGCTTTGCCTAGTCCGTAATGCTCCAGTTTCAGGAGTAATGTTTCATGAACCACACAATCAAACGCCTTAGACAGGTCGCAGAAGATGCCTATAGCATCTTGTGCCTCCTCCCACGCATTAAAAATGTGTTTTAGTAAGGAGACACCAGCGTCAGTTGTGCAACGCCCTTTGGTGAAACCATACTGTTTATCGTGTAAGATGTTATTGGTGTTAAAATGATTAAGCATTTGATTTAACATCACCTTTTCAAATATCTTGCTAAAAACCGGCAAAACGGACACCGGCCTATAATTATTAGTGTCTTTACTGTCTCCGGATTTAAAAAGTGGTATCACTTTACTATATTTCATTAGATCCGGAAAGACTCCTTGATCTATACACAAATTAAATATTAACGCTAAGTACGGCGCTACAGTCTCAATAATTGAGGTACAAACTTTGATAGACATACCCCATAGATCTTCTGTCAATTTAATCTTGATTTCTTTAAAAGCTTTTATTACTGTTATGGGGTTTATATGTTTAAAGTTAAATTCAGTCGAACAGGCTGCAACGTTCGCCTGTAATAAACCAAAAGCATGCGATGGCGACGAATTTAGGGCTTCAGTAGTTTTAATTGGAATGCTGGTAAAGAAATTTACAAATTCTTCTGCAACTAGTTTGTTATCGCTAATAAGACCATGATGAGTCTCCAATGTGTAATCATTATTATTTCTTTTGTTTCTGTTGGTTTCATTATTTATTATATTCCAAACCGTTTTTATTTTATTATCTGCTGTTTTAACTTTGTTGCTGATGTATAAGGCCTTAGCTGCCTTACAAGTATTTTTAAACATTTTAGAATAAGTAGCAACATATTTATTAAAAGTTTCAGTGTTAATAATAGGCTTAAGGCCATACAACTCGAAAAGTCTTTCCCTACTTATTCTGATTCCTTTAGTTGCCCAGTCACTAAATCTAAACTTAGGGCAGATAGTTTTAGTTTTTTTCTCAAACGTCTGATTAAACTCCTTTTGAACTACTGAAAAAAAATTTTTATACAAAATATTACCATTGTTTTCTGCAAGGTTCCAATCACCCAACCTGCTAGTTAAAGTGCTATTAAATTTATTTAGTTTACCGGATGTTATTGGTCTGAATTGTATCTGCACTTGTTGTATTGGTAAGTTGGATTCAAATGTTACCATTAAGCCGCTATGATCAGAAGGCAGATAATTTACAATGGCTTTTTCTAAATACTTGCAGCAACAAAAAACATTATCGATACATGTAGCAGTAGTTGTCGTTGTTCGAGTTGGTTCAATAAACACATTTGATAAATTAAATGATTTGAAAAGATTTAATAATCTACTGCTATCTGAATTATTTTCTAAAATATTAACATTAAAGTCTCCGCAGATAATTACTGGTTTATTACCAGTTGAAAGTTTAGCCATAACATCTTCCATGACTGACTCAAAAATAGAGTAGTTTTGATAATTAGGGGGCCTGTAAACACACACTATGACATGCCTATCCAGCTCAACACACGACACTTCAATGCTATGTTCAACGGACAGTGCAACTATATCTTTACGAGTTTTAAATTTGATACTATTTTTAATAAGGATTAATGAACCCCCACGTAACATTGACTTTCGGTTAAAACAACTGCCCACATTATAATTATCATAATTAATTAGCATTTCAAAATCCTTTAACCAATGCTCAGTAAAACAAATAATGTCAAACATAGTTTTTTCTAAGAATAATTCAATTTCCAATTTTTTTGCAGAAAAACCCTGAATGTTTTGAAGAAACATATTAAAGGATTTTTGCTTACCCCCTGTAGCTTGAATGCTAGAAGATACTTTATTTTTAAGTTGACATACATTGCCAACATCAGTACCAACTGTTGTCTTATTACCTAGTTTAAAATATTAGTACTATTACTAATGGTGCAACTGATTACTGGGTACGCCGACATACTGCTTATGTCTGAGTTAATATTAACTGCTAATAGCTGCGCTATTTGACGTCTTAATATAATAGGCAGGTACACAGTATACCTGGTCGAAAAAAGTTTATCAACAAAATTGTTGATGTCAAAAAAGAAAAACTTATCACTATGATGACTAACTAAAAAATGCATATGCATATTTAGCATATGTATGTACTTATTTTGTCTGTCTGACAAGTGCTCAAAGTAAGGAAAAGCGCACAAAATTATCTTCCTACAATTTATCTTCAACAGCTCAGTGACATTATTGGTGATGTCATCTGTCTTCACATTTAAGCTATTACCCACAAATACAGTTAGAATAGCGTTGGGATCATATACTTGCTGATTAACTACATACATATAACAAGGGCTCGAGCAAAGGGTTGTAGGCACTAACCATATGTGCCTGAAAGTGTTAAACTATCCATTTACCTCTGTTTATTTCTTCTGGAATTACAGTTGTAACAAAATAACCGTTTAAGCACTGAATTCAAATATTTTTGATTATAGAAAATTCAACTGGAATAGTTATGCCGGTTGAAAAACCTAAGGGTAAGGGTAAATCCAAGAAGAGGACAGCTGAGGATGCTACCAGTGAAGCTGTTGCGGAGTCCACTAATTTAGCACTTAAAGATTACCTCGTGGAGTACTCAAAGAGTAGCAGAGCCACTTGTAAACATTGTGATATTAAGATATGTAAGGTAAGATAATATAAAAAAAATGTGTTTGGTTACGTTAAGTTAAGTTTAGACTAGGTTTCCATCAGGAAGGAATTTCTCCATGTATACCTAGTCAAAGAGTTGAGACACTTGAATAGAGAGACAGGTATGTGGAAGTGGTATATAACACAAAAATCTTAATTGATCCAATCACATCCACAGAAAACCACTTTAGGGACCTTAGTTTGAATAACACTTTATAACATCAAAAAAAGGCTACAAAAATGGATTATATTAAATGAGTATTCCTAAAAACATTAAAGCTTATAAAACATGAAATTTAGTTCTCAAATCCCTAAAAATACTAAGTAGTATAGTATTTTTACTGGTTCATTGATCAGACCTAGGCCTGTTTTGTGTTCTTCTGAAACAGAACTGAACATAATGATTTACATTTAAAATGCAGATGAACTACAGTACCAATATTGCACTCAATTTTAATATTGAAGCTCATAATTAGATTTCTTCCCTGTTACTTAAAATTAACTTAAAAGTATCATTATCATAATTGTATTATGTATTTTAGGATGAAGTTCGTATTTCTAAGACAGTGTATGATACTGAAGTGGGCAGCAAGTACGGTGGGCAGCCATTGTGGCACCATGTCAAGTGCTTTGCAGAACGGAGGAGTGAGTTTCACTTTTATGCTGGAGGGGAGAGCTTGCCTGGGTTCAAGAGCCTTAAGAAAGAAGACCAGGCTATTGTCAAAGCGGAGATACAGTATGTTTTTCAGATTTAATTTAAACTATTTTAATCTTAACATAGCATAAAATACTGTCCTTCAGTATAAAACCCGTCCAAAAAAAAAGGCTGATTATGCTTGCGGATAAATAGACATTTATCCGCAAGCATAATCAGCCTTTTGTGTTTCCACTGCTAGGACTCAAGCCTCCTCTCTTGGATAGAGAATGGGCTGTAATCCACCACGCGGACCCAGTGCGGGTTTGTGAATGTCTTCGAATTTTTGGTTCTAAAACACACCGGTTTTCTCACGATGTTTTCCTTCACCGTTTTGAGAGTAGTGATGATGAAATAAATTACACAAAGTAATACACCTAGCTGGATTTCAACCCGCGACCTACAACTCGTAAGTCAGGGCCGTTACCAATCTGCCAGCGCTGCTCTCTGCTGTTTATCCCCTAACTGCATCAAAATACATGGCATGGTACGAGGTACCTAAACTATTACGCGGTTTTCACCAATACCAAGAGCAATAAATGAGGAAGTCTATTTATACATATAATATGCACCTGTGCGAAGCTGGAGAACTTTTGGTTACGAGATAAAATATTATTATACAAAACAAAAAAAAAATATTAGCACAGAAATGCAATAATATACACGCTTTAAGTACAATATATACAATTCTTTCTCATTTCTCATGAATTAAGTTTGAAATACATTAGACCAACGCACACGTGTAACACACCTGATTTGTACGTAGAATACAAGTCTAAAAGAATGAGAAGGGTAGATAGACAAGTCTAGTTTCCATATAAAATGTTTTGAGACCGACGCGCCCATATAGGCGCGTGTGTCACACGTGTCCGCAGTGTAGTTCTAGTTTTACTGCGTCTATTGGTGTAAAACATTCTGTACCATTCAGTTGTTATTGAGTTTACCATGAACAGAGACACATGGTGGAAGACTTGCTTTTATAATATGAAGGATACTAAGGTATTAAACAATAAACCTACCCTTATTATAAACATTTTTCAGACCATTTAAAGCTGATGAAGTACCAGTGAAGAAATTAAAAGTAGAACCTAAAAATGAAGAAGAATTACAGGCTGAAAAAGAGAAAGAAAAGAAATTGGAGAAACAAAATAAACTGTACTATAAATATAGAAATGCTTTGAGTGAGCTGTCAAAGCCTGATTTGGAAGAATTACTTGAAGTAAATTCACAAGAAATACCTGCTGGAAAAGATGAGGTTGGTTTAGACTGTTCTGTTATTCTAATTGTACTTGATTTTTAATAGGCTATGTTGATTGATTGGTGATAGAAAATCATCTTAAATTATTTACACAACAATAAGTCAACAGCATCACTACTGGGCACATTGACAAAACTACTGTATGTTATCATTAAATGATATTTAATTTGTAATTTTACACATCATTCATATTAGTCAGTTTAGGTTTAAACAATAGTACTGTATATTATCAGCCTGCATCATCTCACTGTTGGGGAGAGTCCACACTTGGCATTAAGCATCACTGTTCCTGTAGCCACATACTGGTAATACAGAATCAGAAAAGTAGAGTCAATTATATCCACAGTTATGTTGCTGAAACGGTCCGAACTAAGCGTTTCGCCTCGTTTATACCGCGTACATACATCGACGGACTGGAACAATTTTGCCTGCTACGGTTTTCCCGTCCGATTATAATTTAGGTGTCTTCAAAGTTAGGCCCCTCGCCTACGACGAATTTTGTAGCGATGCGGTCACGTTTTTCGTAAGCGCGCGACAGCATCACTACTAACGCGCGGTAGTCGCATTTGCAAGCGCTATAGAAAAAATGCAAGACGCGCTACAGAATCGCGACTGTATCGATGCGAACGCGCTACAGCACCGCTATAAAAATTGGCCGTAGGCGAAAACTAGTGCGCCTCACCATTGACGATTGCATCATCGCTCAGGTGGGATCGCAATCAAGCGTTAGATTATATTATTAGAAAAAAAAAAAATAACACACTGAGGACTTCACAACTTCTTCACAAACGTAAAATATGTAATTATTATTATTTTTTCCAGTGTTTAGACCGTCTTGCTGACTGCATGGCATTTGGAATTCTCGAGCCATGCCCGGAGTGCAAACAGGGTCAGCTGGTGTTAGACACATTTGGTTATAAATGCACAGGTGATTTATTTCATTCACTTTAAAGTTTATTTTTTTGAATAGATGTTAATGGTAATTAAATCCATACTAATTATGATTTCAATATCGAGAAACTTAATTGCCTCATTGTTCTCGTGGTTGCAAGCGCAACTGTTGAGTGTGGGGTCCTATTTTCGTTTCCGAGTCAGGTAGCAGCCTTGAGTTTGGAAGGTGGAGGTATGATAACCCTATGCCTCGTAAAACAAGTAAAACCGTTGATCCTGCGCCTGATATCTCGTCGATCGCATCAGATTGCGGTCCGACAAAAAGTGACCTGTATCTGCGCACGCGCTTGAGCACTTATGTACTAACTACTAATCTCTATTTGGACTGGCCACCATAATTGATATTCGTTCGTGAAATTCATTTTTTTTTTTACAGGTAACATAAGTGAATGGACAAAATGTTCATATGTAACCCAGAATCCCAAGAGAGCTCCGATGACAATTCCAAAGGCCTACAAAGACGGGTCTATCTTCAAGAGATATAAGGCCAAAACTGATGTGAGGGTTTTTGAGTCTGAAAAGCTACCGCTGCTGGTTGTTGTTAAAGATGAGGCTACTGCCACGTAAGTCTCATTCATAATATTCTCCTTCATTAGATCTTCACCAAATTATTTTTTTTTTGGTTTGGGACCATTTGGGAGAAACGCTCTTGCAAACAAATAAGGATCATCAAAATCGGTTTACATTTGACGAAAATATCGCTATAAACAAACATGCAGTTGAGTTGAAATTTCATGTTTTTGGTTAAGTTTGTTAACAAAATTTACCATGATATAAATATAATTTTTTTTAAGAAATAATGGACTCTATACTTTCTTATTTCAAAATATCAAGAAATCATCTTAGCAACTGGCGAGAAGTTTTATGGAGAAACAACCAAGACACACATTCAAATAAAAAAGAGACATGCTTCTCAAGATCTTTAATCAAAATACAAAAAGGGTAGTATAACTTTTTGTATTTGGATTAAAGATATATTCTCTAAACACGCAATATCCATTTTAATGAAAAGAAGATTAAAAAATATATAACCATGTTATCCTGAAGCCATTGAAATAATAATCTATCTGCCCTCTTATCCCAACACTCTTCCACTTTTCCCTATCTTGTGATATTGTAGGCCAATCTCTTACAAATACGTCTAGGTCAACCCGTCGTTTGGGTCTCCACTGTATGGCTATTTTAGCCTATAACTGATCCAGGATGCTATAGATGTGGCCTGCGTTAAAAAATATTTTAATATTGTATGGATCATAATTATATTTAATCTCACGCCATGCCCTACTTGACATTGATAACGATGCCGTTGCAATCAACCTACTGCTAAATAATTACAAACAATGACCAACAACGTTTACGATAAAAGTAATTTTAGTAGTCGAAGTGAAGAAATGATTTATTACTTTATGATGACGTAATGTTTTCCTTAGATCTGATATGAAGTTTGATTTGCGGAAATCCCCACCCGTGATCTGCAAAAAAAAAACCCTTACTTATAAGGAAAATTTGTCTTTTTTATATATATATCTAAATTATGGTTTATTTTAAATCTTTTGACATTGTTACAAGTTATAACACATACAAAAAATAATAAAACAAAGAAAAAACAGTCAAGGTTGAGATTATGTAGATCATACTTAAAAAAAAAACTAACCGTGCCCATTAAATTCGACGATAAAAAAAAAAATCTGTAAAACAAAAAAAAAACAAAGATGGCCTTGTTAAACCTTGGCAAGACATGTCAGATGATAATCTGGCTTCTGACATAGATACTTTTACCGCAATCAATGTCCAAGATCTAGAACTGAGAACCGACACCAACGGCTTAGGCCTACTGTCACAATTATGGCGGTAAGTCCACTCTTTGAGGAGTGGCTGGAAAGACAACACGGCGTCCTTACCTTCCGCATGACGCAGGTCCTCACCGGACATGGTCAGTTCGGGAGATTCTTGAGAAGAAACGCCCGGGTGTCACAATTGTGTGGATCACTCTGAGGACGTGGTGGAACATACGGTAGAGATGTGCCCCGCCTGGGTAGAGCACCGCCGTGTCCCCGTGGGGGCGCTCGGTGGCAGCGATCGCTCGCGCCGGGTAAAAGTAGGATCTCGCTTCACTCGCGTAAAAGTAGGTTTCTCCATACAAACTCGAATGGAAAACCCTCTCTTAGTGCTCGCCTGTGTCAGAAAAGGAAACCTTGTGCAAAAAACCGGCCAAGAGCGTGTCGGGCCACGCTCAGTGTAGGGTTCCGTAGTTTCCCGTCCGTCACAATAAGTGTACCCACTTATGAATTTAAAAAAATGCGATACGATTATACTACAAACTTAGTCCAGAAATTATTTTGTAGAACCTTTTTGTCTTTTTTGTACAAAAACTGTTCTTTCCATCAAGTTCAAAATGATTTTCCTAGAAAGTCCTTATAAAGTTCTACTTTTCAGATTTTTTCATATTTTCTAAACTTATGGTTCAAAAGTTAGAGGGGGGGACACACATTGTTTTTTACTTTTGGAGCGATTATTTCCGAAATTATTGACATTATCAAAAAATTATTTTAGTAAACCCCTATTCATTTTTAAATACCTATCCAACAATATATCACACGGTAGGGTTGAAATTAAAAAAAAAAAAACACTTCCCACTTTACATATAGGGGGGCTACCCTAATAAAACATTTTTTCCAATTTTTATTTTACCACTTTGTCGGCGTGATTGATATACATATTGGTACCAAATTTCAGCTTTCTAGTGCTAACGGTCACAGAGATTAAGCGAGGACGGACAGACAGACACGGCGAAACTATAAGGGTTCCTAGTTGACTACGGAACCCTAAAAAGGTTGTCTGGAAGAAATTGCCTTGTGCGATAAGACCGCCCATTGTACACTTATTTTTAATAATGTTTGTCCTGTTTTTTTTTTTTGTATATGTGGTGTACAATAAAGAATAAATAATAATAATAACAAAAATCACACTCCTAGTTTCAGTAGTTTTGGCTTTGTGTTGGTATGTCCATCAGTTTTTCTTTTTAAATGTATATCGACGTCGATAGGTAGATGGTAGTCCCCACTCAAGTCACTTCATCTTTTAGTCTTTTCACTCATATAAATTCATACTTATATATCCATGCATATTCCATGTTTAGTTACTACTAGTTTACCTATTATTTATTTATTATTCATAGCGTCAAGAAAGAAGTACCAATTCCACCATTGAAGAACTTGCAGTTCTTCTTGTATGGAAAGTTGAAGGATAAGGAAGAAATTAAGAAACGTATCTTGAAGTTAGGTGGATTAGTCGTCTCCAAGCCGACCAACACGACCGCTGCCGTAGTGTCCACCAAGAAAGATGTCGAAAATATGCCAGCCAAAATGGATGAAATTAAGTCTATGGATATTGAGGTACTACTTTATTCTAAACTACACTTACTACTTTTTTTTATATTACACTTAACAATTTTTTTTTTTTTTCATAAATCCGTGAGTAATTTCTCACAATAATTTCTCTCACTAAATATGATGTATAACAAGTATTACTTATACTTCTTATACTTTCGAGTGTGTTGAAAACCGTCGTTTGATTAATACACAGCAATTTCTCGGTTACAAATCGACCTCGCTTTCGGTTCGGGTGTTTTCAACTGCAACAATAAAGGCTGCACACTAGTAATAGGATGTATTCTTTATACTTTATGCTCCAAGTATCCTGTACCTATCCATTACATCTGTTACAGGTTGTTGAAGAATCATTCCTCGATTTAATTAAGCAAGATGGTACAATTTCTAAGTCATTAGAACTTATAAAAGAAAATAATATCGCCGACTGGGGATCTGACGTAAGTTTTACATCTTATACGAAAGTAGATGACTGCTTCTTACTTCTTCGAAAAATACGTAAAGCGTTTTTTTTTTAATTCTTTTTCAGCCAGCTACAAGAGTTCCCCAAGATATTTTGGATGGAAAGTCCATTCCGAAATCTGGTAGCTTGTATGTTAAGTCTTCGAAATCGGCTGTGAAGTTGAAAATTCAAGGTAAAAACTATGTCTGAACTTTAATAATATTATAAAGAGGACAAATTAGATTTTTTGTTTGCGAAACAGAGTGTAAAATCCCGCATACCTCCATTGAAAGGGGAGGACCCTCAAACCAGACCGGCGCTTTGTCTGATCTAGGCAATTGCCCAATAGGTGATTTTGGGCGGTTGTATGTGTTCAAATCGGGCTGAGAACTCTAATTGCGCGATGGACGATTTCGCATTGTTTAGTTCTTATGTGGCGCCATAGATGTCGCTACATCACTATTTGAACTGAACTACATAGCTTCGCAGGGAGTTCTTTCGGTGGGATTTCTTCGGGTAAAGTCTAATTATTATTATACCTAGCCCATACTGTCCCACTGCTGGGCAAAGGCCTCCCTCCATTCCTTCCAATGTTCCCGGTTTTGAGCCACTTCTTTCTGAAGTCTAGTGACTGTTCTAATTACGGTGACGTAAAATTGGTGTAGTTTTGTATCTCAAGTGTCTGCGCAACTGGACAATATCTAGAATCACTGAAACAGGCGCGATCTCTGTAAAAAGAGCGGAGAATATTATTTTAGTTTTGGATACCTCAGCGAAGTTTTCCGCGAAGGCCGACTTCGGGGATTCTGATCCCGATTTCCGGCCAACGTAGACGCGGGCTTGCGGACGGTGAGCAATGATGGTAGCTCACTGCCCGGCCGTCCGGTAACTGTCCGGACCAAGCCCAAGTCGTCGACGGCGCGCACTGTTCCCGCGCGCCTCAAGGAGTTGTCAGCAACAGCAGGGACCCAGCCGGGTCGAAGCCTACTGGGGCCAGGGTTATCCGAAAGGGCGCTCGAGCCCCGGTATGAAGGCTAGAAGGAACGGGGTGGGTCTTTTAGTCAGTAAGAGTCTGACACTATCTCCCGCTTCGCCCAAGGGCGGGGGATGTCAATGCATGATTTTTTCCCACCATAAAAAAAAAAAAAAAAAGACATTTGCTGCCAAATACTACAAAAACATTAGAATGTGTTACACCCGCATTCTAATGATAAACTAATGATCTATTTATACGAAATATGGCCTAAAGGACTTACTATCCAAGCCAAAAAGTTATCAAAGATAGCTTGTGAATGCTGTCTTTCTTGTTCTAAATTAAAAATTTAAAAAAATCCTTTGCCAGGAGGCACAGCTGTAGACCCCGCATCCAACCTGCAGGACGAAGCGCACGTGTACACAGACTATGAAGGTAACAAGTACACCGTGGTACTCTCGCAGACAGATGTCGTCGCGGGGAAGAACTCTTACTACAAGATGCAAGTGCTTGAGAGCGGCGGTAAAAAGAAGTAAGGAGTTAATACTCATTCTCTATTTCCGATTTAAGCATTTGAAGTTGAGTTTTTCTCAACATCCAAAAACCGGTAAAAAATTGGCATCAAAGTAGGCTTTGAGTGAGCAGTGGCGTAACTAGACGTTTGCGAAGTGGGCCCTAGCCCACGACCTCGCAAACCGCGAAAGGTACGCCCTTGCGAGGACTCTAACAACGAGGGTTTTGTTTTATAATTATATCGTAGGCTCGCGTAAGTTATAATTTATAGCGACGATGTGGTCGAACACTAGGCTGCGACCACAGAAAAGATGAAAGAGGTTAGAAAGGAAATACACGAGTGTCGCAGCTTGTCTCCCACCCTTTTAGTCCACTACAGGCAATAAACCAATACGAACGCGCATAACGCAACTAAATGACCACGCACACTTAGATCGCAAATTTGCTATTGATAGTGTCAATTATGAACATAATCATATTTTGAGACACCCATGCCCTGCCCACAAGACCATTCTAAACTCTTTCATCTTTTCTGTGGTTGCGACAGTCGCTGTCTTGTTCTCGAATTTATGATAAAAAGGCCCTCGCTGATGTGCCTTCACCCACGTCTAAATTAGTCCACGCTACGCTTCTGAGTGTCTGTGTCTGAGTGAGAGAGGTCCAGAGCACATTGGAAGTGTAGTGCCACAGACTGGAGAGTGTTAGTCAGAAGTTGCCTTGAGTTTCGCCCCAGCGTTGTTTCTTCATGCGCAAGTCGTGCATGCGTGCAAGGACTGTTGCCTCCAGATCATATGGCGCCAGGTTACCTGTGAAATTACAGTTTTTTTTTGTGATATCTCCGAATTGACTCAGAATTTTAAGTTCAAATAAACTTTATATTAATGGTGCGTTATTCTTTCGTTGCCAGTACTTTGTAGTTATTGTTGGAAAACTAAAATAAGCATTCAACTTCTTATTTTAAGCTATTGCATAGCTTCTATCGCGGGCCTTGAGCGTGGAGACCGAATCCAGAAATTCCGTAACGAAAATAACCTAACACCCCCCACTCATTTGTTTTTTGAGCGTGGTGACCGATAAGAAAACAAATGAGTGAACAATCAATCAAAATTCAATTCAATGTGTGAAAGTGTAACTTCAATTAATATCAAAGAAAAAAAACAAAGGAAAAAAATACTGCATAAATAAAATAAATAAATAATTATAATTGTATAAGTTGATAAAAATGCTATGCAATAGCTTTACCGCGGCAGTCCCCGAGTGCCACACGTCTTTTTTTTATAATATTGATTAATGGATTGATTTTTAAAGGTCTTTATTAACTGGTATAACAGAAGTAAACAAAAGAGCTTATTCTAAAATGTAAACTAACACAATAGAGAAATAAAAGTAGGCTACATCGCCTCTTTTAACATACACATTAAAGAGATAACTCTTTAATGTGTATGTTAAAATCTTTATCTGTCTTATTCTATCGTTTATTGACTATTAATTTATTAGGGTTCCGTAGCCAAATGGCAAAAAACGGAACCCTTATAGATTCGTCATGTCTGTCTGTCTGTCTGTCTGTCTGTCTGTCTGTCTGTCTGTCTGTCTGTCTGTCTGTCTGTCTGTCCGTCTGTCCGTCCGTATGTCACAGCCACTTTTTTCCGAAACTATAAGAGCTATACTGTTGAAACTTTGTAAGTAGATGTATTCTGTGAACCGCATTAAGATTTTCACACAAAAATAGAAAAAAAGCAATAAATTTTGGGGGTCCCCATACTTAGAACTGAAATTCAAAAATTTTTTTTTCATCAAACCCATGCGTGTGGGGTATCTATGGATAGGTCTTCAAAAATGATACTGAGGTTTCTAATATCATTTTTTTCTAAACTGAATAGTTTGCGCGAGAGACACTTCCAAAGTGGTAAAATGTGTGTCCCCCCCCCTCTAACTTCTAAAATAAGAGAATGATAAAACTAAAAAAAATATATGATGTACATTACTATAAAAACTGCCAACGAAAATTGGTTTGAACGAAATCTAGTAAGTAGTTTTTTTTTAATGCGTCATAAATCGAAAAAAATACACTATTATTAAAACATCGATCAAAGTTACAACACATTACAAGAACTTTTATATTATGTTACTTGCTGCTACGGAACCCTTCATGGGCGAGTCCGATTCGCACTTGGCCGGTTTTTTGAACAAAAAACTGATTGATTTTACAATATTGTTTTCGTACACAAGGTACTGGCTGTTCCGTTCGTGGGGCCGCATCGGGACCACCATCGGTGGCTCTAAAGTAGAACACTGCAAGTCTGTCGACGAAGCAGTCCAGAAGTTCGAAAAGCTGTACATGGAGAAAACTGAAAATGTTTGGGAGTACAGAGATAGTTTCATGAAGGTATTAACATAGTGAATAAGTGAGAAACCTTTGCTTCTAATAATTACTGCCAATATTTTTGCATTGAAATACCATTTTTACTGAGAATAGTAAACTCTAACGGGCGCTTTCAATTTATACTTTTTTTTACGGTTGACGGATGCGGTGCGTTAGTCGTACTGCGTCCGGATCGTATTTTTCATAAAAAAAACGCGCGGTGCGGCAACCATGCGGCGAACGATCGACAACAGGACGGCAACGTCACTAACACTACGTGTTCAATTCGGTGTTGAATAGCGCATAGGGTTTGGGTCCTGGGACGTCTCGTGGGTCGAAATCCCGGGACTTTCGCGTCGAGACTCGAGACGAGACAAGATTGTCGAAATGGTTACTGAGGAGTTTTTTGTAAAGCTAATGGAACAAGCAATTAAAATATACAAAAAAAAAAACCAGAAATATTAGAAAAAAAAAATAACAAAAAAAAGAGTTTCAGTTCTTTGAAGCAACCGGAAAACACAGAAAGCTTGGAACTACTTTAAAAAATACTTAATTACAATTAAATTTGTTGAAAACGAGAGAATGTTCTCCTTGTCCGAGGGCATTATTATAAAAATCAGAAATATGTGAATTGTCGGACAAAACTGTTGACGTTTTGTTTTTTTAAAAACCTATTTTGTGTTAGTTGATTATTTAAAAAATTTATTTATGAGTAAGTTTTATTATTTGTATTTAGATTAATTAATTATGAAAAAAATCTGTGATTACGAGAATGAACAACGTTTTAATTGTGACCAACTAAGATCGGTGAAACTAAGATTGGTTTTATAACTATAAGATTTAACTCCTTAAAAGTGAATCTGTGTAATGAAAATAACATTAAAGTTATTAAGATGTAATTTTCTGTTTAATTAATGTTGATTTTTACAAAAAAAAATGCCTTTTCTATGTGTTACACGAGAAATTAACTCAATCAAAATTATTAAAAAAGGTTTACCAAACTTAAAAAAAAAATTAGATGTCTCTTTGTCCCGGGATTTCCTGGGACTTTGATAGTAGTCTGTCTCTTGTCCCGGGACTTTGAAATTGTCGGGAATTTCCAAACCCTAATAGCGCATCATTGGCATACAAACGCACGGTAAACGTGCGGCAACCAGCCGGTTGCAGTACGTATTGAAAGCGCCCTAACTCTATACTTGGGAGTTTAGCTCAATAGCTTCAGTAATTACGACATTTTAGTAATAATTTATTGTTCTAAATATTGCGCTGAATAGCTTGAGTCACGTTTGTTTGCAAACACTTTATTTTCTTCGCAGAACCCAGGTAATAGTTGGCTATGATATCTACATTTCTTTTATGATCTCTTGTTTCGCTAGAACAGATTTCTTTAGAAATAAGCATTACCCATGTTCCTATTTTTCTGTTCTTTCTTCATTTCTGTGTATTATATGTATGTTCATAAATTTTTATACAGGGAAATTGAAAAAATACCCGAAACCTCTTAATCCTGCCTTCATATCATGACCCTGAACAACATTTGTTCTACGACTTTTCAAATTTCGAAGTTTTTTTTTTCCATACAAAAAAAATAAACATAGTCTAAATTTTGCTTATATCATTTATGCGGTGACCGACGAAAGGCCGCCGCCCGGCCGGCGCGGCTAGATCAAAAGGAAGCGAGCGAGCGCACAGCGCGGGGTCGCGGGGTGACAGTCGCATGAGTGCCTTACTCGTAAGAACACGCGTGCGCGTATACCACGGAACAGTAAAAACAGTGGAAGAAGTAAGTAGGCGTGGCACTGTCGCCGCTAGTAAGAATCGCGTTGCACACTTGCTGTTCAAGCGCTCTCATTCTCTAACTAGACTGCGCAACATAATAATTAACGAAAAATAATATTAAAATGCCTTATTGTCCCATACTGTACTTTAAAAACCATAGTCTGACTAAAAATCTAACTCATGGAGGTGTATCATACCACCGAAAAGTATTATTTTCGGATTTATTTTAATAAAATGAAAAAATAAAATTACGTGAAACATTGCGCAGGATATACAAACAAAACTAGTCCTTAGTAACATCATAACAAAGTTGATTTTCTTTTCTCGGTTATTAGCTTTTCTGGAATATTCGTTAGTCTACCTATACTTTTGACGCTATCCAAATAGTGCGTGACTTTATCGATAAAATCAATCGATATGTATAATATGTATTACATTGCCTTTTTAAAATATATATTATAGTTTAATAGTTTTTGTAAGTAATATAATACAGATAATTATTAAATTAATAAATATAATAAAATAAAAATTGTGGTATGATATTTGTGATGTAATTTAAATAAATTTAGTTAAAGAGTTAGGAACAACAGGGCGTTTGAATTATACTTAATATTCTTATGTTTAGCAGTGGGCGATGACGATGATTTCAGCTGAGATGATGATAATTGATGTACTATGCAAATAAATACCCTTTTTACTACGTTTAAAAATTGCCTTTAATCATATTAATTTCATGATTTTAATACTATCACACTATCGCATACAATTTTTTTTTGCATGATAAGTTTTAAATACGTTTTCATACAATCGATACATATTTCGATCGAATAAGGTCACTTCCCTATCTGAGTAGCAGCGAGCGCATTCGCGTCAGTGATACACCATTCAAATACCAATCTTATTTTTACGTAGTTTCAGTTCATACTGAATATTATATACTGAACAATGCCATCTAGCGTCGAGTGGCAGTACTTGGTAGTCAAAGATGTATTTCTTTCTTGTTTTTGTCAATTTGATTTATAGACATTTGAAATTAAAGTTGCATTTCGTATAATTTTTTTTTTGCATTTCGTCTACGCCCTGTTTTTGTTTTCAGCCAATCATATTTTTAGGTTTGCAGTAAGAGTAAATTGTAAATGTATGAGTTTGGCGACACCGGTTCTGGAACAAACATTTTCTCAAGCTACTTCCACTGTTTTTACTGTTCCGTGGCGTATACCGCTATCGAAATTCGCGCGTATTAGTAAATTAAGTACATACATATTAAGTATCATGTCTTACCATTATACCAACATTGAGTACACGGAGATGGTGCGGATGCTTGCAAGGTGCGATGATAACGTGTCGTTGGCCTGCCGTGAATACGCAATACGTTTCCCTAACTCACGTAGACCATGTTATGAAACAATGTTATCTGCAACACAGCGTCTACGTAATCACGGTCAATTTCGACCTAGGTCCAGTGACCGCGGTCGTCCGCCAACCCATACAGTGCGTGAAGAAGAATTTTAATTAATCAATAACACTGATGAATGATGTAATAACGATAAGAAAAAACACGAACAAAATCTCATTCCTAAATAATAATTCCGGATGTTCGACATTCGATCGATCGTAATGTAGGTATGAATTATTGAACTTACTCACCCTAAACTCGCTCATTTCTAACTAAATTGGTCGCCACCAGCTCGCTAGATCCTGAGCACGGCGCAGAGTTTCAGAGTGGACACGAGGCAAAAAAATGGGGTCCTGGACACACTCCTCAAGCAGCATTGTAAACACGTTCACAATACGATTTTTCATTTCAATTCAGAACATCAAATACATACACGTCAAGACACTCAGAGAAAATATTGTTATTCTGATAACTTATCAATTCGAATTTACGACTAACAGACAGTCCACATCATAGAAATATGTGGTCCACATCGTTTTGCAATAAACATAAAAACCGAACTGACAAAAATCTTTTAAAATCAGCCCTAAGGCACTGCGAGCTGTTTCGATTTTCTCGAGTGCTCTCGTAGGTATAAAGCTAGTTGACCTCAAACGTGAACTTTTGCGAATCAGCTGTTTGAAGTTTTATTTACACTGTTTTTTTTTTTGTTAAATAAGTGAACTTATTGTTTTTTAATTAAAAATCTCATTGGGTTAGGGCCAGGCCACATGATGCGTTGCGTCACCGCACCGTAAATATTTCGACGAATCAGCGGGCCGTACGAGTGGGGTGGCGTCACTCGTGTGCCCGCTGATTCGTCGAAATATTTGCGGTGCAGCGCCGCAACGCATCGTGTGGCCTGGCTCTTAGGTACCTTCCACCAGATATAGGTATGGCCTGTACCGCTTGTTCACAGCAATACAATCCTTAGCGTGCACTTCCGCTCACTGTACCCTTCTATTAAAATAATAATTTATGATCATAATAATGATTCTGGTGCACAATGACGCGCCGCGTAACACAAGCGGTCAAGCGCGAACCTATGTTTTGTTTTGTCGCGCAAGGCCTAGCGCTTTGACTCCGCCCAGATGTTTAAGATCGATGACGGCAGGACCTCGCGCTTAGTAGCCGCGCTTGCGACCACAACACCAATGAGGCAGAACTTAGTCGTGTAGGTACTTATTTTCGCTAAAACGGCCATTCAGAGTAAATGGCACTGCACTTACCTCTCATAGATGAGACACATTTTTTTTTATTGGATTGGTAATCATCAAATGACTTCTTCCGCTCTGGGCGGAGCGGAGGGGAGTGTCAGACTCTTACTGACTAAAACCCACCCGTGTTCCTTCGTATGCCCTTTGCGTTCCAGGGCCACGGTAACCCTTTCGGACAAATTCCGCAATCCTGGCAGGAGACACTTATCAACAAGACTAAGTAGTCCATCAAAACAACTGTTTTAAGTAATGTAGGTAGGTACTTCATCCATCTGTTGATATTGAAGAATGACGCTTTGTTATGTACAAATACTTATTAGCGTAGAACCTTGCGATGAAATATTCAGGGGTCAATTACTACTTGTATGTTGCCTACATTTATTATTTTACTCGATTTTGTTTGCTTGCACTTAATAATCGCCAATAATTGAGCAAATCAGCTGTAGGTACGGTACCTACCTTGTTAAACGCAAGTCGACAAGGTCCAATTTAACATGCGCGCGGCGCGGGCGCCCGTTAATGTTAGCTATCAAAATGGGTATGTACGCGCGCGCGCGTAGTATACGCAAATTTTACAGACGACAAATAAATGAAAACAAATTGTTTTTGGCTACGTTGTTTAGTTGAGGTCAAAGTCGTAGAACAAATGTTGTTCAGGGTCATGATATGAAGGCAGGATTAAGAGGTTTCGGGTATTTTTTCAATTTCCCTGTATAAATGTAAAGTATGTACTACGAATTCAATGTATCAGGTACCTGGACGGTACTTCCCCTTGGACATGGACTACGGAGCTGATG
Source organism: Mythimna ferrago (assembly GCA_910589285.2). Classification (NCBI taxonomy): domain Eukaryota; kingdom Metazoa; phylum Arthropoda; class Insecta; order Lepidoptera; family Noctuidae; genus Mythimna; species Mythimna ferrago. The sequence goes on from OU342679.1 coordinate 20,335,183, forward strand.
AGCCGGCCCCACAAAACCTGGCTCTGGACACTAAGTGTGACCTCCCCGAGCCAGTTCAACAACTTGTCATCAGAATATTTGATGTCGACGTCATGAAGAAAACACTGCTGGAATTCGAGGTAAAATGTGATAACATACATATCGTAGGAGACTTGGAAAATCATTCGTAATTACAACACAATTATTTGTTCTGCAATTTTCAAACATATTGTTACGCCATTAAACGTGAACCCGCCATATCTCCGAGAATATAGAGAGTAGCACGTAATAATTAAAACGCATTGCTGTTCGAAAGGTCTAGAATGGTTGTGCGTACCCAGACTTAGAAAAATCTCGAAACATCCACAAAGTACTTATAAGTAGTAGTTAGGTATTTATAGGAAATGGTACTCTCCGACGTTAACAATAGAGTCGAAATTCGCATGAAAGTGACTCTTATTACCACGAGTAATAAAAATGATTTATGACTTCGAGAAGCGATTCAATTGTTCTGGAATTCTGGATCGTTCGTGGGAAGTCGGTATCTAGAATTTTCTTGGCTCCGCATATAAATACGAGCCCCCGGCCGGAAGCGAGTCAGTTGTGATTTCGACTGCGATCAAGAGCGAACTACCCTAGTACTTGAAGCGATTTTATCTAACGACCTAAGCGATAGTGTAACGGTACTCTAGTGTTAATTGCGATTCGGATTATTGTTGACTGGACTATTTTGTTATTGTTTGTGGTAAATAAAGTTCTCTCGTCAGTAAATCGGCATTTGATTACCCACGTACGTAACAACTGGTGTCAGAAGTGAAATGCCATTAACACCGAGAGACGACGAACAGCGACCACGAACAAGAAGGCAAAAAAAGAATGGAGATGGATGCTGCGCGTCATCGTTTGGAGGAGGAAGATCAGGCTGGTATGGGAGCAACAGCAGCTGCTGAGGTGCCAACAGGACCATCCTCGTAATTGAACCTCGCTGCGGTGTTGGCCGCCATGCAAGCTAGTATGGAAGAAGCTCGCCGAGATCAAGAGGCTAAGCAGAACCTGATCCTCGAAAAAATTGATCACGGCCTCGTCACATTGGGTGAGAAAGTAAAGAATCTCACCTTAGAGGTCAAGGAGGTTTCCGCCCGAGCTGATAGCCTCGAAACAAGGATTGATGGCCACGAAGATCGCCTGCTGGACATCAACAAAAAAATTGTCAAGCTCGAAGCACGCGAACCCGTTGCTGTTGGCTCACCATCGCACACCCACTGTGCATCAGCCGCAAAATTTGATGTGCCGCGTTTTGATGGCACGTCTTCCTGGACGGCATTCAAATACCAATTCGAAACATTGGTTAAGACGAACCGCTGGGATGATGAACAGTCTTTCGCGGCATTAACTTTGGCTCTACGAGGGGATGCCCTGCTGGTCCTAGAGAACCTTCCTCCGAACAGCAGGACGTTGGAGCGTCTTATGGAGGGATTAGACACTCGTTATGGAGACAAACACCTCGAGCACGTTTTCCGCGCGCAGTTACGCGAGAGAACGCAGAGGTCGAACGAGAGCCTCCAGCAGTGGGGAGTCGAGGTTGAACGGCTTGTCCGGCGTGCATACATGTCGATGACACCAGAGATGGTGGAAGTGAATCTGGTGCAAGCATTCATCGACGGTCTACGGGATCCTGAAGTCAGGGCTACAGTGCGACTCGGACACCACCAATCTTTAAAGAGTGCGATGGCACACGCTTTGGAAGTGGAAGCAGTACGACACGATTCTCGTACGCAGAGGGTTCGGGAAGTGGTGGTCTCGCCTACAACGCAACCACGTCACCGAGAAGTGGTGGCTTCTTCTTCAGCAAAGTCCCGCTATATCCCGACGTGTTACGGGTGCGGAGAAAAAGGGCACATTCGTACCGATTGCCCCAAGAGGAAGAGGGGGAGTGTGGACTCCGGAACTCAAGTTAACGAGGAGTCGTTAAACTAAATGTCGCCAGGGCCGCGGGGCGGGTGCTGGCTGGTCAACTGAAGGCCCCAACCATCACCATCAATCAAGTTCACAACGGAAATAGTTTGATCATCGAAGGGACGCTGAATCATCGGGCTTGCAATTTTACCATTGACACGGGGGCGTCACGGACTGTTATAAGACCTGAGTTGCTGAAACGCACCATCTTGTGGCAAAGAGAGTCTCCATCCTGCCGACTTCAGACAGCAACCGGCCAGCCAGTCTCCGTCCTCGGTGATACAGAAATTGAGATCAAAATCGGTGATCAAGTGTATATCCATCCTGCGTTAATTGCGAATATTACCGACGATTGCATACTGGGTCTCGACTTCTTGCGGAATAACCGATGTATTTTAGATATCGACAGGGGAGTATTGAAATTCCCAGATCAAGAAGTCTTCCTGCGAGGAATTAACTCATGCAACCTCTACTGTTTAAAGAATACTACACTGGCTCCGAGAACAGAAACCTTAGTCGAAGTAAAGTTTCCCAAGAAAATCAGGCAATCAAGATGTGTTTTGGTAGAGGATACTGGCCGGCACCCGGAGATCATCACCGCGAGGACATTAGTTATGACGACAGGGAAATCCAAGGTCAGGATTGTGAACCTTGGGAAAGAAGAGGTCCAACTGAAGAAAAACAGTGTTGTTGGGAGATGTGAAGAAGTTCAGTATCTCCGTCAAATCAATAAATCTCCAGCAAAGCAAGACACGACCAAAGTCGAAACTGATCACATCCAGCAACTTCTGGAAAATTCTAAGAGCAACTTATCGACTTCGGAACTACAGCAAGCCAAGGAATTTCTGCTACGGTTTCGAGATATCTTTGCAACGGGAAAAGACTGCGGGAGAACAGGTCTCGTCAAGCATGAGATAGATACAGGTGATGCGAGACCAATTAAACAGAGACCGCGCCGCATACCCTGGGCTAAGGAATCTGAGGTAGCAGGAATGGTAAAGGACATGGCTGATAGCGGAATAATTGAGCCTTCTACGAGTCCATGGTCTTCTCCAGTCGTTCTGGTGAAGAAGAAGGACGGCAGCACAAGATTCTGTGTGGACTACAGAATGCTGAATAATGTCACAAAGAAGGACAGTTATCCCTTACCAAGGATAGACGATACGCTGGATATGCTCAGTGGCATGAAGTGGTTTTCGACCATTGATTTGAAAAGTGGCTACTGGCAAGTGGAAATCAGCGAGAAAGATAAAGAAAAGACAGCGTTCAGTACGGGTATTGGCAGCGGCCTGTGGCAATTTAACGTCATGCCTTTTGGGTTATGCAACGCTCCAGCGACGTTTGAACGCCTCATGGAGAGAGTCATGGTGGGCCTTCTTGGTCACGTCTGTCTGGTATATTTGGATGACGTCATTATAATGGGTCGCACTTTTAAGGAAAACCTGAGGAATATGGAGAAAGTGTTCACCAGGATACGAGGGGCTAACCTAAAACTAAGCCCAAAGAAGTGCGCCCTGTTCAAGAAGGAGGTCAGCTACCTAGGACATGTTATTTCCGCTGACGGGGTGAGAACCGACCCTGAGAAGATAAAGGCAGTCCAACAGTGGCCGGTTCCAAAGAACAAAACTGAAGTACGTGCATTTCTAGGGTTGTGCACATACTACAGGCGGTTTGTCAAGAATTTTTCGGATATTGCAAAACCTCTACATCAGCTGACTGAGGATAAACGAGATTTTATCTGGAACGACGACTGTGAGTCAGCATTCAACGAGCTAAAAGAACGGTTATGTGAAGCGCCTATACTGGGGTACCCGAGCAGAGACGGAAGATTTGTCGTTGATACCGATGCCAGCAACACGGGAATTGGTGGAGTGTTGTCACAGGTGCAAGGTGACAGACAGGTCGTAATCGCTTACTTCAGTAAGGCACTTTCAAAGCCAGAAAGAAACTACTGCGTGACTCGACGAGAACTGCTGGCTGTGGTTAAAACCTTGCAGCATTTCCACAAGTACCTCATAGGAAGACAATTTACGTTGAGGACGGATCACGCTGCATTGAAATGGCTTCTACAATTTAAAAACCCTGAGGGCCAAGTTGCAAGATGGCTCGAGCAGCTGCAGGAGTTTAACTTTGTGACGGAACATCGTAGTGGAAAAGGGCATAACAATGCTGACGCCCTGTCGCGACGTCCATGTAATGATGACTGCAGACACTGCCAGCAGAATGAAGCCCGAGAACACGTTAATTTAATTAGGGCTGAAGGCAACTTCAAGAAGTCCCAGGAAGAAGATGACGATATTCGACCTATACTGGACTGGAAGCGTAGCGGAACTAGGCCCCAGTGGAGTGAAGTGTCGTCACACAGTCCCGTAACTAAGAGCTACTGGGCACAGTGGGACAGTTTAGTCCTAGAAAATGATGTGCTTTGTAGGAAATGGGAATCGAACGATGGCAAGGAGGTGACCACACAAGTGATAGTACCACGATGTGAAGTAGTCCCCCTGCTACAGGAAATACACGATGGTGCTTCTGGAGGACACCTGGGCATCAAGAAAACTCTACTGAAAGTGAGACAGCGGTATTACTGGCTCAATTGTAGAGATGACATAGAGCAATGGTGTCGGAAATGTACAGCGTGCGCATCTGTGAAAGGACCACAGACTAGGAGCAGGGGCAGGCTTCAGCTGTACAATGTGGGAGCCCCATGGGAACGCATCGCTATCGACGTCGCTGGACCTTTTCCAGTTACAAATGACGGAAAAATCACTTGCAAAAGTCCATAAGAATTCTTAAAACTTATTCGTTTGACGTTTAGTTTGACTTACGACCTTTTATTTTCAAGTTTCGCCAACAAATGATTGAAATTCACAATTTCATCAACTTATCATAAGTCAAGATGGCCCAGTGGTATAGGCACACAGTTTGAAGCGCAAATCAGTGTGCCGCAAGTTCAAATCCCACGCAATTATTGACTTTTTGTAAGTTCTTACCCGATTGGAAGTTATGTATTTGCATTACATATATTAAATTATTCTTTAACTTGTTCACACATTTCTTAGAGTTAGAAAGGTAGATCACAAAAAAACTAAATAAAGAATTAGATTTCTGCGAGGTAGACATGAGTTTTAACTTAACCGAAATGAACTGTCGTTTGGTTGTAGTTGTTGGTTAGTGACGTGAGGTTTGACAGTATTGTAATATTCGCAAAATGCAGGCTAATATTAGTATTGAAGTGAGGGCGACTATCATTGGGCTGCATAAAAGTGGTCTTAATAAAACACAAATATCTGAAGAAACCGGACTGAATGTGAGTATAATAGCTATTAATGAATTGTAACTTTATTACAAATTAATCTTCTAATTAAAACGTATGCCATTTATGAATCCATTCATCGTATCTTTATGAGGTTTAAAAGAGAAATACGTAAATCGTTGGGTTTATTGGATTGGTTATTGGATTAATAAATGCAGTTTTATTTTAAAATTATATTAAATAATTATGATTATTAACATTTTATATAATGAAAATGAAGTGAAGTAGGTATAGCTGCCTAATATATATTTTTTTTTATTTTAGAAAAATACTGTAAATCTTTGGCTAAAAAGATATGAGGAAGAAGGTAGCCTTGCTAGTCGAAAGAGAAGTGGGAGACCGAAGCTTATTAGCGAGGCGCAGCGGCGACATATGGTGGACGTATACGAAACGAATGGTTTCGCACCAACGAGACATTTTGCGGAATTATATGACACCTCGATGGATACTGTTCGCCGTGCACTTCACGCTGAAGGCGTGCATCACAGAAAACCTGCTAAAAAGCCGTACTTGACAGAGAGGCACAAACAAGAACGATTACGTTTCGCACTAAATATTTAATGTTAACTAAACTAAATGGCCTACCATTTTATTTTAACATATCTGTGATTATTCGTTAACAAACACTGTATTATATTGTGTTTACTTTCGTTTAAAACAGCTATATCTTTTAACTTGTGCCATCGCCTCATCTTAAGAATGCAGTGAACTCGCTATCAATTTTGTTGACAATAATCATGAGTCTATTTCGTTTTTTATTCTTCTACCCGCACTGTTTTAACATAATACTATAGTTCAATTTATTTTTCTCATCTAATTGACGATTATCTTGTGAGAACTAAAGTTCTTTTAACAGAAATTGAGGTTTGGTTTCAATCTTCTTTTCGTCAAGAAAATGAACAATTAAGCTATGACCTCAATACATTCATTGTGACGTTACACAAAAATAAAATATTTACAAAGTCCAAATCATATATCACTTTTCAATAAATAACTGGATATAAACAATTACCTATATTTTATTTTATTAAAATTTGAATATCCGTTCATTGTTACGTTATTCATATTATGAATGGTCTAAGTGGGTATACTTCCAACAAACAATCTTAGGCGTAACATAGATAACGGTTACAAGATAACTTTTTGTCTAGGTAACAATTCGACGTCACAATTCTCATAAATGTTTAATTTGTAAATATAAAGAATAAACATTTTTATTAAACACGTCTTTTTATTTCCACCTTATAACATCGAAAAGATGTAACAACTAAATAATTGCAAATTACGAATGTGATTCTTCTTGTGGTTAATAGATCACATTCGTAATTTGCAACTATTTAGTGCAAAAAATGCAATAGTATTTTTCATAGAAATATAAAAAAACAACTATATCAATATAGATTGGGAATTTTCAAAGTAAGAAATAACTGCAACGGACCGACCATGATTTGAACTCGGGTTACGTGATTTGCGAATCCAACACTTAGTTCACACGGCTACCAGCACATGACGTATTTGGGCGAATTTTATTAATGCTATGGTAAGAACAGAAAAATAATAAATGTTTTGCTCAGTGCGACGACAGTTCCTTAGTGTGTGTTATCTGTGGAATGTGGATACTCATACATGCGCACACATACGCACGGAAGGATCGCGCTCGCTCGGTTCGTAGCAATGTAATCTTTAGCGTTCCTATGGACTTTTGCGGCCTTACTGTACATAGTGGTAATCCAGGACTATTTCACAAAGTGGCCCGAAGTCTTCGCCATACCCAATCAGGAAGCGACGACAGTGGCGAAGAAGGTGGTCGAAGAAGTAGTATGTCGGTATGGCGCACCTTTGGAAATCCATTCCGATCAAGGCCGTAACTTCGAATCTGCGCTGTTCCAGGAAATGTGTACTCTTCTGGGAATTTATAAGACACGCACCACACCTGCGCACCCTCAGTCGGACGGAATGGTGGAAAGGTTTAACCAAACCCTGGAGAATCACCTGGCTAAGGTTGTCGATGACCATCAGAAGGACTGGGACCGGTATATTCCACTATTTCTGATGTCTTACCGATCGGCAGTGCATGATAGCACGGGACATACCCCAGCAAGAGTGAATTTCGGCAGGGAGATGAGACTTCCAGTCGATGCCATAACTGGCGTGCCACCTGACAAGACTAAGCCAGTTACGGACTACGTAAGTGACCTTCAAGATCAATTGGACGAAGTGCATAAACGAGTTCGTGAGAATAGCATGAACACCAGCGTAAAAATGAAAACTAGATACGACCGTAATGCCAATGCCAAGGGATTTGAGGAAGGTACACTGGTCTGGCTTCACAACCCGCTTCGACGGAAAGGGAAGTCGCCGAAACTCCAAGCTCGATGGGAGGGACCTTACACCGTGTTAAAAAGGATTAATGACGTGACCTACCGCATCAAGAAAGGGCTAAGAGGGAAACGCAAGGTTGTCCATGTGGATAGATTGGCGCCGTATCACGGATCTAATAATGCTCGGGACGAGCATGACTAAGAGGGGGGCACTGTTACGCCATTAAACGTGAACCCGCCATATCTCCGAGAATATAGAGAGTAGCACGTAATAATTAAAACGCATTGCTGTTCGAAAGGTCTAGAATGGTTGTGCGTACCCAGACTTAGAAAAATCTCGAAACATCCACAAAGTACTTATAAGTAGTAGTTAGGTATTTATAGGAAATGGTACTCTCCGACGTTAACAATAGAGTCGAAATTCGCATGAAAGTGACTCTTATTACCACGAGTAATAAAAATGATTTATGACTTCGAGAAGCGATTCAATTGTTCTGGAATTCTGGATCGTTCGTGGGAAGTCGGTATCTAGAATTTTCTTGGCTCCGCATATAAATACGAGCCCCCGGCCGGAAGCGAGTCAGTTGTGATTTCGACTGCGATCAAGAGCGAACTACCCTAGTACTTGAAGCGATTTTATCTAACGACCTAAGCGATAGTGTAACGGTACTCTAGTGTTAATTGCGATTCGGATTATTGTTGACTGGACTATTTTGTTATTGTTTGTGGTAAATAAAGTTCTCTCGTCAGTAAATCGGCATTTGATTACCCACGTACGTAACAATATACATTTTAAGCTGTTGGCAAATTGAACGCGATCTTGATGTAGGTATAGGAGTTTCAACGGCAATTTGTCATTACATACTATGCGCGAATCCGATTCGCAATTGACCAATTTTTTTTTTAATAATAAAAGGTATCGATTTAAATTGATCGCTAAATAAAATCATGTATGTGTTTTTAGCTTGATACTGAAAAGATGCCACTGGGAAAACTGTCGAAGAAACAAATCAAGTCTGGATACAAAATTTTGTCGGAACTTCTGAAGCTAATCGAAAAGGGATCGGCCAGTCAAGGCAAATTGATCGACGCTACCAACAGGTTCCTTATTATTTATGCTTTTCTGTTTTTGAGTAAGGCGGCTAGCTTTTATAATAAGTCAATATGGCACACTCACCTCTATACACAAGAAGACTGAGGATGTTTTGGTAGATACCGCACGAATACAACACGCGTAGTCGAGCACATGTTCGCACACACACACTCTTAGTGGACTTCTAAGTACGGCACGTTTCGTCTCATCGTTCGTATTTTTGATGTGGAACACACACTAGCGTGTGCAAGCGAGTCGATGGGAAACGAATCTACATTTACAAAAAAGATAATAAAAACATTATACGATTTACGGGACTGTTTTTTTATTAAATATTGCAATGCGGTATTACAACTGTCATTATGGATAGTTGGTCGCCTTATTTTTGAGCCATTTACTCAAGATACACGTATGCTGGAAGCCTATTAAATAAAAAAGCTCATATGTGCCTAATATTTTAGATTCTTCACTCTGATCCCTCACGACTTCGGAGTCAACAACCCTCCGTTGCTGGACAACGTGGAACTCATCAAGACGAAGACGGCCATGCTAGACAACTTGCTCGAGATTGAAATAGCTTACAGCTTGATGAAGACAGAAACCGGTATAGTTATGCCCTTTATTTTATACATACTAATGCCCCGATCACACACATACCGAGTAAACCGGGTCTTGGTTCAGGCCTCGCTCCGGACCATGGTCTGAAGCCATGGTTCTGGAGCGAGGAGGAGTGGCAGGCAGTCGCCTCCTTCTGCGAAGCAGTAATGCTAGCAAAGGAGGTGGCCGACCGCATCAGGCAATGGCGCTCTCGCCGCCGCCTGGATTCCGGTCCCGATTTCCGGCCATCGTAGGCGCGGGCTTGCGGACGGCGAGCAATGGGTAGCTCGCTGTCCGACCGTCCGGTAACTGGCCGGACCGAGCCCAAGTCGTCGAAGGCGCGCACTGTTCCTGTGGTGGGCCTTGGTACAGGTCATGGTCCGGAGCGAGAAGGGGGTGGGCGGTAGCCGCCTCAGTCATGCTAACGAAGGAGACGGCCTCACGCGTAAGAGAACAGACATTCTTCGTCTAGCTGCTGAGACTCAGACCCCGACTGCCAGCCACTGGCTTGTGGACGACAAGTAGTGGGTAGCTCACCGTCGTTGGGTAAACGAGTCCCCGTCGTCGACGGCGCGTTGTTCTGCGCGCGCCTCTATTCGCGCTGTTAAACCCGTCAATCTTGCAAGCAATAGTGTACTTTTAAGCCAAGAGGTGGCAGATGACTGTTATAGCTATTCGGCGCTTCTAAATTCTATTATTTTGTCGCCTCGGAACTTCTTGCTTGTCTTTGTTCGTGTTTGATTAAATAAATGAATTGATACTATAGTATCAAAACAATCTAGATGCGATTTCACAGCTTCTTGTTTCGTGTCATACATAATTTCACGATTCATTCCATTAATTGATCCAAATCCTAAAGTATGTCGAAACTTTAATCGAACAAATAATAAGGACTACAATTTTATAAATGTATGAATTATCTTTGTTAAATAACTGAGGTAGAACAGTTAACAAAAACAAGTGTTATTACTTATCAGTGACACAACAATTAAGTTATTTGGTGACACAAGTCAACTGTCCCAGTTTTAATTGTGTGGTAAATGCAAGCATTGTTATGTTATTCAAAAGACAATGACAGGTCGAGTATTTTGTTTGAAAAAAAAAAATTAATTTGTATTGTTATTATCATAAGTGCTTTTAATCCACAGATACAGACAACAGTAGCCCAATCACGGCTCACTACTTGAAGCTGAAGGCGAACATCGAACCACTGCCGACGTCGTCGCCCGAGTTCGAGATGATTCAGGAGTATGTCCGCAATACGCACGCTGCTACACATTCCACTTACACATTAGACATTGAACAGGTTAGTCAGTTTATCTCTTACTTTGTGTTATTTGTTTAGCCTTGATTGAGTGCTACTGTTTTAGGCAAAGCTCTCCTTTCTCCTACCGAACTTTGTCTAGGGTGATATTGTCGGTTACTGCCTTATAAAATCGAAAAATCTAACAGAGCCTCTGCGAATTGGCTTCGACACTTCTATTACACCTTCCAAAGGACTCTTAAATTATAATTAATTGCTAATAAATTAATCTCGAAAAAAGGAAATTAAGTTCAAATAAATTTTAATGGATTGTATGATATGCATCAATTTGTCATTGTTGTTTAAGTAATACTAGCTGCCACCCACGTGAAATTAATACTTCCCATCTTTATAAATTATTATAACTGTGTGTTAATCCAGGATTTAAACTATCTTGGTACCAAATATTCAAATCCGTTGAGCCGTTTGAGCGTGAAGGGGTACAACGGGAACTACATTAAACCCACGCAAACGTGGGCCTCGCCTGATTTCTACGTAGTGGATTTAATGTAGCTCTATAAGTCTAGTTGCCATATAAAACGTATGGAGACCGACGCGCCCAGATATACGTGGCCCACGTGTGCTCAAAGTAATTCTACCTTAACAATCATACACAGTGACGCATATTTACATACAAAATTCAACTACAGCTACGCCTGGCTATTGCCGGGATTAAAAAGATGATTATTTTTCTTATAATAATCATATGTTGTACGGTTTACTTGCAGGTGTTCAAAGTGGTCCGCGAAGGTGAAGACAAGCGCTTCAAGCCGTTCAAGAAGCTCCACAACCGACGCCTGCTGTGGCACGGCTCGCGCGTCACCAACTTTGCGGGAATCATCTCTCAAGGTCGGTTGGTGTAGCTTGATTACCTCGTCGATCTATAATGATCGTAAAAGCAACATGGGGTGCTCTAGTTAATAATAATACTTTATTTTCAGGCAACTAAGTCCCATAGACAGAATACATAGAATAATCTTAAAAATAATTAACTAATACATATTAATAACATACAATAACTGATATAATATGTAAAAAGTTAACTCCCAGTTTTGTTTTTATAATTTCGTATTGAACTAGCGCGGTCCCGTCCAATGTAAAGTGATGGATGAGGTCTACAATGGGACAAGTGTCCAGAAGATACTTGTTTACTCTTACTTTAAAGAGTTAGGACTTTTGAATTTAAGCTGAAGGAAAAGTCGCCACCTCCCGCAAATAATATATGGTGAGAGAAAGAAGCAGTAGTGTTAATGTCATTTTTCTATTTGAGATTTTCAGTAAAACTCCTTTTTTTGGTGGGAAATCATCAAATGTCTTCTCCCGCTCTGGGTGGAGCCAGAGTTAACGAATAAAACCCACCTGTGTTCCTTCAGTTGCCCGAAGTCAGTGTCACCATTGAGTTAGCCTAGGCAATAGGCTGGTGACGTGTCATTGTACTGTAGCAGCGCCTATACTTACCTCTCTCTAATTCTTTTAGTAAATGATGATGGCTTGATGTAATTTAGTTTTTTTTCCTCTGATCAATGACCAGGTCTCCGCATAGCTCCGCCGGAAGCGCCAGTTACTGGTTACATGTTCGGCAAAGGTGTGTACTTTGCGGACATGGTGTCCAAGTCAGCCAACTACTGTTGTACCGACAAAAGGAGCCCCACCGGTCTTATGCTGCTATGTGAAGTGGCTCTCGGAAACATGTAAGTATATCTTGAAAAGTATATTTTGAATGTAGCGGATTTTATGACGAAAAATTTCAATCGACCAACTAAACCTTAAGACTTGTAACAAAATTTTGGCCTTGTGAAGTTTTCAACCCTAAGATCGCGTTCCTACTATGTCGTAACGGTTAATTTATCGTCTATAGCTGTTCCCATTATAACAAGTGATTGTCGTGGCCACGATGGATAGGCGCATCAATGACACAATTGACGGTTTAATCTTGCCAAACTTACATCGTTTTCGTGCTAGCCGTTCCCACTATCATGACAATCTGTTGTCACCGCAAGATAAGTCGTAGACGACAGAATCGTGTCGTCCTATATGTGTACACCTCCATTTAAACGGCACTTAAAACTACACGATTATCTGTCGTCACATCAAAATGGAAACGTGGCCTTAGTCGAGTTTTCAACCGTTCTGTGCTTGTGCTTATATTTAACCACTATGAACAGTCAAAATAAGGTGGTATTGAGGCAATAATTAAACTAAGTTCAATAAATTGGAATATCCTTTAGCAAATACAATTTTTTTGACTTAATAATGCTCTGAAAACAGAATTAACAAAAAAAAATAAGCGAAAACATGACCATGCTCGAGCCCGTAGCTTTCACTTTAACATAGCTAAATGTGTGTGTACTATCATTACAGGAAGGAATGTTACCAAGCGGAGAATGTGAAGCTGCCGGCCGGCATGCACTCGGCGTGGGGCGTGGGGCAGACGTACCCCGACCCCGCGCACAACAGGACGCTGGACGACGGCACCATCGTGCCGCTCGGCAAGCCCATCACCGACACGGCCCGTACCTACCTGCTCTATAACGAGTATCCTTTCTTAATCACCACAACTATTTATACCTGTTTGATCTGCCTCTTATACTGGGGATTCGGTTGACAAACTTACTAAACTCAGTATTTTACAATATGATCATTTTCACGATTGCGCCGGTAAGTTCCCTCTTTGAGGAGTGATTGGAAATGGTGCAAAGAGACTCCTCGAGCGTCGGGAATCTCAGAACGATCTCCAGCCCCCGTAGGCGTTCTATAAGGACCGAGCCCGAGTCGTCGACGACGCGAAGTGTTGCACGTGTGCTTCAAAGAGATGTCAGCATACTATAGGGACCTAGCTGGGCCCGTGCCTGTTAGGGCCATGGGACTAATACCATTCGTCCTGTACAAATCAGTTTCTTTCTCACGAACGGTTCATGATAGCATTAGAACTTAGAAGAGAGGTTGCACCGACATAGCATGCAGATTTAGCAAACTGAAGTGGCAGTGGTCCAGTCGTGACTGTCACACAACCTTGCCGAGGTTCACTCCTCAGGTAGGAGCACCGCCGAACTTAGCATATTTTGTGTTGTGACAGTCAGACCGTAGCAGGTAAAAAAACGGGCGCTATGGCACAACTTAGCCCTATGAGGCCTATGTCATTCAGCAATAGAATACGTCAAAATTTGCTGTTAGGTTATGAACATAATGGTTCTGTTTACGACTGCGGTCCGTAAATTTACAATAATAATATTTTGTTTTAGAATATTTTCCTTAGCACACACCCAGATTCATCGTTTACGACGTCGCCCAAGTTAATGTTAAGTACTTACTGCAGATGAAATTCAACCACAAGTATTAATTAATATTAAGTATTTCGACCCATTTCTATGGTCGTTTGTTATATTCCATTTTGTTTTTGTCAGCATTTCGAATGTTTTAAATTAGTTTTAAGGCTCATTGTAGTCGAGCCAACCGCTTAGTTTTTTTTTTAAGGTTTATATGTCGATAATATTGCAAGGGAAACACGTGTTTTTATAATTTTAATCATTTCATTGCCTCTATATTTGAGGTCACCGTGTGATAGTTAGCTAGTTTTAGGCGCAAAATCCAGTTGTTACTGTGAAAATTTCTTGACAAATAATTCGTAACCAAAAATTTTGTTACCTGTTACTGTTATGTTCCATGCTTTTACAAAAAGATAGAAGATATATCTTGAAAGCTGTTACAAAGTTGTCTCTTTTTGTTTTATCTGTTGATAAAAATAATTTAAGATTAGTCTGTACCAAATTATGGTCTGAAATCTCGGGTTTATACAGTTCCTGTACTGCATAAGCGTTCTACAAACATTTTCATGGAAATTATTTTTATATGATTATGATTCTTAAATGTTAAATAATGCCTGATTGTCAGAAGTGTCATGTTTTAATAATATTTTGTAATTAAGGCGTCAATGATGTAATGATCACAATAATCATTTAATTAAAGTTTGTTTTTTTAATAATTAGAATGTTTTTTTTTCAACCACCAATACACACTATCATGTCATAACCATTTAGTTTTCTACAACTAAGGTACATTAACCTTTCGTATGCCGGAACGTACATCTACGCGAGACAAAATGGCTTTATAATTGAGAAACAATTAAAAAGCCATTGTGTCTCGCGTAGATCTATCTCTCTCGATCTCTAATTACGGCATACGAGAGGTTAAATTAATGGGGTCGGATATTTCTAAAGGGAACGACCAAATTGTTGCAAAGTGCTGCAAACCAATATCTCAACCAAGGTGACCTTGCTGTTTTCAATCCGTGTAGACAGCAGTTGTAATCCATGACGCCCTTGGTTGGGAGGTGCGTTTTCTCAACCACCGAACGTGTTGTCGGTGGATGGTTTACTAATATTCTTGTAGCCGCAACACAAACCAAGGTCACCTTGTTGGAACGCTAGTTTGCAACCATCTGGTCAACCCTAAAATATTACGGTTATTATTATTTATTTACAAAAAAAAATAGCACGATTTTACAAATAAACTATGTTGTTTATTCAAATTAACAAAAAAAAAAAAAACTGCTGTAAAATCGAGTTTTGGTATAAATAGCAGACGACCGACAGGAATGACTCGGTGAGCAGATTCGTCCTTGAACTCAGTTGACCAAGAGTTTATTAATTGACCGACTTTCGCCGATTTGTTAACTGTTTTTTTTTTTTATAGTAGGAGCGGCCAGATGGGATTTTACGCGATACTCGAGCGCGTCAGGAAATTATATGTGTCAATAAAGCCTGTAATGTGGGGTACATTACATGGTGCAAGGTTTACCACATATAAACTCTTAACCCTTTGTGTGTCCGGAACGTGGATCCACGCGAGACACAATAACTTTTTAATTGTGTCTCTAATTACGGCATACGAAAGGTTAAAACCACGGAACAGTAAAAACAGTGGAAGTTGCTTGAGAAAATGTTTGTCCCAGAACCGGTTTGCCAAACTCATACATTTACTCTTAGTGCTTGGCCACAGTGTCAGTGCAGTGCAGTGCCAGTGCCAGTGTCAGTGCAGTGCAGTGCCAGTGCCAGTGCCACGCATCACGCTGCATGTTGTGTGTCAACGCACCTACGCGCGTACTTGCGGGAGTACAGATTTGCATCATCGTGCGGGTTTTTAACGCACTCACGCGCGTAGGTGCGTTTTGTAAATTCACACAGGCTCCGACTCATTTCATACAAAATCACGCATGGCACTACGATATTCAGTGTGCCATACCTTGCGTGTCGACCCGCACACACGCGCGTGAGTGCATGTTTCTCCGCATGTAAGCGCGTGATCTGCATGAACGCGCGTAGATGCATTTTCGGCGTGTTGGACTGTGCGTGTTTTCTATACAAACGCAGATACTTACAAGCAGCGCTAAAACACGCATTCACGCGCTACGCTGCGCGGTGCGTGGCAGTGTGATAATCGCCTTAGTACAGCTGTCATTCCAAGCAAGCTACAGTGCAATTTAATCTACTTTTCCTGCACCCACAAAATGCTCCGCATCCTGTTTAGCATGTGCAAACATCATTTTTAATTAGGGATTCTGGAGCTGATCGTTGCGGTTTCTTCTAGACCCTTACTTATCAAGAAACATAGACTCCGGCAGGGAATTCATATTCTCTACGCATAATGGATTTCAGGATAAGGCTGAGGCCGTCTCTGTGAATATTCCAAGAAAAAGAAAATAGCACATTTTGACACAAGTGAAGAAATCTTGTTATTGCAACGGAGGCAGAATTCTCCTGAGCCGCAGGCGAGTGTGTTTTGGAGCCAAATGCTGCAGTGACAAATGTCCACGTCTATCAAACAACGTTTTTCAACACACTTGAGATATAAATAAACGGGGTTTTACAAATGACACGCTTAACATCCAGTCTCGATTGGCGCAGTGGTTGAAGTGAGTTCAATTCTCGTACGGAACAAATATTTGTATGGACTTCTATGAGTTTACATGTTGAGAATGAAGCCACGTTATATAAGTAATATCTAGTGTGGTGAAAGGATTAAAAAAAAAAGAAAAGAAAGCCTGATTCGTTCATAACAATGAATTGTGGCGGGGGTGAGCTCGCACTCTTTTCCACACTATTTAGTACGAAAACAGTAAATCGCTTGTTTAGAAGTGGTAGAGGGATTGGAGCGGGTTTTCGACTAACAAGTGTATTTAAAAAGATTTTTTTTAAGTTATGTTCTCAGATGTTTACAGTACTACAACTGTTTTGTTTTGAGTCATCAAGCGAACGCCGGGGCATTCTCTTTCTCATTGTCTTTCTATTGTGTCTTTATTTACGGTATTCGAAAGTTTAAAATTTAAATTCATATTGGAGAACGTTATGCGTCTCGTTTTCCAATATGAATTCACAGTCACATTTAGAGGTTGAAGAAAGGTGTCTTCTAATAAAAGCTTCGTGAACACCGAGATAGCCTTGGCTTAGACGAACATACAAGATTTAGGGACAGTTTAGGATAGATTCAGATCTTATTTGTGATGTTACTCAGAAAACGAAAGGCATGCGTAAGGATAATAGCAGATGGCATACTAGTTTCTGTCGAAACAAAACCGTCTTACGTCTATCTATGTATGTAAGATACGCAGAGGTCTAGGAGAACAGACAATCCTATATGGGATCTAAACTTTGTTGTTGTTGTTGATTTATTATGGTAATGATTATAAAAATCGACTAATTTTAAAATATATTTTGAATCTGTATAATTGACAGTTACTCAAATGTCAATACTTCAATGTCACGTCACTTGTCATTGTCACTTTGTACTCCGCCGTGATGGATTAAAATTTTAAAATAAATACACACACAGTTTTGTGATCGTCTACTCAGTGTTACCTTGTTTATATACATTTACACTCGTACAAATTATTCAAGAAATATTTAAAGCACATTTTATTTATCCAAATTAACTAAGAGTAACAGTTCAAAATGGAATCTGATATTATCAATTGGAGTAACAAAGAAGTTTTAGATTTATTACATAAAGAGAAAATATCCAGTATCATAACAGAAATTATTAAATCCCATGATATCGACGGACAGTGTCTTTTATCCTTCGTTGATCGAGACTTCTATGACTTCCCATTCGATCAGTTAAGATTAGGTGAACGCAAGAGATTCATACTGCTTGTGAAGAAATTACAAAAACACAACCGAAATGCTATGTTCGAGCTCGGGCTCTGTGATGATGCTCTCAGTAATCCATCTACAAACATTAATTTCCTTGGGACTAATTTGTCACATTTGAGTTATAATCTACACAACAAAATTCCAACACCAAGTGATATTTATGTGAGAAATTCTGAGTGTGTTTCAAGTTTTACTCCAGATGTTAAAGCCTCAAGATTGAAACCTGAGATTTGGAAGACAGCAATAGCTCTAGGTAACTATGTGAACAGATAAATAAAGTATTTAATGCCATATTTTCAGTTTGCTTGGATCCCTACCTACATGTTTGGGATACAGTCCAAAGAATCTGCATGAGTACAATAAACAAGTGCTACTTATAACAATGCATCATCAAAACATAGTTGCAAAACATGTGTACACACAACTAATTAACTACATTATAAAAATAAATAAGGATTATTTTGGTTTTGTGACCAACTTACACCTAATTATGTATGTGTGTGGATATAATGGAATAGCATGTGAATGGCAAACAAAAGAGAAAAATTAAATTTTAAAATGTAATAGAAAGTGAGTAATAAGTCATTGTCTCTTTATTTCTACTTATAGGTTACTAGATAATAAAGAATGTTTCCACACAGGCTATGTCTTCCTGGTGACGTGGGTGACGGCTGTAGTGATGGTGATCGTACATGACAAGGTGCCAGACATGAAGAAATACCCACCACTGCCAGACCTGTTCTTAGATAATGTGCCACACATCCCATGGGCCTTCGACATGTGCGAGATCACCGGCTCCTTCCTCATGGCCATTTGGCTAGTTGTGCTATTCTTCCATAAACATAGGTATGTATTTGGGCACATTTTTATATTTTGAACTAAGAAGTAAACAGAGAATTGCAATTATTCAAATATTTTGAATTTCCTTGAAACTAATTATCTATTTACATACAATTAATGATTGCATTTATTTGTAACATACAAACAAATAATCTGGCTTTCTAATTACAATAGTTTGTTTTTAAATTATACACATTGAACTGGGTTCCATGGGTTAATAACCCAATTTAAAATACATGGCAGAGAACACAATGTAATAGTGTAAGATTTAAAATAATTCAATTGTGACCCATTGTACTTTGAGCCTTGTTTTTTGTAAACAAATTCTGACTGATAATGTTATCAAGGTTGGTTAGTTAAGTGTAAACAATAAAACATCAATATTTTAAAAATGTCATTATGTTTAATAATACATTATTTAATTTTATACAACAGAATGGCAAGATCTTGTGATGTCTCTGTTATGTAGGTACTTACAAGTATTTAGTTACAATACTCATCTATTCAACTTTTTCCAGTACTTACATTGAACCCTATTACTTACCCTTCCCTTTGTAGCCTTTGTTCACTATAACTTTACAAAAATTGATCTCTATGCAAAAAATAATTTTATGTATTTCTGCTGACCCTCCTAGAATACCCATTTAGATGTCAATTATAATATTTTTCATAAGTATACCTACAATAAAATTATACATAATTCTCTTTGTACATAAGATATGCATAGGTAGGTACTATTTGTTTATTCAACAAATTGAGAAACTCATTATATGCAAATGAAGGTATGTTTGAATGTAGTCCTAATACTTTTGTAATAAAGCTCAAGGTTAATCAACATTACCAGTAGGTATGTTTTTTTTAAGTGGAAATCATCAAATAATTTCTCCCATTGGGTGGAGTGAGAGGGTTTATCAGACTTTTATTAATAATCGGCTTTGTTCCTTCAGTTGCCATTAGCATTCCAGGATCGCAGTTATTCTTTCGATCATCCCCACAGCCCTATCAGGCATCAAGTATCTGTACTTATCAACAAGTACAATCAAGAAAAGAAAACTTCTCATTTTTGTCTCTGGAAAAAGTGTAAATTGTCTTTGTTGCATGTCATGTTATATCAACACTGTGTTCTACTTAGCTACTTGCACAAGTCAGACTTCGGACTCATTGTACACAGTTTATTGTCCACACTAGAATGTTTCTTTGTCATCATCTGCCTGTCCTTGTACTATGTTCGAATTGTCTGTTTTTTGAGAGACACGATTCTATAGTAAACCAGCCGATTACTTCCGGAGTTCCGTCCCCAGGACAATTGACATTCAGATACATGTATCCTTGGTTACCCCGCAGCTTAAATGGCTATGGTAGAATTAATTCAGAAAACACTATCTCTGTACAAGTTGCTAAGGACAGACATCATGCATTTTTAACCCCTTGTATGCCGGAACGCAGATCTACGCGAGACACAATGGCTTTTTAATTTAGACCCAATTAAAAAGCCATTGTGTCTCGCGTAGATCTATCTCTCTCGATCTCTAATTACGGCATACGAGAGGTTAAACGAAATATCTAAATGACACTGTTAGAATGAAAGTTGGTTATGTAAAGTCACCTAGATGATGTGATTGCGTACGGCGGTATACTACGACTACGACATACCACATGGCATAATTGCATGAAGTGGCCGTTTCCACTGCCTTTTATTGCGTATCCACAATTTTTTATGACACTCGATACATAATATATGTCTTTCACTTTACGAGTGCGGTTTGATTATTAAAATATTATTGTACCCGAATCGAAAACATATTCAATTCGGGTACAATAATATTTTTTATTAGTCTTTCGTTGCATAATGTTAAACAGATAGTTCTCCGAAACGGCCAATTGCGACTGACAATATTTATGTGAATGACATCATCATCTTCCTGCCCTAGTCCCGTTTTATTTGGGGTCGGCGCAACACGTTTTTTCTTCCATTCTGTCCTCTCACTTGTCAAGCTATCACTAACTCCCTTTTCTTTCATATCGCTTTTCACACAATCTATTCATCTTTTCTTTGGCCTCCCTCTCCCTCTCCATCCATCCACATGTAAACTCATAACTTTTTTAGCAACATGCGTTTCGTCTCTCCTTTTCACATTTATGTGAATAACAATAAAATGTATTGACAATTGCTTCAAAAACAGTTAAAGTACTTAAACGATCAGAAGCCCTACCACGAACTCTTTGCACGATCCATTTGACGACGTAAACTGAGCTGTTTAAGAGATGGAGCTAAATAGGGTGTAAGGGTCAACTCACACCAAAGGAGCGTCGAAGCGCAGCGAAGCGGAGCGCAGTTTCAGTGTCATATGAATTTTAACTTTATTTTCATTTCTATAATACTTATTATCGCATGAGAAACTCGAACGAGTCGCGCGGATGCCCGCGGCGCCGCGGGAGTTCCAGCGAATTCTATGAACGGCAAACGGGTCGCTGCCCTTCGCCGCTCTTTCGGTGTGAGTTGACCCTTAAGCTCCATCCCTCTTTCTCGCTCACGCGCTTGATATTTTAACATGTCACGGTTAAGCCCCAGTTGTGCCAACAATTGGCATCAGTCACGTAAATATTGTCAACAATTGCAATAGACCGTTTCGGGGACCCTTGAACAGTGTATACCACTGCTAAAGGGTCCCTGAAACGGTCTAGTCCTAAACAGGCCCTGTATCAAAATAATTGAGGGCTTTTTCAATATAGTGCCTTACTAGCAGAAAACTGGTATGCTGAGGCGGTAAGATGGAGTCGCAATAGCTCACGAAGGATATGCTCATCAAAGGTGTGACTGAATGGAATAAGACAAGTTTTGTTTAAAAATGAGCTCGCATGTGGACTAATATACGTTAGGTTTTTTATTAGGATTTTACGTAGACAATGAGGAAGAACAATGCGAGTTAAAAAAAAATAGTTTGTACACGACGTGGCCCCTTTAGCCCGGGGGCCCCGTATCATTGATGCGGTGGTAGCTACGCGTCTAGTTCGTAGGTGGTAGCTCGGTCAGTAACGTGCTCTTTAAAAGTGAGTGACTACAAGTAGATAATAAAAGTTGACATACGGCATGCCCGTGTAACGTGCTCTTTGAAATTGAGTGACTAATAAAAATTGGGCATTTTATGATTGATACACCGCATACTACTCAATTCGCTTACGAAAGCAATTATCACAAACCTCTCATAATTTAATTTATTAAGTACTTACATTCAAGAATGTGGTGATTACAGAGGCTTATTAGTCTCGGCTCGTTTGGTATTGGGGACAATTACTTGACAAAGTTTTTCAAGTCAACAGCGGGTAACGCGAAGCGCCGCGACGTCTCGATTTTCTATCTTTCCGAAGACTTGTTTTTGTAACGTAACTCACGATCTGCATAGATTGTGTAACCTGCTTTGCTTATAGCAGCAATAAATGACGTCCCCACATTAAGATATACACTAATCTCGATAACAATGTGTACATGGGTATAAAGCATTGAGAAAGTTACAACAATAGAAATAAGACACAGATGCATTTTCAAATAGTTATGTACTATAATGATCGGAGATAATATAAAGGGTCAACGCGTTAGAATGTAGTATTTATTCTGATGAAATTCCTCTTTAATAACATTGTTATAGAAGGCACTCGTGCCTGACAGTCGTCATAAATCTAATATAACAATATTCTTTCTTTAAACTCAAATTAGTGTATTATTTCTTTTATGTTTAACTAGCTTCTGCCAGCGGCTTCACCCGTTTGTAAGAAAGTTTTTCCTTACAAACTTAAGACCTCCGGGTTAATTTTTGGAAAATCCTCTCTTAGCGCTCGCCTACATCATAAAAGTGTCCTTTTATATGATGTGCAAAATTTTACGCTCCTAGTCGCAGTAGTTTCTGGTTTCCACTGTGCGTTGATATGTCAGTCAGTTTCTCTTTTTATAAATATAGAAGGGCTCACCTTCTAAATAATGCTCATGACTTTAAATCATACTAGCTTTTGCCCGCGCGGCTTCGCTCCCGCTCTTCCCTACTTCAGCCTACTATACCCTACTATACCCTACTCTACCCTACCCTACTCTACTCTACCCTACTATACCCTACTCTACCCTACCCTACTCTACTCTACTCTACCCTACCCTACCCTACTCTACTCTACCCTACTCTACCCTACCCTACTCTACTCTACTCTACTCTACTCTACCCTACTCTACCCTACTCTACTCTACCTTTCTCTACCTTACTCTACCCTACACTACCCTAATTTTCATTTTTTTTTTTCATAAGAACCTTCTCCTCATAATAATGAACACAACAAAAAAAAAATTAACGAAATCGGTCCAGGCGTTGTTGAGTTATGCGCTTACCAACACATTTTGCGATTCATTTTTATATTATAGATAGACTAGCTTTGCCCGCGCGGCTTCGCTCCCGCTCTTCCTTACTCCACCCTACTATACCCTACTCTACCCTACCCTACTCTACCCTACCCTACTCTACTCTACCCTCCTCTACCTTACTCTACCCTACACTACCCTACTCTACCCTACATTACCCTAATTTTCATTTTTTTTTTCCATAAGAACCTTCTCCTAATAATAAGGAACACAACAAAAAAAAAATTAGCGAAATCGGTCCAGACGTTGTTGAGTTATGCGCTTACCAACACATTTCGCGATTCATTTTTATATTATAGATAAAGAAGTCTTGATGAAAGAGTCTTTAATAGAGTTGGAATAGCGCATAGTAGCGCAGTAGCCAGTAAATAGATCAGACACTGTACTAAAAGGGACATCAATTAAATATACCTTACGATCCGCGGTAATCATAACTAATATTTTAAAGGAGAGAGAGCGTGTGTATGTGTATATGTATATGTTCGTTACGCCTTTACGCTCGAAAGGCTCAACGGATTTCAATTAAACTTGGTACACGAATAGACCATGTCCTGGAATTGCATATTGGATGTTTTTACCCCGGGATAATTTTCTGCTATCACGCAGGCGAAGCTGCTATCAGCATCTAGAAATCTAGTAAAAAAATTCGCTGATGGCCTTTAAATTGGCACAAATCTAGATAGATTTCGTGACCTACTATTGACAAAAACCTAATTTACAGAACCCAGAATAGAGAGGAATTAACTAATCATAGATATTCACTCAGTAGTCGTATCGTCGCGACCTCTTGACTAACAAAACAATCACACAAAGCTAAAATTATAATCATTAAAATGGTTTTGACAGTTTGTAGCATTAAACACTTTTAGTGCTCTGTTATCGAGTCCTTTCATTGTTGACTCATTATCTACTGATCGTTCAACTCTCCTTGTGATTCACATATAAGACGGAGACAAAGGCCTTTTTGCGTGAGTGTCACTACGCAAAAGATGAAGATCATTTCCCTAATGAGTCTTAACCTTTTTGTTCATACTTAACTTTTTTTTGGGTTACGTTTTTGTTCAATATTCACTGCCTATTTACAAAACACGTTTTTTTATATCTTAATGATTTTCCAATTAAAGTTTCCCGAGCTCATGTGAAATCTTGTGTTTATGATCCTTGTTGCATTATCATTACGTTTAAGGTCAGTTATAATAACCATTTATCCACAAATACGAGCCTGTATTCGCATTCTTATGCATTATGATTTCACTGTATTGCTAAGTGAATCATTTCCGTCTTTATCAAATAACGATATTGTTACTAACTACGTAGTTTATGCAGTTACCAATTGCCACTGTTCGTGCACCCTGCGCGCTCAAATAACGAGGACCATTGTCGGCTTAAGATGACGTCACCTCACCACATATTCATTATTATCAATAAAAGCGTGAATAATCCTCTACTTGGTATTGTAATCTCTCAGGACATACGTACACACTCGTTTATTATCAAAGCATAGCGTGTGTTCTCCTCATTAAACCATATTTCGCTTACAAATGAGCATATCACATAACCGCGTTTTATTTAATGGGACCTATAATTCCGCGTCTGTGGCGGTGTTCCCATGGGGAAAAAACTCGGATTTCTCCGTATTTAAAACCAGAAATGTTCATTAAATACGGATTTACTTACTAAAGGTAAGTAAATCCGTTTAAGTAATGATATACTATAGCACCAACACTGAAAAGTGATATGCTACACTGTTGTTCATAAAGAGTTTGGGCTTTGTACTTTCAAACGTCTTTGGTCCGACATTTTCTGTTAATGTTTCCTCTTAGTTCTTCTTCTAATCGTAACAAAGAACTCGCTATTGTCTACCTGGACACTGTAATAGGTTCCGCTCCCAATATAAAAACTAAGAAAACATTAACAATCCTCTCCAGGTTCATAATCCTGCGAAGATTCTTCGCGTTAGCCGGCACGGTGTTCCTGCTGCGATGCTTCACGATGCTGATCACCTCTCTGTCGGTGCCGGGCTCCCACCTGAAGTGCGAGCCGCGCTCCTACCCGCCCGCGGACGACCTCACGGTGTGGGGGCGCCGCCTCCACCAGGCTTACGACATCTGGAGCGGCGCCGGCATGTCCGTGCGAGGAGTGAGGACGTGTGGCGACTACATGTTCTCCGGACATACAGTAGCGCTGACACTCCTCAACTTCTTTATAACTGAATGTGAGTATCTGTTGTAGTTCTCTAAAAAATCTCCCATTTTACTATTTTTTTTTAATTTATTTATTTCAAGTACCAAAGACTCATTTCAGTTACAAAATCATACGTATACAGGTATTTACTATGAACGTTCTTGGATGATGAAAAAACATGTTGATGGAACGAGCTTTCCCAAATGATGTTTGTTCACTTTTGCTTCGGCGGGTTTATAGGTGACAAGGAACACAGGCGCTTGGAGAGAGCTCCTACAACACATGCACGAAATATCATAAAACCCTTTTATATAATACCAACGAAAGATCATAAAACCCTTTTATATAAAATTCTGGCCGTTTGCAGGTAGGCATATCAAGCAGGTTGAACTGTAGTAGCAGAGTGATGTGGTCTGTAGGGCTCTTTCAAATTTGCAGCCAGCGCGATTGCAGCGCTACTGCCGCGCTATTTTCATCATCATCATCATCATCATTTCAGCCGATACACGTCCACTGTTGGACATAGGCCTCCCCCAAGCGTCGCCACAACGAACGTTCTTGTGCGTCCCGCATCCTTCGGTTTCCCGCAACCTTCACCAGGTCATCGGTCCACCTTGTAGGAGGCCTTCCAACGCTGCGTCTTCCGGTACGCGGTTGCCACTCCAGAACCTTTCGGCCCCAACGGCCATCTGTTCTGCAAGCAATGTGCCTTGCCCATTGCCACTTAAGTTTGGAAATTCTTCGTGCTATGTGGGCAACCTTAGTGCTCCTGCTGATATCTTCATTTTTTATTCGATCACGCAAGGCAACCCCGAGCATAGCTTTTTCCATTGCTCTTTGGGTACGCGCTACTTTGTTATTCCATAATATAAATAAAAAGACGCGCGACTGCACCGCTGTAGCCGCCATCAGTTCAATAACATCATATTCGAACCTAGCGGTAGCAACGCGGCGGCAGCGCTGTAGCCGCGCTGCCAGTGTCACCGTACGGCACCTTGCGGCTAATTTGAAGGCGCCCTTAACGTTATATGAAAATCAGTTGAATCAAATTTTAATAGAATCCCTTATTTTCTTACGATTACGACACAGGAAGTAAAGGACTGGGCTATTCTGAGCGTGCCACACGGAGCGGCACGTGAATGCGTTCTATTTCTAACACGCGTTTAAAACCTTCGTCGTTGAAAATGTTTACTTCTTAATTTTGACAGCGATGGCATTGATTGTATGGTCGGCCTAGCGCCACCACGTTGCGGTGTAAACAAGTTGGCTATTTATAACGGGGCGCTCAACATTCCGAACGCAAATCCTTTCTTCTGAAACACTGCTCTTGGTTGACCTACATGCTCCGAATATGTGTTATTAGAAAACAAAGATATCTTATCAGTCAGCAATATACTTTAATCTTTACATAATACAGATAACCTGTTCTGTAGGCATAAATATATAAGGAAGTTTATAAAATATTGTATGACGCATTTCTTATTCGTGTTATTTATTAATTAAAATGAAGTTGTTTTCATAATGTTGTTAACTTCTGTTTTCTCTAATTGCGTTGTAGTTGTGGTCATAATGTGCTTGCAATTATACCAAACAAGTCGTTAGCTGCGTAGATTTCCACTATCTCGCGAAAACATGACGAGAAAATAACTTGGATTAACTCGATATCAATTGGGCCCCACACGACGAATGTATTAAATTCCGATAAAAAACTTAGTAGATAATTTATCGTTGAATATTTAACGCAAACACTTAATTTTTAAAACATCTCCGTACCTGTAAAAACAAGAACAATATGTAGCATGAAAAAAAAATTACACGGATATTTTTTTAGAACAAATTAAAAAAACAGCCAAAGTAAAATATTTCTTTGGCTGTTTGATTCTTTTACTGTCGCAGTTGCTAACTTGCTAGTCGTAATCAATCAACTGAAACAATGGCAGACAGACAACCTTTAATTCATGAAAACAACAAAACAAAGGAGTCATAATTAAATGACGATAATCTAGACACCTACGAAATCCGAATGTCCGATTGTAGCTTAGGTCAGCAATAGATCTTCGGAAAAACAAAGTAGGTATTTCTAAAGAATGATTTCTTTGTTCTCTTGAAAATTATTTTTGAGGTGGGAAAATCATCAATAACTTCTCCCGCTTTAGGTGGAGCAAAAGGGGGTTTTAGACTTTTATCGACTAAAAGCCACCCGTTTTCCTTCAGTTACTCCAAGAAGATCACAGTGGCTCTTTCGAACAATCGCGTAGTCCTGCAAGCCATCATCGGCGCTACCTTACGGCCCTACCGGACCCCCTCAACTATGCCGGCATTTCTGAGGCGCGCTTTCCGCTACCTTGTTCACTCGCATTACTACTTCGCAGGTGGTGACTGTTTCCCATACTTTCCCGCATCGTACCATCGTACAATAGTCATATCTGGGCATTTCTTTCCACCGAATCCAAAACAGGAATCTCCCGAAACAACCGTGTCCGTCAGGGCTTACGTCAGACGGAAAGTTAAACGCCATGGCATCTTTTTAACCACTCCTTAAAAAGGTGACTTATCGCTGCGATTGTGGTGTGCCCACTGCGACTGTGGCATGGCGTGATAATTCTTGTGGTATCTATTTGTTTTAGTTTTATTCATGCAGTTGAAATCAATTCAATTTCAACATAACGCAACTAAAAAGTAAACTTCGGCCCTTAGACGGTACTTAGTTTTATTTAAATGTATGCGACCTTATGTCCCATTTAATTTGGATCAAGCACTCTTCGATATCGTATATTAATAAACCTGTAGAGAACATAAACTGATAGTTTGTCTCTACCCTGTCCTTTGCTCGTATAAGAAACCCAGTATCAATATCCTGCCTCTTGTCTGCCAGTAAAATAAACACCGCTTACTAATTCGTCTGCCAAGCC
Organism: Mythimna ferrago; assembly: GCA_910589285.2. NCBI lineage: Eukaryota > Metazoa > Arthropoda > Insecta > Lepidoptera > Noctuidae > Mythimna > Mythimna ferrago. Next base: position 20,363,231 of record OU342679.1, read on the forward strand.
TGGTTTCTTTAGGACAGCCCTTTGACCATTTAGATTTATTATATTGTAACTTATAACATTTGTAGTGGTCGTTGATCGGTAACAATTGTAACAAATATTTACAGCCTGATAAGATCATAATAAAACAGGACAAAGAATTTTAAGACTGCTTGGACCACTCTTAAGCTAAAGCTGAAATATCAAATCACCTTTATCTGTTCTTAATCCTCTTGTTATATTATAATAAGGAAAATTGTATTTAAGAATGGTATTTATTTTATTTAAAAAAATGTGAATTAAAGCAAGAGTTGTAAGTCGCTAGATTAGTGCTTATCATTTGTATTATCTTATTTAGAAAAAGGCGGGCTTTATAAAGATTATGATATCACTATTTTGGTGCTGTGAATTTGTGCATTGTTCGGGATATCTCCGAACCTCACGTTGAAATAGTCAATTTATTAGATTTAATGTTTAAATTACAGAAAATATTTAACCCCCTAATGATGAGAACTCTATTCTATTGTTACGTACGTGGGTAATTAAATGCCGATTTACTAACTTTATTCACCACAAACAATAACAAATTAGTCCAGTCAACAATAATCCGAATCGCAATTAACACTAGAGTACCGTTACCGTAGTTCGCTCTTGATCGCAATCGAAATCACAACTGACTCGCTTCCGGTCGGGGGCTCGTATTTATATGCGGAGCCAAGTAAATTCTAGATAATGACATCTCAAGATCGATCCAGAACAATAGCGTCGCTTCGCAGAGCTATAAATCATTTTTATTGCACGATGTACTAAGAGTCACTTTCATGCGAATTTCGACTCTATTGTTAATGGCGGAGAGTACCATTTCCCTTATCGGTAGATACATACCTACTTATTAGTAGTATGTACTTTGTGGATGTTTCGAGATTTTTCTAAGCCCGGCTACGTACCACCATTCTAGATCTTTCGAACAGCAATGCGTTTTAATTATTACGTGCTACTCGTTATTTTCACGGAGATATGGCGTGTTCACGTTTAATGGCGTGTCACTATTAATATTAAAAATGTCAGTGTTTGGATTTTTGATAATTAAACAGTGATGAGTGGATTTGGATGTAAACTGCCACACAGATAGGACATAATAACTGGATTAGGATTTTATTTTATGTCGAGACTTTTTTTTTCTATGTAGAGATTTAGAAACAACTTTTAGGGAAGGGACAAAATAACTATTGTTATTTGTTCGACAGTTTTGTTTGAGATTGCGATTGGCGACATGTTTGACACCAATATGTTGGTTTCATACGGTGCGTTTTGTAGTTCATCGACCTATGAACCGTTGTATTGATCTTGTAGTTAGACCACGGCTCACGAACGTGGGGAACTAGATTTATCACGTAAGCAGCAGTAGATAGGACACATTACTCGCAAAACAGATGGCCGAAGGGGCCGAAAGGTTCTGGAATAGCGACCGCGTACCTACCGGAAGACGCAGAGTTGGGAGGCTTTCCACAACTTGAACCGATGACCTGGTGAGGGTTGCGAGAATCTGATGGATCCGAGTTGCACATGACCGGCTGTTGTGGCGACGCTTGGGGAAGGCCTATGTCTAATAGTAGACGTCTTAGATAACTTGTCTACATTTTATTTTGCGCACAGCCAAAATGGAATAATTGTGTTCCTTATCACTTATAACTTGTCAGCTTTCATATGAAGAGTAAACTGGTATCTTCTGGGCTACGTTCGTTCCATCGCAGACCTCATCTATCGCTTCACACAACAGGCGAGATCGAGGTCAAAAGCTGACCATCGCAAACGACAAAAATACAATTATTATTTCTCTCATATTTTTCAGTTCCCAAATGTTATTTATGAGCCTAAAGCATTTTAGGCTCATAAATACATATAATATGTAGAGACGATTAAATTTTTATTTACACTACGCTCTGAAAGAAAAGAAAAGCTTTTTGAAATTATTCCAACGTTATTCCTTTCGGCACAGTGCCCGCGCTCACCAAACGGATATGTGATAGCAGTATGACACGATCCACAAGTTGCTCTTTACGACAACCATGCCAAAAGTGCGGGTGGCCAATTCTTTATCAAGGCCATACGTTCCAGTATGATATAGTGTTTACGTACCTTCTTCTTTGTGTCACTGGCACGACAGTAAACTTAATTTTTTGTCCCTAAATTTCGTCACTTTCACGGTAACAGATGGCAAAGGACAGGATACAAAGAACTGTGCATTTCGACTCCACATCCACACCCTGCTATTTTTTCGTCAATTCCACCCTTGTTGTTAACACCTCTACGGTCCGGTCTAAGCGTTTTGCCTCGTCGTTTATACCGCGTATATCGAAGGGTTGGAACAATTTGCCTCGATTATAATTTAGGTGTATTAAAAGATAAATTTAATAGGTTTTTAATAAACTAGTGCGATTCTTTATCAACGATTGCATCACTGCTTACTATAAGGTGGGATCGCAGTCAAGCACTGGTTTATACCATTAAAAAAATGTACAATAATGTACCATCAAAGACACTTCCATCTGACCATCGCTAAGTTCATTTTTGCTTGCACTCGAATCGAAAATTTCAAAAGGTTTGGCGCCGCGCCGCAAGATTTTTAAGTGATCAGGCAGTAATGACCGCTATGGTACATACCATCCTACTATGTAACTAATTCTACTTTTTTTCATATTCCAGATACCTCTCGCAACTTATACCTCTTGCACATATTGACATGGGTGATGAACATGTTCGGCATCTTCTTCATCCTCGCGGCGCACGAGCATTACTCTATCGACGTGTTCATCGCGTTCTACATCACTTCCAGGCTCTTCCTGTATTACCACACGTTGTCAAACAATCAAGCTCTCATGCAGAACGACTCCTCCAGGTATATCCTTAACACCTCTTTATAACATACATATTGTCATTGTCTGGGCTATCATTGTTACATTTACATGTTGGTGAAAAAAACCATAATGGACATACATACATGCACTCATGCCTTTTTCTCACAATTAGGGGGTAGACAGAAATTACAAAATGACACTACTAACTACAGCTGCATGATGAAGAAACAAATAAAGGAGTTCGATGTGACTTTATAAAACAAAGGACTACAACGAAAACCTGAAACCGCAACTACTGATTCTAAACATGTCGATTCTCATTCCTCACATGTGCTTATTGCTTCAAATCATATCAAATAAGCAAAAAAATGAGCAAACAACTACTCAGTCATCCCCAGAGAGCTTTGATATTTTCACCACATTTAAAATCATTTTCAGGTGGTATCATTAATATGTGATCAGTATGTATTCCAGAACGCGAATATGGTTCCCGCTGCTGTCGTTCTTCGAGTCGGAAGTGGACGGGATCGTGCCGAACGAGTACGAGGGGCCCGTGACCATCGTGAACAACCTACGCATGTGGTGCGTGCAGCTCATCGCCGACGTGAAGGAGTCCTCGGTCGCCAAGATCGCCGGCTCCAAGCTGCAGGAGGGCGCCGCCATGGGCGAGTACTCCGTAGTCAAACTGGTCGACGGCATCAAACGCAACCTCAGCATGGTCGAAGAATACAAAACCTCACGCCAAAGACTAGTGACACTAGACAAAAACATACAAGCCTGCCTCCTCGACGAACGCCCCGACGTAGAACTGCGACATAGAAACATAGCCGACTTCCCCGGAGATGCCCTCCTCAAGGATTTCAGTAATCCACCCTCTCCAGTTATGAAAAAAAATATATGAACGAACTGAAAGTTCATTTAATAGAGGCTGTTTATAGAGATACTTCATTGTAGATTTATTGCAATGAAATTATTAGATACCTGAATGTTTACATTTCCATTATAGATTTTATATCATGTTATTCCATATTATTTATTTTACTATGATAAGTTAAACGTAGAATAAATTATTAAGAAAATTTATTTGCTCAAAGTACTAATCTTGAATAAATAACATTTTCGCTTGTACTTTTTGTTATTCTCCTTTGTGTCGGAGTTCGGCGACCAGAAGCAGCATGATACGACAAGCTATTATGAAAATACATGTTGCTTATGTGATAACCTGTTCATCAGAACGTATACGTTCTTCAATGAGAACGAAATAGTGCGGTACGTAGGCGTGAAGAGTGATGTCCAATGTTCACATAACAGTACTTTGTTGACTTGCTTTACCTATGTACCGCAACTATAGCAGAAATAAATAAACAATAGTTACGAAACTTTTTACCCAACTATGTTTGGGTCGGTTTCCAGTCCAACCGGATGTAGCTGCATACCAGCATTTTACATGTCGCAACTGCCTTCACAGCAAATTAACTAACTCGCTATGATACCTTAGCGAGACTTAGAAATTCGGACTTCCTGATCTAATTATTCGTTACAACTGACAAAGATCTGCGAAAGACCGCCGGGAACAACAGCGTCACGTACTTTCCGAGGCACGGAGGAGTTGGCAATTGTTCCTGTGTAGCTACACTGCTGTTATTCTGTTTTACGTGTTGCCACTACAAAGCGAGTCGGGGCGTTCGATGATGGAGAATATGAAATAATTAGGTACAGTATACAGTACGAAAATCATAGGTTTTCGTTTAAGTATTCACACAGAAATCCGTATAACTTTGTAAAGATAAGCAGAAAGGCTTCGTAAATAAGAATAACCAGAGCAATAGAAATGAGCTTGAAAAAAAAAATAGTCACTAACAGGTGTCTGAAAGGCCAAGCCGCAATTGAAAATGAATTCTTCAATTTTGATAACAGCTTCGTTTGGTGTCCTTTTCTACGTACCAAAACACAGCAACAGTAAGACCACCAAAACAGATTCAATTCTTTGTTTAATTTCAATGTTAGGAGAACTCAAATAATTTAATGATTAATTTATTGTCCCGCATAAAAAAAAGAAAGAACAAAGAAAAGGAAATATACAAACAGAGAACACAGAAGTGGCAATGGGCCCCAAACAAGGCAAAGCTTGTACGTATATTGGTAACACAAAAATCATTAAAGTTCAGTGTGAATTTGAAATATATGAGTATGGTAGGTACTTAAAGAAAGGAATTATTAAATGGACCACTGTCAGCAACGCAATGGCGTTATATCCTACTGGCGCGCCAGTAGAATATTTTCCAACTAAGATTTGATTCTAGGACGTGATGGTGCGGAGAGTATTCCAAATATTTCGTTTTCTTTATCATAAAGCCCTTGCAAGCTATCTTTTATCATTATAGATATTCCCAAAGTGCTAACTAATATGGGGTCAAACAGTACCAAACCTTAATATTTATTAAAACAGGTGAAGTATCACACCAATATGAACTTATCCTTAGTCACTCGAGATGTGACAAGAAGATATGAAATCGTGATTAGATATTATAAAGTGGAAAAAGAAAAAAAAGATTAGATATTTATAGATTCAGTACCTACCATACAGTTCACTTAGGTCTTAATACTTGACATTTCATGAAGTGCTGCCAAGTTCACTCGGTCGGGATCTCTTACATACAACTCTCTGTCCTGTAGGTCCTTGCAGAAATCGAAGGCGCGATTCGTAGCTCGGCACCGCGCAGTCAAACGAGGCTTCTACTACAAGACTACTGGAGACTGGTGGGTGAGCTGTCATAAAAAAACATTACCCGCCTTTTGGTTTCCGCTGCAATCGGGTAAGGTAAAAGTGCGAAAGAGCAGTTTCGCCGATGTCGAATGGACTACTAATGGTAATGATTCTACTGAATACCCTACTAATTAGTACCTACCTATGTTCGTAAGTGCGGTAACTATAGTTAGCGACCTGTCTGTCGTCGCTTGTTAATTTATATAGACTGATTATATTACCTCATGGAATGCATACCAATGGATAAGTTTGCAGGATCTATTGTATGTATCGTCACTAACAGTAAAAGAGTGAAATAGAGAAAAAAAAAATTAGACTGTAGTTGTTCTTTTTTTCAAATTGTGTAATTGAATCTCTGAAGTGACTAGTTCCATGCATTGAACAGACTGTTTTATAGCGAACTTTGGGCTGCCTGCCACCTACGTCCTACGATACCGTGGAAATGGCAGTATTTTGGGCCAATATAATGTAAATGAATGTCGTGCCCGCGACACGCAAAAGAACCGTTTCATCATTTTCTCATTAGCTGTGGATTAGCTCATAAAGCAAACTACCTCCTACGCACAGGGTGTGCTTAAATGTGCAGGGTGTGATTGTTGCGACCGCTCACACACCCTGTGGTGGCAGGGCGCGGGCGTAATTTAATCTTCGTAATGAACTTATTAACTTAGATTTATGTGTAGAATATTTTGTAGGTATGTACATACCTAACTTGTACGTAACGTAACACAGTAGATATTTGTCGAGGGCCTTTGTTCACCTTACTCGTATTTTTCGCGTTTCTTATGAACATAAAATACATAAATAATCACGAATACATACCTGCAAAACTAGTGACTGCGAACGCCCTTAATCTTCTGTTTGTAACAAGAGTAATCGCGTGGTATTTGAGTATATGACTCACATGCATTGGGCACAGCTAAACAAAAAAAAAATGCCTTGACGAAGTACTAGCGCCTAATCGAGCAACGCTAACGTGATAAGGAGTGGGTCGCAGAACTCACCTATCGATAGCTTAGAGTGAAAACCTCGCATATGCAATTTTATGTCATTTTATTTTATTAAATTTCCGAAAAGAAAACGCAAAAATTTTGATTTGATAGATGCTTTTAGCGCCATCTACGATATTGCATGCATATCTTGCTCTAGTCAGCTTGGTGTGATCACCTCGCGACGGCGCGGCAAAAAAAGCGGAAAATAATTAAAAACAATAGAAACAAGCGTTTAAAATAAACCAATAGTTTTAAATATTTGAATGAAACATGTATAGGCACATTAAAATTGCATGATAATAAAGGTCTAATTTGGTTTTTTGCGCCTCCTGAAAAGTTACTTAATTAACAGTTACGAGGTATTCACTCTAAACCATCGCTATACTTTTGTGACATGCAGTGATTTTGAAAGTGCAAGTTTTAACATCATCTCCGACCTTGACTGCTGCAGTGAAAGAACGAATCATCTAGAATTGTAAAAAAAATGCATGTTTATCCATTAAAATACTAGATCAAATGAAGAAATTATACTAATTGTAACCTACATACTTCACCACCGTGAAACATTATTGCTTTGTTTTGTTGCACATTATTGTAAAGTAAACAAGGCAAGAGATAAATAAAATAAGTGTTTCGTTCGTATTTTATATAATTAATATGAAAAATTGTTAAAAAAAACTGTCTTTAATTAAAATTAATAAAATGATGAATAACTTTTGTCATGAGTAGAGTAATTTATTACAACCAAAAGCAGTGCATTTTCGTAGAGAATAATCAATTATGCAATTACAGTGTAAATAATGAATGTAAATAAATAATACTATATTTCATGGCAGTCTAGTCGAAGTAATGGCTTTTTAATTTTGCATCGAGCAAGACGATTAATAGCAGAAAAGATCATTCTCGTGACTTACTTACTTTCTCTTATAAAAATCATAATAAAAAATTAATTTAAAAAAAATATTCCATTGTAAAAATACACAAAAGAATATTGAAATAGAATAGCAAATTGTAAATAAAAAATTAATACTTTAAAAATAATACAAAGCTTTTATGGATAATAAAATTGTTAAATAGAAATCTTATTCTAGAACTTCATAGAAAAAATTTGATTATTTTTATCATATCTCTAATGATTTTATGATAATAGGCCACATTGTATATGAAAACATAATTATACATCGCCACATAACATGATTCTCAATAACTACTTCTTTGCATTATATACAATGACTATATCAAAGAAGTGATGATGATGATGCATTATAAATAACAGAACTTAATGAATAGTGCTTGCTTAGTGCTAATAGGGATTTGAGCCGAAAAGCAAGTAAATGTTCAGTCCATTATTCAGCTGCAGCAACCTGCTCGCTCTCGATCAGAGCCTCGGATGGGTTATCTTTCTTAACTTCAGCAGTCTCTGTTGGCTCATCAGCGGGCGCTTCTTTTTCTGCAGAATGCTCGCGTGAACTAACAGTACCATTTTCATTAACTTCGTCCTTCGCTGGAGAGTTTTCTTTCGAAGCCTGTTTGGCTTCTACTTCAGTTTCTTTTTCAGGAGACTGAGCTTTACCCTCTGGTGTGCCTTCTTTTTCTACAGATTTTTGTCTTTCTGCTTCCTTTTCTGGAGATTTCTCTTTTGAATCACCATCAGCACCATCATTTACATCCTTAGCAGGAGTGCCTTCTTTAGATACCGCAGCACTTGCGTCTCTTGTGGGTGATGCCTCTTTAGCAGGGCTGCCCTCTTTAGCAGGACTGCCTTCTTTAGCAGGACTGCCTTCTTTAGCAGGACTGCCTTCTTTAGCAGGGCTGCCCTCTTTAGCTGGGCTACCCTCTTTAGTTGGGCTGCCCTCTTTAGCAGGGCTACCCTCTTTCTCTGGTGATTTCTCTTTGTCATCAGCATTAGTGTCAGCTGTCTCTACTTTCTCTTCTGTGCTTTCCTCAGTTTCTTTGTTTTCAGCCTCAACATCGCCATTGACAGGCTTTTCCTTAAAAATTAAAATAAGGAATAACAATTCTCATAAATCATAGTTACTGAAAATAGAATGAACAGGATAATCAAAATTATACTATTTAAATGAGGTTTTTGACATTACAATAAGGAAAAAACTTTATCTATTTATTTTTAATATATTATTGAAGAGCACCAATTTGTTTTCAAGAAAAATGTGTCACAATACCTGTTCATTTTCAACTAGAGGTGGTTCCTCAGGGGGTGCTTCCATCTTCAAGAACTGTTCCAAAGTGTCCACTTCATTTGCAAGGTCGAACTGATCATAATCCTGAAATTCATAAAGAATGCTGCTAGGACTATTTGTTTACAAATTTTTAACCAAACAAACCTTGCTTGCTTTCACAAAGTGTATGCGAAAAGAAATGAAATTGCCAACAGACGAGTAATTCACAAACAAACCGACAAACAGTACCTACACAAGCAAGTAACAAAGAAACAAAATACAAACAGATGGCAACATACCAAAAATACCAAGTCATCTATGTTCTTTTATTTTGTGAAATAGTATTGCTATTAATTTAAATGACCAATATAAACATACCCCACAGTACTCGTCATCGTTGAAAACCTGCGGCGGCAGCGGGGACCGCGGGTTGGGGTCGCTTACTGTCCCGCCGTTCGATTTCGAGTTGTTTTGCATAAATTCTTTATCAGGTTCCTTTCCTGGTTCCGTTATGTCAATGACATCATATTTTATGCTTTTGGAATCTAGTATCATCATAACACGTTGCTGCCGCTTCTTCACCTAAAAAGTACCATATCTCACGTAATCAAAAACAATAATTACATGAATCAGCTTTGGAAAAAGTCGAGAAAATCACCCGGCCGTCCCAGGAATTTTCTAATATTAAACATACCTCTTTGTTTCCAGAAATACCACTGATATACACTTTGACAACCATAATGAAAACTTTCGATTCAAACTATAACAAAGGTAAATAACAATCGCTACAAAATATTATACGAGAAAAATAGGCTTGGCCATTAGACAATCTGTTTTAATAATAATAATTATAGGAATGGATGACAGTTGTAGGTATGGCCAATGTACGGATTTAAATTCTACCATTTCTTCTATTTCACATTGACCTTCCAAATCCAATAACACCAAGTACTCGTTCCATTCCCGCCTCGTGCCATTTAACAATTGTAAATTACTTCACAACTATATCAAGATCAGTACAGCTGTTTTAACAAACTTTAAAACTCAACATTTTTAGAGAATTGAGTTGGGCTGCTGAGGTAGTCGAAACGTCACATATAGTCATAATACGGCATTTATAGTCGTATTCGAATAAACCATAATAACATTACAGTCACCGGTAGCTACTACGATTTAGGCCATTTACTAGATATAATATCGTTGACAGCTATTTATAATGTTACATTAAAACATACTATTTTATACATTCACTGAAAATGGATCTTTTTAATACCTATTCAAAGTATCATATATGGGCTTCCAGTGATGATTATCTACTATAACATGTAATTATTCTAAACCCGGCAACATTGGATTACGTTTCGTTTTACGATAAAGTACTGTCAAAATCCAAGTGCGCCAGATTTGAATAAGAAAAAGTTGAATGCATTCTTTTTTTCTATCACGATTTGTTCTAAATCCAATCTCATAACTTACCCCCTGTAGAGTCTGTCTAATAAGTTAAACGACTTGTGTTAATTATTAGGATTTAATGAAATCTGATGTAGTCAACACGGGTTCAATAATCAAGGTTGATTATGAGATAGAGATCATTGTTTATTAACAGAAGAACCTTATAAAAAGTACTGAATATAAGTATTTTTTAAATGATTAAATATTATACAAAATTCCCAAGTCGGTTGACTTATTAGACAGACTATATGCCATTAAATTCTGATTTGGGATTTCTTACAAATACTGGTTTCTTAACCGACTTCAAAAGGAGAAGAGGTTCTCAATTCTTTAGTATCTGCATAATTTGGATCGAACAGTACGACTAGAAAACCTCCAGGTTTAATAATTCAAGTGCGCAGTTACAGTCGAAGCCTACTGGGACGGTCGAAGCCTACTAGGGCCATGGGTTAAGCGAAAATGAAAAGTGGGAAATCTAATGACATCTAGATTTCCCACTTTTCATCATCTAATAACATCTCCCGCCTTTCGTATGAGACTTTTACTGACGAAAACCCATTCCTGTTCCTTCTTTGCCTTCGTTCCAGGGACCCTGCTGGGTTCCTACGGTTTGCTGACTTCTCCTTAAGGCGCGCGTGGATAACGACGCGCTGTCGACAACTTGGGCTCAGCCCGGACGGTTACCGGACGGACGGAGGGCGAGCTACCCATCGTTCGCCGTCCATGAGCCCGCGCCTACGGTGGCCGGAATCGGGAACCGGCGTCAGGGCCGGTTCCTCGCGCTTGCGGCCGTTTCCTTTTACCGCAGAAGGAAGCGGCCACCCGCCACTCCTACTCGCTCCGAACCAGGGCCTGTACCAAGGCCTGGCGCGAGAGATCGCTGCCGCCGATCATCCCTAGGAGCACACGGCGATGCTCTGCCCAGGTGAGAACACCTCTACTGTATGCTCCACCGTGTCCCCTGGCGGTCCACACAATGGTGTCACCCTTCCACTGCAGTCGCTGTCGCCATTCCACCATGAAACCCCGAGACCCTGGAACGCAAGGCAAGGATCAAAGATGAAACACGAGTGGGTTTTATCAGTAAGTCTGGCACGCCCTCCCGCTCCGCCCAAGAGCGAAAGAAGGCAAGGGTTGATTTCCCACCTTAAAAAAAAAGCGCGCAGTTCGATCTATCTGCAACGTTGGTTGCACTTCTTGGGCGTTTTCTTTTGTTTTATATTAAAGCCTGATGCAATTTTGATGTTTAGAAATGTTTCCAAGAATTTTAAAATGCATTGCAAGCAATCTTAAATTTGAACTTTCATATAATATGGTATTTTTATTCGACAGCGCGAAAACAAAAACGTGGTTTTATTATAGATTTTAAGATGTGACTATTGGATTTGAAACTCCAGTTATTGACAATTACAAGTCATAATGATTTAGTGGTAAACAGCTTTATACTAGCGTAAGTTTGTCAACCATTATAATATTAGGATAGGTTGGAATTTTGGGTCATTATGACATGACATCAGCTTCATACAGAATATTGATATTCAGCCGCGCTTGCCAAAACTAGAGGCAGACTTTGAAGTAACTAGAAAAAAAACTGAGAAGACAGTAGTTGTTTTACCCGAACAGATCAAGACAGGAAAATAATACAACATTTATTTTAAATAAAATGTAATACGTTTTTTATAGTACATAGGCATATTGTCATTATATGTAAATAAAATAAAAATATAAAACGCGGCAAATCATTAAAACGCGACAAGAGCAGGCGTGGAATGTTCATACATAATAAAAGTTTTATATAATATTATAAACAAGAAATATAATAAAATCACATGGCTCAATGAATGCACAGAAAATAACATATATTCTAGTATCTATTTATAATACATGAGATTGAAAGAAGTCGGTTAAAAATGAGAGTTTGTTCTTAGTTGTAGACATTATATATTATTAAGAACAAAAGACGCTCGGCAGTTACCCGTCGCCGAGTGAAATGCAGCGGCATTAGAAACGGTCTATCTATCAATTTAAGATCACGTGCATGTCAATGACTTGACTGCAGTCTAGCGAGACACTATTAAATCTATGAGCCATTACATAACTCTATTGTAAAAACATTACGAGACGCTGACACGGCTCCGAACGTGTGCATGCGTGACATGACGAGCTACAACTACACAACAACAGATCCAACTCATTTTCATACCGATACAATGAATTAGCGCCATAATATAATGTGTATCAATTGATTGACGACTTGATGAAATTGACAACAGTTCAACGTCCGTACTAAGTAAATGATAAATGTAAAATATTTATTTAAAGGTGTTATTCTAAATTTAATAGTTTATCTAGTCGCGTGTAGGCACGCACACAGTTATATACGAGTATATTGTGCGGAAATATTGTTGGCAGAAGGCCAGATCACTAGACAGTTGTCAGTTAGTCTTTACGCTCAGCGAGCCGTGTTGATATGTATTATAATTATACTCACCATGGACCGTTCGACGTATTAAATGTCGTAGAGGATTTTATATCTACTTAAAATATCGGTTAAAAAGATATATCTTTACTTGAATACAACACGTTAACTTTTAACATCTTATTCTTAAGAGCTCTCCTTTAGTATTATTTTAAATCTCATGGCTATCCCGCTTGTCAATTAACATACACACGTAGAAGCTAAATAGGAATGTATAAAATGGAATAAACTATAGTTTTTATTTATCAGTCGACACATTGATTTTTTCTTTCATTTTTTCTAATATTTTTACATAGAATATTTTTTTTTTTCAAATATATTAAAATATATAATCAAAATCTAATACAATATATTATGTACACAAAATGTTACAAAAATAAAAAATAAACAACGAAAATAAATTGCAATAAATCAGGTAGACGCACCTAACGTGAGATAATTAAAATTATCTAAATTCTTAAACGTATAACTTTAATTCTAAATAGTACATAGAGACTGTTATTGCCTGCTGACGGACGAGACATAGTTTTATTTGAGAAAGAAAAGGTCGAAATGTGCTCCGATCAAACGTGTGAGATAGTATCAGCTGACGCATTCCGCCGTCCTCATTATTCACGTTGGACCCGATTTCAGTTTAGTAAATCTATACTTGTTGGCAACCTGACAATATTTAATTTGTGATTAGTTCGCGTTTAGTAAATGTGAGGAATACACGTTCGTCAGTCGGGTGTTAATAAATCATCCATCAATTTTTCGTTGGCAATAACAGTTTTGTGCATTACACGTAAAATATAAGTTTTTTTTGGACTTATTTAAGTTTCTAGATGGTATAATAAATAAAATTTTAAAGCCCGAACAAATTTAATTGAAACAAGGAAATAAACAATCATGTATGGTCAATAAATAGGTGAACTTTCAGCTCCGTATAATGGCAATGATTCACACTCACAAGGTATGAATGCTCGTGATTGGAGATCTAGTCAGTCGGCTAATCGACTCGTCTCATGATCACTATCATTATGGACACACAAAAGCGACTGAGCGCAATCCTACGCGTAAACTACTCTTATTTGTATCGTACAAGAAATGAAAAATAAGCACTTAAAATCGGGTATCACTTCGGCGTAAAAGAAGGAATACTGATTAATCTAAATTCGGTAGGCCATTACACGCACGCAGAGTGAGATCGAATAATACTAAGTACGTCGATCGACGCCCAGCGCTGTCAACACAAGTACTAGCAGGTGCCGCTGGGTGGCAGGGCCGGGCGCGTCTCGTGGCGTGTGGAGCGTGGCGTGTGCAGCGCTCACACGGGCGTGCCGAAGTCGGGGTCGCCGTCGCCGGCCAGCAGGCGCGGGAAGGCGGCGCGCGCCACGTCGCCGTTCGTCAGCGCCGCGCCCTCCGTCACCCTCCGCGCGGACCCTATCCTGTGTACCGAACCAAACTGTCATTCATACACATTCAATACATTCGTGAACCGTCTCTTACGGCCCGTTCACGACCTTGTCGCTGTGAGCGGTAGTAAAGCACGGGGCGGCGAGCGGTAAGATCAAAAGTATGAAAATGTTTGAAGCACGCCACAGGACGCCGCACATAGCGCCCCGTGCCCGTTTACAGATGCCGCCCCGTTCGCCGCGAAGTCGTGACCAGGCCGTTATGAGCGAGTATTAGGGCTGAGTTTCAAGGCTCTGGCGACAGGAACCAAAACACATTTACATCCTAAGAATGATAAACGTGGTCATCAAGAAACGTAGGCGGAAGTTGGATTAGTAGACATACGTCCATTGATATAGGTAGCACATATTACTACACTAAAAGCATATCTTAACGTTGGCAACGTTTAAGCGCATAATTAATGTAGATTATGATAATCCGTCATAATTAATCATTAATATTTTATTTGGATCCAAAGCTTCATAAATCGCTCTATCACTCCCGTACTACCTTCTTGTAATAAATTAAATGGTCACATTTATGTCGTCGTGCGGTTGAGATGGTTCTGCGGTCACCAACCCGCATGTTGCTATAATAACAGTTACTAAGGGCGGAAATAACTACATATGGTTTATCGATTAAAAAGGATCTTTAAAATAAGTATTATGAGATATTTATAGCCTGATCGAATACGGAATAACAAGCTGGGCTCCAAAACAGACACAATAGAAGTATGTAAAAAGGCTTCAAGGCTGAAATGGGATTGGGTGGGTTACGTCAGCCGCATGCACATTAAGTAATGGGTTCCTGCAGATGCAAATCGTTGAGCCCAGTCCAGAAAGAAGTGGCGAAATGCTTTAGGTACACACCACGAAGACTGGTACGAGATGGTGCGGGACAAGTATGTCTGGAAGGACTTGGGCCATTGCCCATCAGTGAGACTATTACAGATAGCAAAAAATATCAAAGTCAGTCTTGTGTTCTTTTTCTCAATCAGGATGGTTTAGAAAGATCTAAATGAAAAACAATGCTGTACCTATATTAGTCTGCATTAGTGTTGCACCGATTATTACTGCATTTGGTAACAACAAGCCTTTGTAATGGCTTGACTAATTTGACTGTCTTTGCTGCTATTTGTCTCTCAAGACATTACCCATAAATCTTCTCTTTTGACCAAATGGCAGACGATCATTATAAATACAAAGGTCTTAATGAACAAATGGTAATTTTTTTTCAGGGTGAAAAATATAGAAATATTTATAAATATAGAATTTTTAATAGAGCAAAGTGATACAAAGGCTAAAAAAGAACCTGAACTTGATTTTATTTTCAGACATGGCTCTATTTTAGCCAGGTATTGAAACTGCCGTCTAAAATACTACTCTGAATATGATTTTTCTGGTGTTTTATCTTTGCATAAAATTCAATAAAGTTCCGACCGTATTTGTTTGTCTGTTCGCGATAAACTCATAAAATACCGGACGGATTTTAATGCGGTTTCCAATAATCGATAGCATCATAAGAAGGTATAGATGTTATAATACGTGCGTACTGTAGTAAACAAGTACCAAGAATTTCAAAAATCTCTAACACGCGAGCAAAGCTAGGGTGGGTGCTAGTCTAGTAGAAAATAATACCGTACTTCCTGTACGGTATTATTTTATAGTTGGCATATTACCTAAATCCTTTGGATTCTCTTCTGAGGGGTTTGACGTCACCGTTGGGCTTGCTGATGGGCTTCGTATTCGTGTCCTTAGAGTCGATGTCGATGAGAGGCGGTAAAGCAATCTGCGGCGCTGGCGGCGGCACCGGTGCCAGCGGCGAGTCGGGCACTGGCGAACACATTGCGGAGTTAGCTTAGCTGAACAGTGCAGTAATCTGATACACACGATGGTAATCTGAGGCAACGACGCTTACGACCCAGCCGCCGCCGCCGGGATTCAGATCCCGATTTCCGACCACCGCAGCCGCGGGCTTGCAGACGGCGAGCAATAATCGTCCGCACCGAGCCTAAGTCGACGACGGCGCGTACTGTTCCCGCACGCCTCAAGGAGTTAACCGAACCGTAGGGGGTCTAGCAGGGTCGGAGCCTACTGTACTATACTTGTATGAAAGGCAAAGAAGGAATGGGGGTGGGTTTTTTAGTCAGTAAAAGTCTGACACTATCTCCCGCTCCGCCCAAGGGCGGAGGCTGTCATTGGATGGTTTTTACCCACAAAAAAAAAATAGTGTGATTATAAAGATATTTAATAAATTACTACCCATTTTTACAAAGTAAACAAATGATTTTAATTATTTAATAACTTACCTTTGATGATTAAACACTAAAAATAAAAATTTAAATTCGATTACTGTACAAGTTTTATTTACCATCTTTAACGGATACGATGCCAACAAAAATATTTAAAAACTAAACTTATAGATCAGACGTACGACCTACCTCCATCAGACAAAGGCAGAATTTCGCAGGGCGCTTCCGCGAGAGGTTCATCAGAGGAGGGAGCTTCTAGTTCCACGGGTCTGTATGCGCCCTTAGTGCGCCAGTCCTACAACAAATCATTACAAAATGTAGTCTATGCCACTACCATACCATACCAATTATGATTTCAACGGTTAATGTGACAATTATTTTAATTTACAGTATACGTACAATCAACCACGCTTCTTGAACTACGAAATTCGCTCTTTTTACTACAAAATAAAGGACGCTGCCAATGATAAATTGTGGCGGTCGACGTTACTGTAGTATGATAACTAATAATATACATATTATGCAGTACAGCGCAATCTCTACACGGCATCACTGGCTACGCTCCAGCTGATTCTACTGTGACATACGTTAGCCAAGGTCGTCCCCGATGTAAACATGGGGACTATCGTGGTATTGTTACTAAGGAAACCTTCGCATTTGGTATTTGAGTTGTATAAATAGGACGTTAACGCTGCGTCATCGCTGCGTTTAACGAAGTTTCCATATAATCGCGTTTACGCAACGCTTGCACAGCGTTTACACAACGTTAACGCTCATTCTGAACACATTCAGTGCAAAGATTTCAACTAGCCAAAACAACCAAAAACTTGGTAGGTACATACCACGACGTGCGAGGTTTCTAAACAGCTCTCTGTCTAGAAGAAATGAAATTTAAAATATCATAATATTTGACATTTTTTTGCCAATTGCTGACAGAAAGCACTTCAGAAAGTTGCTAGAACTGCATATTTTGTACAAAATGTAAAAAGCAACCTTATAAGTTTTGTGGACTTTGTTTGAAAATGCGATTTTATTCCATATCTTCGATTCTTTTGAATATTCAATTGAGCTGTATTGTCCACCAGAGTGCCAAAGCGTGAGTACGCTTGTTTAAACCAACAATATTTAGCAAAGCGTGAGGATCGTACCTGTGCTATAGCTTAAACTGGACAGTGCAGTATTTTTAAGTTTCTGTGCGGAGCTTTTTTTTTCGTAATAGATTCTGTGCAAGAGATAACTTTTCAATATGACATCATTTGAATTCTGAATTCGAGTTAGAACAACAAACAGACCAGCCAATCCTGGCCTAAGTTAAAGGTTGATATTGGTACAGACTCTATAAAATTCGCCATTGTTGTTCTTGTGAGCGTAGGTAACCGTAACTCGGCGCCACTGTTAAATAAAACACGGCCTTCGGTATTGACGCTGTTTAATGCACTAACAAGTATAACGTGCGACACGCAGGGCGCAGACCTATATATTATATCTATAACTTACCTAACACAGGTCAAAATTACATTGCAATTCATACTATTTCTTCAGTCATTTAAAATAAACAGATCTAAAGTCGATACTTGAGCTGGTGGTGGTGGATTAAAATTATCTCCAATTAAAACTAAGTATAGTGCATATTATAACGCGGGTGTCGTGTACAAGCAGCTAGGTGTATTGTACCTGAGGTTTGCGTTTCTTCTTGAGCGCGGTGGGGCGCGCGTGCACGGGCGTGGACGCGGCGGACTCGCCGGACGACACCTCGCGCGCCGCTCGCACGCCCCGCACGCCGCGCCCGCCCAGCGCGCTGCCCGACCACTACACACCACGCCACACATTGTAACACCCATTATACGTAAAATATTGGCTCTATGAAATTGCCACTTTATAATACTGCACACTCTGAATTATGACAATCAAAATCTTCAGATTGACTTGACTTTCTAAGTTCAAATAAGTAACGGCTGGGTTTTATTAAAATTTAATATTCATGGAATAGCTCATAACCGAATAGAATTTGGAAGTTGTTGCCAAAATAACTTTTATTCAGCTCAAAAATATATCGACGATGTAACAAACATAGCTATTGGACGGTGGGCTCAGGATGTGATCATCCTTTAAGGTGGAGCAAAAAGAACTTTAGCCTAACGTGTTGATTCAATCAAGAACATGAGGATCGATTGGCATCATGTAAACTGAAAGTGTTGATAGAGGATGCCTCTTGTTGACTGAGCATTTTATTTTTCTACTAAGCCATTGTAGTTGGCTACTCCAAAAGTTAAAGATTGCCATAAGTATATTGTCTTTATCGTCCCATCTTACATTCCTCCTGCATTTTTTCCAACGCAAAGAGCTATGCTTGGAGTTTCTATGAATGAAGATGTTACCGACACAACTCGAAAAATCGCCCACTTAAGTGGCAGTGGGCAAGCCACATTGCAGATCGATGTCGATGGGGCTGAAAGGTTCTGGCGTGGCGACGACACACCGGAAGAAGCAGCATTGGTAGAACTCCCATAAGGTGGACCGAACATCTGGTGAGGGTCGCGGGAATTCGATGGATGCGAGACGCACAGGACAGGTCGTTGTGGTAGCACATGGGGAGGGCTATGTCCAACAGTGGTCTTTTTTTGGCTGAAATGATGATGATGAAGATTTAGATGTAAAGTATGTGATGTAAATTACCTCAAGCCTGGCCTCGATCTTGATGGAGTCGTCGTCCATGTCGAGTATGTTGAGGTTGTTGTTGATGTTGTTGTAGTCGGGGTAGGTGGCGGGCGGCGGCGCCACGCGGTACGGCTCCGACTCGCACTCGCTGTGCGACCCCGCCTCCGATGTGCGTCTGCGGGTACACCACTACAATTACTACATGACTAATTTTCCATGTGTAAGCACTACTTGACTCATTTTTTTGTTTGTATCAAAAAGTAACTTGATCCAAAATAGCAAATTGAAAGTTTTCAAATTTGCTCAATATTAATCAGTTAGAAACCTTTCAAACATGGTGGAAGGGGAAATAAAATAATAACGTGAAATAACAGTACAAGGCTGCACATACTGAAATGTGACGTCACCGCCATTAGATTACGTAGGTGTGCTCAAAAGAGATAGTTATTCCCACAACGCCTCCACTCTTCCTCAAACCAATAATAGGCTAGTTGACTCTTTTTCAAAGTAGGTCTTAAATAATAAATAATTGGTCTATTTGATAAAAAAAAATACTACCACATTTTTTTGGGACCTAGAAAACCCCAAAACTTTATTTTAAAAGTTTACTTTTTATAAACAGGCGAAAAACGCCGTCCGCCATATTATTCTAAAGATTATCTGTGCTGTGACGTCATACGGCTTGAAAACAATCTTTTGACATTTAACGAGTATTTATTGTTGTTGAAACTGCTAAGTTTTTATTAAAAACTATGATTTCCCCTAGCTTACACGATAAGTATAGTAATTACCATTATTGTATTGTACGAGAATGTAAAAACACATCAATAAAGACCCCAGGAAAGTTATGGATTAGAGTACCCAGTGAAATAAACATGCGTAACACCTGGCTAAAACTTGCTAAAAGGGATCCTGATTCATTATCGGCTGAAACTAAAATGTATTTTTGCGAAGATCACTTTGACGTAAGTACTTACTTAAAATATATTCAGTCTCTACAGACAATAAGTTTAAAAATACAAGTTTTAAGGTTATGTACCAAATCAATGAACAAAATAAAAAATTTGTGTTATTTACCTTTCAGTTAGAAAATGATATGGAAAATTACATGCAATATAAAATAATGGGATCAGTTAAAAGGATTCGAATGAAGCCCAATTGCATACCATCCAAATTTGACTGCCAAACTGATAGAAAACGCAAACTTACTCCAACACCAGATGAACATGCAATGCAACAGTATGCTTCCAAAAAAACAATAGTAATGCCTGTATCGGAAGATAAAGAAATTTATTCTACGGAAATGTCAACATCTTCTTTTCATCAAGGTAATACATAGTATAAAATAATAAAACAATAAAAAGCTCTTTGCAAGTGGATTATAAAATTAGTTTACTCAACTGTATTCATTGTTTACAGAGTTACTCAGTAAGGAGGATGCCATACCTTCATGTACTTATCGTGAGAAGAAGTTCCATGACAAGGCAGTGCAAGTAGTACAGCATAATATTCAGTTCTGTGATCAAGCAGTACAAGTTCAACCATTATATGAACATGTATCTTGTCAAGTGGTACAACATCACGCTCACAAAGTAATTCAAGCACATGTTGCAAAACATTATAGAAGTAAACGGGTGCAGTTCAGTGCGGCTGTGAAAGATGCTGTAACATCACCATTACAACTGTTTGCTCACCAATCAACGTCAACATCTCCTAATAAGCCATCTGTGTCTGGTCAATCATCAAGAAGAAAACTAATTTTTACTGAGGAGAAATATGACAGTGATGTATCTTATACATTATCTCAAGAAGGATCATCCTTTGACTCATCTCCATCGAAACCATCAAGTCAAACTACTGAAGACAGTTCACGGGAAAAGAATATAAAAGACCAGAAATTAAATTTAAAGAGTACCCTATCTAAAATAAAGCAAAACCCTAGAATGTACATTGGGATACCAGCAGAGCTTTATTTTATAATAAGTATTATTTCAAAACGCACCAAACTATCAGAGAATCATATTTTATTGTGTTTAATGAAAATAAGATTAAATAGAACCTTTTCTCAGTTAGCAGATGATTTTGATATATCACTGTCTCAAGCAAGTAAAATATTTTACAGTAAAATGCCTCAAATGGTTAATGTACTTTTACCTCTTGTAAGAACATTCACTAAAAGCACAATTAAAAAGAACTTGCCCATAGCCTTTCGCCATAAATATAATATGGTAAATTGTATCATAGATTGTTTAGAAATTGAGATTCAAAAGCCAAAAAAGGCTATTCATCAGGCACTGACTTGGTCTGAATATAAAAAAGCAAATACCTATAAATACCTCATATCATGTACACCTGATGGTTTAGTCAGCTTTGTGTCTAATGGATATGGCGGCAGAATCAGTGATATTAATCTACTTGAACACTGTAAATTTCTCGATAGTTTGGAACCAGGATCTTTCATTTTAGCAGACAGAGGTTTTAACCACTCAGCTGTCCAAACGCATCCCCGGTCAATCGCCACCCCTGTCCCGCGATGCACTTTCACTATCTCTTTAACGACTTTCACTATCTCTTTAACGACCATCTCAACAAAAACGCTTACTACTCAAAAACTTCTACAGCTATATTGGATTAAAAAATACCTACGGAAAGCTAAAAGAACCCAGAATTTAATCAAGCTAAAATAAAAAAACAACTAAAGTGTCCAGATATCTAAAGAAGGGTGTAAAATAAATGTAGAAGTCGGCAAAAAAAAAAAATATCGTATTTCTATTTTATTTTGAGTCGTACGAAAAAATTATGATAGATACCGAAACAATTCTTATTCGTATTCTAATAGGCCATAACATACCCTTTAAAATGATACCAGAATCATATTAGAATCTTATTAGATTCTTATTAGAAAAAATATTTACAAAACCAAGTAGTCAAAGCACTGTGAAGAATTGCGCGAGACCACCTCAACAAAAACGCTTACTACTCAAAAACTTCTACAGCTATATTGGATTAAAAAATACCTACGAAAAGCTAAAAGAACCCAGAATTTAATCAAGCTAAAATTAAAGTGTCCAAATAACTAAAGAAGGGTGTAAATAAATGTAGAAGTCGGCAAAATGCAAAAAATATCGTATTTCTATTTTATTTTGAGTCGTACGAAAACATTATGATAGATACCGAAACAATTCTTATTCGTATTCTAATAGGCCATAACATACCCTTTAAAATGATACCAGAATCATATTAGAATCTTATTAGATTCTTATTCGAAAAAAATATTTACAAAACCAAGTAGTCAAGCACTATGAAGAATTGCGCGAGACCACCTCAACAAAAACGCTTACTACTCAAAAACTTCTACAGCTATATTGGATTAAAAAATACCTACGAAAAGCTAAAAGAACCCAGAATTTAATCAAGCTAAAATTAAAGTGTCCAGATAACTAAAGAAGGGTGAAAATGAATGTAGAAGTCGGCAAAATGCAACGTTACGCAAAAACGAGTTCGCACAAAAATGGCGGACTGCCAATTTTAAGAGAAGATTTTTTGTGGTTTTTACGTCTGTAGTCTATGTGTATAAATTTATTTCGCTTCCCCATAACATTTTCAACCAAAAACTCAAAAGACCGTGTATCCAAACCATAAAAAAAAAATTAAAAAAAAAGTTGAAGTTGGCAAAAAAAATACAATGTTGCGTAATTGTCAGTGCCGTGTTACGCTTGTGTAAACAAAGTGTGTTTAAATAGTTAAAGTGGCTCGATTTGCTTGGTGTTTGTTTTATTTTCAAGGTAAGTTAACAACGAATACGTAGAAGTAAAGTTTTTAGTATGAAACACGAAATTTACTCGTCAAAACCCGAAACTTGGCGATACGGTTTCGCGAAAAATTTGAATTTACTGTTGTCAGTAATTGTCGTATTTCTCAGTAAAGATAAACGCTATCGCTATGACTTTTGTTTATTTTGTAAGTATATTAGACTACCTACATTATTGTAATACTTTTATTCTAGGCCTAAAGTGAAGTTTAACGGTAAATCAACACGCAAAATTTAACGGTTTTACGGCGCGCGCCGCCAGATGTTTATGCAAAATGAAAAGGCTCAAAAACTAATTATTTTGTATGGACGGGTGTATGGTATTATTTTTTTTCTTAATCTATATACCCTAAATATCGTAATTAAAAAAAAAAAACACTATGTCATCGCTTTAGATTTCGAGATATGATTTTTTAAAAACAAGTCGTGGCTAAAAAGCGCTTATCTCTGTGTTTACAGTATCATATTTCGACTCCGTACTCGACGAAACATCAACAAAGCACTTCAATAGGTCGACTCATTCATACTATAAACAAAAAACATAACACTTACGAGTTATAATAACATTTTGACGCTCAATGGATTGTTTATTTGAAATTCGAACCCGCGCGGCGGGAGGCCATAAAAAACGTCTCAAGTGGCGGGCAATTAAGATAAGGTTTGCGGTTTGTAGGTTTGTTAACATTTTTTTTCACTATGATTTGCTGTTATGCCACCGATAAAATTTAGTATATGAGACGATATATTTAATAGAGCGCCCTATGATATTTTTTCCGTGTTCTATTAACAGATGGACTTAGAGTTGTAGGCGTTTAAACTGAACGATACCCGTGTCATTCGTGTCTGGTGACTATAGTCACCAGGACAGGTAGGTTATTAATTTTTTTGGTGACTATAGTCACCGCGTACAGTTGAATGGATAAATACATTGAAATGTATTTAAAACAAAGAGGTTTTACTTTATTACGGCCTCCGAGTGTTGCTGTTGGGTCAAAATTAACCAAAAGTGAAACTAAACAAACAAAACAAATTGCTAGCCTTCGAATTCACGTGGAAAGAGTGATCAGAAGAATTCGTGAATTCTCAATCCTAAAGCCACATTCAGTAGTTAACCTAAATTTATTACATGTTCTAGATTCCTGTGTAATCACAGCCTGTGCTCTCATAAATCTACAAGACTCGCTTATCAAATAAAATTTATTGATGTCAGTGATGCATTTTATTTACACATTATTACATAGTAACACTTTCATACAACTTAGGGAAAATATTTAATTTCCAAAATGAAACTACCTGTCCAATTAATTTTTTAACATATTTGTCATTATAAGAAACCGGTAATGTTGTTACTTTCTTACTATGTTCAAAGTCACTGCTGGCAACACAAAAATAACTTTGATTTACTTTTGCACAAAACATTTGAATTTGTACTTGAGCAAAGCATTTTTTTGTTAAGTTGCCATCTTTGATGTAATTTTCAAAATTTTTATCTGTAGATGGACATTTTATTTCAATGAGACCTTTTTCTCTATTAATACCATCTGGTGACCCAGCAATCATGGGATACTCATCAGAAATAAAGAGGCCACATTTTGTAAATTTAACACCTAATTTTTCTTCTGCAATCTCTCTAACTTTGTCTTCTAATTTCTGGCCACGTTTTATTGCCGGTGTCTGCACTGATCTTGCTCCAAAAATTATTGCAACCAAAGAACCATCAATTGTTTTGCACCTGCTTACTTCATGACACTTGGATGCTGTTACTCTCCCATAACACAGCTCAAACCAAAGACCACTTTTGTACTGTTGTCTAGTTTGCATTTCGGCATTCTTTATGTTTTCATCATTGAACATTGCTTTAATTTTTGTTAAAAAACTTTCACAATCAGATTCTTTATATGTATTTAGTAGGTAATGCAATGATAACACTAATCTGTTGTCTGTATAATCTTCAACATGCTTTAAAAACTGGCAGGTTTCAATTCTTCTCTTCTTACATTCATCTATAAATTCTGTTAATACACTTGTATCTGGTACAGGATCCTGATGTTTTCGTTTGCACATTTCTTTTGCAGTTATTATTTTTAATGTTGATCCAACTTTTGAGAGATTAGATTTTTTCCAATAGCACTCAACTGATGTGCAAGCAGGTTCTTCGCTGCGACGGAGCAACCATGTTAAAAATGCAGTAGCATGTTTACAGCCTCCAGCAGCTGCAGGACAATCTTCACAGAGAGCACTCACAACTTTTTCTTCTTCTTCATCTATCACTACCGTCACTGTATACTGTTTCGAGCGTACCTTGTGCTCTGGACATATTTTACATTTCACAGTGCAGATTTTATCATCTCGTTTAAGCTGAACGTAACCGATGGCATCGTCGCCATATGACTCCCTTGCAGATCTGTAAGGAAAAAATAAAATATTAGTTACAAGCCATGAGAGGTTATGAGATAGTTTTGTACGATTCCCTTACGCTTATTCCTTCTTTTAATGTCAATCAATAAATTGCAATACCAAATGCACTATACTTATACTTACATAGAAGTCTTGACATTCCTCAGCTCAGCAGAGCAGAAATCGGGGTTCAAGGCAAAAAAATTACCAAACATCATTGGATCGAGCCTTGGCAAATTTGTGCTTTCCGCTTTCACGAATCCAACATTCATGATTGTTTTTATTGATTAAATGCGAAAACACGTAAATTTAGGGACTTTTTAAAAATACTTCGTAACAAAAGCACCACGCTGAACGTTCACAACGACAACGAGCACAGGTTAGGTTATGTCCGAGTGACATTTAATTTGACATTAGTTTGTTTACAAGTTCTATGACGTCACATCATGGCTGATAGCGTTTTAGGCGAACCAAATAAAAAATAAAAAAACACAATTTTTAAATTGAAATTATGCAACCATCTTGGACTTTTATTAACTAAATTCGATATATTTTGGTTTCGTAAGTAAAATACTGCAGGAAATACTCATTGATTGCGCCAAATTTGATACGAGTCAAGTAGCCTATTGGAACGCTAATTACTGCTTCATTTAACAACCAATTTTGATGCTGATTTCCGAAATAGATTGTTATTTTTATTTGTTACTCAGAATAAATTATTGTACAAAAATAAGCACAGGCACCCCAATTATAACCTTTTGTATTATTAACTAGCGACCCGTCTCAGTTTCGCACAAGTGCTACAAATCTTTGAAATTCTTAACTTATCTAAACCTTCCTCATGAATCACTCTGTATATTAGTGAGAACCGATTGAAAATCCGTTCAGTAGATTTTTTAGAAAGTTTTAGACTTTGCTGTATAATCATGTAAGGAGACATGACGGTATATTTGTTTATTTCACCAAAGCGGGATGGTCTTGGATATGTGTAGGATTCAGGTGTTTTCCACTATATCACTTAATGGCAAGCGAAGATGTTGAAATTTAATTAGTTAAAGCAAATATCACATAAGTTTTTTCACTTTACACCCGTCGATGGAACATGTGGTAGAACATTCAACTAGAAATTTTGTGATAGTTTCAATACATACTTCCTATACGAATATTTTGGCATATCTAGGGAACCTGGCCCCTGATATGCCTGACTTTTGTGTGAATAGAATAGAATAAGAATAGAATTTTATTTTGTAAATATGGATGATAAACAATGTTTCTTATGTTACATTAAAGCTCAGCCACATTTTACCATTCGGCATGCAAATATTTACATTATGTTGGTACATTTAAAAAAAATGATGACGTTATCAGTCTTTTGGCGTCAATCATAAAATTTTGAATCGTTAGCTCAACATTCTGGAGTGGACACAGTCCACTCGACCCCCGCTCAATATACGCCTTTGTATAATGTAATATGTAGGAAATATTAAATTATAGTAGGCTTTCAAA
This sequence comes from Mythimna ferrago, assembly GCA_910589285.2. Classification (NCBI taxonomy): domain Eukaryota; kingdom Metazoa; phylum Arthropoda; class Insecta; order Lepidoptera; family Noctuidae; genus Mythimna; species Mythimna ferrago. The sequence continues at coordinate 20,389,992 of OU342679.1, forward strand.
TTCCTCTTGAAATCAAGACCCGTAGGATCTAAGAAAACTTGCGCGAAAACGTAAGTCAAAAACTGTACTGTATGTTATTTAAGTCTGTTACGCTACATTGAGTAATATCCACCAGTCGATGGCTTGCTTCATTACAAGCATGTTATAAATAACATCTTACGCTCTCGTATTATCTCAAAAAGATTAGTGAACACTCTACACTCAGGAGTCATGATGGTATTAAATTGTCCCTAATATGATGGGCGTCATTTTTGGGCACCATTCCAATAAAGGGTTTAGTGAAGGCCTTCTGAGAAGGGACTAAGATAATTAGGACTTTCCTGTAATAAGACGTGATGTGATTAATTTCAAGAAAAATAACCACTCCCGACCTGTCCTGCAGTTATTTATTTTATTGATGTTGGGTGGTCATGTCACCGCTAAAACCATCAAGGCATCAAAGGGCTGCGAAAACTGATAGAAAATTTAAATTTCATTCAATTCACCGGCATCGATATAGGGAATATGGAGTTAAAGAAACAATTTTCTTAACAAAAGTTAAAAACTACATTTCTTTCACTTGCAGTGTTCAATTTGACATAAGGAGCATGTAATTGCTCTGACGTGACACATCCGTCGCCATGAATGGCGTTACGTGTCGGTTACCGAGTTGTCATCGACGCGGCTGTCGTGAACCGACGTGGTGAAGTTGTTACGCTGCCAAGAATAGCGACTGACAACTGCTGAACATACCTACACCAAATAATTATAATCAGTAGGCGCTTGGACGGCTTTAAAGAATTACGTATTTTAAAAAAACAGGTTCTGGCCGTTAAAATTTCTTAGCAAGCGGAGCGGAACACAATATGTTATTCTTTTATACATTTCTATTGCTTCTGTCTACAGCTTCGCCACGTGAAAAGTATTTTATTATCCCTAGGGACACGAGTATTCTTTGCCATATCCCAGGGTACTGTTTACGCTTGTGCCAAGTCGTACAAAGGTAACAGACTGACAGTTACTTTAGCTTTTACAATACTAGTATCTCTCTTGCGAGGCCTGTATTGCGATACTGCAGGTATTATTTGTTCACATGTTATGTGTAAATGTCTGTTGTAAAAATGAGATTTGCCATTTCCCTTATTGTGTAAACTTTCAAGTCAATAGCTACGAGCCGATTGAAACAAAATGAATCGTCAGCATATAATAATATACTGACAGGGTTGCGAGATTGTTCGAAAGAGCTACAGTGAAAGAATAAATAAAGGAAGGATCACGGTAGGTTTTAGTTAGCAAAGGTTTGACACTCCCTCTTGCTCAATCTAGAGCGGGAGAAGTTATTTGATGATTTCTAACAAAAAAAAGCCATACAGCGATAAAATTTATTTGGTGTTTTCTAGCAAAAAAAGCCATACAGCGATAAAATTTATTTGGTGTTTTCTAGCAAAAAAAGCCATACAGCGATAAAATTTATTTGATGTTTTCTAGCAAAAAAAGCCATACAGCGATAAAATTATTTTTACACAATATCATCTTGGTAATCAGCTCTAACTAAATGGCGAAGGAAAACATCGTCAGCAAACCGGCATGTCCTAGAATCAAAATTCGAAGACATGTGACATTCACCAACCCGCACTGGGCCCGCATGCGTGGTGGATTATGGCCCATTCCCTCTCCTAGAGAGGAGGCCTGCGTCTCAACAGTGGGAATATTAAAAAAAGCTGGTTATACTATGCTTATGCTAATCAGCTCTAAAGGAATATTAACAGACGTTAAAATACAGAACTCTGAACGTATGAAACGCCTGATCGCGCTCTCATCGGTTTGACTTTGAATGTGTTTACAAAATATTCAATGTATCGTAGGCGTGAAAGATTACATCACCTATGTAGACAAAGCTATAAAATTTTACTAGCATGTGAATTACCATCTATTTTATTTTAGGATACAATATCAATTCAATTGATTAATCAGCTGATGACATGATGTTTTGGTTGGATACCACCTGATAATAAGCATTTTATTTTTTGTAACAATCTGATAGTCATGTATTAGCATTTAATTGGTCTGAAAAGGTTGTGGGAAACCATTGGTAGCAGAAAACGTGGAGCTGGCTGTTAGGAGAGGCCTATTAGGATGCGAGATCGTTCGAAAGAGTTACCGCGACCCAAAGAGCAACTGAATGATCACAGGTGGATTTTAGGCAGTAAAAGTTTGGCACTACTTCTCCCTTCCCTCTACAGACGTCAAAAAAAAAACCGGAGACCTATCGCTATTAGGCAGCAGGCGGGTATAATAATAACAACGAGTTACAGTATGTCTTCTATTTTGTTCCGCCCTCTTTCCAGTTCAGCTGGGGTACATCTAATGATACATCTAAACCTGAAAGTTTGTTCAGGGTTGTCTGAATGCTCAGGTTTTTCTGGATCTACTGGTGAACCCCCCAGCGTTTTCGCGGCGCCTGCTTTTTCGCACTGCATTGTAGACCTTATTTTTAATATTTATAGACTATTTTACAAGCTTTTATTTAGTTTCACCTGTCCCGATTTTTGTCTGTCATCAAATCTTGCAAATTAAATTTGACCCACTTCCCGTTTACCGATTGGGCTGAAATTTTGGATGCATGTGTAAATCAGATGACAATGCAAAATCATTATGACGTGGAGCTGATCTGATGATGCAACTGGAAGGTGGCTATAGGAACTTGGTAGTTAAACGACACAACCCAGTCGAGTTTGGGCTCGTATGATTCGTCTTGACGAGCATTAATTATATAGGTATACCGAGCTATAAAAGCTTGCTATGAAAAAATGATTTTCATTAAAATCTTGTTTATGAAGAAATTCTTATGAATACCCTACAAATAAAACAATTAATATTTTATAATCTATGCCGAACGCTTGGTATTTGACAGAATTGCTTAATTCACGAGTGAGCGCCGGCGTCCGCTTGAGGTTTTAGGTGTCGAGTTGCAATACGCACAAAGTAAAATACTCGTAACAGATTTTTGATCTCCAGTTGCAGGATTGTTCGATATAGTAACTGGAGAGTTTTAGTCGGTAAAAATCTGACACTCCCTCTTGCTCAACTCAGAGCGCGAGAAGTTATTTAACGATTTTTTTTTTTTTCGGTGGTTAAATCATCCAATGACAACCCTCGATCTTGGGCGGAGCGGGAGGTAGTGTCAGACTCTTACTGACTAAAAAACCCACCCCATTCCTTCAAGCCTTCATACCGGGGCTCGAGTTCCCTTTCAGATAACCCTGGCCCCAGTAGGCTTCGACCCGGCTGGGTCCCTACTGTTGCTGACAACTCCTTGAGGCACGCGGGAACAGTGCGAGCCGTCGACGTCTTGGGCTTGGTCCGGACAGTTACCAGACGGCCGGACGGCGAGCTACCCATTGCTCACTGTCCGCAAGCCCGCAAGTTATTTAACGACGTCCAACTACAAAAAAAATCTGTACTTATTTTTTTTTAAAGCGGAATACAAAAGAATGTTGAAGTATGTACACTGTATGATTTCTCTTGTTTACGGGTACGAGAGCTATCTTTATTGGTTTTTTTTTTCGCGAACTTACCTGAACAGAAGCGACAGTCGACGATGGAGCGCGTTTACATATAAGTAACATATTCAATCTTTACATAAAGATTCCCGGGTTGTCGCCATCAGGAAGCACAAACTCCGGCAGGGAATTCCACTCTTTAGCTGTACGCACAATGAATCCGTGAAAGTTATGGTGGATTAGTATTATTAGCTTAGCTATATATTAGTACCTATTAGCTTCACCTTAATCGTTTCATTACTTTTGCCAACGACCATCGCACACTTAGTCACAAATTATAATAAACTGTGACTGTTATAGGAACTTCAAAGGTAACGAGTTATTTAATGAACCTGAAGCTAATTATCGTAGAGAATATGTTCTATTAAATACAATTATAAACGCATACTAAAATGTTCAGACGATATTATTACTTACCGCTTCAAAGCCACACAAATTGCTTTTATATATCTTTAAGTTAGTATTTCACACAACATCATAATTTATTTAATAAGTAAATTGCAGAATACGGAAATCCACACAGTAGACAAGTATGGACAGTTTGGCGTAGTGATTAAGGGATTGGTTACTGCGCTGAGTGTCGTGGGTTCGATTTCCGCACGAAACAAATATTGTATGGCTTACTGATAGTTGTTCTAGGTGTCTTATTTATATGAGTTTACATGTTTGTTTGAAAGCACAAACGATACAGAAGTAATTTTATATATTCTTAGTGTGGGGCAAAGTTTTTATAAAAAAAATGAATCAAGACTACTGAAACTGAATTGATTACACTAAACTACACACTAAACTGATTAACATCCGTAAACTCATAGTAAGGTTTAGTTGAAAATCAGCGTCAAGCAACGTTAGTAGTGGTCTGACTTTACACTAAACTGGATCAATTTGGCACAGCCATGAGACACACAATGTGCGCCAAGTAGATGGTTTTCTTTAATTATTTTTCTTTATAAGCGAGACTTCCAGCGTTCCTATTCATGAGTGACTATAGGTACTCAATGCAATCGCCCAAACGATCGTTTGAATGATTTAGTTTTGATAAACTCCGGGACGATCTGTCTCTGGCTGACCTAGCTGAGTCAGACAGAGGTTTAGTGTGTTACATTTTGTTGTCTATAATGACCACCACACATTCCCTCAGGAAGAAAATAGCCGGACTAAGCATAGCGACCTAACTCAAAAAGTTTTGCAGATGTTGGGATACCTAAGTCCTGGATCTTCATTTAGAGCTGTGACGTTATGCTGACGAAGTTGACTTAGTATACAATAGTTCCAAACGTCGGAAATGCTCCTCGAAATTCCATCGGCTGTCGAGGACGAGTCCCAGATACTTCATCGTTGACTCGACGCCGATATGAACTCCTACCGTTATTTGGGAACCCGGGGGTGGCACGTTCCGAGGGCCGTGAAAGCACATGGCCTCGGACTAGTGCAATGCCACCTCGAATCCCAAATGCTGGATCCTCTCCACGACTGTCGCAACCCCGCGTGTCGCTAGTTCGACCAGCGCCTGGTACGAATCTCCCTGCGCCAGGCTTAGCGTGTCGTCCGCGTAGCAGACCACACTGCACCCCATCAAAGAGGTATTCTTTTTTTAGCCTGTGTATAGTATATAAATGGGTATGAAAGCTGCACAAACCTGTTGTAGTCAGGTGTCCTGGGCGCGGTGGGCGTGGCGCCCGAGCCGTCCTGCTCGCCGCCGAACACCTCGCCGTCCTCCGGGTACAATGGGAACCTGACATAACATTCTGCATTATTATAACGTTTTGTATACCACTGTGATAGCCCATTTAAAGACACAGACCACTTGCGAAAAATAATTAAGGATAAATAATTAGAAATTGCGAGCCACGAGAACCCGATGCTTGCCAGACGCACAAGACTGTTCGTTATGGCAACACTAGGTGAAGCCTTAGATTAAAATCAAAACAGCGGAAAGTACACGCCTCTAGCGCGTGGACCGCTAAAATCAAGCCCCCGTGGCTTAATTTCACCCAGTCACATAAACGGGCATGTTACGCAAAAATATTATTTTTTGTTTTAAGTGGAACAAAGGTTATCAAAATGCCTTCGTGCGATTTATGCGTTGTACAAATCATACAAAAACAAAAAACAAATCACATGGAATCTCATTTCAGTCGTGCATGTTGTTGTGAACTGAGTCCAGGTTTTTTTTATTGCAATGTTAGCGCGTAACTATCATTCCTTATAATATATTGTTACGCCATTAAACGTGAACCCGCCATATCTCCGAGAAACTAAAGAGTAGCACGTAATAATTAAAACGCATTGCTGTTCGAAAGGTCTAGAATGGTCGTGCATAGCCTGGCTTAGAAAAATCTCGAAACATCCACATGGTACCTACAACTAGTGGGTAGGCATTTATCTAGGATAAGGGAAATGATACTCTCCGACGTTAACAATAGAGTCGAAATTCGCATGAAAGTGACTCTTATTACCACGAGTAATAAAAATGATTTATGACTTCGAGAAGCGATTCAATTGTTCTGGAATTCTGGATCGTTCGTGGGAAGTCGGTATCTAGAATTTTCTTGGCTCCGCATATAAATACGAGCCCCCGGCCGGAAGCGAGTCAGTTGTGATTTCGACTGCGATCAAGAGCGAACTACCCTAGTACTCGAAGTGATTTTACTCAACGACCTAAGCGATAGTGTAACGGTACTCTAGTGTTAATTGCGATTCGGATTATTGTTGACTGGACTGATTTGTTATTGTTTGTGGTAAATAAAGTTCTCTCGTCAGTAAATCGGCATTTGATTACCCACGTACGTAACAACTGGTGTCAGAAGTGGGATGCCATTAACACCGAGAGACGACGAACAGCGACCACGAACAAGAAGGCAAATGGAGATGGATGCTGCGCGTCATCGTTTGGAGGAGGAAGATCAGGCTGGTATGGGAGCAACAGCAGCTGCTGAGGTGCCAACAGGACCATCCTCGGAATTGAACCTCGCTGCGGTGTTGGCTGCCATGCAAGCTAGTATGGAAGAAGCTCGCCGAGATCAAGAGGCTAAGCAGAACCTGATCCTCGAAAAAATTGATCACGGCCTCGTCACATTGGGTGAGAAAGTAAAGAATCTCACCTTAGAGGTCAAGGAGGTTTCCGCCCGAGCTGATAGCCTCGAAACAAGGATTGATGGCCACGAAGATCGCCTGCTGGACATCAACAAAAAAATTGTCAAGCTCGAAGCACGCGAACCCGTTTCTGTTGGCCCACCATCGCACACCCACTGTGCATCAGCCGCAAAATTTGATGTGCCGCGTTTTGATGGCACGTCTTCCTGGACGGCATTCAAATACCAATTCGAAACATTGGTTAAGACGAACCGCTGGGATGATGAACAGTCTTTCGCGGCATTAACTTTGGCTCTACGAGGGGATGCCCTGCTGGTCCTAGAGAACCTTGCTCCGAACAGCAGGACGTTGGAGCGTCTTATGGAGGGATTAGACACTCGTTATGGAGACAAACACCTCGAGCACGTTTTCCGCGCGCAGTTACGCGAGAGAACGCAGAGGTCGAACGAGAGCCTCCAGCAGTGGGGAGTCGAGGTTGAACGGCTTGTCCGGCGTGCATACATGTCGATGACACCAGAGATGGTGGAAGTGAATCTGGTGCAAGCATTCATCGACGGTCTACGGGATCCTGAAGTCAGGGCTACAGTGCGACTCGGACACCACCAATCTTTAAAGAGTGCGATGGCACACGCTTTGGAAGTGGAAGCAGTACGACACGATTCTCGTACGCAGAGGGTTCGGGAAGTGGTGGTCTCGCCTACAACGCAACCACGTCACCGAGAAGTGGTGGCTTCTTCTTCAGCAAAGTCCCGCTATATCCCGACGTGTTACGGGTGCGGAGAAAAAGGGCACATTCGTACCGATTGCCCCAAGAGGAAGAGGGGGAGTGTGGACTCCGGAACTCAAGTTAACGAGGAGTCGTTAAACTAAATGTCGCCAGGGCCGCGGGGCGGGTGCTGGCTGGTCAACTGAAGGCCCCAACCATCACCATCAATCAAGTTCACAACGGAAATAGTTTGATCATCGAAGGGACGCTGAATCATCGGGCTTGCAATTTTACCATTGACACGGGGGCGTCACGGACTGTTATAAGACCTGAGTTGCTGAAACGCACCATCTTGTGGCAAAGAGAGTCTCCATCCTGCCGACTTCAGACAGCAACCGGCCAGCCAGTCACCGTCCTCGGTGATACAGAAATTGAGATCAAAATCGGTGATCAAGTGTATATCCATCCTGCGTTAATTGCGAATATTACCGACGATTGCATACTGGGTCTCGACTTCTTGCGGAATAACCGATGTATTTTAGATATCGACAGGGGAGTATTGAAATTCCCAGATCAAGAAGTCTTCCTGCGAGGAATTAACTCATGCAACCTCTACTGTTTAAAGAATACTACACTGGCTCCGAGAACAGAAACCTTAGTCGAAGTAAAGTTTCCCAAGAAAATCAGGCAATCAAGATGTGTTTTGGTAGAGGATACTGGCCGGCACCCGGAGATCACCACCGCGAGGACATTAGTTATGACGACAGGGAAATCCAAGGTCAGGATTGTGAACCTTGGGAAAGAAGAGGTCCAACTGAAGAAAAACAGTGTTGTTGGGAGATGTGAAGAAGTTCAGTATCTCCGTCAAATCAATAAATCTCCAGCAAAGCAAGACACGACCAAAGTCGAAACTGATCACATCCAGCAACTTCTGGAAAATTCTAAGAGCAACTTATCGACTTCAGAACTACAGCAAGCCAAGGAATTTCTGCTACGGTTTCGAGATATCTTTGCAACGGGAAAAGACTGCGGGAGAACAGGTCTCGTCAAGCATGAGATAGATACAGGTGATGCGAGACCAATTAAACAGAGACCGCGCCGCATACCCTGGGCTAAGGAATCTGAGGTAGCAGGAATGGTAAAGGACATGGCTGATAGCGGAATAATTGAGCCTTCTACGAGTCCATGGTCTTCTCCAGTCGTTCTGGTGAAGAAGAAGGACGGCAGCACAAGATTCTGTGTGGACTACAGAATGCTGAATAATGTCACAAAGAAGGACAGTTATCCCTTACCAAGGAAAGACGATACGCTGGATATGCTCAGTGGCATGAAGTGGTTTTCGACCATTGATTTGAAAAGTGGCTACTGGCAAGTGGAAATCAGCGAGAAAGATAAAGAAAAGACAGCGTTCAGTACGGGTATTGGCAGCGGCCTGTGGCAATTTAACGTCATGCCTTTTGGGTTATGCAACGCTCCAGCGACGTTTGAACGCCTCATGGAGAGAGTCATGGTGGGCCTTCTTGGTGACGTTTGTCTGGTATATTTGGATGACGTCATTATAATGGGTCGCACTTTTAAGGAAAACCTGAGGAATATGGAGAAAGTGTTCACCAGGATACGAGGGGCTAACCTAAAACTAAGCCCAAAGAAGTGCGCCCTGTTCAAGAAGGAGGTCAGCTACCTAGGACATGTTATTTCCGCTGACGGGGTGAGAACCGACCCTGAGAAGGTAAAGGCAGTCCAACAGTGGCCGGTTCCAAAGAACAAAACAGAAGTACGTGCATTTCTAGGGTTGTGCACATACTACAGGCGGTTTGTCAAGAATTTTTCGGACATTGCAAAACCTCTACATCAGCTGACTGAGGATAAACGAGATTTTATCTGGGACGAGGACTGTGAGTCAGCATTCGACGAGCTAAAGCAACGGCTATGTGAAGCGCCTATACTAGGGTATCCGAGCAGAGACGGAAGATTTGTCGTTGATACCGATGCCAGCAACACGGGAATTGGTGGGGTGTTGTCACAAGTGCAGGGCGACAGACAGGTCGTAATCGCTTACTTCAGTAAGGCACTTTCAAAGCCAGAAAGGAACTACTGCGTGACTCGACGAGAACTGCTGGCTGTGGTAAAAACCTTGCAGCATTTCCACAAGTACCTCATAGGAAGACAATTTACATTGAGGACGGATCACGCTGCATTGAAATGGCTTCTACAATTTAAGAACCCTGAGGGCCAAGTTGCAAGATGGCTCGAGCAGCTGCAGGAGTTTAACTTTGTGACGGAACATCGCAGTGGAAAAGGGCATAACAATGCTGACGCCCTGTCGCGACGTCCATGTAATGAGGACTGCAGACACTGCCAGCAGAATGAAGCCCGAGAACACGTTAATTTAATTAGGGCTGAAGGCAACTTCAAGAAGTCCCAGGAAGAAGATGACGATATTCGACCTATACTGGATTGGAAGCGTAGCGGAACTAGGCCCCAGTGGAGTGAAGTATCGTCACACAGTCCCGTAACTAAGAGCTACTGGGCACAGTGGGACAGTTTAGTCCTAGAAAATGATGTGCTTTGTAGGAAATGGGAATCGAACGATGGCAAGGAGGTGACCTCACAAGTGATAGTACCACGATGTGAAGTAGTCCCCCTGCTACAGGAAATACACGATGGTGCTTCTGGAGGACACCTGGGCATCAAGAAAACTCTACTGAAAGTGAGACAGCGGTATTACTGGCTCAATTGTAGAGATGACATAGAGCAATGGTGTCGGAAATGTACAGCGTGCGCATCTGTGAAAGGACCACAGACTAGGAGCAGGGGCAGGCTTCAGCTGTACAATGTGGGAGCCCCATGGGAACGCATCGCTATCGACGTCGCTGGACCTTTTCCAGTTACAAATGACGGAAACAAGTACATAGTGGTGATCCAGGACTATTTCACAAAGTGGCCCGAAGTCTTCGCCATACCCAATCAGGAAGCGACGACAGTGGCGAAGAAGGTGGTCGAAGAAGTAGTATGTCGGTATGGCGCACCTTTGGAAATCCATTCCGATCAAGGCCGTAACTTCGAATCTGCGCTGTTCCAGGAAATGTGTACACTTCTGGGAATTTATAAGACACGCACAACACCTGCGCACCCTCAGTCGGACGGAATGGTGGAAAGATTTAACCAAACCCTGGAGAATCATCTGGCTAAGGTTGTCGATGACCATCAGAAGGACTGGGACCGGTATATTCCACTATTTCTGATGTCTTACCGATCGGCAGTGCATGATAGCACGGGACATACCCCAGCAAGAGTGAATTTCGGCAGGGAGATGAGACTTCCAGTCGATGCCATAACTGGCGTGCCACCTGACAAGACTAAGCCAGTTACGGACTACGTAAGTGACCTTCAAGATCAATTGGACGAAGTGCATAAACGAGTTCGTGAGAATAGCATGAACACCAGCGTAAAAATGAAAACTAGATACGACCGTAATGCCAATGCCAAGGGATTTGAGGAAGGTACACTGGTCTGGCTCCACAACCCGCTTCGACGGAAAGGGAAGTCGCCGAAACTCCAAGCTCGATGGGAGGGACCTTACACCGTGTTAAAAAGGATTAATGACGTGACCTACCGCATCAAGAAAGGGCTAAGAGGGAAACCCAAGGTTGTCCATGTGGATAGATTGGCGCCGTATCACGGATCTAATAATGCTCGGGACGAGCATGACTAAGAGGGGGGCACTGTTACGCCATTAAACGTGAACCCGCCATATCTCCGAGAAACTAAAGAGTAGCACGTAATAATTAAAACGCATTGCTGTTCGAAAGGTCTAGAATGGTCGTGCATAGCCTGGCTTAGAAAAATCTCGAAACATCCACATGGTACCTACAACTAGTGGGTAGGCATTTATCTAGGATAAGGGAAATGATACTCTCCGACGTTAACAATAGAGTCGAAATTCGCATGAAAGTGACTCTTATTACCACGAGTAATAAAAATGATTTATGACTTCGAGAAGCGATTCAATTGTTCTGGAATTCTGGATCGTTCGTGGGAAGTCGGTATCTAGAATTTTCTTGGCTCCGCATATAAATACGAGCCCCCGGCCGGAAGCGAGTCAGTTGTGATTTCGACTGCGATCAAGAGCGAACTACCCTAGTACTCGAAGTGATTTTACTCAACGACCTAAGCGATAGTGTAACGGTACTCTAGTGTTAATTGCGATTCGGATTATTGTTGACTGGACTGATTTGTTATTGTTTGTGGTAAATAAAGTTCTCTCGTCAGTAAATCGGCATTTGATTACCCACGTACGTAACAATATCAATGGGGCCCATGTCCAACAGCGAATTAGGCATTAAGTTCACCTTTGTGTTGCATGAAGTTTTAATAAATAAATAAATTTATATGAGCGTAATATTTTGAAACTTTTCTCAGAAAGAGCCATTAAGTTCAATATTTAGACAGAGATTTAAGATGTCGCGACTCGCGAGGACTCAAGTCCTAATACTTGCACTTATCAGTCTCAGTTTTTTCAGTTTTGACTGGTAGAGAATGCCTAAGGCATTAAGTCCGCCTTTGTACCTTTGTGTTGCATGAAGTTGTAATAAATAAATAAATAAATAAATACAGGCCATAACGTACATCAGCTGGTTTGCTACAAGAGCTGCGCATGGACTTTAACCCTTTAACCTCTTGCTATGGATTGGTTCAACGAGTGTTTTTGCGTCCTATTCACCAGGATCGTGTTTGCGACTGGGTACTCCATATCGTTTTGCCCGTCAATCCCCTTGAATGACAGAAGAGCTGACGGGAATAGTTTTTTATCATGAATGTGCGACCTTGGCGGAATAAACGCGACAGTGTTTGTCGGATATATTCGATGTAGCCGGTAACAAGGTTAATTTATCGATATCTTCTTAAAATGGCAAGGATTACTAGTCTTCTATTATCTTAAGACTATAGTCTATTCACGTTAAGAAGATAGTGACTCATCAGTGCAACTGCAAAATAAAGGCCTATTCATAAAGTAGTAAAAATTAAAGTAGTAAATTTAAAGTTGTATAAACTAGTGCTTAAGGCCCAAGCGCCCGAAAAGTGCCATAAAACAGTGACTTTCTGAAGCCTACTCCTCGGTAACGGCCAGGTTAATAGGTTTGAAAAAAATATATGTTTATTAAAGATTCATGAACAACATTATCAACATTTAATTTTTTCGTGCTATTAATTCTTTTGTCTAAAAAAAATATTTAGCAATATCGGAACTTTTCGATACTTTTCCCTACTCCTTCGAAACGGCTTGGACCTTTACAAACATTTTTACACATAAAAATTGGTGGTTAAATATTCTTCAAAGTGAACATTGCATATCCGTTAAGCCTGCAATACACGTTGGCCGAGCTGAGACCAACGCGAGCCTTGGCGAGCCTAAGCAAATATAGGCAAATTGACACACGGCAAGCGCCTCTACACGTTCGGCAAGCGCCTCTCTACACGTTCGGCAAGCTTGAACCAATGCAAATGGCGAACAAGACGAGTTTTGAGGAGACGCCCACATGTCAGTTGTTATTGTGCATTTAAACAGTATGGACGACGTAGAAGTCATCGCGGCTGCTGCTATTTATTTAATAAGCGCTTATAATTATTATTATTAAACGGAAAAGTATGAAAAGAACCGAAAACTTCATGTTTGTTTTTTTCAAATGCGTACTTTTTTTTTTAATTAATATAAACTAGATGACGCAATCTGATGGTGAGGCGCACTAGTTTATGAGGCATATGTCCAACAGTGGACAGCAATTCTTATAGCGCCTAAATGGTGATACTTGGGGGAGGCTTATGTCCAACAGTGGACACAAGTAATTATAGCGAGGGGAGACTTATGTCCAACAGTGGACATCAGTCATTATAACGCCTAAATGGCGATACTTGGGGGAGGCTTATGTCCAACAGTGGGCATCAGTCATTATAACGCCTAAACGGTGATATTTGATGGAGGGTTATGTCCAACAGTGGGCATCGATCATTATAGCGCCTAAATTGCGACACTAGGGGAGTCTTATGCCCAACAGTGGGAATAGGTCATTATCGCGAGGAGGCATATGTCCAACAGTGGGCATCAATTATTATAACGCCTAGATGGTGACACTAGGGGAGACTTATGCCCAACAGTGGGCATAGGCCATTATCGTGAGAGGAGGCATATGTCCAACAGTGGGCATCAATTATTATAACGCCTAGGTGGTGACACTTGGTGGAGGATTATGCCCAACAGTGGGCATAGGTCATTATCGCGGGAGGAGGCCTATGTCCAACAGTGGGCATCAATTTTTATAACGCCTAGGTGGTGACACTTGGGGGAGGCTTATGTCCAACAGTGGGCAGGGGTCATTATAGCTAGGGGGAGGCCTATGTCCAACAGTGGACAGCAGTCATTAAAGCCCTAAATGGCGATACTTGGGAGAGGCTTGTGTCCAACAGTGGGCACCGATCATTATGGTGACACTTGGGGGAGGCTTGAGGGAGTTCGATTCTGATCAAGCTGACGACAGTGAAATCGAGATTTTGGCTGAGGAATATTATTATTATTATGTGTATAGTGGGCGAAAATGTACGAGTAGTAGTAGTTTTCGCCCACTATAATATTTCAATTTCAATAAAACTTGTTTTTTTTTTCAATTTTTCATGAAATTAACCGAAACAATGAATAAAACATTCGAAAGATTTCATTTTGTTCCCAAACGATTTTTTCCGCAAAATTTCAATGCAACATGTGAAAAAAACGGAAAAAACAACAATTTGTTTTTTTCATTGAAAGAAACAATTGTTTCTTTATGAGGTCTATACACGTTGGCGCACATTTGCGAGCGCCTTTGATTTGTGCAGAAAAACCGACACCGCTCCGAAGTGAGGCAAGTGATCGCGAGCGGCTGCGAGTCGTGACAAGCTACTCCAAATGAGGTCTATACACATTGGCGCACATTTGCTTTGATTGGCGCAAGTCTACTCAACCAACTAGGCGAGCGACACCGAGCGATGGCAAGACAAGGCAAATATACTGTCTACATATTGGTATTGGCCTTCACTCGGCAACGCTCGGCCAACGTGTATTGCAGGCTTTAGATTGCCCCCGCCCCTCAGCCGACCGTTATCATTATGCCCGCCACTTGAGACGTTTTTTATGGCCTCCCGGCGCGCGGGTTCGAATTTCAAATAAACAATCCATTGAGCGTCAAGATGTTATTGTAACTCGTAAGTGTTATGTTTTTTGTGATTAGCATGAATGGGGCGTCTTAGTTAAGTGTTTTGTTTATGTTTCGTCGAGTACGGAGTCGAAATATGATACTGTAAACACACAGATAAGAGCTTTTTAAGCAAGACTTGTTTTAAAAAAATCATATCTCGAAAACTAAAGCGATGACACAGTGTTTTTTGAAGTGAAAACTTCTTTAGCGGCGTTGAGCACTTTTTCTGTAATGGGTATAAAATCTTAAACTCGCGTCAGGACACGTGACCTGATCGAAAAAGCGTAAGACGGATGGAGAGTAGACAGCTATACCTTATCGCGCGTTGTGAAAGGGGGCTAGACGGAAAAAATTCTCACGAAAAATTGTACCGACACTTTTACTGTCAAAATATTGTTACGCCATTAAACGTGAACCCGCCATATCTCCGAGAAAATAAAGAGTAGCACGTAATAATTAAAACGCATTGCTGTTCGAAAGGTCTAGAATGGTTGTGCTTAGTCAGACTTAGAAAAATCTCGAAACATCCACAAGGTACCTACAACTAGTGGGTAGGCATTTATCTAGGATAAAGGAAATGATACTCTCCGACGTTAACAATAGAGTCGAAATTCGCATGAAAGTGACTCTTATTACCACGAGTAATAAAAATGATTTATGACTTCGAGAAGCGATTCAATTGTTCTGGAATTCTGGATCGTTCGTGGGAAGTCGGTATCTAGAATTTTCTTGGCTCCGCATATAAATACGAGCCCCCGGCCGGAAGCGAGTCAGTTGTGATTTCGACTGCGATCAAGAGCGAACTACCCTAGTACTTGAAGTGATTTTATCTAACGACCTAAGCGATAGTGTAACGGTACTCTAGTGTTAATTGCGATTTGGATTATTGTTGACTGGACTATTTTGTTATTGTTAGTGGTGAATAAAGTTGTCTCTTAGTAAATCGGCATTTGATTACCCACGTACGTAACAACTGGTGTCAGAAGTGAAATGCCATTAACACCGAGAGACGACGAACAGCGACCACGAACAAGAAGGCAAATGGAGATGGATGCTGCGCGTCATCGTATGGGGGAGGAAGATCAGGCTGGTATGGTAGCAACAGAAGCTGCTGAGGCGCCAACAGGACCATCCTCGGAATTGAACCTCGCTGCGGTGTTGGCCGCCATGCAAGCTAGTATGGAAGCTATCCGCCGCGACCAGGAAGCCGCTCGCCGCGACCAGGAAGCCGCTCGCCGCGAACAAGAGGCCAACCAGCGTAAGCTTCAGGACCTAATCGCAGCGAACCAGGAAGAAGCTCGCCGCGAACAGGAAGCCGCTCGCCGCGATCAGGAGGCTAAGCAGAACCTGATCCTCTCTAAAATCGACCACGGCCTCGTCACGTTGGGCGAGAAGGTAAATAATCTCACCTTGGAGGTCAAGGAGGTTTCCGCCCGAGCTGATAGCCTCGAAACAAGAATTGATGGCCACGAAGATCGCCTGCTCGACATCAACAAAAAAATCGTCAAGCTCGAAGCACGCGAACCCGTCGTTGTCGGCTCACCATCGCACACTCCCTGTGCATGCGCCGCAAAATTTGATGTGCCGCATTTTGATGGCACGTCTTCCTGGACGGCATTCAAATACCAATTCGAAACATTGGTTAAGATAAACCGCTGGGATGATGAGCAGTCTTTCGCTGCATTAACTTTGGCTCTACGAGGGGACGCTCTACTGGTCCTAGAGAACCTTCCTCCGAACAGCAGGACGTTGGAGCGTCTCATGGAGGGATTAGACACTCGCTATGGAGACAAGCACCTCGAGCACGTTTTCCGCGCGCAGCTTCGCGAGAGAACGCAGAGGTCGAACGAGAGCCTCCAGCAATGGGGAGTCGAGGTTGAACGGCTGGTCCGGCGTGCATACAGGTCGATGACACCAGAGACGGTGGAAGTTAATTTGGTGCAAGCATTCATCGACGGTCTACGGGATACAGAAGTAAGGGCTACGGTGCGACTCGGACACCACCAAACTCTGAAGAGTGCGATGGCACACGCTTTGGAAGTGGAAGCGGTACGAAAAGATTCTCGTACGCACAGAGTTCGGGAAGTAGTGGTCTCGCCTTCAGTGCAACCACGTCACCGAGAAGTAGTGGCTCTTTCTCCAGCACAGTCCCGCTATATTCCAACGTGTTACGGGTGCAGAGAAAAAGGACACATTCGCACCGATTGTCCTAAGAAAAAGAGGGAAAGTGTGGACTCTGGAACTCAAGTCAACGAGGAGTCGTTAAACTAAATGTCGCCAGGGCCGCGGGGCGGGTGCTGGCTGGTCAACTGAAGGCCCCAACCATCACCATCAATCAAGTACACAATGGAAAAGGGCATAACAATGCTGACGCCCTGTCAAGACGTCAATGTAATGAGGACTGCAGGCACCGCCAGCAGAATGAAGCCCGAGGACACGTTAATTTAATTAGGGCTGAAGGCGACTTCAAGAAGTCCCAGGAAGAAGATGACGATATCCGACCTATACTGGACTGGAAGCGTAGCGGAACTAGGCCCCAGTGGAGTGAAGTATCGTCACACAGTCCCGTAACTAAGAGCTACTGGGCACAGTGGGACAGTTTAGTCCTAGAAAATGATGTGCTTTGTAGGAAATGGGAATCGAACGATGGCAAAGAGGTGACCACACAAGTGATAGTACCACGATGTGAAGTAGTCCCCCTGCTACAGGAAATACACGATGGTGCTTCTGGAGGACACCTGGGCATCAAGAAAACTCTACTGAAAGTGAGACAGCGGTATTACTGGCTCAATTGTAGAGATGACATAGAGCAATGGTGTCGGAAATGTACAGCGTGCGCATCTGTGAAAGGACCACAGACTAGGAGCAGGGGCAGGCTTCAGCTGTACAATGTGGGAGCCCCATGGGAACGCATCGCTATCGACGTCGCTGGACCTTTTCCAGTTACAAATGACGGAAACAAGTACATAGTGGTGATCCAGGACTATTTCACAAAGTGGCCCGAAGTCTTCGCCATACCCAATCAGGAAGCGACGACAGTGGCGAAGAAGGTGGTCGAAGAAGTAGTATGTCGGTATGGCGCACCTTTGGAAATCCATTCCGATCAAGGCCGTAACTTCGAATCTGCGCTGTTCCAGGAAATGTGTACTCTTCTGGGAATTTATAAGACACGCACAACACCTGCGCATCCTCAGTCGGACGGAATGGTGGAAAGGTTTAACCAAACCCTGGAGAATCACCTGGCTAAGGTTGTCGACGACCATCAGAAGGACTGGGACCGGTATATTCCACTATTTCTGATGTCTTACCGATCGGCAGTGCATGATAGCACGGGACATACCCCAGCAAGAGTGAATTTCGGCAGGGAGATGAGACTTCCAGTCGATGCCATAACTGGCGTGCCACCTGACAAGACTAAGCCAGTTACGGACTACGTAAGTGACCTTCAAGATCAATTGGACGAAGTGCATAAACGAGTTCGTGAGAATAGCATGAATACCAGCGTAAAAATGAAAACTAGATACGACCGTAATGCCAATGCCAAGGGATTTGAGGAAGGTACACTGGTCTGGCTCCACAACCCGCTTCGACGGAAAGGGAAGTCGCCGAAACTCCAAGCTCGATGGGAGGGACCTTACACCGTGTTAAAAAGGATTAATGACGTGACCTACCGCATCAAGAAAGGGCTAAGAGGGAAACCCAAGGTTGTCCATGTGGATAGATTGGCGCCGTATCACGGATCTAATAATGCTCGGGACGAGCATGACTAAGAGGGGGGCACTGTTACGCCATTAAACGTGAACCCGCCATATCTCCGAGAAAATAAAGAGTAGCACGTAATAATTAAAACGCATTGCTGTTCGAAAGGTCTAGAATGGTTGTGCTTAGTCAGACTTAGAAAAATCTCGAAACATCCACAAGGTACCTACAACTAGTGGGTAGGCATTTATCTAGGATAAAGGAAATGATACTCTCCGACGTTAACAATAGAGTCGAAATTCGCATGAAAGTGACTCTTATTACCACGAGTAATAAAAATGATTTATGACTTCGAGAAGCGATTCAATTGTTCTGGAATTCTGGATCGTTCGTGGGAAGTCGGTATCTAGAATTTTCTTGGCTCCGCATATAAATACGAGCCCCCGGCCGGAAGCGAGTCAGTTGTGATTTCGACTGCGATCAAGAGCGAACTACCCTAGTACTTGAAGTGATTTTATCTAACGACCTAAGCGATAGTGTAACGGTACTCTAGTGTTAATTGCGATTTGGATTATTGTTGACTGGACTATTTTGTTATTGTTAGTGGTGAATAAAGTTGTCTCTTAGTAAATCGGCATTTGATTACCCACGTACGTAACAATATAAATCCAAGATGGCGGCTGCAAGAAATTATTAACTTTTTCGTCATGGGTGTCGTTTTCATGGTTTTCGAGGGTGTTGAAACCGATGGTACTGTCAAAATATAAATCCAAGATGGCGGCTGCAAGAAATTATCAAATTTTTCGTCATGGGTGTCGTTTTCATGGTTTTCGAGGGTGTTGAAACCGATAGTACTGTCAAAATGTAAATCCAAGATGGCGGCTGCAAGAAATTATCAAATTTTCCGTCATGGGTGTCGTTTTCATGGTTTTCGAGGGCGTGGAAACCGATGGTACTGTCAAAATGTAAATCCAAGATGGCGGCTGCAAGAAATTATCAACTTTTTCATCATGGGTGTCGTTTTCATGGTTTTCGAGGGTGTTGAAACCGATGGTACTGTCAAAATATAAATCCAAGATGGCGGCTGCAAGAAATTATCAACTTTTTCGTCATGGGTGTCTTTTTCATGGTTTTCGAGGGTGTTGAAACCGATGGTACTGTCAAAATGTAAATCCAAGATGGCGGCTGCAAGAAATTATCAACTTTTTCGTCATGGGTGTCGTTTTCATGGTTTTCGAGGGTGTTGAAACCGATGGTACTGTCAAAATATAAATCCAAGATGGCGGCTGCTAGAAATTATCAACTTTTTCGTCATGGGTGTCGTTTTCATGGTTTTCGAGGGCGTTGAAACCGATGGTACTGTCAAAATATAAATCCAAGATGGCGGCTGCAAGAAATTATCAAATTTTTCGTCATGGGTGTCGTTTTCGTGGTTTTCGAGGGTGTTGAAACCGATAATACTGTCAAAATGTAAATCCAAGATGGCGGCTGCAAGACATTATTAATTTTTCCGTCATGGGTGTCGTTTTCATGGTTTTCGAGGGTGTTGAAACCGATAGTACTGTCAAAATATAAATCCAAGATGGTGGCTGCAAGAAATTATCAAATTTTCCGTCATGGGTGTCGTTTTCATGGTTTTCGAGGGCGTGGAAACCGATGGTACTGTCAAAATGTAAATCCAAGATGGCGGCTGCAAGAAATTATCAACTTTTTCGCCATGGGTGTCGTTTTCGTGGTTTTCGAGGGTGTTGAAACCGATGGTACTGTCAAAATATAAATCCAAGATGGTGGCTGCAAGAAATTATCAAATTTTCCGTCATGGGTGTCGTTTTCATGGTTTTCGAGGGCGTGGAAACCGATAGTACTGTCAAAATGTAAATCAAAGATGGCGGCTGCAAGAAATTATCAACTTTTTCGTCATGGGTGTCGTTTTCGTGGTTTTCGAGGGTGTTGAAACCGATAGTACTGTCAAAATGTAAATCCAAGATGGCGGCTGCAAGAAATTATCAACTTTTTCGCCATGGGTGTCGTTTTCGTGGTTTTCGAGGGTGTTGAAACCGATGGTACTGTCAAAATATAAATCCAAGATGGTGGCTGCAAGAAATTATCAAATTTTCCGTCATGGGTGTCGTTTTCATGGTTTTCGAGGGCGTGGAAACCGATGGTACTGTCAAAATGTAAATCCAAGATGGCGGCTGCAAGAAATTATCAACTTTTTCGTCATGGGTGTCGTTTTCGTGGTTTTCGAGGGTGTTGAAACCGATAGTACTGTCAAAATGTAAATCCAAGATGGCGGCTGCAAGAAATTATTAACTTTTCCGTCATGGGTGTCGTTTTCATGGTTTTCGAGGGTGTTGAAACCGTTGGTACTGTAAAAATATAAATCCAAGATGGCGGCTGCAAGAAATTATCAAATTTTTCGTCATGGGTGTCGTTTTCATGGTTTTCGAGGGTGTTGAAACCGATGGTACTGTCAAAATATAAATCCAAGATGGCGGCTGCAAGAAATTATCTAATTTTCCGTCATGGGTATCGTTTTCATGGTTTTCGAGGGTGTTAAAACCGATAGTACTGTCAAAATATAAATCCAAGATGGCGGCTGCAAAAAATTATTAAATTTTTTATCATGGGTGTCGTTTTCATGGTTTTCAAGGCTGTTGAAACCGATAGTATTGTCAAAATGTAAATCCAAGATGGCGGCTGCAAGAAATTATCAACTTTTTCCTCATGGGTGTCGTTTTCGTGGTTTTCGAGGGTGTTGAAACCGATAGTACTGTCAAAATTTAAATCTAAGATGGTGGCTGCAATAAATTATCAACTTTTTCGATATGGGTGTCTTTTTCATGGTTTTCGAGGTTGTTGAAGCCGATAGTGCTGTCAAAATGTAAATCTAAGATGGCGGATGTCAGAAATTATCAACTTTTTCGTCATGAGTGTCGTTTTCATGGTTTCGAAGATGTTGAAATAGTGCTGTCAAAATGTACATAAAATAGGATAGTATTTTTTAGTTATATTGTATTGGCTAGACGGAAAAAATTCTCACGAAAAGTTGTAACGACACTTTTTCTATAGTAAGCTATTGTAAGCCGTGCGGCGTGCGCATGTTTCTCTGTCTTTCTCTCTTTCTCTCTCTTATAGAAAGCAAGCCAGAACGGAACTTCGTTCCATCCGGGTGTCCCTTGACACCTCAGTAGTTTTTCGGAGAGATAAACTTTTTAATGTAAAATAATTGTAATAGTTTTAAAGTGTTAAATTTTTAATGTAATATAAATTGTCATGTTTGTGTACGATAGCGCAATAAATGAATATTGTATTCTACCACATAAATGATAGTACTTTTATACTGATAAAGCAATTGGTGCAAAATTATTCCCTAACCATTCCAAAATATCAAACATGCTCAACGTTAATAATCAAGTTTTCACTTCTGCCGGCACTCCCGGAGTGCAACCCGTCTTTTTTTTTTTTAATTACGATATTTAGGGTATATAGATTATGAAAAAAAATAATACCATACACCCGTCCATACAAAATAATTTATTTTAAGCCCTTTTATTTTGCATAAACATCTGGCGGCGCGCGCCGTAAAACCGTTAAATTTTGCGTGTTGATTTACCGTTAAACTTCACATTTAGGCCTAGAATAAAAGTAATACAATAATGTAGGTAGTCTAATATTCTTACAAAATAAACAAAAGTCATAGCAATAGCGTTTACCATTGCTGATGAATATGACAATTAGTGACAACAGTAAATTCAAATTTTTCGCCAAACCGTACCGCCAAGTTTCGGGTTATGACGAGTAAATTTCGTGTTTCATGCTAAAAACTTTATTTCTACGTATTAGTTGTTAACTTACCTTGAAAATAAAACAAACACCAAGCAAATCGAGCCACTTTAACTATTTAAACACACTTTGTTTACACAAGCGTAACACGACACTGACAATTACGCAACATTGTCAACTTCAACTTTTTTTTTTTTTTTTTTTTTTCCATCGTTCGGATATACAGTTTGGTTTATTTTGGTAGGAAATTTAATGGAGAGGCGAAATAAATTTATACAAATAGACCATAGACAGACAGAAAAGAGTAAACTTCAAAAACTTAAACGACTGAGGTGCGGGGCGCCCATGTGCCGCTCAGCGGCACACGGGCAATCGAGGCTTCAAGGTCATGTGCCGCTCAGCGGCACACGGGCAATCTAGCGGATCAATATTTCGCACAGAAAATAGATTTAAAGCGCTTTCGGGCACTGCTGGCCGCAAATAAATGCACAGATTTGCGTACTGCCGCCTGGGCGAGTGCGAGAGTTGCGTCCACGTAATTTCGGTCAGATGGTTCAAGGGACTATAAGCCTTAACTGCGATCCCACCTGATGGTAAGCAGTGATGCCATCGTTGATGGTGATGCGTACTAGATTATTGAGAGGCTATTCACTCTAGCGTTGAAGGCACCTAAATTATAATCGGACGGGAAGACCGCAGCCGGCAAATTGTTCCAGTTCTTCTATGTACGCGGTATAAATGACGACGCGATACGCTTAGTCCGGACCGTAGAATGTGTCAAATATAATTATTAAGTTTAGTAAGGTATTCATTTTTAAAATTGTCAAATTGCGCGTCCGTAATGTCTGAAGGGCGTACTTAAACTTTCCTGGTTAATGTAAACAAGGCTTAGTAATTTACTATGATCCAACGACCTTACAGCAACTAGACGTCTAATAACAGGCGACGCATGGCTTTCAACACATATGACTTATAAATCTGACGTGTCAACCAATCAGAACACAGTACCCTGTTCCCCCGTACCAATCAGAACGTAGTACCTCGCTCCCCGTACCTCGACTAGTTGACGGAATCGTTTTGGTGCGCTGGTTCAAGCTGTAAGGTCGTTACTATGATCTTATTGGTCAAAGGGCGTGACTAAACTGGGTAACAACGATGAGTCACTATTTTCCTATCCCGATACTACAGTGTTCATACCTATAGTTATCTTCAGACAATCTGTCGTCGTCGTCTGTGGCTATGAACTGCACACACAACGCGCAGTCTCCCTTCACGCTCTGCAACGCTTGTACTGCTTCTTTGTGGCAGGCCTAGACAAGAAATATCATTATTAACAAGGAACAACGCTTTACACAAAGAAAGGGCATTTTCTGGTAAAGATATTTGGGTGGTGGTGCCACTTTGAGACCAGATGCGTATTTGAGATTGGTGAGCCGATTAGAAAGCTTGTAATTGTAACGTTATTCATGGATGGCCCCTTGCCCAGTTAAAGTTATCATCTTCATGTTACAACTCACGTAACCCAGTCCTTGATCACTTTTTTATTAAGCTCTTTTATGGTAACAAAACAGTCCGTCCCTCCAGTTAGAAGAGGACACGCTTTCGGCGGAAGAAAAGCAAGCATCTTTAAAAGCAAGAATTTATCCTGTGGGTGATCTCACCAGCCACTAACTCCGAATTGAACTTAGGATCATATTTACTCGTACAGCCCTTAGCGTCTATTACACTACGCGTTATTCAGCACTCGATATACAGATTGTCTTACGGTCTACGAAGACAGTAAGACAGTCTGACTCTTATTACACTACGCTACATAGACTAAGATTGTCTGAATATCGGTGGAGTTACGGCCCAGTGTGAAGATTACCTGCGCCGTGGTTGTGTCGTGTAGCATACCTGTGTGAGATCCACATCGTTGATGGCGAGTATGGCGTCACCTACATACAGTTCCCCGGTGAGCGCGGCCGGCCCGCCCGCTTCAAGCTCCGAGATCAGGATTGGTACGCCGTGTTCACGACCACCCTGTGGACAACGAGATATATATATATGCATAGGACGTTCATGATAATCAAAGGTTCAGTGATGAAGAAGCTTTTTAGTCGAACACAGACGTTTAGCTATTTACTTGACTTTATTCAGCAGTAACATGAGATCCAGAATAATTATTCTAATATGAGCCAATGAGGATTTATGTCCTGTTTCAAGGTTCATTACAAAGACTAAAGTGACGGAGTAAGCATTTATCAAAAGTCAAAAGTCAAATTCAAAAAGTTTTTTATTTCACATAGGCCTACATGGGCACTTATAAAACGTCAGAAGCTAGCGCACGGTTCCAATTAGTCGTTTCCTATGGAGAAGAACCGGCAAGAAACTCCATGGTTACTCTTTTAAAAAAATGGTTGTACTTACAATATTTCCATATAACAGTATTAAAAGGTATTATTTAAGAACAGTGTAAACCGGTCTATATTGTACTCAAAAGCACAATAAAAATAATCATTTAAAAAAGGTGAGTCAAAATATGAAGTAATCTAAGAATTCGTGGAGTCTACAGTGTTCTTCCATTTACATTATAAAAAGAGGCTATATAAAAAAAAAGGTGGAAACCAAATATGAACAACAGAATTAATCTATATAAATCTTGTTAGTCGTGGGGCATACTGAAAGCCTCTGGATCAGGGAAAAAACCAGTCGGCGAAGTGGGTCTTTTCTTTTCGAAAGATTTGCCGACGAATGTTAAGAGAAGTTGAAGTATTTGTAAGGAAATGCTTGCTTCTTTTTAGACAAATTAGGACATTAAACTACAGTATCGCTTACAGATCAAAGAGCAGTGGCTGCAGATTGGTACGTCAACACTTGCTTGCCCAGTCTTAAAAAAAGTTAGCAAAAGCGTTCGACAAAAATTCGCGAAAGCTGTCCTAGATACGATGAGCGCCTAAAGCCGCGTACAGACATCACGAAGCCTGCGTCGCGAATGGTTTGTCACGCATGCCTCAACCTGAGGCATACGACGGTACATTTATGCGTGCGTCCCGAACGACACATACTCAAGCTGAACACGCAAACCACCACGTGCGGTGTTCGTCAGTAGAAAACGCAAACAACACCTGGCCGTCCACACGAAGCGCACGGCTCGTACTGAGGCGGCGTTCGCAACGATCGTGTGACGCGAATGCTCACTGTGAGCACACACGTTCACATAGCCCGAGGCATGCGAGACGAACCATTCGCGACGCACGCCTCGCGATGTCTTTACGCGGCTTGACACGCACGGTGCGTGCGAGCGCGCGGGTGGTGTGCGGCATGCTATACTCACAGTAACAGAGATGACAAGTCCTAGATGCGGCGAGCGCCTGACGCGAACGGTGCGTGCGAGCGGCGGGTGGTGTGCGGCATGCTATACTCACACTAACAGAGATGACAAGTCCTAGATGCGGCGAGTGCCTGACGCGAACGGTGCGTGCGAGCGCGCGGGTGGTGTGCGGCATGCTATACTCACACTAACAGAGATGACAAGTCCTAGATGCGGCGAGTGCCTGACGCGAACGGTGCGTGCGAGCGCGCGGGTGGTGTGCGGCATGCTATACTCACACTAACAGAGATGACAAGTCCTAGATGCGGCGAGCGCCTGACGCGAACGGTGCGTGCGAGCGCACGGGTGGGGTGCGGCATGCTATACTCACAGTAACAGAGATGCCAAGTCCTAGATGCGGCGAGCGCCTGACGCGAACGGTGCGTGCGAGCGCGCGAGTGGGGTGCAGCATGCTATACTCACAGTAACAGAGATGCCAAGTCCTAGATGCGGCGAGCGCCTGACGCGAACGGTGCGTGCGAGCGGGCGGGTGGGGTGCGGCATGCTATACTCACAGTAACAGAGATGCCAAGTCCTAGATGCGGCGAGCACCTGACGCGAACGGTGCGTGCGAGCGGGCGGGTGGGGTGCGGCATGCTATACTCACAGTAACAGAGATGCCAAGTCCTAGATGCGGCGAGCGCCTGACGCGAACGGTGCGTGCGAGCGCGCGGGTGGGGTGCGGCATGCTATACTCACAGTAACAGAGATGCCAAGTCCTAGATGCGGCGAGCGCCTGACGCGAACGGTGCGTGCGAGCGGGCGGGTGGGGTGCGGCATGCTATACTCACAGTAACAGAGATGCCAAGTCCTAGATGCGGCGAGCACCTGACGCGAACGGTGCGTGCGAGCGGGCGGGTGGGGTGCGGCATGCTATACTCACAGTAACAGAGATGCCAAGTCCTAGATGCGGCGAGCGCCTGACGCGAACGGTGCGTGCGAGCGCGCGGGTGGGGTGCGGCGCGTGTTCGAGCGCGGGGTGCGGCGCGGGAGGGGGGCGCGCCATGCCTCGTGCTGCGCCGGCACCTCGGCACACGCGGACTAACGTCTTGTGACGTTGTACCAGGATTTCTGCCTCCACCTACGCAAGAAAAAACCAGAATCAAAGTTATATTTTTTATTTCTAGTGACGATATGTTGCTATGGCATTATATTCGAGATACGGGGAAAAGTTAATACGAATTAATCGCGTCGCTAAGCATAGCCTGGGGGTATAGCACGGGTTTAACGTGTTTTTGAACGGTACGTCTACTGGCAAAGTAGCTGTAAATCGCGCTATACCTCAAAGCGCATTGGAGTATAGTCAAATTCAATTGAAATGAAAGAGACGCCTGACGGATGGAATCCGTCGACCCTGGACTCTATTGAAGCAGCTGGAAAAGGGCGTTATTCGTCCTTCTCCTTCGCCCGATGTGAGAATGCTTGTAATCTCATTTTCCCCTTCCGCAGCTTCCATAAACTTGATGATAAACCAAGACCAACCCGTCTTAGTGAGATAGAACAACTATGTATGTATATGCTAAAAAGAAAAAAAAATCTAGCAACAACCAGCAAAGGCATCAATGCGAAAGGATTAATCTAAGATCTTCAAACCGCCTACTTATCATAGCAGATACTGCGTATTTTTTCTTTTGAAGAGACCTCTCACCATAAGTGTCCTAGCGGTATATGACC
The DNA here is from genome assembly GCA_910589285.2 of Mythimna ferrago. NCBI lineage: Eukaryota > Metazoa > Arthropoda > Insecta > Lepidoptera > Noctuidae > Mythimna > Mythimna ferrago. The sequence goes on from OU342679.1 coordinate 20,417,076, forward strand.
GCATCACCACTTAAAAAAAAAATAGTTGTTTGCCATTTTTATTATTTCGGTAGAAATAAAGTAGGCGTCCACTGACCGCGGTTGTACCGAGTACGTCCTCGAGGATGAGTTGTTGAATCATAATGGAGTTATTTTAACCTACATCGTGATTTCTAAGTCAAGCAGTTATCGCAATAACGCTAAGACCAGCAAACGAGGTGAAGCAATTAAGACCGCGCCTTTTGGTTTTAGTTTTGCGTTACTTATTTAATATGTCGTGGAAAGGCCAGCTACAAAATGGTTGCCGCAATTAGAAATTGGAGAAAAATACCGAATGTGAGTCGGACTCGCGCACGAAAGGTTCCGTACCCTTGTATGCTGATTATCTATAAAAAAGGGTAAAAAAAAAATCACGTATGGGAGCCCCCTTAAATATTCATTTTATTCTGTTTTCAGACAACAGAAATAAATCATCTCAGAAAATTTCAACAGTCTAACTATTACGGTTCATGAGATACAGCCTGGTGACACACGGACAGCGGAGTCATAGTAATAGGGTCCCGTTTTACCCTTTGGGTACGGAACCCTAAACAAATTACAATTGATGCGTTTTCACTCGGTGGCGATTCCCGCCGAATCTAACGCATCCAGTCATAATTACTAGCTAAACGCGATATCAAAAATTAAACCACTTGCTGATAAAGCTGACCACCGATTTTTTTTTTCTATAATAAAATTAGTCTAAGTAAGTTATCAACGACCAATTAAAAAATATAATTTGTGTATAAATTCGGTACTAATACTCATAATTATGCAATTTATATATAATTAGCAGATAGGCTGTGCACTTGCCCAGGGATACATATGTACATTCGATGCACATTTTTTTAAGCTGTTATTGCAATATACCACGCAGGTGTTCGTTTAATGTAAGCAAAAACCGCAGACACCGAGCAGACATAAGCTTACTAAACACTTTATCGATATGTACGGCGCGACGCTAACACAGCGTTCTTGTTGCAATCGCATCACTACGTAATAGCCTCAATTGTGGCTTCTGCACGTGTGACTGAGGAATTTAAATCTGCTGTTAAGTTACAGAGATATATGGCCTAAGATGGCTACTGGTTCTGATTCTATTGTGTAGTTTATCTACGGTTTCTTCCTGGATATTTACATTCTACTACACGTTACAATATCTAGGACTTAGCAAGACACGGTAGTAACAATATTGTAACCTCACGTTTGGGCACGCCATAGTCATGGCGGTCATGTCCCTTTGGGGAGTGACTGGAGTCTGACTACCAACGAGGGTAGGCGTGGGCTTGCGGACGACGAGGACAACGTGTAGTGTTCCACGCGCTCCTCAAAAAGATGTTAGCAAATAGTAGATGCCCAGCAGGGCCGATGCCCATTTTATGTAAAGGGACAACTGAAGGATACAGGTGTGATTTTATTCAGTAGAAGTCTGACATACTCTGTCGCTCTACCCTAGAGCGGGAGATGTCATTGGATGATTTCCTTAATTAAAAAAAAAAAAAACATTACGTCTGTATTCTCTGACGGGATTTTTTTTCTCTAGCTTAGAGGTAGCTAAAAAAACAACATGGTCAAAATGGAGCCTATTTGTATCTAATACCCACTCATCCCAGTTCCCGCTTCTGTGCCTCACGTTTCATTCCGCATACTGTATCTTTTTTTTTTAAATTTGATTAAATGACTCTATTATTCATCATCTTTCTTTGTAATGGGTGGGACTTCCATTTTAATCTAGGATCTGATCCTCTCTATGACTATTTTTATTTCAGTCTGATCTTTATTTTCTCCAAGGGTTTGGGGTAGAGGTGTACAGGTCACTTTCGCCGTTTATGTTTAAACTAGCGACTCCAGTTTCGCTTGTTTTTTTCTCAATTACACAATCATGTTTTTTTACACCTAGACATTCTTTATGAATCACTCTTGTCTATTGGTAAAAACCGCATGAAAATCCGTTAATTAGATTTTGATTTTATCGCGAACAGACAGATAGCCGCAGTTTGGGATTGTGTTTTATAATTATGTAAAGAGAGGCCTGCGTTCGACCTCAACCTCCTACATGATGGTATTGTTGGTTTATCTCATAAAGGCGGGATGAGCTTGGATGTTTACGTATGTAGGTTATCGCACACGTATTCTTTTTGTATGCGTAAGCTTGGAGCGCTCGGTGAAAGGATAAGGACAGCGTAGGAAGGATCAGGGCCATCAATCGAACACAAATCTAGTCTTGGAGCTGATACAAAGAAATTCCTAATGCAACACAATAACAATTTTCCCAACCTGGAAATAACGCCTAAAATTACCCCATGATTAGTGATCGCCGTCTCTCTACCTCTTGTCAAACAAGTTACGATTCCACGGGCAAAATTGAGGTAAGCAAGCAATCATAATACTTTTTTTTTAATGATCTACACTAATATAATAAAGAGGTAAAGTTTGTTTTTTTTTTGTTTGTTGGAGGTAATCTCTGGAAGTACTGGTCCTACTGCTAAAATTTTTTTACCGATAGAAAGCTGCTTTATTCCTGAGTGACATAGGTTATATTTTATGTACGCGTGCGAAGCTGCGGGAAAAAGCTAGTATATATTATATAAACCAGCGGTTGACTCATTGACTGCGATTTCACCTGATGGTAAGCAGTGATGCAATCGTTAATGGTGAATCGCAATTAATTAAGATTACTGTATACTAGGTCACTATCACTGTCACTGTAGCCTTGAACACACCTAAATTATAATCAGACGGGAAGACTGCAGCAGGTAAATTTTTCCAGTCCTTCGATGTACGCGGTATAAGGCAAGGCGAAACGCTTAGTCCGGACCGTAGAGGTTTAACAACGTAAGAGTGATTTACCTGAGCCCAGAGAGAATCTCTTAGTTCAGCGCGCATGTCCCTGCCCAGTAGCTGCAACTGTTGTATTCTACCCGCCAGCTCTTTATCCAGGTATTTTGTGGCCAGTCTGGAATTATAATAATTATTTCGTTTATTCCTTATTTAAACTTATTCTATACATTTCTAAATCTCTTCTCTTTTTTTTAAGAGTAACCATGGAGTTTCTTGCCGGTTCTTCTCCATAGGAAACGACTAATTGGAACCGTGCGCTAGCTTCTGACGTTTTATAAGTGCCTTAATTACGACACATACGCCTCAGATTTTTCAAGTAACCTTTTAATTGTTTCCATATTTTCTGTATCTTTTTAACACTTGAAATGTGATACTGGGGCCAGGGTTAGCTCGGGGCCAAGGTTAGCTAGGGTGCCAGTATGAAAGGCAAGAAGGAATGGGGTGTAAAAAAGTACTTGAAATGTGACTTTGTGTGTCCAACTGAACCTTTTAATTGGTTCATTGTGTCGTGTTTGTGTGTGTGTTGGTCTGTTTATACTAACTTCCCAATTTTAAGTCTGGCACTATACGTAATTGTACGACTTGTAATTGGTTAGCTGTCGTTTATGATTATTTTCCTTTTTAATCAGTTTTGTTTTCATAAGCTGTAAGTCCTCAAAGCTGTAATAAATAAATACATTATGAGGTTGAGTTCTCGTTAAAATAAATTGTAATATCTATTTAAATCAAACCAAATTGTCAGCCAAAGCAAAGCCAATTTTAATTTAGTCTACTTTTGATTACACTGAGGACTTTTTGCTAGGTACATACAAAACACCCCCTATACTTATTATATAGATCACACACTAACATACGCGTTGGTCTTATGTAATCTTTAAAGCAATATTGTTATTCTAATTTTAATACTTTTTCTTTACCACTAATTGTAAAATGGCTGCCGCACATTTAATGGCTTGTTAGGTACTACGACTGATTTCTGACTCATAAACCACAGACACATACAACAGCTAGTTTAGGGGTCAGAACAAAAATATACTTAATTATATTAAGCCCTTATTTAAATAATGTGTGGACTTAGGAGTTTCGTAACAACAGGTATATGGTGAAGTAAAAACAAAAATATCCAACGCGCCTAGCCATTTCACAAGCGGCTTACACTCTAATCGGATGCAGCTGAGTACCGGCGTTTTACAAGCGTATGCTTACATGCAATTCACAACCCAGATATTGAGTAACACGGTACCCCTTCGCAAGATTGGTGTAAGATTTTGAGCTATTATAACATCTGTCAAAAATCTACAAATGACAGCCGGGACCAACCGCTTAACGTGCTCCAGGCACGGTGGAGTCTTAGTATGTTATGAATGGTCTCCCATCCATAGACCGACCTCGGCAAACGTTGCTTAACCTTGAGGGTCAACCCGTGTGGCTAATATTACTTACCTACAAGCTCGTTGAGCTTTACATAACAATTTTAATTTAGTCTACAGTAAAATTAAATGTAAATCATTTCAGTATGGCATGGCATTGTTTTAATGATAATTATATTATTTTCCACGGAATAACGGATAACCCCATTTATCTATTCCGTGTAATTTTCCCATGCCTAATGGAATGTGAAATTTACAGTAATAATGTTTCTTTGAAAACTAATTATTTAACCTTTAAAGCATCTTTTAGTACGGAAAAGGTGTTAATTTTTTTTAGGTTACGTTTCTAGGTTTTCCTTTCGGTAACTTTTAAATTCTAGTCTTTTATTTATAATTAGTCCATCCCTAATAAAACATTTGATAATTTAGCCGACTTATCAAAATATTCTTTCTTGTAGGATTTATACCAAGAAAAAATATTTGTCAAATTAATAGCTGGCTTAGTAAGTGGTTGGAATCCTCCAAACCTACAATTCGTAAGTCGGAGCCGTTACCACAGGGCTACCACTAGTCTTCCCGGCCGACCTGCCCCGGGCCCGTGTGTTAGATTAGCCTAATCTCCAGGAAATGGGCCGTATTTCCTAGAGAGGAGACTCGAGTCCCAGCAGTGAGAACATTAAATGGCTGATTATATTACTAGCAATAACTCACTTCAACACAATCCCTTACCTAGCTCCAAAAAGTTCAGAGTGTAGTGCGAGCACAGTTTCCCTAAGCGCGGCGTTCTCCCGCGCAAGCTGTGCTGCCTCGGCCCGCGCCCGCGCCGCGTCCGTCACGTTGCCGGCCGCATCGCCGCCTTCCTGACAGCCTCCTGCACATTCACACGCTACTTTGGACTTTATTAACATACAGAAAAGAGTTTCTGCCAAACTTGTCATAATCTTTATTTCAGGATGGAATCATCCACACTGCTATGTGCGCACTGGTATAGGCCTTCACTTCCTTTTGCCATACTCGTATCTGTTCATCTTGGCCCTGAACTCCTTGGTCCTAAGCTAGTATTCTAGCTAGGCTAAGCTAGGCATTAGTCTCTACCGCATTTTCATCATCATATCAGCCGAAAGACGTCCACTGTTGGACATAGGTCTCCCCCAAGCGTCGCCACAACGACCAGTTCTGTCCGTACGCATCTATCGGATTCCCGCGACCCTGACCAGGTCATCGGTCCACCTACCCGTCCGTGGTCCGTCTTCCGGTACGTGGTCGCTACCTTTCGTCCCTATCGACCATCTGTTCTGCGTGCAATGTGCCCAGCACTTTACTTTTCCTAAAATTAAGTTGGCAACAGTTCCTCTTGATGGAAGAATGTTTGCCTGCAATAGTTAGTGGCATCACAAATCTGTTGCCATCTTAAAAGGCGATAATGCGGTTTTCGTGTCCCTGTAATTACATTGGCACTTATATTCTTGTAACCGGAACAAGGCATCACTAGTCACTGTATCAACACGTAGGTGTACACAGGCCTCCTAGTGACTCCTACACTCGGGACTAGTTAGTGCTACTGTGTGAACTGTTGCTGAAAGATGGGGGCTAGAAAAATGCTTACTTACTCAGATAGATTGGTTCTTTACACAGTATAAGTTTGTATGACGATACATTGAATATCAATGTTGCTGTTTTAGAATATGACTGATCAGAAGATGGGAAAAACGGAGAAAGCCAATTCCAAATCATATAGGTACCTAGTACTGCATGATGACGAAAAGAATTTGGAGAAGAAATATTCGATAATTCTTGATCATCATAATATAACTCGAAAAGTAATGTTATAACATAAAGGAGCTATCATATTTTATAGCGAATCATTGGGGACATGATATTAATGATAATATGAGCAGAATTAGGCATAGGCACGAAATCGCCAAACATAAACATCTCGTTCCGAAGATGTCGCTGTCGTAAAAGTTTTTAGCAAGTAGCGGTTCCTAGTATTCCATTGGGGGCGATCTCTACATGACTAAGCAATGTCTGCAAGTGTTCCTAGACTGCTTTGCTGCTTATCACTCTTATGTCGCACCAGTTAAACTTTGTTCTGTAAAATATATCGTAACTAAATAAATATCAGAAGGTACATTAAAAGTTAAAACTTACCAGCTGATGCGGCTCGTGCTTGCACCAGTTCGGCCCTCATATCTACGAGTTCAGCCTGCAAACAGAGAGAAAAAAAATCCTTAATCCCTGACGCTTAAAGCCCCCAACAAATGGATGGCATCGTATATCAACAATAAGTAGTGTCGAATGTCATGGAAGTGATTCAGCACAATAGAATTTAATCTCGGCCCGAAATCAATGGCGGCGTAAATCCGAATTAAAGGACACAGCGGTCGTGTTGTCATGTATGTCCTCGACTCGACACGGGCACATAAATCGTTTGACTTCTGCACCCTCGCGGTGCGTGCGCGCAGCCCAGTCGTGCGCGTGCCGCACCCAGGCCCACAGCCTACCCTCATCCACGTTTGACATGTCATCTCCCCGCCAATTCCACGATGATTTATTTTATTACTTCAGTTGAAGATATCGTTTAAGTATTTAGGCCGTGGTGCAGTTTATGATCTCATTCCTACTTCGTAGAATGAAATATTTCTCAATTTCTTGATTATTTAATTGACCACAATCCGATTAAGCGTGTATGTCAAACTAAAGGTGTCGACCAAATTAATATCTCGAGACGGTATGCAAGATCCGCTAAGCAGTTAGCAGCGAAATAAAACCTTGCACGTGGGATTATAAATGGAGCTTGATTAGACCCGCCCCGACGTTTAACAAGGCCCTTACAAGGAAATATCTATTTAACAACATCATTTTATGTTAATACTGGTCTATTCAATTGTATCCCTACGAATAACTCTAGTTAATTTTAGAAGTAAATTGAATCAAGGAATGCAGTTAAGCGACATTTACGAAGAATTGTCGATCCGTTTTCTTTTAGAATATTAAAGAGTTTACTCTGATCTCCGCAGTGCTGAATACTGATTGGAAACATTACATGTGAGCCGGAAATGCATGTAGTTGTACTATTTAAGTGCAGGAGTATAAAGCTACGATCTCGAGTGGATGTTAGGACGGAACGCGGCTCAAGCGCAAGCCACTGGGCAGCTGCGCGCAGCCCGCACCGGGTTGTGGTGCTAATGTTATATATTGTAAGTACGCATTTACATGTACACTATAACATGATCCATACTGAGCTTAGAAAGATCTATTCGTTTTAAGTTAAAGGAATATTGTAATCGATTTAGAACTAATTTAAAACAGTTTCTTTTTTGGTTGGAAATCATTAATTGACTTCACTCGCTATTGGTGAAGTAGTGAAGCGAAAGGGACCGACCTGTTTTCCTTCAGTTAGTATATCTTTCGAGAAATCTCGTAAACTGTAAAGCAGCTGAAAATTGTAAGTCGCTTAATCATAGGTCTGTGGATTTTGAATTAGATAGTTTTCCAGTTTTCCACCAAAAACTTTCACATTACTTAACCTATGCTACTAATTTGGCCCTTCATAAATACTGTTAATTTACGACGTGATTATATAGCTTCGAGGTTTGAAGGTAATGGCTAATTTGAATCACGTCAATTGTAAATCCTGAACCTTGATTTATTATCAAGTCATTATCGAAAGGGTACTATTACACAAACGGGACTCAAAGCGGCTCACCTGTAAAATAATAATAGCAATGGATGGTAGTCATTAGCTGAACATAATCAACAACAACGCCATAACTGGCATTCCATTTTATGGTCGATTACATAATTTAATTATGGTAATAATTGACACTAATTTCGGATTTTATTAAGTTAATTAACAATTTAATTTAAATATATTATTGAGTATGCCATATGTTTTATAACCATCAATCAACCAATCAAAATATTTATTTGCTAGAATATGATACAGTATGTGGCACATGTATTACAGTATGTATTCACGACTAACTAATGCAATGGATTATATTGAACTGTCAAAGAAATCGCACCCAAAAGTGGAACTATACTGAACTTTTTATTAAATTCTTATAAGAATGAGCTTTTAATCTACCTAGTCCATACAACCTATTTGTTTATCAAAGTATTTGTTCAAAAGTCGATATCCTCAGTAAATGATTTGCAATTCTTCTGATCAAGTAAAAATTTTATGACGTTCTTCTGAATAATCACCTGGTCAGTATTGTGCTGCGTCTGCAAATCTAACATCATTGAACTCGGTTTTTATTAGGTAATTTCTAAAGAGTATTTAGTTAAATAGTAATTTAATATTAAAAGCTTCTCTCACGTAACGATAGTGAAAGGCACCGAGATGTAATGAAACTTCTTGACGTGACCTATGTAAGTGGTCCAGCGTATCTACAATAAGAACGTCCCACTAACGTTCCCGCCATGCCTAAACTTAATTACAACTATAAACTTTAGAACCAACCTTTGCGAAAGTATTATTTCTAAACACTCTCAAATTTTCTTATACACGCAGTCTTCGTAGTTTTACGTGTCCTATCGCCGATTTCTCACAGAGACTTTCAGCACCACACCCTTTGCAATTATCCTTGGCACACAAAGATATTGATACCTGGTTATACATGTACGCAAAACCATAAACAACCTACATGAATGCTTGTGTGTGAACATGCTGGATAAATGCACAACAAAATATGCAGGCTTGCACTCTCAATATTTAACCAACATTGTTCGGGATGAGTCTGTCTCGTACTACACACCAATAAACACGACCTACGCTGATTTCAAGATCATTATCGCCTGAACATAGAGTGGGCGTCTGTTGTTGTTAAATGCGATCGTGAATATTATAACAACGATGAGAATTCCAACGTCTTTAACACATCACAATATTAGAAGCAGTATAAAAAAAACTTATAATAAATGAACAGTTAAGTTGTATTGCGAGACAATGAATACGATTCATTAGGGCCGCAATAAAACGCGAGTATCTTAGAGCGGATGGCCCTCGGCAATTTAAATACCAACTTCGACGACAGCGTGCCCAGCTACTTTCATCTCTTCCCTAATTAAGTTGCGAGTTATTGCGATATGTCTGGGCACTGGGCAATAAAGCGGCTCCAGCGATCAAAGTTGCGAGCTGCACGACGCCGGATAGTTTAAGGTGCAATGAAAATAAAGCGATTCACGCTGTTAGTAAACTCTTTGCTTTACGCGGTGTGGGCGCCGATCGCAGATAACGACTAACAAACGGAAGATTGATTCACCGCTGCTTGATATCATTGCACGCATCTCAGATACTCAAAAGATTTGATGGTAGTGCGCACGCGCCGTCGCCGGTGCTCACGGGCCGAGCGCCACGCCACACATAGACCTAACAATTCACGCAAAGCAACAACAATAAATCTCCCAATCTGTGTGTCGACACATTTACACGTCTTCCGAGATGAAATCTGACTCTCATGAATAACAGCACATGCCATCGCATTTTAGTAGTAAGAGTTCACATGAAAGCTCTCGCGTCTTGTCTGACATGTTTAGGGGACCACACGAGTTGATATACAACTTTAATTGAATTAGCCTCGCAATGCAATCGCGTCTTGCTCTACTACAACTCATATGGGCAGATACTTAAATTAGAATTAGAACGAATGAAACAAGAAATAGCTGCTGCATATAGCAGACTTATAAACTCCGGGAAGTCAGCTCTAAAGCCATTTTTATTGGTGGAATGAAAAGTTTGAAGACCTAAATCAAAAGCCTTAAAGCTGTGCTCAGCTCAGACATTTATATACGTTATATTGGAAAACATTTGAGTGAAATTGGTACTCGTAGTAACATAATAATATGATTGGTTACAGCTTTATTTACGACGCGACATTACGGAGACGTATGTTTTTCTAGAAACACTCGTGAAAGGCTGTTTGTGTATTCACTTTCGGTACCGTTTTTCTCCACAGGTAAGGAAAAGTTTAGCGAATATAGATTCTTTAATTCGTTTAGTTAACTATTACATATGTAGTAAAATATCTACTACTACTAATACATACTTTATAGAGGAAATATTTGTAGTTTTGTTTGTAGTGAATAAACTAAAAAACTAATAGACCAATTTTAAAAATTCTTTGTTTTGGAATTACTTTATTTAGCACTGAACAAAATAATCTGTGACAATTTCGCTAAAAAGCGAACTGATTTGAAAATAAATTCCGAACACAATTCCGTCTGAACTGTACAATAGCTCTTCTCTGTAAGTCTACATGAGGTCATTGTTTCGTCTGTCTTGAGCGCCCTACATGCATTGTTTATGCCTCTGACAAATACTTGCACCGTGTGCAACTCTTCATTTACATGCGTCCCGGTCTCGCTTGCAGTCGCATCACGTCGGGGTCGCAACTGTCCTCGAACTTTTCACTCATTGCCAGTCAAAATGCTAATTGTTTTACTACTGTTCGATTTTTAAAGGTTCAACCGGAATTTGTTAGAGAATATACACCGCTATCCGGTAAAAATCTCACGCACTTATGATCAATAATGTAAAATTTTCATGTGGGCTAGCAAATATAATGCATAGTTCACAGGCTGCTCAGCAAACAAGATCACCAGATAGCGGTATGCACGCCTACGCTGCAATGATACTTGACGCTTGTGCAACTGATCTCCAAACTTACATTACATCTACATCCGTAATGCAGCAACGGGTGCATTACCATAAAATGTATTTTAAACCGATCGCCTGCACCGATCGATTAGAAGGTTTTATGAATGATACAAGATCAACCAGATGTGAACATTCGAACAATGGTGAGAGTGCGAGGTGCAAAGGTGATGGATCGCCACCCAGGAAATGGATGTTATCGAGCAGCATGAGTAGTGGATGGGAGCGCGGCGGGGAGCTCGCGTCTACCATTTGCCCTATCTACAGCAAAGAGTTATTACCGCTTTTCTCCTCGTCCTATCGACGGTATCCACTATTCAACGACAAGAAGTGAAAAAGGCATTTGAATTTACATATCAATCTTCAATAGATAAAGGAAAAGTGCCACCAATTAGATATCAAACATTTAAATGAGAGGTATTGGCAAATTGTCCAATCCTGAAAACATTCTAGTATTGTACGTTGAGACACAGGGAGTCACAAATCAACGTACGCCTAATGACAATGGAGACAGTGAAGTAACAGTTCGTAGCTCTTAACAAATGATCCTCGGTGTAATCACTGTGACAAGTGTTGGCCTCGACTGTTGGAGGCTGTCCAATGCATTTTATCTTGTTTCACATTATAGTTCGAAGGTGTACGTAATTATTGAAGTAGGTTAAACGGACAAGTTAACTTTTGTTTATTTGTTTACTTTAACAGCCTATTGGTTACTTTGTCGATGAAGGTGAATCCAAGAACCAAGAGTGACGAAACTATACAGGGACAGTTTTGTAGGTCTACTTTAATATCTAGGTTTCAATATTATCCCAAAATCCAAACATATCATAACATTCACAATCAAAGTCTTTCAAAAAAAACGTTGAGTAGACTTTAGGAAAAACGAATATATAGAGCCCAACATTTTCGTCCCATCAATTTCGTACACCTGTGTGTACCGTTTTTCAAGGTCATTCAAATTGTACAGACGTACATATGTATGTACAATCGGCGCGTAAAGAGTTAATTTAACATGGTGAGTGAAAACTGAAGCGCACCTGCCTGCCTCATGCTAAGAGCTTTTCAAGGGAAATAAACAGGAGGACATGGTTATTTAACTTTAAATGGAATAATAATGCAATATGCATGTTCCTTCGTGTGATTTGATCGTGATCGCACCTGGCGAGCGCGCTGCGCGGGCGCAGGCATTCATTTCCCGCGCGCCGGTCGCGTCGTGTTGTCTACGACAATTTCGCGACACACGTTTCTCAGAAACGAATCAATGCAACACATGCACTGCACCCCCAATGAGGATATGCTAATCACAGTGTTCTTGTAATGTCCGGTGTACTATTACATACAACACCTTTGTACCACATCGCCAGATACAATCGAAACCATGTTTTACGATGCAATTAAAATAATCATCGATGTTATAAATCATAAAGAAAATGAACAATCTCTATTGTGATTGATTAACAGGTGATATAACTGCATAGTTTTATCTTATGGGTGTAACCGTGTCTAATAGCACATGAAATTGAATACCCCAGAAAAACGAGTTATATTGCATAATGCGCATGTGTATTCATGTTATAAGTAATGTATTAATATACGAAAAACAGTTATCAAGAGTTGGATCCAACGAGTGTAAGTATCATTATTATAATATTCAGGTGATTAAGACAAAATAAAATGATTAAAAAGATAATCAAGATGACAAATGTGAGTGTCGTACGTAGGTATTAAATATCCGATTCGTTGAATGCAATTTGTTACTAATAGAATGAGTCATAAGTTAGTTCTAATAGTTCACAGTTAAGAAATACTTGCGCTCAAACGTTGCAAACATGAATTTATATCTTGTGTCCCGCAAGACATATTTCAAGATACGAGACACCTAAGGACAGATATTTTAAGGCAGTGCTTTAATTATTCTGCAACTGCTGTTAAGATAAAGTGATAAGTTCATTTACAGAGCAAAATATTTGTCCATGATAACCGTACGTTATTTGTATAATTTATACACGTTTTTGTGCAGATTAGTTATTCAATGGCAAGGTCGCCAGATTCATGTGCGCTCGGTAACGGTTATATGAAAGTACAACATTGAGAAATTTTAATTCGTAGGGGAGAGTTGGACATATTGTACTGCATGATAAATTGTACCACCTCAAAATTTTCCACTAAATGTCAATATTTTTCTTTTCTATTAATATCAAACCAAGAACTGACAGCGCCCTCAACTACTTCTCTTTTTGTAATGACGTCCGGCAAGTGCATTAATTTTGAGTAAAAGAATTTTTGTTAGTGATTGATGAAGTTTTGAAGCGTGTACATAAGGACATTACTCTGTGAAAAAAACTTTATACAAAAAAAAAATAAGCGAGTTCACTAAAAAAAACACTAAAACCATCAAAATAATTTTAATTTCGGAACTCGGTGTTTCTCGATATTGTTTGTCACTTACTTAACACCGACTTTCGAAATTAAAATTATTTTGATGGTGTTTTTTTAGTGAATTCGATTTTTTTTTTTTGTAAAAAGTTTTTTATTTCACACTTTTTTGTTGCAATACACTTACAGTCAGAGTACCTTTTTCTCATGTCAATTCCAATTAACTCACACCCTGCTAGGATACATTGTTTTATTATGAAGTTCCCGTGTCTACCTTCCAGCTCCATCATCATCATCAGATCAGTTCCATAGTACCTTATAGCCAAAGTACATCTCATGACAATTCTAATAAGCCCAAACACGGGTAGGATACATTGATTAATTACGGAGTTCCGGTGCCTATCTTCTAGCTTCATCATTATCATCATCAGATCAGTTCGATAGTACCTTATAGCCAAAGTGCATCTCATGACAATTCTAATAAGCCCAAACACGGCTAGGATACATTGATTAATTACGGAGTTCCAGTGCCTATCTTCCGGCTCCATCATCATCATCAGGTCACTTCGATGATACCATTTTCAACATATTTATTCAGAACCATTCATTTATTTGTATTATCGTAGTCGTATAACTATGTTCTTTGTGATATCTGTGTGAGTATGGACTTCCGTTGGCCATTTCTGGTCTTCTTCATCAGTTCCACTTCATCAAATGTAATTTTTTTACTGTAAATGCCTAAGTCTTTGATGAAAATACCAAAAGAACTATATGGTTGCCTATAATATTTGAGGAGTTCCCTCGATTTCGCCAAGATTCCATCATCAGATCCCAACTTGGTGACTATGGGACCATTTGGGAAGTATACTCTTTCCAACAAAAAAAGCATTTTTCAAATCGGTTGGCAAGCGACGAAGTTATGCGCGAACAAACATAAAAAAAAATACAAACATCCGAATTGAGAACCTCCTCCTTTTTTAGAAGTCGGTTAAAAAACAAATATTGCACCTTTGAAACAAAAATGGCACTGAGTGACCTGGACCAGGGATAGACGCGAGCGATCACCCTCGTCAGGAAAGTCTTATATGTTGATGATAAAGCTCAAAAAGTAGTTTGGATACTGGGAGCTGTCTAAACTAAGCCAAACTAACTGCGGATCTATAACTTTGTACTGGACATGGGAATGAAACGTGGTCACACGTCGTAGCAAGATTTATATGTATAGAATCCCTGAAACTTGGAAAGAAGAAGCGTGGGACCCAAAGAGACAAGTATTTAAAAGACAAGAGATGAGACCTACGATTAATATGAACTTCATAAATCCTGAAGATAAAACTAAATAATGGAATTGAAATAACAAAGGACATTACCATAATCGAAACAGTGATTGGACGTTTTAGTCTCCAGTATAAAAGATTACGTCCGGGAGAACAAAGACGCAGCAACTACCGGAATCGTAATGACGATAAATTTTTATTTTCATATAACAATAAAAACCAATAGCCTGGATAAATTGTTAAGGAAACAAAAGACTTTCATATACATATTCCTTATTTTAACTCTCTCCAGGGTAATATCAATGATTCATAATCACAATGGCTTCTCTCCTACTCTATTGAAAGAGGCGACAGCCGACAAGTGTACTGTAGATTGTTAATAAAATTTATCACGTTAATAAACAATGCTCTCAGGCTCGTAAAAACAACAAACAATAAAAGCGATTTTAAGCTATAAACGTATGCAGTGGTTTATGAGTGTTCCACTGAGCAGTTAAATTGGCATCAAGTCATCGACGACGAGGGGGTGTAAGCTAAAGAGTATGAATCATCCGCCGCTTGGCTTCGAAGAATGCATAGCGATCTAGTACGCTAGAATATATATATATATATATATATATATATGTATAGGTTTTTTTTTTTTTTTTTTTATCTGTTATAAACTAGTACTTGACTGCGATCCCGCCTGATGGTAAGCAGTGATGCAATCGTTGATGGTGAGGCGCACTAGTTTATTGAGAGCCTATTCACTCTAGCCTTGAAGACACCCAAATTATAATCGGACGGGAAGACCACAGCAGGCAGACTGTTCCAGTCCTTCGAAGTACGCGGTATAAATGACCTAGCCTATTTGCATTGATTGCATTTTGAACTGAATCCCTTTACGTATTATTAATTTTGAACGATTTTCCCATCATAAGCAATTCCGCGGCGCAATAGTCGACCACATCAAGGGCGACGAGAGTAATGTTCAATGAGTCTATTGAAGGCTAGAAAACAGGTTTGCGGGGTGGCGCGGTGTTGCGGTCGCGACGTCCGCCGATGATGGTGGCACGCTCGAGCGCACCACAAAGTGGACCGCAGGAGCATCCCGCCGCGCGCCATCATCGCCCGCACCACCCACTAAACATGGAATCCCAAAGGCGCGTAAGTTGTGCATCGTATCGAGTAACGACCTGAATAGGGGAAACACAATAGCATTCATGAATGACGCGACGGTTTCGAGATAAGCATCCGGGAACAAAGCTGCCGAGAGCGCTTGCGCTGATAGATGATTCTGCGTCTATTGAACAGTCACGTACATTACACAAAATCCGCCGGATTTGCAAAATCTCCTAGTATTACGTTACAAGTAATTAATATCCTTGCAATTTGGATGTTGGTCAAACGCGAGCCGATCCATAATAGAACAAAAATAGGAAAGTTCCCTTCCCTCCATCGTATGTAATTAAAAATTAATCACTTGTTTGAAAACGACGTTAGGCGCGACCACAGATTACAAAACATGCATTATAACAATAAACATCTTTTCGTAGAGACAAACATGCAAATCTTATGCGGTTTGTACGCATAGCCATGCTCAACCTAACTCACATATAAATTACTGCCCCCGTCACGACATTTATTCAAATGAATCTATCTTTAGATTACGAATCGTTTTTCTATCGTATTATTTATTTTATTGCTTCAAGTATTGCTTTTCGTATAATGTGATGTGTTGTTTTATACAAGACGCACGCATAGGGACGATATCGCATTTATTACAATAACGTGTGAAAGGAACAAATTATTTAAAGTTCATTTGTGGCAAACGAAATATTGCTTCACGCTAATCAAACAGCCATTTCTCTGAGTGAGGTAATTGTGAAAATAATAGTGATTGCCATTGACCTGTGTGGGACGCAGTCTGCGAAGTCATTACTCATTTACGTCCTCTCAGCTAATTGCGTTACGTTTCACATCGGCGCAAATAATCACTTATAAAAGATAATATGACAGCTACCTATCTTAGATTGATCGAATATCCTTGAGAGTGTCAATTACGAAAATAAGAGAAAATAGCAAGTTGCCACGCAATGATTATTTATTTATAATTGGTAGAGATAATTTGAAAGATGAAAGCTCTGCTGAAAGACAGTTTTGATAAAATAAGTAAACATGTATTACATACAGGTAAGGCTATAAAGCCGACGAAAAATTAAACAATAATCAGGATAATCACGTAGTAATTGCGGTGCGTTTACTTAATGACGTCCTTAACTTTGAAGCAAGGGCACACTGAAATAGCTAAAGCTTTTAATGAAAACTGAGGCTCTCGGATAGATCTACAGAAACGCGTAGGTAATTTGCGAGACAGAGCTTTCAACATTATGAGGTAGTAAAAGGGCATGAAGCCCATTACTGTTAATGTAAAGCGATGTGGAGGAAGCGCGCACACTGGCTGACACATGCGCTCAGCCCGCCCTGTGTTTACGTGTGCCACTTGTCTTGCTGTTGTTACCCGAATACAATTATTATTTGGCCCTAAAAACTTACCAAGCTTTGACTACTGACCATAGTTCACAAACGAGGTAAACATTGCGCAGAAATGAATAAGCGTCATCAATATAAAATCAATAATTTATGTTGCAAAAGTCAATATTTTATAACAAGACATAAATCATATGTCAAGTTACTTAAAACTAATAAACATTTTATCATGTATCAAGTAGAACAAACACGTCAATCAAATAGATAGTCGCATGACGGTGCCATTGTGGCAGTAACAAAAGGAAAGCTCAGAATTTTCCTTTTTACAGCCGGATGCCCCATCTCGTGGAATTGAGATTACCAACTCCACAAACCCTGGTAATGTGGCGATCTGTGAGAGTACGACTAGTAATTGCTTGGTGTCGTTAAATTTTGCATTTAAGTTTAACGTCGATAGTTATTACTCGATCGAGAATTATTACAGCGAGTTACTAGAACTCGTCAACCCGCTGCACGTGTGTAGGTAAGTAGGCATTGGAACCTAATTAAACGTTGATATAGTTTATTCTCCGGCCTGCGGCGAGCGATTCCCACGAACCGCAGAAAGGCAGACCTGTCGCATTATCATATTAAAGGTAAATCGTGTACAGGCGTGACGGAGTACCCATTTCTGCTAACGTCGTACGCGACTGCGACGTGTTTAAAGTGATGTTTTATGTGATGGTGGACCTTGGCCAGCTTACTTCATGTCTGATGTCAACGCTTCAATGTAAGCACAATAACTATGTTTATTTTTCTAATGCAACACTATAAATTGCAACTAATTAACATATAATCTTCAAGGTACGAACAACTATGTAATAAAATTGAAAGGGTGTACACATTATGACGGTATAACAGATGATTGAGACTATAAAAGCCAAATTCGACGTGTGAGACGATGATATCTTTGAGCATGCAGGGCTTTACATCAACACCTAATAAGTAGCCAGTTACTTCCTTGTATCCGCTAAAGGATTGACCGCTTGTGAGAAACTAATGTATAACATTGTAACTAAGCATATCGTGAATCAATAAACTGGAGAGTAATATCAATCAGGAAATCTCATCGCGTTTTATGAGAACGATAAAAACATGGCGTATACTTAACAGAACGGTACTACCAACAAGGTAAAATTTATTATGGCTTATTGTTAAAACCACTGTTGGCATTAACTTTAATCGTAATAAAACTGTTAAAATAACAATAAGTTCCTGAAGCAAATGTATTTGCAAACGACAATAGTAGAACTAAATTATTTTTTTATCAGGCTTAAATATGCTTCAATAGTGCTTGAAGAAAATGTTGTCTTTTTTTCATATAGTATAGTAGTAGGTATAGTGCCTAAGTCCTGGAAGCTTGCCAACGTGCAACCCGTGCCCAAAAGGAGCAGAAATCGGCCGATAGTGCCGATTCTGCCTACTATTGGCCGATTTCGATAACATCCATACTGTACAAGATTATGGAGCATGTGTTGAACTCACGCCACATGGCATACCTGGAAGGTAACGATCTCTTCAGTGACCGACAGTACAGGTTTCGCCGCAATCGGTCTACTGGGGATCTACTAGTTTATGCCACCCATTTGTGGAGCGAGGTCCTCGAGAACAATGGGGTATGTCACGCTAGCCTTTTGAGTAAGCTTCCAGCGTACGGTATTTCCCTGGTCTGATTAACTGGGTAAAAGACTTCCTGAGTGAACAGTCTCTCCGAATTGTTTTCGATGGATGCTAAGCTCATCATGAGTAATATCAGAGTTCCTCAGGGGCCTGTTCTCTCTGCAACTCTCTTCCTGCTCTCTTCCTCATTGATATGCAATCAATGGTCCGCTGATGCATCGTATCTATGGGTATGCAGATGATAGCACAGTTGTAGAGAGAAACGTGCCAAGTGCTCGGACTAGTAAGGAGCTAATCCGGTCCGAAAGAGAGGCTATGGGCTAGAGCGTAAGAATGTCTCACTTCAGGCAGTCTCCAAGTGGGGTGAAGCCAATCTGGTGGGATTCAACGCCGCCAAAACACAGGAGCCCTTTCACCTTGGCTCCTGCTTTTCAGAATATATCCCTGGAGTGCATCGACCGCCTTCAGCTCTTGGGAGTTGAAGTTTCCTCAGCCCTGAATTTTGGGCGGTTCATTGAGTCCAAAGCCAAGGTAGCTGCTAAGAAAGGGAAAGGCACTTTACTTCACACCGGGACAGCTTTTAATGTTATACAAAGCACAGGTCCGATCGTGTGTGAAGTACTGCAGCCACCTAGCCAAAATGCCACCTAGCAGCTTTGGGCTTGGTAGAAAGGCGTGCGAAGAGGCTGATTGATGATCCAGATTTGGTTAAGTCCAATCTTCAAATTCTTGAGCGAAGGCGCAGGGTAGCCAGCCTTTCGGTGTTTTACAGGTTGCATTTTGGAGAATGTGCGCGGGAATTGCATGACGTGATTCCGCCATCTCATTTCTACCATCGGACAACCCGACGTACGGCGAGTATCCACCATGAAGAGCCAAGGAATGCGGTCGCTGTGGCCGAAATCGGCTAGATGGCATCATCATCATCATCATCATCCACCCCTACGTTGTTGAAACCTCTACGGTCCGGACTAAGCCTCTAGCCTCATCGTTTATACCGCGCACATCGAAGGATTACTAAACTAGTGCGCCTCACCATCAACGATTGCATCATTGTTTACCATTAGGTGGGATCGCAGTCTAGCATTAGTTTATATCATATAAAAATAATAATAATAAGATTTAGAAAGCGCTCGGTTATAGGTACACAGGCTAAAATTTATAATAAGTTATAGTTTTTTTCATGGTCTCAAATAAGCGTCTCTTTAATTCATTAGTTATTCTTTATCAAGCTGTAATATTTTACTCCCACTGATCTATATAAAACGAAAGGGGGGGGAGTTAATTTATAATTGAAAACTAATTTGGTTTATGGCCGCATGATTAAAAAAACCAGGTCGGATCCTGCCCAGTGACCTTTCCTTCAGCTAAGTTTTAATACAGTCATCAAGTCAATTGTCTCCTTACTTTATCGACATAAAAATGACAAGGGCATGTGTTAACTGATATTAAATATACTCGTAATAACTATATTTATAAATCATCCTCAACTGGCAAGCTTCGCATGAGTTTTTTTTTCTTGAAGAGTTTCCTAAAATATTTTTATTAAAGACATATCCGGACAGTTACGAAGTCAACAATTCTCACATGTAGTTTTTTTTTATTTTTTATTTATATGTATAGATTAACAACTAGATAATCCTAGTCTTTTCCAATTCTCTCTAGCTCGACTTCGGCCAATAAACGTAACAGCACAGCAGCAGATAGGGCAGGAAAGAAAGATTTATGCAAGCAATTCCTTTGCTGTAATTAGAAATGAAAGTTAAAAGCTACTTCTAAGCTTTTATAATCGGATGTCAATAGTAATTCTAGTAGTGTTTATAACCAGCATAAAACAAGCTTTCAAACAAGACATTACACATAATCCAATTCGTAAAATCATCATAACTTAACCTGTTGAACGCATTGGAAACACGCATTATCTTGTAAAATCACATTCAACGTCTGATACAAGCGATAAATCAGTGCTGATTGAAATAAATGGCAAGCTCACTATGGAGCATTAAGGGTGTCCTAGTCAGTTTGACGGTCTTCATCTAAACCTTCTTTTTTCCGAATTTATGGAAAACTCCTTAAGCAAGCGCTGAACAATTACACAGTTAACTCTGGGTTGATATATGAGAGTCACCAAAGCCTTAACCAGGTGGGAGAACACAACCAAGTAACCATTCAATGGATCAAAGGAATTCCCGAGGCAACAATGCAGCGGACGAACTCGCCAGAAAGCAGTATGGCAGTGATAGGGCCTGAACTCACTGTGTCGTTCCCCTTCGTATACGCACCAGAGATTTACACCACAAATTATGGGCAGACAATGAGTGCAGACAGGCCAAGAAGGCACTTCCCTCCGTTGATCGTGGAATGAATCGTGGAGTTGTGGACACCAGCCCGAAATACAATACAAGTATGTACTTTGTTGGTGGCTACGTTCATTGCAATATCATCAGTGGCATTAACTTAGTCCTCTAAAGTGGTGAGTGTATGGGCGCTTGGGGCATATTTTAAGTAAAAAAGTTATGCAAGTCGTATTTTTTGTTAAATTTTGAAACTAATAAAATTTACGTATATAAATGGGGAGTATAAAAATAGAAAAATAGTGAACATAACTGGGACAAATTCTTGGCTCAAAAATTCAATTTTTTTTTTTTTACATATTGTTACGCCATTAAACGTGAACCCGCCATATCTCCGAGAAAATAAAGAGTAGCACGTAATAATTAAAACGCATTGCTGTTCGAAAGGTCTAGAATGGTTGTGCGTAGCCAGGCTTAGAAAAATCTCGAAACATCCACACAAGTAGTAATAAGTATTCATCTAACCGATAAGGGAAATGGTACTCTCCGACGTTAACAATAGAGTCGAAATTCGCATGAAAGTGACTCTTATTACCACGAGCCATAAAAATGATTTATGACTTCGAGAAGCGATTCAATTGTTCTGGAATTCTGGATAGATCCGGGGATGTCGGTATCTAGAATTTTCTTGGCTCCGCATATAAATACGAGCCCCCGGCCGGAAGCGAGTCAGTTGTGATTTCGACTGCGATCAAGAGCGAACTACCCTAGTACTTGAAGTGATTTTATCTAACGACCTAAGCGATAGTGTAACGGTACTCTAGTGTTAATTGCGATTCGGATTATTGTTGACTGGACTATTTTGTTATTGTTTGTGGTGAATAAAGTTTTCTCTTAGTAAATCGGCATTTGATTACCCACGTACACACGATAGAAGCAACAAGTAATATGTAACCAAGCATTATATGTAACACATAATATGATTTAAAAGAGTGTCCATGGAGTTTCTTGCACGTTCTTCTCCATAGAGACCCACTCTTTGGAACGTGCAATTTAGCTTCACTTTTCTTGGACTGACCGACATTTGACTATTCAAAAGTGCCTGTAAATGGTCTATTTGAAATAAATGATTTGACTTTGACTTTGTACGTAACAATATATTACCAGCGCGTTGGTCCATAACACCCAAAGCTCTGTTTTACGTAGTCTTTTCGTTACAAATCATCGTATATGTTATGATATAGTGTGGATACATGTGTGCACTAGCTTCTTATTACTCATCACAGTGTTTTTTAAATTTCGCAAATGATGTTAGCGAAATTTTTTTTTAATTACATACTAGTGCAAGCACTAGTTGCAGTCAAGACTGCAACCCCAGATCTGTAGCCTGATTCACGTAAAATCAAACAAGCCAAATATCATTGAAGTTTTATAGTCGTTCGATCGAAATCCTATCCAAAAGTGGTATTCACGATCTATCGACTTATTTCCAGTTACATTAATAAGTATTCTACCAGGATAATGTAATACAGATTTTTTTTTTAAATCGACGATTTTCAAACGACTTTAAAATCGGTGTCGTTCAAAATCGATTGATGGATGTGAATACGGAAATGGTATAAACGACTAAATCACTACGATATCGTTACGGTTTTCATTACGTGAATCGGGCTACTGTAGATAGTACACATTGTAACCTCGCCCATCAACGAATCCGAGGCTTCGACCAGTGCACCCTTAAATTATGTCCCATGCATTTGCAGTTAACAAGTCCTAGTATATTCTCATTTTGGAACAGTTAACTTATGTAGTGTCTGTTAACGACGGTACTATACTGTTTTTCATAAAATATTACACAAGAACCTTGTTTCAATTTAATGTGACCCCATTACAATGTACGGGCAAAAAGATTTATAAGCGTTTACGAGAAAGGAGATCAAGTCTGATCAAGCAATAATTTACGCGTGTTAACGTTACCGATCGGGGTAGTAAAGTTAAGCACGAACTTTCTAGAGCGTGACTTGTAAATCAACAAAACAGAATCGCTGCGAGCGGAGCTAGCTACGTAGGGAACCAATACATTTCGCCAATGAGGAGTAAGTGAAGTGCCGATGACCGCAGTCTCTGCGTACCTAAAAGTGATTCAAATCATCTGTGCTACTGGTTCATTTGCTACACTTACCAACAACTACGAATAAAATTCAAGATTCCGTGAAATCGTAAAAGCAAATACGATTTTCAAAACGGAACAGTTTAATACGCTCCTGTTTAATTGGCTCGTTAAGCTTGGTTGTTATTTCACGCCTATGTGTCAGTGTAGCAATTTAGGATTGCACAAATCTACTAATTGAACAAATGAATGAACGCTATTATCAGCAACAGTATCTAGCTTCAAAAACAAGGACCATTGCTAATAATATGTGCGTGTGGAACTTTATGACTCATTTTGTTGGATACTAATGCACTCGACTCGTACCTACTTGACGATGAGATATTTTGATGAAAAGGGTTGTGGATAGTGTTGCCAGGCGTCCGGATAAAACCGGAAACTGAAAAACTTTTTGGTTGCGTGTCCAGCCAAATTAGGCGGAATCCGACCGGTCGCTTCTGTTAGGCTTTTTAAATTTGATCATTTCTTTTAGATTTGTCATGTGTTCAACCAACCTTTTACTTTGTATCGCTAGTGCAAGCGGACTAGCAGTTATATCTGTTTATATTATTGTTATTTCATTAGAATTAAAGAGATTTTATGGTCAATAATAAAAAAATCGTGAATTACTTACTGTAAAATTACTGTCACACTGGCTGGTCTATCCGGCTTTTTGGTTTCAACACCAAGCAACCCTAGCTATGGATATAGAATTTAAAGGATGAAACTACATTATAATCATTTACGATACGATGCCTGCCTGTTTTTCGTTAAAGTTAAGTTAGCCTTTAATTTAATCGGTGAATAAAGGGGCGTCTCTACAATTTCAAAGACATAATGAGTAATGAATAAAGATATGTGTACAGTCGCCAGCAAAGGACAGTTGACCACCCGTGTAGCTTCCCCTCCTACCTCCCGCAGACGGCTCAAAACCCACATAACCTGTCACGAGCCGGCCGTGGTCAGCAATGGATGGACACGCTTCGCAGTAATCGAAAATTATTGATGCTTAATTACTGTATGAGCACAATCGCGCCACTCGCACTCCGGCGCCGCTTGTTATCATTTATCGAGACCCGTTTCCATCGCATATTGATTCTATGTAATGACTTTATATGGCACCACGGGTGTTCTATTACGAGGTGTTTTTAATGTAGTCGCAATTACTTGTCGCCATCGAGGCGTTATTTAAAACCTAATGTAAATGATATAAGAATGACAAACTGCTTATCAGTTTTTCATGAAAGCAAACATACGTAAAGATTTTATTATGATAAGTTCATAGAGTAAGGTAAGGTTTCCATGTAACGGTAGATACGACGACGCACATTATATTTTCAAAAAATATTTATATTGATTTTTTATAGTACTAAACTACCTACGGATATTATATAAGTATTCCAAATGAAAATGTGTGGTCCAGCAATATCAAAAATAGTATACGAATATTATGTTTCCAGTGACTTGGAAATGAATATGAAAAGCTAAATTTCTCTATAAAAGACCGCTTCCTACCAGAATACTTTGTGAGACTATTGGTATTCATGAATATGCTAATTTCAATAGAAAATACTGTTGGCTTGTGCCTCTAGCTTAGGACCAGATAATCCAAAACGAAGTACATAAAAGCTCCCTGCAGAAATTCAGTGAGGCTCGTAATAAGAGAATACTAATACTTCGTAATTTCACATTCTACAGCGCCTGGCTTGAGTGCATGGAAGTATGTACATTCAAAATATAAGTGGTGGAAACAAACTATGTAAGATATATTCGAAAACCCGAAGAAACTGTTCAGGTTGTTCAATGTGCGACATGAGTTGCACATTTGGGAAAATGTATTCTGCCAAGTATCACTGATTTTACGTAATTACTTGGAGAAGGCAGACCAAAGAACAAGTGGATAGATTGTTTAAACTGTGAGAAATAGCTAGTAGAGATACCTACCGGAATAATAACACTGCGTCTAGACCAAATTGGCATAAAGGCAGCATGCTGTTCGAAACAGTTACCGTGACCTTAGAACGCAATGGCCAACAGAAGGAAAACACATCCAGGATTTAGGAGTGGGTTTTAGTCAGTACAAGCCTGGCATGCCCTCTCGCTAGAGCTACCCAAGAGCGGAAGAAGTTATTTGGTGATGTGATGAAGTTATTTGACCTCAAGAAAAGGCAGGATGCTGCTGATGATGTAAAACTGATTAAGGAAAGCAGCTTTCACACTAGAAAGATTTATTCAATCGTGGTATATTATAACCCAATGTTTATGTAACTCATCGGTATTCATTGTACCAATATTCCAAATGTGACAGGAAAGCGGCGGCACTCGACAAAATGGTTAAATTATGTTTGCGCAGACTATACAAATCAGACTGCTATCACAAACCGCACTCATTACACGCCTTGTGCAATAATAAGTACAGCACTATTGTGATGGACGTCTTGGTTAAATAATTTCTTTGCACTTGAGTGACTGGACAGGCGTCATTTACATCAATGTATTTTGATAATGCCCTCTTTATTGTCACCATTCATAAATGGAAAATTCAAATATGATAGTCATGAATAATGAGAGTGAAAAGAATAAGCATAGGAAGAAAAATACTTGAATACGACCAAACAGTTTACGCCTAATAGAATTTATCGCACGCAATCTTGCCAGTGCAATCAAAATGAAGGCACCTGCGTGCGCACACACAGTCCTCGCTATCACAGGCTGGTGCTGATAGCAAACATTAATCGAGTCGACACCCATCGAAGGGAAAGTCAATTTATGTAACTAAACGTAGCAATAGAACCAATATTGATTAAGATGATCGATGAAGATTCGGATTCTTCAAGCACAGCCGTGACGCAATGTAGACGAGTGTTTAAAACACACAAGTGCCCTGAGTACAGTGCGTACTTACAACATGCGACATCATTTCTCTATAAAGCGCCGACCATAAAGAACGTCTTCTTCTTTTAATTAACATCTAATCAAGGGCTTCATTTAGAAGAATCTAATACACGATTTATGAGCGGTGGGAGACCAACTTTCTCACGCATTTTGCTGCCCAGATTCAGCGCACCTTATTTTATGGCATCTAATCATTTCATCTTAATTCATAGAAAGCTCTTTCTGTGTATGTTTATGTATGTTTGTAGGTTGTCCCATCTAGTAGTCGTACAGCATCTGCAACTAGCGCTGCTACCTGATGTTTAATGACGTTATCGTAATTGCACTGGTTCCATAAACTTAATTGTATATGAGTGAGTATATGTTTGCCGTTCAACTATCACAATAATTAAAAGAGTAGAGAGTTCGAGCGATAAAAATCCTTATAGCCATGGTTAACACTATACAAGGTATAAGAAGAATTTTCCAATCTACAAATAAATTAAAATGAAGAAAAACTCCATAACAAATAAAGTAATCCGACATTATGTCAAGCACTTAATGAAAAGCCGCTGAAAACTGTAGCAAGGAAAGGCTTCAATGTGAGGGCGGGCGGGGAGGTGCGCGTACGCACGAGCGAGGCGTGTTCGGCGGGTCGGCGCGGGAGCCGGCCGCCAGAGCCGCTGCGGAAGCTGCGGCAAGCGCACCTGTTGCACGACCCCGCGCCCAGTACCACCAACCTTACGCAAAACGCACGTGTATTCCCGCGATTTTACCCCCAGTGACATGACTATCAGTGAGAGTTCAGTGACAGTGCCCACAGTAACGTCCTAGAGGAGCCATCTACAATCTGGAGCAACCCTAGGTCGGTAGCGCAACGTTTTATCTTTCTTATCACATTATCGCATGTTCTGATTGCACACGCAATATCCGCCGTGCGAATATCTTATTCGAGTTAGTTTACTACTGCATCCTTTTTAATTATAACTACACATCTGTCTATTGGAATGTCGCGTGTTTTAGATTAACTTTTGCTAACTTATTTTTATTATGATAAAAAGCTCGAAGCTTCTTGTTGATTTCCATCAACACTCCTATGCCATTAAATTATCTATTCATTAAAAACATATAAGTTTAGATACGCTTTTCTATGATATATAGACTGGTCCAAAATTATAACTGTCATAATTTATGTTTTTTATTTATTAAAATGTTGGACAAACCTTTGTTTGAAATAAGTTATCATGATAATATTCTTTATTTCAATTATACAAATAGGTTTTCAATAAGTTAAGTGATAAGTTATCGGTAATCAAGCTGTCATCAATAAACAAGTTACAGATACCTGCTTGCTCACAAAAAAACACAAGTTAAATATGCATAACTGAAGCAAATAAATTATTATAATAATTCACAAGTCTCGCATCTATAAATAAATTTACTATCTGGAGCATGTAAATGTCATCGGTGAATAAATAAAACTAGTGTTTACAAATAAAAAGACTGCTAGGTGGTGACAAGCAAACGTTCTTAATAGTTCGGAAGAATCCTAGGAGGTCTGCCGAACCTCGGCGAGTCACATTACGCGTCTTATCGACAATATCGACATCGGGACTGGTTCCTACGACCGCTACGCGCTGCTATGCCGTTCGCGAACATCACGAGAATCACATTTTATCCATTTTATATAATTTCAATTCCAAACATCGACCTACATAACAGAACATAAAAGTGAACGTGCGCCTTATCGAACCTGTAAATTAAATTCAAAGAAGCAAGTCTTTTCATTAACAACTTTTTAATGTAAAACTTGATGCGATTAACATGTCTTCACGCTTGCTACATCGTTAGGATTGATCACGTAAATCGGTGAGCTTATTATGTGGCATTAGCATTTAAAGGACTTCGAGGACCAGAAGCGATTATTAGAGTAGTTTATTCCCTTGTGAGGTAGTGTGAACGAACCTCTAGCTAGGAGTAACGGCAGCATAAATCAAGGCATTACCGCCCCGACATTGGTTAACTAGCAAGACGCTGTACTGGGATATCATAATCGTTCGCCAGACATAACTAACGATAATTACTGGCCTCCTGAAAGCTATACCTACTCGGAGGCCCGAATCTGTCATTGCATAACGATGTGGGAGGAGCGATCAAGTGAAGGGCATAGAAGAGTAAAACACTCGTTACTGCACTGATGATTTCATATCGGTCAAGGAAACTCTTGAAGGAAAACCGCAACCTACAAAATTATTATTTTTGCATTCATTAAAACATGTGCCATAAACCCATTTATTAATTAGGCAGGTGTAATATTTCAAGTTATTAAAGCATTCAGCATAAATATCATAACATCTAAATCAGGAGAGTGTTTCACTAATTCAAAGCTAAATATACAGTTCTCATTAAATCGTTGTCCTGTCTGGCGAACGAATGCACTGTATGATTTAGAAATGTCAGGGTAATTGGATTTATCGTACGAACTACCAACGGATGGGTTTCGCCTTAACCTTTATAGCTGTTTTAATTCTTATTGATTCGCTGGTAAATGTCGAAGCAGAGAGTACCTGCAAGCAATTAAGAGATGATCAAGGGCTCGCCTTGAGCGTCTGTTGGGTAAGCCCTTCCGAGGGAGTGCGCGTGCGCTCATCTGTTCACTATTTCGAACTGTATAATCACTGGCTACTATTTAAAGCTACTCGATCACATATCCGCATCTATGATAAAGCTCAATGCTTTAAATGCAGTCTATCGATTGAAAAAATAGTCTCTCGAACGTTCTTGTCAATGTTAAATTCATAAATTACTGATAAAGTTGTAAATCAATCAAATACATATAAAAGCTTTCTTGTAATTTTTTTAATAACTATACGATATCATATTTGTGAATCGGAAATTCTTAATCAATTTTAATACCACTGACACATGCTTGCTTATAATATTGGTGCAACGTTTCATAAAGAGGAATTTCGTGTTCAGTTCGTAAATGTAAGCGAATTCAATATACTCGGTACCGAATATAATTAAAGGCTATAAATTATTATGTTCATACGCGAAACATACTCCTGTCAGGCACGAGTTGAGAACTTAATGTACTTTCGCTTGTAAATAACGATACGTAAAATGTTTAAAAAGGACGCGAAAATCATTTGGGTTGGACTTTCACTGCACTTGGAATTAATTAAGGCAAGCTTTTTGGTCACACTAATCTCGCAGTAGGAATTTTGAACGTTCCGGGAAAAGTTACACTGTGTATTTCCACTTTCAGATTTTTTTTCCATTTTAAACTAAATTCTGGGAAATTTCCCTGCTGGAAATTTTTGCTCTGATAAACAATTAGGAAATATAAAAATTGCTTTATCTACAACGTAGTCATAAAATTTCAAAGCTGCTATTAATTCGAACGCATCGTCGCTTTCCCTCACATGAGATAGCGGTCAAGCGCGAACCTATCAACAATTTTTTTTTTTTTTTTCATTTTTAAGGATCACATTTTTTTTTCTTTACAAGCACTGGGAGAAAGAAGTCCGACATGATCTTTGACATCAGAGGCCATGACACAGACAGATATATTTATTTCAAATTGTTACCTCTCATTTGCTCATCTACCAATTTAGATATTGTTTTCACAATTAGTAATTTATTTTTTAATATTTATTGATAAACTAGCGGCCCCAGCGAACTTCGTACCGCCTAATAGTTACGTTGTGATACCTTTTAACTACTGTCAACTCTACCCTACTCTATCCTATTCTACCCTACCCTACTCTACCCAACTCGACCCTACCCTACCATACCCTACTCTAATGTAGGGTATTGTAGGGTTACCCTAATTTTCATTTTTTTTCCATAAGAACCTTCTCCTCACAATAACAAACACAACAAAAAAAGGATTAGCAAAATCGGTCCAGCCGTTCACGCGTGATGCCGTGACCAAGAAAATAGGGATTCATTTTTAGGGTTCCGTACCTCAAAAGGAAAAACGGAACCCTTATAGGATCACTTTGTCGTCCGTCCGTCTGTTTGTCTGTCTGTCTGTCTGTCAAGACCCTTTATCCCGAGAACGCGTGGAGGTATCGAGTTGAAATTAAAACCATATACTCAAGTCTGCGGTCCCTTCAAGTAGTAAAAAAATCAAAAGTTAACAAATAAAAAAGATACGGCCGTCTATGTCGCAAAAAACGTATATTTTGATACTCTCAAAGATAGAAATTCATAGGGTTGACCCAGAATCCTGAAATTTGGCACAAAGCAAGATCTTATAGTGCAGGTATACGTCACAAAAAAAAATGCAGTTCGGAAAAAATTTCGTGATTTTATTCGGGAATTGTAGTTTGCACGGAACCCTCATTGCGCGAGTCCGACTCGCACTTGCCCAGTTTTTATAATACAGACTGGTTAGTTAGCAAATATTTTTTTCGAGAATATTCCTTATTAGCACATATATTTGCGTCGGTTTTTCCTGAATGACCCAAACAATTTTTTTTAGTGTAGGTATGTATGATGTGGAGATGACGATAAAATATTAAATTAATACATTAGAAATACTAATCCATTGGGATATTTTAAAAACTATGTATTTAATCAATTCTAACGTCGAATTTAAAATAACACCCTTTGAATAGAATCTTAGAATCATGTACAATAAAGAGTATATCTATCTATATGATCTATCTCTACAAAACACCGTCCGCAAAAAACGACAGCTTGTCTGTAAGCAAATCACTCTGATGTTGCAGGTGACATCAAATCTGTGATTGAATCAAAACAAAAGCCATTGCCGTAGCTGAAATGATACTAACGCTGGAAAAATCGAACATAACTTATTTCACAACTCCAGCAAGTTGCAGCAATTGTGAAAAACTGAAAATGCAGCTTAAAGTGACCTAGGTCAAATTAATGAGTTTAACCTGAATTTAATCGTATCTTAATCCACATTAACGAAGCAGAAAATACGGTAGCTGCTATAACTGCACATAGTTTTATTTTACGTTAATAATCCAATCCAATTACGAAAATTATATTTATCACGGGCACAACGGTGAGTCGAGCTTATAACGACATTGCTACCGCAAGCAAGCATGATATTTGTACCGCACCACTCAATTATTTACACGATAGCAGTTATCACCAACTAAATAACCTATCCTAAAGCTTCGTTAGTATTCTGTGTCCGCTATTATTGTTAATGAATGCAGCAGGCCGCGTTCTTAGGGTGTAGAATTAAATCGGGAGGTATGCATATCAACGTAAGTAAACACGACTAGTCGACAGAGCTCCCGGCCTCCCGGCACACGAGCACCTTGTATTTGTTCTACACAAATAAACCTCCCGGCACGTCCCCAAGTGCGGGATACATAATCACACAAACAAGGACAAACGCCTTCTTGTTACTTCAACTATTAACACGAAAAAAAAACAAAGAAAAAATATGAAAGAGCATTTCCTTTCATTATTGACACAATACTGGTAGTACATAATAGAATAGAATAAATACATAATGTTAAATAATATGTGTATAATATATTTTTATATATTACACTTAACTATATAAGTTTGTATTATACACTGGATCTTACCCTCGAATGTGATCTATCAAAGGTTTGCTGAAAGAAAATTCATTGAGTTAAGCTCGCCTTTATAGAAATCTGAATTTATTGTCAAATCCTGTTATGTTATTATATACGATAAATAATTTAGGAAAAACATAATGCCACCTAAAATTATTATCATTCGAAACATGTAGCTGTGATCTGAATAAAAAAGCAATAATCCTCAAGATCAAAATTGCAAACTGACCTGTTCGGCATCAAATTATAGTCTAGTCGACGGAAACTTGAAATATTACTCGCAAATAGTGTGGATAAATGATGACATGTTATAGGTACGGTTTTGCAGCCTATATCTATGTGAAGACGAGACTTTGTTTTCTTAACCTCCATCCACACTTCCCGCGTGTATCAGTTGCGAGACGAGAGAGAAAGTACCAACGAACATTTCGTAACTCCTGCTTTTGAAACAAGTAAGAAAATCGAAAACGAAAACTAAGTGTTGTTTTGTTAAACAACAGCATAAATATCCATAAAAGATATCAATACAGCCATCAATAAAAATGCTAACGTAATTTAGGCGAGATACTGAATGATATTACATTACGTGAGTGCATGTGTTGAATATTACATAACTACATGAGACTTGATAGCAAAACCGATTACTGTGAATGGATCTCAAATGAGAATTTGGAAAATAGCTTTGTAACGGCTGTAAGGGCAATGATATGTATATTTGTAACACCTACTATTTATACTTTAATGTTGGAATCGATATTATAGCCAAGAAGATGTTGATCATCAATACCGGTCCGGTAGACGAGGGAGGTCCCGCGGTGCGACGCTCCGTCATATTTTATTTGCATGTGGACCGCAAAATGTCGCCGCGAGATAATTCCACTTAATGTGTATCCAAAGCGAATCATCACCATGCTAATGTTGTAATTAAGATAGTATCGCGACCAAGCCGGTTTGCAAACGCATGCCTTTGACACAGACGCTACGAAACACATTGATTTTTGTATCGTAACTAATTAATTTAATGGGAAATTATTACCGTTATTATGACTTAATCACGTTTATAAAATACTTTTTAGCTTAAAAGGACTTAAATTTAGTGGTTTTCCTGGTTTTTTTTTTTTTAAGTAAGTAACAGTAAGTCTTCCATTTACTCATATGATGTTGTGGTCCTATATATACCTATTGGCATTTCTATAAAGATTCTAATCCTGGATATACGTAGGTACATATGACGTTCACACATTCTTTCAATAATAATTATTATTATTGAAAGAATGTCACACATTCCAATGCCATTAATCATAAAAGTATCCTGATGGAAGCACTTACATTTGGGGCACATTATCAGTTTTAGTTTCTTCAAAAGTTTATGGGGTATTGTTAAAAGGTGTCTCCTAACCACAAAGCCTTTCCGTGAAGACATTGAACCTGCTTGAGTGGTGACCTCCTTGACATCGGTTGAGCATACACGCCACAACAAAACTATGATTCAACATTTCTAAACAATTCCTTAGTGACTAAACTTTGCATGAGCGATGGTATCGGGGCTATTCGAAGAACGTGAAAAGTGGAAGCTGCTTAGCATTTAATTTTTGAAAAACATGACATTTATTTATTTTGAAAAAATGATGTGGCAATAAATAAAAGGGAATTGATGCTATACAGATCATGAAGACCTGTTTAACTAGATGGGATCAGATAAGAAATCAATGGGTCTGGTTTAAGTCACGGTCTTATTAGGCAATGTGTATTGTCTTGGACAGATGCAACTGATTGGAATCAGTGCTGGGAGCGGCACGCGCGCGCCGTCTCGGCCTGTCTCAGTTGCGCCTGGGCACAGCGGCTGAAATATGCAGTCCCGATATTACACAATACATTTGTACAAGCGACTCTCCTGAGACATTTAGCGCCATTAAACTATTTGATAAGAAGATAAAATGTGTCAGCGCTTGCTTTAGTTAAAATAATTAAACTTCACTTCTATTTATTTAGCGAGATAAAACTTGGGAACACAAACACAGAACAATGTTTGGTGAAGGTGAAGTAAAAGTGACTATTTCGTAGTCAAATAGTATTTGTAATGTAAATAAATCAAATACAGATTAGAAAATGTTACTCAAGTACCTAATATAAACATAAACAAAGTTAGATAACTGTCCTACAGCTGAACTTGCACGTAAGACAAGCCCTTTTCGAGCTTTATTACCATGTCATGATTCTTTTCATTAGATATGATATTAGAACAAACCAATTTCAACATCAATGATAATATCGTTTACAACGTAATAAAAAATACAA
This sequence comes from Mythimna ferrago, assembly GCA_910589285.2. Lineage (NCBI taxonomy): Eukaryota > Metazoa > Arthropoda > Insecta > Lepidoptera > Noctuidae > Mythimna > Mythimna ferrago. The sequence continues at coordinate 20,450,932 of OU342679.1, forward strand.
GTAAACGGTAGCAGTCACGCAACAACATCGTTTTTCAATTTACCATCGGGTACAATTTGAATAATTATGAAATTATCTAACAGCGGCGCCGCCACTCCAAAACGTATCTGCGTGAAATAAGACAAAGATAAGAGTGGAACATTAAATATCACTTGCACCCGAATTCCAGATAGGTTGTTCAGAAACGTGGACTGTGCCACCAACTAATTGGCAGCCGGTTTGCGCGAGTGGTCGCCGCGCCGTCTGCCGCGGCTGTAACCCACTTACGAAGACGCACAACAGAAGCAGACGACACAGTAGCCACACTATAAGGACTTTGCTTAATGCGCACAACAAACGGACACCTACATCCTACACTTTCCAACTTTCTTTGTGTAGCTCTGAAAGCTATTTGTCATAATCTTTAAACCGCAACCAATGCTAGCAAAAAGATTTCAACATGCCGACGGTTTAGCTACGGTGATTGTAAAAGGAAACACGGTGACATGCAGACGCGTCTCTCATTCTTAAAGATGATTCAACTATCGACAAGATTCTCGAAACGAGGACAGTGAAACGACCTAACGCGAGCTGATAACGTGGTCTAGGAGCACTCGTAGCTATCGCTAGGTACATTAGCACAGTTCGCTGTTGTTACTGCAACAAAACAAACAGTGCTCAGGGCCCAGGGCTACACGCGGCCGCGGGACGACCTCCTCGTTAACGTTATTGCTAAATACATATCCGTCATACGTACTCGTATTTACATTAATAAAGATTAAGTTGAGCAATTGATTACAATTCAAATATATGCTAGTCTCTATAAATCCAAATACAACTGTCACGACACTTCCCCAGGAAGGCCCTCTCCTACGTAACACTATCATTTAACAATCTGGTTAATTAATAGAAACCACATAATTGGGACAAGAATAATTTAAAGGGTCTAAAGCTGTCATTATGTTGTTAAAAATTGAATGACGAAGGAAGTTTTAAGCCGCATCGTCCGCAACGGCTCTCATTGAGGTGAGGCTTCTTTTTTTTGTTCCTTATCTCTGATGAATTGAGCACGGAGGTTATTTATTTTAAATGGTGACTCATATGAAATTGCAACATAAAGGCAAATTTATAATGAGCTACCCGACGACATTCCACGAAGGCCGCGTAGTCGCAGACAGGTAAACTTTGCTGAGCAGAGCCCGCGACACCGCGCCCAACGTGATCACGACGCGGCCGCAGCGCTACCAGTAGGCACAGCTACTTTCGTAATGAAACCGTATTGATAGAGTCATCTAACTGAATATTTATTACATGTAAATGCTAACAAGTCCACATGATTTATTTCGATTATAATTTCTACGTTCTTTACTAGCTGACACGAAAAGATATAATTTATTGAAACTTCTTTCTGGCTACTTAATCGGTACGCCCATTTCCTATTTAAACTGGAGGCATCGCATGTGTAACCTTATTTTTGTTATTTTACTATAGCGGTTGATATATTTATTCAGAAACTTAATTATTGCGGTTACAATAAATCTCGAGGATTTGACTGTGTCTAGTGATCCGCTATTTATCTGGATTAAGTTTACCGACATTTTATGAGATGTAAATGACGACGGTTTGAGTTAGTGGTAACAGTTACGCATATGATGTAACAGTATTATAAATAGAGCATTTAGTTTCTACATAACTAATAACCCAGATTTCAAATCAATCGTAGCTCACAGCTTTGGCAGAGTGACCACTAAAGTTTGCACAAACGTAAAAGCTCGTAAAAATAGTAAAGCAGTGTCATGTTTTCGTTTCTTACTCAAACGGGTAAATGTTATTCGGGCAAAATACTTCATGAAATTCTCAAAGCGTATACCGACCGTCAGAAACAATTAAAAGGGGGATAATAAGAACATACCACAGAACACAGAACAGCCAAAATAAAATTAACAGTCAGCGAGCAATGTTGGGTGGTCCACGGCTCCACGCTTTCATTATATGACTGACAACAACAGCGCACGTATCACGGCGTTCCAGATAAAAAGTAATAGGACATCCCCTTTCCCTACATTTTAATTTAACAACGGAAGCCGCGTGACTCGACAAGAAAAGAATCAGATTAATTTCACCGTTGTCCCGTCTGACGCGACCGATCCGAACAAATAAATTGTTCGAAAACATCGGAGCGATTAAACCATGTAGACAAAAGGGGTAGAGAATGTTGCTACAAAATAAACGTGATCTCACCAGGAAGCCCGTCCACAATAGGACGAGAGAAGGACGAGAAGGCCAATGACTTTGTAAAAACAAATATATCTCTATTAATCCCTTCTCATACAAGCTAATTATGTCTGATGCAGGCCAGTATTAGGCCAGTATTTACATAAGAACTTAACAAATATCTGGCTAATTATAATAAGTGGCGTTATTTGTAGTTGTGATATTAATGAATTTCATTTGGACTTAATGTGTACGAATAAAAGCAATGAAAGCGTGTAGCACCTGGAAGTGCGTGCTGTAGCCGCGTTGGCTCGCCTCCAGTTCCACTGAACTTTGACAACTAGCTGCGGCGGTAAATTGCTGTAACACATCCGTCTGCCGCACTTATATACGCAACACAAAACTCTACTAAAGAGAAAATGAATTTCAAGAAATGACATTAGACGAGTCGCACGACTTTGGACGACTTTTCGTCAACAGGATGTCAGTTCCTAATGCGATTTACGTCATAATTAGTTAGATGAACATTCGTTGCGTTCCTGCATTCCCAGGTCGCATGTCTTCAAGTACTGCGAGGTCGACGCACTGCACAAATGGGCATTCCTTTTCCCTTTCTGAATTTGATTGCCTCCAGGTATGTAACAGGAACAAAAATATAATGACGGGGTTTCGTCAATTGATCTCATACAACAATATTGCTTTCCAAGTTGTCGTGACATGTTCAAGTATTGTGTTCACTTCGGGAGCGTGTACTTTCTTTATCGATTTTTAATCATGCGGGACGCCCTTTCATAAAGGTTCATTAAAAGAAATTGGTGTGTCGTCATTCACTCCATCATGATTTAGCTGTCATTGATCACGTCAGCGTCAGTATGAATACTCGATGCGCCAGTAAATCATGATAGCCGTTATATGCGATTGCTTCGACATCTGATCTAAAGTCAATTAATAATGATACTGATCTAATTCTTTTCTATGTCGACTCGAAACGAATTGGACGGTTACCGAAAGTAGCGTGGCTACGTGACTACTTGGTGACGACAACGTGACGCTATTTGACATCATTGCTTTCTCGTATGCAAGTATTAAAAGAAAGAGCTTTAAAAGTATTTAATATGTAATCCTGAGTTACATCCGTACCATATACATATCATCGAGTCATTCAAACTAGACACATTCTAATGAGTGAAACATCCTCTTTCCGCTACATATTAAAAAGACACAATCGCATAGAACACATAAGACTGACGTTATAATAGCGGACGCATTATGATTACGTAAGCACCTGGTGCATACGGGAGGAGGGCTGAGGTTGATGAAAGGCTGACCTTAGCAGTGTGGGCGTAGCTAGACAATGATAATCCGACAGACCGAGGTCCACGAACCGTACCGGAATGCAAATAAATAGATGCACATGAACAGGACGGGCCCGTACACCTGTCGCTGATCACACAAATAAACAATGCACGTCATGCCGCGACCTACGGTAGCAAGGATCTAACATTATACTGCCATCAGCGTGAAACACTTACTAATGTTTACCTAATACATCTCCTCACATGATAAATAATTTGAAAAAATCTTGTTACAAATTTTATTTAAATTTATTTGTTGTGGTAACATTTAAGTTACGTTAAAACTATTAAAGTAACTCACGAACAGATAGACATAAAACGTCGGTAAAAAAAAAAAAAAAACATTTGGGTAGTATTTAAACGCGCGTTTGTAAATAAACAATGCGTGCCTGGGACGTAGGAAATGACAATCAGTCTTGTACTTATATTTTGCTTAAATTTTTTGCAAAATAAAAAGATAAACGAAAACTGAGAATCTAGTGCAAAAAGACTAATCGTCATCATAATTTCACTAAAAACAACCCTAACATTGCTGTCCCAAATATGGAATTTAGCCCCATTTAATTTGTGCGCCCCACGAATCACAATTGACTTCGCGCGCGCTGAAACCGGAGATGTGACTCAAACGAATGAAGCTGCAGCAGACAGACTGATATATATTGCACTTCTAAATTAACTAAGTAGATACTGAAGTGTAAGTTAGAGATTCATAATTTCATACTTTGGCACATTTTCTAATGCATAATAAATCCACTAATGGGAAAAAATCATTTGCAGGCTGTAATTTCAGTTACAAAACAGGTAACTGTGTTTGTGGTTAAGGTTCTTCCCGGAAGGACTCTGACAGGTAATTAAGATACACCGGGAAGTAGAGTCTGTCTAATAAGTCAACCGACTTGTGTAATTATTAGAGTAAAATGAAATCTGATGTAGTCAACGCTGGTTCACTAATCAAGGTTGATTAAGAGATATTGATCATTGTTTACTACTAGAAGAACCTTATAAAAAGTATCGAATATAAGTATTTTTTAAATAATTAAATATTACACAAAATTCCTAAGTCGGTTGTTTTTTTAGACAGACTATACCAGTGTATCTGAATTATCGTTTAATTTTACACTAAAGCATTTTGTAATAAGCGTTCCTTTTGCGTAAAAGATGAAAAGCTTGTCCATAAATTCAAAGCTTTGGTAGTGCAATCAAACATGAAAATATCTGTAATTCAGAGAAAACGACAGATTTGGGTTTAATAACTACCATATATGTCTAGAACTTGTAATAAAATCCAAGCATCTCCGTTTAATGTAGTTTGTTAATACTAGATAGTATAAAGATAATTACTTCCCAGCAATAACGTACTCGGTGTAATTAAAGGATAATAGACGTCTGTAAGTACTTCGATAAAGGTTCTAAAGCAATCACGGCACCCGCTTTAATCGATTTGTGTGCAGTTATAAGGTAAATAAACGTACCTTTAGGAAATTACTTTAGCGAAGTCGTATGCTTATAAAGAACCGCTTTACAGTTTACTGATATCAATGACCCCGCCACGCGAGTGCCGCACTGTTTGTATGGCATTACAGAACATTTTCATACAAAGCCTTCACGACAGCCGTTCGCGACGCCATATTAACGAGAAGTTAAGCAGGTGTTAAATCGTAAATCACATATGTTTTTATTTTCGCATCTAAACTGTTATGAAAATTTTCGTATAATTTTTACGCAACAATTTTCACAATAGATGAAATTTCACAAATGATGGACTAAGTTACAAAACGAAGCGCCGCCCACGCAACATTAAGTTTATTGATATAGCCCGTGTTACATTTTAAGAGCTCTATTAATGGATTAACAAGTCATTTGTCAAAACATAATGAAAGATTTATGAGATCGTATCACTTAACAATAGACATTTTTGGAATAAGTGTGATGTTGTGTGAATTGAAAGAAGTCAATTATGCAACTGGCTTATTCGTTAGATTGTTTGAACTTAAAGCAGAAACAGCTTTGTTTAGTTTGTCAATTAGTCTCGGTTTATTGTGAAAAGTACCGTAAAAATAATTATCTTTTGATATGGTGGGCTTCCGAAATGAAAGGCACTTTTGGATGATACAAAAACATGCAACAGCTCACGAAACTGAAAAAATAGCTTAGCTTTGATGGTACGTACATCTAGAGCTCTAAGCACTCCATAGTGCTAAACCCATGTTTTTCAAATATAATATAATAAGCTTTAACATAACTGTTTTTTACGTGGAACAGTTTCAATAAAATTATTATAAAAAATATTATCTTCTCCCACTCCGGGTGGAATGAGAGGGCCAGTATGTGAGACAGTGTCAAGACTTTTACTGACTAAAACTCACTTTGTTCCTTCATTTACTCTTTACGTTTCAGGGTCGCGATAACTCTTTCGCATTCTAATACGTGTAATGCACTGTAATTGAATAAATTACGCTGATGCTACATTAAAAGTAATTTAGTCATTAGTCAATCAAGAAAATAATAAACACTGCCGAGAATTATTTATCATTTTTTAAAAGAGATTCACAATTTTATGAAATCAGCTTCTAAATCTATATTTTTCATTAACGGTTCCCTTAAGTCCGTCGTTCCTTAAATATTGACAAAAGACCAGCAACTTCAACAAGATCATTGTGTTCCGTAGACGGGGCGATGTTAAGAGCGGCTGTGGCGGCGCTGGCGTGCCTATGCATGGCGCGCGCTTCGCCCTCCGAGCACGGCCTGCGAGCGTACACGCTGAGCACACAGAACCCCAAGGTAAATATAAATACAACCCTGTAAATACTGCATCGAATAAAAAGCCTAAGAACAGAAGCATCAACCAAAGGAAAGATAAGCGACTCAACCACACACTGCATGTGTGTGGTTGAGTCGCTTTCGAACTCATACATGATACAAATAAAACGAAAAATATTCTTAACTGAAACTTCTACAATTGCATGGCGCAAGGTTGCATTATGAGCCCATACTTGTGTTTTGTGTAAAATGGCCCTTCTGCACCTGATATATTTACTTGAACAGCCTTGTCGCGTTTCCAAACATGTCTTTACAATATTAGAGCAAACGAAACTTGGAATATGTCACCAACACTATTTAAATAAAACCCTGATATTTTCGGTTGTCTGCTGTTTCGAACATATAAATTACAATATACAGTTGGAGAACTAGACTGAATGCATTTAAAACTTGTTAGGAGTTAAGCAATAATAAGTACCTACGAGAAGTCAATGAGAATTGAGTAAGTACTTGACACGCTAAACTTTAGCTTTAACGACTTAACAAAATATACAATCCAAAATCTCCTTAATATTGCACTGGAGCTACATATGTGCATGGTAATTAGACCAACCATACTATTCGGCGCAATTTTTATATTGCAAAGTTGTATGATATTAAAAGCGTGTACTGGATTACCAAAGAGCATGGAAACAAAATTAACTCTACTGAAATTCGAACACCTAAAATAAAAATACGGCGACGCAATGGACAAAAACAATGAAGTGACATCATGTGTTGGTTATAATTAGTTGATCATTGAAGTATGCCAGAAAACAAAAGTTCAAACTATGAGAATGGACAAAAAGAAAAATCAGACAAGCATACTGGGAGACCAGAATCGAATTCCCTTGACGAAATTAAAAGATACGGAACTAACCAGAGTCCTTTTCAAAGCAGGTCACATTTCATAAAACATAAGACTATAAACGAGACACACATTTTATTCCATGATAATAATATGCTCTCCGACAGACATCAAAACGTATGGCGAAGACTGCCGGAAATATCATGATGTTCTCGAAGATTACATTTGATAAACTAGTTTATAAATAAATGTATGCTTATTAGGAGCTTAACATTTATTTTGGTAGAGCTTCGACAGGAACAAAAGGGTTTAACATTTGGTGCACATCTCAACTTGTACACCATGCTCAAATGATGAACTTAGCAACTGGTGCTCTTCTCATATGGCACACTTCGCAACTGGTGCACTTGTCAATTGGTGCACTTCGCAAAAGGAGCACTTTTAAGATGAGTGGAGATTTTATTTGAACCCACAAAAATATAGTGGCAGTTAAGAATAATGTGTTACTATTTAATTACAGGACATCTCGACTATCCTATCTAGCATTGAAGAAAGACTTCGAGTATTAGACACAATTAGTGTTGTGCAGACACAACAAGGTCGACGCCTGGATGCCCTTCAGGATAAGCTTGGTGAGTAAATTATTAGTGTCCTTGAGGCTTTTGATTCCTAAAAAACCCAAGTCAAAAAATATTCAACCAAAAATGGAGAGAACTTGAATAATTTCAACAATCTTACCGCGTAAAACCCATAGTATTACGTAAACCAAACGCTGGCAACAATCGATAGCAGCCAACTAAAATATTTACGAAGCAATTGCACCAAGAAACAGACATTGTTAAACCAATTGTCTTCCGACTACAGTCAGAACTGCATGAACTAGAACAAAGTCATATCACAACAATACATGGGTATTCTGTTCCGGGAAACTAATGAGTCACGTATATACGGACTACGCTAGCCTTATTGTGTCATATCCTATTTTACTATGGGTCAGCTTCTGCAATTCTGCTGGCGTACATCGCTCGCAATTGACTGAACAAGAGCAACGAACAATTAACTGTTAAAGGCACCGGCACCGCTTTGGGCTGCAGTGGTATGAATAAATTAGCAAATGGACGTCGTACGCACGCTGAATAGGATACCGCTAATATTCGTGTATTTGCTTTCAGATCGCGTGGAAAATACATTGACTTTAAAATTAGAAAGAGCTCAATTAACTGCAGAAAGACTTGAGCACAGGTTACATATGCTGCAAACGAATGTGCAGGTGGGTTGTGCTGCAGAAATATATTTTACGTATTGTGAAAATCAGACAATATAAATTAAGCATTTTAAATTATTTCAGGCAACCATCAAAGAGAGCAGTGAAAAAATAGAACGTAGTCAAACGAAAATAGCTGAACTAGCTAAGAATCTTACTACCCAAATTATAAACCATAAGCATTTATTAGAAAAGGTATTTATTATCCTTTAAATTATTATTTCATAATTATAGTGCCTAACTATGGGGACATCCCAAACGCTGGTCCCAATCCGTTACATTTTAATTAAGTCGAAAAAGGTGCGATAGCTTACCATTTTTGGTTTCGTTCGGTTTTTCCAAGATAAACGAAACATATGAAACTATTTATAATAGCGTGATCGAATAAAAAATGAAGACATCCGCAGGAAAACTAAGGTTGCCGACATAGCACAAAGAATTGCCAAACTTAAGTGGCAATGGGCACATTGCTCGCAGAACAGATGGCCGTTGGGGCCGAAAGGTTCTGGAATCGCGCCGCGAACCGGAAGACGCAGCGTTGGAAGGCCTCCTACAAGGTGGACCGATGACCTGGTGAAGGTAGCGGGAAACCGATAGATGCGGGACGCACAGGAACGTTCGACGTGGCGACGCTTGGGAGAGGCCAATGTCCAACAGTGGACGTGTATCGGCTGAAATGATGATAATGATGATGATGATGATAATGATGATGATGATGATGATGATAATGATGATGATGATGATGATGATTTATAATCATACTAATGAACCAAAATATCGATGTCGGAAATTCCGAATAATATCAAGTAAAATAACTATAACATTTTAATAATGTTTTCAATGACATTTCCCTACGTTCCAGGTAAACGGCGCGTACGCAGATACGTGGCACCGTAGCCTAGTGCTAGAATCCTTAATGAGGGACGGTCTCTCTCTCGTTAACGTGACCAGAAGGGAGCTCGCTGACGGCTTGAGAGCCCTAGCCAGGCGGCAACGAGATGCGAGGATCAATTCTGCAGACTTGGAACAAATCTTCACCAAAAGACTTAGTGATAACACCTATAGGATTGATTTAAAGGTTTGGATTTGCCATCATTAAAACAAAAAATATTCAATCAAGCATTACATCCTTGACCGACATGTTCTCGTTGCATATTCGCTCAAGGAAACCTCTACAAGGTTGAGAATCTTCTCAAAATAACAAACAGATACAACAATCGTTTTTTTTTTCTTTTTTTACAGATGCAAGAACTTCTGGACGCACAAAACCGTTTCGTGGATTCGTGCCAGCAAGTACAGCAAGACGATCCAAAGCACGTGACGGATGTGCTGGACAAACTAATCGATTCGTTAATTAAACTGTGCGTAGCCCATGAATTATTCTCTAGCCATACGAGTCCTTATTTATGTAAATTACGGCGAACTCCGAGCCACCATAGTACACCATATTCTTGATGAATACGGGGAAATGCTATAGACCTCTTTCTGGAAAGCCATTTCATTTGTTTTCACGTAAAGCTGTTTATAATTTTAATTAGCCATTGTTTTCTTGGTTAACCAATCAAAACACCTTAGAGTATTATATTGACAGCTGATTTACTGATCCTGAACATTGACGACGAATGATGTTCTTCAGTCACCATCACGCGAACTCAGTCATTTTTTCAAGATTTACAAAACAGTTATTTTCTATGATCGTTTTCAAAATCAAGTAATGGACCTTTTTTTTTTGTTTTCAGAACATCGTCGACATTCCATGAGCTGAAGAAGATTCAAGATGATATAAACAAATATGACACCAGGGTCGTAAAAATACTGAACGCGACAAGAGTACCGCAGGTATTATTACTTAATTAAATATAAATCAATTCCTTATAATTATCTTGATACGCAAAGTTATCCTCATTTTATTACTTTGCGCAAAACTGCCTATCCATTTAAAAATAGCTTAAAGTTTAGACCCTGTCCTTGTCATCTCTCGAATGTATTTCTTACGAACAGGTAATTGTTCCCTAATTCTTACTGTTACATGTAGAACTTGACCAAGGTCATCGTGGGTTACATAATTATTACGATATCATTATGATTCTTTCTTTTAATAATTACAGATGGATGTCACCTGTCGACGTTTAGAAGGAGCTTTCCGCAATACCTCCCACACGATCCTAAAAGAGAATGAATTACGGCAACTGACAGAGAAGTTCGTATCGCTGACGGACCGAGCAGACGCAGCGCTGCAGCGCTTAGAGGCGCATTTGAAAGACGACTCCGAGGAACCGGGACAAGCGTCTGACATCACGGCCGCTGCTGACAGACTGCTACAAAAACTGGAAGGAATTAAGTAAGTTATTCTATCCACGAAGAAGAACTATTCCAAAAATCCAGTAATATGTGATTATGTCACTGTTATTGGAACAAAATAATAAAGTTGTAAAATATGAACATATTTAATTTGACAACTAAATGCTCCCAATAACAGACTTTATTATTGTTTTACGAAATTATTACACGTGTCTTCAGTAAAGTGCATAAAACGAAGTCCAAGTTTAAGTGGCTGAATACTGGGCCCTAACATATTTGAACATATTGATCAACTTTGTATTAACTTATTGTATACCTAATATGATGCAGAATATTGGATCAGCCCATGTTCTGAGAGGCATAAGTATGTTTCTCAGAACATGTGCTGATATATCATGCTTTTAATGAATAATTCACCGTTACAGTAGCGAAGAATCCGACGAAGAATTCGACTGGGAAGAGAGAGAGAGAGAAGAGGAGGAGGACGCCGGTTACTTCGAGGACGGCGGAGGTGGCGACATAATGGGCATAGACAAGGATATCTTGAGCGGCGGCGCGGCTCGCCGGACGAAGACCACGACCGTGCGCCCGCCGCACCGGCGACATCTGCACAAACACCCTTACGACCGCGGCCCTAGCATCAACTACCCTTAACCGTCGTTATAAGTTTGTTATATAAATACCGTGAGAACTTATTGGTGTTTTATTTAAAACATTTTCTTTAGGAGCTTCGTCTGATTGAAATACGAAACTCTTACACGGAAACATACTATCGGGTTTAGTCCCATATCCTAAACCAGGCCATGGTACACGCTTGTGTCAAGGTTTATTCAAATTCATGATGCAGTTGAGACGTAATTGATTAACAAGGATCCAATTTAAAACTACAGACTTTCATATTTATAAACCAAACAATAATTTAGGATCATGATACTCAAAAAGCATGAGTAGGTAGATTACCGTAAATCACTTCGATAATGTGCCGAAAAATAATGCTTTAAATTGTAAGCAGTATGTTACGGTTCACAAGGTTTCGACAGTTAACAATCTCGCGAGATAGATTATAATCTAACGGTATTCAGAATTTTACGGTGACAGTGACATCACACTTCGGTTTGTGCATCCTGATTCTGTTACTTCAGTTTCTTCTTGCATCAGATTTGAAAGTTTTCTAACTTAGGTACTTAATATTGAACGGATTTTTTTTATTATTATATAAACAAATGCTTGTCTTGCAATCCCACCAGACGATTGGCACAAGCAATCGTAGAACATGAAACCCACTAGTTTATTAAGAGCCTATTCACTCTAGTCTTGAAGATCCTTAAATTATATTGGGACGGGAAGACCGCAGCAGGCCCATTGTTCTAGTCCTTCGATGTACGCGGTATTAACGACGAGACGAAAAGCTTAGTCCGGACCGTAGATCCGATAACAGAAAGATGATGGCGGGAATCAAGTATACAATCGGATTTGAAAAATTCTTTCAATTTGCGATTTCGTAAAAAGTAAAGTTTTGATAAATTATATAAGTTCCGTGAACAGGTCGAAAACCAAAGTTATGGTTATGGTGGTGGATAGGTCTGGAAAATTGGAGCTCACTGGCGCTTTGGACCTGGAAATAGTGGACAACTTTATTTACCTGGGCTCCAATGTCAGCAACGATGGCTCGTGCGAGAAAGAAGTCCGTAGATGAATTGGCATGGCTAAGAGTGCCATGTCCCAGCTACACAAAATCTGGAGGGACCGCAAAATCTCCGTAAAGTCCAAAACCAAACTGGTGCGGACTCTGGTCTTCTCGAACTTCTCTTATGGTGCTGAGACTTTGACGTTGAAGGCAACAGATCGCAAACGCAGTGACGCCTTTGAAATGTGGTGCTGGAGAAAAATGCTTCGTATCCCTTGGACAGCATTTCGGACGTATCAATTCTCAAGAACTAAAAATCTCCTCGGGTTGTCATCCGAGTGTCTTCGCAAAATTCTGCAATACTTCGGTCACATTGCAAGGAAAGACGATGGAAACCTCGAAAGGCTAATCGTGACTGGTAAAGTAGATGGAAAAAGGCCTGGCGGACGCAGCCCAATACGTTGATCTGACCAGATCCGCACCGCTCTTGACTCCACAGTATACAAGGCCCTGCACACCGCCAGAGACAGGAATAAATTGAAAAACATCATAAAAATTAAAGTGATGAAGCAGGGAGGTCACAGGTCACGACCCTTAGCTTTGAGGAATTCGACGCAAGGAGGATCATCAGCGATAAATATTGTTGGGTGTTTAATATTTTTCGGGAGATCATTCATGTGTACTAGAAATATTGGGGGCCTAACATGGTCCCTTGAGATACACCAAACTTCATCGCTCTAGACTTTGACCGATACGTCGTTTCACATTTGGTTTGGTTTTAATATTAATGTTATTTGTTTTCGTGTCGTGTAGTCCCTGACCGAGTATTCCATATCTCTCCAGTTTGTCAATAAGCATGGTATAGTCAACATAATCGGATGCTTTTGTCATATTCATATAAATAACACAGATGGAATTTGCTTTGTCTATGCCATACATTGCTTTCTTAAGAACATTAAATATGGCAAGGTTAATTGACTTATTTTTCCAAAAGTTATTTTGTTTGTCAACCAAAACATTCTTAGACTCGAGAAAGTTGGATTACCTGCAATGATTTATTCGATGACTTTGGAGAACATCGATATTAACGCTATCGGTCGATGGTTTTTAGGTCTTTCCCCCTTTTACATTGGTTTAATTAACGATACTGTAAGTTTATTTGGAAGATTCCTTTTTAAAGCATATGTTGATGATGTGAGACAAAGGGTAACAAATAATATGATGGGGCTTTCTTGATGATACTTGTTGTGAAGTTTATCTGTACTTTTAGTATTCAAGAGAGACTGAATTGTTTTTGATCCCTCTATTGGTGTAGTTGGATCTTAGAAAATTGAATCTTTGGCCCTGTCTATTTGACACAGTATTCCATTACAGCTTGGAATAATGTTCTCAATTTCAACATTAAAGTCATTAAATACGAGGGTAGATCGAAATATTCGCGGCCTAACACATAAATACTTGAACTATTTTAATGTAACTGACCTTATTCGATTTGCTTACTCTCTGGTTGTCACATTGTAAAATTCTATCGCAATAGCATTATCTGTTTATAAATTACACTGAATTTTGTGAGCCTAAGTGCAGCGTTTTTAAAGAATGCAGAAAATTGAGCAACGTGCGGTCATCAAATACCTGTTTAAAAAAAAAACTAACTCCAAAAGAGATTTACGAAGATATGTCAACAACATTGGGGGAATCTGCTCCGTCGTATACGACTGTGAAAAAGTGGGTTGTAGAATTTAAACGTGGACGAGAGAGTATTGAAGATGACCCTCGCTCTGGCTGGCCTACGTCGTCTACGACTGAAGAAAACATCGGGAAAATCTGTGATCTGATATTGGCAGATCGGAGATTGACCATCAGAGAGATTGCAGACACTATTGGCATTTTGTATGAACGAACACAAAACATCATAGTCAATGAACTTGGATTTTCTAAGGTTTCTGCGCGGTGGGTACCCAGATTGCTTTCAGTTGAACAAAAACGAATACGGCTCACGATTTCTCGCGACTGTTTGGAAATGTTTGAGGCCGATCCACAAGATTTTTTGGCCAGATTTGAGACAGTGGATGAAACCTGGGTACACCACTACACCCCAGAGTCAAAACAGCAATCCAAGCAGTGGAAAAAACCTGATGAACGGACTCCAAAAAAAGCCAAAGCAATTTTATCAGCTGGCAAGGTGATGGCGTCAGTTTTTTGGGATTCTAAGGGTGTCATCATGGTGGACTACCTTGCAAAAGGTGAAACTAGAAACTCGGCTTATTACTGCACCCTTTTACGTCGTTTGCGTGAAACAATCAAAGAGAAAAGGCCAGGATTACTCAGCAAAAAAGTGTTGTTCCATCAGGATAATGCACGCGTTCACACATCTGTTGAATCTATGGCTCAAATTCGTGATTGTGGCTTTGAATTACTATCCCATCCCGCCTATTCCCCTGATTTGGCACCTTCAGACTTTCATTTATACCCAAACCTAAAAAAACACTTTGGAGGTCAAAAATTTTCAGCAAATGAGGAGGTTGAAGCTGCGGTGGGTGACTTTTTTGAAGGCCTTGAAGAAACTTTTTTTATGACTGGCATACAGGCGTTGGAAGCCAGATGGAAGAAGTGCATTAAGTTAAGTGGAGATTACGTGGAAAAATAAAATTACTTTTGTTTATATTTTATATTGTTTTCTTGCTGAGGCTACGAACTTTTCAATCCATCCTCGTACATTGCAAATCGCTTGAGTATTTGTTATTTATGTACCATTGTGAAATATTCTGTTTAATAATTTGCAAGCAAAGTCAACTCTATTTATTGTCCTTTAATATTTTCCAAATCGCTTTAATTTTGTTATGAGATGTTCTGATGCATTGATTATATATTTTGTGCATAATTTGTCAGTGTTATATTTTTTTATATCTAGCTGTCTATGATGGGTATATTTTATTATTGTCTCCCGTTTTTATTACCACAGCAGTTTACGTTTAATTTTGCTGCCTGTTTTAATACGTTTTGATAACCATTTTTAGGGTTCCGTAGCCAAATGGCAAAAAACGGAACCCTTATAGATTCGTCATGTCTGTCTGTCTGTCTGTCTGTCTGTCTGTCTGTCTGTCTGTCCGTCCGTATGTCACAGCCACTTTTTTCCGAAACTATAAGAGCTATACTGTTGAAACTTTGTAAGTAGATGTATTCTGTGAACCGCTATAAGATTTTCACACAAAAATAGAAAAAAAGCAATAAATTTTGGGGGTCCCCATACTTAGAACTGAAACTCAAAAATTTTTTTTTCATCAAACCCATGCGTGTGGGGTATCTATGGATAGGTCTTCAAAAATGATACTGAGCTTTCTAATATCATTTTTTTCTAAACTGAATAGTTTGCGCGAGAGACACTTCCAAAGTGGTAAAATGTGTGTCCCCCCCCTCTAACTTCTAAAATAAGAGAATGATAAACCTAAAAAAAATATATGATGTACATTACTATAAAAACTGCCAACGAAAATTGGTTTGAACGAAATCTAGTAAGTAGTTTTTTTTTTAATGCGTCATAAATCGAAAAAAAATACACTATTATTAAAACATCGATCAAAGTTACAACACATTACAAGAGCTTTTATATTATGTTACTTGCTGCTACGGAACCCTTCATGGGCGAGTCCGACTTGCACTTGGCCGGTTTTTTTGTTTTCTGTTAATGGTTTTGGTGATATTTTTTTTGGAAAAACATAGTTTATAAAAACCGAGGGTTCCGTAGCAGCAAGTAACATAATATAAAAGTTCTTGTAGTTCGTTGTAACTTTGATCGATGTTTTAATAATAGTGTATTTTTTTAGATTTATGACGTATTAAAAAAAAACTACTTACTAGATCTCGTTCAAACCAATTTTCGTTGGTAGTTTACATGGTAATGTACATCATATATTTTTTTTAGTTTTATCATTCTCTTATTTTAGAAGTTACAGGGGGGGGAGGACACACATTTTACCACTTTGGAAGTGTCTCTCGCGTAAACTATTCAATTTAGAAAAAAATGATTTTAGAAACCTCAATACCATTTTTAAAGACCTATCCAAAGACACCCCACACGTATGGGTTTGATGAAAAAAAAATTTTTGAGTTTCAGTTCTAAGTATGGGGACCCCCAAAATTTATTGCTTTTTTTCTATTTTTGTGTGAAAATCTTAAAGCGGTTCACAGAATACATCTACTTACTAAGTTTCAACAGTATAGCTCTTATAGTTTCGGAAAAAGTGGCTGTGACATACGGACGGACAGACAGACAGACAGACAGACATGACATGGGTTCCGTTTTTTGCCATTTGGCTACGGTACCCTAAAAACGAAAATCACGAAAAATTCGTCATAATTATGCTAAATTTGGGGCGTCAAGTTCACAAATTTCAGGCTGAAATACATTCAATGTAATGAATGAATTCATTCAGTAGACAAGTCTTAAATATGCACATTCCAAGTATCTATTGTGCATGTCTTTTTTATGTTGCATTTTAATAACTGTGCAGTATGGTCTGACAGCGCAGTCTCAATCACTTCCCTGTTATTACCACAAGCATTATGAAATATGCTTATATTATTTATATATTATTATTTTTTTTTTTTTGTTTTATTTTATTTGACTTTACCTGGCTGTATCCAGAGCTTTAGACCAGTAATGTATATGAGAACCACAAAGGTACCACATTTCTATTAAGTTCCGTGAGCTAAAGGACATCATTCAAGTCTTGAACATTTTGTACCCAAAAATGAAAGTTGCCAGAAAAAAATAATATTAGATTCTTAAGCGAAATAATGTCCTGAAGATTTTTTACTATTACACGAATCGTCTACAAATAAACCCCAGGCTGCTATTTGACTTTGAAAATACAAAAAATATTTATTTTCTAAAATTCAATCTAATTAATAAATGCCTATCACAGGTTAATAGATGATAATATTCATGCGCAAACATTCTTAAACATAATTAACGAAAGATTGACTCTTACAAACATATTGGCAGATATAGTCATATAACATAATTAAAATAGAAGGCGAGTACAATTTCGTTCACTATCAGCAGATGTGCGAGAATTAAATGACTTCCCGAAGCTAAGAGAAGAAGACTTAGTGCTATTTAGTCTCGGTATACATATACAAACGAGCCATGTCTACAAGCTGTTTTCCAGAGTCATCACGAATCGTCTCGCGCGCAGGTTCGACGACTTCCAGCCTCCCGAACAAGCCGAATTCCGAAAAGGCTTCAGCACTGTAGACCACATACATACGCTACGACAGGTTATACAGAAGACCGAGGAGTATAATATGCCTCTCTGCCTGGCGTTTGTGGACTACGAGAAAGCCTTTGATTCGATTGAGACCTAGGCTGTGCAACGGTACCAGTTTGACTATCGGTACATCGAGGTGCTGAAGTGTTTGTACGAAAACGCCACTATGTCAGTCCGACTTTAGGACTAGATCTTAAACCCTATCCTTGTTCAGCGAGATGTGAGGCAGGGAGACGTCATTTCTCCGAAACTGTTCACGGCCGCAATGGAGGATGTCTTCAAGGTTCTGGACTGGAGTGGACTAGGCATTAATGTCAATGGCGCGTACATCACTCAACTTCGGTTTGCTGAAGACATAGTAGTCATGGCTAAGACAATGGAGGAGCTCAGTACAATGCTCAATGACCTCAGTAGAGCTTCCAAAAGAGTGGGTCTTAAAATGAACATGAACAAAACTAAAGTCATGATAAACAACCATGTAGCACCTACTCCTATCAAGACTCTACTCTATACTCGAAGTTGTGGACGATTACGTCTACCTCGGACAGATAGACCAGCTCGGTAGATTTAACTCTTTGAATGTCGTAATTAGAGACACAATAGAAAGACAATTACCTTATGTCGGACTGTGTAACTTAAGACATTCGAAAGGTTAATTTCGAGAAAGAGGCCAACCGTCGAATCCGACTCGGCTGGGCAGCGTTCGGGAAGCTACGCGGTATCTTCTATTCCAACATACCAGTGTCTCAAGACGAAAGTCTAAGATCAGGTGCATATTGCCAGCAATAACATATGGTTCCAAAACGTGGTTGCAAACAATGGGCTTCATCAGAAGGCTTAAAGTCACCTAAAGAGCAATGGAAAGGACTATGCTCGGAGTTTCCTTGCGTGATCGAATCAGAAATGAAGATATCCGCAGGAGAACCAAGGTTGCCGACATAGCACGAGGAATTGCCAAACTTAAGTGGCAATGGGCAGGGCACATTGCTCGCAGAACGGGTGGCCGTTGGGGCCGAAAAGTTCTGGAGTGGCGACCGCGTACCGGAAGACGCAGCGTTGTTAGACCTCCTACAAGGTGGACCGATGACCTGGTTAAGGGTTGCGGGAATCAGATGAATGCGGGATGGGCAGGTTCGATCATGGTGGCGACCCGCAAGTCTATTATTCTACCTAGGTGTAGCGCCCCAGTAATCGTAGACGTTCGGTCATTTTGAAAAATCCTATAGATGTTATTTCCCGTAACATTCCAGTATAGATTTTTTATTAACGGCACTTACACTTTAAACTCAGATAGCAGCCTGGGGGTTAATCCTAGACGTTCCTTGTAATAGTAAAAAATCTTCAGGACATTATTTCCAATGAGAATCTACTATATTTTTATTCTGGCCGACACTTTCATTTTTGGGTATGAGAATGATGTCCTTTTAATTTCTAGTTATCATTATGCTTTCTATGAGTGTTATGACATAGACATACCTCTATTTTGGCACTATTCTGAAATATTGTAAGTGCCTTGTGCGTGAGTTGTGCAAAGCAAGAGCTGAGTGTGGCGATCCTCTGACGAGAAGCAAACACCACCTCCGGCTCCTCTGTCTCCAATTCTGCTGTAATTAAGAAAAACATTTATTTAGTTAAAAAGTATATTAAATATAATTATTGTGATATCTTGTATAATTTTGGTTATGAAAACAAACAGAATTTACTTCTTAAAATTTACATTTGTTTGTATTCATTCAATAAGTCCTGATCTTTGTTATAAAAAGAAACCAAGTATCAATATGAACTCCAACCATACCAAGACTCTGATATGCACCTGGTACTGCCAAAGGCGTTTAAGAGATTACATCAACAAGGGACTATAAAAATATTAGAAATGCTAATTGTTTACTTTCTAAAATCATGGTATTTGATAAGTTACTTAGAAAAAAAACTATTATGTTATGTGATAATGAATAATACGGGAATTTAACACTATCATCATGTTTATAATAAGTAATACCATAAAGCAATGAACTCAGACAATGACATAGCTATGTTCTGAATACGTGCATCCAAAAGCACAGAGTTTGAAGTGTACAAATGTTGGTGATCATGATAATGTTTGAAATATACAGTAGTTTATATTGATTTACAGCTATAGCCATAAATTTACTGCAAAACACATTAAATCTTTGCCAAAAACCACTGGACAACAGCAGCATGATTCTAATTGAAAAACCACAAAGCCTAGAGATACTAGTGTGTTAAAATACTCAAAACAGTGACAAACTTGTTTTACTTACTTATGGAGGTGTCTAATTCGACACATGCTTTGTCGAATTCCTTTTCTAATAAATCTAACCATCGAAAACCTACTCCGGTAGTCGCCATTTTCACAATAATTTGTTGACAATTTACTGTCAACTTGACATTTGACCAAGCCAATCGTTCAGAAATAAAAGTTTAATAAAATTGGTTAGCTAGAGATTCGCTGTTTGGGCTTCCCACCCTCACCTTCTTCCACTTTTCCCAATCTTCAACGATGTTGTGCCAGTTTTTTGAACGAGAAATCAACTCATCCCATCATTGGTTTCTTTTTGAGTCTTCCGCGTTGTAGTTTCCTAGTGTTTAGGGACCATTGTGTGGTCAGCATACTCTTTGATTGTCAGTTCACCCAATGCTCTTCCGAGCTTAGTAGAGTCTGTGCGGAAAGTAAACCGTCGTGGGATTTGAGGGCGCTGCTGTAGATAAATATCGTTTTTGTTATGTAAGCAACATTGTGACGTCATTATAGTGCGACTGTTAAATCTTGATATTTTGAAACTATGTTAGACTAACTTCTTCCAGCGGCTTCACCCTATAATAAAAATTATCCTATTGGCTGTATTTGCTCACCTAATGAAACTGCAAAGTTATAGCTTATGTGCTATATTATTGCAATGTTTATGATTAAGTTCATCTGTCTAGTAGTTTTTGCGCGACACATCCATACATACGAGTACCTCCATCCATCTTCACAAACTTTCGCATTTATAATATTAGTAGCCTATTTATTGAACTTGCTCACGTGATGAAACTTAGCAAAAATATAGGTTATATAGGTTAGGGTTTGACTGGCCTGTTGGTCTAGTGGTTAGTGACCCTGACTGCTATGCCGGAGGTTGTGGGTTCGATTCCCACCCAGGACAAATTTTTGTGTGATGAGCATGATCATTTGTTCTGTCTGGGTGTAATTTATCTATAGTATGTATGTATTTCGAAATATATAAGTATGTTTATCGGTTGTCTAGTACTCATAACACAAGCTCTGCTTAGTTTGAGGCTAGACGTCTTTGTGTGATAGTTGTGGAATTATGTTATTATGTTATGTTGTTATAAGCTATATTATTGCAACGTTTATCATTAAATTCATCCGTTTATAAGTTTTTGCGTAATCAGTAACAAACCGCTAATTGTGGCGACATCTGGGGGAGGCCTATGTCGAACAGTGGACGTCTTTCGATTGTAATGATGATGAACATTTTAATGCAAACGATGTGACAAATGCGTGAAGAAATTACTGCTGTACTGCCTATCTAGGTAGGTTCCACCAACGACCACTTACCCAGTTCCAACGAAAATGGTTCTATCACTTTGACTGGGATCGGTTTATTATCACTGAGTGGAATATTGTAGCTAACAGCAAGTTTATGTTTATCCTAGTTTAATATAAAGGTAAAAGTGGGACACACTACCACTTTCTCGTTGTCTTCCTCAGTACATTTTTCCCTTTTGCTAATCAATTAAAAATATAAACTTAATGACTATGAAAATAAAGTAAGTACACTTCAGAATTTGTAATGTTGCTTCGTAAAAAATCTATTTAGCCTGTAAGGGACCTTCTCATATACAAGATCCTTGGGATGACTTGGTTGTCCGTCTGTTTATCTGTTAAGACCCTTTAACTCAAGAACGCTTGGAGGTATCAAGTTAAAATTAAAACCATACACTCAAGTCTGCGGTCCTTTCAAGTTGTGAAAAAATCAGACTTCCGAGTTAACGAAAAAAAACATACGGCCGTTTATGTCGCAAAAAAAAACGTATATTTCGATACTCAAGGGAATCAAAGTTCATAGGGTGAATCCCGTTGACCTAGAATCCTGAAATTTGGCATAAGTCAAGGTCTCATAGAACAAGTACAGGGAAAAATCTGAAAATTTTAAATTTGTAGATCCGCCACAAAAAAAAAATTGTTTGCAATTCGGAAAA
Source organism: Mythimna ferrago (assembly GCA_910589285.2). Taxonomy (NCBI): domain Eukaryota; kingdom Metazoa; phylum Arthropoda; class Insecta; order Lepidoptera; family Noctuidae; genus Mythimna; species Mythimna ferrago. Next base: position 20,472,776 of record OU342679.1, read on the forward strand.
ATCTTCGTAACTGAATTCGGGAATTGATTTCATAGGTAAATTTGTACAGAATCCTCAGTGTGCGAGTCCGACTCGCACTTGCCCTTTTTTATTTTAGTTACTGTATCCTTACTCAAGCCTGAAAAGAAATATTCTAAGTTAGTCGAAACGCATTATAAATTTAAAGTATCAATACTCTATATACTAGTCATCGAAAATATTGACCAAAACAAAATAAACAAATATCGTCATGTTTAAATGAATTTCCGTTTAATTTATATATATTTGGAGATAACAGGGACAGGAGTTTACCTGAGAAGTCTAAAAACATTAAAATAATAGTGTTACGTACCAAAAAAACAGCATATCAATGTTTCCCAAGTTCGTGACTTTGTTTTGATCAATAATGGTGTGATTTGCCATTTGTTATCTTTGGCAAAACTGTAATATATTAAATATTATTTCCCTTGCACCTCAGTGAAATTTTTTTATCACATTTCTGAAGATTTCAATTAAAAATCACAATAAAATAACATAATAAGCAAACATGTTATGACGTTTGGCATTTGACGGATGGCTGGGTTGGGTTGCTACTTAAAATCTTTAATGTTGTTTTCACTTTACGCCACGACGGTTCTTTTATCGCACAGACAATACCACTTAGGTACATATGGCAGACTCTTGAGTCTTCTGATTGAACTAAAAACATACATTCAGCCGAACATAGAACCTCCTCCTTTTCGAAGTCGGTTAAAAATTCAGGTCGACAGACTCTACTTGGCAACATGAAACAATTTTATTATCTTTGGCTTAATTATATTTAGTTTTCTTACGACTAAAGAGAAGTTTTTTTTTTACTTGGAAAATCTTTAATTAAATTCCCCTCTCTGGGTGGAGCGATAGAGAGTGTAGTGTAAAACTTTTAAATGACTAAAATCCACATGTGATCCTTCAGTTATCCTTTGAATTCCAGTGCCACTGTAACTCTTCCGAATAATCTCCCCTTGCCTTACGATTCCTTATCGCAAGGCTTCCTTCAGGCTTGAGTTTGCCAAATAATTAATTTAAAATTTTTAATTTAGAAATCCAAATTTCTAAATTGGCCTACTTATAATGCGCGATGTATTTATATGTCACACTGAATAATCCAAAACGCGCTAATCCTACTAATATTATAAACGCAAAAGTTTGTATGTATGGATGTTTATTACTCTTTCACACAAAAATGTCTGAATGGATTTCGATGAAACTTGGTGCACGGGTAAACCACGTCTTGGAATAACACATTGGATACTGTTTGTCCCGGAAGTGTGTTCCTTAGGGATAATTGTCTATTATGACGCGAGTGAAGTTGCTGGCAGCAGCTAGTATTGAATATTTCAACCAACCATCTTAGTGATATTGCTGAAGGTGAGCACTGAAGGAATATCTTTTGGAGAAGTAGAACATGTAAATGCCCTAACAGAATGAAATAATAAGCCTTGCTCATAGATATCCGGCCTTGCTTAATTTGATTCATGATTGTGTTTGAAAATTTTAACGATTTTAGAGACTATCTCCGTAAAAACAAAACATCGGATAAGTTATAATGCATTTGCACGTTTGCTTATTTTGTACTTTTTTTTTAGTTGATATAAACTAGTGCTTGACTGCGATCCCACCTGATGGTAAGTAGCGATGCAATCTCGGACGGGAAGACCGCAGCAGGCAAACTGTTCCAGTCCTTCGACGTACGCGGTATAAACGACGAGGCGAAACGCTTAGTCCGTACCGTAGAGGTTTCAACAACGTAAGGTTGAATATTCGCCGTACGTCGGGTTGTCCGATGGTACAATTGCGATGACGGAATCAAGTCATGCAATTCCTGCGCACACTCTCGAACTCTTGGCACACCTTTCCACCGAGTCCAAAGCTGCCAGGTGGCATTTTGCAGCACCAGCCCATATGTGACTGCAGTACTCCACACACGAACGGACCTGTGCTTTGTATAGGTAACATTAAAAGCTGTCCCGGTGTGAAGTACCGACCTTTGCAAGAACGCCTAGTTTCCTAGCTACCTTGGCTTTGGACTCAATGAACCGCCCAAAGTTAAGGTCTCAGGGAATTTAAACCCCCAAGAGCTGAAGGCGGTCGGTGTACTCCAGGGATAAATTCTAAAAAGTAGGAACCAAGGGCGGTGAAAAGACAAGCTTGTGTTTTGGCGGCGTTGAATCCCACCAGATTGGCCCAACCCCACTTGGAGACTGCCTGAAGTGAGATATTCGTTCGCTCTACCATAGCCTCTCTTTCGGACCGGACCGGACGGACCTTACTAGCCCGAGCACTGGGCAGGTATCTCTCTACAACTGTGCTATCAACTGCATACCCATAGATACCGGGCACCAGCAGATCGTTGATATGCAACAGGAAGAGAGTTGCAGAGAGAACAGACCCCTGAGGAACTCCGGCATTAATCATCAAGGGCTCTGATGAGCATCCGTCGACAACAACTCGGAGAGACCGTTCACTCAGGAAGTCTTTTACCCAGTTAATCAGACCAGGGGAAATGCCGTACGCTGGAAGCTTACTCAATAGGCTAGCGTGCCATACCCTGTCGAAGGCCTTCGAGACGTCTAAGGAAACGGCAATCGCTTCCCCATTCTTCTCGAGGGCCTCGCCCCACAAGTGGGTGGCATAAACCAGTAGGTCCCCAGTAGACCGCTTGCGGCGAAACCCGTACTGTCGGTCACTGAGGCGATCGTTACCTTCCAGGTATGCCATGAAGCGCGAGTTCAATACACGCTCCATAATCTTGGAGAGTATGGAGGTTACCGAAATCGGCCGATAGTTGGCAGGATCGGCACGACTGCCCTTTTTGGCCACGGGTTGCACGTTGGCAAGCTTCCAGGACTTGGGCACTATACCAGTCCTAAATGAGAGGCGATACAAGCGCGTCAATACAGGAGACAACTCGGTATGCCATCTGGTCCACTGGCCTTATTCACGTCTAGACGACGCAGCTCTCTCAGAACTTCTCTGTTCCTCATGTGAACCTCCTGCATTGAAGAGTTACAATGAGGCAGAGTCGGTGGAGCAGCATTGCTAGTGTCAAGACGAGAATTATGGGCAAAGAGAGATGCAAAGAGTCCTGCTTTCTCTCTTGCCGTATGAGCCAGTGTTCCATCAGGCTTTACCAGCGGAGGCAAAGTGGGCCGACAGAAGTTCGCCTCGACCGACTTGGCAAGGGACCAGAATGCTCTGCTACCGGACGGCTGTGCAAAGAGTTTTCTGCCAATATGGGTTATGCGGTCGAAGCGTGCCTTCTTTAGTGCTTTTTTGTAGGACTTGGCAGCATGGTTGAAGGCACTCTTCTTTGAAATCAGATCCGGAGCTTTGCGGTCACGAGCGTCAACCCAGGCGAGAAACGCCGAATGCTTACGCTCTTCAACCTGAACGCAATCAGCGTTGAACCACGGGTGAGCTAAGCCACCGATGCGTACATCGCTATATGGGATAAAATACTCCATAGCTTGGCGTATCACATCGGTTACAGCATCTGCACAGCTCGACGGATTTTCAGAAGAGAAGCAGACCTGCTGCCAAGGATAAGACGCAAAGAAATGCCGCATCTCATCCCAATCTGCCCACCTGTACCGCCACATTCGCCGTTCGCCACGTGAGTAGCGGTCAGGTGGGGAGAAGGACGATACAGACTTCACCAGACAGTGATCTGAAGTTCCAAGTGGTGAGGAAACTGTTACGAGACGTCTGTCCGGATCGGTGGTCAGCAGTAGGTCCAGACAATTGGCAGTATGACCAACTACATCAGGCACCCTCGTCGCTTGCTTTACCAACTGGGAGAGGCCCAGAGACACTGCAAAGTTTCGAGTTTCCCTCCCAGCGTGGTCGGTCCTCTGGTATGGGAAAAGCCAGTCTTGATGGCAGGCGTTAAAATCCCTCAGAGCGACAAACTGCGCATCAGGGTGCCGATGCAGAGCCTCATCGACGGCCTCACTGAGGTGGCCAAACAGCCGAGTCGTCTCCTGGTCGCCACTGTGCGACCGGTAAACACAGGTGTAGACAATTTTGTCCACACCGGTGTCCACCAGTAACCATAAAGTTGAAAAACTGGGGTCTTCAAGGTGACGGAGACGCTGGCAGCAGATGTCATTGCGAACGTATACACAGACCCCGACACGCTGCAGGAAATGGTGCTCCAATGAGTATCCCGGGTAGTCGAGATACGCCGCATCAGCATCTTCTCGAGGGCCTCGCCCCACAAGTGGGTGGCATACACCAGTAGGTCCCCAGTAGACCGCAGTAGACTGCTTGCGGCGAAACCCGTACTGTCGGTCACTGAGGAGATCGTTACCTTCCAGGTATGCTATGAGGCGCGAGTTCAATACACGCTCCATAATCTCGCAGAGTATGGAGGTTACCGAAATCGGCCGATAGTTGGCAGGATCGGCACGACTGCCATTTTTGGGCACGGGTTGCACGTTGGCAAGCTTCCAGGACTTGGGCACTAGACCAGTCCTAAATACCAGTAATACCAGTACTTGTTGTAGGTTAGAGAATCGCAGACAGTGACGATCTTATCCCACGGCACGCAATAGACTGTTTTCCGCACTAGTGCAGAAAAGTGCAAAGCTGTTCCTCGCGACAATGTTATTACAGGTATCGTATCAGGCTGGCCGCGCGTCGACCCCACGAGTCGCCGGTCGATCAATCCCCGTGTATTAATTTCTTCGTAAGTGTACTTATTGAAAAAGTCGTTTGATACACGTGACCCTATATGAATCTATACGATGTATGTTATAAATAATATAAATTCATGATATGCGTCCTACTTGCTTGATTTTCAGGCAGAGTAGGGTCCTAGAAGAAAGAAGACACTAACAGAATAGATATTCTAGGAGATCAAAAGAAATGAATTTAAAAAATCATCAGTATAATAATTATTATATTGATGATTTTTTAAATTCATTTCTTAATTATAATTTAATATTTATATTAATAATAATTATAGTTATTGATTCTGGTTTCTTCATATCGATATAATTTTTTTCAGACAGACAGACATAGTTTTGCTGTCATACAATAAAATAATGAAATGGCTGCGGCCCTTCTGTGGGCCCTTCGACTAAACATAGGTTTTAAAGTGCTACAAGGGTGGGGACGGTGTCCATACATTTTTGTGCATTGTTCTTTGTCACTGCAGCCTTGGGCTCCTCCTCTTCCTTTGGCTCTACGAATTACGCCTCACCTAGCCAACTTTCTGCACTTGTATTTCAAAATGTACTATTTATTTGGCCCTTTTTTCCTCTGCTACGCAAAGGCCTCCCCCAACTTCTTCCAAGTATTCCTTTCTTGAGCCACCTCGAACCAACCCTTTCTGTACCCAAACCCGATCAATTGCTTAGGCTTAATTTATATTAATTCAAAGTTATAAGGTTTTCAAAGTAAAACAAATTCTTGTAGTGGCAGTTGTTTACTTTAAATTGTAGTTATTTACAAATAAGAGGGTACCTACAATATTTCGCCATAGATATCTTTTTCGCACATTTCTGAGTAGCTAAATCACTAAGCTTTATTAATGTACTATTATTATAATAATTAGGTACACTACATAGCTACGCCATGCAATGGGTAATGAATAATGCGTAAGTAGAAAAAATCGGCCAGAGACCTGAGAAATTAAAATATATACAAGCCAAGAATTTTCTCTGCAACAATAAGAACGCCGAAAGAGCTCTAGCCAGCTAGCTGTTTTTGGTTTCAGAAATGATTTAGTGGTAGGTAGGTACAAACATACTCTGACTTCCACATACAAGACCCATGACAGTACGGAAAATCACTATAAATAAAATATCAACAATTACAATAACTATGAATATCTGGAAAAGAAAGTCAAGATCAACTCTATTCCCAGACAAAATCTCACTTGAATACAAAAAACAGAAAACTAAACATATTATCTAGTAAGTAGGAATAATGTTGATTTTCTATTTAGAATCTGACTTTAAACAACAGCTGTCGAAAGAACAGAAAATTTACCCTATGAGATATATTCCGTACATCATGTACCCATATGTAGAAGTCTGTAAACACATAAATAACTCACATATTTACATTAGATATCTACTCGTTTACAAAAGAATATTATTTATATAAAACTAACAAAAACTTTGGTTCCGTAGCCTATGACATGATCCAAGTTTTTTTTTTATTTTTACAATTTATTGCTTAGTTACCAACAACATGTAACATCGGCAATTTTTTTTTAAACTTAATCACTATTTAGCGCCCGACTTAAACTTTGCAAACTTTAAAGCTTACAATTTCGTCAACATAGCTAACCCTAAAATAGATCAAAGTAAACCTCAACCACAATAACACCATAATTATTTTATTTATCTATGTCATTTGCTACTGAACCCTAAAATTTATTATATACATTTATTACAAATTACGCAAGTATCACTTCAAATTAAAATATTCATGATACATCATATTCACGAACAAACAAATTCCCACTAGTAACACCTTCATTCAGAGTCTTTTATATTTTACAAGTGTTGCCATTTTATTGGAGTGCAATAAAAAGAATTACCAAGATTATACTTTATGGTACAAATATACTAACTTGTTCTAGCTTAAGCTGTTATAAAAGTCGCAAGTTACAAATACCGGCACGGATCTTGAGCGCTGACTTGAACTTGAATGAGAAGTGAAGTATTGGGTCTCTTTAGTGGTATGAAGTGAGACGCGGGAGCTGGGAGTACATCTTTGTAGTTACAGTGATTGGCTCGGCGATGCGCAAATTGATCCTGACTCTTTCGACGAGCGCTCAAGATTCGTGCCGGTATTTGTAATTTATTGAAACTAAAATAGTCCAAAGCAACCATCCAAAATCAATATTATAGGGATATATAAAAATCAATATCTTTTGATAAAGATACTGATTTTTTTTATTGAGTACCAAGAAGCAATACCGCAATGGTACAATAATATCACCTGTACGATAAAAGTAGGTAGGTACCTACAGATACCGGCACGTATCTTGAGCGCTGGCTTCAAGTTGCGCAGAAGTTAAATATCGGGCCTATTTAGTGGTATGAAGTGAGACGCGGGGGCGGGGAGTGTCAGTGATTGGCTCGCCGCGCCATCGTGTCAAAGACGTCACTCGTGATTCGTTCCCTGCGCTTGCTGCATGTATCTAACAACGACGACGATTGCTCACCAATGTATGGAATGCGCAAAGCGATCCCTACTACGTGCCGGTACCTATAAATTAATATTATATTGGAGACCAACTAAATCTGTTAGAAACTTAGGTCTATATTTTACTAGGACACCAATGGGGCGCCGCATGGTCGGACTATAAGAATATTTTTATGTTTATGTGTGTAAATAGAGTATATATATAAGGTACAATGGGGTTGACGTATCCGTGTGGATAAAAACTCCTTTTAAAATAAAGATTAAAAAAAAAAAATGTTCGGACTGCCAGAAAATGTATGGTAGGTTGCCCCAACCAGTCAGTTACCGGGTGAGGTACCCTCTATCTGTAGAACTGAGTACAATTAGTGAGTAGCGCCATTGGCTTCGCTGCCAATGGTGTCCTGGTGAGATATGTACCTAAAAACTTGTCTATGCAACTATAGGTAAGTACTATAGTACTATTAAAGGATACGTATCGTTTTTCTATCTAATCACTTCCATAAAGTCAAGACACCTCGTTAGTCCCAAATACACTCACTCGCATAGAGTTGTTACAATTTCTTTACATATTTTTCCATAGTTTCAAGATAGTAGTCACCAAAGTTTATTAGTCATCTTTTACGTACTCATACATAGAGGCTTTATTATGCTTTGTGTTCTGTGAAAAAGTTGCTTGAAAATTAATACATTAAAAGCAAAATTGTTTGCGTGACAAGACTGATGGCAATAATGAATTTTGAATAGTAAAAACAAAATGCTATAGACCAAAAAAAAATAACAATCAAGAATTCGCGCTTCGTATCGCTAATATATCAAAATTAACACACCTTTGATTTTCAGTATGATTGTTTGCAGCACTATAAGCTAGAAAACAGTGCCTTCTAGAGAGTGCCATTATTATTATTATTATATCTAGCCCATACTGTCCCACTGCTGGGCAAAGGCCTCCCTCCACTCCTTCCAATGTTCCCGGTTTTGAGCCATTTCTTTCCAATCACATTATCACAACATTTATATTAAAAGCCAGATTCTTCCTACCACAATGCGTGAACGTTACCTACGTCACTTGATATTTTCAAAATGCAGGATAAGGTGAACGCACACTTATCCGAGCTGAACGCGTCGGCAATAGAAAGAAAAGAATTTTAGAATTATATTATAATGAAATCGTATGAAACCCCGAACATATAACAGCGTCGAATGGTCCGAATCTGAAAGGACTCTAGAATAAAGAATTATAAAATTGTTTTCATTCAACGCGTTCGGCTCGGAAAAGTGTGCGTTCACCTTAAGCGGAAAAGAGAGAGGGAGGCCTATGCCTAGTGGGGGGACAAAATACGATAAATTAAATAGACAATGAGATGTGCAGAAAATATATCTACTACCTATTTGATCGCGACTTCGCCCGCGTTAGACTCGTAAAACAGTACAATACCGTTTGATCACAATTTAAAGAATTTTTATTTTGTGCGGAATCCTAAACTTTTTCTAAAATAAAAGTAGCCTAAGTACTCCTTACGACATCAGTTATCTACCAGTGCAAATCTCGTCAAAATAGGTCCAGCCGTTTCGGAGATTAGCCGGAACAGAGAGAAAAAAATATTGCTTTTGTTATTATATGTACTTATCGAATAAACTGTCAACTGCATTTATTTAAATATTGTTATTTATGTACCAAGCATGGTCACCGGCCGGATTATTTCCAGGGTGGTGCATCTTGAGCTTCCTGTCTCAAATATATATTTTACCCATTAATACAGGGTTATTTAAAGAAAACCATAAGAACAAAAAAAGAATGATGTAAGAACTAGCTAGGAGAGTTCGAATTTTTTTTTAGTATGAGCCTTAATATTAAAATATATTTGTAATGTTCTTACTGAAAGCCAAAGAAAAAACCGACAGACGCGGGGAGTGACTGTTTTATACTACGTGTGTAAACTCTTAAACGGCTCGACCGATTTGGATGAAATTTTGTGTGCATATTTGAGCGGGTCGCTGGATGATATGAAAATACAATTGAACCCGGTATAAGGTGGGCTGCAATCAGGTTCTCAATTGTTTTTTCTGACGAAAAGCCCGTATTTGGGCAGAACAACGTCTATATGTATTGTTAGTTTGAAATATAGAGATGTAGTACCCACGACATAAGCCTAAGTGGGGAGGTGATAATCCATAGGTAATCAACAAAGTTTGTGACTGATAAGTTTTTTCCAATCAATGTTCAATAATAAGTTATCCACGTAAAGTATAGAGCTGCTCTTTATCGGTTCACCTCACACGTCGAGGCAGTCACCCATATCGCAGTATCAGGCGACCGCAACCGAGTGCGGTGAAGCGGGGAGACAACCGTGATCTTTAACAGCTATCTATCCCTCTACAACACGAATCTGGCTTCTATTAAAATTGAATAATTATACTACACGTTCCAAGAGAATAGGACCGATTCCTATGTTTTGACGTCTCGTCGTACTGTCAAATCTAAGAAATTTTGGCAAAATTGAAGAACTCAGAGATGAGTAAAATTGAAGAACTGGATTCTGATTAAATTTTTTTCGTTCACAGTTCATAAATAAATTAATTTTTTCGTAAATGAATTAATGTTTAAATTTTTTTTTTCCTCAATTTGACAGTGAATCGTGACATCACAACATGGCGGGCGATCCTATTCTCATTTGGAACGCATTGTACATACAAGCACATCATAAGATTATAATTATTTCCATATTTTACACTGAGTTAATCTACCGTAATAACTCGAGTCTCTATAATAGCTACTGAGCGCTAAATGCAATCCCACACAAAAAATTATATTTATAACCACAACAAAGCATAATCACAGTTTTTTTTACAAAAGTTGATTATGGTACCTACAATGCTATTAGATCTTTTACAAACAATCATCGTAATTTGAATATTATCATGAATATATCTGAATATTGCAACATTGGTTTATTTTTAATAAGATTTGGAAGGTGGAATTGGTAAGTGCCAAAGAGATGAAAAATCTACAAACCAAATAAGTTTACTTATATATGTTCTGCCAATGTAAACATGTTTGTTAATATAAGTTTCAGATATTTGCCTAGCGCCTTTGCAACCATAGAGCTTTGTATCGAATTTTGACGCTCCGCTAGCCGGCAATCTGGGATGCGTAGCAAAATGTCATGCGCTAAGATGCGATCACAATGAAGTAACACTGTTATTGCAATTGCAATAACAGGTGTCTCTTGTATTAGGAACTGTCATTAGAAGATATAAATTTATTCAACGTCATTACTTGCCGTAAAGCTCAGGAGCAACAGTATTTGAAAATATTATATAGTCATATTTATACTAGTAGGCAGAACAAAGCACATATGAACACATAAAGAAAGAAGTACATTTTGCACATACCTAAATGCGCCTCGACTGATCTTCGATATAGCACTCTGGCAAGCATCATCTCTAATGATGACCACCACTCTTATAATTTAAGTTACAAAAATATGATCATGATAATTTACATACCTATACAAACAATATTATAATGCATAATTTATGTACTTGACAAACTTTATAATCTAATTGTAAAATAATAAAGTATTTTATGCGTACACATTTATAAATATTTAGATGTTTCTCTATTAAAATACCTACCAAGACATTATTGAAAATTAAAAGAAAAAAAAAATATAAGAATGAACCTTTGGTTTTTCACATAACAATCAAAATAATTGTAAGCACAACAGTTTGATATTCAATTTATAATATTCTGGTTATTGATAAAAATATTTAATCAGGTATGTTTATGGTTGTATTTATGAAACATATTGAACATTAAGATAATTTAAAATAAACAAAATGAACACGTCTCTATTGTCATATATTTTTAGTGTTTTTTTAAATCACTTTTATAAGACTATTCTGGCAATTGCTAAACATTTATGGTGACTTCTTTAGGGACTACTATGTACTAAATTAAAATCATAGGAAATAATAAATAAAATTATACACTAATTTGTATAAACAAGATTATATAGTTTTTGTACTGTTACTATAGTTTTCTAAATAAAGTAAGTAAGCCTGAGGTAAGATAATGTTGTCACACATACCATGAATGGACAATTATACCAGAATATGAAATGTCTTTTTAGAATTCAAATGTAAGCTTTATAAACTTCGACATTTATTAATAAAGCTAATTACAGACACAATCTTAAACAGAAATATTCTTTTGTCCTAAGCAGCTCGTACAGTTTACATTTTCTAAGCATCCAGAAGTATATTAACATAATTACCATAAATCGCCTTGGTCGCAACATTTAGCTTGCTGTGCACATACAAACACTACATTTAAATCACTTTAGCTTAAGTAAAAAGCACTTTGTTCGTTAAACATAAACTTTCATTAAGAAACAACGCACCCATTCTTGTCTGGTATATGTCCATCTGATCGCTCTATTTCTTGTAATATAGCATGGAACATGTCGGTCACGGACTGAAAAAAAAAAAAAAATATTTTACTCTTTCTGTCTGAATATTATTTTACTGCCAGTAATAGAATAAGACAGAATGTATTAAACACCTTAACATATTTAATACATTCTGATTGTGTAGCATTAGGCTAGCTAGGTAAACAAGCTTCTGCCAGAGCTTCACCTGCATGATAGTAGAAAGTATATAAGCCTATAGCAGTCAGAGATAGTGCAGTTACATATTGGAATAATTTTCAGAATCAGTTCATTAGATTTAGACTATCTACATACAAACATACAAATTTTAATATCAGATAACTCGCTTCTCAAATATAGCTTGTAGAAATTATAAAACTACTACATGCTGCCAGTGGCTTTGCCCTCATGAAAGTAGAAGCTTGCCGCAAGGAAATATACTCTTGGAATAAATTATCCTATGTACTACACAAGGAGAATCTACTTGTGTGCCAAATATAATCCAAATCAGTTTGACTTTTTGAATGTGAAGTACTAAACATAGGTACACATACACAAACTTTCTCCTTTGTAATAAATCAATAGATAGATATATTCTTCATTGTACACAAAAAATAAAAATTACATTAGGAAGACAATATTAATAGAGTATCACAATGAGTGGTCTTATACGCTATAAGCGTTTTTTTACAGACAACTTAATAAATACGATATTTTTATTAATATAATATGATGCTTTAAAATCAGAAACAAAATAGAATTGAAGTTAAATTCATGATAGAAACTCACCTCATTTCTCTTAGCACTGGTCTCCACAAAAGCAGCCTTCCATTTCTCTGCCAGTCTTTTCCCTTCTTCTGTACTAATTTTCCTTTCTAAATGAAGATCTGTTTTATTACCAACTAACACTATGGGCACACTGGAATAAGAAATTACAAATGCTTAAAAGTCTAATTAAATTTAATAATTCATCAAGGATTTAAAATACCAAGTCCACTCACTGTATTTTTCCAACCATGTCCAAAAGTTTGTCATAAATAATTTGTACTATTTGAAAACTTTTACTGGAATTGATGGAGTATACTAGCACATAGCCATGGAAGTCCATACTGTATTGCAGCGGGAATATGCTGTACTCATCTTGACCTGCCGTGTCCACCAGCTTCACTTCATACTCGGTTGAGTTCAGCCGGATGAACTTTGTGAATGCTTCAGAATAAAATATACACATTTAGTTTAGAATATTTCAAACAATACTTGTTCCCTTCAAAATGTTAAATTATTTTATGAGAAAGGGAACAGGTAGATAACTAAATTACACAAATTCACCAATAAGTGTTACAATAAATAAGTTCCACAACACAGTGAAACAAGTAAAATGTCATTTTAATAATACATTTGAGATAAAAGTCAAAGATAAAAGGGTGTTTTGAGCTTTTAGTGGTGTCCTATGTTAGTATCAATATAACATATAATTGACCCATTACTTTGAAATCTTTTTTAAAATATGCTTTAATAAAACAATAGTGTTATTTGATTGAATTTGGATAGTTATAGGTATTCTAACCTACATGAAAATACTGAAATTCAGCTAAGGTATTAAAAAATGGGTTTTACTATAACAAAAGAGCTTCTGCCCATATAAATGCTGTTTGCGAACATGTGGGGTATCGTAGAGTATACAAAGATTGATCGTACTACGACCGTAGCGTGACAAAAACATGTTACAAATAATATAAAATTTACTTACTGTTTTCAATTGTAGGATCATAGGAATCAACAAACTGACCTTCCACGAACTGTATAATTAGAGATGATTTACCTGAAAACGTTTTTATATTATTATAATGTCACTTACACTAAATAAGACGCACAAGACTTTGAAACGATAACATTACCCACGGAACGGTATCCCATCATAGCAATCTTCCTTTGCTTTGATGGCATTTTGAAAACTTTACGAGGTGGAACTAGATCGTTTAAAATACTTTCACGCAAGCTGATAATTATAAAAACACTATTTCAACTAAATTCATAATTCTCCAGGACTTTTCAATGTTTGACAATTTGACAAATGTCGTATTTCGTTAGTTTTTGACTTTGACATTTCGGTAAATCCGGTTTGTTCTCGAATTCATGATTTTGTTTTTTCATGATTTTGGTTTTTTTTTTTATAATTCACCATTGCTTTTTTTTATTTAGAAAAAAAAGAAAATAATTGTCTATTTTGCCAAAAATATAACAAGGTCGATACAATTATCACAGTAGGTAACTTTCCACTTGATAACATAGTGCCTAGTACGCGTTCCAGCACCTTTGTACCATGCATTGGGGCATCGCATGAACCATAGATTATACACATATACTGGGCATGAACCGACTAAAGTCATGCTCCTGAATAAACCTCATTTGAATTTCGTGTTCGGGCTTCGCGTTTTTTTTTCCTATAATTACTCTATGGTCGTAAATTAAACGCACGCAACTTTTGTGCAACTTGGCGCAACATGGGTGCAACTCTAATTTTGACAGTTGAATGACATGACATGTAATTTGATGTCATTGTTATTTTTACTACTCCTGTCTATGGCAAAGTTTTTGTGATTTGTGAATTCATTTTTACAAATTGGGGCGTATTCTTTGAAAAATTTAGTGTTTCTTCTATATTATACACAGTTGATGAAGGTTGTTGGCCTGTTTTGAAATAGTATCTTGCTTTGTTTGCCAGTGAAAGATAATGATTTTGTTGTGATTCATCAGTACTTACTTGTATAATTTGTTGCCTGTTGGTGCTCAACATTTTCTTACAATATTTACAGTTTTAAAAATGTCTGTGACTATTCCTGAATGCCCGCCGAGCTTGAAGTCTATTCAGCATTATTTGAAGACAGCTGCTGAGCATGATACCAGAGATCCAGTTGTGGCCTATTGGTGTAGACTCCATGCCTTGCAAGTCGGTCTAAAAATTGCAAATAAGAAGACGCCAGAAGAAACAAAGCTGCTAATGTGTATGATATTATTATATAATTAAATGAACTATCTATTACTGAGTAAACTCATGTGATCCTCCAGCATAATTTCTATTGTAGATGTGTCAGGCTGATGTCTGCATTTCCACGTTGTAAGCGCGTCTTTTTCTCACGTTAAAACTCCCTGGTAGATTAAGTTTGGCTGCATTTGCAGTTTAAAAATGAGGCAATTAACTGATATAGCCACAGCTAGGTTGGTTGATATAGTTCAATACAACATATTAATTTATCAAACTATGACTTGTTTTTATTATCACAGCTCTGATGGACTGGTTAGAAGAGTCCAAGAAAGTCAATAAAGATAATGATGCAGTCAGCAATGAGGTAGCTGCACAAGCTCACCTTGAAAACTATGCTCTGAAGCTATTTCTGTATGCTGATAAACAGGACAGGGAACAGAACTATGGGAAGTAAGTCATTTTATTTACCTATACATAATTTTCCTGTTGTACTGATTTGGTTTTGTTTTCCTTGACATTGTGTAGGTAATTTATCCAATTAATTAAGCTTAAATTGAGGATAAATCAACTCTATTCAGGTGGTATACAATGCAATGATCAATAAAACTTAAATCATAATAAAGTTCTAATTCTAACAAATATAAATGAAATACAAAATAAATGGTCTTAGTTGAAATGGCTGATATTTTGATTACTTATCCATTCAACAAAATTTAATTTTATAGTTTTCCTTAATGTTTCGTCGAATGTTATCCCTAAGGAGGTAGGCAGAATCTACAGACACCTACCTACAGGGGACTTACCGTGACGTGTTTAAATGACAGTTGTGCGAGCGAGAGAGAGAGATGGGGCTATGTACCGTTTGTGGTTGTGGCCTAAGAGAATGCTAATTGTTTCAGAAATATTGTGAAAGCATTCTACACAGCTGGCATGATTTATGACGTTCTAACTACATTTGGTGATCTCACTGATGAAGCAGCCCAAAACAGAAAGTATGCCAAGTGGAAGGCTGCTTACATCCATAATTGTCTCAAGAATGGAGAGACACCAGTTCCAGGTAGAGTGATATTTTAATTCAACTTTTCCAGTTAAATTCTCTTGTCTTAGAACTTATTTCATAAAATGAAATTCCCCATACAATTAAGAATATTTTAAATTTTGGTATACCCACAATAAAGTATGTTCTATTTATGTATTCATCATCATAATATCTTTTGAACAGAATTGAAAAGGAGCATTCCTCTGCTCCTATTTCAAAGACCACTTTCTAGATTTTTAATATGTTTTTCTTTTAAAATAAATTTCAGGACCAATGCAATCGGAGGAAGGTGACGAAAATGCCGAAGGTTCTACTCCAAGTGATGGCCAGTCGGCTCCAGCGCCAGGACCAACAGAGATGCCTCAAGTACCTGGTTTCACATCACTTACTCCAGCAACCCCACCAGTAGCTCCGTCAAGCTTCAACAGTTTTCTGCCGGATCCTAATGCTGCAATGAGAGCGGCATCCCAACTACCTCCAGTACCATACACTCCAGATCCGAATCCTGGTGGGTTTGTACCTTATGATCCATCTCAACAACAACAGCAACCACCGGAACCTTCGGCTAATTTGTACGGCGATAATAGAGTCGCGCAACTGTCTCCAGATCAAATTGCCAAAGCTCAGAAATATTGTAAATGGGCTAGCAGTGCTCTCAACTATGACGACCTCAAAACTGCCATAGGCAATCTAAAGAATGCTCTGGAATTACTCCAAACAGGCCGTGATCCTGCTTGAATAGCACTACACAGTACATGTTATGTGATATTTACTATATGTATAAATTGTTTATTTTTTAATGTTGGTTTTATGAAATAATGTTGAAGGCAATTTGAAATGCTTATTATCGTTAACATTATAATTATATAGATGTTTTGTAGGCTTGCACGCAATGATACTTGAATATAAGGCAGCTTTAAAACTACAATGTTTTTTATAAAACCCAGTCTGCTAATCGGAATTTCAAGGTTAACCGACGACGTCCCGTGCTATCTAGCCAATATAATATAGTACAACTTGTATTGAAATCACTTTAGCTAGAACTTTCTCATCAAACTTCAAGTGTAATTTAAATTATATTGTCACACTTTCATAAAATACTATACACTTTGATCGGCGTATCAGAAACCGGGTGTAAAAATGTATCTATCACAACCATCAACTCCAAAGACGTAAAATTCGGTCGAGTCGAATATATCGCCTCTTTTTGACCTAGACCAAAAACTCGAGCCCAAACTCTACAAAAAAAAATATCATATGTATGTACCACTATAGACTAGAAAATTTTCACATTGAACAAACTAGAAAGTCTTTCTATTTGCGATTTTGGATGCAATTACTTTTGGATAAATATTTTTTTTTTTAAATAAGGTAAATACCCAATTGGGATAACAGAAAGAGAATGATGATGCTCACTAAAGAACAGATTGTCTTTAAACTTACGAGCCGACACTGGTTTAGTTTATATACGTAGACCAGAACCGAATCGAAGAACATGACGGTTCTGGGCAATTGAGGCATCCCAAAGTATGTTTTAAGTTAACAGGGATGCTGTATGGTACTCAGTGTGCAAGCTACATGTTATTCTATTCTCATCTAGACTATTCATAAAGGCTTATTGATGACATTCTTTATGCTTTCCATGAGTTAATGTAATATAAAAAAATATGAATATGGAAATATTAAAATCTGTATCACATTTCTCAAGAAATACGATAGAGTTATATCATAATAAATTATATATATTATATTTAATTATATTATTGTAAACTTATGAATGGATTTTCCATTTTTTTTTGCATAAGCTTTGCTATGAAACATTGTAGTAAGCACTAAACATTGTTAATGAGAGATTAAGTATATTTCTTACATGTAAAGATACAAATAAAACGTATTGGTAATAGTTCCCATTTATTCATTGACCATTATTTCACTTACATCACACACCACATATTATCAATAAGATAAAATCATTGCTAATACATTACTTATATATATATTTTTTATTAACACAAATATTAATGTTGCCTTTTATGTAACTTAAAGTTAAGAAGTTTTATTTGTGTGGGAAGAAATAGGTACATCAAAATAAATGATTTAAAACAAAATATTATTATTAAAAAGCCTTTGCGTTATTAATTACTATGATTTTGAGCAAATAATATAAAGTTAAAAGGTGCAGTTAAATTTATACCATCTTTTTTATAAGTGCAATATTTACTAAGCCTATCAATATGCATTGGCAGTTATTGTTATGAATCTACAAATGTGACAGACATACACATCACTCACACATACAAAATGAACCTAGCACGTATCGCTTAAATTAATATCACTTTTAGGTACAAATTACTCTTCCGAGGTGCAATTCACCTAGCTAGAGAATTAGAAATTAAATTGAATGTTCTATTTTGATTATACCAGATGGTTAACTCTTCACAATAATATGCACTATCAGGGTTTTATACTAAAAAGCTGATTAATGTAAGAAAATTAAATATCCGCAATTTTTGACTAGCATCATCACAGCGTGATCCTTAATCGAGCAATATTTTTTAATATTCCTAAGATACCCAGTAAAACAATGAACGTCTCCTAAACTCCGACATCCATAGATAACTCGGTCATATTTTTTCAAGTAATTTTCTAATTTTACTCTGAAATATGACGTTATTACCTATTTCAATATGCCACTGCTTATAAAATGTAACATAATTTATTCTTAAAACTTAGTTATTCTCGCTTGAGCCCATTTCCGTTCTGTGTAGCGGTGGCTCTCTCCATTTCTTCTCGGCGGCTAATTTGATACCTGTTAAAACGTTTTAAATTTTATTAATATGTCAGAAATAAAATATAAATGTAGGTGTAACATCCAAGCGTGTCCAAATGGCAACTGAATGTAGAATACTAAAAACAAGGCCCTAGCCCAGCTCACTGCTCAGTACAATATGCCGTGATATTAATAGTTTGCTTTCACGGCGTTGATTTTATTAACTAGTCGGTAACTTTAAATAACGTGGAGTCTTGTCACTTCAATTCTGCAGCGGCTGGTTGCCTTTGCCAAGCACTTTTGAAATTTGTTTTTTGAATGACTAAGGCCTATTTACAATTTTGTAAATTGCAATAACCCAATCGGCTGGAACGTGTAGGTATTATTTGCGCGACACAGTGGTTCGTCATCGCGGATTCCCTGGCCGATTGCCAAAACAATGCCAGTGCGATAGCACTCATTTTATTTCGTAACTCTTGTGTATATCACATAAAAATTGGTCAAGGTACATTGGTCGTACCGTAGAAGTAAATGAGATTCACAAATACAAACACTATGTACCTACATATAGCAGCTTTCGGGACTTAATTTTAAGCTTGGTAAAATATCTATCAAGTTTTATGCGCCAGTAAAACACTTTCTGGCGTTTTACTACTAACCTTTATTACTGAGATGGTGGGTTGAGCTTATTTTCTTTTAACATATTTTTATGAATGCTTTATATCAACGGTACGAGGACATACATTCGAAGAATATTCGGCTAAATTTGACCAGTGCTGACGTCAATATGAGCTCAGCCCACGAGCACAGCTTGCAGCCAAATTATTAACGAATCGAAATTTTTGTGATTAGGTTTCTTTGAAATTTTCTCTTTCTGAAACTATTAAAGGTTACCGTGCATAAATAAAAATAAAAAAACATTTTACCAAACAACAAGTCTTCCGCTCAACATGAAGAAGAATACCAGCGCCGGCGCGCAGCGGTCGAAAGGATCGCCTACCATTATATGCGAATACGCTGCTAAAATCATCAACAAGACGAGGCCTATATTAGCTGTATTCTTAATTTTATCTGAAACAAAGAAAACAGTTTCAATAATGTTTCTAGAAGGTTCAAAGATATTGAAATAGAATTTCCAAGTTTCCATTCTATTTCAAAGACATTAACGAGAGACTTGACTATAGCATTCCAACTATTTATTTATAGCTATGTATTAGCATTCAATCTCGCACTTGCCAGTACACACTCTAAATTTTATGCTCATATCTTTATGGCTGCATAAATTACTGGCGGTGACAAACAGCGCTTTGAATAAGTAAATATTTTAATATATATTTAGACAATCGGCATTGACAGTGCTATCTGGAGGTAGCTTAAAATGACATTTGGCACATTTAAGAAGATAGGGGAATAGATCTTTATCTTTGCGTTAGGTGTTTAACGAAAAAAAAATCCGTTAGTCACCTCTACTTGACCGAAAGGTGGCAAAAGATCATTAAGTACTTAAAGGATATTTTTTTTTCATGTGTTGTCAAGTAGGTCGATCACAACCCATCTGGCCCCGGCGGCGATCTCTCGTGCCGGGTCTTGGTACAGGCCATGGTCCGGAGCGAAGAAGAGTGACAGGCGGTCGCCGCCTGCTGCGAAGCAGTAATGCTAGCAAAGGTGGAGGCCGACCGCATCAGGCATCGGCGCTCACAGTGCCCCAGCCGCCGCCGGGATTCCGATCTTGATTTCCGGCCACCGTAGGCACGGGTTTGCGGACTACGAACAATGGGTATCTAGCTCGCTGTCCGGTAACTGTGCGGACCAATCCCAAGTCGTCGACGTCGCGCACTTTTCCCGCGCGCCTCAAGGAGTTGTCAGCAACAGCAGGAGCACGGCCGGGTCGAAGCCTACTGGGGCCAAGGTTATCCGAAAGGGAAGCTCGTCCCCGGTACGAAAGGCAAGAAGGAACGGGGTGGGTTTTTTAGTCAGTAAGAGTCTGACACTATGTCCCGCTCCGCCCAAGGGCGGGGGATGTCATTTGGATGTTTTATACCTACAAAAAAAAAACCCGTCTGGCTCGATATTGAAAATATTTGACATTTTTGTAGCGGTCTTTTGACGACACGACTATAGCCAACTTCTTGGATAAGTAAATGTTTTTCCAGATTTTTAAATATTTACAAAGCGTCAAAATAATGAGATCACCCGTATCCGGAACGATGCATGCCACCGGTTTGCCAGTTTTCATTTTATCATCATCGCGCAACATTTTAACACGAAATCAATCTAGCTATTACCTACAGCATACCATTATGAATGATCTATTGTCGTACCAGAGCATTCATGTTTTCGAACAAAATTATGTAATATCCTGAATACACATAGATAAATACTAATTTGTAAAAAAAAATTTGAAACCGTTGCCAAACTTGTGATGTATAGATTAGTTTTAGTTAGACAAACTACATGTAAACACATTAGATGTACCTAGGTATAAGTAAAAACTGTTGGTATAGATGTCAAAACCATTTTGTGTAACACACGTATTACAAGTTTGCACACCGGATTGAAAAAACGTCGCTATAATGTAATGTGGCTACCTCACGTTTAGCCGGATTGTAGTGGCGATGCGATCTACAAAGCGGCGTCCAACGTTTAGCTGTATTTTCAGTGTAGGATGACCATGGACGTAAGACCGGTTTAAAACCAATTAAACCAATCTTTTTTAAACGAAAAAAGACCGTTTAAAACCAAAACAAACCGTTATTTGTTTTAAGACGAACGGCGTTGAGGACCATGTTTTTCTTAATTATAACTACATTTTCTTGATTTAACCGACCTAGGGATATAATCTATATAAGTACCTAATTTACTGTATAAGGGTTTTTTAAATGTGTGATAAACTGATTATGATCTATTTAACGGGTTTAGTTCTACTTGGTCCGTCTGACCAAACGTACCTAGGCATTACCTACATAAGTTATAAAAACTCTATTGATAAGTTAAAAACTCTGTTTTCAAACGATATAAGTACACAATTTAATTCGGTTTAAAACCAAATTCACACACTGACACGCACTCGTCGACTTCGTCATTCATGAACGTGACTCGCGATCAATTAACTAATTAAAACGAAACATGACGTCAGATGCCAAAAAATTGCCCATAACGAAGTGTAAAACACAAATCTTTTATTTTTGTAGGTGAGTTTTCAACCGTTTAAAACGGTTTATTTTGGGGTTAAAACCGCAACATTTTGGTTTAAAACGTTTTAAACCGGTTGATTTACATCTATAAGGCTGACTATAAATTATGAAGAACCGATCCAAAAAAAACCATGGGTAGTGTCGACGGTACATTAATGCAAGATCAACCCTCCTCTGTGACACAAAACCACAATATTAAATTGAGACGCACACCTTTCTCTGAATCTTCCAAAATATTAGTTACTTAAACAAAGCTTATACTTACGACTAGGTATAGTTGCCAGGGCTAATCCAAATAATATTTCGAGGCCTCCTACAGCCCTTCGATACCATTTCGAAGGTAACTTGAAGTCTAATGTTTCCGTTAATGGAAACACTTTTGCGTATCTGACGTATTCTTTTCTCTGAAAAAATTCAAAACGGTATTAGATATATACATCTTTATTTCGAGATTTGACTAATACAAATGGAGGGAAGTCGAGAAGTAGAATTAAAGTGATTTAGGTACCTCTAGGACGCTACTTAATTAACGTATAGGAGAAATAAATCGAACCCAGATATTTTATAGGTCGTTAAAGGCGATCAAACCAATAATATTGAACAGGGACATAATAGTAACAAATTGATGAGAGCATTATAAAAAAGATCGAATGCCACTAGCATAACTGCAATGTGTAAAATGTAATCAGTCTACTATATTATTGGATCGTTAATGTTTACATGATCACCAAGGCGCAAAGTATTTCAAGGCAGTCTTTATTATAGATATCCCATGTTTATAACAAATTGCGTAAAATATACGTTGGTATTATGAAATGAGCTCGTTGGATACAGTTCCAGAGTCGAAATCGGATTCGTATTATTATCATTGGAAGCCACTAGTGTTTACTTACGTATTGTTAAGAGTGATTTATATTTATCTATTCATAGTTTGTTTACATTTAATAAAATCCAGAATTTGAAGAACGTTTATAGTTTAGGGATTGTAAAACATCACATTTCTGCTTAGAAAGTTTTTGGGCCTCCTACGACGAGGTGAACCGATTCTTGCATCAACGTATTCCCGCGACCTGTTCCAGGTCATTGGTTCACCTTGGGCATGGTCAGGACTATTACTAGGGTCACCGTCCGTACAGTACCTAGTGGTCTACTAGCTTCTGCCAGCGGCTTCGCTTGCGTGAATGTAGGAAATAGGTACCATACTACCGGGATAAAAGTATCCTATATTCTAATCCAGGAAATATACTTCATTTTTAAATACAAGACTAGTAAAGGACAAGGGCGATTAAATTTGTACCGTAACATAGTGACCGAATTAGTGTCATCATCACCTATTTAAAATTACAGAGGTCATACATGATGAAGATATTTCAAGCAACGAACAAGAATCAATAATTTTAGCATTTACGTCTGTCTGCCACTCATCAGTCCGTTTGTTTGCACCCCACGAGAAAATGGCTCCATGATTTTCGATCGATGATACTTTTACTGATTCAATGTTTGTTAGGTTCTGTCATCTACAGTACCTATCTATTTTGTGTCTACAGCTTCTCCTGTCTTTTGTATACGCAATCCTACCTACACAAAACCGTTATGGATTTGATTGATTAGTTGTAGTGAATTAACGATGGATATTTTTCTTAGATTTACATTTGGTTGATTAGCAGCACTAGCTTTTTAACGATGAACCGTTAACTACCTATCTACGTTAGTTTTCTATTGAGGAGATAAATACATCGTGTATTTGAAAAATATTAATAAGTAGTTTAAAGGTTTTCAGGAGTCTAAGCGACCTTTCCTTTCATATCGCTAAATCATCGATTTTGAACGTACCCTAATGGTGGTGGCTATACAAGGTGCAGTTTTAAAACTGCACAATATTTCAGGAGGTTGTAATAAAACTCATAAATAATCATGTAAAAAAACGATACCTGGTCAATAATCAGTAATACTTGTTATTTAATTTTTTAATTACATTAAACTAAATCGATTGATCGATGGCCGCGGGGGCGTGGCTAGGGTGTGGCGTGCGGGATGATGATTGGATGATACATTATTTATGAAACTATCGTTGCGAGTTAGTGTGTGTGAAAACGCCCTTTATTGTTCCGTGTTTGTGTGTGTGAAAAAAAGCGAGGTTATAAAAAAAAAAAAAAATTACCTACGTATTTTATTATTGATTCGGGTCGAGAATCACTAACATAATTACCTCCTGAAATATTTTGCAGCTTCAAAACGACACCTTGTATACTACATAGTCAATTAGCATGTTCCACGAACGGTGTTGATAAGGACGTTAATTATTGTATTTGTCTCTCTTTACCCTCAAATTAAAGCCTTGTTTAGCACGCTTTATAATTAAGGTAAAAGGTACAACATGTGAGGTTAGCTATTTCTAAGTAATCTTTTTACTAACTATAGTTAGTAAACCTCAAATTATTATGAGCCGCTGTCGAACATTTGAGTCGATGTTCTAGTTTTGATTGACAGCTCTATTTTAAGATTTTGCTATCAAGAGCCACTTAAACTATAGTCAACTAGATACGATAAAAGCCTAATCGATTGCTTTTTTTCAATCAAAACAGCCGAATTAAGCTTATCTAGTATTATTAATTGTAGGTATCTAGTCGATGCCGCTGAATTATTCTATTAGGTATATATTATAGAGCACCTAGCAAAATAACATCGTAGAAAATAACCTATAGTAGATGCCGTGGCAATCGCAATATCTACCTACTCTACAAATTATCTTATTGGTTGCCAACATTGTTGTAGAAGGATCGATTAAAATGTACCTGTTCAAATTACCAACATGCGCCAACAAAATAAATTACTGATGATTAAGAATCGACGCAGGGGGGATCCGCAACTCTCGTTCGAGTCGCGCCGTGGGCTGTCGCAACGAGACGACTCCGTGGAGGTATTAGGCGGCAGGCCAAATACCAAAATAGCAAGCCACTCGCTCTGCTACAAAAATCTAAATGCACCTAGAGCGACCTTATAATCTGTTTGCTAGACAACTGATAAAAAAAAATGCTTACCAAATCTTTATGTAGTTCCTTCGAAATAAATGGGGTTAGCTTTGTTATTCCAACGAACACAAAAAACACCCCTAAAAGGATAGATAAACTTCTCAACACGATAGAACCCATTTTTATTAAACACACTTCAACAATATTTTAGCACTGATCTAAACCACTATCATTCTTTTATTTTATAATATTATTGTATTCTATTTTTTCTCACTTATGTAATTACGTTTTAGACATAATTTATTATCCGTTACAAACACAAGCTTTATTAAAGTATGATTTAACGGATTCAGGTTAAAAGCATTATTTCATTGAAATAGTCAATATGTGAAAAATACAAGGAAGTTAGAAGCAAACACGTTTCGCGCCGGCGCGAAAAAATCCATACCGAACCTACAACACAGTTGCCAGACTAAATAAAATAAATTTTGCATCAGTAAGCCACCGCAACGCTTATTATTATATGTACATTAACTTCTATATAAGAAGTCCTTATCAGAAAATATATGTAAAACAATATTATTTGTGAATATCTTAATCTTTAAATGTGAATCTTTAGTGAATCTCAATTGGAATCTTAATATCACGCCATCTCGTGCCTTCTAGTGGCTTCAGTTACTTCGAGGGCTTTTGTTTAATTGCCGCCTGAGTTCGAACCGCTTTTACTATTTCGTTGTTCCTCGAAATGCCTCCTTACCTATCTACATAAACAACGGGAGTTGTTGTTCTTTCCGATTCTATCACCGCCTGTTATGTAGAGTTTGTGATCATGCCGCTGAATTCATTGTTATTAAGAACCAGGTAAATTCTGCGATCTTTTTATGAATAAAAAATAATACCTGTAGAATAAAATTGCTGTCTGCCTGTTTGTTCCTCCGCTGACTTCTTCTAAATCACACAAAGAATTTGATATGATATTCACTAATAAAAAATTGTGTGGGTATAATAATTCGCACACGTGCGAAGCGGCGTGGCGGGCGACTAGTTTAAAATAATGGTAACATTTTACCAAATTTCGACGTGTTCACGTCGGAATTTGGTTCGTCCGTACGTCGGTCGTCACCTTCCGCATGACGTAAGTTCTCACCGGACATGGTCAGTACGGGAGGTTCCTGCACCACTGTGTGGACTGTCAGGAGGACACAGTGGAGCATACGGTTGAGGTGTGCCCCGCTTAGGCAGAGCGCCGCCGTCCCCTCGTGGGGGCAATCGACGGCAATGATCTCGCGCGCCAGGTCTTAGTACAGGTCATGGTCCGAAAAGAGGAGGAGTGGCAGGCGCTCGCCTCCTTTTTGCGAAGCAGTAATGCTAGCAAAGAAGGCGACAGCACGCGCAAGGGAATCGACCTCGCGCCCCACCGCCTGGATCCTGATCCCGATTTCCGGACACCGTAGGCGCGGGCTTGCGGACGGCAAGCAATAGGTAGCTCGCCGTCCGACCGTCCGGACCAAGCTCAAGTCCTCGACGGCGTATAGTGTTCCATGCGCGCGTCAAGGAGATGTCAGCAAACCGTAGGGCCCAACAGGGTCGAAACCCACTGGGACTATGGGTTCGCTTCTGAAAGGAAAACCGGCCCTGACATAAAAGGCAACGAAGGAACTAGGAGTGATATTTAGTCAGTAAAAGTCTGACACGCCCTCCCGCCCCGCACAAGAGCGAGAGATATCATTGGATGATTTACCACCTAAAAAAATTAATAAAAAACCACCAAAACAAACTAGGTACTTACAATAGCACATTTTGATGCAAGTACCTAATTGATGCGCTTTAGACGTTCGGGTCAAAGGCGAGAATGTTTTATAGATGAGAGACTACAAAAACAATTGCCTACTTTTATCAAACGACGTTTTTCAACACACTTTTTTGTAAAATAATATTTACTCAATTATCTACACTAATATAATAATCTACACTAATATAATAATCTACACTAATATAATAAAGAGGTAAAGTTTGTTTTTTTTGTTTGTCTCTGAAAGTACTGGTCCGATTGCTAAAAATTTTTCACCGACAGAAAGCTGCTTTATTCCTGAGTGACATAGGCTATATTTTATGTAAGCAGGCGAAGCCGCGGCCAAAAGCTAGCTAACTATAATCGTGGTGAAAAATGGGTCGCGCATTTGCCTGCTCTGCGGTGTCCAGTCGTCCAGTGATCAGCCTGAAACAATAAATATAATAAATTGTTGCCAGGGTTGACTACCCCACTTTTTTTTTTCGCGGTAGCCATCCCCTGCTCTTGGGCGGAGCGGGAGATAGTGTCAGACATTTCTAAAAACCCACTCCTATTCCTTCGTCGCCTTTCGTACCGGGGCTGAGCTATCTTTCGAACTAATCCTGGCCCCAGTAGGCTTCGACCCAGCTGGGCCCCTGCTGTTGCTGATAACTTCTTGAGGCGCGCGGGAACAGTGCGTCGACTAGACTTTCGTCTTGAGACACTGGTAAATTGGACGAGAAGACACCGCGCAGCTTTTCGAACGCTACCCAGCTGAGTCGGATTCGACGATTGACCTCTTTCTCGAAGTTGGACCTACCCAACTGGTCCGTCTGTCCCAGATAAACGTAGTCGTCCACTTGGGCTCGGTCCGGACGGTCGGACGGCAAGCTACCCATTGCTCGCCGTCTGCAAGCCCGCGCCTACGGAGTGTAGTCTCCGATTTTGATAGTAGAGAGTATAGGGTGCTACATGGATGTTTACCATGACTTTGGGTTTCACCTGGTTTCACCGAGCATTGTACTGAGCTCCTCCTTAGCTCCCTCAGCCATGACTACCTACTATGTCGTCCACAAATCGAAGTCTCAGCCATGACTACTATGTCGTCCGCTAACCAAAGTCTCAGCCATGACTACTATGTCGTCGGCAAACTGAAGTCTCAGCCATGACTACTAGGCATGTCGTCGGTTAAGTAAGTTGAAAAAGAATTGTTTTTTTTTTTTTAAATTCAGTTTTGAATAGACAATGTGACAGGAATTTCGATAATCCTATAATACGCTGGGTACATTGTTATATTGTACCCTCGTTGTTGTCGATTGTGACGCCATTTTGTTGTTATGCAGCGCTACTTCTGGCGATTATTGGAACTAAAACATTCAGATCGGCTTATCGACGATGTGCAGTTTTGTGAAAGGCGAATAATTGTGTTTGTTTGTGGGTGCACTATATAAAGCTGCTTTGACGAACGCGAATGAAATAAAGTGCGCGTTCAATGCGGCGCATGCTTTATTTCAGCCGAATTGGAATCTGGCTGTACGTGAAGTTGCCGCATTATATTACCGCGACGTTTATTAATCGAGCACGCCAATGTGAATATGATGTAAAATACGAAACGGCTTCGACATAATTAAACAAAAATGTTACCTCTATAAAACAGTACAAGGTGACCAAAAATAAAACTACAATCATCAAAATAAGACTATATTCTCAATTTCAGGGACTTCTGATTTTAAATAAGTTTTGTAAGATTCATTAAAAATAGGAGATCCACATATAAGAATCTGATCACTGTTTACAAAAGGTTTTAAATTATATACATATTCAATGATAAGTTTGTTTTTATTTATTGGTTCTTGATATCTACATATTAAATTGGTTGTACTTGTGCTGTTTAAATAAATATTATATTTAAAATTCCAATATGATTTGAAAGCATAAAGTTCTTCCCTAAATAGTATAGAATTTTCACATTTACAGCAGTAAAATAATATTATTTTGGTCATATCTTCTTCATTATATAAAATTGTATTTATTATTGTTTTAAATGGAGCTATCCCAGTTCCTTGTGCAATCATTATGATTCTATTAAATTTATTAGGTTCGAGTTCATAATGTCCATATGGACCTCTCCATAATGTTGTATCCCCTTCATTCAAATTACACAAGTGAGAAGATACCAGGCCTTGGTCATATTTTTTTACGATTATCGAGAAATCACCTTCAGTTTGTCCATTCTTATATTCTATAGGAGTATATGCCCTTGTGCAAGCAATCTTATTTTCATTAAATTTGTAGAGAAAATGGTCACCTGGTTTCCACCAAACTTTATTACTCCCTTCAGATATGTTTTTGAATGTTATACAATAGTGTAAATGGCAGGCAGGTAAATTTTTAACAACATTAAATACAGTGTATTCTAATTGTGATATACCATTCTTTTGCAATATAGTATTCTTTACACTTTGCCCACTCTCTAAATGTTTTTTATACAGTGTCAGTTGCCTTTCGTAAATGTCAAATATGCAAGGATTACAGCCACTATTACAACAATCTTCCTTAGCTGGTTCGATTGGCTTCTCCATTTTATGTTTTTTTTTAAAGCGGCACAGTATCTCCGGAAGTAAGTAGCAGACACACACCACACTCACTTGAGGAATTTTGCAGCTTGGCTTGAGCAAGAATTGGATAAAATTAATTACCTTAAGTACGCTACATACATAGTAATGAATTGAAACACATTTGAACATAGTAATACCTAAGTTTGTGTAAATAATTTTATTTGTCAGCTGTTGAATGAAAGAATAACACGCATTTTATAATGCAGCTCATTCAATTCCACCATTTAAATGTGAAATCCCTCAAAAACTTTCCTACAAAAACCTAAACGCTCTCTAAAGTTCCCATTTAATTACAAAATACATACCTACAATTGTATATTGACATTTGACTGACATGAACAGAAATATTGACACTTTTTTTTTTTTGTTTCTATCCATTTTGACAGGGAAAGGCAAAGCCTTGACACTATTGACAGCTGCGGTTTTTTTTTTTATTTCGCCCGGTTTGTGACTTCGTGTCCTTCGTGCATTTAGTTATAGTCAAGTTTTTCTAAATATTTAGTTAGGGCAAACAGTCACTTTGTTTTTCATTAGAAAGTACATGTAATATTTTCCAATGACTTTGCAGTAATTGGTGAAAAATCGGTAAAATGATACAAAAGTATTAAGGGATATAGTTCGAATAAAATAGCCTTTAAACTTTAATTGGAAAAATCCCGTCAATAACACATTTGTGGTGCTGGTGGGTTGTTAAAATCGTAAATGCGCCAGTGGGGAGGCGAATGGCAAGGCAAACTGCGCACACGCATGTGTTCAACACTTGCTCACTACTCGCCATAGACATATGTAGAACGTTAATTTTTTTTAAAACTCGTATTAATTTACGCATGTACGAAATTGATTTCTTTAAGATAACGTCAGCTGAGCGAGTCCAATGACTTGTAGGTAATTTGTACGCAACGCCGACTACTACCTACAGGTCATTGAACTCGCTCAACTGACGCTTTCCTAAAGAAATTAATTTCGTACATGCGTAAATTAATACGAGTTTCGAAAAAAAAGTACTTTATTTTTTAATTTTATCTTTACAAATCGATGTTTCATGTACCCACCTTGCGCACTTTGTTGTATTGTATTGTTGAGAATGTTTCACTAAACGACGAGACGAATGCTTAGCACCTCATAGCACAAATGTGTCAATGCAAACTCTGAAGCATTCAACTTTCATGAGTAGCCCTCGAAACTAATTTCTTAAGTTTTTTGCATTATGCAGATCAGAGTCAATTTGTGTGTAGATTAAAATATGTGACTGGTGGCCGTAAAACGTTCTCAGTTCAGTTGACGGAGTTAGGGTTAAACGAACTGAAAACGAAATAACTTTGAATCTCGCGGGTTACCCTGGATGGAGCATTTATTATGGTTACGTCATTGGTTAACTTCTTGACTTTTTTATTGAATTTTTTTTTTTGTACTACAAAGGTCACAAAATGTAGGTAGTTACTCTGACTCCTAAACTAGGTATAGGCCTGAGTCAGTGATTCTCCGGTACAAAAAAGCCATAATTACATTAAAAAAGAGGACAATTCAATTCAACATTAAGCAGATATAAAAGGTGGATACAAGAGAAATACAGAAACTAATTTACGAAAACACAAACAATAAAAAATAACAAACTATATGGTGAGTGTGAGTAGGTGTAAGTATATAGAGTGAGTAAGTGTGAGTTTGTAGTGAGTAAATGTAGGTATAACTGAAGCATACCAGTCTATGGACAAATACAAATAAGAGCATCAATACCTTGAGATACCCAGTAGAAGATTCTCTGTCTTTTCATAATTTAGTGCTTGAAGGTAGTCTCTAAGTAAGGTCTTGCATTGATGTTTAAGGCAAGAATAAATTTTTATTATTTTGTTAAAAAAATTGTACATTATAGTGCTTATAACATAGTATTGTCGTTTGGCAAAGGCAGTTCTATGGCGTTCGGGAGGGAAAACATTATGCTTAAGCCGACCTGTAGGTTCCTCAAGGGGACGCGCCGAGTGCTTGCGAAGGGTACACAGGAGCACATAATGTTGCCTAACAGTGAGAACCTTGCAGTCGGAATAGAGCTGTACAGTGGAATACCTTCGTGGACGAGAGAGCATTACTTTGAGGACGGCTCTCTGGGCTCTCTCAAGGCGCATAAATGCAATTTGTGAGGCACCACCCCAAACGGGAAGGCAATAAGTTAGCACGGAACGGCAAAGGGCAAAATATACTAGTTTTAATGTTTCACAATCAGCAGAATTTCGTAGCTTCTTGAAAACATATATGAGTTTACGTATTCGGGCCGTGACTTTAACTATAGGGGGGTGCCAGTTAAGATGCTGATCGATAAGTACTCCCAGGTACCGTACGCATGGGGATCTAGCATGGACGAGGCAGCAACACTGTAACGGAACCACATGCGTGAGCTTGTATGGTCAAGGAATTTGGAGGACAAAGATTTGATCTAATGGATTATTTGGCTTTCTTGAAAAAAATATTGATTTATCATTCAAAACCTTACAATATTTAACCCATTGTAAACTGCATAAATATCTTACCTGAATCATCCCTCATCCCGAGTCATCCCTCAGTAAATTCTTGAGATGACCTAAAGGTCGATTTACATCAAACGAACACAGAGCTAGAACAAGAGCATTCGTTCGTGGTCTTTTAGTGTAAACGAAAACACGTATTCAGCGTTTACATCAAACGAACAAAGAGCTAAAGCTAGAACAAGAGCATTCTTTCGTAATCTTTTAGTGTAAACGATAGCTAGATCATCTGAACGAATATTCTTTGCTCATTCGTGTCAATTCTGTGCACATTCTGTGGTTGGTATTGGTAGTCCATCTTTTTTTTTAATTCTTCAACATTACATTCCAATGGTTTTGCAATTTTCTGCCACGCATCTTGTTTGTAAGTTGTATTTTTATAGTGTTCATACGTCGGATCCCACAGACATCTGGAATTTTGGTAGGCTTCTATCATTAATAAACACTTTTCTTGAGACCAATCCATAATTTAATCGATAAGATATGTATACAATCGCTAGAACACAAGAACGCTTTGAAGAGACCGCTCAGGGGCTCGAGCACGTCCCGAACACGCAAGAACGCTCTAAGCAACTGTTCGCGCGCTCTAGCGCCGTATACATCGAGCGAGTATTCTTAGAATATTCCATAGAATCTTTGCGAACGCACTAAGAACAACGAAATAATGCTCTACGCCTGTTTACACTAAAATAATTTGATATAGTGCGGATAGAATGAGCATTCGCTCGTCTGATGTAAATCGACCTTAATATAGTACTATTAAATTGTAGTTATTGTAGAAGAAGTTGCAACGCCACAGACAAAAATCATAAGCTGGCTCATAGTCTCTTGTTGTCAACAAGAGACTATGAGCCAGCTTAAACAACACCTTACACCTTGCTACATAGAATACCTACCTACCTACGCATGCTTATCTTTTTCAACACTTTTACATAAAGTACAATAATTACGGTTCATTATCATGTTGTTTTTCGTTGTCCTCTTTGTGAGTCGATTTACTAAGTCACCTCATTGACTGTACAAGATTGGACATCAGCATTTCTTGTTTGTTTATTGATAGCTTCCTGTTGGCGGGAATTTTGACTTAATATATTTATTTTCGTTTTTTAGCAATATTCTGATAGTTAATACGTTGCCAGTGAGAATTTATTTATTTTTATTATTTTTTTACTATCAATAGTTTACAAGGCCACGCCAATGTTTATTCCATTTGTTTTTATTTTTTGCCAACAAAGACTTCAGCGCCCTCTGCACGGACGCCAGATAAACACCGGTTCGCTGCCCGCCATAAAGTCTCTTTGACCCATTGCGCTAACGTTTGCTGTAAACAATTAGGTGAGTATTTTTATTATAAAATTGCACGAAATTCTTATTTTATTGTGTATTTTGAGTGCCGAATTCATTGCCACGACAATATATATTAATTTATTCTATCGTGTCTTTGAATTTAGTGGAATTCATTCGTATTTAGTTAATGTAAGCAGACTCCATTATTAAAGTCGCTTGGCGTTCCTGCATTTATTCGTTGTTTTAGTACTGAATTTCTCTTGAATTACGTTCTAAGTTTATATTTCTATGTTATATTTTTCGACGTTAGTAATTTTTTAATAAGTAAGAGTTTATTAACCGACGCTTACAAGTGATGCGGTTAAATAATTAATTCGAATGCTATTAATTAAGAATACCTAGCAATACGATCTTATTTTTTTTGACATTTTCTTCATTTGTTTTATTTTATGACCAGGTTTAATCTATTTTCGGTTAATGATGCCGATAGTTAACTTTCTCTGTAGTTGTTAAATGTCCGTTTCAAGTAGTGGCGTCACATTACAAATAGTAATGAAGCGCGTAATGGAGTTAGTCTATTCATTTTTTTTTTTGTGTGTGGTACAGTAATAAAATAATCTGGTTATTTGTTTCAGATTTTTTTTGTCTCTGTAGCTGCTTATAAATAACTGACAATGTCTGACGACGGATCTACGGTCGTAGAGAAGAAAGGACGCGGTAGACCCAAAGCCAATGGAACACAATCAGTCAGTATTTTTTTATTTATTGAAGGTCCTTGTGCCATTGAAATGCTACTGAATAACATTTTGAGAATGTTTTCTTTTTTTATCAGGAGGCTAAGAGTGATACTAAGAAAAGGGGGAGACCACCTGCACCCACCAGGACTAAGGAATCTACAAAATCATCGGACGACGAACAAGCTCCAGTAGCGAAACGAGGGCGAGGCAGGCCCAAGGGATCTAAGAAAAAGTCCGCTGCTAAGGGAAAGGTACTATATTATTTAACCAAATGTTGTTTTTTTTTATTTATAAGATATAGATATCTATAAGATTTTGTTTAAATTCATTGCTTCTTCTCCTAGAGTGCACCAGTTGAAGGAAGGGGCCGTGGACGACCGCGCAAGGACCCACCACCTAAAAAAGATGCCGCCTCCACTGAAGAGGAACAGGATGAAGATGAAGATGATGAAGGCTCTGAAGAGCAGTAAATTATGTGTTTTGTTTTCTGACTCAACACTCACTTTAGTGTAATTTGTTTGTCACGATAACTCTTTTTGTGTGTGTTACTGCAATTTACTCATTTTGTTGTAGATCTTTACATTATTGCATTTATATTGGTAAAAGCCTTTGGATAATATTGCACATGGGGTTATCATGACAGTACAAAATTCTCATCTGAGATTGTCTACCCAAATTTTTATCATGTGAGAAATTAAAGATTATTTCAAATGTAATAGCTGCTTAAGAGACTGTGTGATTACAATGCATTTACTCGAAATATTTAGGAAATTAAAGGTAAATCTCACTTGAATAAATTTGGGATGACTTAGCTCTCCCTAGAAACGTACAACTTTTAAGATTTAATTTGTAAGATCCTTTTTTTGTAGAGTTTATTCAAATAGGTATTTTGTAATCTCTTGATTTGTAATTCATACAACTTTGTAGATTTATTAATTTGACTTTAAAGTCAAGTATTATTTTATATAATAATAAATAAATATTATGTTCACTTTTTTAAATAATCTTATTTTTCCCTTATTGTATTTAATATAGAAACACTTGGTAACATTGTGAACGGTGTTATTATTATATCCGTATGTGTTCTTGAGTCATAAATCACTTGGTATATTGCTGTTCCACAAACTAGTATCATGTAGCAGTATGGGTAGTGCCATTTGTATCAACCTTTTTTTATATTTGGGCAGACTGAACTTGTTTTTATTGACATTTATTGTGTGTATGTGCGTGAATGTACAAGTTTAGAACAAAATATAAATAAATTATGAAATCCATGGGTCTTTTCTCTAATGAGGTTGATATATAAAAAAAAAAAACTAAGGAAACTATGTACTTATTATATATTGCACAATCTATGTAGGTAGGTACCAAAGTTTTTATTGTAATTGGGCTGATCAAATGTTATTGAGAGAAAACTAGTGGAAACTAATGCTAGACTAAGTACCTATATTATCATATTGAAATCTAGGTATTTATCTAACGCTGGCTCGCAGCTCGAATGAACGCTAACAGTGCACCAGTGAGACACCTAGTCTAACAACTGGAATCTTAACAATTTTGAGTTCTTAATTTTTCAAAGGATTTTGAAAATAATTGTTAGAATGAGTATTCACTTCTTCACCCAGGAATTGCAAAATATTGGTAAACGTAAACCATAATAATTACGTAGTGTTACTTGTTATCGCCAGCCTGTAGGTGTAGGTATCTGAAAATATCCTAGTCAATTTAAAAAATAGTAAGTAATTTAGAAACAAAGGGGTCTAACCTAACAAAACAATTTTTTTTTATAAAGTTTCGATGCAAAATGTATGTGACATCCGGACGAAATGTTAGGGATTTTGATTTTTACTACTCAACCCTGAAAACGTAATCTGTAAATGCGTTCTACTAAATTAAGAACCAATATGAAAGTCATTAACCTCGATCTGTCAAATCTTGAGTGATTGAAAAGTACCTACGGTTTGCACAAAGAAAACTTATTTGCGTATCAATAAAGGACCTATTACACTGCGCTGAATATCGCATGCGATCGTACTATTTTTCATTCATTGAAAGACAGTCTAGTCTATGGTTCGACGTATCGCGTAATGTAATCAGGGTTAGACTGTCTTTCTATGAATGAAAAATAGTACGAGTCGGAATATCGCACGCGATATTCAGCGCAGTGTAATAGGTCCTTTAGGCCTAGCGCGCACTGTCGTGCGGTAGAATCGTATTCATTGGGCCGCGCACTGCGCTCGTTGAAAAAAACACGTTTTGTCATTCGAAGTTAGGGTTGCCAACCGTAATGTTAAAAACAGTAATATATTGTTTTTCACTACCTACAATGCGTTCCAAATGAGAATAGGATCGCCCGCCATGTTGTGACGTCACGATTTACTGTCAAATCGAGGAAATAAATTTTTAAACATCAATTAATTTACGAAAAAATTAATAATTATGAATTGTGAACGAAATAAGTTTAATCAGATTCCAGTTCTTCAATTTTACTCATGTCTAAGTTCTTCAATTTTGCCATAATTTCTTCGATTTGACAGTACGACGAGACGTCAAAACATAGGAATCGGTCCTATTCTCATTTGGAACGCGTAGTACATTATAATTTTTACTGTTCAATAAAAATAAAGTATACAAAATACTGTTTTCAGCACCATTATGCTTGACACTATACTCGTAAGTATTGTGACGACTATGAAGGTCACATATTAGTTGGAGTTAAAACTGCAACGCAATGGATCATTTAAGATAATGAAAAAGTTTAGAACAGATTCGAATAATTCGAATCATCATCAAAAAAAAATTATATAGAAATATAATATAACATAATTCAAAAGGCTTCATACAATAAAATTACTTAAAATCGAACCGAAAGCCTTTCATTTGCGTCTCCCTACGCTACAGTAAAACATAGACGCTCACACATTTTTAACACGCTTATATTAGCTTCACCTGTATGTTTGTAACCAACTCCTTTGAGCTCGATTTTGACCAACTTTGGGCGATCAGATTTTCTTCAAACTTTGCACACCCATCAAAGACTGATGACAATACAATAATCCGTTTTTTTTTTAGTGAAAAATAAAAGTATAGTTTAAAAAAACTAATAAAACACGCTTTCGTAGCATATCAAACTAAAAAGTGTAAAATAATTTTCAATATAGGTAGAAAATAATAATAATAAACGAAAAATATTAATATCATTGTGAAAAAAGCGTAGGGTGCTCGATTTACGAAAAATATGGCACAAAGCCTATATATAGATATTATTATTTTCTACCTATATTGAAAATTATTTTACACTTTTTAGTTTGATATGCTATGAAAGCGTGTTTTATTAGTTTTTTTAAACTATATTTTTTTTATCAAACCACAATAATACAGTTTCAGAGACGAATCGAATGAGCTCCTCACACGCCAAGCGAAATAATTAGCGCAGCTGTTGTAGCTGATGCAGCAGGCGAGGAATACGCCTGGAAACTCAAAAGCTGAGTAATTTTTTTAATAATTTTTAATAGAAGAGATGATGTTCTTCTCAGGCATAGACGAGGTCTGCCTCGAGGAATTTATCGCCGATTTTGAGCTCACCGCCAGATCTAACGAGTGGCTGGAGAGCGATTACGCACTCATTAACACCATGTGTTGTAGATGAGGAAACCGCAAATTCTGTACCTCAGAGGTAAACAATAGCAACTCCACTTTTTCGAAAATATGTTTTTTTGCACAGTTAAAATCTTAAGAACCTGTTCTACGTGATGGTATAGGACATCAAGTCCTACGACATCTAGGAAGAGAAATATCCAATCTTATATGACAAAAACATATCTGGTATGGGACTTAAAATGATGATAAGATTGTTTACTCCTTAGCTTTACGAGCACTTAGTGTTGTTCTAAACTTTATTGTAATTATGTGTAATACATAATAATTCCATCTAATAATTATAAAAAATAAAAGTAAGTTTGTTTCAATATCTTTAAAGCAATTATGTCAAAAATACATTTAAAGTTTCTATCCGCGCGTTATTGCCTCTCCTGTAAAATTTACTTCTTGGCACATACTGTTGTTTACCTCTGAGGTAAAGAATTTACTTGGAGAAGGTGGACCATTACAGTGCGTTCCAAATGAGAATAGGATCGCCCGCCATGTTGTGACGTCACGATTTACAGTCAAATCGAGGAAAGAAATTTTTAAACATTAATTAATTTACGAAAAATTTAATTAATTTATGAACTGTGAACGAAAAAAGTTTAATCAAAATCCAGTTCTTCAATTTTACTCATCTATAAGTTCTTCAATTTTGACAAAATTTCTTCGATTTGACAGTACGACGAGACGTCAAAACATAGGATTCGGTCCTATTCTCATTTGGAACGCGTAGTAAATATTTTATATGAAGATGATAATGCTGATTTATGTTCTAGCATGATGATGGACGATCCACAAACTGTTGAGCAGACTGATGACAACGATGAGCAGAATGATGACGATGTAAGCAGCGGAGTCGATGACGAGACGGGATTGGAGTATACAGATGAAGACAAAGATCCGGGTGTGTCCAATCCAATTATTTATTTTTTATCCAGTTTGATTTCAGAGAATCTAGAGACGTTTTCAATAGAATATCAATGTGATCTGGATGATGAATCTAATAAAAAGCTCCACGACGATGATCACATTTTTGATTATAAAAATAACGAAACTGGTCAAGGCTTTTTACAGATGGAAATAAAGGAGATGGCCCAGTTTATTATTATAAAGGATGATGTTCAATCTCCTTTAATAACAAACAAAGTTAATGGGTTTGATTTTAATAATTTACATAGCAAACATTTTCATTTTGCCCCATATAGAATTAAAAAGTGCATGGCATGAAAAGGCATGGCAAGATAATGGTCTTCCTATCACCTTCTTTGTAAAATAAAATAAAATTAAATAAAAACTAAACTTTCTTCTGATATATTACATGTAAAGTCCATTTTATTTAAATATAAAATTTGTAATTTTTATAAAAAGAAATTAAATTTTATTTTTAAAAATTATAAAATTAGAAAACGATTATTTTTACGAATTTTATAAATATTTTGGCTTTTGTTTTTGGCATCATGTCACTGCATTATTTTTGTGAGATCAGCAGGGCATGAATAATTAATCATTTGTTTTGTTTCATGTTTGTTTCAATGAGGGACGTGGCCATCGAAAAAAAAGAAGAATGAAGCAAACTGTGCGTTAAATAATTATTTTATTCTACTGTAGAGTAGCTCAGAATAAGCATGTGCAAAGCAGTTTTGAACTTGAAATAGATTATTTTAGAAACTATGGTCCTACTAGTGAGGGGAGTAATATCAATTAATGCTGATATCGATTTTGCAGATAAGGTATACCCTTCGCAAAGGGTGTCAAGTTGACACCATTAGTTTAGCTGATATTAAAAACCCACAGTTCAGTCAAAATGGATTGATTAAATAAAAACTCCATGATTTTTTGCAAGAGTTTTAACACTGGCACATATTAAATTTTTTAGCGATGATAGAAACTTGCACAGTTCTGTCTTTTTCTTCTCTGACACGATGAGCGTCCGATGAGGTTAAAGTCATAACCGTAAGAGTTGTACGTATGGTCCGTTTTTTAATTAAAGACTACGATTTGACAATTCGAATGTTGCATGTTTTTTCCATTTCATAAATAGTGAGGTACCGCAACCGATATTGACCAAAAAACCGAAAAAACCTATTCGTAAAAATCGTAAAAATAATTTCATTTTAAATTTATGCAACTAATTATGGTCAGGTTTTGTATCTCTTATAATATATAATAATATTAATAGATAATAATATTGTAAAAACACACCTAAGTCCTCTTCGTGTACTTTTTTCGTGCGGGTCTCTTAAAAATTGTAGCAATAAAAACGAATAAACGAACGAATTGTGTGTCGGTTTTTTACAATGCAGACATTTGTATTTACTTTCATTTTTTAATTCTAAAGCATAAACTGCGACTGTTTTGTCCCGCTCTTAGAAACGAGATATAAAATTGTGTCGGGACGTCCATATACTGGAACTCCCTGGTAAAAGGAAGTATTTTTAGGTGCGGGTCTAAGTATATTCATGTATGAAATCTGCGATCAGTCCAGTTAACTATAAATAATCAGATAGGTTACAGTAAATGGAAATGTTGGTGGGTTAAAGCCATTGCCATAACTCTCTTTAGTCATACAGCACATTTCAGTCGATAAATTGGGTTTCGTATTAGAAGCATGCTTGTGGGTTCAGATGGAGCATTAATCGTTCAGTGTAGTTATCCATGTATTTTGACTTCTTCAGTGACAGTCTTCATAATTAGGTACTCATGTATTTCAGTGTTACGTGTGACCAGGCTGCACCACTTATGGTCTCAGGATATTGTTTTTGGCTCTTTGAAGACAAAGTATGTTGGATCTGCTGGCTGAAGATCATAGTTGAATCTCATAGGTCCAAATCGGTTTTATAACTTAGCTATAGACTAAATTTATTGCTTAGGGATAGAGTAGACTGCTTCCCAAGCATTCACAAAACGTTTTTGAATCAATTATTTACTTTGTTCCGTTGGTCCATCAAGTAAAATCCTAAGTATATGACACATTTACATGACGATAGAAGATCCTGGCTAAGTTTGATTGTTGGGCACAGCTTGTTTCTCAATGTAAATGTAATGTGGTGAGACTTAGGGGCACTTACCAAACCAATGAATGGATACAAAGATGGCGTGTAAAACCGCCAACTTTGCATCCATTCGTTGGTTTGGTTGAGCTGGTTTTGTAGGCATCTACTGGCTTCGTCTGGATCACTACTAGATGCAAGAAATGCGAGAAACGAAACCTTTTTATTTTTAAGTTATTTCTTGACATGACTACAGCTAGTAACGAAACCGTTTTTTTTTAGTATTAGCACTAAGGCTAAGGCTAAGAAGCGGTTTTTAACCACGCCTGCTACGGTAGAGGAAACAGCTGTTTTACTTTTAAACTCACCTGGGTTTTGAGCGGATTTGCAGCCGTCGCAGTTGTAATTATCGCTCACAAGCTTGGTGGGTGACAATCGCAAGACAGGTGGTTAATTATCAGTTGAGCTCCGAACTGCCATGGACTCCCACCAGAAACGATCTGTTGCGTTATAGGCGATTATCATAGTACCACGCAACACGTTGTATGTTGCGTGTCAACGCACTTACGCGCGTACTTGCGGGAGTGCAGGTTTGCATTATCGTACGGGTGTTTTACGCACTCGCAGGCTGCGGGTGACCGCTAAGAAATATCCAAGGCGAGATATTAGAGAAACCTACTTCCGAAATAAGCAGTTAAACACAAAAAAAAAAAAAAAATGGATATCGGAACTATACAAAAAAAAAAAAAAATAGGCACAAACATAAGTTCATTGAATATTAGATTTAGGCTAAAATCGAAACCAAATAACATAATCGTGTCAAATTTAGGTAAAAGAAACCAATTGCTGATTCCTATAACTCTCTAGTGGAATCGTAAAACTTCTAGATAGAACAAAATAGGAATAGAGTTAAAATAGGTATATTGTATTTCGAAGGCGCAAATCTTAAATGGTTTACAGATGTTGTTCTGAGTCTGAATGTCTTGTGCATGGGAATTTACATTTCTGTAAACGCACAATACAAGTGTAACTCCTAATGTGGGGCAAAGAAAAAAAAAAAAGAACATCTGATAACGGTAGACAATTCTGTAATCAAGGTATATACAGTATTAAACGAGAAATAATAACGTTTTAATAGGTGCCTACTGGATTCCGAATCCGGAATTAAAAAACAGTCAAAGCAGTCAAAAAATAGACGGACATCAGACCCTAAGAAATATCCAAGTCGAGATATTAGAGAAACCTACTTCCGAAATAAGCAGTTAAACACAAAAAAAAAAAAAAAAAAAATGGATATCGGAACTGGACAAAAGAACATGAGAAACATCTGACTAATAGAGACCACCATAAGACCACCGAGTATGAAGCATCACCTTCAATTTAAATTAATTTAAAACATAAAGAAAGTAGAAAGCATTGGATACGCTTCTTAAAAATTAAATATCAATACTACATTATTAAAGGCCAAAGTATATTTGTAAGTCTAATACAAATGCTAAATGTACTCAAATCTATGTGGTTCTTTATACAAAATCATTTCAGACACTACAAAACTGTGTAGATACACAGTTCTTATAAATGAGTACACCATTACATATTACAATGGATTTTGAAAGAGACTTTGGCCTCTGAGTTTGTTTCTGTGTTTCTTCTCAGAGCAGTCAGCTAGGAAACACAGGCCTCATCTAGTTAAAACAAGAACACAGGCCTCATCTAGTTAAAACAAGACTTTGACCTCTGAGTTTGTTTCTGTGTTTCTTCTCAGAGCAGTCAGCTAGGAAACACAGGCCTCATCTAGTTGAAACAAAATTACGGGTAAAAAAAAAAAAAAAATCATTTGTTTCATTTTGAAATTTTTTAATTTTGTATTTCTATATAAAAAAAAAAGAATATTGTTGTTTTAAAACCTCTCAAATCGTGTTTTACTACAAAACATAGTAAATTGTAAGTACTTTAAGACTTAAAGACTTAAAGAGTAGTTGATTGTAAAACATAGTAAAATATGTTAAACGCAATTCATTTCAAAATCTTAAATGCTGTAAT
Source organism: Mythimna ferrago (assembly GCA_910589285.2). Taxonomy (NCBI): domain Eukaryota; kingdom Metazoa; phylum Arthropoda; class Insecta; order Lepidoptera; family Noctuidae; genus Mythimna; species Mythimna ferrago. The sequence goes on from OU342679.1 coordinate 20,514,959, forward strand.
TGCATTCCAAAACCGAATTACCATCTTAATAGTATATTTCATAATTTCACTTTAAATCTAAATAATTTTATAAAAAGGAAGACATGGGATACACATTAAAAATCCTAAATATTATTATATTTGTAGTTCAAAAAACTAAACTAGCGATTTTTGTAAATTATAATCTAAGTGTGCTAAATAATGTGATACAAATTATTGTTCTTCAAAAACCAAACTGGCGATTTTTGTAAATTATAATCTAAGTGTTAAATATTGTAACTATGCTCGAAATGTAAATCATTTTATAAAAAGGAAGAGATGTGGTAAACACATTAAATGTAGGACAAGTTAAGAGGTCGACGTCACAGGAGTTGCGCTCCAACCGGGGTCTCGACTAGACGTCACTCTTGACTTTGCCTACTTACTGACAATTTGGTTGTTTCATTTACTATAAACCTAAATCCCTAACAAGTGATTTTATCTTTAGTATTCTACAGAACACAGACATGAATGAAAACTGCTTCGTGAGTTCTTAGCCTAAGTAAAAGTCCGAGTATTAAAAAATATGGTAATATTTTTAATTATTTTAGTTTTCAAATCATAGGTATTAGACTCCAATATAAATAAACACTACAGTATCTTTATCCAATTTTCCGTAAAGGTTCTATTGTTAAAAAAACCGGTTTGAAAAATCGAATTTGGGGACATCACTTTTACGAAAAATCTGGCAACATATTTCTAGAATTTGGCATTTGGACTTGTCAAATCATCGTCTTTAATTATAAATCGATCTTTAGATTACTTTATGTTATACTCCTTCTGAGTAGATATCAATTATGACAAGGGCGCTATGCTGTGGCTTTTAAGTGGGTTTTGCTACGGTAGGGTTTAAACATAACAGCGTTAGTTGATGAGCGCATATTGACGCATAGTAATTATATAGAAATTATTTGAAAGTAGTTTATCGTTTGTCATGAGTTAAGCCCGCTTTCGAAAGACAGGCGTCAATTATGTAAATAAATTCCCACTATAGGTAGGGACATCTGTGTTAGGTATAAGCAGGTAATACCATACCTAAATCTTAAAAGTATTTTTTTTGGAATAGAAATGCTTTGTCAACCTCAGCATTTCTATTCGCAGGGGCGTAGCTCATGTGACGACTGTGATGGTCACATATTAGTTGGGGTTAAAACTCTAACGCAATGGATGTTTTAAGGTTTATGATAATGAAAAAGTTTAGAACAGATTCGAATTAAGATTGATAGACGTCAACTAAGAAAAAGATGAATATAATTTTATATAGAAATATAATATAACATAATTCAAAAGGCTTCATACATTATAATTACTTAAAATCGAACCAAAAGCCTTTCATTTGCGTCTTTCTACGCTACAGTATTAAACTTAGACGCTCACACAATTTATTTTATCAAACCACAATAATACAGTTTCAGACACGAATCGAATGAGCTCCTCATTTATTTTAATTTTAGTTATAATTGTGGTAAGGCGTATAACGTTTTTAAAAAGATTGTATATTAATAAATTGTGTGAGAAGCTCTAAAAATATGTATTTATTTAAAACATTAAACAATTAAAATACTGTTATTTTTTCTAAAATACTGTTTAATATTCTTCTTGGATAAAAAAAAATACTTTATTTCTTGTACACAAATTTGGCAACCTTATTCAAACTCCGGCTGTGGTGCTTAGATGTCATCGTTATACTCGTAGACTACCATACAAGAGTCACCATCTGCATATACATATCTGTACCTCAGAGGTAAACAATAGTAACTCCACTTTTTTGAAAATATATTTTTTTGCACTGTTAAAATCGTAAGAACCAGTTCTACGTAATGGTATAGGTTATCAAGTCCTACGACATCTAGAAAGAGAAATATCCAATCGTATATGACAAAAACATATCGGGTATAGGACTTAAAATGATGATAAGATTATTTACTCCCCAGCTTTACGCGCACCTAATGTTGTTCTAAACTTTATTGTAATTATGTGTAATACATAATAATTCCATCTAATAATTATAAAAAATACAATTGAGTTTGTTTCAATTATGTTAAAAAGATATTAAGAGTGAGTTGCATCATTTAACTCTAACGATAACAAAGCCGTTAACAGTTGTCAAATCGTCGAATTGACCAATAGGCGGCCGTTTCTCGGCTGGTTATCGTTATAGTTAAATGGTGCAACTCACCCTTAAAGTTACTATCCGCGCGTTTTTGCCTCTCCTGTAAAATTTACTTTTTGGCACATACTGTTGTTTACCTCTGAGGTACAGATATTTGTTATTATGTAAAGAAAAGGTACCCAAATGGTATTGGGTACATCCCATGATGGCCTTAAGGACTATGAAGGGCTTCTTTTTCGTAAGATATAAGGATCTAGGTTCTTTTATAACCTGCAAATAAACAGTTTTTCTGAGTCAGGGTCATGTTACCTATTATGTATTGATTCATGCTCCAAGGGCTGAATGAACTTCGTTAAAATTTGGTACAAGACTAGACCATATTATGGAATCCGATTTATAAGTAGAATATTTTTTATCCCGGGTAGTATCTATGTTCTCCTAGAATGATTTCCCACTTACAAGCAGGTGAAGTCAATAGCAGAAACTAGTAAAGTTAAAGAAAGATAAAATGATAATTCGTACTTAATATTTTAAATCTCTGTCAGTCTGTTAATAATGAAACTACTGAACAGATTTTGATGAAATTTGGTACGGAGTCAGCTTGAACCCTACGAAGGGCCATAGCATAGGCTACTGTTTATAGCTTCGACTTCGACTTAGCATTCGCATTATGGGGCCGTTCAAATATTACGTAAGCAATTTTTTTTTTTGCAATTGTCAACTCCCCCTACCCCTTGTCAGCAAAAGTAAGCAAAGCAGTCACCGCCCATGCTTACATATTAGACATTGGTACAAGCATTAATTGTCGATATGGTTTCATTATTAATTATATACGCTCCAATTATTAATAACAATATCATACTCCCACATCCTTGTCTTCAACATTCTGTCCGAATATCCAGGTACTTACAGGATACAATTGCATTATTTAAAAGTTCATTAACTAAATCTGCGATCAACGCTCGCGCCACCGTCACCGGAGACATGTCAGGTAACGACATATCTGTGTCCCATCCTAGGCTTGTAGAATAAATATCGATATTTCGATATTTTCATTTCGATACATAGATATTTTTGGGCGATATATTTTATAACGATATATCGATATCAAATGTCCAAGATCAAAATTGTATCAAAAACGATATTTTTTTGGTTTTACTTTGCCGACTCAATTTGCTGCTTAACTTCTTTTTAATTTGTTACTTATGTTGGTTTTTAAGTTGCTGCAACGGCTGCTGGCTGTCTCGCAGTACGCAATAACAGAAGTGGGCTTACAGCCGAGCACATAAATCAAAGAGTTTTTCTTATATCTGTATCAGATAAATATTGGTTCAGATAATAAATAATGAATATTTTTTATCGTTGTTCTTGATTTATTAAAAATGATGGCTATTGATTAATATTTATCTAGTAATGTACCTACCTAAGATGACTGAAGTAGATTAGACCATTTTTTTTTTCGTATCGTACCGATATATCGATATTTATATTTTCAAAAATATCGATACTTTATTGCAGTTCTGACATCCCTATCGCATCCCAACAGCAACTGAGTGCAAAGAGCATGTAAAGTAACTCAGTGTTTCAATGCGTTTTTTCTACCGCAGTGCGCGGCACTTCATAGATCTCTATGCGATGCAAAAATATGTGCCGTAGATTAACCGCAAATTTGCAGCGAAACGCCAACGATGACTTCACCGCATGCGTTTATTTCACCGCAATGCGCGCACTTCTATGGCACTATATACATAAGAGATTATGCGTTAAGAAAACGGACGACAGTGCGCGCTAGGCCTTAAGGGTTTTTTTTCTTTTGCTATGTCTTGGTTAAATCTAGGTATGATCTAGGTGAAGTAAAAACGTTACTGTTTCATATAAATTAGCTAAATATACTGTTTTAAGTCATAATTATTTAATGAACAATAACACGTTCTTATTCCATTTGCTTCTACCATAGAGTACTTCGTAATTATACTGAAACACTACTCAGAAACTTCACACTGTGACGCAAAGAAGAGCAAAATTGAGGAACGTATTTCTTCAATTACTGCTTTTGAACTTTGTACAAAGGTGTTAAATAAAATTGGCTTTAAGTTTCAGCCAATTCTACGAGCCAATCAGTGATCTGAGTTCTAATCATCTCTTAGATGCTGGCATTGCCTGACAATACAAAGTACAATTTTTTTTTTGCAATAGTCTGTACACAACTTTTCTATCAACAGTGGAGCGTCAATAATAATTCTGTGACATTTGAAGTAGAGTCTGTCTAATAAGTCAACTGACTTGGGAAACTAATATGGTAAAATGAAATCTGATATCTAATCAACACAACCAGTGTTGATTACATCAGATTTATCAAGGGATTTATCACAATGATCAAGGTTGATTAAGAGATATTGATCATTCTTTACTACTAGAAGAGCCTTATAAAGTTGGGCTGTGAAAAAGAAGGATGAAAAAAGATTGCATGTAGCGGAGATGAGAATGTTGAGATGGATGTGTGATGTGACGAGAATGGATAAAGTCAGAAGTGAGTATATTAGAGGAAGTTTGAAAGTGGCGCCAGTGACTGAAAAGTTGAAAGGTAATCGGTTGTCTTGGTATGGTCATATGAAGAGGAGGGATGAAGCGCATATTACTAAAAGAGTTCTGAGTATACATGTAGATGGATGGAAAGGGAGAGGAAGGCCGAAAAAAAGATGGATGGATTGTGTGAGAAGTGATAGTCATTAGTCATTTATTCATGAACAAATAATTTGTATCTGAATTACACACAAAACAAAGAAAACAAACAAAAGGGAGTTAGTGATAGTTTGACGGGTGACAGGACAGAATGGAAGAAGAAAACGTGTTGCGCCGACCCCAAGTAATATGGGATAAGGGCAAGAAGAAGAGCCTTATAAAAAGTATTGAATATAAGTATTTTTTAAATAATTAAATATTATACAAAATTCCCAAGTCGGTTGACTTTTTAGATAGACTATATACTCGTATACTCACTCCGACCGTCCGAGTTCGTCCGAACTCTGAAGAGTTCGTTTTACTATTGTCTGTGCGATAAAAGAACCGTCGTGGCGTAAAGTGAAAACAACATTAAAGATTTTAAGTAGCAACCCAACCCAGCCATCCGTCAAATGCCAAACGTCACATCATGTTTGTTTATTATGTTATTTTATTGTGATTTTTAATTGAAATCTTCAGAAATGTGATAAAAAATTTCACTGAGCTGCAAGGCAAATAATATTTAATATATTACAGTTTTGCCAAAGATAACAAATGGCCAATCACATCATTATTGATCAAAACAAAGTCACGAACTTGGGAAACATTAGCGTGCTGTGTTTTTGGTACGTAACACTTTTATTTTAATGTTTATAGACTTCCTAGGTGAACTCCTGTCCCTGTTATCTCCAAATATATATAAATTAAACGGAAATTCATTTAAACATGACGATATTTGTTTATTTTGTTTTGGTCAATATTTTCGATGGCTAGTATAAAGAGTATTGATACTTTAAATTTATAATGCATTTCGACTAACTTAGAATATTTATTTTCAGGCTTGAGAAAGGATACAGTAACTAAAATAAAAAAGGGCAAGTGCGAGTCGGACTCGCGCACTGAGGATTCTGTACAAATTTACCTATGAAATCAATTCCCGTATTGAGTTACGAAGATTTTTCCGAATTGCAAACAATTTTTTTTTTGTGGTGGATCTACAAATTTACTATTTTCAGATTTTTCCCTGTACTTTTTCTATGAGACTTTGATTCCCTTGAGTATCGAAATATATGTGTTTTTGCGACATAAACGCCGTATCTTTTTTTTTAGTTAACTCAGAAGTCTGATTTTTTCACAACTTCAAAAGACCGCAGATTTGAGTGTATGGTTTTAATTTTAACTCGATACCTCCAAACGTTCTCGAGTTAAAGGGTCTTAACAGATAAACAGACGGACAACCAAGTGATCCCAAGGATCTTATATACGAGAGGGTCCCTTACAGGCTAAAAAGATTTTTTACGAAGCAACATTACAAATTCTGAAGTGTACTTTATTTTCATAGTCATTAAGTTCATATTTTTCATAGATTAGCAAAAAAGAAAAATGTACTGAGTTAGACAACGAGAAAGTGGTAGTGTGTCCCATTTTTAGCTTTAAATTTAATTATGGTAAACATAAACTTGCTGCTAGCTACAATATTCCAGTCAGTGATAATAGACCGATCCCAGTCAAAGTGATAGAACCATTTTCGTTGGAATTGGGTAAGTGGTCGTTGGTGGAAACTACCTAGATAGGCAGTACAGCAGTTTCTTCACGCTATTTTTCTTTACCGGTTCGTGTTTGCATTTAAATGTTCATCATCATTACAATCGAAAGACGTCCACTGTTCGACATAGGCCTCCCCCAGGTGTCGCCACAATTAACGGCATTACGCAAAAATTTATAAACGGATGAATTTAATGATAAATGTTGCAATAATATAGCTTATAACCTACATTTTTACTAAGTTTCATCACATGAGCAAGTTCAATAAATAGGCTACTAATATTATAAATGCGAAAGTTTGTGAAGATGGATGGAGGTACTCGTATGTATGGATGTGTCGCGCAAAAACTACTAGACAGATGAACTTAATCATAAACATTGCAATAATATAGCACATAAGCTATAACTTTGCAGTTTCATTAGGTGAGCAAATTCAGCCAATCGGATATTTTTATTATAGGGTGAAGCCGCTGGAAGAAGCTAGTCTAACATAGTTTCAAAATATCAAGATTTAACAGTCGCACTATAATGACGTCACAATGTTGCTTACATAACAAAAACGATATTTATCTACAGCAGCGCCCTCAAATCCCACGATGGTTTACTTTCCGCACAGACTCTATTTGGGGGACCTTAGACGATCAGTCTGTTTCACAAAACACTTTTCCGTCGACGGCTCGAGGAACGCGTTCATGACGAACTCAATGCACTTAATTTAAACTTAGCAAAGGACTCGTAAAAAATTAAACTAGGTACCTACATTGTTTTCCTTTTTAGAGTCAGACAAACTACGTTAGTACTTATTCTCATCTATGAAATAAACCGTATGTAAGTTCTTCACTATCGATTCTACTCTGTAATATATTTTGTAGTCTGTGGCATCTGTACGAATTTAAAAAAGTTCTTTTTTGTGTTGTGGAGACGGTTGCTGACTCCTACTGTCAGCGTCATTCTCGTAAACGGTGTTCTTACGTGCGTTGAAAAATATTTTTGGGATCACTTCTAAAGTTTATGCGATCTTTTGAGTATACAAACTCGAACTGAAGATTACAATCTGATGTAATTGTGTGTTTTATGTACTTCTTTACAAATTTTGAGGACTTTAGAGAACTTTTAAAGTGTGATAAACTACTATGAAAACCGTGTCGCGCAGTACATTGAAAAGTTGTTGACTAATTTCAAAGTTATAAAGAGTGATTGTTTTCGTGTATTTGATGATCATCGGTTCGTTGTTATGTGTGGTTGCTGCCGAATTGAAAATTAGGCATTACAACAGGTTAGTTTAGTAAAATACTAGTATTGAAAAGTTTTAGAGTGCACTGCGCGGAATGCCTTGACACAGGTAGGTTAATCACGTAACGTTATCTGTGTGATTACATTACACATCATAATGATCCGAAAATCGCTATGACTGTACACGATTATTTTATATATTTTACAAAAGCAGGTACTTATATTTTAATTTTGATCTTGATGTATTTAATTGGAACTTTTTATCAATTTAATCATTGCTTTCTATAAAGTTTTTAAAAACTTTGATTGACCGTAAATAAAAGCTGCCTGTGGCATGTAAATTGGAAAGCTTTACTTAATTTAGTTTTTAACTAACTTTATTGTGTTTACATTATTAGGGCAGAATATAAGATCTTATAAGATTATTGTTTTTTAATAATCTTGTCTAGAATTAAATTCAAGTATTTTTGTCATTCATTTGTTGGTATAATCTTTATTTATTACACCGCCAACAACTTTTTGTTGAGATAGATTTATTGAGATCACCTAACTGCTGCAAAACTACACATGCAGATGCATTTTTTTTTGTATTACTAGCAATATATTTTTTTACCAATTTTAATTATTTGTATTATGCAGTATTACGTAATGCAGCCATGCATTAAAACAGTCTATTATTATTTGGTCATAAAGCCACAGTTTTATCATGAGAATATTTTTAAGGTAAACTTTAAAGTCGCATTTTTGTTTTGATGAACTTATTTACTTATGTAATCATCATCTTCCTGCCCTAGTCCCGTTTTATTTGGGGTCGGCGCAACACGTTTTTTTCTTCCATTCTGTCCTGTTACTTATGTAATAAACATTAATAAAATATTGAAAAGCTAAGCATTGACATAATATCATTTGACCAGAACACAAGCTTTCCAAACCTCACGTGTCTTAAGTTTAACATTATTGTCTTGTTTTATTGAATAAAACGTTACAACTAAAAGTAATATTCATAAACAATTGTCATCCAGGCTGACCAAGAGCAACTACTTCTAATGAAAATTTTAGCGTAAAAATCTGTTATTTTTGGTGCAGTTAACCACTATGCACATAGTTCATCACAATAGTTTCAAAAATCCAGTTAGTATCTCCACCATAACATACTGTATGCAAAATATGTGGTTAGGATATGGAGTTGCAGACATTAGTTTGACGTACATACATACATACATACATCCACCATAAAAGAAGACTTCTTGATGTAAATTTGCAAAGTTGTAGGCTCAAAGCCATTTCTTAGAACAAAAAGAGATTTAATTGGGCCTTGATAAAGAATTGGACAACTGCTGAAACTGGGAAAGGTTCTCGACAAGGTTGTACAACCATACATATAAATTTGACAAGCAGCGGACAACTGCTTGTCCAACAGCCGCAGTTGGACAAGCAGTGGACAGGCATCTACTCTGGCTTCATAATGTTTGGGCCTGTTTTTTGGTTCTGCTGATCAGGATGTTTATATCTATGCAAATATGATTAAAAAGGCCTTTTCTGCATAGCCTTAATTTATTAATTCATTAAACCCCAAGCGAACGCCGGCCATCGCGCACCTATTGTCTTTCTATTGTGTCTGTAATTTCCATGATTGAAAGGTTAAATCCCAAATGAACACCAGTGTTTGTGTCTCTAATTGACGGTATCCGAAAGATTAATTGTTTTGAGTGGTATTTTAAGTTTTTACACTAATGTGCAAAAGGATGATATGAGCTGTTCAGTTGTTTGAGTGTGAAGAAATAACAAACATACAGACAAACTTTTACCTTTATTATATTTATTTAGAATACTGTTTGTTGCATTAAAATACCTATTGTTCTTTAGCTACAACCTTGTAGGTAGACAGTTAAAAGGATAAGTAGAAATTTTTATTAACATACTCCTTGCAAGATACCGTTAATAAGCATAAAAAAAGATTTTACTTCAATTATGTACTTTAACTCATTTCTTTTTGCGATAATTTAAAACTAACCCTTCGGTGATAGCAAAAAAAAATTCTCCAAATTCTACTTTTAAATGTGCAATAAATCTGTTTTTGTTTTCAATTAATTCTTATAAGAATGGCATTGTAATAGTACTTTAGAACTATGCCAAAATATTCGACCACAATGGTTTGATGGATTCTCATTTATCAGGTGAGCTAATGAATCAAACACATCCAATATCTATAATTGATTTAAAAAAAAACTTTTTTTATTGTTTTATTCTAACTAAAAAACCTTTTCTTGATTAAAAACTGTGGTGGGTTAGTAATGGACAGGTACAAACTCACCCAGAATTGTATGACCCACCCACTTCATACGTCATTTTAATCATTATCTTCTGTCATTAATGATGAAAACACTAAGGATGAGTAGATATGAAGTAAAGTATATTTAATTTGTGAGGTAGATGATACATAAATTAGCAATCCTACTTGAGTAAATAATGAATAAAAATCTTATGTACCTATAAGCATTTCAGTTTCAATAAATCATTTTGTAGTTCCTAGTGTGATGGTATATTATATAAAAAAAAATATCGCACATCAATAACACAAGTCTCGTCAAATACCAAGCTAATGCCAGGGCTCGCGACGATTCACGATTCGCAAATTCTACGGTTAAAAGGTTAAACTGTCTGGTTAATAGTTAATCTGCTTGCGATTGTGCTATAATATTTTGTCTATGTATTAAATTTCAAGCCTGGCTATAAGAATCCATCTATTTTGTTCCATGGTAACTAAAACGAATCAATATGCATCTAGGTGTTTGCGTTCAATTCCAGGATCAACCAAAATATAGATTTTTATTTGCAATGTTTAGTTTTTTGTTTTTAATTTTCTTTAACAAAAATGTTTTATTTTTTTTTAACGAGTTATTTATATATTTACTTAAATAAGATGAAGTTACTTTATCCTATACTCATACTCCAAAATTAATATACTACGCGTTCCAAATGAGAATAAGACCGATTCCTATGTTTTGACGTCTTGTCGTACTGTCAAATCGAAGAAATTTTGGCAAAATTGAAGAACTTAGAGATCAGTAAAATTGAAGAACTGGATTCTGATTAAACTTTTTTCGTTCACAGTTCATAAATAAATTAAATTTTTCGTAAATGAATTAATGTTTAAAAATTTCTTTCCTCGATTTGACAGTAAATCGTGTCGTCACAACATGGCGGGCGATCCTATTCTCATTTGGAACGCATTGTACGTTTTTTATAATATCATATTCAAACTATAAGCATTTTCAAAAAAAGTTCAATTTGTGTAATATTTCACAGGTTTATAGAATGGCTTTTAATATTGACCTGGTGACTTTCTGCTGAAGGTTTGCAGTGTCTCCATAACTCCTTAGCCATAGCCTGACCGTATTTCTTTAAAACAAAAAAATAAATAATTGAAAACTTAGTAGATGTAATAGGAAAATAACCAAAAACGATTACGGGGCTGTAAAAAATATATTAAACTAGCTGTTGCCCGCGACTTCGTACGCGTCAATTTCTGTAATTATGATCGCGATTAAGAAGTTTTAAAAGAATATATTTTAAAGTACTTCTGCGTAAATGATATTTTTAGTTTTATTTTCAACGCGATATAGTTGGCCGTGTGAATAGCAGTCTTGACGTACATAAATCGATTCCTACGTGTTCAAATGTTTGCCCCTGTGATTGTTAATTGTTAGGCAAAAGATAACTTAACGGGAAATTGAATTATTATTTTTTAATTAAAAGGAAAATCATTTGGAATCATTGGGATGCGAGATATAAGCATTGTTTGCTGCTGGACCAGTCAAAACTATTGCAACGATCACGTTATTGCGAAGACATTTGACTTGAAGTCGGGTCCCGTTACATACTCGTAAATTTGGTGGTTTAAGATTTCTAAATAAAATTATTGGGGCACCTATTTTTAACTTGAGGGAATGTGGGGTAGGCCACTCGGGTTAAAAGAATCAAGAAACTCCTGTGGGTAATGGACCTATATCGCTATATCTTCTGGAAGTAAGTAACTATTATATCTTCTGGAAGTTTAGTTAAAATTAGGTCGTTAATTTCCTAAACGCTACTGTTTCTCGTCGCCAATATTGGCCTTTGACACATCCATTGATAATCTTTATTTTCTATTTCGACGATATCAGGGTAAACTTTCGATATTAAATCTTCAATGCCAGTCACTCTTTCTCCTAAGGCGGTTATTACACTGCCACGCACCATGCAGCGTAGTGCATGAATGCGTGTCTTAACGTTGTTTGTAAGTATCTCCGTTTGCATAGGAAACACGCACAGTCCAACACACTGAAAATGCATCGCGTTCATTCAGATGCAAGATGCAAGTACGTGCGAATCTCTCAAATACGAATAATTTTCCCCATTTTTGCAACATTTTTCCCTGCTGCTTCGCACCTATTGGTCGCAGCGTGATGTTATATAGCCTAAAGCCTTCCTCGATATTAAATGGACTATCCAACACAAAAATAATTTTTCAATTCGAACCAGTAGTTCCTGAGATTAGCGCGTTCAAACAAACAAACTCTTCAGCTTTATAATATTAGTATAGATTACACGTCTTAAATAAATCTTCTAATTTTTATAGCCGTGTCACTTACGACTTTTCAATTTTAACGATAACAAGTTAAGGATTATAATGGCTTAACAAGATTTTGAATTATATACCAGTGGGTCAGATAATACTGGGACAATCTGTACTAATGTAATAAGTTTGAATTCTGGGGATAATTTTAAGTGATATACAGGGTTATTTGTAAAACACTGGCAACCTCTCAGGACTATGTTACTAACATCATAAACAACAACTTTTGTTCTATGACTTCTAAAAATTTATCATATTTTAGTTCATCAGATTTTCATACAAAACTAAAAATATTTAAATTGATCGTTCTAAATATTACGAAGTCTATACGAAGCAAGCGATAGTACAATAGCGGGAGGAGCGGGGTTTGCGCGACGGGGGTGCTTGATGCTCAAAATACAGAGTTGAAATGTGTTAGAGAGAACAACGAATTCTTGAAGGTTTGTTTTTGTCAAACGAATTATGTTTTGAAGTCATAGAACAAAATAATGTTGTTTTATAAGGTGGTAATACTGTCCTGCAAGGTTGTTATTGTTTTACAAATGCCGATGGCAAGTATATGTTGCTGATTTGATCCCATCTGATGGTAAGTAGTGATGCAATCGTTGATGGTGAGGCGCACAAGTTTATTGAGAGCCTATTCACTCTAGCCTTAAAGAAACCTAAATTATAATCGGACGAGATGACCGCAGCAGGCAAATTGTTCCAGTCCCTCGATGTACGCGGTATAAACGATGAGGCGACATGCTTAGTCCAGACCGTAGAGGTTTTAACAAGTAAGGGTGGATATTCGCCGCCCGTCGGGATGTCCGATGGTAGAAATGAAATCAAGAATTCAATTCCGCACATTCTCCAAAATGCATCCTGTAAAACACGGGAAAGGCTGGCTTTCTTACGCCTGTGCTCAAAGCTTTGTAGATTAGGCTTAACCGGATCTGGATCACCAATTAGCCTTTTCGCACGTGTCCAAAGCTGCTAGGTGGCATTTTGTAGCACAAGCCCATATGTGGCTGCAGTACTCCACTCACGAACGGACCTGTGCTTTGTATAACATTAAAAGCTGTCCTGGTGTAAAGTACCGCCGGAGCTTTGCAAGAATGCCGAGTTTCCTAGCAGCTACCGTGGCTTTAAACTCAATAAACCGCTCAAAGTTAAGGTCTGAGGAATTTTCTACTCCCAAGAGCGGCCGGTGTTTTCCAGGGATTCAGAAAAGCAGAGCCATGGTGAATGGGCTCCTTTTAGCGGTGAACAGACTTGCTTGTGTTTCGGCGACTTCCCTGACGGCATCAGCGTAGTCTGCTACACAGACAACACGCTGGTTCTAGCGCAGAGACAGTCGTACCAGGCGGCGGTCGATTTAGCCACACACGGGGTTGCGATAGTCGTTGACAGGATCAAGGAGTTGGGACTCGAAGTGGCGCTGCACAAGTCCGAGGCTATGTGCTTCCGCGGCCCTCGGAATGCACCACCACCGGATTCCCAATTAACGGTAGGAGGAGTTCACATCGGCGTCGGGTCGCGAATGAAGTACTTGGGACTCGTTCCTCAACAGCTGGTGGAATTTCGTGGAGCATTTCAGACGTCTGGCTCCCAAACCTAATCGGACTGGGGCTGCTCTCAAGCGGCTCCTGCCCAACCTTGGGGGTCCAGACGTCTCCTGCCGGAGGCTCTACGCAGGGATCGTTCGGTCCATGGCCCTTTATGGGGCGCCGCTTCAGCTGACGCAGGTTCTCACTGGACATGGTAAGTTTGGAAGGTTCCTGCACCGGATTCGTGCGGAAGTGAAGCTCGGGTGTCGCCACTGTGCGGAACGCCCGGAGGACACGGTGGAGCACACAGTGGAGGTGTGCCTCGCTTGGGCAGAGCATCGCCGTGCACTCCTGGGGGCGATCGGCAGCGGCGATCTTTCGCGCCGAGCCTTGGTACAGGCCAGAGTCCGGTCTCTTTCAGCGAAGCAGTAATGCTAGCAAAGGAGGAGGCCGACTGCGTCAGGCAACGGCGCTCACAGCGCCCCAGCCGCCGCCGGGATTCCGATCCCGATTTCCGGCCACCGTAGGCGCGGGCTTGCGGACGGCGAGCAATGGGTAGCTCGCTGTCCGACCGTCTGGTGACTGTCCGGACCGAGCCCAAGTCGTCGACGGCGCGCACTGTTTCTACGCGCCTCAAGGAGTGGTCAGCAACAGCAGGGTCGAAGCCTACTGGGGCCAGGGTTAGCTCCGAAAGGTAGCTCGGCCCCGGTATGAAAGGCAAGAAGGAACGGGAAGAGTCTTACACTATCTCCCGCTACGCCCAAGGACGGGGGATGTCATTTGGATGTTTTATACCAACAAAAATGTACTGGTCCGTTTGCTAAAATTTTTAACGATAGAAAGCTGCTTTATTATGGAGTGACATATGCTATAATATTTTATGTACGCGTGCGAATCTGCGGGCAAAAGTTAGTTATATATAAAGATCTTTCCTTGGGGATATGAAAGACTTCCAATACGATGACGGTTTCTGATGAACAATCGTGACACGTGCTTGTGATTGTACGCAGACCTATGCCGCATTTACCATCGTCGACCACGAGTGTCGAGTACCTATTGACTATAATGCTTAGCATACGAGACTTCCATTCTAATTAGCTTTGTATGGGTTTATGCGGTCGGTACGTACTTATGACACAACCTTCGTATGTAATGCCATCACGTTAATATAATAAACGCAGGAATTATTCATCTTTATGATTAAAATTTTCGTTTAGAAGTTCTTATACCAGACTAGCTTTTGCTCGCGCGGCTTCGCTCCCGCTCTTCCCTACTCCACCCTACTATACCCTACCCTATCTTACTCTAGCCTACTCTAGACTACTCTACTCTACACTACCCTACTCTACCTTACCAAACTTCACATAAACCATCTACTAAATAGTCCGTACAAAGCTTAAACATTTGGTTTGGATAGTGAGCCCGTTCTTGAGTTATAAAATTGCAACGAAAAGTGGCATTGATTTTTATATATAGATGAGGCTGCAAAATTATCCTAAAGAATCATCGCGGCTCTCAAATGTAAAGGGCAACTGTACGAACACGGGTGGGTTTTAGTCAATATAGTCTGACATTCCTTCCCGCTCCATACAGAACGGGAGAAGTTATTTGAGGATTCTCATTTAATTAAAAGTTCCTATATTAGTGTGGTCAATTGTATACGGGGTGTTACCTTTTCGTTCGGTTCTGTCCGTTATGAGAAAATATAATGTTTAAATTAACTAAACTGCTTGACAAGTAAAAGTGTAAAGTATATTTAACTAACTTTTGCCCGCGTACAAAAAATAAGTCTAATGTCACTTAGGTCAGGAATAAAGCAGCTTTCTATTGATGAAAAAAAATTCGCAATCGGACTAGTACTTTTATTTTAGAGTTTACCTCCTACAAACAAAAAACAAACTTTACCTTTTTATAATATTAGTGCAGAATTACAAAATAAAAAACATCTACTAAGGTGTACGCAATAAAGTAACCCTAGGATACTTAACGTAGGTAATAATTTCTTGACTGTACATTTCAACAATGACGGATTGGCAATCATCAAATAGTGTATGGACTATGGATAAGGTCTTATCTAAGTATTTAGTTGGTGAAGAATAGATGAACCTTTCTGTACGTCTACCACCCGGTCGTTGCCTCAATGACTCACTGATGCACGCGCTGAGTAGCGCCGTCTTGAATACAATCATTGCGAACGAATTCAGGTACGAATTTCGATACCGCATTTTTTTACTCGCGAGTCACAACATCGTCTTTCAGCATTCTTGTGAATCGAATCTGAATTATAGTTTTGCCATTATGTTAAAAGCAATAACTACATAATTCCTTTTTATAAATATCTACGTAACATAGATCAGATTTTTTGTCAACATCGGTGACATTTTTAGCAACACTTGTACAGGTAACCCATTGTTTAACTAATACGCATTACGCTTTTCTTAATGCCGACATCCGAAATTGTACAGGATAAAAAATCTGACTTTGAGGAATGTAAGTTGCCTACAGACTGTAAAATATAAGAAAAACGATTTTGAGTGGATACTTACAAAGTTGAAGTAAGCCAGCCCTGAAAATAATAATGTAATTAAAAGTAATATAAAAATGCCTGTAATTTTAAGACTGTAAAGGTAGCCATACAAGCTAGGGTATACCTGACAGGTTTGCCTGTACAGTTGAGGTTGTATACAGGTAAAGCGGAGCGTGTATGTTGCACAACTGTGCAGGTTTCCACACACGCTTACCTGACGGGTATAAAACTGTGCAGGCAAACCTGTCAGGTTTACCTTTACAATTAAGATAAAAATTACAGTAGATTAAAATAAAATTTAATGGGAGCAATACTCTCAACCGCTGTGAAGTGATTCCACAATCTTCCCTTTTGCTATTTCTGCCACACACGACGCTAAAATAATTTTTATTTTCTTTATGGTACAACGGCGACATAAACTACCTAATATCACTCTGTAGAAACGGAATTCGCATTTTTATTTGCGCAATGGTTTGTAATTATGAGTTGTCGTCATGTCGCTCTATGTTATTGTGACTGTCTCGCCATTATTTCGGTTTCGCTTCACAATTGTGGCAATTGATACCGTAACTGTACTGATGGATGGCCTCGTTGCACTTGTATCATTTTGTCAAATGAAACACATTTTTCAAATGGCTCATTTGTTTCAGATAGCATGACGTAGACTACTCTAGCCAGTTTGCTGTCCAGCCAATCGTCTAACGAGTGCATTGTATCGAAGTAAGTTTCCCTTGTTTCACTATGTGCTCTTGGCCACATATTGCTTGTACAGCATTCTGTAGATAGAAAGCGCTAACCAGCTATGTTAAATACCATTGCGTTCGGCAGTAGGTCACAGCTATGGTCGACGTCCTGAATTTTTAAGTATTCCATTAAGGCGTTGCTTGCGCCTCCGTCTCAGTTTGTGTGCGCTTTTCACTCGCTGATTGCGTCTTTATACGTTCTCCTGGCGGTTTTTACCACAAGGGCCGCTGTATCAACGCAGTAAATTCACCGCTCGCTGCGCCCGCCCCGGAGCCTTGCTGTCTCGCTTCAAACATTTAAACTGTATTTTGCTGGCACAACTAAACTCTTTGCATCGCACTTCATATACACGTTCCCTTCTTTACAACTTCTATTTTAAAATTACCTAAAGTTTTTGATTTAACACTGATGTTGTATTTTAACATCGTTTAGTTAATGATAAATGGTTTCATTGATTCCAAAATATGCAAATTGTTAAGCTTCACTCTCTAAATTTACGAGTTTCCGCTAATTCCGACACTGACTAATAGACCCTTCATAACTTACTGAGATCTACGTGTGTAAACAAAGTATGTGCATATGTTTGCTCCAGTTGGGGAATATATTTAGGTTCGGTTTGTTTACAACTTTCATTGCATCCGGTCCGAAATATAGGTAAGTATATTTATATAATTTTCTCTCTCTGGAAAGCTAGATAAAATTAGTTATTTGTATACGATATCAAGTCATTACGAAATATTCACAAGACACTAGACAATCTTCATTTGATTCAGTTCCAAGTAAGCGTTTTGAAGACCATTGAATATGGCTTACGCTTATTGTAAGGTCCTTATGATTATGAATTGATATATGATAGAAAACTTATCGCAACTGCGCATCTATTAGATGTGATGTTGGTCAGCAATGAAGTAGCCAGTTTTCTAAGCTCGGTTCAAACTTTCACGTCTACTTCTCGCAATAAATGCCATTTAACTACTTAGAACCAGTTTTTTTTTCACCGTGCGCCATTGAGGCTTTCGTTTGTTCCTTCGGATCATGTTGCATTCTGTGCTGCTGAGGTTACGCTCTGACTGACGTGTGACGCTGGACTCGCCGGAAAGCTAGCGACAAAGACTACGGGCGGCTTAATGCGGATGTTTGTGCATCGAGCACCCGTTTGCGGTTACTATTTGGCGACGACAGACAACTTTATTCAAAGATGAAGAGTAGCGAATGCGAATAGAAGTGCTATTCAACTAAAATCTGATACTCTTGCAGATACCATCGATTTTTTAACAGCGCTCGTTTGTATGAAGCACGTCTGAATTGAAAATATGCGTTTGATTGTCTTGCACGTTACTTAATTACATATTGGTGCGTTGTGTGGGAGGAACAATGACCTTAGGGCGCTCGAACAAGGGGGGCGGCTCCGCACTAGGATTGGCGCAGCACCGCGTCAGCAGCAGAGCCGATTGCTTCTAATTTAATTAGGTTGCAAGTGGAACGCGCCTGGCTCACGCAGCCTGACCGCTTTACACTCTCACTGAACCACTGCTTTACATAGCAAATATTTGATTTGTAGAAATTGAAAAGAAAAACCTTGTTTTCTATTTGTTCATGATAATGAAAATGAAAAACTTCCTAGCAGCTGTTTAGCCGTTAAAATATGAACCCCTTGTATGGTAGAACTGTGGGTAGAACTATGTTACCTACATGCAAAAATTACACTAATTTACCCCAGACTTAACTGCAAGTTGTATTTAACCTTTCATGCAAGGAGGCTAAGAATGCCTGTTTGGAATAAAACATGTTTCAGTTATTTAATAGTGGACGGTGGGTATCGTATCGATCCTCGGGTTTTATCGGAGTTCTTAATTTAGCACACATTTCAACATTACACCGAATCAAACGTTATATTATGTCAGTGCTGTGCTGCATAAGAGATGTTTTCATGTTACAAATACCCAAATTATACGTACATTTAACACTGAATTGGTACTATTGACTTGCAAAACTGATTTAGTAAACAATAGCTTGTAATGGCATCTCGCTTTGTCTGAACATCAATGGCGCAACTGTAGTATTGTTTGAGATTATCTTTTAAATCGGTTTACCTTTTCGACTGTTATGAAATCATAATTAAGTACCAAAAACTGCAATTCAATCCAGATATTTGAAAAATAACTTCGTCGTTCTTTGTACGTAGAGTAGGTAGAGCGATGTCGATAAAATTGGGGCTACATGGCATTTTTCGTGTCAGGTTCGCTATTGCGAGAACCTGCGTGAGGTGAATCGGTTCCCTTGGCAAGCACACTCGGTGCCAGGCTCCACCGACCCCATGTACGTACCGGAGGTCGATATAACTAGATATATGTCAACTGGCATTGTATACCGGAACAGACATTCCGCGAACGACTAGTTACGGTGACGTTTCACTAAACATCGATATCTTACAATCGCATGCTCGAAGATCCCGTTTTCGTTGAGAGTGAACGCGTCGTCCGGTCACGGTCATTTGTTGGAGCGCGAATGCCGATGAAGTCCGTGGCGTCACACTTTTCTTTCTCCTCGTCGGTGGCTGGCGCGGCGGCCGAGACCGGCTGGTCGCATGCCAACATGCTGACGAGCCCTCTCTCTCGCACTTTCCGTAGTATTGCCCTACTATCACTTCGCCAATGAACGACACCAAATACTACGTTATTTGATATTTCTTTCACCAAAAATGTTGTTTTTACCATGACTATTCTCAATTACTACGGTCTATTACATGAGTCGTTCTTTTTTCTATCGACAATCGCTTGTCCCCACGGAAAATAATGTAAATATTGCATTTATTTACGCTTGATATTTTTAAGTTTCTCAATTTTCTCTTAAATTTAGTTAAACTAACTGTTGCGAGCAGATTCGCCCGCGCGTTAGTAGAAAAGCCATAGGCTATTCTAGGATATGGTGTACTCGTAAGTATGGCAAGTTTCATTGAAATCTATTTAACTGTTCAAGCATGAAGAATTACTCTGCTACATCATTTGTGTGATACTATTATCAAGGGCTTTAGGACTTTTTTTTATTTTCGTGACAGTGGATGAAATGCGCCCCCGTCACACTTTTTTGCACGGGTTATATTTTTTACGAATAAAGCCCCTTAGTACCTACTGGATCAGCATAATTCTAGTACCCCGTTCACCCCATAGTACAAACATTCGTGAGAACATTTCCTTAATAATTGTCTTAGTACTTACTACAGTCTAATAGATACATTTCAACTTTCATGTTTCTATCTGCAATAATTCGAGCTGTCTATTGTTTTGTCAAAATGTGTCCTATGAACATTTGCAGAATGTAAAGATTAAGCTTTTTTAAGTAAATTTTTACTTGCAGTGTTTTAGACATTACTTTTCCGAATACGAAATACGACCTATTCATATTTTTGCGATTATTACAATTCAAAACTCAAAAAGCTGATAGATTTTTGGGTAATAATTGCCTGTGTGTCTGGTGTATGGTCGCGTTACGTAGCCACTTTTAAGTAATAAATAAATACGATAACCCACATAGTTGTAACTCGACTCTAGAATTAAGTCACGTCGCGGTATTAAGGAATGTTCGTGTATGGAGCAGGTGTACGTACGCTCAGAGCAGCGTCACTCAATGCCCAATATTATTGCACAAGAGCTTGAACCTCACGAACTCGATAAATATTCTTTAGCGAACATTTTCTGACAGTCAATTAAGTAGTAATCATATTTTATTTTTTTAACTGTATGCTTGATGATGTATGCGACAGTTTGTTTAAGTATTATTATAATATGTAGCCCTTGGTAGGAAGGTCTTCGGGTTAGAGCTTAGCGGCTCTACTTGCCGGTACGAGTACTTGACGAGTCTCGCGTGCCTTCTATGTGAGTCATACTAATGCCTTAGCTTGTGCTTTCGCATTCCATTTATTAAATACAATAACATGCAGTCTTTATTCTAGCGTTTTTAATTATTTGGCGACTGATAGTTTTAATGTAAGGATTACCTAATAGAGTTTGGCGAGTACTTATTTTATAATGTTATCATTTTATTTTTAATCTCAATTGTGGCTATAAACGAAATGTAGTGTTAGTCAGGGTCAGAGCATTAACAGATCGTTTCTCAAATTGCTTTAATGAATCATAATGCTATATGGAGTGGAACGTTTTATTTTGTTTCTTAGTCATACATATAAGGGTTTTTCCAGTAATGCCTCGAAGACGGAACAAGAAGACCACTAAAAGAAGCATCCAAAAAATGTCTGAAACCATTAATTGGTCGTTTGCCCAATGCGACATTTTAATAGGACTTAGTATAGTGAACTAGCGGCTTGACATCAGTCACTCTTCGTTGATCTAAAAACTCGTTGTCCATTTGCAAGGAGGGCAGCGATGATACAAAAGCCGGTTTTGAAATGTTTAGCCGTGCTCAAGATAAGAAGCGTCGAGTGACGTCTCTGAGTACACCGAAGCGAGCAAATGCGACTATGTGGATTGTGAAGATGAACTTAAATCGCCGTCAATTAGTATTGTTGCGTGACAGGCTAACAGTACTGTCGCATTACATAACAGACATGGGAGCATTCACATAAGCGGGCCAAGTTCTCAGGCCCGCCCGCACACCGTCGCGATCATCAGCGACTCGCAGACACTCGAGTTTCACGATTCCCGTAATCGGAGTTACTCGGTGCACGCAATTACCCTGATAGCGCATCCTCATTTTGTCAAATGCTGTCTTTACCGCTGGAGAAAACATGCATCAAGAATATAATGCTGATTGTTACGGATTTATTTTAGATAGCGATGCTGATGAGGCTTGAGGTAATTGTTAGGTAATGATTTACACGCTTAGTGAAACAGAAAGTGTTTATTCGTATCCGAATACCTGACAAATGGTCGATGATATTTGAGTGGCTTCTTCTTTATTATAACCATTCATTTCATTAATTTTTTTTGCCATTTTATAGCCAAAGAATAAATATTATAAAAAATACTTGATTACCGTTAGGGCTGGCAAGTGCACAACGGTGCTTAACAAATACGTGTTGTCGCGTCGCGGATAGGTCCACTTGTTCCGCCCCTATGCACTTGCCGCGGGGGTCGATATGCCCATGCTTTTTGCACCCGCTTTACTATTTTAACTCCACGCGTTCCCACGCTGCACTTAAACAGAATTAACCTGTTCAATGAAACTAGAATGTTTATGTTTACTCATAAATTACGCTGGTGTGCTGCTTCTTGCAGATTCGCATGCCACATTGTTAGGTGTGTGTAACATCCTGGAATTAATGTTTATTATTATTTATGGATTTAGTTCACAGTGCGAAAATATTTTGTTACGGAAATACTCAAACAGGTTCCAGGTTATACTTTCAGTGCCTGCAGCACTGAAAGTATAACCTGGAACTATTTTATGTCTGCAAATATTTGACTAACATCGATAGATTTGAGCCATGTCAATAAACCTTGTAGCTACATTATCGTATGGCGGACAATTCGGCAGATCACCTCCTGGTGAGCCGCAGGAAGAGGCAAGGTCGGCGTCCAAGCGTGAAGTTCCGGCACCATAGACGACTACTTTGTATTTATGGCACTCAATTCGTACTTAGCTAACAAATACTATCGGAAATATTCGAAGTTTCTTTTCGCGTGACAGCTTAACTTGGAAGTTTGTTTGTATGCACACAAATGTGTAATATTCTTGTCGTCGAGCAAGCATGGTTACTAATATTTGGAAAGTATTACGTTGCCTGAGTAACAGTTGTCGATGCGTGTTTATTTTTTTTTCAAGTCAACGATCTGTTTTGAATGGGCCGCAGTTCCTCGTTCTGGCCAAGTGTAGACGTGTAGTACCTCGTACGTTGCATTCAGCCAAAGCGGAAGCGAGGCGAACCATAACAACGTTGACGGCTGTTTCGGTTTCTGACAGTTAACACTAATAAACTGGTTCAGATGAAAACCGAGATGAAATAGGAACATGTTTCTGTGTAATTCTAAACTTAAGCTAACACCGGTTATGTTGTTAGTTACTGTTGTATTGTAGGGCTGCCTGGAAGTATGAGCATATTGTTGAAGTAAGTGCTTAGGTATGTGTATCGAGAAAAAAGTGTCAGCAGCTAATACTGGGCGTGACTATTGCCCATTGCATAAGATTCTACTTAAGTAACCAAGCCTAATATTTACGGACTAGGTACCTAATTGTTTCTAAAACCATATTTCATAGAAAGGCAGACTAATAAAATTTTCTATACAGAAAGCAAAGCTGTATCAGCTAACACAAAAACAATTATCAGGAAATAAACTGTTTGCCAACAGGTCCCAGAAATTAAAACTTCATAATATGTGACTTTATTTGATAAAGGATTGAATCTGATATTGGCGAAGGTAACAGGAGTGTGTACTTCTTGACTGTAGATACTTTTTATTGGTCGGTTTTTGAAATGGTTTACAAACACAGGTGTAATGGAGCTCTGCCAAAGTACTTAGACAACGGTAGCATGTTGCTGGTAGTTGAAAAAATTGACCCACAGGTTGTTTGTTAAAAATCACATGTTTGCTTACCTTTTTAGGAGAGATAAAACTTACGGGCATTGATTGGTGGTCGGTCGTTTCATGACCGGGCAGCCATATGTTTACGATATAAATACATACAGTGATGCGAGCGTGTACCGGCTCATGATGAATGCCAGAAACCGCCCACAACGACTACATTTTTATAGAAACTCTAAATAATAAAAAATGCATCATTAGATTTTTTACTAAACGTAGATTCAATTAACAGTGATCGCCAATTAACGCGATATCTTTTCGTAATAGAAAGTTACCTGACAACCTTAGCCGCATGACCTAGATTCATGATCACACTGAATGGTTACCATAGTCACTGTTTGTTTGATTCAATACTAATGTTTACTACACATAAACGAATTGCGTTGCTGAACCAGTCTAGTCGGCGTATTGTGTACGTAAGATTGTTACATTAAACGTTACATCAATCAAAACAACGGAAAGAGTATGACGCATGATCGGAACTGCGCTATTACCTGAACTATTGTACTTTTCAGAAAGCGTATAGCTCAACTGATGAGTTTAGCGCCTTGTGCGGTTGTGTTTGAGTCTTGTACCTATATGTGTTCTATATCTCTAAAGGTGCCATATTTATTTAACAAATTATCGCTGTCAGAACGTTGATAACAACGACTTGTTTGGGTGCGGCTAATTGTTCACATTCCTATTTTTGGATACAATAAAACCAATCAGAAGAGTTTTTAGGTCTTTTATACCTACGTATAAATAAAATTGAAGTGTCTGTTTGTAATATCAAAATAACACATTTTTTCTAAATACACAAAAGAAAATACTTACCTACGTATCGAAAAAAAAACCCTGAAAGAAATTTGTGACTATTTGTTTGTTCCGTCTAATTCGAAATGTCTAGACAGATTTTGACGGAATTTTCACAGGCTGATGTTATATGGAGTTCCTTACTTATTTTAGAAAAGAATTAGGGTTCTGCGCAAAAAAAAACTTCTTTCTTAAAATTATGACCAAATGGCAGTGTTGTTTTACAAGTCTTACCCAAACGATATCGCAGGCAGCTAGTAATAATTAAAAAAATTATATCCGTTGGACATGTTTTAGCTCAAATTCAGACTGTAATAAAGATACCGACTTTAATGTAGGTAACCTAATTATTAAATCGTTGCTGTGGTCAACTTGATAAACTTTGAGTAGTTAATTAAAAATTACGATGACGTTAGGTCGCATAATGAGAGCTATGATATGAACGTGGCAGAAGTTCACTTGATTGTTTGTGTCATGCTAATTAATTGTATGCTCTTACTGTGAGAATTAATTGTAGCCAATAAAATAATGTATTTTATTGTAAACCGCACTAAATATCTATACTAATGATTAATTGCGTGTCATTAAATTTTCTTATAAACAATTGGTAGAACTGTATGCATACACATACAGTCGCAAGAAAATCTGATAAAATTAGGAAAGTTGTTTTGAAGATTCACCCAAAATGGATATGACCAAATTAATAACATTCATTTAGAATTTCTTGTATTTTATTTTGGTTCGGCTATGTACAGTCAGGGTAAAAAGCGGTTAAACAACTGTTATAAATCACAACTGTCATAATTCATCATTTTTGAGAAAGTCAAAATGTCCTAAGTAGTCAATAAATTTTACTCCTCATCAGAAACACGATATCTGTTTTTGTCTCGTTGAAACCATCTAATGTTTATTTTTTCTGCCGTTCCAGGCTGACTGATGCGGTGACACAATGGACGCGGCGGACAAGCGAATGCTGGAGCGAGAGGCGCTCCGCAACATGATCCAGCAGTGGAACGCCAATCGCCTTGATCTGTTCGCGCTCAGTGAACCCAATGAGGTACCATCACATTTTACACCTTACCTACTCTTCATAAAGTCTAGATTGCTCATGTTAAACATGTAATCGTTACGACGTATTAAATGTAACAAACACTTTTAACATTAACATCAATGTTATTAATCAACAATGATATCTATTTTTATTTCTGCTCATAGCCTTGTTTTATATTAGTCACATCATGACCAACTAGTCTCTTATGAGAGTAGGTATCTATAAAGAACTGTAAAACTAGGATCTATGATCATGTAAGCAGCAACCTGAATGTTTTCAATCAGTGATGTCGCTTCTAGCTCTTCTAATTTTAATTTTCTTTCTGATTTTAATAAGCTAAATTATTAATGTAATGTTATTTGTATAGTTAGATAATAAAACGATTCAGCCTCATAGATACACGAATATAGATAAAACTCTATATAATTAATACTGCAGTCAATAATCACGTGGTATATTATTTCGTAGATAATATTATCTAAAGAATCATTGATAAACGTAGTCTCACGTGTAGGATAGGATGTAAGTAATCGTATTTGGGCCGTTATTCTATACACAATTGATCCTCGCGCTAATCCCGGAAGGAATCGTATACTTATCGACATCATGGACAGACAATGATTGGCCTTCTAACACGTATATAGTTAATTTAGTTTTACTAGCAATTTATAAGTGTTAATAAGCTTTTGTCATTACCACTTAGTACTAATGTTGAAATAAAATGTATCATTGTCCAATAGGACATATTATATATGTCCAATAGAATGATAGCTTTTAATCTAATAAGACATAATAGTAAATCTAAAGTGGTTGTTGCTGTTGGAATGTTTGGATGCTTGCTACTCAACCATTTCTGAACGAATGAACAATTGAAGCACATCGAAACAAATTGATCATAGCCTGGATATAGGAGACATGTCATTCTGGGAGACGGGAGTACGTTTCGTCGACTTGCAGGCGAGTTAGGCCACTGGAAAAATAAGATCAAGTAGTATAAATATTTCTTGAAATATTTTACGAATTTTAACTACCCACTCTGCATATTTCTTCCAATATGAATTTCTTTCAACCTAGTTTGCTTGGCCGATTGCCAGGTCTCGAGTTGATAAAAACCGGCCAAGTGCGAGACGGACTCGCCCATGAAAGGTTCCGTAGCAGCAAGTAATGTAATATAAAAGTTCTTGTAGTTCGTTGTAACTTTGATCGATGTTTTAATAATAATGTATTTTTTTTTAGATTCATGACATATTAAAAAAAAAAACTACTTACTAGATCTCGTTCAAACCAATTTTCGTTGGCGGTTTGCATGGTAATGTACGTCATAAATTTTTTTTAGTTTTATTATTCTCTTATTTTAGAAGTTACAGGGGGGGGGGACACATTTTACCACTTTGGAAGTGTCTCTCGCGCAAATTATTCAGTTTAGAAAAAAATGATATTAGAAACCTCAATATCATTTTTGAAGACCTATCCATAGATACCCCACACGTATGGGTTTGATGAAAAACAAATGTTGAGTTTCATTTCTATGTATGGGGTCCCCCAAAATTGATTGCTTTGTTTCTATTTTTGTATGAAAATCTTAATGCGGTTTACAGAATACTAATCTACTCACTAAGTTTCATCAATATAGCTCTTATAGTTTCGGAAAAAAGTGGCTGTGACATACGGATGGACAGACAGACCGACAGACAGACAGACAGACATGACGAATATATAAGGGTTCCGTTTTTTGCCATTTGGCTACGGAACCCTATAAAAGGGATTTAGGTACATGATTAAAAACTGCATAGGTAAGAAATTGTGTAAACTGACATCTTCAAACGTTAGTACTATACAGATATCACTATGGCCAAGATGTTAGGACATTAAAAAAAATACCATTTTAAGTATTTCAATAATAACAATTTATGATACTCTTCATTATATTACTAGAAAGTGTGTTTCACTAATAAATAATTATTACGTAAGACGTGTGTTCTTAAGCAAGGCTATCTATGCAGTAAGCCAGACTAGGGATTTCAGTCAAGTGGTGACAAGGGGTCGGATCATTTAACACAGTATTTATTGGTTAGAAAGAGAAAGAACATAGCGTTGAAGTAGAATAGATTTGTTTTTTGTTATACTTCAGCACAAGAAACATAAATATCGTGCTTTTTTTCAAACACATACTTTCCCAAAAAAATGACGCAGGTAATCTGTCATCTTTATTCAAAATGTTGGCATCATATTTTCTCCTTGACTGTACATTGACTTGACACTAGAAGCGCGGAATATAACGTCAATTTTGACCATTTTAATTTTTCTACATTAATATGGAGAGATGGTATGCAAATAAAACTGGTAACTGATAATACAATATTTGTATTATGCAGTACACGTATTTTGGTGTTCTTTGCTATTCTACGCATATATTAAACTAGAGCAAGACCACAGGAATGGGTCAAAGAGACGCTCGCGCTTCTAGTGGTATTGTACCTATTTAAACAACTTTAATCCTTAGAACCCTCTAATCTTTCTAACCAGATAAGGAATTATACAAAACAAAGTTTACCCAACGAGCTCAAATTGCCTTTGTTTCTAACTTTGTAAAGCGTGTGTCATGCAAATATGTCTGATAAATATTTTGCAGAGATAAAACGGCCGCTGTGAAACTATTTTATCGTTCAAAGAACCGAATGAGATAATTTCGTTTCCTTTTCATTAATTTTATAATTGAATTAATCGTGAGTTCAGTTCCCGCGAAGTATAAATATTTATTTAACCTACTGATAGTAGTTCGGACTTCCGGGCTAGATGTTTGTGCATGTTATTTATGTTAATAAAGCCGGTTCCAGAGAAAGAGTATATATATTTTTATAATTAATTAGCTTTTGCCAGTTTCACCCGCCTGAAAGTAGAAAATTGTCCCAAGGAAACATATTCCCTGAAAAAAAAATATCGTATGTGCTATTCCAGGACATGACGTACCCCGTGGTTTTTCATCCAAATCTATTCAGCCGTTTGAGCGTAAAGAATTTCATCATATCATTCACTTTTGATTAAAGTCCCTTTTTTTTTTTATGGTGGGAAAAAATCATGCATTGACATCCCCTGCCCTTGGGTGGAGCGGGAGATAGTGTCAGACTCTTACTGACTAAAAGACCCACCCCGTTCCTTCTAGCCTTCATACCGGGGCTCGAGCGCCCTTTCGGATAACCCTGGCCCCAGTAGGCTTCGACCCGGCTGGGTCCCTGCTGTTGCTGACAACTCCTTGAGGCACGCGGGAACAGTGCGCGCCGTCGACACCTTGGGCTTGGTCCGGACAGTTACCGGACGGTCGGACAGCGAGCTACCCATTGCTCACTGTCCGCAAGCCCGCGCCTACGGTGGCCGGAAATCGGGATCAGAATCCCGGCGGCGGCGGCGGCGGCGATAACGCCGTTGCCTGATGCGTTCGGCCTCCTCCTTTGCGAGCATTACTGCTTCGCAGAAGTCGGCGACCGCCTGCCACTCCTCCTCGCTCCGGACCATGGCCTCAACCAAGGCCTGGCGCGAGAGGTCTCCGCCGCCGATCGCCCCCACGAGGGCACGGCGATGCTTCGCCCAAGCAGGGCACACCTCGACTGTGTGCTCCACCGTGTCCTCCGGGCATTCCGCACAGTGGCGACACCCGGGCGTCACTTCCGCACGAATCCGGTGCAGGAAACTCCCGAACGAACCATGTCCGGGTAAGGACCTGCGTCATGCGGAAGGTAAGGACGCCGTGAGGTCTTTCCAGCCACGCCTCAAAGAGGGGACTTACCGCCACGATTGTGGCGTGCCCATTGATTAAAGTCCCCACTTTGAAGCTATTAAGAAAAACAGACTCCAAAGGAAACTTGTGTACAGTTCTCAAAAATGAAAAATTACGTAAACTAACTTAGCTTTTGAATTAAAAGCTCAACAACCAGGATAGGTCTGAACATACTACAGTCTGAAGCAAAACTTTTTTTTTTTTTTTATCTGTTATAAACTAGTACTTGACTGCGATCCCGCCTGATGGTAAGCAGTGATGTAATCGTTGATGGTGAGACGCACTAGTTTATTAAGAGCCTATTCACTCTAGCCTTTAGCCATTTAGGTGTCTTCACCTAAATTATAATTATATATATTAATATAATTTAATTTTCTGCGATGTTCTTCTTTTCAGAATCTGGAGTTCCACGGTGTTATGCGGTTCTATTTCCAAGATTCGGGTCAGAAGATAGCAACAAAATGTATTCGTGTCGCCTCCGATGCTACAGTGAGCGATGTCATAGGTGAGACAGACTTCACTGCCTATTAAAGTTGTACTTAATATACTTACCCCACCGCCGGCGAGGAAACGACTCATATGTTAATGATTCACACTGCCGGCAAGGACTTGCTCCACTAGTTTGTTCTAAGCGACAAGAGAAAAAAAAACATACTCACTCGACGATGACACTTGGCAGTCAGAACTCATGTTAAGAGACTTACCAGAACAAGTGCGTAGCGGGTGCAGTGTTGCCCGGGAGTAGCCGCCCTGAGCGAGTGCTGCGAGCATTCGCTTATCGCACTTGCTCGTTTATAGCTCAGTGACAAAACTATCGGAACCACACACTCGCGAATTGACGAGTAGCATGAAACTCGTCGATTCGTTTCTAGTTTACTTATAGCTCTACTCGCTTGTCGCTCGTCGTTGGCGGTGCACTACAAGAGCCTAACGACGTAAACACGATTTCTCTCAATGGCCACTAGGGAAACTCTCATGACTAAGTTACTGTGGTTTTCTTTGAAATAAGCCAAATTGTTCTTTTATCTTTTTTACTGGCAAAGTTTTGACGATCTTAACTTTTTAATTTTGTAAGTTTGGTATCTTATGACCGAAGCGTTGAAGTATTATATTCCTTGAGATAGTATTAAACTACGTTCCAGTTGGCTTACAAGTCTTTTCTCTCAATT
Organism: Mythimna ferrago; assembly: GCA_910589285.2. Taxonomy (NCBI): domain Eukaryota; kingdom Metazoa; phylum Arthropoda; class Insecta; order Lepidoptera; family Noctuidae; genus Mythimna; species Mythimna ferrago. Next base: position 20,545,336 of record OU342679.1, read on the forward strand.
TCTTTAGGGAAACTTTAACGATAGTGGTATTCGTGTGTGAAATATTTAATAACGTCTCGCCTTTTGTATAAGTTTTTGGATTATTTTCGGTTTTAAATTTAGGGATGAAACTTTCAAACTATTGAATCTATTTCATCTAAAAATTGTGCACATTTCATCTGTCTGGGCATTGCCGTTCAATCTTGCTATAGTAAATAAACTGATTTTACTTTGCTTCTACTATTTTATCTCGAGTCATAGTTATAACCCAGTGACAACACTATTTTATAACTCTTTTATGAGCGAAAGCAAACCGTTTTTTCTTTGTGATTTATTGTTATTTACTTTGCATAACATACAATAAAGTTTTTGTTTATTAGAAAATATAATGAAATCATTTAGAATTTGCGTGTTACAATAATAATTCGTTCCTCTCTCCCCCGCCTTAGGAATGTAGAAATAATTGCAGTTGGCTGAATATAAGTGACCAGCAGTCAGTTATTATGACGGAGTGCAGCGCAGCCGCCTGGTCTCCTTACATACCGACGTACTAGATAATTAACGAGTCTACAGCCGGATAACGGACTTGATAACTTGCTATTACAAAATATAAACAACTTGGGAGTATGTTACTAACCTACATCTGTGGAATGTAAAGTTTCCGCACATATAGCTTATCAACTCAATATTAGCTGATAGGTTGTATGTGCGGAAACTTCTGACGTTCACGACTTTCACGACTTTCCTTAAGGAAGATTGTGGCTTAGCTTTCCTACAACGCTAGATGAAATGGAAGAAGTCATGTTGCAACGTAAAGGCATCGCTTTTGGCTTGGAAGACCTTACCAAAGTTAAAGTTATGGGGCTCCAGCATGTCTTCGCTAGATGGAGCTGAACTCAACATTTTTAGTTTGCTTTGTTTTTAGTGTATGGGAGCTCCATTAAATCTGGTAAATAATGGTATTTGCTAAAATCGGGTATTCCACTTTATTGAACTTAGTCAAATGATTGCCTGAAAATCCACTTAATTCAGTTCATGATTCGAACTACAGTGCTTAAGTTTAGGGTTATACTTTAATACTAAATTAACAAAATGTTTAGTTCAGTCCCATTTAGCGAAGACATGTTCGAGCCCGTAACTTAACGGACATTAGCGTGGCCATGTTCCACGTTAGTGTCCGTAGGTTTCACCTTAAGACCTTCAGTTACCCTAAAGTCATCATTGTCCTCCTCTTCTCTTGTTTTGACGTTGCCGGTCGGCGCTATATCACTATCCATTCATATCTATTTGCCGATATCTCAGAAACTGAAGCAGGTTAAGTTGCCCGGTACTTCTTGCTTTTACTGTTTGTTCAAAAAAATTATTAATTAAGTTTAAGAACAATCTATTATCCCCTTTCCAATCAGGTTTCCGACCTGGCCACAGTACAGCCACAGCCTTGCTTAAAGTCACGGAAGACGTCAGGAATGGCCTGGAGAACTCGAGATTAACGGTGTTAGTTTTAATAGATTTCTCCAACGCTTTTAACACCGTTGATCACGACATCCTCCTGGCTATCTTGTCTCAAATTGGGGTTTCCTCGTTGGCACGGGATTGGTTCTCATCATATCTTCGTGGACGTCAGCAAGCTGTACGTGCTGATCAGAAATTTTCTGACTGGTGCGACCTGCAAACCGGCGTTCCACAGGGCGGTATACTCTCTCCTCTCTTATTTTCTTTATTTATAAACTCTATCACAGCTATTCTCAAATGCTCTTACCATCTGTATGCTGATGACCTACAGCTCTACGCGCACACGGACATTGACCACCTTGATGACTGCATCTCCTTATTAAATGCTGACCTTCTGGCTATTGCTGATTGGTCGAGCAGATTTGGGGTTACTGTCAATGTCAGTAAATGCCAGGCTATCCTTATTGGTAGTCCTTACTTTTTACGGAGTTTAGACACTAGCCGACTACTGCCGCTAGTTTTCGGTAATACAATAATACCTCTCTCACCTCACGTTAAAGACCTAGGTTTATATATTGACGATAGGTTAAGCTGGAATAAACAGATTGCTCAGGTTAGCCAGAGAGTCACCTTCACGCTGCGGTCTCTCTATAGATTCAAAAATTTCCTACCGTCAAGCACTAAAACTACTTTGGTCCAGTCGCTTGTGTTGCCTATAATTGACTATGCTGATGTTTGTTACTCTGATCTTTCCCAAGAACTTCTAAACAAATTGGATCGACTTCTCAATAACTGCATTCGTTTCATATTTGGCCTTCGTAAATATGATCACATTTCTTCCTTCCGTTCTCAGCTTAAATGGCTGCCTATCCGTCAGAGGAGATCCCTCAGATCCCTCTGCACGCTCTTCACCATAATGAACGATCCTTGTGCTCCTGATTATTTAAAACAATACGTCTTCGTTCAGTATTGTTATTAAGTTCTCATAGTGATATCATATTTTTCATAGTATTTATTAGTTTATTATTTTAGCATATATATGTATTTTATTATTATAAATAACTTATTTTATATTTTTCCATTTGAACTATTTGTTATTATGTATTTGTTTATTGTGCAAACCTACCACAGTGTTGTCTTTTTTAACCCAAAGGTTGACTGGTAGAGAATGCCTTGTGGCATTAAGTCCGCCTATGTACCACTATTGTACATGAAGTTTAAATAAATAAATAAATAAATAAATAAATAATTAATAACAATTTCTTTCCACAGAGACGTTGATCGAGAAATTCCGTCCGGATATGCGCATGTTGTCCCTCGGTTCCTACTCCCTGTGGGAGACGCACGGGCCTGACGATGAGCGCAAGCTGGAGCCCCACGAGAAGCCGCTACTGGTACAGCTCAATTGGCATGCTGATGATAGAGAGGGACGGTTTCTACTTAAGTGCCTTAGCAACAACGAGGTAACTTCATTTGTTTTTTTTTTGGATATGGTGTGTGGATAAGCTTGGCAACTTTGCACAGTAAGCATACTTTTAAGTTCTGAGATGAGTCCTACTCCTAATATACTACGTTCTATCATCATCATCACGTTCCATAACAGTGTATATAAAGTTAAAAAAGCTTGCACCGGCCATGTTATCTCTCACCACCGTTATTTGATTGGTAAAGTGTGCCTAAGGCATTCAATCCGTCTTTGTACCTTTAATTATTTATTATATTGTACATCTTTACACATACAAAAGGAAACTAACACATACATACAATGGGTGGCCTTATCGTGTTCTAAATAAGCCCATACTAATAACATAAATGGCAAAGTAAAGTGCCTTTTTACGGATTTAGGTGAAACTTACCACACGAGTAGAGCTTGTCGTGGAATAGGACAGTGGATACCCGAGTGGGTTCCGTTGGAATAATATTTTCACCCGGCCGAAGCCACTGGCAGAAGCTAGTAATTAATATATTAACTCAACTGTGGAGCCGTACCCGATCCGGGTCCGTCGACAATGTCTGTCTGTGGGAGGACCGTTGCGGTTCCCTTAATATCCCAAGATAAGTGGTGTTTGACTGCGCGAACGTTTTAAAGAGTTACCGTGGCTGTAGATTGATTTTAGTTAGTAAATGTTTGACAAGCCCCATCGCTTCACCCCAGAAAGGGAGAAGTCATTTGATGACTCGTCAAAAAAAAAAAAATGTAGTTGGTGTAGGTTTTTAAGCTATTGCATAGCTTCTATCACGGGCCTTGAGCGTGGAGACCGAATCCAGAAATTCCGTAACGAAAATAACCTAACACCCCCCACTCATTTGTTTTTTGAGCGTGGTGACCGATAAGAAAACAAATAAGTGAACAATCAATCAAAATTCAATTCAATGTGTGAAAGTGTAACTTCAATTAATATCAAAGAAAAAAAAAAACAAAGGAAAAAAAAATACTGCATAAATAAAATAAATAAATAATTATAATTGCATAAGTTGATAAAAAATGCTATGCAATAGCTTTACCGCGGCAGTCCCCGAGTGCCACACGTCTTTTTGTCAATTTTCTTTATTTATGTCGGGCTCGGTTTCACAATGTACGTTTACGATGGTCAGATGTAGTTACTGTGTTAAGCTAATCATCATTTCTTTGTTTGATGTTTATCATAATGTTATATCATATTGTTACTTTTAGCAAAACATACTTATAGTTGAGTAATACACTCAATTTAGCTTATTATTTGTATTAAAAAAGGCAACTTTATTCCAAAATCGCATATATATATTTTTTTTAATTTTAAATAATATTAGGTAATTTGGAAACCTTTCAAATCTGGTAGACGAGTAAACTGTCAAGTATCAGAATAAGGATGTACAATTGCATATATTAAAATATGACGTCACTACCATTAGGTTACGTGTGTACAAAAGAGATAATGAGATGTTCCCATCTCACCTCTTTCATACCAATATTTGAGATGCTAATTACTTCTTCATGTAATATTTAACCAATGTTTATACAGTTTTCATAGAAAAACTACTTTTTAGTGTAGTTGGTTATTTATTACGTCTAAAATATTGTACAAAAATAAATATAGGCAAATACCCGAATACTAAACCTCCATTGTTCACACAGGTCCCATTGTCGGCGGTGAACGACAAAGGAGATCAAAACTTCAAACGAAAACTATCGAAACGAGAGAAGAAAGAACTGAAGAAGAAAGAGAAGCTATCGAGACTCAAATCCGACACCAACGATGAGAACAGACCTGTCGCCGAAAAACTTTATACAGGTTGCTTTTTATATACTTTATTTTAACACGGCGTCAATTGCCCCGCATCCTGCTCAGGAATCACAACAGTTTCAACAGAGCTTTTACAACATAATTTTTTGGTTTTGGTCTGAATATAGTTTGTTTAGAATCGGTAACTAAATGGATTCCAATAGTTTTTACACCATTTTATATTTTATTCCAAAACAAATTAAAAAGGTCAAAACCACCGATACTAAGTACAACACAGGTCACGGCAGGTCATAGCGGGCGTTAGAAGCCAGCAAACAGCTGAGTGCAAGTGCAAAACAACCCCTCAGTCGCCAGGATGGCCCGGTGACCATGTATTTTTGCTGACATAACAGGCTTATAGCTTTGTGATTTTTCATGATACAGTTATGAAATTTTGTTCATAGATTCTTTACATAAAAATACTAGGAACGTATTTCGGGTTTTGTATAAACTAAAACTGATGTTGTATAGTTGTGAGTCGATGTCGCAAAGACTTTTCTTGCGTACTTGAAAGAGACCGTATCCTCAGTTACTGACTTAGCTAAACTGTCAATAATATATAGTATAGTGTACAAGTAAAAGTAATAGCAGTCATTGTCCCTCTTACATTAAAACACATAGCTGTCTTGAATCGACATCTATACATTTTCTACATTTGTATTGAAAAACAGTTCATTTTTTTATTTAGCTATGACGTAAAAGAGAAGAAGAAAGAAACAAAAATATGTAAACATTACCTTTATACTTATTTCGTTGTTTGTTTTTTGGGTACCTAATACCTATGTAGAGATATTAGGATAAGGTCAACCTACTATATTGCAAACTTATCTGGTGCTTGCTTTAGTGTGTACCTAATATTAAAAAAAAAGGTATCCGATCACTTTAAGAAGAAGTTCTTTTTGAAACATGTGTAGAGTATCTGAAACCACTTCACAAGTGTCGTACTTATGCTCGAACAAATAAATAATCGTGTGTTATTAAGTGGACTCATATTGTGATTCACATGTTTATGATGTATGTATGTCTGGAGACAAGTTGTTATTTCTTTTGTCCTGCAAGGACAATACGTTAGTGACACATTGTTGTTCATACAAAGACTAATACCCAATTCCTGCTTAGGAATGTTTGATCTATAATGTACAAAACTATATACCAATTCCTGGTGCTTTAGTGAAGTTGTATGTTGTGGTGTTTACAGGCAAATAAATGACTGCAGTTTAATATTATTATAATGAATCTTAACTCATATCAGAAATAATTTTAATTCACATAAGAAGCTTGATTCTCGATCTCGGCTTTAATAATTATTTTAGAATTACTTGTAGCATGAAAATGCCTGCCAATGTGCTCCCTGTCTGCCCATTAGCCTGCCTATAGCTAAAGAATAACTTATTTGATTTTCAATATATAGACAAATTTTCTGGCTAAGTTTTATGTGGTATTGTATAGTTAGTACAGACCATCGACTTATATTCTAGTGATAGACAAGCCCTTTCATAGAAACTATTTGTCAAAATACTGAAAAGTTAAGATAAAAGTTCGCTGCAGTGCTACATTGGCATTATGTCGTCTAACAGAACTATTAAAACATCATCGCTAAGATAGCTTTTAGAGGAAAGTTTTTTCGCGACCAAAAAATGTCTTAAGCGCCATGAATTTCGTGGCACTTACATGTTTCGTTCAACATAATGTAATGTTCAAGGTGTATGGACTACATTACACCTGAGTGATGAGTGTTGAGTGAGTTATAATTGAAGTGAGTGATCGGCACGCGTAATCAAGTGCGTAGTTCATATATATCAATGGTACATACATTCTATATATAGTTATAATTTGTTTATTCACTACACAGAACTGCCCGAGACGTCATTCATGCGCAGCATCAGTAACCCGGAGGCGGTGATGCGTCGCCGCCGACAGCAGAAGCTCGGCCGCAAGCTGCAGCAGTTCAAGTCCAAGGACGGCGGACCTGACACAGGTAACTCAATCGTGGCCTTTATGCGCTTCCTTGAACTTTTTCCTTTCGTACCAGTATTATAAAACGGCGAAGGAAAATATCGTGAGGAAACCGGCATATCCTAGAACCAAAAAATTCGAAGACTTGTGACATCCACCAATCCGCACTGGACCCGCGTGGTGGATTACGGCTCATTCTCCTAGAGAGGAGGCCTGGGTCCCAACAGTGGGAACATTATAAGGCCGACTATGCTATGGCTGTAATAGGCTCTGCACACGCTTTACAAAGAGCTTATTCACAACTTGTAAGTTACGAAGCCTTAATAACCACGGAAATTAAACTCCGATATCATTAACTACCTGTCCCTCTCGGTTCCATCCGCGTCTTTAGTTACTATTCCGCTCCTATTGATGTGTTGTGTTGTACAGGGTTATTTGTTAAACACTGGCAACCTCTCAAGACCATCGTACTAACATTATAAACAACAACTTTAGTTCTATGCCTTTTAAAAATTTATCATATTTTAGTTCATCAGATTTTCATACAAAAATAACAATATTTAAATTGAACGTTCTAAATATTCCGATGTCTATGCGAAGCAATCGATGGTACAATAGCGGAAGGGAGTGGGGATCGGCTGGCACTGAGTGTGTTTGATGCGCTTACGTCGCACCATACAGACATAGGTAGGTATAGCAAATTACAGAGTTGAAATGTGTGAGATAGAACAACGAAATCTTGAAGGTTTGTTTTTGGTAAATGTACTCGTATTATGTTTTGTAAAAAGTCATAGAAAAAATGTTGTCATTACAAACAGCAGATCACATTACGATTCTCTTTTATATTTAATTAAATTAACAAATAACTGTTAACATATATGAATTTCCGGTCACTCCGATCACTAAGTAAAGGTTTTTAGCGGCAGTTCATGATCAAACTTTAAAAAATATATGTCATGTTCGTTTGGGGTTTTATGAATTAGTGGCACTTTCTTCAATAAAGTTTTGGCGACCCTGGTCTTCCTCAAGAAATGGGCTATCCAACACTAAAATATTTTTTCAATTCCAACCAGTCCCTGTGAGTATAATAATTGTAGCATACAATATTTAGGATAAGATTTACCTTTAAAATATTCGTGCAGATCGTTGGAACCTATTACAGGTGGACCTATTTTACACTACTTACTTGTTCGAGACGTCACATTCGATTCTGCAGTATTTGTCGGACAACAAAACTGACCCGAAGCTGTTACTGCATTTACCGACTTGATATTGCTGGCCTCCTGTATCGACGTATGTACCCGAAGAAGTAGCCTTAATTGTCATGTGCATTAGTCCCTATTGTTAATAAAAAATTTCTTTTTATGTAAAATGTATGTGATGTGGCTGTACTAAATTGAATAAATAAATAAATAAATAAAGAAGTATAAAGCTTAATGTGAATTCAACGCTAGAGTGAATAGGCTCTTAATAAACTAGTGCGCCTCACCATCAACGATTACATCACTTCTTACCATTAGGTGGGATCGCAGTCAATTTAAAAAAAAAGCTTGGCTCAGTTACAGTGATGGCTTAGCAAATCGACTATCAGCTTCAATGATCTGTAGATTGAAGTTATAACTTATTTTGATCCATTGAAATAGCTGTCAACGAATCAACGATTTGTCATTAATATGCTGGTCTAAGCAGTAGTGATCTTTTAATAGCCTATTTTGTCTCCCACTGCTGGGCAGGCGCATTTTTTTTTGTGTAATTTATTTCAAAATGGTGAAAAAAAATCGTAAGGATTCCGGCATTTTTTAAAAACAAAAATTCGAAGACGTGTGACATCCACGAATCCGCTGGGCTCGCGTGGTCGATTATGGTCCATTCCCTCTTCTAGAGAGGAGTCCTCACAGTGGGAACATTATAAAGCTGACAATGCTTATATCCTTCGCTGGTCTACTAGAGTCTGTCTAATAAGTACACATTGTCTTATTTGGTTTTGTGGGATATATATATATTTTTTTATATTAGTGGTAATGTATATGTTTTCTTCTTTTTTTCTTGTTTCTGTACAACGCATTAGTTTAGTTAGACTGTAATGTTGTATAAGTAAATTGTAAATAAATAAGTTAACGTTAAACGACTTGGGTACTTATTAGGATTTAATGATATCTGATGTAGTCAACACGGGTTCAATAATCAAGGTTCATTAAGAGATAGAGATCATTGTTTACTAACAGAAGAACCTTATAAAAAGTATCGAACATGATAATTTTTTAAATGATTAAATATTATACAAAATTCCATAGTCGGTTGACTTATTCGACAGACTATAAGCAAATATTTTGTCGAGCAAGAAAATCTTCAAATCTTACTTTCACGTAAAAATGTCGAGTTCACGTGTTGCTTAAGGAACAATTCGATTTAGAAAGAATTGTTTATAAAAATAATTCCTAATGACACCATGAACTTGACATTTGAACTTGTGATAGTGACGTGAACAATTTCTCAACATCTGCCTCACGGTTAATAACACGAAGTAGTAAGTAGTTAATAGTAACAATTGTTGAGTAAGTGCGTGAGTCATCGCTAGAAGAGACACGCGACTTGCGTGTAATTGTCATAACTCTAATAGACAACTCACGCATGTTCAATTAATTCCTGAACTTTATTTGACTACTTCCGTTGGACTTTGTCTTCCTTGACTTTCGCAGGACTGGCTTTTTATACCCCTTAAGCTCCGATCACTTGATCGGAACGCACAACGCTGCGGTATGCGGTGCCGGACACTTGGGCCGGGTTTCTAAATTGAGTATTATGTGTTAAGAACTCAAACCCTACTTTAAAGTCAAGTTTTGACAGGTTTTCAGGCGATAGTTGAGTTTGAGAAATATTCTGCATTAATTGTTTAATTCAAAGGGAGAGGGAGGCTAAAGAAAAGATGAATGGATTGTGTGAGGAGTGATATGAAAGAAAAGGGAGTTAGTGATTGTGTGACGGGTAACAAGATAGAATGGAAGGAAGAAATGTTGCGCCGACCACAAGTAGTGTAGGATAAGAGCAGGAAGAAGAAGAAGAGGAATTGTTTAATTCAGAGGTCGAAGTTAAACGTATGAAATGCATTTAGAATAACACTATCCCATCAAGAGACCAAAGCTTTAGGCATAACACAACAAAATAAAAACCGATCGTTTTTTGTCTCACTTCTAAAAATGACCTTAAAATGACCATATAAATACATTGTTAAATAAATGGTAAGGTTTCCATTAACATGTTAATTTATAATCTTCGGCAATAACAAAATGATACTTGAGAGGAAATAACAGTGATCACCATGGTAATAACAGTTTGTTTTGTTGCTAGTAGACAAAAAAGCCTTTCAGTAGTAGTACACCTCTTTGTGAATGAGGACGTCTAGAAAAGACTATCGCTACACCTATTGTACCGTCAAGTGCTGTCAGCACTATAAACTGTAATGTTATTTCAAAGTTAGTATAATAAAAAGTTAGGAAAGTTATACAAATTTTTTTTAACATTGTGTCTAGACGTGCAAAGCACCCATGAGGCCACCAGCATTGACGGTATCCAAAGGTATTGATGACCACTATTACCATCACCTTGTTTACCGATCACTAACGTAAATAAAGCATTATGTGCTGTAAATAAAACACATGTAGCCAACAACATTTAAATCAATTTCTCAAAACTTCTATGTGTTATCAGGTGGTACCCTCAGGGTATACGGTTCAATTCTCCGGCCTGACGTGTCATACGTCACGTTACTGCTGTCTGTGAACGACTCCGCCGCCACCGTGCTTCGGGAGACGCTCGACAAGTATGGAATGTCGTATCAAGATCCACAACAGTTCTGTATTGTACAGGTAAGGGTAACATTATGAATCCCTTGAATTCATTGGTCAAGGAAGCGGTCAAATCAATTGAAATAGGAATGTGATTTGTCTTTCGCTTTGTCGGCGTTCTGTCGTCACCCTGTCAATTTTTCCACCCTTCAACTAATAAAGAGTTAACAGGTGTTAACATCATCAGGGTATTGTGCCAAATAAATTCAATAGTAACACAGTAGCCCTTACTTTACTTTGTATTAGAAGTAACTTAAGTAGATTACTGGTCTGTACCACTTCCTGATAAGTTTCTTTCACTAGACTAGACCCCCATCTATATGTTAAGAGTGAATAGGTTCAATACTTCAAGGCAAACATGCTTCATCTTTGAATAAAACATCGCTTACCATCAAGTGGTAGAGTGAAACCATAAACACCATCGAGTGGCCAAACGTGAGCCCAGCAATGATAATAATAAAAGACTTATTCAGTTTTTTTAAACAAATTGATTAACTAATTTTTAAATTTGGTATTAAATTAATACCTATACTCATCCCAGAAGTTATTGCAATTAATGGTATAAATAAAAAAATAATTAAATTCCTAGTCAGAAGCTAGTGCTCGACAATAATATTAATTACAATAACCACCATAATGGAGATAGATTCCGTGACTGAAATAATGCCGATACCGTGAGGGACGCAAAATTTATTAAGGCTTCTGCCTCGTTGAGTTATCAAGTTTCCGGCATCAGTAATACTTCCGCGAAATCCATCAAAATTGGGTTACCGTTAAATTACATTGTGTGAAAATAACATGTAACTAAATGTATTTTCTGATTTTAGGAGGACAAAACTGATAACTCGGAATACATTTTGGAAGACGACGAGTGTCCACTTGCGCTGATGAATATGACAAGAAGTAAGTAATGCATGTACTTTATTTCAGTTAATACATAATAAATGCTTGTATCGTTACTAATTCCAGAATCTTAAGCCCAATTTTTGTGGCAAAAAATATTGCAAAATTGAATGTAACAATTTGTGAAACGCCCATTAGCTACTACTCTCATTGGTTGTATTAATTTTCAGCAGCCAATCACATCACTAGATTAACGTTTATTTTATGAGTCATCTCTTATTTGTTTCGAGAAACTTGAACTGTTCCAATGGAATGGAATTTGAACTTTCACGTGTGTGACATAAACAGTGTTGTTCCAAAACTTGATAGTGATTTAAGTTTGGTAATTATAGTTCGAATATAATTAGTATTTTCTCGGGTATCGATTCCAAGTCGCAAATGTAATAATTCATATTGCGTGACAGGCGATGCGTTAATTAGGGTAGGTAGTAAACTACGCAGGTTTTATATTTACTGAGGCTCATACCTTTATTATTTAGTCCTCATTAAAATTATAATTACCCCTTTCTATTTGCACAGAATTCGTAGAGTTTATAGGTCCGGTTGATTCGTGCATGTTTTATTACGACAATAACATCACCAGAATCCGATTTCTGTAACTTTACTGCAAGTTCGTATATAAATACTGCCGTTTGCAAACTATGCGATGTCGCGTGCCACGTTATAGGTTATAGGCAAATTGTGCCCATAAATGTTGACAGCGTTCACTACCGATCAGGTAAAATTGCCTTTTTTATTAACTGAAGAAAATTTGATTAATGGGTTTTAGTTGCTGGTCGGCTCCTACGGTTCGTTGCCTCTGTCGGATAATGCAATAGCAGAGGGTTAGCGCACGTGCGCGAATTTGCTGGCTGAAATACTACTAGCTGATACGTTTGCGAAGTTTGATCATCGTTAGAAATTAGGACGTGTCTGCCTGTCTAGCCTTTTCCCAACTCATGTTGGGGTAGGCTTTCAAAATGACCGGATGCAGCTGGATACCAGTATTTTACACGGAGCGACTGCCTATCTGAAGTCCTCAATCCAGTAACTGGTTAACCTTTTGAATGTCTTAAGTTACACAGTTCGACATAAGCAATTGTCTTTCTATTGTGTCTCTAATTACGGCATTCGATGAGTTAATACCCATTTTCGAGACAGGTGTTAATTTTGCTGACTTCCTACTATTCGTAAAGACTGTCAAAGATCCTACAAATGACAGCCAGAACCAACGGCTTAACGTGCTTTCCGAGGCACGAAGGTTTCACGGTATGTTAAGATGGTCACCCATCCACAGACCGACCACGATAAGCGATGCTTAATCTTGAAGATATACCCGACATTAAGTAAAAAATAAGAGTTTGGATTCAAGAAATATATCTTCTCAGCCTTATAGCAATAAGTAGTAGCCCTGAGCTTGATAAATACATAGATATACTCTTTATTGTACACATATAAATTACAGTAGGGGCACCAATGGGCGGTCTTATCGCTAAAAGCGATTTTTCACAGACCACCTTTGGATTGATTTAATAGAGAAGGGGTAAAGATACTCGTAAGCAGGTAGTTCGTATTGATTACAAATGAATTAATTGGTCTTTTCTTATTTTTTCTTTAGTATTTGGCTTTTCCATTTCAATCAAATGAATTTATCAAAAATAATTCACTTCCTCTATTTGCATCTCTCTTTTCTCAGCTTATTCTGTCCAAAAATAGTAGTCATTTTAAAAGCACGGAAAAATTCGCCACGTAAGCTTCACTTCCAAGAAATGTAAGCAAGGCTGAAGCTGCAGAAAACAGCGTTGTTTAGTTTTCTTGTAAAGTGAAAATGTGATGACAGGGCATGAGCCACTTGACCCATATGGGCGGTCGGAGCACAGACACTACATTCTAGAAAAATACAATGCGGAAATACTATTCTCTCAGTTTTGCTTGCTTAGGGATTTGGTAGCAGGCGAACCGTATTTCTAGGGTTTGTTTAGACAGTTACGAGTTATTGAATGGAAGTACGTCTCACCTATATAGGTGAAGAGCAAGCAGGTTCTGTAAGTAGGTTACTTCTAGGCAAGTGCGCTCTATCGTCGACCTCGTCGACGCTTACAATCAAGATGAGATGGTGATCAAGTCCGAGCCATCAATCTGTACTAAAATTGTAAAGAGAATTAAAAAAAAAAAGTTTGTTTGTAGGGGGTAATCTCTGTAACTTCTTTCACTAATATCTAATTGCACTATTCTTGTGTGCTACAGGCTATAAATTGTTTTCATATGATGAGTTTTGTCAGCGAAGCCACTGGCAGAAACAGATTTAAGTAAAAACTCATTTTAAGAAATAGTAACATAATTCTTCATAATTATTTGTATAGTCGCGCGACCAAAGCAAATATTGTTTCGTTCATGATTACATAGTGCACCATAAAACTAGGTCTTACTAATCCTGAAACAATAACGTAGGCATTACATCTATTTGCTAAGTTCGTACCTGAAGTCCTGAAGCTAAAATTAACTTTGCCTCCACTTATCGTTATTTTTCGTGAAGGTCTCGCAACAGTTACACAAAGAATTTGAGATGTTCGAGAAAAGTTCCGGTAACCAATTTTACCTTCACATATATGTGAAGGTAATATCGAATCGGGACACGTTTCTGTTTTATAGTGACATTTGAGATGTTAGGCATCGTATTCGCGAAAAAAGAATGACGAAAGATATCAAGAGTACTGCCAATAGTGCTCGAATATACAGGCTTCTACTTAGTTGATCTTTACTTCGAAACTAATATTGGATTTTTTAATTTTATTTGTTTGTTTAAAACTTAATTAATGCTCTAATGCAACACTGTACAAAGACGGACTTAATGCCTTAGGCATTTTCTACCAGTAATCTCAGAAACTACTGAACTCTTTCACCAGTAGAATGTTACTTTATCACAGAGTGACAAGGCTATATATTTTCAGCTAACATTCGAGTGAAAGATAGTATTTTACAAACCAGACCCACATGTAAACTCTATATTTATCTCTCAGAAAGTAAGAACTCGAAAATTTATTCTGATATTAGAACCGTCAGTTGTGATCAGAAAGTTCAGAATACTGGACTTGAACAACTATATTTTTATAAAGCACTTGTAAACGTGTAAGCCCGCGTAAAAGTAGAAAATTAGGACATTGTATCACGAGGATAAAACACAACCAGGTCTTTGCAGTCACATTGCGATACCCAAATGAAATACGCCGTATTTGCTGGACGGTAACGAGTTGCTCATTTTCTTTCATAAAATGAAAATACTCGTAACAAGACCGTTATAAATCTCACTCGTGTTCAAAATATGACATAGTCTGAAGGCACAAAATAGGTTTCATCCGAATGTTACCTATTTCGTTTTACAAAATTCTAGTCGACAAAGCAAAAAGAATAATGTAAGGGTGATTTTCAGAAAAAATGACCCTGTGACGGACAGGAAATATAATTTTGGTATTTCATGAAATGTTCTATATTTACTCTGGTATTAAAGAATATATTGTTAATTAGCTAAATATGCTATTAAAATTAAAATTGTACCATGATTTTAAGAAATATTCAAGTTTTTCTGTTAGGATATGATGCAAAGTATTCCTGTACGTCACAAAATATAATCAATTGGAAATCAAACAACCAAGTATTGAAACAAAATCAACTTATATTGGCATAAATATATGCTTAAAATCTTTAAAAAAATAACAAAAGGGTAGCATAATTCTATTAGATTATTAAATAATCAGCTAAATAGTTTCATGTTCGTCACTTCTCGGACATATCGCACTAGAAAAGTTGTCATTACTAATGATACGTGTTACAAATTCAAAAATCAAGCAGAGTGAGGAATTTTCGATAATAACAAAATACTGATGATGACCAAATAAATGTAATAAAATTGAAAATAGATATTTTAAAACCATTTTTGTACCATTCATAATATGGGACAGTGACTATTATGAAAATTGCGTGACGAACAGGAATAATTTGAGCAATGTTCACACTGCCGTTTTAAAAACACAATTACAAAGAATAAAGCATTAACTTACTGAAATTTTAGATTCATTAAACCTTTGTTTTTACACATAAAATTATTAAAAGATATGAAATTATCAATTTGAGATAGATGAAAGTGAAATTTTAAAAGTTATCGCCAGTGACTAAGTTGGTTCTCATAATATAGAACCAGCTTAGTCGTTAGCGATTACTTTAAAATTTTACTTTCATCAACATCATTATCACAATTACTTTGGATTATTAGGAACTTTTTGATATTCTTATCGACAAAGATTAATATTATTTTGTACTAATTTCAGACATTACAATCCTACTTGAATCAACTATTCAATCATAATTTTAAAACTTAAGTTACTGCGACATGTGTCCTTTGATGTAACGAACGAAGTAATTGCTTTCTTAAATAACTATTAATTACTTTCTCACACACAAACCTCACACTCGTCCTCAGGAAAATGGTCATAAATAGAATGCATACAAAAAGAACACCAAAAAATGGAGCACTGAAGTAATTTCCTGATATCACTTTGACTCATAGCCAAAGTAAAATGCTGCAGTTTCATACTATGGTTGATTTTTCGCCGACATCCGAAACAATTTTTAGTAATTTTGAAATGTGTAACAGGCCAAGGCCACTTAGCATTATTAATGTAACATTGATTGAAATCAAAATATGTTAGGATTTTGTCAACGTCCCAATAGACTACCATAGCTGCTAGCAGAGTGATCATCCATACGTGTAAGCATGCTAAATGCGAACTTTGATCTGAAACAAAAAAAGGTCCTATGGCTATATCTTTTTAAATAATACGAACCAACATCAAATGCAATATTAAAATTGAGTGAAAAGTAATCTACTCTTAGCATTCAGCAATAATGGAGAGCTTTATTCTTTTAATCTTAATTTTTTTTTAGTCCGTAGTACCTAAGTACAAACACAGTCCCAATTTAACTTCTTTATAAAAGTTAACACGTAAGTACATGAAAAATAAGTTCAAAACAAAAACCCGACTACTGAAAAATCATGTTCTATAAAGTATAAAAACAAGAAATATTCTCGTCAGTAATTGTTGTGTTCCTACAAACCGTTCGATATTTGTTGTCTGTTAAAAAAACAACTAACACCTTATTTATTATAATGTATTTAATAAGTATTTAATAATGAAGTTATTTCTAATTATCAGGTGCATGCAAACAAAGCCGATGAAATGTGCTTCTTAAGCCCTTTCGTTTAATACCTAACACACGCGCGGACATTAAAACACTTCCAACATAGTTCATAAGTTATGTGGAAATAGATGAACAATACATACATTACCGGTCAAAATCATAACCCTCCATTTTGCTTCGTCGTAGGCGGGTAAAAACTCATAACCCTTCTTTTTACTTCGCCGTAGTCGGGTAATTAAATCAATGTTTTAAAATATTTCATTGTACACTAAGCTTTACAATTCAAGTTCGTCACGATTTTGTTCCGGTAGTATGTAACATGACGCACAGGAGGTGACGTTTTCATTCCACGATACTTTTAAAATTGAAAATAACTAATATTTAGTTAAATTAACTTGTTTTTAGCTATACTTATCTAATATAGGTTAGTTTATTGTGTTATATACAATATCATAAAGTAAAGAAAACAGTTTATTTACCTTTTAAATACTGTCACTCTCCAGAAAAAAAATTCTGCGCGTCGATGACACCAACACTTTCGTCTCAGTTTTTGTCGCAAACTGACTTTAAAACAACAATGGCGGTATCCTAATACGATCATAATGTTGCCAGGAAGGCAGAAAAATACAAATTAGTAGATTTTGTCTTGTGTACGATATCGAATTCACCGTGACGAAATCGGATTTTCCGGTACTATGATTTTCGTAGGACAACATTAAAATAATGATATTTATTAAAATAACTATTAATTTATCCCATAAAAATCGAAAATACGCTTTTAGAAATACAGAGACTATGTTCAAAAACTTAAACATACCTAAAGACTAATATTCTACAAGTTAGATGTATTTGAAATCTCCAAGAGCACCGTGGGACACATGATATTTTTACGTCCTGTTTTGGTTTTTTTTAAATATAAAAATAACTATCCACTTTTTATGGTACTTATTAATTTAATGGTATATTGAAATATTTACCTAAATCACACAAAGTTTCACTTCCACATGTGCCATATAAAAAAATAAAAATAAAAATGTTTCAAGGTGTGGGACAGTCCGATTTTGCTAGGGTCATTTTTTGTGAAAAACACCCGTAACATAAATTGTTTTCGCGACATCCAATCTCGTCGTTGGCACCAACGACATTTCAATCGTCGTACGTGTCCGCGGCGATAAAATGGTTAACTCTCGCAGAATAGAATCAGAGCAAGCTCGCTCACTTTTCGTCCTCAAACAACGCAAGCATACAAATCTTGTGCTTATTGTAAAAGTCTCAAGTGATATGAATTTTAGATGTGATGGAGATCTTTTTGCGACATTTGCGATATTCACAGTTTTATTTCTGATCTTTGAATCAAGAATCAAAGCATTTATTTCAAACTAGCTTTTGCTTGCAGCTGCACCCGCGTATATAAAACAAATTTTAACATTCGGACCAGTACTTTCAGAGATTACCTCCTACGAACAAAAAAGAACAAAACTTTAACTCTTTAATATCAGTGTAGATAGTACAGTTGAACCGTTTTCGGTCACTTTTGAATTGTCAAGAAGTCAGTTTGTCAGAATAATGATGCTAATTGCACATTTCAAAGCATAGATCTCTATGGAGAGGAATATGCAAGAAACTCCATGGACACTCTTTTAAAATAATACAAATATCTTCGTTATATATTTCCTATTATGTGAGAACAATGAAAATGTAGTAAAAAAAAAATAATTCTAAATATAGAATTTAAAATAAGCCATTGGCACCTAAGAGATGATGACAGTCTCAACAGAATGTGTCCGTTCACGGACATAACGCCTACATTAGCACCACTCGGCTCAACCATCTTGAAAGAAACCAACTTACGCGCTTAATATATCCATGCTTTTTTAAGGTGGGAAATCATTCAATGTCTGCTCCCGCTTTAGGATGGAGTGGGAGGGCGTGTCAGTATTTATTGATTAAAATCACACCTATGTTCTTTCTTGGCCCTTTGCGTTCCAGGGTTTACTTCCGAAAGACCCCTGCGGTTTTCCTGACATCTCTTTGAGGTGCGTTTTCACACACGCCGCGCCGTTGACGACTCTGGCTTTGAAATTCAAAGTTTTTCCGCACGTCACTCGTAATTCATTACTAAATAGGCGGAGCTATAACGGCTGTCTTTGAAATGTTGGCATTTTTCCAATTTGTCGCCAGTTACATAAAAATGCAATGAGTAAAAGTCCAAACGAAATGCATGAATCAGATTCTTATTTCACTATTTACGAGCTCCTACCTATCAGTTACGTAAGGATAAGTTATGTATTTTCGCCTCTTGGAAGTATGTAAATCAGATCAAAGTCAGCCTGTATAATACATTATTTATCATCACATACGGGCCTCCTTTCTTTCTCACATAGGTATTTATAATTAAAGTATCCGTAACATCAAAATATCATTTTTAGGGTTCCGTACCTTAAAAGGAAAAAACGCAACCCTTATAGGACCACTTGTTGTCCGTCCGTCTGTCTGTCAAGACCCTTTATCTTGAGAACGCGTGGAGGTATCGAGTTGAAATTAAACCATATACTCAGGTCTGCGGTCCCTTCAAGCTGTGAAAAAATTAAATTTCTAAGTTAAGGAATAAAAAAGAGACGACCGTTTATGTCGCAAAAAACGTATATTTTGATACTCTCAAAGATCGAATCGAAATTCATAAGGTACTTCCCGTTGACTCAGAATCCTGAAATTTGGTACAACGCAGTCTTATAGCACAGGTATAGGAATAAATCTGAAAACAATAAATTTGTTGTTATCTACGACACCAAAAAAAAAAAACTTATTTGCAATTCGGAAAAATATTCGAGACTCCATTCGGGAATTCTAGTTTGCACGGAACCCTTAGTGCGCGAGTCCGACTCGCACTTGCCCAGTTTTTTTTTATATGTGTTTGTTCTGGATAAAGTTCTAAATTCCTTGACCGATTTTGATGGCACTTTCACTGGGATATAGCGAATGTTACTATGAATAACTTACGCTGCTTTTTATTTTCCCGCGAAAATAGTATTGAATTCTCGAGGAGAGGGGACAAAGGAGAGTAGTGTTCTTAATGGTTCTTAAACTCTATGCGTACGAAGTCGCGGGTAACAGCTAGTGATTAATATTGTTTCCGTAAAAGATAACAGAAAGGTAAGGTAGGCAGTTGGGTGCCCTCGACCGCAACTTTATAACGTCATCAGCCATCCTCGTTGTGGGTTCAGTAATCTGCGGTAGAAACGGTACTGGCATAGTCTTAATGCGACCATCTGGCTGACTAGGGTTACCAGATGAAAAAAGAAACAAAATTTTGGAGAAAGGCCTTTTATTATGGTAAGAATTTTCATCAGAAAAATCAGAAAGCCCTGATTTTCATAAAAAAATCCTGAGATGTTTTTTTTTCGGTTTCACACACAGGATTTCGCTCACGCGTTGCATATCGGACTCGGGAGAGAGGAGGTACGAGTACCACTGCCCACCTCCCTAAAAATGTTATATTTTACTTTTTATCAAGTAAGTAAGCGGTATATTGTTGAAAATTCTAAAAATCCTGAGATTTCATAACATTTGCAAAATCCATCCGCAATCCTGAAAAGAATCCATAAATCCTGAGATATGGTACCTTAGGCTTAGGCTGAGCACAGTCATAAAAAATGTTTATTATTAACGTAAAAACGCTAACGTAGCTAAGGTGTGCAACAAAGTAATAAATAAATAATAAAATCTTGTATTTATTTAAGCATGTTCAAAGAAAGACCTTACTTTAATAAAAATGTAGGTGGAAGATCAATACTGGTAACCTACGTTTTGCAATTTCCGATTCCAGTTAAGCATTATGTTCAAGGCTCACGCGCTAATACCTTTTGCGGTTATTTCCCTATAGAACGTTCATCTGTATGGTAATATTTTTTCATTTCATTTAAATCATCAGCCTGAGCCCCCGTTGAGCGTGCTAGCGTTGCCTATCGCTTTATGCTGGTAAAGCCGTTTGTCATGTTTAATTTTATGAGGCATTTTCTTTTAAACTGCTTTAACTAAATTGCAGGTTCGAATATTTAAACCAAAAATTGAATGGATATATTCCCTACATTTTATATGATTTAGCTACTATCTGTCCCCCACGATTTCATCCGCGTCGTTATATGTATACTGATCTGCTTCCGTGAGTCGTAGCGTGTTCATGAATCTGAATATCCTATACACAAATATTAATACACTTACCCGAAAACCCGCTTTTAGACACGCAATTTACTGTTTTCCGAACTAGTGTGGAAAAGTGAATGTATTTATCGCATCAGGCTGGACGTTATGCGATCCCCGCGAGATGCGCGTCAACCCCCTTTATTTATATCTTCGTAAGAAATCAGATACTTTATTGCAAATAGACCAATAACAGGCACTTTGAATTGTCAAGATGTCTGTCAGTAAAAAAATCCTGAAGCTAAGTTGCGCGTAAGTGTATTGAAAAATGTCGTCTATTCCACAGGAATGTTATACACTGCAGCACACTCGACTCCATAACAACCTCGCCGACGGCTTGTGCGAATCCCATTTCGGTCGCGATGACAAACTTTCTCTACTTGTATCAAAATGTACTATTTCTAGTTCGATTAGCAATTCCAGAGATTAACGCGTTTAAACAAAAAAAGAAAACTCCGCTATATTATATTAGAATAAAAGTATAGATATGTAAAATGTACATAGCCCTCTGCTACCTACTCTCAGAAAACAGTCATCAGATTGAGCACGAAAAGTCCAACAGACACTCGGACATTCTATTCGATATAACAGAGAAAGCAAAAGTTAGTTCATTACTTAGTGAACTTTTGTTTCACGGCAAATATCGGAATTGAATCTCGTTCGCCGTTTGATTTCGAGATGGAATCTGTCCCCTATGTTGATTCGGTACTTCGTTCTGCTGGTCATATTCGAGCCTAGGTTAGCCAACACTGATGCATTGCGGTAAAATTGATACAGAAACAGTGGTTTCCGGTTCATGTTTGGTTGAGGATCGGATAAGAGAGCGTATTTACTTTGTTGAACTATTGTTTTTTTTTTGGGGTGGGAAGTCATCAACATTGCTCTAAGTCTAGGTGGAGCGAGAGGTCCAGTCAGTAAAAGTTTGATTGTCAGACTTTTATTGACTAATATTTTTTTTCCACACAACGCCGTCTAGTCCCAATCTAAGCAGAGCTTCGTAGGGGCCCAGCAGGGTCGAACCCTACTGGGACCAAGGATCTGTTTCTGAAAGGAAGATTCGGCCCTGGTACGAAAGGCAACGAAGGAAGAAGAGTGGGTTTTTAGTCAGTAAAAGTCTGATACTATCTCCCGCTTCGCCCAAGAGCGGGGGACATCCCCCGCTCTTGGGCGGAGCATTGGATGATTTTACCACTTTAAAAAAAATAAGCAGAGCTTGTGATACGAGTACCAGGGACCGTTTTCGGTTAAGGTATACGGTTACGCTACCGGTATTAAAAACCGGTACCGCTTTATTTTAAAGGTACACCAAAACCGGTTAAAATTGCGGTTACGCTACCGTTATATACCGGTATAAACCTTTTTTCAACCGAAATAATTTCGGTAACGAAGAAACGTATGAGTAGTACCTACGACATATGCGACGTTGTCAGCTCGCTGCGAAAAGTACCTATTGCGAACGATTGGCGTCAACAGCGCGCCGCGTCGCGCCGCCCGTTCTCCCGCATCTTTCGTCTTGCAGCATGAACATTTTAGGCATGATTCAATAGGTAGGTACAACGAATGACGTTGAAAGAAGACCGCAAGATGGTTTTTGGAACGAAGTTCCTTATCGCGCGTTGTGAAAGGGGGCTAGACGGAAAAAATTCTCACGAAAAGTTGTACCGACACTTTTACTGTCAAAATGTAAATCCAAGATGGCGGCTGCAAGAAATTATCAACTTTTTCGTCATGGGTGTCGTTTTCATGGTTTTCGAGGGTGTTGAAACTGATGGTACTGTCAAAATATAAATCCAAGATGGCGGCTGCAAGAAATTATCAAATTTTCCGTCATGGGTGTCGTTTTCATGGTTTTCGAGGGTGTTGAAACCGATGGTACTATCAAAATATAAATCCAAGATGGCGGCTGCAAGAAATTATCAAATTTTCCATCATGGGTGTCGTTTTCATGGTTTTCGAGGGTGTTAAAACCGATAGTACTGTCAAAATGTAAATCCAAGATGGCAGCTGCAAGAAATTATCAACTTTTTCGTCATGGGTGTCGTTTTCATGGTTTTCGAGGGTGTTGAAACCGATGGTACTGTCAAAATATAAATTCAGGATGGCGGCTGCAAGAAATTATCAAATTTTCCGTCATGGGTGTCGTTTTCATGGTTTTCGAGGGTGTTGAAATCGATGGTACTGTCAAAATGTAAATCCAAGATGGCGGCTGCAAGAAATTATGAAATTTTTCGTCATGGGTGTCGTTTTCATGGTTTTCGAGGGTGTTGAAACCGATGGTACTGTCAAAATATAAATCCAAGATGGCGGCTGCAAGAAATTAACAACTTTTTCGTCATGGGTGTCGTTTTCATGGTTTTCGAGGGTGTTGAAACCGATGGTACTGTCAAAATGTAAATCCAAGATGGCGGCTGCAAGAAATTATCAAATTTTCCGTCATGGGTGTCGTTTTCATGGTTTTCGAGGGTGTTGAAACCGATGGTACTGTCCAAATATAAATCCAAGATGGCGGCTGCAAGAAATTATTAAATTTTTCGTCATGGGTGTCGTTTTCATGGTTTTCAAGGGTGTTGAAACCGATGGTACTGTCAAAATATAAATCCAAGATGGCGGCTGCAAGAAATCATCAACTTTTTCGTCATGGGTGTCGTTTTCATGGTTTTCGAGGGTGTTGAAACCGACGGTACTGTCAAAATATAAATCCAAGATGGCGGCTGCAAGAAATTATCAAATTTTCCGTCATGGGTATCGTTTTCATGGTTTTCGAGGGTGTTGAAACCGATGGTACTGTCAAAATATAAATCCAAGATGGTGGCTGCAAGAAATTATCAACTTTTTCGTCATGGGTGTCGTTTTCATGGTTTTCGAGGGTGTTGAAACCGATGGTACTGTCAAAATGTAAATCCAAGATGGCGGCTGCAATAAATTATCAACTTTTTAGATATGGGTGTTTTTTTCATGGTTTTCGAGGTTGCTGAAGCC
The DNA here is from genome assembly GCA_910589285.2 of Mythimna ferrago. Taxonomy (NCBI): domain Eukaryota; kingdom Metazoa; phylum Arthropoda; class Insecta; order Lepidoptera; family Noctuidae; genus Mythimna; species Mythimna ferrago. The sequence continues at coordinate 20,569,088 of OU342679.1, forward strand.
GATAGTGCTGTCAAAATGTAATTCTCTCAATTTTTGCGCGTTGTGAAAAGGGGCTAGACGGAAAAAAATCTCACGAATAGTTGTAACGACACTTTTTGCTATAGTAAGCTATTGTAAGCCGTGCGTCTCTCTCTCTCTTATATATATATATATATGAGAGAGAGATAATACATAATAAAACAATGTATACCAGCAGATTTGAATTAATTGGGAGAGTACCTTTTTCTCATAAAGGTACTCTGGCTATAAATGCGCACGCCGCACGGCTTACAATAGCTTACTATAGCAAAAAGTGTCGTCACAACTTTTCGTAAGAATTTTTTCCGTCTAGCCCCCTTTAACAACGCGCGATAAGGAACTTCGAGAAAAAATTGAGAGAATTACATTTTGACAGCACTATCGGCTTCAGCAACCTCGAAAATCATGAAAAGACACCCATATCGAAAACGTTTATAATTTCTTGCAGCCGCCATCTTGGATTTATTTTTTGACAGTACCATCGGTTTCAACACCCTTGAAAACCATGAAAACGACACCCATGACGGAAAATTTGATAATTTCTTGCTGCCGCCATCTTGGATTTACATTTTGACAGTAACATCGATTTCAACACCCTCGAAAACCATGAAAACGACACCCATGACGGAAAATTTGATAATTTCTTGCAGTCGCCATCTTGAATTTATATTTTGACAGTACCATCGGTTTCAACACCCTCGAAAACCATGAAAACGACACCCATGACGAAAAAGTTGTTAATTTCTTGCAGCCGCCATCTTGGATTTATATTTTGACAGTACCATCGGTTTCAGCACCCTCGAAAACCATGAAAACGACACCCATGACGAAAAAGTTGATAATTTCTTGCAGCCGCCATCTTGGATTTACATTTTGACAGTACTATCGGTTTCAACACCCTCGAAAACCATGAAAACGACACCCATGATGGAAAATTTGATCATTTCTTGCAGCCACCATCTTGGATTTATATTTTGACAGTACCATCGGTTTCAACACCCTCGAAAACCATGAAAACGATACCCATGACGGAAAATTTGATAATTTCTTGCAGCCGCCAGCTTGGATTTATATTTTGACAGTACCGTCGGTTTCAACACCCTCGAAAACCATGAAAACGACACCGATGACGAAAAAGTTGATGATTTCTTGCAGCCGCCATCTTGGATTTACATTTTGACAGTACCATCGGTTTCAACACCCTTGAAAACCATGAAAACGACACCCATAACGAAAAATTTGATAATTTCTTGCTGCCGCCATCTTGGATTTACATTTTGACAGTACCATCGATTTCAACACCCTCGAAAACCATGAAAACGACACCCATGACGGAAAATTTGATAATTTCTTGCAGTCGCCATCTTGAATTTATATTTTGACAGTACCATCGGTTTCAACACCCTCGAAAACCATGAAAACGACACCCATGACGAAAAAGTTGATAATTTCTTGCAGCCGCCATCTTGGATTTATATTTTGACAGTACCATCGGTTTCAGCACCCTCGAAAACCATGAAAACGACACCCATGACGAAAAAGTTGATAATTTCTTGCAGCCGCCATCTTGGATTTACATTTTGACAGTACTATCGGTTTCAACACCCTCGAAAACCATGAAAACGACACCCATGATGGAAAATTTGATCATTTCTTGCAGCCGCCATCTTGGATTTGTATTTTGACAGTACCATCGGTTTCAACACCCTCGAAAACCATGAAAACGACACCCATGAGGGAAAATTTTATAATTTCTTGCAGCCGCCATCTTGGATTTATATTTTGACAGTACCATCGGTTTCAACACCCTCGAAACCCATGAAAACGACACCCATGACGAAAAAGTTGATAATTTCTTGCAGCCGCCATCTTGGATTTACATTTTGACAGTAAAAGTGTCGGTACAACTTTTCGTGAGAATTTTTTCCGTCTAGCCCCCTTTCACAACGCGCGATAAGGAACTTCGTTCCAAAAATAGAACCGAATTTTTCGGTAGTGAAATTTTTGTGTATCGTAATTTTACGGTACCGAAAAATAACGGTACCGTTATTTTTCGGTATTGAAATAAAAAGGTATGACGTAATACCGTTAACCTTTATAACCGATATTTTTTCGGTATGCAGTCCCTGACGAGTACTAGACAATAATCAATAATCATTTCAACTGATGAACATACTTATATATTTCTAAAAACATAATGGTGATGGTTGCGGGAATCCGATGCATTCGAGACTCACAGGACATTATATATAATATAATAATATTCCACAACTATCACACAACGCCGTCTAGTCCCAAGCTAAGCAGAGCTTGTGTTATGGGAACTAGACAACTGATAAACACACTTATATATTTCTAAATACATACATATTAAAGATAATTAAATTACACCCAGACACAGAACAAATAATCATGCTCATCACACAAACATTTGTCCTGGGTGGACCCACGACCTCTGCCATAGCAGTCAGGGCCACTAACCACTAGACCAACATGCCAGTAAAAAAAATCCAAATGTGTTCCTTTAGTTGCCTTTGTGTTCCAGGGCCGCGGTCTCTAACAATTCCACAGCTCTGGTACTTTGTTAAATTAAAAGAAAATAAGATGGAAAGTGTTCTTTTGAACATCACAGGGAGACAAAAACAAAGAGAAAAGTTGAAGTGAGTCCTAAATATATTGATACTTCCATTGTTTTTTATCCAAAAGTTAATAAATAAACCTTAATTCAAACATTTACGGAAAGCCGCGGGAATGAAAAATAAACGAATTGACTCAAATGCGGAAAAGGATATTTCGTATTGTTATGGCATCATTCGAAAGCGATGATGAAATCTGTGTTATAAATATAGTATGCTGTATATAATACATACATGCTTTTGCCGGCAGCTTCGCCCGCGTACATAAAATATAGCCATGTCACTCAGGAATAAAGCAGCTTTCTATTGGTGTAAAAATTTTAGCAATCGGACCAGTACTTTCAGAGATTACAAAGGTTAAGTTATTTTTTTTTTTGTTTTTAATATACAAACAAAAAAAAACTTTACCTCTTTATTATATTAGTGTAGATTTAAAAGCTATATAGTAAACCAGGCATACTCGTACATGCCCCAGTCGGTAATGTGCCCTTCTTGAAAATACTTATTCGGATCGATTTGGTTAGATAAATATGACGGTGATGTGAGTGTATCTAATTTTAAATGTGTGTCTTAGATTAGCAAATGGGGCACGTACGCCTAGTTTACCTTAAAGACTCCTCTCGAAATAAGATACTCAAAGGCTCATTAATATTATTCATACGTATCCAGGTTTAGATGTAATAATCTACATAATATATTGTGAGGACGAAGTCGTGCTTCAATCGAATCAAAGTTTGCCGAAGTCCATAGTTGGACGTGACCTCTTCCAAGTTGCGTTAGAACTTCGAACAGATCCTTACTATTTGTTGGAAATAAAATATATAAAAAAACTTCTGTATAGATGAGTTTAAAATAAACCAGAAACAAAAGTACAGATAAAAACAATCTTGATAATTCCTCTCAATCCAACTTTGGCAAAAGTGTGGAGAACAATGATCTAATATTTGATGGACATATAAAACGAAATCGAATCTCCAACGGGAAATGAGTGAGTAGGCCGTAGTGAATTGTCCGATAACGCTTTTTCATCAATAAGCCCGACCTAGAAATTCTTTGGTCCAAAATGAAGGTGAGGTAGGTATGGATATATAGGTAGATATGGAGAGGGTTTCTAAAGGGAGAAACAGGACTTGATTCAATTATTTAGGGTAAGAAGGCTTGTTGTTTAAGACTTCACTTCGAAACTTCATAAAATACGGATTTTGTGGTACAAGATTTCAGCTTCCAAAAAATCTTAAATAATTTTAAGTTAAACAAAACACGATCGACGGAAATGGTTTCGAAAGCAAACTGCTGCTAGCTCCATCAATGATGCAGTTTAAACACTTACGCGAAACTATGACTAAACCACGGTGATTTGCGCACTGCAATCGACACCCACGTATTTTGGTCCTGTGACGTTCGACTAAAAATATATTCTGCATGTGATCTAAAACTATTTTCAAGAGCGTGCAAACTTCAAAAGGTAATCAATGCATGTCAGTCTTGACGAGCTAATTCTTCGCGAAACTTGTCAAGTAGCGGCACCAAGTTGGTGGTTGCGTATAGTACAGTGTCCACTATTTCCGCGAGAAGGTTCCTCTTGGTCGGACAACGCTCGCTGTAGCTCACAATGGGAATACATGAGAGGGAACGTGCGGGCGCAGGACGCGGCAGTCGACTCGCAGACGCCGCGCCACGCGCCTCACTTACCGCGCGCCTCGACATGGATTGGGGCCTCCGCCGTAAGTTCGCACGAAAAAACTTTTTGTTCAAAATTTGCAATGTGATCTGCGGTTAGGCCCTCCGCGGCCACCGCCGGCGCCGCAGCCGCGATCGAAGCAGATAGTAAACAAACGCATGTGGCCGACGGAGTAGTCCGACCGGTGTGCCCACAGATGCCGGTCGACCGGCCGCCGGTGCCGGTATTTTTAACTCGTTTCGCGGTTCGATGTCCGTTCCTTCGTGGAATCGATATGCATAATACCGTCCTTGAAAGTCTCAACTTTTGCAAGAGTTAAATAGAGTTAAAGTTTCTCAAGAACCCAACAATCGATGTCTAACATATATTCCGGTGCACGACTGTAAGTTGCAAACTTGTTTTGTCATTATGTTGTAGTACTCGCACAGCTTCAGTGTGATGCGGAAGTTCCAAACTTTCTAAATGATTTGTGTCGTCACCGATCAAAGCTTGCTAGTGTTTCTTTTGTCTTGACTAAAACCAGTTTTATTTCGCTGAGTATGTCGCGCTAAAGAGCACTTTTTATAGTCTGGCCATAAAGTGGTTTGTCTTTCTTTCTGCCAGTTACAATTTGACCTTTCACATTATTTGTTATTGAGAGTGATCCCTAAGGCAACTTGTTAGTGAAGATAAACGATTGCATGAACGTGCCGAGAGAAATGGCTGACTTATGACGAAGGGGTATCTTGCATGAATTTTTGACACATAAGAACAATTTAGTATCACCAGAAGGTGTAATAAAAATGAGAAATATAAAATAATCCATATAGTTGGGCTGTAATGGCCAGGTGACAGTAACGTGACAAATGTATATTATTGAAACTTAAACTGCATCTGGTTATGCTGGAACTACTAGGAACCAACACGTGCACCGTCCTAGCAGACGACGAAAAACGACCTAGCAGTGTAAGCACTGACTAATATTAAATTTAGCTAGAATTTACATGATAATTACCATGAAACTTGTCGAAAACGAGAAAATTGAGAGTAGTATTTGTAATAAAATTACGAATAAAGTTAATAGAGTTTTATCACTGGACAGGACTAAATAAAACACCGGAGATGTTACCGACGAAATATAAGACAGTTAGATTGAACATGTAAATATTGTTTTTAAGTTCAAAAGAAGTTTTGAAGCCAAATTGTACGACTGAAATATACTGCCGCATGCCGGAATAAAATTTCTTGTGATATGTTAATTTAGGACAAAAACCATATAGGCCATAAACATGTAGACCATTCTACCCGTGCGCCATTCAGTTTTTAAAGCGTGATTGAGTAATAAACATCAAAACTTTTTTAGCAGATTTCGGAGCAATTATATCAGTAAAATACTGTTTTTGGAATCTGCGTGGTTTCACAAACGAAATAAAAACAATTACTGTACGCACGGGAGTGGTAAATTAAGTGGAAAAAAAGGGTTGAGAGTTTTTAGTATTCGTACCCAAATCATTGTCATTGACTTATCCTATCTTATTATTATAGCTACATATTATAAAACTAAAGTCCCCGTCGTATCTGTCGGTCTGTTCGCGAAATATTGAAACGGAACGAAGCGATTTTCATGGGGTTTTCACTAATAGACAGTGTGATTCACGAGGAAGTTTCCGGTGCATACATGCATATTATAGAAGAAATACTTAAAATTTCGGAGATTTCTAACATCCGTGCAAAGCTGGGGCTGGTCCCTATTTATTGAATATATTGAAGATAGTAGAAGAAAGTTTATACGATATTATTCTAAAAGCGTTTATTAAAAAGCTATTCTCTTGAACGATATAATTTTCATACATGTGCCTATTATTTAACAGCAGATCATGTTTTCTGCTCGATGGAATAGAATACAAAGCGCATTAGAGTATTATCGCTACCTTTGCCGTATCACGGTGAAGTGGGTCACGAATAATGGTATCCAATATCTTCGTGCAGAACCTATTACTGGGTGTGACACTGTGTACCCATAACACTTTGTTTTTTACTTTATTTGCGGCACCAAGTTGTAAATGTCAAGGTAAGAGGCACTTATCCTACACCTGCTCTATTAACCCAATAGAAACTGCGTGGAAGACGAATAGCTTGTGTATTTAGCTCTGGGACTAACTGGCGGGTAATGTATTTCTTGACCCTTCGCTCCCGCGCGTGCTTGCATACTTATACGTTGGCTGTATCCTGCCGTAAAATACCATGCACATGTATATTCATACACTACAATTGTGCACGCTGCTACCTAGTACTTAGTATTAGTCGACAACTGACTGTCGCCATTCTTCTGTTTCTTTAATACTGATTTTATCAGCTAACACAATATTGTCAGCGCTGTGATACGTTTTTTATTCGCAGGAACTTTTGTTACTTAACAATGGCTAAATATAAATTGCTTCTATCTTAAATTGACCTTTGAGGTTCGTTTCAATTTGATAAAAGTTTTATCTGGTACCCAACTTCTCAGCCATAGATTTGATTTTTCTGGCAATCGCCTTAACTTCATTAGGACTTTTACGCTTTAGCGCACTGATTAGTACGGAATTCAGCGTCGAAACCGAAAATAGGGAAAGCCAAAAGTATTTTTAGATTAACTGAAGTTTAGGTCTGTGAGGGCGTTGATTGACGTGGCAGGAAACTAGCTACTTACACCCGCAGCCCAGACTAATTAGGATACCGTATTTTAAGCCAAGTCTGTTTACGAGCTCCTTGTGTTGCGTGTTGCGGACGGCTTGCTGCCGTTGTTTTCTGCAATAATAATCGTGCAGGAAATCAATACGGCTAATCGATATATACAATTTAGAATGAATGAAAAGGCAAAGTGCAAATTGTTAGAGATAATATCTAAAAAGTTTAACATTTTTCCCTTTATATAACGATTATTTTCGGCATAGTACCTAAGGATGAGTAATTATCAAAGGTTTTTTCACACTGAGAAGTGTTGCGAAGCGCCTAAAACTGCTCTTACAAGCTTTTATACTGTTACGTACGTGGGTAATCAAATGCCGATTTACTAAGAGACAACTTTATTCACCACTAACAATAACAAAATAGTCCAGTCAACAATAATCCGAATCGCAATTAACACTAGAGTACCGTTACACTATCGCTCAGGTCGTTAGATAAAATCACTTCAAGCACTAGGGTAGTTCGCTCTTGATCGCAGTCGAAATCACAACTGACTCGCTTCCGGCCGGGGGCTCGTATTTATATGCGGAGCCAAGAAAATTCTAGATACCGACTTCCCACGAACGATCCAGAATTCCAGAACAATTGAATCGCTTCTCGAAGTCATAAATCATTCTTATTACTCGTGGTAATAAGAGTCACTTTCATGCGAATTTCGACTCTATTGTTAACGTCGGAGAGTATCATTTCCTTTATCCTAGATAAATGCCTACCCACTAGTTGTAGGTACCTTGTGGATGTTTCGAGATTTTTCTAAGTCTGACTAAGCACAACCATTCTAGACCTTTCGAACAGCAATGCGTTTTAATTATTACGAGCTACTCTTTATTTTCTCGGAGATATGGCGGGTTCACGTTTAATGGCGTAACAGTGCCCCCCTCTTAGTCATGCTCGTCCCGAGCATTATTAGATCCGTGATACGGCGCCAATCTATCCACATGGACAACCTTGGGTTTCCCTCTTAGCCCTTTCTTGATGCGGTAGGTCACGTCATTAATCCTTTTTAACACGGTGTAAGGTCCCTCCCATCGAGCTTGTAGTTTCGGCGACTTCCCTTTCCGTCGAAGCGGGTTGTGGAGCCAGACCAGTGTACCTTCCTCAAATCCCTTGGCATTGGCATTACGGTCGTATCTAGTTTTCATTTTTACGCTGGTGTTCATGCTATTCTCACGAACTCGTTTATGCACTTCGTCCAATTGATCTTGAAGGTCACTTACGTAGTCCGTAACTGGCTTAGTCTTGTCAGGTGACACGCCAGTTATGGCATCGACTGGAAGTCTCATCTCCCTGCCGAAATTCACTCTTGCTGGGGTATGTCCCGTGCTATCATGCACTGCCGATCGGTAAGACATCAGAAATAGTGGAATATACCGGTCCCAGTCCTTCTGATGGTCATCGACAACCTTAGCCAGGTGATTCTCCAGGGTTTGGTTAAACCTTTCCACCATTCCGTCCGACTGAGGATGCGCAGGTGTTGTGCGTGTCTTATAAATTCCCAGAAGAGTACACATTTCCTGGAACAGCGCAGATTCGAAGTTACGGCCTTGATCGGAATGGATTTCCAAAGGTGCGCCATACCGACATACTACTTCTTCGACCACCTTCTTCGCCACTGTCGTCGCTTCCTGATTGGGTATGGCGAAGACTTCGGGCCACTTTGTGAAATAGTCCTGGATCACCACTATGTACTTGTTTCCGTCATTTGTAACTGGAAAAGGTCCAGCAACGTCAATGGCAATGCGTTCCCATGGGGCTCCCACATTGTACAGCTGAAGCCTGCCCCTGCTCCTAGTCTGTGGTCCTTTCACCGATGCGCACGCTGTACATTTCCGACACCATTGCTCTATGTCATCTCTACAATTCAGCCAGTAATATCGCTGTCTCACTTTCAGTAGAGTTTTCTTGATGCCCAGGTGTCCTCCAGAAGCACCATCGTGTATTTCCTGTAGCAGGGGGCCCACTTCACATCGTGGTACTATCACTTGTGTGGTCACCTCCTTGCCATCGTTCGATTCCCATTTCCTACAAAGCACATCATCTTCTAGGACTAAACTGTCCCACTGTGCCCAGTAGCTCTTAGTGACGGGACTATGTGACGATACTTCACTCCACTGGGGCCTAGTTCCGCTACGCTTCCAGTCCAGTATAGGTCGAATATCGTCATCTTCTTCCTGGGACTTCTTGAAGTTGCCTTCAGCCCTAATTAAATTAACGTGTTCTCGGGCTTCATTCTGCTGGCAGTGTCTGCAGTCCTCATTACATGGACGTCGCGACAGGGCGTCAGCATTGTTATGCCCTTTTCCACTACGATGTTCTGTCACAAAGTTAAATTCCTGCAGCTGCTCGAGCCATCTTGCAACTTGGCCCTCAGGGTTTTTAAATTGTAGAAGCCATTTCAATGCAGCGTGATCCGTCCTCAATGTAAATTGTCTTCCTATAAGGTACTTGTGGAAATGTTGCAAGGTTTTTACCACAGCCAGCAGTTCTCGTCGAGTCACGCAGTAGTTTCTTTCTGGCTTTGAAAGTGCCTTACTGAAGTAAGCGATTACGACCTGTCTGTCACCCTGCACCTGTGACAACACTCCTCCAATTCCCGTGTTGCTGGCATCGGTATCAACAACAAATCTTCCGTCTCTGCTCGGATACCCCAGTATGGGCGCTTCACATAGCCGTTGCTTTAGCTCGTCGAATGCTGACTCACAGTCCTCGTCCCAGATAAAATCTCGTTTATCCTCAGTCAGCTGATGTAAAGGTTTTGCAATGTCCGAAAAATTCTTGACAAAACGCCTGTAGTATGTGCACAACCCTAGAAATGCACGTACTTCCGTTTTGTTCCTTGGAACCGGCCACTGTTGGACTGCCTTTATCTTCTCAGGGTCGGTTCTCACCCCGTCAGCGGAAATAACATGTCCTAGGTAGCTGACCTCCTTCTTGAACAGGGCGCACTTCTTAGGGCTTAGTTTTAGGTTAGCCCCTCGGATCCTGGTGAACACTTTCTCCATATTCCTCAGGTTTTCCTTAAAGGTGCGACCCATTATAATGACGTCATCCAAATATACCAGACAGACGTCACCAAGAAGGCCCACCATGACTCTCTCCATGAGGCGTTCAAACGTCGCTGGAGCGTTGCATAACCCAAAAGGCATGACGTTAAATTGCCACAGGCCGCTGCCAATACCCGTACTGAACGCTGTCTTTTCTTTATCTTTCTCGCTGATTTCCACTTGCCAGTAGCCACTTTTCAAATCAATGGTCGAAAACCACTTCATGCCACTGAGCATATCCAGCGTATCGTCTATCCTTGGTAAGGGATAACTGTCCTTCTTCGTCACATTGTTCAGCATTCTGTAGTCCACACAAAATCTTGTGCTGCCGTCCTTCTTCTTCACCAGAACGACGGGGGAAGACCATGGGCTCGTAGAAGGCTCAATTATTCCGCTATCAGCCATGTCCTTTACCATTTCTGCTACCTCATTTTCCTTAGCCCAGGGTATGCGACGCGGTCTCTGTTTAATTGGTCTAGCATCACCTGTATCTATCTCATGCTTGACGAGACCTGTTCTCCCGCAGTCTTTTCCCGTTGCAAAGATATCTCGAAACCGTAGCAGAAATTCCCTGGCTTGCTGTAGTTCCGAAGTCGATAAATTGCTCTTAGAATTTTCCAGAAGTTGCTGGATGTAATCAGTTTCGACTTTGGTCGTGTCTTGCTTTGCTGGAGATTTATTGATTTGACGGAGATACTGAACTTCTTCACATCTCCCAACAACACTGTTTTTCTTCAGTTGGACCTCTTCTTTCCCAAGGTTCACAATCCTTACTTTGGATTTCCCTTTTGTCATAACTAATGTCCTCGCGGTGATGAGCTCCGGGTGCCGGCCAGTATCTTCAACCAAAACACATCTTGTTTGCCTGATTTTCTTGGGAAACTTTACTTCGACTAAGGTTTCTGTTCTCGGAGCCAGTGTGGTATTCTTTAAACAATAGAGGTTGCATGACTTAATTCCTCGCAGGAAGACTTCTTGATCTGGGAATTTCAATACTCCCCTGTCGATATCTAAAATACATCGGTTATTCCGCAAGAAGTCGAGACCCAGTATGCAATCGTCGGTAATATTCGCAATTAACGCAGGATGGATATACACTTGATCACCGATTTTGAACTCAATTTCTGTATCACCGAGGACGGAGACTGGCTGGCCGGTTGCTGTCTGAAGTCGGCAGGATGGAGACTCTCTTTGCCACAAGATGGTGCGTTTCAGCAACTCAGGTCTTATAACAGTCCGTGACGCCCCCGTGTCAACGGTGAAATTGCAAGCACGATGATTCAGCGTCCCTTCGATGATCAAACTATTTCCGTTGTGAACTTGATTGATGGTGATGGTTGGGGCTTTCAGTTGACCAGCCAGCACCCGCCCCGCGGCCCTGGCGACATTTAGTTTAACGACTCCTCGTTAACTTGAGTTCCGGAGTCCACACTTCCCCTCTTCCTCTTGGGGCAATCGGTACGAATGTGCCCTTTTTCTCCGCACCCGTAACACGTCGGAATATAGCGGGACTTTGCCGAAGAAGAAGTCAGCATTTCTCGTTGACGTGGTTGCGCTGAAGGCGAGACCACCACTTCCCTAACTCTATGCGTACGTGAATCTTGTCGTACGGCTTCTACTTCCAGAGCGTGAGCCATCGCACTCTTCAAAGTTTGGTGGTGTCCGAGTCGCACCGTAGCTCTGACTTCAGTATCCCGTAGACCGTCGATGAATGCTTGCACCAGATTTACTTCCACCGTCTCTGGTGTCATTGACATGTACGCACGCCGGACTAGCCGTTCAACCTCGACTCCCCATTGCTGGAGGCTCTCGTTCGACCTCTGCGTTCTCTCGCGTAACTGCGCGCGGAAAACGTGCTCGAGGTGCTTGTCTCCATAACGAGTGTCCAGTCCCTCCATGAGACGCTCCAATGTCCTGCCGTCCGCAGGGAGGTTCTCTAGGACCAGCAGGGCGTCTCCTCGTAGAGCCAAAGTTAATGCCGCAAAAGACTGCTTATCATCCCAGCGGTTTGTTTCGACCAATGTCTCGAATTGGTACTTAAATGCCGTCCAGGAAGACGTGCCATCAAAACGTGGCACATCAAATTTTGCGGCGGATGCACAGTGGGTGTGCGATGGTGAGCCAACAGCAACGGGTTCGCGTGCTTCGAGCTTGACAATTTTTTTCTTGATGTCCAGCAGGCGATCTTCGTGGCCATCAATCCTTGTTTCGAGGCTATCAGCTCGGGCGGAAACCTCCTTGACCTCTAAGGTGAGATTCTTTACTTTCTCGCCCAACGTGACGAGGCCGTGGTCGATTTTATCGAGGATCAGGTTCTGCTTAGCCTCCTGATCGCGGCGAGCGGCTTCCTGTTCGCGGCGAGCGGCTTCCTGTTCGCGGCGAGCGGCTTCCTGTTCGCGGCGAGCTTCTTCCTGGTTCGCTGCGATTAGGTCCTGAAGCTTACGCTGGTTGGCCTCCTGATCGCGGCGAGCGGCTTCCTGTTCGCGGCGAGCTTCTTCCTGGTTCGCTGCGATTAGGTCCTGAAGCTTACGCTGGTTGGCCTCTTGTTCGCGGCGAGCGGCTTCCTGGTCGCGGCGGACAGCTTCCATACTAGCTTGCATGGCGGCCAACACCGCAGCGAAGTTCAATTCCGAGGATGGTCGTGTTGGCGCCTCAGCAGCTTCTGTTGCTACCATACCAGCCTGATCTTCCTCCTCCATATGATGACGCGCAGCATCCATCTCCATTTGCCTTCTTGTTCGTGGTCGCTGTTCGTCGTCTCTCGGTGTTAGTGGCATTTCACTTCTGACACCAGTTGTTACGTACGTGGGTAATCAAATGCCGATTTACTGACGAGAGAACTTTATTCACCACTAACAATAACAAAATAGTCCAGTCAACAATAATCCGAATCGCAATTAACACTAGAGTACCGTTACACTATCGCTCAGGTCGTTAGATAAAATCACTTCAAGCACTAGGGTAGTTCGCTCTTGATCGCAGTCGAAATCACAACTGACTCGCTTCCGGCCGGGGGCTCGTATTTATATGCGGAGCCAAGAAAATTCTAGATACCGACTTCCCACGAACGATCCAGAATTCCAGAACAATTGAATCGCTTCTCGAAGTCATAAATCATTCTTATTACTCGTGGTAATAAGAGTCACTTTCATGCGAATTTCGACTCTATTGTTAACGTCGGAGAGTATCATTTCCTTTATCCTAGATAAATGCCTACCCACTAGTTGTAGGTACCTTGTGGATGTTTCGAGATTTTTCTAAGTCTGACTAAGCACAACCATTCTAGACCTTTCGAACAGCAATGCGTTTTAATTATTACGAGCTACTCTTTATTTTCTCGGAGATATGGCGGGTTCACGTTTAATGGCGTAACAATACCAAAGAGGGCTTCGGCGGCTAGACGCTTCCCTCGGGGGATTACCCGAGCCATTCCGATCTTTCTCACAAGTGCCTATACAAAATGACTCCGAAACAATGTTTGAAACGCTAAACAATATACAGGGTGATTTTTTTTTATCGAGAGATCAAAGCCATTAAGATATTTAAAGATGTGATTATTTGATGTAAGAAATCCATCTAGGTCTTTCAAGGGTATTCAAATGTCGTCATTACTTCAACTAAAAGATGTCCACTGTTGGACATGGACCCCAGGCGTTGTGACATCAATCGGTTGTGGTGTACTCGTCGTATCTAGTGCAACTTTAATAAAATTATTTTAAAATTCAAGTACATTAAACAATAAAAAAAAAAAAACAAAAAAAAAAGGATGTGTATAAACGCAAAATATCTAGAAATCTCTTCATCACGCTTCAAAATTCGATGGAGCAAGAAAATTTCGAGAATATGTTTAATATTTATGCCGTATGTAGTTTGTTGAGTATTATTTTGCAATTCAGTGGTCTCGGCAAAGTATTCTTAAAAAGTTTAAAAGTCAGAAGCTAAGCTACTAATTATAAATCCACTCTCGCCTTGACTCTCAGTTCCCACAAGTTGGCCACGTACTTTCATGCATAATGAGAGCCTACAAGTACGACCAACCGCTGAAATTTTTTTTGTATCGTTTTTCATCGCCTGAATAATTATTGTGTCAGAAACGTAATTGCTGAGCCCTACTCATTACACCGTTTCGCGGATTCTCCCACAATATAAGAGCACTTGGCAGCTCTTTACATATCGGTAAAGTAATTTTCTTCGCTCACTTTTCACGTCACATAATATTTTCGTATCATCTGAGGTTTGACGAAGGACCTCTAATGTGTCAACGCTCTGCAAACTTCTTGATAGTAATTCTTCGCATTCGAAAAGCAATCTCAAATTCACAATAAGTATACTTGAATGTGTTATGAAGGAATCTAATTGGACGCTTACTATCATTAAAGGTGGGTTCTGATAAAGAGACGGTTTTTCAAGTCAATAACGACCCTTAAATATTATAAAACGAAAGTTTTGCGGTATCTGTTAAACTCGAAAACTACTCGCTGAATTTCAATGTGGTTTCCATCAATAGACTGAGTGATTCATGAGGAAGATTTAGGTGTATAATACATGCATACTATAGAAGAGAAGAGCCGAAAAGAGTTTCAGAGATCTCTAACTCCTGTACGAAACTGGGGTGGGTCGCTAGTTTTATTATAAGAAAAAAATGTCGCGCTTGAGCTGCCAAAGAATTATAAATAGGTGAAGTACACCAACAGTTGACCGTTCACGGTATAAAGTTCCTTGGGATAGATAGCGAGTCTTCATATCGTTATATTCTATAGAACTAACGCCTAACTGTCGACCCTATGAAGAGTTGTATTGACACCTACATATATCAGGCGGAAATGGTCCACATTTGACATGGCTAGTTCTTATAGTTATATGTTTATGCCTTGCCATGAACCGTGACAATAGATGCGGGAAGTCTGTGCTTTGGTCGCCACGCTTGAAGACAAATAGCAACCACAATGTATATGTATGTATGAAGGTGCAGATGGCTCTTAGTTTACAGCCTTATCGTATAATCTATTTCCTGCTGTATCGCACCCACGAGACACGATGGCTCATCCGATTATTCACCGAGAAGAGAGTACATTAACTTAGGTAAGCCATGTAAGTACCTATATATGGTACCGACCCTATTTAGGAAGAACATCGTAAGCGACCGTTTGTTTTTTTTAAAGACTAGGGTTTCTTTTTCCTAATTAAAAAGTATTAATGACAATAAATTTAAAAAAAAAAACATACAACTACAGATTTATTACAATAGTTTCATGATAAATGGTATTTATTTTGCAAATAGGTTTTTAAAAACACTTTTACACGTCAATTTTTTCGTCAATTTAAACTAGATGAAGCCGATGTTTCCTAGCTGACTATCCTGAGAAGAAACATCGAAACAAACTCAGGGGTCAGTCTCTTTTAAAGTCCATATGAGAACCATGCCGATTGGAGTCTGAGATGGTCTTTTGAACAAAGAACCACAGTTGTGAGCGGACCTTTCCAGTCAGGGCACGCATTTGTCAGTATTCGTGTAGCTCAACTCAGGACTACTAAGGAGCTCAACGACGCACAATATCAAAGAAAGGACATTTGGGTTTGCTGCAAAAAGTACCCAAAACTGCCAGACATTATGTTAAAATTAAAGAAAGAGTAATCAACGTATTAAAATATTACATTAAATAATTTTAAACCTATTTGCAAAAAGCGCAAACTATCCCTTACTTTCTATCGCTTCTTCCTGAAAGTTCTCGATGATTATTTTCTGAGAATTCAATATGATAAAGTATACTAGAAAAGTCTTCATATACATTTCTTAGGGACTTCCCACCGGCGACATCAGAAAGTTCTTTTATAAACTTTCTTGTTGAAGACGATGTGTGTGTTGCCAACATCTCTATTTTTTTCGCCCTCACCTGATTCTACAACGCAATTTTTAGTTTATGTGAAACCTGAATATAGTTTGTTCAGAATCGGTAACTGAATGGATCCCAATAGTTTTTACACCATGTTATATTTTTTCCCAAAAATATTTAAAAAGGTCACAAGTTGGACACCACCGACACTAAGTACAACACAGGTCACGGTAGGTGATAGCGGGCATTAGGCGCTAGCAAACAGCTGGGTGCAAGTGCAAAACAACCTTTCAGTAGCTTGTATGGCCCGCTGACTATGTATTTTTGCTGACATAACAAGCTTATAACTTGTGATTTTTCATGATACCGTTGTTTGTACACAGATTCGTTAACATAAAAATACTAGACACGTGTTTCGTGTTTCGCATATACTATAACTAATGTTGTTTATTAGAGTTGATAGAATTTTGCCTACGTGAAGTCGAAAATTGTCTCAAGCCCCAAGGGAATGTTCACTTAGGATAATTTGAAGCATGTATGTAGGCTATGACCTAGACCATGACGTTCAAAGTAAGATTGTTATAGTCTTGTTTCGGTGTGGGTAAGAGACAGAGCTATACAGGTTGTCTAGCGCCATCTCTTACTCACACCGAAACAAGATTAAAACAATCTTACTTTGAACGTCATGGTAACCTTGAATGTCCTATTCCAGGATATAATCTTCCCGTGTGCCAAATTTAATCCAAATTCATTCAGCCTTTACAGAGTGAAGAAGTAACAAAAGGTACAAGAAGTATGATGCATATTGGATAAGTCTTCATTTACTCTTTCAGTGTATATATTGCAGCAAGGGAGGTTGATAACCCATTAACGAAGTCACATACTATAGGTACACCACACATCTACCCTCAATCGATACTTAGATTCGATAAGCATCGACGATGCTATCTCTATGACATACTGGATTTATCGACTTTCTTTTACTTCTTGGAGTTTCGTTTTTCCATCCTTATCAATTTAATTTATGTAAAGGTCGTTTTCTCATTACTCTTTGCTGCTTTGTCATTAGATCTTGATCACTGTCTAGTTGTACTCTATTCATTCAGACAATTCCAATGAGCCCAAACACGATACCTCTGCAGTAAGTAAATGAGAAGTTTGACATTCTGTAGTTTTCTGGTCCGCTGCATCATCAGCTCAAGGTTTTTGCAATATCATTGACAAAACAGAATACCAATTCAGATCTGTGGAAGTTGCTCACATCACTTTATCAACTAGTAAAGAGCTGATGATTTTAAATGGCTGAACAGATTTTCCTGAATCAGAGCTAAGAACATTCTTGATCGAGTAATCTTAAAAATAAAGAAAACTAGATCAAAATCGGTTTAATCCGGTTAGGAGCTATGATACCTCAGACAGACACACAGACACGTCAAACTTATAACACCTTTTATGATCGGTTAAAAAGGGACGTCGCGTTGTACATTTCGAGTGGTTTTGAGAGGAATACCATAAGGCGGATTGTTATTATTCCCACAGAGCACCTCTCCTCCATTTAAATTTTAATATCACAACATTCGCTTTAGATGAAAACAGGCTTTGGTGATCTGGAAAATCAAAGGTTACTGTTGCAATTCAAATTTATGAAAATGTTTCAGCGACGCCTGTTTTAAAAGCCTTTCATGAATGTTGTACTGAATAAAATTAGGCTCAGCGTTGAATCATTTCATAATAATAAATGTAACTTTTTCAGTTGTTGAACTCTCACATGAACGCAAGTAGATAATATTTTTTACCAGCTTTCAGAAATTAAGCAGAATGAAAACAGTAACATTTTGTTCTTAACGAAACCGTCCGCTTTTGTGTCCGCTCCTAAATGAAAACATATCATTTAAAAAGAGTGCTAATTATGCAGAAGTTCAGATTTTCAACTTCCGCTGAATAAATCTTTTGTTTTGTTTGCATCAAAACTAGGGCAAGACTTTCTTGAAAAATTTATTGTTACGAGTATCTTGGAAAAATTGGAGATACATTTATATAGTTTATTACTTTTTAAACTAAATTTTCTTGATGCGAACGTTGAATGACGGTTACATTGATTTTTTGGTCAAAAGATATTGGAAGTGTCAAACAAAATTGTTTGGTTTTGTGTTAGTTGGTGCTGTTTTACTGGCTTGTCTTGGGTAGCCGAGCATCTCATCACCGTAAGACGTTCACCGTCGGGCATAGGCCTCCGCCAAGTGTCGCCACAATGAACTATCCTGTGCGTCTCGCATTCATAGGAATCGCGCAACCCTCACCAAGTCATTAGTCCACGTTGTGGGAGGCCTTCCAACGGTGCCGAGCAACTCATATTTAAAAATCTACAACAACAATACACGGAATACGTTCCTTGAGTTCATATAGTTGTCGAGGGTTTCGGGGTCGATTTATTATTAGCGAGAAGTTCAAACATGTATACCTATATTGTTAGGTAATTGTGTAAGTCTCCTTAGATGTATTGTTGTTCCGGCAGTGTCGGTCGTCGGTAAACACGCGCACATGTCCGCTCTCCCCGGCCTGCCCGTCCTGCCCCTGCCATACATGCATTGTTATGCTTACGCAAGGTCCGACGCTTTGCCGCCGCATAGCGTGCCAGCGACATCGGTCGTCGGCAGCATGTCATATATTGCTGCACCCACCTTCCGTTGATGTTATCGTCGCAATAAAACACACGCATACTTTGATATAAGAACATGTACCGCGTATTGTTCAGTCTTAAATTACGCTAATTCTTCCATGCATAAAGCGTATGAGATAAAAATATTTGCATGCAATAACTCTGTTCGCAATTTTTGTCTAATGTTTATTCAATAAGATCGCGGAATGCGATAAGGCCGCCCATTGTACGTGTTTTAGATATAAGTTTTTCTTTGTTATGTTTTGTATGTACAATAAAGTATATAATAAATAAATAAATAAGGTATAAAAATCCATTTCGTAACATGGCAGCTATAAGTCTGCTGTACTCATAAATTCTACGTAGCGGTCTTCTGCTAGGTAGATAGATAAAGCAACTTCTCAGCTCGCCTTTGAGCTATGCGACATCATGCTGTTTTTTGACTACCGTATCCAGTCTGTCCCAGCCATCTTTTTATGGTCGTTGGTCCGTCTAGCTAAATGATAAAAGATATTTATTTTCACCCGACTACGGCAAAGCTATTGAAAGTGTTTCGGTTGGTACTTATAACGTGTGACTAGACTACGGCTTTTCTTATTTTTATTCTGTTCTTGTTTTTCCAGTTACCTTGTTCCAGCATCCTGAAAATCTTGTTTCATACTTTTTCGGCGTCGTTTTTTTTGTCGTAGTCGGGTTTTAGTTTTTTACTTTTTTGCAAATAGGTTTTAAAACACTTTTATACATCAATTCAAACTAGATGAGCCGGTGTCTCCTAACTACCTTGAGAAGTGACATTGAAACAAACTCGTAGGTCTCAGACCTACGAGTTTGTTTCAAAGTCCATTCAGAAAACATGTAATGGTCAAATCCTATGAGAATTGAGAACCATGTAGTGTCTGAAATGGTTTTGAGGAATGAACAACACAGATTTGAGTCGACCTGTCCAATCAGTGCAAGCATTTGTCAGCATTCGTGTAGCTCAACTCAGGACTATTAAAGAGCTTAACGACTTGACGAACAATATCAAAGGCAGGACATTTGGGCAGGTAGCATAAAGTCAGACATACGTTACAATTACAACAACATAAACCCGTACAGGAGCAACTCAATCCCAAGCCTCAATGTCTTTATGCCCGGGCACAAGATACAGTATAAAAAGCCTTCTGGCAAAGTTTTCGTCTTTCGTCATTAAATGATTTTAATTTATTGAGGCTTTCTTGAATGTGAGTGTGTCAAACTTGTGTTCGTTACCATCAAGTGAGATAATGGTCAATTGCAGGACTGTCAATAAAAAAAAATTATAAAAAATAGCTGGGTGGTGTTTTACTCTACTCTTAGCGATAAGTGGTCTCCACTCATGGACTCGTTTGCGCCATCGGCTACTGCCTCTTACTGCCAACTCTGCAAGCTATGTCAGTGGATCCAGTTCTGTTCCGATTTCAGCACAGTATCAGTATAGTGGAACGGGCAAAACGCAGTGGTGTAGGATTTTTTTCAAACACAAATAGGCGCTTCCTAAATGGCACATCGCTTAACAGTACCCGCCTGTGAAGGTACCTTTTCGTAAAAAAAAACAGACTTTAATTATTATGTTCATAAGAGTATAAAATTCAGAAAGCTTATTACCATCCCGTATAAAGCAAATCGCAAAATGTAACTCAAAATAAAGTGTAATTTGAGAGTAATTTGCGCCAAGGAAAGGAAAAGGGTGTGGAATGGATTAAGCTACACATGTATATTCGTGTGACCTTTTAGAAAATGAGGTTTTCTCCTCTACGAACCCGACGGTCCCATATCATTTAGTGTGTAATGTTGAGTGGCGTTTCGTCAGAGCGATCGCTATCGGTCCTTTACTACAGTAGCATGCCAAGTGCTTTAAAATCTGTATTGTACCCACATCTGGGTATAATACCGAGCGTACATCAGACATCTGTTAACGGAAATGCCCATTGTTATGGCTCCGATAAATACAACTTAGACGTCAGCACAATGGATGAACTGGTTCGACTGTAACTGGTTCACTATTAATTCAATCGATATTGAACTGAAAGAATACTAAACTGAAAACAGCATTTTATGTCGAATTAAATGTCGGTGAACTAAACGTTTTAATAATTCAATTTGACACGTGAAGGAAAATGGGATTTGATAGTATCGAGTAAGTTGTGTCGATTTGTTGACTATTATTATTTGTGGAACAGCAACAGGTGAGGTGATTATACAAATTCGGTAGGTCACGCAGGCACGCAAGTTTCTGACGCGACCGACGTGACTCCAAGCCGCAAGCAGCCGTCGCTGCCGCGCCCAATCTACTGACTGCCATGTCCTATCGTTATGGACACTCGCCTTCGTCATCGTGTGCCATCTCTTGTTAATTAGTTTCGGGGAAAATGGGTCATCTCTCAATCACACGCCACATCATGTCATTCTGGAATATCGGTTTTGTAAATTTTCTTCGTAGTTTACAAAATATATGTTTGAATTATATTTCTAACTAATCGAAATCCATCCACCGTCAGCTCCGTCCGAGATCTCGCTTTCAATCACAATTCTTCGGAATTTATTTTTCAGAAACTTCATAAATTCAGCAACTTTTTATGCCGTTATTGTTTGTGGGAGCTTCAAAAGTTTTCTTTGAATTGAATGCTATTGAACTTGTTAGAGTAATCGATTGATTAATTACTGACATGGATAATTATGATATCGACAGTCGGACATCTGCGATAGGTAGGCTTTTTGACGTCGAACTTGTTTATGTCACACACCTTGCATAAATATGTACTCGTACAATGTGACATGTGTTATTCCGTGTATCGACGTTTAGTGGTCACGGTAAAACTAGGCAAAACCAATAAAGTAGTCCTTAACCTGTATTGCATTATGACTTAAGTGGCGGCCGGCTGGCACCGGCGGCCGGTGGTGGTACGCAGTGTGTGACGTAGTGGTGGTGTGGCACTCCGTCCAGTTACAATTAGACCGCCGGTCGGTTTGAACTTCTACTCGCTACGCTTATAGAGTATGCCGGCTATGGCTAAAGAAAATACTAATCGCGCTCGCAAATATGCTTTTCAGCAGATCTTTTAGTTCTCGTTTGCGAAATGATAAAAAGGAAGTCGTGCTAGGTAATCGTTCCTCAGGTTTAGTGTTCGTGCTCACACGTCTTGTTTAAAGTGTTTATGTGGTGTGTTCAGTGTTTTTTCGTGTTATCGACCAGAATATCGAATATTTGATTATCAAAAATCCTAAGATGCAATGGGATATCAAACGTGAAAATGATTGATTTATTTGTTCTTTTATTTATGCAAATTTTGAAAACATAAATTTCACGTTGAATGAAAGTTTTGATGTCCAACAATAAAAATAAATGATAAAGTTTTGGAGGATGTGGGCAAGTTCCCAGCGGACGTCAATTTCGATGAAGATGGGGCAACTGACGTATCGATGCGGACAGATAGTACTGAACTGAAAAACCCCTTGCTAAGAGTTTACCCAACTTGTCAATTATTTATATTCCATTGCTTGTTCGGTTTAAGTATTGATTTTGCCATTCTGTTGAACCCAAGTGCATTGTTTGTGTGTATTATATTTCACAAACAGCTCCATAAGCCACAATTCCATTGTATATTTGAGCTCAAACAGGCTTACTTCGCCAATTTTGTGACTATTGACCCGGTTTCCAATTCAGATATCCATGTAAAGCAGGTACGTAAGTTGTGTTAAGCGTGTTGTTGTAGTCTTACTTGTACATTTACAACCTTCACAGACTACACTTCCAAGTTTTATGGAAAATACACAATATTTTACTAACAAAGTTCAAAAGTAATGATTGATTTTCTCTTTCCCAATATCGACAGAGTGGCGCCCTCGATTAATCTCGAATTAATTCTTTGTTTCCATCGATCATTATCACAAAGACGTCTCCACTATGATTGATACTGTTTAATATTGTATGTATTGCGAATGACTGATGGTACGAAGTTGTTCGTCGCCAAGGTGAAATTTCGATGACTTTGTAACTGCTTATCAATTAACGGACTTAATTCTTTGGAGTGAGATTGCTGTTCTTGTTTGGTACAAATTTTAGTAAGTAAATTGTTATGTACTTTATAAGTTTTTTTTTTTTTTTTAAATCCATGTACGAAATTCATTCCATGTAACGCACTAGGTTGCTGCCTTCAGAAGGTTTCTTCACCGTAAGCAAATTCGATGGTATGCGGCGGCCTACGAAAGTTGTAGCTCGTAGCAAGGCTCGTAGCTCCAGTAGAGCAGCGGGACAATGTAGACACTAATGATGTTGACACTAGAGGCGGGCTTGTCTCACTCGTAGCACGCTCCCCCTTCCTTCATCACCCCCTTCTCTGCGCACAACGTAACACGCTTTCGAGTGCACTTACCTAAACACGATGCCACTAAATGTAGCACTTCTGAAATATCCTCTAATTGTGTTAAGCCGTGTGATCGTGTTTATAAAGTGACATGTACAGTGTGGGCTCCTGCGAAGAATAAAATGGAGTACTTCATTCTTTATGCACGTCCTCACCCATAACTGAAATGTAGGTGACTTCGGTCACAGAATAAGTAATAATCTTTGTTTTCAATTTACCATGTTTCTTCTTGGTTCTTATATTTTAATTATGTTTGCCTAACCTTGAAATGAGCCCGTCTCACTGTCCCAGTTGGGTTAATTATTTCTTCATTCACTTAGCTAATGTGTTTTTTGTCTTGTAGGTCAGCGTTCTGTTTACCGCTTGTTACAGGAATTACCAGTAAATAATAACATGTTCATTAACATTTTTATCGTTCGTGTGGTTTTTCTTATTACCCGACTACGGCAAAGCCAAAGGAGGGTTATGATTTTGACAGGCTATGTATGTATGTAAGTATGTTCATCTGTTCCCTCATAGCTACTAATCTACTTATCGTAAATCGACATATGAGGTATCGTTAGAACCGTCTAAATCGTCCGGTGACGAGTTTTTCAGGATACTGTAATAAACAAGGTAACTGGAAAAACAAGAACAGAACAAAAATAAACGACGTAGTCACAAGTTATTAGTGTTTCGGTTGGTGCTTATAACGTGTGACTGCGGCTTTTCTTTGGTCCTGTTCTTGTTTTTCCAGTTACCTCGTTTATTTTAGTATCCTGAAAAACTTGTTTCATACTTTTTCAGTGTAGATTTTTTGTCGTAGTCGGGTTTTAGTTTCTTTTTTTGGTTCAGATTATCATAACTTCATTTGTTTTATGCCAAGCGTATGTAATTAAAACGGCGATATTGACCTTAATTTTAATAACAGCATACAATGCGATCATTATAGTACTGGTACCAAACTGCCAAGTGTGGTCATTAGGGTAATGTCCCCCAGGATCCATTGTGCTACCACCATTTATGTTTGTACAGCCTTACTCGTACATAAATTAACTTTCGACCACGAATAGCTATGTGGCCAAGTTAATTAAGTAGGTATGTAGTTAGAACGAATAGCAATGTATTCAGCACGGACTTAATTACTATTACTAACGACTGTACTGTGTACTAATCAATGCCTTGTGTTACCAAGTTGGTCAACACTTTTATAAGATAGTAATTCTGGCTGGGCGCAATTTACGCTGTCTCTATCATAATAAAACTGCAATGTACACACTACATACCCCTGACATCAATAAAACTGAAAGTAAATTTTAATTAAATATACCTACTTATTCTGTTTTAAATATTATTTATTCAGCGATCAGAAACTTTATTTTAAATAGATCTATAAAACCGATAAAAATGTAGGTATTGTTGCATTAAGTCTCTTCAAGTTCCACTACTATACATAAAGTTTAAATAAATAAATTAAACCTAAGTTTTTATTGACGACCATGAAGTCAAAATATAACTTTTAAAAGTCAATTATTAACTTCATGTAGGTAGCCTAACCTTTTTCTGATTTAATAGCTGCATTGCTGCAAAACTGATAAAATACGAAAACGCGAAAATATAGTTATCAGAATGAATGAATGAATTTCGTTTAGCCCGACGTCGCCGAACAATTTGCAATGAGTTTTTCATCAACAGCTAATCCATTATGAATTCGTGTAGGGTATACGATTATTCGTAATAGGATTCCTTTGTAATACAAAGCGTTTTTGTTTTATTACCCTCTAACAATACAAATTGAAATCTAAGTTACGTTTTTGTTTGCCATTTCATAAGTGTAGGTTCGATAAGCGAAATAAAAGCTTAAAACTCGGTTTATGGCGACCAATAATAACGCTTGCTTTTTATTTATTAAACCCGCAATCTATTTTATTTGGTCGTAAAAGTAACATATGACTTTTCTGTAGGTGAGGTATAAAATCTTTGTACTGAAATGGAGATATTTAGAAGAAAAGTATCCCTGTGTAAATATTTCGTAAACCGCATTTTTCCACAGGTCTCCTGGGCAACGTAGCCCGGTTCAACATTAAGAAATTCACAACTAAGAACAAGGATTATCATTTAGACTTCTCCCTAACGTGCAGTTAACTATGAGATTACAAAGAACAACTTTGAGCAATACCCATTCCTTTAAATGTGTAAACTTTGAACTCATCATTGTCCTGAAAAGCAATGGGATGTCGACAATGTAGACGTTAGCTACTTGTTAACTTGGGATTGTGCAACCGAGAACATAGATAGGAGATACGATTCCGGTTGGGAAATGAGGGGAAACCGGCGTCGCACCGTCCAGCGGCAGTGTACAATACACCCGGTTGACCCAAAGAGTAGGTGTCTTAGGTCACAGATAGGGAACGTTCGCCAGTTGGCAAATGACATATTTAACTTACAGAAAGGTTTTTGATACAATTAATTAAGAATCAGCGTATATTAGATGTCTTCTTAGTGTTCACCTCCTGACTAGACATATTGTCTTTCACACTGTCTATCCATTGTTTTTTAACAAATTTTGTATCGGCTATAAAAATAACGAACCTTTATAACTTATACAAAATTAGTACTGAAAACTCTTCTTCGGACCATTTATAATGACAATTGACTACTACACTACTTTTTTTTTCAACCGATTTTCACAAACTTTAGACGACACAAAAATACTCGTAGATCAAGAGATATTTTTTCCAACTAACTGCTGCCAGAGGTTTCACCTGCGTGGCAGTCGATGCATCATCATCGATTGCCACGTAGGTGATGATGAAGTGTTATTTCAAGGCATGGTCTACTCGTGTGCCACTTGTTTCATTGAAATTCATTCTGCCATTTCAGCGTGATGATGAAGTATAAATATTAGTGTGATTACTGCATGGGTCGATTTATTATAACATAAATATACACAAAAGTTTCTGTCGGCACATTCGATCTCCAATTAACTATAAACTGTCAATATGTTTGACCTGCCTTTGAGGCGTCTCGACCCAAATAAAACCATGTTAATTGTACACAAACCTTACTCTGGATACAGTCTCACTGAAAACTTTCGTAGGAACTTTTTAATTTGTTTTCAATATATGTATTTATTCATGAAATTGGTAAATATCTTTTGAAGCTGATATAATTTATGAAAACGTCTAGAGTAAGGTGATTGATTGGCAGTAGAAAAGAGATTGGATAAAAATAATCTAAAATTAAGCATCCAAGATCGATCCGAGACAGGCCAGCTCACTCGGCTGAGCACTGAATTTTATTTATCACAATATGCAAATTGAAAATAACGAGAAAAACATTCCGTCAATCATATTATTTATAGCGTAGAAGAAACACTTACTGTTAGCATTCACCCTACGACGGCCACCCACCACCCTGACCATCACAAAGACCCACTTCCCTCGGTTGCCTTCTATAAATTATGCAATTTACAAAGCACCACTGTTTTTGTGTCCATTTCCATATAACTGGAATCGTTGAACGTTTACCGAACTATCAAGAAGGGTCGCTTCTCTT
This sequence comes from Mythimna ferrago, assembly GCA_910589285.2. Lineage (NCBI taxonomy): Eukaryota > Metazoa > Arthropoda > Insecta > Lepidoptera > Noctuidae > Mythimna > Mythimna ferrago. Next base: position 20,595,591 of record OU342679.1, read on the forward strand.
GGTAAAAGTGGTCGTGTGTTATGTAGCTGCATAGTTTATTAAAATTTTATAATAAATATCATATAATTGTTCGGGGCGCGATAGCCTTCAAACTTAATTAATGGAAACGGGGCAATTCATTGTTTACCATTTTAGTTAACAAATCCCATCAAATTGAAACTTGTATCTTTCATTCACAAAGACAAGGTATATTAATAATGTGCTTGCGTGTTGTGTGTTACGGTTTGAGCCATTTAATTTCTTTTCTACATTGACTTAATCCTTTTGTGTTTGTCGTAGGCTCCATCATGTTCCATGTGCGGCGGCGGCCAGCGGACGTGCAGCCGCGGCGGCGCAAGAAGAAAGTCGTGTCCGGCACAGGGACCGCCGGTGGCCGGCCCGGAAACGAGCCCATGCTGGTGGAGATGTCCCCGGACGCCACCGTACTAGAGAACGGACGGCGGCTAAGGATAACAGATGTTGTCGAGGTTTGTTAGCGAATTTGTTGGATCATCACTTCATTAGTGTCGTTATCTTCTTTCGAGCTCACAGTCGGTTTAGGTTTAAATAAGTTATATATTTAAGCATTTGATATTACACTGCAGCTTTGGCTTCCTATATATAGCAGTTAAAATCTTCATTAAGACCAACTAATTAGAATATGTCATAATTACAGAATTATTTGATTCTAATCAATACTTAATTAGTAACCTATCTATTTATACACACATAAAAGAATAAATTGTCTGACTGGCATATCAAAGCGCAGCCGAAACTGCTGGAAATAGGAACTTGAAGTTTTGCACAAAGTTACATACTATGATGTAGGCGAGCACCAAAAAGGGATTGAAATGAAATTCAAGTTTAAAGGACGTGAAAAGACGGAATTATATTGCAAATATAAAAGGAGACCCGGTCTGACTGACATCAACGTACTACAGAAACTACTCGGAATAGGAATGTAAAATTTTGCACAAGGCTTTACAATATTATGATGTGAGATTTTGTAATTGAAGAGAACAGAAAAGAGAAGAACTTTTACGATAGTGACAGGAGGGAATTTCGTTTCAATGTAAAATCTTCTGAGCCCAAATCAACTTGCAACTTGAAACTTTGAAACTTGCCACCACTGGTGACCTAAGTAAATAATAAAGGTCGTCATTATTTGATTTTTTTTTAAATTCTAAATCTTCGAATATAAGAAGTTTGTTTTGTTCCTATTTACCCTTGCGTTTCTTTTCAACCTGTTTGAGGGTACTTATTTACGCGCACGTAGTCGCGGTCAAGTGCGAGATAATTTTAACCCATGACTACATGAATCAGCAATTTTTGTTTCATATTAGTCGTTCCAAATGGTATTTGGTTGCAGTTCCACCCATCCCCTATTATCCTTTACACAGGGCTTTAATCCTTTATGATTCAGGACCTTAAACACAAATCACGACGCCAAATCCCAGACGGATGATCACAGGCTGTAGCCATCGAGGTTATACCCCTTGAATTATTTACTATCCAATTTATGGCGAGTGAGATTTGTAATAGACAAGCGGATAGACATCGGTCTGACCGAATTATGGTGAATCTTGTTTATAAGACATGAAGTGCTGGATTTATTCTGAAAAAGAGATACTTTTAGGACGTTCTCGTCTCTCACTCTTTCGGCCTTTTTTACCTTATATGCTGTTTTCTTTAAAAGTGGATTAGTTTGATGGACTTGTTCTAATTGATTAAGAGCGGTAACTCCTCACGACATTTCATACAAATTGGCAAGTTGTTAGTTTTGGAAATGAAATACCCGACTTCAATAAAACTGGTATATCTAACCGCATAGTGCTTAATTTAAAAAAAAAGTTAGTTAAAAGAAAAGAAAACAAACATTTTTATTTTCTTTTGTTACAAAAAATTTCGAAGTAGTTAAAGCTTAGAGAAACAATGAAAGCAAATTAAAATTTTCTACAGAAAATTAAAAATCACTGTCTCTTTTTTTCGAAAATGTTCCTAAAAAAACTTGTAGAACTAGGACTAGACAGTAGCATCAATTGGGCACCCCTCTCACATTAAAATACCTTACAAACCGGGGTAACCCGTTCATGACACTGTCCGTACCTTGATTAGTACATTATACTTGGTACACCCAAGTATCGATTCATTTAATAATAAAAAAAAAACTAAAAAAAAAAAATTAAACCGACTTCAATGTAAAAAAAAACACTGAGATACTTCCGCAAATTAAAGTTATTTTGTACTCAAAATAACTTTAATTTGCGGAAGTCAGTGTTTCTCTAATTGATAGTCTTATCTCTTCGTTATTTAACACCGACTTCCGAAACAAAAAACATTTCAATAAAATAAAAAAATTTCAAAATCGGTCCACAATTGACCGAGATATCGGTGAACATACATAAAAAAAAAGACGTGTGTCACTCGGGGACTGCCGCGGTAAAGCTATTGCATAGCATTTTTATCAACTTATGCAATTATTAATATAATTATTAAGTATTTTTTTTCCTTTGTTTTTTTTTCTTTGATATTAATTGAAGTTACACTTTCACACGTTGAATTGAATTTTGATTGATTGTTCACTCATTTGTTTTCTTATCGGTCACCACGCTCAAAAAACAAATGAGTGGGGGGTGTTAGGTTATTTTCGTTATGGAATTTCTGGATTCGGTCTCCACGCTCAAGGCCCGCGATAGAAGCTATGCAATAGCTTAAAAAACATACATTCAGCCGAACATAGAACCTCCTCCTTTTCAAAGTTATATTTGCTATGAACCAATAATATGATAGCGATATTGATTGTACAAAAATATGCCTGCCCTTTGGGAGTCCACAGAGCGGCAACAAAGCACTTTGTACTTGCACAGTACAGTTTGAATAAAACATCAAACTACGCTTTGCTATACATACAATGTACGCGATAGAATCCCGTAGTGATTTCATTCATAGATTTCATACAGAATAAGAATGGATAAATTCACAAGCATTCAACCGACAAATGCCTACAATGAAACTTTTCAAATTGTATGTCGTAGTTTCGCGAGGGAACAGTCAGGTGTGCTGTCGATCGATGAAAAATATCAATGTCGTTCGGTTTCACACATCATATTTTATATTCTGACAATATCCACTTATAAAGGCATTATTCAGTCATTAAAATAGTGTAATTGGCTACAGTCATGTTTTATGCATTAATTAAACAGAAAAGTATAATAATTTTCGGTTTTATGAAAGTTTTTTAACTGTAACAAACATGATTGCGTGTGACAAACGGACTGTGGCAAGTGTCCTTCAGTCCTTATCTACCAGCAGTAACAACTAGTGCCGCAAATATTCAAGAGACGGATGTCGCATGTATGTCGCCTTCCTTATAAAGATTTCACTTTATGGGAAATTGTATTACTCGCAAAAATGTCTCCCTAGTCGGTCATTCTTTCAAACAAACGTAGTATAGCACTGTTTGACGGTGTAATTATAAAACATAAAATGATATCGATTTGTTTCAACGTTACCTAGCCCTGTTTGCGCTAAACAGTAAATAATATATATATACATATATAGATTTAGAAGTTACGAGCATCTTCCATGAAGTTCCATGTTTTGGAAGTAATGCTCATCTTTAGGCGTTAATACATATCTTATCGAGCATGAAAATGGCAAAATAGTGACCACACAGGTTTAGATTTATTTGTTCAAAAACTTGATAACGAGTAAAAATTGAAAAGTCGCATTCATACTTTCCCGGTTTCGAAGGAGTACTTGCTCATAAGAGAGCCGAGGCTTTAACAACTATGCCGTCAAGAAACGGATTTCATATATTGTTGAGTATTTTGCATATATCCGGCTCGGATTCACTCGAATGGTACCACACCACTCGAGTAAATCCGGGCTTAAAATTGTACCCGAAAATTTAAAGCAATAATACCGACATACAATTTTTCCTACTAGAATAAAATAATAAAATGGCATCACTTCCAAAAAGGAAAATTTTGGACGGTTTCATATAATGATATTGAAGAATATTAGCTTTTGCAAGCGGCTTCGCTCGCATACAAACTTTCAACTCGTTTTTTCAGCCCCTTAAGGGTTGAACTAGTAATTGTTATTTATTTATTTCTCGTATTTGTTCTAAAAACAACACCTGTGAGCTTTCTAAGTCCAAGGGTTTAGGTTGGACGATAATGCGTTAGTGAGTCAGGCCTTCTCTTTTTTAACACTAATATTATAAAGGTGAAAGTTAGTTTGTGTGTTTATAACTTCTCGCTCGAAAGGCTGAACATGTTTGGATAAAAGACGGATTTGACACACGGGTAGACCATGTCTAGCACATAGGATACTTTTTATACTGGGAGCATGTTCCCTTGGGACAATTCTCAAGTTTCACGCAGGCGAAGCCGTTGGCTGCAGTTAGTATTAATATAGATTTGGTAACCACACAGCATTCGAGCAAAGCCCCAAATCCGGGCTTAAAATCTGTGCTCCAAAAATTTAAAGCAATAATATCCAAGCACAGTTTTCTCTACTAGAATAATTCAATTACGTAGTTAACGGTACCCCGGTCTCGAGCTTTATGAATTTAATAAACACCGCTTTGGCGTCAAAGTCGAATCGTACGAATATGCTCAGAGTTCCCGGCTTGTTAAATAACGACATCAGCCCAATTTACTTATTTTATCTTTCAAGAAAATATTTATTGAGTTGTTTGATTTTTGTATAGCTTCAAACAACTTCGGTAAATAATTTAGTGTACATACTTAAAAATTACTGGCGAAAATTGGGTGTAGTACTTTAAATTCACTTTTGCCAACAGCTTCGTGAAATATATGGAAATTTATAATAATAATAACAACAACAACTTAAGTAGGTCTGTGCAAAATGTCTGCGGCATGCCCGACAACCTGGGCCAAAGTAGGCTAAAATGCTCTGCCCCAACATACGTAGGACTGGGCAGGACGTGTCTGCGGCATGCCCGATAATCCGTGGGTCAAAGTAGCACAAAATCGGTACCCTGAGACAATGAGATAGGATTGCGGCAGACCATGGTAGAGATGGGGCGAGAGGAACTAGACCGATTTCACCAGAAATGAAAGGACGAAGCGCGGCTCCGTAAAAGATAGGACTGCAGATAGGTCTTTGCCCAGGAGCGAGACATAATAGGCTAACATAAATAAAAACAAGCGTAAATACAATATTTACGTTATTTTTAGGGTTCCGTACCTAAAAAGGAAAAAGTGAACCCTTATAGGATCACTTTGTTGTCCGTCCGTCCGCCTGTCTGTCTGTCAAGACCCTTTATCTTGAGAACGCGTGGAGGAATCGAGTTGAAATTGAAACCATATATATACTCAGGTCTGCGGTCCCTTTAAGCTGTGAAAAAATCAAACTTCTAAGTTAACGAATAAAAAAGATACGGCCGTTTATGTTGCAAAAAAACGTATAGGTATTTTGATACTCTCACAGATCAAAATTCATGGGATAGTTACCGTTGACCCAGAATCCTGAAATTTGGCACAGAGCAAGGTCTTATTGCACAGGTATAGGAAAAAATGTGAAAACAGTAAATTTGTTATTACCAACGTCCCAAAAAAAAATTGCAATTCGGAAAAAATTTCGAGACTATTCGGGAATTGTAGTTTGCACGGAACCCTCAGTGCGCGAGTCCGACTCGCACTTGACAACTTTTTTTAAGAGGACAATGTTCCATATAGTTGTATCATGTGTGTGTAGTTCTACTCTAGCAATTTTAGTAAGTGGAGTTACTTAAGTTTTCTACTTTCAGAAACAATTGAATTTTGTTGTTCCAATTCAGAGGCTCGTACTAGGCGGCTTCTATATAGGGCAAAAATGTCTACAATTAATCTTCTGTTTGAGTTACCTTTAAAGTTCGAAGTCTTGTAAACTTAAAGTAAACTACGTAGATACTCAATACGTAGATTTTATACGTTGAACAATTAATTCGAGCACAGCTGCCGAATATGAGATTCCGATTTATATTTCGAGGGTGGGTATTGTTATTGAAATCTCAATTGAAATTCAGCATAATATTCTCGCTTTCCATTGTGTGAGAATATTTAACATTATAACCATATAATTAAAATAATGCACATACTGGCAGCATAGCTATATGTATTAAGTTGTCTTAATCGATTCATGAGTGTGTAGCATAACATCGTCAATGTCTTAGGAGGCTAGGCAATAGGTCTTACTTTTCTTGTGTCCCCACGCTCCCAGGCTAGCTTCATCGCGGTTTACCCCACTGTGGCAACAATGCCATCCGCTCATCTCGCCGTGGGACGATTAACTACAGCATAAATTATAACACCACTTACCTTTTAAGGGAATACGCTCAAGATGATCTACTTATTAATACCTAGCTCAAAATATGCCATTACTATGTAATTGTTCATCGGCAGGTGGGTTCAGGCAACGGCACGACTCTCCAGCTGTATGGTCCTTCCATCCAGCCGCGGCATTGCGTGGTCGCGCCGGCGGAAGGCGGCGGGTACAATGTCACGCCACTACACGCAGACGCGCACGTTTACGTCAACGGACGCAGGATCATGCACTCACAGCGGTTACAAGTAAGTTTTGAACTACTGAGAAATAGACTGACTAGCAACATAAAAATACATAATATATGTTCAATTTCGACCGTCAATATGACTGAAATGGCACGGTTAATTCACGAAGGAGGTCAGTCTGCTAAGCAATACGTTTTCCTGACTGCTCATGTGAGATATTTGTCTGTAAAAAATGATATACAGGAGGACATAACATACTCTACCTAGGGTCATAAAAGAAAATAGGAATAGCATTTTTCCTAGCGTATGCCCGTTGTCCTCATTCTTAGTTATCCATAAATGATATCGTATCAGCTGAAGTTTTGTATGCCTAACCGACCGCAGTATCATACACTCAAAAGAAAACTAAAAAATAATAATAAGAAGAAGCATCACAATAATATAAATTATTCCATACAAAGCTTTACCGTTACTCAAATAATATACATACGGTTTTTCAATTGAAAGCTTTTCGCTTTTCGGTTGATCCCGCATAAAGTTCCGAGGCCAATTTTCACCAATAAAATGTGAATGTGACGTTATATGTACAGCCAGGTTTAGTTACGGATCCGAGTAAATCCCCATTGCCAATTGGTACAAAAGTAATCCTAGAATACACCTCCGAATTTTAGTAGAAATGCCGTGACGTAAATCCTGAACTTTATACCGGAAATTTAGCTTTTAATACTGAAAGCATTTCTATTTTTATGGAATCTTTATTGACTTTTGCCGTGCACTTAACATAAAGACGATCGTTTCCGCCGTAGGAAGACTGGCACGAGCGGACTGTCTCGCTAAATGTGCCATGTACTGACAGCCTTATTTAACGGCTACGAAAATATATTGGAAATTTCGAAGCCAACCAAACGTAGCGCTCCATACAACACGAACGAACACATTGTTTGCATTGCTTAATGAAGCCAACGCTTGTGTAAATGAACGCGCTCATATACTCTCCTATTCAGCTTTGGGCTTTAATATTTATAACATTTTCAATACGTATTAATATTAAACATATGTATAGAATTCTACGAATTACTTCTAGGCCAAAAGTTCGTAACTGTTATAATATTTGTATTTGCCCAAATTAAATTTATATGAAATTTAAACATATATATTCTAATTAATTAATGTTATATAGTAAATCCTGAAAGCGCTGCACACTCTTATAGGTAAAAAATTCACTGTTATGATTACAAATTAATATAATTTTCTGTTAATGGTTCTGTGAACTATTTGCCGCAGTAATAAAATAATATTTAGCTCACACTTTCAATGCTTACCATCAATCAATAGTCAGACGAAAAAAAAAAGAAACCAATGAAGAAAAATATTTTTCCTTAACGATAGTTTAGATTGAACGACAAGTATTGAGTATTTGTTATGGTAACCTAAATACGGCCCTGATAAAATATTCCAGAAACGCGTGGAACGTGTTGATCAAGGTCAGTCAGTTGCCCCTAGGTTTGCTAAATAGGTTACGGTCGAGTTTTATTTGTAATACATTCATCAGAACGCCCACATAGTTCACGGCGATATCTACATTCTCCGGCTAGAATGGACATTCTTGTGTAAATCAGCCTCGCTTTACAACGTTCCAAAGCTTTCCTAGTGTTTTTATCTAGTTCAAACACGCATATTTGTTTCCACCAAGTATCGTGCGATACCACTCAAAATCAATATTGTCCGAAAAGCAGACCACCTTTAAACAACCGCAAACTCGTGGGACCCTTTTAATATTTATACAGGTCCTTAAGGTTCATTACAAATGTATGGCTGAAAGACAAATTGAAAGTAAACTTCAGTGAAATTTTAGAGTTGTTAAACTGGGCTTTGTGTTAATTAATCTTCTTTTTTATCGCAGCACGGTTGCCTACTTAAATTCGGTCGCGTTTCGACATTTCGCTTCGTAGACCCGGCACAGGAGAACCTCATTAACAGGAACCTCGCGCAATCACAATCGCAGCACTTCGGCTCCGGCTCAATATACGACAGGTGAGGACATGCACACACACACACTGTAGATTGTTTCTTTATGTTGTGTATAGTTGGGCCCTATAGTTGAAACTTAGACTGACCCGGACATTACATAGGTACTGGTCAATTAGTTATCAGAACATCATCGCACAATTGCAACATTTTGTTATTATGTACTTTTAATTTATACTAATTCTATCAATGTAAGTAAACACGATCAGTCCCGTCGCTTATCTAATCACTTTCAAAGCTGTGTACTTTATGTTTTGTTCATCTGTCATTGTTTGTTTTCTTTTGCATGTTTCTGTCACTGGCTCACGAATATCCGCTTGTGTACGTTACCCTTACGTTAGATCGCCGACTTCGCCCGGCGAGAATAGCGGCGCAATGTCGCCGACGTCGATGACGTCACACCAGCCCGACCCGCTCGACTCCAACGCGAACACCACCAACGACACAGAGTATCAGAGGACGATGAGTCCCGTGTCGCACGACACTTACTACCGGGACGCCAACGACACGATGCCCTACAACAACAACACGTTAAAGCTCGACAACGAGTCGCTCATTATGTCACAACACCTCAACGACACCAAAGATGACTACGTGAAGGACGATCACACGAGCTCAGTGTACAACGACCAAGATCAGAGCTCCAATGTGAACCGGACGTCCAACTCTGTGCAGCAGTACAAAGACAATTATGAAACTACGTTCGACTTGGACGGCAACGTCGAGACAAAGAGTATCTGCAGCGCGAAGAGCGGGGGCTCTGGACATGACAACAGGTATTTAGTTATAATTGATACACCCATACAATGGATTGCTGTTGACCTGACATTACGTCTCAGTTTATAAATTATGTTCAAACTTGATAGGGCACAGGTTTTAATAATTCATTTACGTCTCCTTTTGATGTTGAACATCTAAAGAATTTATGTACATCGTTTCAGAAGTGTCCGTAATGTTCAAGTCTGTGTTTGGCGTAAACGTCTGATGAATAAAGTCTGCTTAATGCTTATTTATGTTTTATGTGAAGTTTTCGCTTGTTTACTTAAATCTGCTTGTTTATTTTGAGCATTATTGACTAGTTTTACCAATTTTCTTGCCGATAAGATATAGTTCTAGATACTAATAGAAGAAAAATGCTTTAAAACAATATAAAATGCCAAAATATCTCTAAATATATAAGTGGTAAAACAAGCCATTCCATTGAAAAGCAAAAAAAATCTGTCTCGTGTCTTACAATATTATTACAATTTTAATTGACGATATAGGATGAGCGCGGGCATCAGCAGTGGTCGCGGGTGTCAAGAGGCGATCCTACCAGCAGTGCTGGAGTTTCCTGAAGCGGGGCAGGCGCAGTTCTTAGCGGCCGTGATCTCGCGGCTCGACCCTCATGCACCCGCCTTCAAGCTAGCGCCTGTCTACACGCTGTATCTGTGTGCCAGGTGAGTTCCTCTTGGATTTCTAGAAAAAAAAAATACATGCGTTGTTTTTGAACAAATCAAGCTCTACTACCACCAATTTAAATACATGGTGGCAAGCGAGAAATCGGTCACCCTGTATGTGCTAGAAGGTGCCAGGTTTCGAACTGTGAACGCACAACGCGCGCGTTCTTAAAAGCGGCAAACGAGAGCGTCTTGACTGCACAGGGAGCGCTGAACTTTAGATTGGTAGTTTACAAATGTGCTTGACCTTACTTTTATTACTATTCATTTTGTAACTACACGTGTTTAAAGCTCTTTGCTTTTATTTCTTTTTAATACTTATTGTCTAGCTTTTCAAAGCCACTTTCCAGAAAAAAATAACGGTCTAGTGCGAGTTTTACTATACGAAGGTTTCTTACGACTTTTATTATGTGTTGTTATAGCAACAATAAAAATACACTCTGCGAAAATTTCAAATGTGTACCCATTACCGCTACAGCCCGTTGCCAGTCAGATAGAAGGACGAATGAAAGTAATAGTAATAGGGTTCCGTTGGCTACTCTTCAGGAATGGAACCCTAAACAGCTGCGTCACAACTTGAAGAAATAAAACTTGATGTGTCATTGTTTACTTAATAATATATGCGTACGTTACGAGCTATATAAAACGTAACAAAACCAGAACGACACGTACATAAACCTCCTCGACAACTTAATAACGTGCTTGAATTACGCATAAAAGAAAATCAATTCTAACAAAGGAAAAATGTCTGTGAAGACAGATCTTGGTTTGTAGGTATAAAGTTGTATTTCAACACCAAATCCTTTATGGGATTATGGCGAGAATATGAACACGTAAAATATTTACTTCGAGGATGTACGTTACTAACCCGATAGCCGAGTTACAGAGAGTGAGAAAGATAGAAAATTCGAACGCCAAGGCGAAATATATTTTTATTACGTTGGTCTATTAGGAATTAGCTCGTCCAAGGGGATGGTGAGGTAGACCGGGACATAACACATCGGATCAACGCAGGATAGATGAAATGGCGACAGGTCACGGGAACAACTTGTGACCCACGGATGCCCCTCAAGTTGAAGGGTAAAATCTACAAGTCCGTGATAAGGCCTGTCATACTGTATGGATCAGAATGTTGAGCTGTGAAAAAGACGGATGAAAAAAGATTGCATGTAGCGGAGATGAGAATGTTAAGATGGATGTGTGGTGTGACGAGAATAGATAAAGTGAGAAATTAGTATATTAGGGGAAGTTTGAAAGTGGCGCCAGTGACTGAAAGGTTGGAAGGAAATCGTTTGTCTTGGTATGGTCATGTAAAGAGGATAGGTAAAAAGCATGTAGCTAAAAGAGTTATGAATTTACATGTGGATGGATGGAGAGGGAGAGGGAGGCCAAAGAAAACATGGATGGATTGTGTGAGAAGTGATATGAAAGAGGGAGATAAGGGAGTTAGTGATAGCGTGACGAGTGACAGGACAGAATGGAAGAAAAAATTGGTTGCCTGTAAAGTCGGTATACGGGCGAAAGTTTTACGTGACAACGACTTTTTATGTCTGTCTCTCTTGCTCGTGCCTCTCACTCGCTCTCATTGTGAGCGCATAACGTGAGCGGAGCGTAACGCAGTTTCTTGAAGTGTCACCCGGCAAACCAATTTATAAGACGTTGTCACGTCAAAAAACGTGTTGCTCCGACCACGAATAAAACGGGACAAGGGCAGGAAGATGAAGAAGAAAAGAAATTAGTGTAGTCCAATCTCTTCTTTTTTGTATAACTTCGATATAACTTTTTTTTTTTTAATTGAGAATTCTATTTAATATTTCTTTAAACCTATTTAATAATTTGTCAATAAAAAAAAGTTTTATTAAAGAAAAAAACTTGTCCCGCTCTGGGTGGAGGGGTTGGCTTGTCAGACTTTTACTGACTAAAACTTACCTGTGTCATTTGGCCTTTGTGTTCCACGGCCTACTCTCACGGGTAACTCGGTCAAACATTCCTTCAGCGCTACTTCAATATAACTCCTAACCTTTCGAGTAAAGCTGTGTTATATGAGGGTACAAACATACATTGTACCTAAACGCGTTTACAGACTGGCCCATTTATAACATTACCGAGATAAGTAAATCCAATTTGTTGTGAGGTGTAATTTATACTGATTATGTGTGTGCAGGTACCGCGCGTCCACACATTACCGCCCGGAGTTAACGCCGACCGAGCGCGCTCATAAGCTGACGGCTTTTCTACACCACGTCGCTACACTCATACACGCCACTGTTCAGGTAATTGTCACGATAATATGTCTAGACTTAAATTATTATGTAAAGTCAGGGAAATAAATTGTTCACCCCTTTGGATAAAACCTTGCAGTAATTTCGTACTTCAGAAATATATCTAACTAGCTTCTACACGCGGTGAAAAAATTTTAGTAATCAGACTTTCAGAGATTACCTCCTACAAATAAAAAAACAACCTTACCTCTTTATAATATTAGTGTAGATTGTTACATAGATTTATAATATAACATGTTTTATGGCAGTCGAACGATTTTTTTTTGGGTGGTATATCATCAATTAACTCGTCTCACCGGGGTGAAGCGACAGGGAGTCTCACTTTTACTGATTAAAACTCACCTATGTTCCTTTAGTTACCCTTGCGTTCCAGGACCGCGGTAACTCTTTCGAACAATCCCACAGAAGGGACATTGAACCTTAAGGTGATAATTTAGAAGTTTACCTGACTGTACATAGTTATTTCTGGGTTAACAGACATTACGTTTAAGCCTGTCGCACGGCTAAAATTGAGTCCGTATTTATTATTATAACTATAAGTTTAATGTCACATGTTCGTGTTTATTAACGTTTACGATTTTTCATTACTTTTTGGTGTTAAATTTATAGAACGCTGGACGATTGGAATCTTCCAGCGTTCTATAAATTTACCACTTTACTTGGGCTTATGATTAACTATAAATACGCTCGAATTCTTAACAAGTCGTCTAAAACCGAAAATATATTAAAGACAAAACCAGTAACTAAATCTTTCTTACTACAGAAAGTGTTTTTTTTTTTCTTATTAATTTCTTTTTACATGAGTCATCTCATCATCATTGATAAATTATTTGTTTATTTAAACTTGATGCATACTACTGGTACATCATAGGCGGACTTAATGCAAAACATTTTCTATCAGAGTGCCTTTGGGTAAAAAAAGACAATGTATCTTTCTGCTTAATAAGCTTTTCGGAGTCTGTTCAATGCAGGCTACTCATCCATCATGCCACTTCAGAGCTTGAGCCAAAAACTAAGCATATGTGGGAAGAACATGATAAAATAGGGTAGTTTTCAGGGCAAAAATAATTACATTTTGTTTAGTCCGTATTTTAGATTATAAAAAAAATATTGGACACGTATTTTTTCTTTTTTCGATTAAACAAAAAATACCAGAGATATAGCCCATTAAAGTTACTTGTGACGTCACCGCGTGCGAAAAAATGTAGCACGGCGTGACGTTACACGTAACTTTAATGGCCTATATCTTTGTCATTTTTGGTTTAATTTACAAATAAAAAAATACGTGTCCCTTATTTTTGAATAATCTAAAAGACAGACTAATTACATTTTTTACGGCAACTAGCCTATTGTTCTTCTCTTCACTCACGATTAGTTTGCCTGGATCAAGTTGTATGCTGGTGAGTGGCAACCATTACTAAGTCAGTTTGGTTATTAAACCTAACCTTCTTATATTCTAGGAACGTTGCACAGATTCGGCAGCCCAAGCCTTCTGGATGACTAACGCGAGTGAACTGCTCCACTTCTTGAAGTACGACCGACACATATCATCGTTCTCCACTCAAGCGCAAGAAGTTCTCTCGTTGACTGTGCAGAATGCTTTCAGGTAACTAATATTTTTTTCTTGTAAACTATTTCTATAAACTAGAATAATTAGTACTAATGGTCTAGCGGATGCTAGTCGAATCTGGACTTACTAAAAAAAATATTTTCTGTATTGCTTTTTCATAGCTATTATACTTTCACAATTATTCATGGAATATTCATCATCCAATATTCTTGAAAAAGTTTTACATGCAGGTTGTATTTGGGAGTATGGGTTTCTAGAAATATTGTTTTATTGCCAGGTTAGCAATTGTGTTCTTGGGTCAAAGGGCGAACAATTTAATTTGAGTGGCGGTTTAAACGATAGTCGATTGAGGACTCTATTACAGCGTATAATGTCAACTGTCTATGATAAATACGTACAACCTTTAAAACTGTAATTGAATGTAGAATAGAAATACATTTATTCGGGACAGACGGTTACAAACACAAATTAGTGTGGCCACGGAAAGGGTGGCTACCTCAGCATTTGCTGGGTGTCAGACACCAAACGCGAATACAATGTGTATTTAATACTTCATAACAAATTACAGTTACTAATATTGGAACATCTCCTTTTCACACATTTAGATTATTACTTAACCTTTCGAATGTCTTAAGTTACACAGTCCGACATAAGGTAATTGTCTTTCTATTGTGTCTCTAATTACGACATTCAAAGAGTTAAGGAAGCAAAATGATTGAGTACTATCAACGGTTTTAACATATTCGGGAAAATATGACTTTATTTTTCAGCAACCTAGTAACATGTTTCCAAGAAGAGCTATCCCGCGGTCTAGCAACCCTGACCAGCGCGGCCGTGGGCGACGCCAACGAGGCCACGGCGCCCACGCTGCAGGCGCTGGCGGCCGCCATCGTGCTGCTGCGCCGCTGCCGCGTCAACGCCGCGCTCACCATACAGCTGTTCTCGCATCTCTTCCATTACATCAACGCTGTGTGCTTCAACAAGGTGACAATTTACCAATGAAACCAACATTTTTAATGTTAACCAGTCTTCTTACCATAGGGGCAGGATGGTTTCTGCTTAATTTATTTGGAGTTAGTACAGCGTGTCTTTTTCCATAAGACACAATTGACCGTCTACTCTGGAATTACTCCCTTTCTAGCTATATTATCTATCAGACGAACTTTCTACGACCATGTCTTTTAAGATCTATAAAATAGTGTTCTAGTAACAAATAAAAAAAATAAAAAAATTGAGAGGTGTCAAGGGACACCCGGATGGAACGAAGTTCATATATATATCTAGATATATGTATATATATATATATATAAGAGAGAGAGAGAGAGAGAGACAAACAGAGAAACATGCGCACGTCGCACGGCTTACAATAGCTTACTATAGCAAAAAGTGTCGTTACAACTTTTCGTGAGAATTTTTTCCGTCTAGCCCCTTTTCACAATGCGCGATAAGGAACTTCGAGAAAAAATTGAGAGAATTACATTTTGACAGCACTATCGGCTTCAGCAACCTGGAAAACCATGAAAAAGACACCCATATCGAAAAAGTTGATAATTTATTGCAGCTGCCATCTTGGATTTACATTTTGACAGTAAAATCGGTTTCAACACCCTCGAAAACCATGAAAACGACACCCATGACGAAAAAGTTGATAATTTCTTGCAGCCGCCATCTTGGATTTACATTTTGACAGTACTATCGGTTTCAACACCCTCGAAAACCATGAAAACGACACCCATGACGAAAAATTTGACAATTTCTTGCAGCCGCCATCTTGGATTTATATTTTGACAGTACCATCGGTTTCAACACCCTCGAAAACCATGAAAACGACACCCATGACGGAAAATTTGATAATTTCTTGCAGCCACCATCTTGGATTTATGTTTTGACAGTACCATCGGTTTCAACACCCTCGAAAACCATGAAAACGACACCCATGACGAAAAAGTTGATAATTTCTTGCAACCGCCATCTTGGATTTACATTTTGACAGTACTATCGGTTTCAACACCCTCGAAAACCATGAAAACGACACCCATGAAGAAAAATTTAATAATTTCTTGCAGCCGCCATCTTGGATTTATATTTTGACAGTACCATCGGTTTCAACACCCTCGAAAACCATGAAAACGACACCCATGACGAAAAAGTTGATAATTTCTTGCAGCCGCCATCTTGGATTTACATTTTGACAGTAAAAGTGTCGGTACAACTTTTCGTAAGAATTTTTTCCGTCTAACCCCCTTTCACAACGCGCAATAAGGAACTTCATTCCAATAAAAATAACTTTTTTGAAACAGTGTATAAACTTTTCGTACTCTTAATTCTTTCATTTAATATGCATATCATATGGGTGCATAAAAAACTTTGAGAGTTTAGCTTTATCGGATTATCATCCGAACAAAACATGTTTGGTAAATGTCCACTCGTTTGGGGATTAACTGTTTTATAAATCATTTGATTGATTTACCTATACATACTATCAAGTCAAGTTAAATAAAAGCTTTCTGAAAAGAAGTGGTATTGAGCTTTCAATTCAGCTCTGTCTTATTATTTAGTTATATAATGACATATAGTCTGTCTAGTCAGTTAAACGACTTGGAATTTTTTCAAGAAAATTAAATACTAATGTTGGCAACCGGAATTTTAGTTGTCATTCACTTGTTTTTTGAGATGATGATAGTTCTACAACAGATCTTGATCGTAGTATGGCTACTGATGATGAATCAGTACGTGGAATAGAATATTAAGAATCAGATTTCCCGTACGAAACCAGATTTATTTTATTACTTATGACACTATTATGTCTTTGCAAATGTATCCTACTTTTGTCATAAGAATATCATTAAAGAGACAAATAGGTATATTTTAAACGAAAATCTTTTGCATTTTTTAATGTTAAAAAGTCCCATAATAGTATTAAATCATTTAAAAAAATACTTAAATTGGATACTTTTTATAAGGTTCCATTAATAAACAATGACCAAAATCTCATAATCAACCTTGATTTCTGAACCAGTGTTGACTACATCAGATTTCATTTTACCCTAAAAATTACCCAAGTCGTTTAAATTATTAGACAGACTATACCATTAAGCATTTTGATTAAGCACATTTGATGTACAGTTGGTAACAGAAAGCGGCATGGTGAGTGCGCGCTGGGGCGGCGCGCTGTCGGCGCGCCTCAAGGTGCTGGCGGCCTGGGCCGAGCGCCAGGGGCTGGAGCTGGCGGCCGAGTGCCACTTCGCGCGCATGAACCAAGCCGGTATGTACAGTTGGTAACACAAGGCGGCATGGTGAGTGCGCGCTGGGGCGGCGCGCTGTCGGCGCGCCTCAAGGTGCTGGCGGCCTGGGCCGAGCGCCAGGGGCTGGAGCTGGCGGCCGAGTGCCACTTCGCGCGCATGAACCAAGCCGGTATGTACAGTTGGTAACACAAGGCGGCATGGTGAGTGCGCGCTGGGGCGGCGCGCTGTCGGCGCGCCTCAAGGTGCTGGCGGCCTGGGCCGAGCGCCAGGGGCTGGAGCTGGCGGCCGAGTGCCACTTCGCGCGCATGAACCAAGCCGGTATGTACAGTTGGTAACACAAGGCGGCATGGTGAGTGCGCGCTGGGGCGGCGCGCTGTCGGCGCGCCTCAAGGTGCTGGCGGCCTGGGCCGAGCGCCAGGGGCTGGAGCTGGCGGCCGAGTGCCACTTCGCGCGCATGAACCAAGCCGGTATGTACAGTTGGTAACACAAGGCGGCATGGTGAGTGCGCGCTGGGGCGGCGCGCTGTCGGCGCGCCTCAAGGTGCTGGCGGCCTGGGCCGAGCGCCAGGGGCTGGAGCTGGCGGCCGAGTGCCACTTCGCGCGCATGAACCAAGCCGGTATGTCACCACTGCCCTTTATACACACCTATTGTAGCAGAGAACAGAAATCATTACTGTGAATTATTTATATCACCATATCTGTTTTTCGGTCTGGAAAGAACGAAAAACAGACGGTCAAGTATAGCTCCGTCTCTCTCTGGCATTGAAATAGAAGCTTTTTTTTTACTACCGTATAAATGCGTACAGGAAAAGACAAGAAACAATGACGATGTTTTAATGTCATTATAATTATATCTCGAAATATTTGTTCTCAGCGCGCCTTATCCAAGGCGAATACCGTACCGCAGACGAAGTAGTGGCCGCTCTAAAGGCCTGTTTCAAGTTGAACTCAGTACAAACGAGAGCTCTCCTAACACCGCTCGCCGCACCCGACGTCGTGGAAGCAGGCGTAGCCTACGTGCGCACACACACGGATGAACTGTATCGTGCCGATGGGAGGGAGATACGGCTCGAGGAAAGCTCGTGGCTGGGAGCGGGGCTGCTGATACCTAGTGATGGATTCAGTGCAGAGGTATGTTTTTTTAATGGCAATATTATTAATATGCTAGTGGCTCGTTGATGTAAACCACTAGTGCTAGTGCTTAAAGTAAGGTTCGAGAGTGCCTCTCCCAGGTCAGATAAAATGTTATTGGATTTTTCCAGTAGAAATTTCACAGTAGCTGCCCAGAACCTGGCTTGGTGTCAGATTAATGGAAATAGGCTCGTCACCTATTAATTAATTATACGCCTTAGCTAAAATTACCCTAGGGTTTGGCTAGGGAGGTGGTGCTGGAGCTGTAGTAGATTATGTGACTAGGAAATAAACCAGTGTATTTGAGTCAGGTCAGTTAGTCACGTGCGAGCAATACAAGTAAATAAGCCCGTCTTAAAATACAGCTTGGTAAAAAAGAGTAGAAAATAATGGAGGCGCCACTGTGCCGTTCGTATAGCAACCCACTGCAACCGAATAGCGAACGAACCTAATCTTGATACTTAGCTGTTTTTTTTATTAAAATTTTAAAAAAATATATAAATGGTAAACATATATATATATAAGGTATATTATTGAGGATTTTCGAAATAAACCACAAATTGTTTCTCTGAAAACAAAGATTTGTTTTATTCCACATGCTTTTACAGTATAACAATTATCGTTTAACTAAAATTACACTTTTATCTCACCTGAAAACAAAGAAACGACATTAAAGTTCACTAATATCGCCTCCTCAATTATATCCCTTTAATTATCTCTCTACAAGTTTTTATAACAATAAAATGCACAAAATAATCTAAACATCATCTGTCATTGAATGATACGTCACCCCGTATCCACAGCTTAAAAATTAAAAAATGAAATGTCATTTCCAAGGAGGTCATTTCATTACATATATATTTTTAATTAAAGCATTAAGTTTTGTTTAATTGAACAAGGACGTGTTCTCGACATGCAAATATTACTTATTATTTACTTATATACATATACATCATCGCTTACCACCAGGTGAGATTGTGGTCAAACGCGAGCCTATCCATTGTAAAAAAAAAAAAAAACTTACCTAAGTACCTAAATATAAATATTTGGGGAAATATTCCTGAGTGTACAACATTGTTTAGGAATTATAAAAAAGAAAACATTATTTTGAACAACATTATTCAATTTTATTTGAATAAATCTTCTTCTCAATATTCCACCCCAACCACGTCCATGTCTTGATTAGAGCTGGGCGCAAAATCATCTGAGTTATGTTCAGATTCAGAGGTGCTGCTGCTATCATCTTCTAAGGTTTATGACTAATCGCTCTATTTCCTCGTACATAGTTTCTCTTTCACAATACTCCTTTTCTATCTAAGCGCACGACCGTGCGCAGGCCAAGTTCCAGCAACTGGCCGCGCGCATGCCGTGCACTATTTACACGAACCGTTTCGACCCACTTTTGACCCCCCCGTAGCTCAGTGCCTATTGCAAGTACAGAGATAAAATTGTACCTACGTTATGATATACTAGTACTAAAGCAGTATGCCAAATTTCATAGATATAGCTTCAGTAGATCCTGAAATATGACCCTGTGAATATAGCTAATTTTGGCACTGACTCACTGACCGGTAATCAAAACCTCTAGGCCACTTCCAATTGTCTTAGCGTTATGAAATTTGGCACACAGGTCGTGTGTTATATGTAGATTAACAAAAAATTAAGAAATTTAAGAAATCGGTCAAGCGTGAGTTGGCTCAATCTAATATTTATGAACCAGTGATATGAGAATACGAAGAGGAGGGGGGAGGAAGGAGGGAGGGGGTATAAAACAAGTTATAAGAAATTTAAGAAATCGGTCAAGCGTGAGTTGGATTAATCGAATATCAAATTTTTAATAAAATATTTATGAACCAGTTATACAATGAGAATACGATCTAAGTTTAACAATGGACGCGGGCGTAGCACAAAAAGAAAAAAATAGGTACGATTTCTTGAAAAAAAGTATTGACATCCCACTAAAAACAATAAATATTATTAATTAATTATTTAATTATTTTTGTGTGTACATTAATTGTAAAATAAATAAATAATAATAAATAAAAACATACCTGTTAAAAAGGGGGCACTTTATTATTTATATAATTAAATTAACCTGCCAAGTTCAAATTTAACGATGATCAGGCTGTTGGTGAAGATGATTATGATCGATTTTAAAGTGCATCTAAACTTGGCATTGGATTGGATTTCAATCCTTTTTTAGGCGAACAATTAGCCGATAGGAACTTGGCCCCCTTTTTAACAGGTATGTTTTAGTGGGATTTTTATTACATGCTGGCAGGAGTTCTTCCAATCCTCCTCCGTAATAGCTTGGAGTGCACTTTCAGCTGCTTCCTGTAAAGACGAAATATTTCATAGAGTCCGTCTAATGAAAGCGTGACCTGAGAAAAGGAGGTTACAACCAAAAATTTTGAATGTGGTATTATTGAAATAGTAGGAGAAAAAAGTTTTGATACTAGAGTATTTTTTGTATTTATGACAATTTTAGAATAGTTGTACAAGAACTTAAATCCTAGTCAAAAACATGTGTGTAGACTTAATTATTTAGTGGGTGTATGGTAAATGTCAATAACACACAAAATGTTAGATAGTATTCCAAATTATTTTATTTTATCTGATCTCTCAAATGTCGCTATATAATATTTAAACAATATTCTTTATTTTCCATTTGGCGTTCTGGCAAGAATACCAAGTGCACAACACCGTGATAGTCAAATATAATAGTCAACATGATTTCAACTTCATCACGTCTCGCCAACACTATTAATGTGTTTCAAGATTGTTGGGTTGGAATCGATTTAGCATAGAGAAAATTCAGATCTTTTGGGATTAGTCAAGTGGGAATATGTTTTATACTCCAATGATTGTTTCAAATGATACGGATCGACTCGTGAGACACAAAAAGTTCAGCAGCTGCTGCAGCAGCATCTCTCTCAAACTTGAACTAGGATTTTCGCGATTTTAACTTCAGTTGCAGACTTTCATGCACTACCAGACAGAGTGAGGCAAATCTTTCATTACATCTCAACTGCTTTCGAACGCATTCTACCACTCACTAGTATGTGTTTTTGATTAAGTCGATTCACCAAAAGCCTTCTTTGTTCGATGTTTTTGTCCATTATGAAATTCGCAATATGTCAGATTATCTAAAAATATAAGAAGAAAAAAAAATTATTATATCCTTAATATAACTATCTAATAATATTAGTCGACAAGGATCAAGATTATAACGTCATACTAACTTAAAAATCAGAAATCGTATGTAAACAATGTTGGTTTTCATTGAAAACACCTTCTTTCTCTTCTTGTTTTTGTTTGAACTTATTAACCATAGTGTGTAGCAGTTTTTTCACGTTACTGTTTATTGTATTTCTCACAATTAAGCAATTATTCTTGAAAAATAAATATCAGTTTCCAAAAACTGACAATTGCAACCATAGACTTTGACGTGATTTTTTTCGGCAAAACAATGTTGCCAATTTAATTTAAAAAAAAAACTCCAGGTTACGCTTTCAGTAGACGCACTCTATGTAAGTCAAAGTCGAAGCATTTAGTTCATCAAACCCCAAGCGAACGCCGGTGATCGCTCTCTCATTGTCTTTCTATGGTGTCTCTAATTACGGTATTCAAAAGGTTAATTTAATACAAATGAAATAATAATTGATATACCTTACCTACCTTCTCACAGTGTAATAAAAATGATTTTTTTGCCTGATGGCACATAAATCAAAGTTATCTAATTCTATTTTGGATCGACCTTTTCTGTGTTTTTCGGATGTAGAAAATACCCCTTTGTTTCTATCTCCTTCCAGCACGATTCTTCATAAAGTGCTAACAGATTTACCTGAACCAAAATAAATAGATTGTTATTTAATCTATGCCACGATAATTTCTTTAAAATTTCTAATGCAAACGCAACAACAAATACATCATTAGCTTGTACCTAATCACACTCAAAGTATTAGTTAAGTAGAATTTGAATTCTAATTTTTCTTAAAAATCAAGTCACCAAAGTATCAATTAATCTAGGCGCGCTATACCGGAGTAATGCAGAAAAAATGTAAACATAACCTATGTGCTCGAAGTTTATTGTTTCACATTTCTACTTATTCCGTATGCAAATTAATACAGCTTTGTATTCATATCAATTAATACTTGATTTAACTAAAATCAACAAAACAAACTCCTACATACCTGTGATATCAGCAGCTTTTTGGTAAACGTTGTTAAGATCGGAAAGACTAGTTTGGGCCTCATGTTAAGCCAGACATCGCCTGTACACCTTATAAATAACCTCCCTGCCAGCACTTCGAATGATTTTATTCATTATTTTTCACTTTCTACGTTTATTATTTAACGTTTAGTGGTCGAAATAAAAATTCTACGAAGTCGTGTATGAAACGTCATTATTTTGAGAATGTTGCCAACAGACAAAAAATTAGTTCCGTTTCTAAACTTTTTTGCCAAGTTGTAAATAATACTTCACATCTAAATCATAGAATACAAGAAATGAATGAAATAAAATAAAAATCTAAACTTTAAATTTCGCTCGCCTAAGCGGTTATGCTAAGTTGCCATTTCGTGTTTAATAAGAAATTAAAATTCATTCATAAGATACGATACCTATGACATGCAATTATGCAATGTTGCCGCTCTGAACGCAATCTCTTCGACCTCACTAAAAAAAAGAGATAATCGCTCGCAGTGCTCGGGAATTAATTATATGAATCCCTCTCTGCGTTCGGGATTAAAACTTAGCAACCTTTATCGTTTGGAAATAATTATGTTTATTTAGTGAGAAGTTTAGCTACATAAAATATTTTATTTTAGGTGGTGTGCGGCGTGCCTCCCGGGCTAGCGGAGTTCGTGGCTCCATTGCAGCGTGGAGGGCTGTGCCGCCTGGCTCACCAGCCGCACGCGCTGGGCGTGTGGACCGTGTACATGTGCGGCCACGCGCCCGCGCCGCACGCGCTGCGCCGCCAGCCCGACCCGCGCGTGCACATCATACAGCTGCACAAGAACTCCAACGGGATGGGACTCAGTATTGTCGCTGCTAAGGTAAGTTCGTGGCGCACCAGCCGCACGCGTGCGTGTGGACCGTGTACATGTGTACTTGTAACAATTGTCAGCCTTCTAAGGGCCGGGCGTGCTCGGTCAACTTAAGCCATAGCTCGTTCATATCTCGTGGCCGCAGTGAGAGCACGGGCGCCGGGCAGCAATTCGCGCAGGAGCGGGTATCCTATTGTAAATCGAGATGTTATCTGTAACTCCACATCCAAAAATCTCCTTGTCTTCGCGTATTTTGCAACCGTACTTCGAGCTGACATTTCTAATAGTCAAGCGCATTCATCGACATTTTTGTATATTTAAATAACTTCACGACACTTGGAATGAAACCGCGCCTGACTGTAGACAAGCACAATCGCGTGCATCCCCGCACCCGCTCCGTTTCTCGCTTCGTGCTACCAGTCTGGATAAGCACTAAGGGTCAACTCACACCGAAAGAGCGGCGAAGGGCAGCGACCCGTTTACCGTTCATAGAATTCGCTGGAATTTCCGCGGCGCCGCGGGCATCTGCGCGATTCGTTCGAGTTTCTCATGCGATAATAAGTATTATAGAAATGAAAATAAAGTTAAAATTCATATGAAACTGAAACTGCGCTCCGCTTCGCTGCGCTTCGACGCTCTTTTGGTGTGAGTTGACCCTAAGCATTTTTACTGAGTTCTTGAACGTCTCCGACTACAACAAGTTTCCAACTATTAGCTTATATTGCCTTTATCTTAGAAAGGTTGTAAATAGAATCGTGATGTGTTCAGGGCGCCGGACAGACGAAGCTGGGCATCTACATCAAGTCCGTGGTGCCGGGCGGCGCCGCGGCCGCGGACGGGCGGCTGGCGGCCGGCGACCAGCTGCTGTCGGTGGACGGACAGTCGCTCGTGGGGATCACTCAGGAGAAGGTATGCCAATTTTATTTTTATCTTTAAACGTCAATTTATTTGTGATTCAAAACTAACATCAAAAACTGGGCAAGTGCGAGTCGGACTCGCGCACTGAGGGTTCCGTACAAACTTATATATGAAAACTGTTCATTTCCCGAATTGAGTTACGAAGATTTTTCCGTATCGCAAAATATAATAACTACAAATTCACAATATTTTAGATTTGTTCCTATACTTTTGCCATAAGACCTTGCTTCATACAAAATTTCAGGATTCTAGGTAAACGGGAAGTATCCTATGAATTTTGATTCCTTTCCATTCCGTTAGAGCGTGATCGCAAAACGCGTTAGTTAAGATTTGCCGTGCAAATCGCGCGAGCGTGGCGGGCGGCAACTTTGCATTATCTTATGAATGAATAGATGTACAATTTGGACACAGTTTAACTTTTTATTTTATTCTTTCTATGATTTAGAAAGAAAGTAAAAAAATATTTATTTTGGTGCACAAACATTGTAGAAAAAAAACATGTTGAATCTTAGG
This sequence comes from Mythimna ferrago, assembly GCA_910589285.2. Classification (NCBI taxonomy): domain Eukaryota; kingdom Metazoa; phylum Arthropoda; class Insecta; order Lepidoptera; family Noctuidae; genus Mythimna; species Mythimna ferrago. The sequence goes on from OU342679.1 coordinate 20,620,265, forward strand.
ATGAAAACAAAAAAACATAAAAAGACTAACATTGCATGTCTCACGTTTGTGCCAAAAAGGTCCAGTTTAGCGAAAATGCCAGACGACTACGAGGTAGTTGTCTGACGCTGGTTTTCAACAGAACTTCTTATCTTATTTAGATGCTATGTGTCATGTATTTTCACTTAAAATCCGGGCTTATTTACCTCTATTGCACACACGTCCCTGGATACAGCAGACTTGTTCTCCTAGTATTATTATTGATGGGATTTAATGTGTAATATTTATCAACATTCATAGGCGGCTGAATACCTAGTACGTACGGGACCTACCGTGACCTTGGAGGTGGCGAAGCAAGGCGCCATGTTGCACGGTCTCGCCACGTTGCTGCACCAACCTGCCTACAATCAACGACAAGGTATGTTTACAACTAGCACTACTTCTTTTAGAACTACTTCGTACTTATTTCCGATTTGTCAGGGTTTGAAGTGAACTAACATTTTTTTCGATGAGGGTTCTTAGCGAAATTTTTAGTCGAATAATTCAAAGGATTTGACTGATAATGTCAAAAGAGTTTTAATCTCATTCTAAATCAATTTGGAAAACTGATAAGTTGAATTATTGATTCAGAGGATTTTTTAGAGATGAATATACACCGCTAAATTTTAATCGTTTTAATCCCGTGGAGGGTCGATCCGGTACATGAAACACTATCGATTTGTAAAGATAAAATTAAAAAATAAAGTACCTCTTTTTCAAAACTCGTATTAATTCACGCATGTACGAAATTAGTATCTTTGAGAAAACGTCAGCTGAGCGAGTTCAATGACCTGTAGTTAATAGTCGGCGTTGCGTACAGAGTACCTACAGGTCATTGAACTCGCTCAGCTGACTTTTTCTTAAAAAAATTAATTTCGTACATGCGTAAATTAATACGAGTTTTGAAAAAGAGGTACTTTATTTTTTAATTTTATCTTTATAAATCGATAGTGTTTCATGTACCGGATCGACCCTCCACGGGATTAAAACGATTCAAATTTAACGGTGTATTTTAATTTATTGCACTTGAATAGTTTATGCGATGACATTTTATTACAGATGGTATAAATAGTATTGTTTCTTAGTTTTATGTAAAATGATATGTAATGTCGCCTTAATGGAGACATGGTTCAGTTAGTAATGTGTCGGTCCTGGTGTGTACGGTCGCTAGCGGAGGAGGTGCAGTACGAGGACCGCTCGCGCCGCAACTCGGGCACGTTCACGAACCCGCACCCCGCACTGCTGCGCGCCGCCTCGCCGCGCACCGAGCTCGCCACCGCAGGCAATGACTTCTTACTAGCTCCCCACTCACCGCTCCACTCCTAGCACGCCCGGTAACACGGAACCATCATGCAGCTTTTTTACAGTCAGCTGATCGCAAATGTCTTTATTTTTTCTTTCTTTTTATGGCTTCACTTTTGTGCTGTCAGAAGTTTTGATTTTGCAGTCATTAACGACGTTGTCGCCGAATACTCGTCTTTTGTGGGTTCTTTTTTGTTTCGTTTTTTTTTCTTTCGCTTCGTTATCAATACAATTCCATGTGTCGGATTAAAATTTATGTAAGTGTCTATTGCAGGCTATGGTCGTCGCCCGTGTCACAGTCGATGTCATTTCTTAAGAGATGAGTCTACGGAGTCAAGTACGGATGAGAGTGAGGAGTGGCAGCCTCACTATCACGGTTCTATACCTAGGTTGATAGTGACGTTGGATAGAGAAAATAATCAGTTACAAGAAGACTTGTCTCCTGACACCCCGGGCTGTCCGCTTGAGTTAAGGAGTGATGCGCCGCCGCCGCGACCCATTCCCGTCTTCACGTTTACTTGTGAAGACTTCGACGAACAACACCCTAGTGGCGAATCCGCGACTCAGGCTGAAGAGTTCCCGCAACACCCACCCCGGTACGATACTCCCCCAGAGGAACCGCCTCCCATACCAGACCCCCCCGCTAACTACGACCAGTCCAGCGATAACGGAGATTCCATCTGTTTACCACCTCAAATGGAACCCATAGACACTAAACTCACCCTCGATTTATTCAAAGCGCGCAGTAGAGAGAATGAGTTTTACAGACGACGTTGTACCGGCATCGACGAGTGTGTGAGCGCGTGCGAGTGTTGTCGCACGCCGCAGCCTGAGACACAACAGATTCCTTACATCGATGAACCTAACTCAGAACCCTTGATATTTGAAAACGAGGGCCCTCCTGACAAAGTTGCTACGCCAAAAATACGACGAATATTACCTTCTTTATCCCTCGATCAGTCAGATTCAGATAAAAAGCCTGAAACAGCTGACGCAGTCTGTCAAACGCCCTCGTCTCCGATGGATGTAAAAAGTGTAATATCCACTCCTAAAAGAAAACTCGAGCTTAACCTTGATATTAAGAAAGACTATGACCAAATGGATAGCATTCAGTGCAGGCTCAAGAGAGCAATATTTAGCATGTCGACTTCTTATTCGGGTAAATCAGAAGATACCGAAATTCCGTCCACTTATTCTACGTCTGATTCTTTTGATGAGACACATAATGATATGAAATGTGATGTTACCGCCGTTAAAGCGCAGGCTCCCGTAGAACCCGGTGCTAAACAAATATTAGATAGCGTCGATCGAAAGTCATGGAAATCTCCGGATGAGTATAGACCGTCCTTCGGCAAGGTCAAAGAATTGACAAAACATTTCAACAACATCAATCTGAAGTATTGTGTTAAGAATTACAAGCGAAATTGTCAGTCAAGTCCAAACCTCAGTATTCGCGATAAAACTGTCAAGGTCGTCGAACCCCTTCCCGCCAGTGCTAGTTTAGCGGATATACAATACGAGTTCAATAAAACGGAAGCGAGCGATACCAAGTGTGAGAAATTATCTGATGACGAAGTGAAAAGTATTCTCATACAGCTGGAAGACTGGTCTAAATATGGTTCGCGTGGTAGCGAGGACACGCTGGCGCACGGCAATGAGTTTGAAATACCGAACTTGCCTTCCGAGGAGCACACTGACAACACAGCTAACGGATTCGTATTCAACGAGATAATTGACAAGAAGCCGAGACGGATTACCTTGGAGAATATAAGGTTGAAGTCAAATCAGTCTAGTATGAACTCGGATCAGGCGAAGCAAAGTAAAGAATCGTTGGTTGTGAGTGGGAGTTCCGATAAGGGGTCTTCAGATTGTCTGCCGCGGGTGGTGGCGATGATTCCGCAGGCGCAGGCTTCCCTGGCAGCACACGCGTCCTGCCCAGACATCAGCGCCGCACACACCACGTGTAAGGCTCCCTCACACGCATGACGATAGGTGTGTTATAGCTGGACGCACAACTTTAATTTCGTAACTCCCACTAGATATTTTGTTTCGTTAATACATTAATTACGTCATACAGTTACTATGCTTCCTTCCTTTACGTCTTAGGAGTAATTCCAAAAAGAATCGAGGAAGTTTATTATTTGAACAGAATTTATTTTTTATCAAATGCATGGATATCGTTTCGTTTATTATTTTGTCGTAAACAATTGAAATCGTTCTTCGTTTATTTTCGTTCCGTACGTTTCTGTCACTCGCACTCGTTTTTCGTTATTATTTGTTCTGGATTCCTTATTTTATTTGTCGTATATTTAGTTTTCTTTTTTATTGTTGATGTAGATTTTTTAGTTCTAAAGCTGCTTCATTAGTTGGGTCCAGACTGAACGAGATAATTTTTTGAGATGGCATGATGCGCGTGATATTTTTAGTTTATGCATCGTACTTTGCCTCGCGAGGATATTCTGGCCCCGCCTACTGAGTTAGCTATAGACGGCCCAACCGCGCACTATGGTCGTATTAGAATAGTGTTGTAATGTTGTAGCGGGTGCTGCGGGTGCGGCGGGCGCGGCGGGAGCGGTGCGGCGCGCGTCGGAGCGGGACCTGCCGGCGCGCCTGGCCGCCGAGGCCAGCGTCAAGTGCAGCAAGAGCACGCCCGCGCTGCACCAAGTGGCCGAGCCGCCGCCCACGCACCATCACACACCCGCCAGGTAACATACACAACGGATCAAACCACCATTTCTATATAACAATGTATCCCGAGGCAGTATCAAAATAATTCGTGCAAGCCAAATACCAACTAGGGCTACGGGATTGTTCAATAGATTTTTTTTGACCCTGAAACGCAAAAGGCACAGATGGATTACACAGTAAAAATCTGAGACTTCATCTTACTCCACCCAGAGCTAAAAAAGAAATCTGATGATATCCCGCCTCAAAACTAAAAACCAAGCATCAAATTCAAGCTTCCTGAGATGTATGTGAAATATTTTACTATGAGATAATTAGACATACACGACGTGTGCCCAACTCTGTTTTTTTTTTTCGGTGGAAATATCATCAAATCACATCCCCCGCTCTTGGGCGGAGCGGGAGATAGTGTCAGACTTTTACTGACTAAAAACCCACTCCTGTTCCTTCGTTGTCTTTCATACCGGGGCTGAGCTATCTTTCGAAACTAACCCTAGCCCCAATAGTGCTAACTCTGTTTGAGCCCACCTGTACGTAATTGCTATACCAACCTGTCAGCATGGCCGTGAGCCCGCCAGTAGCGAGCGGCTCGCCGAGCGCGTGGCCCAGCAAGTCCCGCAGCAGCCACAACCTGTCGGCGCCCGCGCAGCACGACGGCTTCTACCAGAACCTGTCCACTGTGCAGTCGCAGCAACATGCCCTACAAGACAGGTATGCATTACTTTATACTACCCAGAGACACCTTGATGAAGAATTATGAACATGAGAATAACTTCCACGTCTATCGAAGTTTGGATTCCATATGAACTGAACTGAAATAAATAATAGAACCTTATGCCTATGAATCGTACTGCAGATAATAGATACCATGATAAAATTTTGGCATTTAATTAAAGAAACGTCAGATAAAATCGTAAAAAATAACCTGCGCGGTTGTTGCTCTAACTTTTTAATCACGACGTGAATTATCTAACTTAAAAAAAAAATGTCTACACAGAGATCAAGGTTAGGCACAAATAAAACTGAGCATATCTGTGTCTAATTTTGAATTCTTAATTCGAGATAATTTCAATTTTTCGCCACAGCTCAAGTATCGATTTTAGCACTTAAAGTTCCTAAGAAAATATAATATGGAATTAGAAAAAGAACTTAACACAACCTTTGGTTTAACAAGACAAACTAAAAATAAAAGAGGTAGTCCGTGGTGTACTTCCTAGTAATAGTTTGTAATGCGTGACATAGAGTTGGTTGTTCCAAAATTTGAAAACTCACTAATTCTGAATTCAAATATAGTAGAGTGGATTTAACAAGTGTGAATGATTCCAGATGGTCATCGCTGCGCAGCTCGACGGGCAGCAACCGGCCGCAGTCGGCGCACTTCATGGCGGGGCAGGCCGAGGCACCAGACTCGCCTCTACACCAACAGGTAATACTTCATAACAATACCGGTAATGCTATTCTGTGTGCAATCAATTCGTTATGGAACAATTAATTAATAAGTCTTTGATCACTCAATAACCATATCCCTTATGAGTCCTAGAATCCGTTTCACTGTCGCTTAGGTATCGCACTTGTGTCGCTGTCGAAATCAAACTGACTGACTTCCGGTCGGGGGTCGTATTTATGCTCAGAGCCAGAAAAATTATAGATACAGAGGCCATGTTGCATCACGGGGCAATAACTCATTATTATTAAAAAAATGTAATAATTATAACTTCTCGCGACTATGCGAATTTCAAATCTATTGTATAGGATGGAAATAATAAATTCTCTTTTCAACTATTATCATCTAATAATAATAGAAGAACTTATAGTGGACTTTTCTAGAATTTGCTAGACCTTGGTACATACTTACTACGATTCTGGAACAAGTTCCTTTTGCGTCTTTCCGACAAATATTTTTTTTTCCTTTCTTTTCGCTCAGCAATGCGTTTTACTGTTGATTTCGGCTTATTAAAGTTTGATGGCGTAACGGTCAGATAGCGTAACGTGGTATTGTGTGCAGAGTGCAGCCAGCGCGCGCGCGGCCAAGCTGGCGGAGATGTCGGAGGAGGTGTCGCGGCGGCAGCTGGCCTACCACGCCGCGCAGCAGCACGCGCAGCATCCACAGCCGCAACACCACCACCTTATGGGTAACAATGCATTTTTCTTAATCTTTACTATGCTTTGGATGTAATGTTTTGTCTCCAAGTAACTATTCTGGGCCGACTCAGACATCTTACATGGGCATTGTTGAAACGGCGGCTCCCAATAGCGCCTTGCGCCGGCGGCAGTTATCGAGAGATGCGGGGCAGCAGGCGGGCAGGCTCGCGGGGCCGGCGAGCCCTGGAACTCAGCTCTTGCCTCCACGCACGCCTGCGCGCAAGCATTCCTTTTCGTCTTTACGTAAACTTCAACCGACCACACAAGAAAGTACACACCTAGGCCCGCTCTGTGGAACCCTACGTCTACCCCCTATTTCTGAACAGTTATAAAAAAAAATCACGTAGGCTAAAGCGGGTGCTCCGTGCTCCGGAACTGCGTCGCTACAGGTCCTATTCAGGTCCTATTCAAATTTTCTCACAAATTTAACGGTCTTTCTATTATCTGTTTAACGTCTATCACCTCTAGGTCAGCCACAGATGCAGATGCCGCCCAGTGGGTACGGGCAGCAGTCTCCGCAGCTGGCACACCCGCTGCACCACTCGCAGCCCATGCTGCACGTGCACCACTCCCAGAGCCCGCAACAGATGTACCACAACCAGCACCTCCCGCCACAAAGGTCAGTGTGTGTTGTCTCCAGGCCAGCCACAGATGCAGATGCCGCCCAGTGGGTACAGGTCGACCTTAACTGCAGATGCTGCTAAGTTCCTTTGCGCACAAGTCAGATATTCTTGACTCCTAAGCCACAAGGACATACACCTAACTTAGGAGTCAGAGCGTTTAAAAATTATCAAGTCTTTATTTAATTAATGTCTTCTGTTAGGAATTTTATAAAGGAAGGCTTATGATGAAATAAATTATTATTATTCCTCGATCTGGACGAGGCCTTAGTTTGCGTCCGTACAGATCGCCAAGCGCAACATAATGGCGCGGTGTCGTAAGTCTGCTATCGTCTCCAGTTTGGCTCTGAAGAGTGTAGCCGATATTGATGTAGTATGTGTAACCCATACTGGTCACTATAACAACTCTCGTGGCACTGTGTTTAGCTGATCGCGGTCGCCACTTTGTCCGCACTCGCTCTCACTGCTACTGCTCTTATCTCTGAATAAGGCCTTTATTTAGGACAATTCAAAGGAAAGTTCTTTTGTAGCGATGTATCAGAACTCGACATCTAATTATAATCTATCAGTAAAACATAATATTTTCGAGTTCAAACACAAATACCATGACCTCCAAATTCATATTTGCCATTGCAGGTACGAATGGATGCCACCCGGCCCACCGTCACCGCAGAGATCACAGCCGCCGGTAGCCCCGAAACCTCAGGTAAATACACACAACAGTCATATATTCCGTCAATAGGTAAACATACAGTTACAAACCAGAAAAGGTACGAGGTACCGAGGAAGGTACACTTCTGGAAACTTCACTGCAGGATTGCCAAAGCATTTTGTTCTAAGATCTGTCTTATGCCATCTTTTCGAAGACTTGTGATTTTTTTTTTATAAATGATATTTTTGTTGCTAGGGCGCGAGGCGGACGGACATGGAAATGGACGAGCAGTTACACCTACAATCACAGTCACATTCACAATCACACCCGCAGCCGCAACAGCCCCCACCCAGCAGTGTACAGCCCGAAGACGGTACGGATAATTTGATAAATTTCTTAATTTTTTTTTTTTATTAGCCTAAAGTGTATCCCACTACTGGGCGAAGGCCTCCTCATTCCTTCCAAACTTCTCTTCTCTCTTTCTTAATTAACAGTTCTTTAATTACAATGAGTTGGTTTTTACAAGGAGTCCATCCATTGTATACCGAAAGTAGTCTGCACTTTGGAAACCAGTTGGTCCCAGCTGTCATTTGAACGTTAAGCAATGCTTCCTGAGGTCATTCTGTGGATGGGTGACCATCTTTAACATAACGAGATTCCTCCGTCTTTCGAGCACGTAAATCTCTGACAGTCGTTACAATCTAATTGCTGAGTTGTGAGGGTTAGATCACCTGTTTCTCCATGTAAAACACAGGTATTCTTATGAATGTGTGAGACACAGGTATTCTTATGAGAGGTGAACTCCATTACTTATTCGTATGTGTGTGTTTTTCACCAAAGATGACCTCTAGTGAGAAATGCTGTACACACCGTAATACGACGCGACGTGGCGAGACGATCTTTGAATAGGTCTTTCGAATTGTACTACGATGTAAGACTCCTCATAGCACGCATCGTGAAGCCGAGGGGCTTATTCCAATTCGTATTGCGTGTGTGACCGGTAACCTTATGATTTATAGCAAAAAATATTTCTTTGTACTTACAGAGCGATACGTAGCCAGTGCATTAGAACCGCCAGCAGTGTCAGTGTACCCTACTGGCGGACAAGGGCAGGCGGGAGCGGGCCGGGGCGCCGCGCCGCACAACCCGTGGCAGAGGGAGGAGCGCGAGAGGCAGCACGAGGCGCGCCGCGCCGCCGCACGCGCACGCAGGTACTGTACCCACCGTGACCTATAGTGTCAGTGTACCCTACTGGCGGACAAGGGCAGGCGGGAGCGGGCCGGGGCGCCGCGCCGCACAACCCGTGGCAGAGGGAGGAGCGCGAGAGGCAGCACGAGGCGCGCCGCGCCGCCGCACGCGCACGCAGGTACTGTACCCACCGTGACCTATAGTGTCAGTGTACCCTACTGGCGGACAAGGGCAGGCGGGAGCGGGCCGGGGCGCCGCGCCGCACAACCCGTGGCAGAGGGAGGAGCGCGAGAGGCAGCACGAGGCGCGCCGCGCCGCCGCACGCGCACGCAGGTACTGTACCCACCGTGACCTATAGTGTCAGTGTACCCTACTGGCGGACAAGGGCAGGCGGGAGCGGGCCGGGGCGCCGCGCCGCACAACCCGTGGCAGAGGGAGGAGCGCGAGAGGCAGCACGAGGCGCGCCGCGCCGCCGCACGCGCACGCAGGTACTGTACCCACCGTGACCTATAGTGTCAGTGTACCCTACTGGCGGACAAGGGCAGGCGGGAGCGGGCCGGGGCGCCGCGCCGCACAACCCGTGGCAGAGGGAGGAGCGCGAGAGGCAGCACGAGGCGCGCCGCGCCGCCGCACGCGCACGCAGGTACTGTACCCACCGTGACCTATAGTGTCAGTGTACCCTACTGGCGGACAAGGGCAGGCGGGAGCGGGCCGGGGCGCCGCGCCGCACAACCCGTGGCAGAGGGAGGAGCGCGAGAGGCAGCACGAGGCGCGCCGCGCCGCCGCACGCGCACGCAGGTACTGTACCCACCGTGACCTATAGTGTCAGTGTACCCTACTGGCGGACAAGGGCAGGCGGGAGCGGGCCGGGGCGCCGCGCCGCACAACCCGTGGCAGAGGGAGGAGCGCGAGAGGCAGCACGAGGCGCGCCGCGCCGCCGCACGCGCACGCAGGTACTGTACCCACCGTGACCTATAGTGTCAGTGTACCCTACTGGCGGACAAGGGCAGGCGGGAGCGGGCCGGGGCGCCGCGCCGCACAACCCGTGGCAGAGGGAGGAGCGCGAGAGGCAGCACGAGGCGCGCCGCGCCGCCGCACGCGCACGCAGGTACTGTACCCACCGTGACCTATAGTGTCAGTGTACCCTACTGGCGGACAAGGGCAGGCGGGAGCGGGCCGGGGCGCCGCGCCGCACAACCCGTGGCAGAGGGAGGAGCGCGAGAGGCAGCACGAGGCGCGCCGCGCCGCCGCACGCGCACGCAGGTACTGTACCCACCGTGACCTATAGAATAGACTTGATGTAACGTTACACAAATCCCACACAACGCAGGAAGAGTTATCTGCTTGCACACAGCAGCCCAAACTAACGGCCTGGCGTAATAGGTACATAGGATTAACAATCCAAAATATATAAGTATCATCTGTTACCACTGAGAGATCGTCGTAGAATTGCCGACTGTCTGTTTTTGCTCAAAATCCTTCATAACAAGATTGATAGTCCTGACCTTTTATCCAAGTTTTATTTTAATGTGCCAAATAAAACATTTCGTTTTAATCCACCCATTCGTGTTCCTCACACATCTTCAAAATATGATCTGGATCCATTCACCATTAGTGTGAACTCGGCCAGAAGGAGCTTAAGGTGATTGTTCCGCTGGCTTGTTCATACATTTAATGCGTTAGAAATACTCCGTACATAGACACTTTTTGCTCAAAACGAATCACTTTATCACTTGTTTACAATTACATATTCCCGCGTTTGACTTTTTGGTAAATAATTTGCATTATTTATTGAGAAAAACAGTCTTGAAAACCGGGCAAAATTTGACATTTTGTTTACTAGTGTGAGTGCGATTGGACAACCAAACCATACCGCCATGATTGTGATAGGTTATAATATTTAACGCTAGATGGCGTGCAACCGATCTTGTAAATTTGAAAAATCATTACTTAATTTATAATAATGGTTTTCATTTTAAAAAAAGCATTAGAATAACGTAAAACTATCATATCTATTTATCTATCATAAACTAAAACATAAAACTTTGTTGACATCAAAAAATTGATAGCGTTACTTATAATAATTGTTACTGGCAACAATATCATCACTCGTAATAGCAAAATGCGGCGTTGCCGTTCTTCCTACTATTTCTAAGAAAAACCCATTGCCAAACCTCGCTCGATTCGACTTCGGTCGACTAGAAATAAAATATTTTTGAAGCTCGAGGCTAGCTTGTGCAGTGATAGGTTTTACGCGCGGAATTGCTTGTATATTTTGAATTGTATGCATTTTCATTGATTTGAACTAATATTATTTTCTTGTATGTATTTCATTACAATTTAATATAATTATTGCAAGGTATTGTAGTACAGGTTGCTTATACGCAATTTTATTTTAAAATAAAAGTACCAATCTTTCGGTGGTAGGTATTAGCAAGTCGGCCTATGAGTTTAGCTGGTTATTAGGTACAAACTAAAATCATCTCATAATAGAAATCACCGATCGATATTGTTAATGATTCGTCAAGTTATAATAATATCAAGTAAACAAAATTTTATTTACTTGACAATATATGTAAATATCGATATAATATATATATATTTCCTTATATATATTGTTTTTTCTGATAAGTACCTATACAAATAGTTATTGACGAACAATTATTATTAGACGGACAAACAAACATTAGTTATAAAAGGTACATTAGATCGCGATCCGATCGCGTCGTGGATGCGGTGCATTCCGTTACAGGTACTTACATCAAAATGTATAATTATGTAATATGATTTATTATTTATGGTTGTTCAGCAGGGATTTATCTCCACTAGCTATTGTTTTCTTAATTGTCAATCAATATTCTATCAAAATCATTTGGGTAAGTAACATTTTACTGCTACATTTTTCTCAAAATGCGAACAATAAAAATGCAAAATGTAATCTGGAACGTAATTTGTAACGTCAGTTTCTAATATTCTTGTATTATCTATGGTATTATTATTATTGCATGCATTGAGAATTTGAGAAGACTGCATTTCCATTGCAATTTGATTTGGTTATGTTTTATGATTTCAATTTTATTCGAATTGTGAGTTTATAAAAGTAACATATCGTCTTGTATAGTATTTGTTTTTGTGTATTTTCGTCAAACCTAGAGAAAAGCGCATTCTCGATTACACGGTGACGAGTGTAAAGAGAGACGTTGTTATTGATGAAGTACAATAAATTGAGAATATGGTGTAAAGAACGGTTAGCAGAATTTCAAAAGACACCAGAAGACAGCTTTCATTGAAATGTCTACTGTAGGGCAGCAAGAAAATGATTTGTATACTTTAAACTAGGTACCTACTCATAAGCGTGACCGTCTGACTGCCAGTCAATTTGGAATGGTAATGTAATCAGAAATGTGCATGTGTAATTTCTGTATTTTGTAGAACACCTATGCAGACAACGCATCTTTAAAAAATATTCATAACACATTTATTTTATCTTACTTTTACAGGTTTACAACAATACAATTTTATTGTGTCAAGGATATTCTTTATAAAAAGAATATTTGTACAAAAGATATGTTATATGGACAGCAAAATGAAAATGTGGCAAAAAGTATGTTTATGTAACAGTATAATAAAACTGTAAGGTCTTTTTATTGATGAAGAAATTGGATATTTGGCTGGCAGGCCAAATGGTAAGTTTATTCATGTATCATTATGTGTATAAGTTGGATCTTACCTATATAATTGATGAATATGGAAAATTATAACACTATTTTACAAGTAAAATACAAAATGTATAGATATGTTAATTTCTCCCGCTCTAGGTGGAGAGAGAGCGTTAGCTCGCTATCCAACCATCCAGTAACCATCCGGACCGAGCCCAAGACATCGACGCCCTCACACGATTGCACTGCACTATGAATATCGATACATGTTCTGGTCGGATTGGGAACTTCTGCCAAGATCGAACGAGCCAATATGGACGGGAAGAACCGGAAAGGTACACAACTTTTTTTTTTAATTTACTTCATAATTTTCATAAATTTTAGTCTATATTATATTTTTTTTTCTGCATACCGGAAGACGCAGCGTTGGAAGGTCTCCTACAAGGTGGACCGGTGAAGGTAGCGGGAAACCGATGGATGCGGGACGCACAGGAACGTTAGTTGTGGCGACGCTTGGGGGGAGGCCTATGTCCAACAGTGGACATGTATTGGCTGAAATGATGATGATGATATTTTTTCTTTTGGAAAATTGTTCTTCAACATCCACATCAAAAGTTACACCCAAAATATACTAAATATAATAATTTTCTTTTGCAGCAACTGTGTAGCGGTGGTTTCCAGACAAGAACTTCAGAACGAGTGAAAACAACATGTTGAATGATTTTTGTTTTAATTGTACTTTTATAGTAGTTTGTTTAGAATCTACATTATCAATGTTTACAATCATATTTTTTGGTTATCAGAAACCTGAAATGGTGTGCTCATCATGATGAACATTATGTTCATAATGTGATGAATACATTGACTCTTTTTCTGGTTTCTGTAAAACATACGTGATTATGGATGCTTAGACATTATCAAACATTTTCCACCTTCCTGGTTGCAATCTCTCATTCTAAATTGTGTTTTAAATTTGTTGTTTTCTTGTGATTTATAATTTCTTGCGTTTGTCTTGTACTGGTGTATAATTTTTGTAAATAATATACTTTGAATTACTTCAAAATTGACTTGGAACTAAATATTTTGAAAGATTGTTTTTTAGTAAACAGTTATGTATCAAGCAAGACACAAATTGTCACTATAAATACTTGTAATTATTGTTAGTTGGTACATATGTTTTTTTTAAATAATGTATAAGGTAATATAAATAAAACTATCTTACATTGCATTCTTGACATTCATTTGATTCTTAAAATAATAAATCAATTAAATAGTTTACCCCAGAAATACCACCTTTTATTATATAATCATGATTCCTTTTATTTCATATTATAATTGTAATGGGTGACGTTAGAATAAACTTACCCCCCAGACAATTAATTCTAATTTCTACTAGAGTCCAGCCTAATAACTTTTAAATTCACGCCATCTAGTGGTTAACTTTGCAAAATGCTCTTGACTTTAAAGTAGTCGCTCATGTCTATGTGTGTGTAAACGATACTGTAAGCAGAGTTGGATATTAGTCCTAAGAAATATGGCGAATCAAATGGGTTTTGAGGCTTTAATTTGACTAATTTCGGTAAAGTGGAATGTCCCATTTCAGCTCTACTATTTCTGTGACATAATATTGTTCCAATCACACTCAAAACTAAATAAAACTGAAAATGTTGACTTCAGCGCCATCTAGCGGGAAAATGGCCACGAACAACCCGTAGCAATCACCTTAAGTCTCAAATTTTTCAAGTAGCATTAGGTTTAATAGTTTATTAATTAGTTTCTTAAGTGCAAGCTAAGGATTTTTGCTGTATCCTACGTAACCAAGAAGCGCAGCTTTTTGTTTTTGTGCTCACACCTTATTTAATATATACTATAATGTCTACACGTGAGGACTTGTAATTGGCTTTCTAGTGATTATGGATTCCTTTTTTTTGTCTGGTTTTATTAGCTGTAAGTCCTCCATGTACTAAATAAATAAATATAGATCCAATGTATTGTTAATTTATTTATTATTGATTTTTTTATATACACTTTATTGTACACCAAAATTATAAAAAATGTAGTTTAAAAAACCTAAAAAAAACGCTTTCATAGCATATCAAACTAAAAAGTGTAAAATAAATGAACGAAAAATATTAATATCATTGTGAAAAAAGCGTGGGGCGCTTTGTGCCATATTTTTCGTAAATCGAGCACCCCACGCTTTTTTCACAATGATATTAATATTTTTCGTTCATTTATTTTACACTTTTTAGTTTGATATGCTATGAAAGCGTTTTTTTTAGGTTTTTTAAACTATATTTTTATTTTTCACTAAAAAAAACGGATTATTGTATTGTCACCGGTCTTTGATGGGTGTGCAAAGTTTAAAGAAAATCTGATCGCCGAAAGTAGGTCAAAATCGAGCTCAAAGGCGTTGGTTACAAACATACAGGTGAAGCTAATATAAGCGTGTTAAAAAGGAAACGTTATAATAAAAAAACATGCAATTGGCGGCCTTATCTCACTTGGCGATTTCTTCCAGGCAACCTGGCAAGGATAGAGATGCCTGGACACAAAATGTGGTTGCACTTGCTGCAAATAAAAAGTAATGAAAAATGCTATAGGTACTCAATACTATAAAATAGATACATAATTAGAAGTCGGTTAAAAATCCGCTGGCCCCGATAATATTTCGCCTATTTTTATAGCCAAACGTGCCAAGTGTCTGTCCATTCCATTAACATTATTGTTTAAACGGTCATTCGACTTAGGAGTGGTGCCTACTATCTGGAAGTCGGTGTATATAACGCCGATTCATAAAAAAGGACCTTAAGACAACGTAGTTAACTATAGACCGATCTCAAAACTCTGCGTGTTCGCTAAAATTATGGAGAAAATCGTACACGTGCGACTTTCCTCTGCACTTAAATTAAGTTTCTCCGAACATCAACATGGATTTTTGAAAGGTCGCTCCACCACCTCCAATCTTGTGGTCTGTAGTGACTTCTTATCTGAGTATATGTCTAAGCTGTCTCAAGTCGACGTTATATACACTGACTACAGCAAGTGCTTTGATCGAATAAATCATGCGCTTCTAATGCGCAAACTGTTAGACATTGGTGTGAGGGGCAGTCTGTACAGATGGTTTGTATCATATGTAGAAAACAGATGCCAGACTGTAGTTCTCAACGGCTATGCCTCGAGAGTGATGTACATTCCTTCGGGAGTCCCCCAAGGATCCTTATTGGGCCCCCTGTTATTCAATATCTTTGTAAATGACATCGCCTCATGTTTCCTACATTCAAAAATATTATTGTATGCGGGTGACATGAAAATCTTGAGTCATGTTTCGACAATCGAAGACGCACATCTATTACAGGAGGATCTGGACCGTTTCCATAATTACTGCTACAGAAATAGGTTGGATTTAAATATTTCCAAATGTTACGTATGTACGTATACTCGTAAGCCAAACCCTATTATGTACGATTATAAATTGTCGAATACAACAATTGCCAGAGTGAGCGTTATTAGGGGTCTTGGGGTAGTTTTTGACTCTAAACTTTTGTTTGACGCGCACATCGAGAATGTGGTTAACAAAGCCTCTAAAGCGTTGGGCTTCCTTTTTAGGGTATCCTCTGAGTTTAAGAACATCAAAACCATGAAAATCCTCTACTGTGCCTTTGTCCGCAGCCATCTAGAATATGCTTCTCAAATTTGGAATCCAAAATACAATGTTTATATTAAACGTCTTGAAGGCATACAAAAGCGATTTTTAAGGTACATTCAATACCGAGCAAATTGTTATCTTCCGAACTATAATAGCCGATGCAAGAAATTTCATATTCTTCCTTTACATGAACGAAGAAAAATTGCAGACCTTGCCTACATGTTCAATATAATGAACGGGTCTATTGATGTACCTGAGCTGGTGGCCAAGGTTGGACTGCGTGCACCGTCTGTGTTTCTTCGAAGACCTGATCTTCTACACGTACCTATCGTGAAAACTGTCTATAGACAGAACTCGTACATTCAAAGAGTATGTCGAAAGTTCAACTCAATGTGCCGGGATGTCGAGCTTGATTTGTTCACAAATAGTGTCAAAAAACTTAAAAAAATGTTAAGCAACTTTTTCTTTGAAGCTTGATTGTGTTTTGTGATGTATCGTATCTTTGTTTCTTTTCGTCTAATATTTCTATGTTTAATGCTCACGCTTTTATACCGTTTCTTAATTTTATTTATAAGTTTATATAAGTGGAAACTTGTAATTGGCCTTCTTCTGCATATTATAATGTTTTTACTGTACTATATTAGCTGTAAGTTTTCTTAAAATCAATAAAATAAAAATAAAATAGAACAAGAGATAAAAACCTAATGGTATCATAACATTTTCAGGGACGCAACAATCGCTCAGCTTATATCACTAGGAGCGGCGCGCACGCCCGTACAGAGCCAACAGTTACGCGCGCTGCAGCTGGAGAGGGACTTCGAACTGAGGGCCACGCAGCACGACCAGGTAAATATTTTATTGATAAACGTGTTCAGTTTAATATATCATAACTTCATCATTAAATACCACATGACCTCTAGTAACTGAATTATCGGACCGTGACATTAATCTTACAAGCGAGTTTAGACTCTAAACTGTTACCATTAGAGTTTAAAATCATAATTTTCGTAGTAGCGCATTGTCTGACGTGGTCCGACCGTTTGATGTTGGACGTCAAAAACCGGATCCCTTTTACATGCAAACCAAAATACGAATGTACTTTAACACTAGAAGCGCAGATTATAAATTGCAATTTTGGCCATTTTATTTTTGCTACAGTAATATGGAGAGATGGTAAACAAATGAAACTGATAACTGATAATACAATATTTTTACCATGTTTTACACATATTTTGGTGAACCTTACGATTCTACGCACAGCACTAGTTACGCACGCGTAACAAAACTAGCGCAGAAAGAACATGGGAATGGGTCAAAAATAGAACGGCCGCGCTTCTACGAGTAGTGTTAAACATTATGCCTTTATTGTACCAGGAGGAAGGCAACGCGGCAGAAGGTTCAGAAGAGCCAGAAGAGCTTGTAGACGACATGTCGGGCTCCCCCCCGGCCGCGTCACCCGTGCCGCCGCCCGCGCCGCACGCATCGCACGCGTCCCACGCACCGCACGCGCCGCACGTACAACACCCGCAGCACGCGCCCAAGTCCATCCTCAAGACCAACACGCGCACCACCGAGATCACTAACGGTTATGCTACTGAACAGGTACGTGATGTTTTTTATTTATTAAATAAACTTTTAATATTTGATCGCTGTAGGACTTCGATCCATTACAGAATTTGATCTGGCAGTTGCCAATACTTAGTACTAGAAAAGAGACGAATACCTGATCACATGCACAAAGTGACTACTTTCTAGTTAGGCGTAAAAAGCAGATCAAAGACTGCGAAGTGCTGCCAGGAGAAAAACTAGTCTCACAGTACAGACTCTTGGTTATGATATCAGTGATCAAAATACAGTAAACGAAGGCAAGGCCTGCTGCCCTTAAAATAAAATGGCACATGCTAAAGAGGAGTGATTGTGCGAAGAAGTTCAGAGAGCAAGTTGTAAACAGAATGATAGAGCTGAAAGACATGAATGATCGAAGTATAAATAGAAGTTGGAATGAGATGGCTGGCATTAAGCATGCAGCAAAAGATATTTTTCAATACACTTACTCGAAAACCTGATCTTATCTCACCGCTTTTAAGCGTGCAATTGACTGTTTTTCGCACTAGTGTGGAAAAGTGTGCATGCTCTCCCCGCCACTATTTTATTACATTTATCGTATCAGGCTGGGCGCGGCATGACCCTCACAAGTCGCCGGTCAATTCCCATTTATTAACTCTGTATTGAAAAAGGTGGTTTGATGCACATGAAAATTTTTCACTCGGCTTCGTAACACCCTCACCTACTCGGTCTAATTACGCCTCGGTCCCAGTGAAAAATTTTCTCCACTTGTATCAAAATACTATTGGGAGAGACGAGAAGAAAGGGCACAATATACAACGTTAAATTTTGGTCGTTTTAATCCTGTGGAGGGTCGAACCGGTACATGAAACACTATCGATCAATTCTCGCATGAGTGAATAAATAATGCGAACCACTAGTAGGCACCATTCGACTACAACAACAATGATGCGTTCGCCTAATCAACGTGGACTCACAAAAAATAGCCAGTCCTAGATCAAACTCCAGCCCCAAACCCTATTTTATTGGCATTGCGAAAGGCGCGTGGGCGCGCATGAGTGACACACGTCATGGAATAATTCAGTTTCTCTCAAGACATCATCGGAACAGCCAATTCGATTTTATGCATGTTTGGGGTACAATAGATGTCATTTTCACTATAGGTCATCTGTGCAAGAAATACAGAGCATAAAAACTTGTACATGGTATTCATTGACCTCTTAAGGAGAAAGGTGTGCCAGGGAAGTATGTATGTTCAGTTGATGTACAGGTCGCGCGATGAATCAAGATCGCTCGGCAAAAGTGGAAGGGGCATGCGCAGTATTCAATTCTACGGTCTATTTGGCGACGTACGGGCGGGTGTGCGCCGACGGCGACACGTCATTGGTAGATAGAGTCGCTCTTCAATTCCCGCGTTGCGTTCTCGCCTCTCATTGGATACTGTTGTACTTGGGTACTGTTGCATACAGCTTGTGTTATCGTAATAGTAATACGTAGTCGTAAAAAAAAAATGGTTAAAAATAAAGTTTTAAAACGGCTAGCCAGAAAAATGGTTTACGACGTGAATTATTACGTTAAAGAAAGAAACTAACGAAATTATTTTTTTTAATTTTATGTTTTATTTTATAATTTTTAATTTTTTGAATTTACCTACTTACAAGATAAATTACAATCAAAAACTAGTGTTATTATAAGTTATGTTACTAAGTTTAAACATACGAAATTAAAAATAAAATCCTAACATACTAAGAATTTCTGTGCGCAATTGTACACATGCGCCGATTGTCCCCACTAATTTCACCGAGCGATCTTGATTCACCGCGCGACCTGTACAGTCGATGCAGTTCCCAAGTCTAGTTTAAAGTGAGCACCGCTGGTAGCTTAAATGTGGCTATCGGATTACATGAAAGGACTTACCTCTTCCTGAGACGCCCTGATTTCGAACATCCAGACAAAGACGCACTGGTGTATGCTGTTTGCTAATGACAATGTGCTGCTTGCCGAGAGTGGTCTAGACCAGTGATCCGCAAAGTGTGTGCAAATTGCCGCGGTGCACTGGTGTGAGTTTGACACAAACTAAATTTAAATCATCTCCAACAGGTGACGTACGAGGAAACCCGGGTAGCCGAAGTGAGTTCAGCCGTAAGCGCGCTGAGCGTGTCGTCTCACACACAGCAGAGTGCAGGAGGGAGTGCCCCCGCCCCGCCGGCGCGCGGCTCGTCCTTCGCGGTCATGGCGGAGCGCGCGCGCACGCTGTCGCCGCCCCGCCACGAGCATCACACGCTGCCGCACCACAATGCGGCGCCGCAGTGAGTACGAGTCCTCTCACACACATTGTGTGCGGGCGGGAGTGCGCGCGGCTCGCCGCACGCGGTCATGGCGGAGCGCGCGCGCACGCTGTCGCCGCCCCGCCACGAGCATCACACGCTGCCGCACCACAATGCGGCGCCGCAGTGAGTACGAGTCCTCTCACACACATTGTGTGCGGGCGGGAGTGCGCGCGGCTCGCCGCACGCGGTCATGGCGGAGCGCGCGCGCACGCTGTCGCCGCCCCGCCACGAGCATCACACGCTGCCGCACCACAATGCGGCGCCGCAGTGAGTACGAGTCCTCTCACACACATTGTGTGCGGGCGGGAGTGCGCGCGGCTCGCCGCACGCGGTCATGGCGGAGCGCGCGCGCACGCTGTCGCCGCCCCGCCACGAGCATCACACGCTGCCGCACCACAATGCGGCGCCGCAGTGAGTACGAGTCCTCTCACACACATTGTGTGCGGGCGGGAGTGCGCGCGGCTCGCCGCACGCGGTCATGGCGGAGCGCGCGCGCACGCTGTCGCCGCCCCGCCACGAGCATCACACGCTGCCGCACCACAATGCGGCGCCGCAGTGAGTACGAGTCCTCTCACACACATTGTGTGCGGGCGGGAGTGCGCGCGGCTCGCCGCACGCGGTCATGGCGGAGCGCGCGCGCACGCTGTCGCCGCCCCGCCACGAGCATCACACGCTGCCGCACCACAATGCGGCGCCGCAGTGAGTACGAGTCCTCTCACACACATTGTGTGCGGGCGGGAGTGCGCGCGGCTCGCCGCACGCGGTCATGGCGGAGCGCGCGCGCACGCTGTCGCCGCCCCGCCACGAGCATCACACGCTGCCGCACCACAATGCGGCGCCGCAGTGAGTACGAGTCCTCTCACACACATTGTGTGCGGGCGGGAGTGCGCGCGGCTCGCCGCACGCGGTCATGGCGGAGCGCGCGCGCACGCTGTCGCCGCCCCGCCACGAGCATCACACGCTGCCGCACCACAATGCGGCGCCGCAGTGAGTACGAGTCCTCTCACACACATTGTGTGCGGGCGGGAGTGCGCGCGGCTCGCCGCACGCGGTCATGGCGGAGCGCGCGCGCACGCTGTCGCCGCCCCGCCACGAGCATCACACGCTGCCGCACCACAATGCGGCGCCGCAGTGAGTACGAGTCCTCTCACACACATTGTGTGCGGGCGGGAGTGCGCGCGGCTCGCCGCACGCGGTCATGGCGGAGCGCGCGCGCACGCTGTCGCCGCCCCGCCACGAGCATCACACGCTGCCGCACCACAATGCGGCGCCGCAGTGAGTACGAGTCCTCTCACACACATTGTGTGCGGGCGGGAGTGCGCGCGGCTCGCCGCACGCGGTCATGGCGGAGCGCGCGCGCACGCTGTCGCCGCCCCGCCACGAGCATCACACGCTGCCGCACCACAATGCGGCGCCGCAGTGAGTACGAGTCCTCTCACACACATTGTGTGCGGGCGGGAGTGCGCGCGGCTCGCCGCACGCGGTCATGGCGTAATCAACAAACAACGTCAAGACACTGCAAGTTGGATAAAAATTTGCAAAAAGATATTAGAAGTACTAGGCAATTATATCTTTATATTCATTAAGAAAGTCTAGAAGAAAGAAGAATGACCAGAGAGAAAGCACACAGTGCGACAATACTGTTGTAGCAGTGAAGTCAGTTTCTCTTCTCCCTACAGGTCCCCCGTGGGCAGTGCGCGAGATAAGCGCGTGTCGTTCCACGAGCGCGCCGCCCCGCCTGCGCCGCCCTCCTGCTCGCCGCCCCCCCTGCACGACCCGCCCCCTCTGCCCGCACACCAGGCGCATCAACCACGAGAGGACCCTGACGTACGTACCACACTATTATTTATATTTTCTTGTACGCCACATAATAAGCGTAGAGCAAACATCTATGCAAAAGGAGCCCGTTCATCTCGGCTCCTACTTTTCAGAATGTATCATTGGATTATACCGACCGCCTTCAGCTCTTGGGTGTTGAGATTTACTCCTACCTCAATTTTGGGCGGTTCATTGAGTCCAAAGCCAAAGTAGCTGCTAGGAAACTAGGCGTTCTTGCAAAAGTCCGGCGGTACTTCACACCGGGACAGCTCTTAATGTTATACAAAGCACAGGTCCGATCCTGTATGGAGTACTGCAGCCACGAATGGGCTGGTGCTGCAAAGTGCCACCTAGCAGCTTTGGACTCGGTGGAAAGGCGTGCGAAGAGGCTGATTGGTGATCCAGATTTGGTTAAGTCCAGTCTTCAAAGCCTTGAGCACAGGCGTAGGGTAGCCAGCCTTTCAGTGTTTTACAGGTTGTATTTTGGAGAGTGTGCGCAGGAATTGCATGACTTGATTCCGCCATCTCATTTCTACCATCGGACAAACCGACGTACGGCGATTTATCTACCCTTACGTTGTTGAAACCTCTACGGTCCGGACTAAGCGTTTCGCCTCGTCATTTATACCGCGTACATCGAAGGACTGGAACAATTTGTCTGCTGCGGTCTTCCTGTCCATTTATAATTTAGGTGTCTTAAAGCCTAGAGTGAATAGGCTCTTAATAAACTTGTGCGCCTCAACCATCAACGATTGTATCACTGCTTACCATCAGGTGGGATCGCAGTCAAGTACTAGTTTATAACAGATAAAAAAAAAAACAGGCTAACAAGTCATCTCTTACAAACAACCTTAAACTAAAACATTATCAGCTGGATTGAAAGACCGTACAGAACAGAAAAAGTTGCGCTTGTATATATAACACTTGGCAATTTAAAATGTAATCAATTAAGCCTCTTTTAAATGACACCTAGTCTAAAATGCTAAAAAGGTGGGTACAGGTTCCATAAAAAATTGCCCATTGTCTACTGATTTCGTTTTCAAATAAGAATAGGATCAATTGCCATGCTGTGACGTCACGTCATTCTGTCAAATCGAAGAAATTGGGTAGGGTGAACGAAACAAATTTTTGAAATTCAATTTATTTGCGAATCGTTAACGAAAAGAAAATTATTCAGAATCCAGTTCTTGAATTTTGCTCACCTCTACGTCACTGTGTGAAGTATCAGAGAAGTAGCAAATGGAAGAAGAAGGCGAATTGTTCCTAACAATGAAAATAAAAAAGGAAATAGTTTTATTTTTTACTAACTATGACTTAAAATAATATGTTTAGCTAATTTATACGTTTTTACTTCACCTAGATTTAACTAAGACTTAGTAAGCAAGTTGGAATCGGACTCGCGCACTGAGGGTTCCGTGCATACTACAATTCCTGAATGGAGTCTCGAAGATTTTTCCGAAATGATTTTTTTTTTGTTTTTACGTTGGTAACAACAAATTTACTATTTTTTGATTTTTTCCTATACCTGTGCTACAAGACCTTGCTTTGTGTCAAATTTAAGGATTCTAGGTCAACGGGAAGTACCTTATGAATTTCGATCTTTGAGAGTATCAAAATATACGTTTTTTTAACGGCCGGGGCCGTATCTTTATTATTCGTTAACATAGAAGTTTGATTTTTTCACAGCTTGAAAGGACCGCAGACCTAATATATGGTTTTAATTTCAACTCGATACCTCCACGCGTTCTCGAGAAAAAGGGTCTTGACAGACAGACTGACAACAAAGTGATCCTATAAGGGTTCCGTGTTTTCCTTTTGAGGTACGGAACCCTAAAATGAAACCTTTTATTGATACGCAAATAAGTTTTCTTTGCTAACCGTACTTTACACTCACCATTTGACAGATCGAGGTTATTTATTGACTTTCCTATTCTTATTTGGAACGCATAGTATGTTGCCGGCCAAAACCGATTTTAGGATTAACTAGTGTCGCTAAACCGCGTTTCGCCATACCCGCCGTGGTAACACATACAATTTTTCAAGTAGCATTAGGTTGAATTGATTCAGTTGATTAGTTATTTAATTACAAATAAAAGATTTACGCTGTATATTACTTAACTAAAAGCGAAGCTTTTTGTTTTTGTGCTCCCACCATAAATGTATTGTATGTCTATATGTAAGGACTTGTAATTGACTTTCTAATGATTATAGTTTTTGCCTGTTTTCAATAGCTGTAAGTCCTCCATCTACTAAATAAATAATTATGTTAAGATGTTTGTTAAGCCTCCTTTACCTTTTGACCGCCAGTCATGTAAAAATAAATTACAAATCAAAATGTGTCCAGCACGCCACGGTCATGTGACAAATTTAAACGCTAATAAAACTAACGATGAAATTACCAAATTGGCCGTTGGTGCCGAGAGCATACTTGCTTTTTTACCGTGGTGGTCAAAAGGGTAAAGCGATTAATTTTATGTTTTGTATTATTCTAAATTTGTCCCAGCTGACTAAAACAAAATGGGCCTGTGCATTACAGCGATTCATAGAGGAAGCGGAGAGCATGCTCGCGGGCCCGGTGTCACCACAGAATCCCAACGCACCCAACCTCACACAGCACACACCCGGCGTCATCGGCGCACAGGAGGTCTACAGGTATGACTAGTCGTAACTGTTCTTAAATCACAGTTAAATATCTTGTTTAGGAAAAAGTTAATCCTACAAAACAAAGTTAGAAATAAATTGCAAGGGCAATCAATACTTATCTTACTTACGTTTTATGCTTACCGCCTTTGCTTTGGTTATTTGCTAAGTATACCCAGTTATTAGGCACCCTGTAGAGTTTCGGGGTTCTGACATAAAAACTGCTAAAGATTTACGAATGGAAGTCTGGCACAAGTGTGACTATGTGTCTAGACGACGCTAAACTCTCTTCGCTTTTAGTTTATTTTTTAGTGCATGTGAGCTTCAAATAGTCAAGGAAATGATATTTGCTAAAACTGAAAATTCCACTTTATTGACCATAGTTAATTTATTGCCTCAACATTTTTTTGGCAATTTGGCAAAAATGCCTAAACTAACATCCGACTATACGCAAGCTAGGTTTTTTTCCTTCGCACCTTCTTATTATTTTGCAGCATTGGTCCTTGCTTGCCAGCTTGTCCAACAGCATATTCCAACATAAAAAGTAACTTAGCTTTGTTAGAAGTTTTGAAATCTCAAAATTTTTTTTAGATTCCCAAAATACTTACAATAATTTGTGAAAATATTTTGTGTTATTTTTTGGAATAATTAAGGTTTAGTTTAATACAACCAGAGATTTACATAAGCTTTTTGACTTACTTATGATAAATAGTTTAGATATTAGCACTTATTGGAATTTGTATGGAAATAGAGACCCGCGCGCTCGTCGCCTAGCGGAGCAGCAGGCGCGAGCGTCCACAGCGCCGGTGCCCGAGCAACTGTCCTTCAAGGAGAAAATGAAGATGTTCGCGCTCGAGTCCGGCGAGGCTTCCACGCCCAAGGACAAGGTAACCGCGAGACACTGACACTGTGCCGTCTGAACGCCTGTCTCCACGCTTCTAACATTAGTCTTATTCTATAGGCCTACCGCTTAACTGAGACGGGCCCTCGGTAGCAGCACGCGCGGGAGGGGTTATGAGCCTCAGACATTTGATGTTTCCAATGCTGTCATTACCCCTCCCGCACCGCGCGTCTACCTCGGACGCCGTCCCATTTAAACGGTAGGCTTATAACCACATAGTGTACCTCATCCGTATAGTCTTTGTGCACCTCCAAATTGCGACAACTTTGAAGTCGCCTTCCCTTTTCACATTGGACGAAATTACTCAATTCTTTCACTTTGCATGGATTAAAATACACACTCGGTTTAAACGAGTCAATGTTATTTGCAGGTCAAAATATCACGCGCGCAGCGAGACATCGATGCGGTACATTAACCTAATTATGACTAAATTATACTTATTGTAATGCGTTATGAATACATACATTTTACGTGTACATAATTTGTACGTATAGAGGAATATCATAACTCCTTTTAATGATTTTATAGTAATATAGCAAAGTTGTAACGATACGTTACAGTTTGTGTTACAGTATTATAATAACATATTTATATTCCGGTCTAATTACTACATGGTGTCAGCGAAAATAATGTATTTTTGACAATTCCAGCAGAACCATTTGCAGCTTTTCGGCAGCTACTTTACACATATGTATGTCAAAATGTAATCAAAATGATTCTTATACACCAACAGACTTAATACCACTATTTTCGCTTTCACGCATGACATAAACGTAGGAAACCTTTGAAGTGAAATAATTCCTAAAGAGCCATGAGGTTTACTGTCGTGACTGAAGTCCACGAATTGCCTTGCGACGAAACGTAGCACCAATTTTGTACGTCAATCATAGAATCTAAGCGAGGTTTCTTTCTCAAATAGATATTTTTTTATGATTATGCAAATTTTGAATGATGTTTACAAGATGTCGCTTTAGCAGCTAGTGCAATGATATTATAATATACATTACAATTTATCAGACCATATCTTAATATAGGGTATAGTTGGTTATAAAATTCAAATTTAAATTTTATATTGTATTCATACATTCAGCGACAATAAATGTAGTCCAAGTCCAAAACGTGAACTTATGAACCAATTAAAGCTATTTTATGTTTTATTTTTATAGATGCCAAGAAGCTTTTGTGTTATTTTAAGTGAATAGCAGTGAAATTGTACATTTTGATACAATTGGAGAAAGTTTGTCTTTACGACCGAGGCGGAATTCTGGATTTGTATCAAATGTTTTTCAATACACTTACAATGAAGTAAATAAAAGGGGGCTGCTTGGCGTACCTATTCTCATTAAAAAAATACATAAAAGAACTTTATTTTAAACTTTACCACATTTAATGCCGCCGAGTGTTTTCGGTATTTGTCATACATATTACCAACAGGCACATCCTATGTATGAACTAAAGTCGGAACTATTGTGCCATTGTATTAGTATATTGTATAATGGGTTTTTGCCGTTTATATAATGATAAAAGTTTATTCTCTGGGAGGACCAATATATAATAATCGAAATCGGAGGGTGCCTTTCTGTTGTACCTTAAAAGTAAATTTACATATCCATCATATTTTCAAACCTTGAAATTAATATGCATTGTCATCCATTAAAAATATGTTTTGTAACTTCGTAACATTCCAAAGAACACGTTTCTTTATCTATTTTATATATATGTTATAAAAGCATTCCTATGAAACATGAATGTATTATGTGTGTACCGCTATAGCGGTTGTTATCTTTACATTATTATTTCAAAGATTGACCTGTTATTACAATTCGAATTTTAACAAAAAGCAATAAGATATTGTGAAGACAAAGTTGTAAATACAATTTAAAAGTGTATAGTCTAATTAAGCACGTGTTTGTGCCAAAAACATGTTCCAGTGTGGCAAACGCGCACGAAATGGCGAAATTATTTTATTTAGTGGCAATCAACATCATGATTCTGCACTTGACTACTTAAAATTGTTAAATAGGGTGTTACTTTACGCAAAATGTTTATAAACAGATGTACGAATGATAAGACAGCGAACGTTTAGCTTCTATCTCTATAGCGATGGCTTAGTGTGAAAACCTCGGATATGCAATTTTAGGTAATTTTATTTTAATACATTTCTGAAAAGAAAAGTTCGTAACGCACAATCTTGTATCACGCAAAATTTTGATTCGATACTTGTAACGCCATCTACGATGTTGCTTGCATATCTTGCTCAAGTCAGTTTGGTGTGATCACCTCGCGACGGCGCGGCAAAACAAGCGGAAAAAAAATAAAAACAAGAGAAACAAGCGTTTGAAATAAACCAATAGTTTTAAATATTTGAATGAAACATGTATAAGCACATAAAAATTGCATGATAATAAAGGTCTAATTTGGTTTTTTGTGCCTCCTGAAAAATACGTATTTCACAGTTACGAGGTATTCACTCTAAGCCATCGATACTCGTTCTCAGATTTATTTTCACTTTCAGAACAAGAGTATAAATCCATAGACCATCAGTATTAAATAGATCAGGTTACTTAGTAATACCCTATGTCGTATAGGTAACAATCACAAAACATTCTTTAAAAACATATAGTCAAATGCCCCATCCTTGGTCACAAGACGTTTTAGTCAGCATGCATACACAATTAGTTTTAAAGCTTTGAAATAATGAATTAGCTTTCAGGACACTAGGTTGCTACTCATTACATTACTATAACGTTTTATAGCACCAATTTACTGTATATAATGTAGGTAGTGGAATCCTTGTGATTATGTTAAGGTTTTTGTACACCTGTTTGTATATGTAAATGTTTATTCGAAGATAGAGCGATGGCAACTGTTTGATGACGAGTCCACGAGACGGAAGGCCTACGTGAGGGTAGACTTTAGATTAGTTCCTGGGGATTTGGTTCCGTAGATTCCCAGTATTCACCCAACGATAGTCAATTAGAGAAAGATTGAGATTAATTTTAAAAGGGAGTTTTAATAATTTCAATAGCTAAACTGTATATAATTACGCTTGAAAAACGTCAAAATAGTATCGTTATAAATATTTAAGTAACATAATTCGAATAATTATTATTATGCAAACTAATTATTATACTTGTTATTAACGGTAGCTATTGTACTTCCTTTCTTTTGAAAATAAATATAGTAACATTATCCAAATGTTTTATTTATTTAAACACCTTCCTCCTTATCTGTAATCTTTGACTACAACTCTCCTGTCGTAATTTATAGTTAGGCCAAGGGCTCCTTGGCTCTCGGTGGCGGGGGATGTCTCGAGCAGCTGATAGATATCCCTTTTGACCGCGCGGCGATAGTGAAATTATAAAAAAATATGCCATGATTTTGTAAAAAGTGGATTCCTAAAATTAAAAAAAAAAAGTTTATGAACGTAACCGCACCGGAGAACTGCGTGGTCACGAGGATCTTATTACTAAGCGTTGTAAAGACCAGTTTAAGTAAATAACAGATAGAATCTGTAAAACTATTGTAAAAGTACCTATAGAACAAAAATCCTAGGTTTATAATATTTCAGGTGCTTTAAAGAACCCTCATGGCTGCGCTATTAAAACGGCGAAAACTCATTATCGTCAATATTCAGCAGAAAAATCATTTTTTGTAAAATCCAGATTTTAATTTGTCACTTGTAATAATACTACAAAAACATCCTAGGTTTTGAATATTTCAGGAGTTGTAAGACTAAAACCCCATGGGGCGCGGCCCTTAAAACTGAAGAATTAAAATTTGCATGCTGGAAAATAAGGCGGAACATGAAGAACCTTGTACCTGTTGTATTTTAAGATCTGTATCACCATGTTTCAGGCAAATAAATGAATTATTATTATTATTTATTTATCTCAGGACCCTGAGGTCCTGGACCTTTGGAAGGCGTACGAGGAGCCGAAACCAACTCGCAGAGGCCCTTTTAGACGCTAATGGAACGTGGTACCAACCGGTGATTATCCCTGTATGCGCTATGCTAGTGCATCCAAGGACAACCCCCGATTGAAGGGAAACTATTGCAACATGTGGAAAATAATATAAGGCTATGGTTTTTGGAGTCTTAAGTGGACTGGTAACCTGGAACAGCTATTTTAAGACTATGGCCCCTGCCTGAACAATGTTATTAAAATCCATCTATAAAAAGGCAGGGGGTGACTTGCACACTCAACAAATGGGCCCCCAAAACGGTCGCTAGCACTAAGTGACGTAGCAACAAGAGGGCAACATATCCTGATGTGCATGAGGAGTGGAGAGGTATACCACGGCTATCAGGACAATCCCGGAAGTACGGTCAAGATCCCTACCAGCACCTTACCGGATTATACATGCTTCTCCCGAGCACGTTTGCTCTTGCAAATCTCCACTCAAACCAGCCAATAAAGGCAAGAGAGAGGTGGGAGCTCTGTTCCTCGTCAGTATTCACTACGGCCGGCCAATAAAGGCAAGCCGGAGATGAAGAACAAGAATTCTCCCGGGAGATCGGGTCCGTGGGGTCGCTAATGCCTAACAGTTCGGCGCAAAACTGCCCTGCGGATTGTATCTCTCTTAGTCTGTCCCCTCACCCTAGGCATGTGATGGCAAAGCTACGGCTACCGACACAAACCTAGGGTATATTGGAGCACGCAAGCCCCACCACGACGTCAACGTAGAGATACGGCGTTGGGGTTATTATTATTATAAGGTCTGGTTATCATCGACTGCTGAAAGTTTTTTGTAAAACCTATATTTGAATTTGTCAAAATTTGAAAAAAGATGCAGAGTCCTAGGGAGCTAGTGTAGTATCGCGTAGGAATAATTCGTGACTATGGAAGAAAGTAGATAAATATTTTTTTTTGTAAACAACACCTAATATGTATAACTACCGTTAGGAGACAAAAATAGTAGTTTATGTGACTAGGGGATAAAGCAGTGTCTTTAAGTCGCGGGCGGCATGTTGAATTCCGAATGAAACGAAGGTTGCTGATTTTAATCCCGAACGACAGTGAGGGATTTATAAAATTAACTCCCGAGCATTGCGAGGGAGTTAATGAAGAGGGTGCGTGCTAGATAACCTCCACGTGTGCTCTCTTGCTGTTCGTCCCAGTTCATGCATGTATGCATCTGCATTTTATATGCGGCTGTATGTAGGCATTCGCTGGGAAGAACAGTGGGGGGGACGGTGCATCCTGGGCGCCACTGTAGGTGGCTCTCTTACGTGTGTCATTACTTATGGCATGGGTAGGGGAATCACTTGCAGTGGTGGCGAATAATCAGCAAAACCCAATCCAAGGTGTCATACGTACCGAGCCGAGGGATGCGTGGCCAAGGGGGAGCTTGGTTCCTATCGGTGTCTCTCCAGGGAGATGGCAATCCTGGAGTAGTAATTTCGCCTTACCTGGGCAAGCGGGGCTCTGCCCAGGTGGACTGTTTATTTCCCTAGCTTCTCGTGGGAACTGTATGGATCTACACCTTTTTAAAAAAAATACTCCATCTCTGGACGATGACGAACGTCCGGAACTCTCGAGTAGTCTGACTGGGTCAATTCCCTATCTGACTGCTCTCTTGCTCGGTTCTGAGGGAGACTCCCTAGTCACCTTGGACACCGAACTCAACCCTCCTGAGCTGGAGTCGGCAAACGATGGCACGAGGCCTACTGAGATGGACTCGGAAGTGCCGTCGGGAACTGACCTCAGTCCCAGGAAACGACGGTTGACAGGAGCAGCGCGTAAGCGCCTGCGGCGCCTCAAGGCTGGCGGTATGGACCCCATTGAGGCCTACAAGCTGGTCACGGAGCGGTTGGCAAGTGCGCATACTCCTTCGACTGGTCTAATGGCCGATATGTCCTCGGGGAAGAGGCCGGTAAAACGATCCCGATCCGAGGACGAGTCGCCAAAAGATCATGTCAAAAAGACTACGCGTGTGGACGAAAAGTCAGGGTCAATTCCAATGATCCCTGATGAGCCGTCCGCAACTCAGGTCGGACCACCGCCTGAGACAAGCGCTATGTCTTTTAAGGATGCCCTAACTAACATCCGGGTGGGAATCCGTAACAAGGAGCCCATGTCGGACGCGCAATTGGGGCTCCTTTACAAGGACATATTGAGGGCGATTCTTAACGCCCCTATGCCCAAAGCCCCCGAATTCAAAATTCGAATTGAGGGCTGCACTTTCAAGCCGGGATGGCTGCAAGTCGTAATTAAAAACGACTACAGCCTGAAATGGCTTGAAGAAAAAGTGGGGACACTAAAGCCGTGGCCAGAGGCGGAACTCTCGTTCATTAACGAGAAGGACTTGCCAAAAGCTAAGGTTGGGATCCTCCACTTCAAGACAGAAGATGTCCTGAAAACTCCAAGAGATGCCCTCAATCTCCTGGAAAAACAAAACGACCTGCAGACTGGCTTGTGGAAGGTGCTGAGCGTCAAGAAAGAAAGGCACGGAATCACGACCGCCCTCTCTATCGATGATGCCTCTGTAGAAGCCTTGCGCAAGCTAGACTGCAGGCCGCAACTAGGCTTTCGCAAAGTCTGGATTCGCATTCGCGGCGATAATACGCCGGCGAGGGCTGAGCAGGTGGCAGGAACTAGCCAATCTAGCGCAGAGATTCTGCCACCTGCTCAACACGCTCCTAGGGCGGGGCCGAGCGTCCAGGTCTCTGGTAAAACGGCAAAGCGGCAAAACGCCAAGCCGAAACCTGGAGGCCAGGGCGTCAGGAACCGCCCCCTCGGAGCACCACCGACGAAAAGGGCTACACGTCCCAATCGATCGGGAGTGGAGAGCCGACCGGCCAAACCTCGGGGCTGCCCTACAGCCCCGAAGCCAAGCGGGTCGAATAACGCCACTTAACCCACCCACCGACACAAACACACAACACTAACACAACACAAACACACCATAACACAGACACACACAAACACACAAGTGGTGCAGATCAACCTGCACCATGCCAGAGCAGCCACGGCTGTTCTGGAAAAACACTTCACACAGAAGAACCTTCACATTGCTCTTATTCAGGAACCGTGGCTGGCTAATACTAACACGGTGTCTGGACTGGGCTCTGCAGGTAAGGTCGTACACCATATCGGAGGAGTCAAACCAAGAGCGTGTATACTTTTCAATAATAATATTGATTTCTTATGCATACCAGGCCTGTGCAGCGATGACCTGATTGCAGCTTATGTTAATGTCAAGAGCGGAAATGGACGCCTCATCGTGTGCTCGGCATACCTGGACGGGACGAAAACCGACCCATCCGAGGAGCTTGCAAAGGTAATCGAGTACGCCTATGCCAACAATGCCGAGCTTCTCATTGGGTGTGACGCCAACGCCCACCATACCAACTGGGGCAGCACTGACATCAACGACAGAGGTGAGTTGCTTCATGATTTTGTACTAACTAACCGCCTCCAAATAGTTAATGAGGGATGTAAACCGACCTTTGTAACTAGATCGAGGAAGGAAGTTCTTGATGTAACTCTTGCTACTATTCACACTGCCAGGCTGATAACCAATTGGCATGTCAGTGATGAACCATCTATGTCTGATCATCGACTAATTAAATTCGCACTGAATACATCCAACATTTGCGAAACCATCACTTTTAGGGATGCAAAAGCCACGGACTGGGACTTGTACAGAATAAAGCTCCAGGATAGACTCCAAGACTTCCCTAAAACCATACGCTCCCCTGAAACATTGGATTATGCTGTTGCTCAAGTTACGGAAGCCATTACAGCCTCTTACGAAGAGAGCTGCCCTCTAAGAACTGTGAGGGATAGAAAAGTGACGTGGTGGAACAAAAAGCTCGATGTTTTAAGGGAGGAATCACGTAGGTTGTTTAATAAGGCTAAATCGACTGACGACTGGGATCGGTATCGGAAAGCTTTAACTACCTATAATAAAGAAATCCGAAAGGCGAAAAGACTGTCATGGAGGAAGTTCTGCGAGGAGATTACTAAAGTCCCTCAAGGAGCCAGAATCCACAAAGTCTTATCCAAATCGCCTACAAATCAACTGGGATTCTTAAAGAAACCAGACGGTGCCTTCACTGCATCAGCGGAAGAAACCCTGAAACTTCTGGCGTCTACACACTTCCCTGGCTCGGTGATGGCACCAGATAACATCGTACAAAATACTCCTCATATCCGCCTCACCAGGCCTTCAAATGAAGACTGGAGAAGAGCGGCGAGGTATTTTAGACCGAACAAGGTAGAATGGGCTATAGACTCATTCAAGCCAATTAAATCTGCGGGGGATGACGATGTCTTCCCAGCTCTTCTGCAGCAAGGGAAGACTATACTCATCCCTATTTTAATCAAAATCTTCAGAGCAAGCTTTGCCTGGGGATATATACCAGAGAAATGGACTATGGTTAAAGTCTGTTTTATCCCAAAGGCCGGTAAGAAGGACTACTCTCAACCAAAGTCCTTCAGACCAATAAGCCTTACCTCCTTCCTACTCAAGAGTATGGAAAAGGTTATTGACGAATGCATCAGGGATGGACCATTAAGGGATAACCCTCTGCATCCGAAGCAACACGCTTACCAAAAAGGAAAATCTACAGAAACTGCTCTGTTAGAACTAACAGACAGGATCGAAAGGGCTTTGGAAGATAAACAGATAGCCCTATGTGCTTTCCTTGATATTGAAGGAGCTTTCGACAACGTCACCATAGACGCCCTTTCCAAGGGAATGAAGGCGAAAGGGATTGACGAAACAACTACTCGTTGGATCGAATTCATGCTCCTCAACAGAACTATCAGTGTTACCTTACACGGAACTACAAAGAGCTTCAAAACAACTAAAGGGTGCCCGCAAGGAGGCGTTTTATCGCCACTTCTATGGCTACTCGTTGTTGACCAATTGCTAGTTGAAGCCTCTACAAGAGACTTAGATGTACATAGCTATGCTGACGATGTGGTGGCTTGTGTTGTCGGCCCCTGTCACAGCACGGTATCATCTATACTACAAAGATCTCTGAACATTATTAACACATGGTGCACAGAAAACAATTTATCGGTTAACCCGAGTAAAACAACAATAGTCCCCTTTACTAGGAAGCGTAAGTTGGACAAACTTGTAACGCCCACTGTAAAGGGGACTCTCATACCATTCTCCAGCGAAGTCAAGTACCTGGGCGTAACTATCGACCAGAGACTGACCTGGAACACTCACATTAACAATGTGATCCAAAAGGCTAAAATAGCTTTAGGAATATGCTGTCGCTTAGCAGGGAAGAAATGGGGCTTAAACCCTAAAATCGCCCTGTGGTTGTACACCGCCATAGTCAGGCCGATAATAACGTATGCCTGCGTAGTATGGTGGAGGAAAACAACTCAGGTGACAGTCATTAACAAACTTAATGGTTTGCAGAGACTTGCATGCCTCATATCAACAGGGGCCATGTCCACAACCCCAGGAGCTGCTCTAAATGCCCTGCTTAACCTACCGCCACTTCATCTATTCATTGCGAAGGAGGCGAAGGCAAGCATGTACAGAACAAACAGCACTGGCAAAGCAAACTGGCGCTCTCAAGCACTGAGATCGCTACACGAATCAGTACTTGAACACGATCAACTAGCTATGACAACAGACGTCATGCTTCCACAGTGTAATTTCATAAGGAATTACACAGTGGAACTGCCGAGCAGAGAGGATTGGTCAAACAACCTCATCACTTACAAGGCTGGAAGCCTGATCTGGTTTACAGACGGGTCCAAAATGGGTGAGAATGTAGGATGTGGAATATTTGGCATTAGCCCGAAATTCAGCAAAAGCTTGAATCTGGGTAAACATGCTACCATATTCCAAGCGGAGGTATACGCCATTATAGAATGTGTGGAGGCCAACCGTCAACGAAACTACATAAATCAATTAATTCTGATTTACTCAGATAGCCAGGCAGCTCTTAACGCCTTGAACTCGAATACTTTAAATTCGAAACTGGTAAAAGACTGCGTTAACAAACTGAATGACCTGGGGCAAAGGAATAAAGTTATTCTGAGATGGGTACCAGGTCACTCTGGAATCAACGGCAACGAAAAAGCCGATGAACTTGCACGGGCTGGGGCTCAAGGTCATCAGATAGGTCCAGAACCCTTCTGTGGTATCTCAAAGAACCAGGCCATGCAGACCCTTAAGGGCAACTTATTTGGCGATTCAAAAAAGCACTGGTTGGTACAACCAGGTCTGCTACACGCCAAATCTCTCATAGAAGGCTACTCACAAAAACGAACTGCCGAGCTTCTTGAGCTTAGCAGGACGAACATCTGTGCGATAGCCCGCGCCTTAACCGGCCACTGCAAACTAAACAGGCACCAATTTCACATGAAACTGAGTGACACTGATGTTTGCCGGTACTGCAATCAGGAGAGGGAGACGCCTAAGCACCTCTTGTGTGAATGCGGGCCCCTTGTCCACAAACGCAGTGTCCATCTGGGCCGACACATTATTCGCCCGGAGGAGATTAAAACTCTAAAAGCTAGGAGTATTCTAAATTTCTTGGAAGCCTCCGGGCTAAAAGAGTTACTCTAACAAGGTGGCGAGTCACAATAGATCTTTTAGGTCGCAGTGACTACATCCCCTACACTATGGGTGATGCATAGCCCCTTATCTTCTAAATAATAATAATAATGAAGAAACCTGAGTGAAGTGAGGAATTCAAGCCGCCCAAGACAAAGACAGCTTTATCCCCGTGTTGCATACTCTACTTTTTACACCATTTGTGAGATAATTAAAAAACAATTTGGTCGACCAAATTATATAATAGAGAAATATAAGTATTATATTTACGAGTTCATCAAACAAACAAAATTCACTACTTACTCCAAGATTCTATACTTTCAATTCTCTATAATGCTCAGTCAGTAAGAAGGTTTTATTCTATTTTCTTTTTTTGTTAGTGGCCAGTTTTAATTTCGAGTCAACCTGTGCGATGCACGTACATTTTTTTTTTTTTTTTTTTTAATCTTATAAATTTAGGGACTTTTGGTCACAGTACGACCATGCCAGCCCCATCGTAACCTAATACAAGTCAAGCTTTATCAACAATGAGGGCTCACAACCTTACTCACTATTTTATAAATAGCAATGGCTGCGTTAGAGAGGGGTTCGGACAGTATACTTTGGATTACACCAACATCAATTAAATTAATTTTAAAAGTATTCCTCAACACCTCTCTAGCAGCTCGTGTCCTGACGCATTCCACCAACAAGTGGTGGACATCCTCCACCGTGCCGCATTCTGTACAATTTGGACTGTCACTTATTCTCATTAGATACCGAAACTTGTTGAGTGGAACGTGTCCAGACCGCAGTCTATGCGCTATTATTATAAACTTTCTCTTAAGCTTAATATTGGCAAACCAAGGAATACGTGGAGGTTCACATTGTATTGTCTTGTACCAGATTCCCTTTTCAAGTGATGTTCTATTAAAATATTCTTTCCAATCCTTAGAGCATTCAATTTTATATTTTGGTAAAAGTTCGGAGTAGCTTGGAGTAATATTCACCTCCAAACCATCCGACACAGAAGTCTTTGCCAGTTGGTCGACCTCCTCGTTCCCCCGTAAGCCAACATGCGACGGAACCCATTGCAGAATCAAATTTACATTATTAGACATGAAATAATATATTTGTCTTAATATGATATAAGCAATCGAAACACCTCTGCAGCCAGAGGCACATCGAGCTATATGCTGAAGAGCACTTCTGCTGTCTATGAAAATGACAATCCTATCGTTATTAAACTCCGCGTTTTGCAAGTATGTAAGTGCCTTTGATACCGCAAGGAGCTCCGCCGTCATTATACATACATTACTATTACAAATTTTAAACAATCCTTTACTATTATGCCTCGGATCATTTTAATTCACAATGTTGACGATTTTTGGTGTTCCAAATTAAAATCTCATTATTCCCTAGGGATCGGCCATACTGCATTATCTCCCTAGGGATAGAATGACTTGCTTTAAGTGAGGTTTGTATGACGTATAAAACGACATTATCGAGCAGGTGGTGTAAAAAAATATTTTTTCATTACTCATACTCTGAAAGTAGGTCTGAAGTTGCTGAAAGTGATACTTTTCATCCCTAGGGAGTTTTACTTTACAACTGACAGCTGTCAAATTATTAAAAAAAAACTAGTTCTATCTTCACATTTCTATTGAACCATGTTCCAATTTTCCATACAGCCAGTCAATCACAGCGTGATATAAAATTGAAATAACTTAAAGATAAGTATTAATTAAATAATATTATATTTTAAGTGAATTATTTGTTCAACTATTTCTTTATAATACTTTATTTTTAAAAGATTACAATTAATTTCTAATTTTTCATTAATGAGGCTGAATAAATGGCCAGCCACAGAAAAAAAAAAACAAAATGGCGGGAAAGTGGCAAGCAGTCGTTGGTTTTTTCGAGTTTTGTTTACATCTCCGTAAAACAGAGATTTGTATTAACACGTTATGTTTATCAGTTTAAAATAGTGATTTAACGCCTAATTTCTAAGAGAAGAGGCTAAAGCAGTAGTGGAAAACCTTTTACCGCCTAAATCAGAAGAAAAATACCCACCTAAAATCATAGGTACAACGACTCAGGTTTTACAAATTTTTTATTTTATTTTTACTTTCCTTGTATTCGTAATGAAAAGCACAGTGCTTACCTCGGGGTGAAAGTAATTAATTTAGTCCCTCGAATTAGCGACCTCGCTACGCTCGGCCGCCAACTCCTTCTCGGGACGAAATGAGTTACTTTCACCCCTAGTGTAACAATGTACTATTTCAATACGCTTGAAAACCCGCTTCTATTTCCACAACTTTTAGGCACGTAATTTAGGAAAACTTACTTTCACGCGAGCGAAGCCGCTAAGCAGAAGCTAGTTTTTTTTCTAAAAGTCCCTACCCTAAATTACTACTTATAACATCAGGTATTCTACTACTGAAAGTTCCGTCAAAATCGGCCCAGACGTCAAAAATGTTTAAAAATGTTTGCATTTTTTTAATATGCATACTTTGATAAAGGTAACACTTTCATATGAATTTAATAAATCTTATTTTGACATTACAGACATTTTAATTATATTTATATGCATATAATAATAACTAGCTTTTGCCCGCGCGGCATCGCTCCCGCTCTTCCCTACTTCAGCCTACTCTATCCTACTCTACCCTACCCTACCCTACTCTACCCTAAAAAAAAAAAAAAAAAAGTAGGTCTTATGTCCGTCTCCTGGTTTTAAGCTACCTCCCCACCAATTATCAGCCAAATCGGTTCAGCCGTTCTTGAGTTATAAGTGGTGTAACTAACTGACTTTCTTTTATATATATAGATTTAATACATGTAATTAAGCTGACAAACAACTAAGTAAATATTATCTACTTGTATATTTGGCAGCTTAATTTTGTATGTTTGCAAAATAAATAGTTTTAATATAAAAATAATTCATGAACACGGACAGGTTAGGTTCGAATTCGAATGGGGGGGGGACTGCTTTCTTCGGTCGCTCTAAAGGTGGAATCTCGACGGTTTCACTCGAGTACGTGTGCTTCATTTTTGAGTTATTCACGTTCTCACCTAAAATGTCCTATGTCCATAAGAAAATTTTACCGATACGAGCTTGAATGTTCGCATGCAAACATTCAGATCACACTTCTGACTTAAATTAGCTCCCACCGTTGGCTTGAACAATCAGGTGAGAGTTCAAATCGCCACACCAGTTCTCATGCCATGCCTGTTTCGGTAGCGACGCTCATCTCCTTATAAACATTGCATTCGATAAGTGTGAGCCCAGATCTGCTTCTGCCTGTAAAGATTAGTGTCCAACCTCAGCGACGCCTGTGTAGTCCGACACTGCTGGCGCTGTGTGCACCCTTTACCCTCGCAGCCTCGTGTCGCTACTTGCGCACCTACTTTACACAACCGTTAATTTTAGTATCGACGCTGCGTTAAACGGGCGTCCGCGAGGTCCCATACAATAGTGCTCCGTCGCGGTGACCCGCGCTCCGCGTCCGTTTCGCTACGTAATAATACATTAAAGTTCTCCATCGACATGACTACATGCACACCGTTAAAGTTGAAATAGCGACACTGCGCAGGTAATAACCGTTTCCGCTACGAGGACCACAAACGCACGTGCGCCCACTTAACGTAGCGTTGGACCTTAGAATATCGTATTTTGTTAACTCTTTTAATGCCAGTCTGTTAAACGAGATAATTTAATTGCATTAAAATCAATTTCAATTTTGATATCAACATACGAATGATAGTGTGTTGATTTTTCTGAACCTTAAATTATTATTTTTTATGGGTCGTGGCGTGGCGTTTTTTTTACAAAATTCTGTGACAATAAATTGTCTAAATGTATGTATGTATTTAGAAATATATAAGTATGTTTATCAGTTGTCTAGTACCCATAACACAAGCTCTGCTTAGCTTGGGACTAGACGGCGTTGTGTGATAGTTGTGGAAATATTATTATTATTATTATTATTATTAAATAATTGCCACTGCAGACTTATTCTGATCACATAAAGGAAACAAATAACTAAAAAATAAAAAATCAATTAATAGATTAACAGTGTTTATATTTGTTTTGAGGTTAATATTACGTGTGCCATGTGGCTTTAGGTACCTTTAGGAAAAAGCACTAAAAGATTTTCTAAAACATTATCAACATCATCATCAGTTAACATGAATTTCATATCATAACAGAAATGATACAATACTATATACAACATTTGTTTTGTTTCATCCAGACCGAGCCGCGGGGGCGTGGTCCGTGGACCAGACATTAGTTTGTGCACTACAATTACAATATTACGCGTTATACCTAGAAATATAAAACTTTACAATATATAGTGCAATTAGAAACATTCAGAATGTAAAGGCGGTTTGTACCAAACAACTAAAATTATATTGTTTAACTAAAAATAACAAAGTTTGAGTTCGTAACGGTGGATACTTATTATTTTCTTATCTTCTGTGTGATTTAAATGACAGTGAACTTTGGCATAATCTTCCACCTTACTAGTTTGGAAATGTGACTTAAAATTACAACTCCGCTAAAACTTGCAGTGTTCTATAATATTATTTTAATGTGGAAGATATATTTCTAAAAATAAAGGATCTCAACACTTTCGTTACAAA
This sequence comes from Mythimna ferrago, assembly GCA_910589285.2. Taxonomy (NCBI): domain Eukaryota; kingdom Metazoa; phylum Arthropoda; class Insecta; order Lepidoptera; family Noctuidae; genus Mythimna; species Mythimna ferrago. The sequence goes on from OU342679.1 coordinate 20,660,597, forward strand.
AGTAAGTAACACAAATGTTGGCTAATCTTTTGGGTTGAGCTCCAAACCTACGTAATAATAAATTGGCATTCAATGTTAAGGAAGCTGAATCTCAATTAAGTCTTAATCTATAACAAATTTACATTGTAACAATTTTACTACATTCTCATAATCATAATTAACATACTTAATATTAAAGCTTGCCTTTTATTTACATACTAAATGTTAAAACTCATGAAAGTACGCAACGTATAGAAAAATATATAGTTATGTTCAAGTCGGTAAATGATAAATGCCAATGGAAACGTCAATATAGTAAAAATAAAAATATCACGTATTCACTGTCTTTGCCCGGCTGCGAGGCGGAGGATTTGTACGCTGCCGATAAACCCCGAACTCGCTCACAGCTCTACAATATAATTTATGATTACGCTAATACGTACGATAGCAACGTTTATTGCTGCCCCGTAAGGTTCGTTGCCATTTCGTCACAAAAATTCAATTATGCTATCTAATATGGATATATCTAATTTATACTCCTCGCTAATCTGCGTGCAAAAGATAACCATTATCCTGCTGCGCAAAACGAAATAAACTTGTACTCTTATTTAGGTAATGGGTTGACATATTACCACCACCACATTATTTTAGGTATTTTCCAAAACAAAAATTGATAAATACTTTTACATTTATTGGTTCGAACAATCCTCAATGAAAAAAAAAAACATTTTCAGTTTTCCCTAATATTCCGGGCAATCAATTTTTCCGTCTTTTCTTTCCGGAAAATAAATTATTCGGACAAAAATTAGTACAGTCATTCTTTTGTGATGCACTTACCAACGAACAGTATTTTTTTATATAGAAATATATGAGATAATAATTATGAAATACGATTCATGCCGCATTCTACACTGCAAGCGTCTCCATAACAACTTCACTTGATGAACTGTGATGATGGTAATGATCATCCAAAAACGCTCTATACATGTATATAATGCAGCCCATGATTTCGGCGGTTTTCGCGCATTTATTCTGTTATCGCGCTTACCTTTTGACAGTTTGGTCGTGAACTGTTTTGTCTAGAGAAACCGGTTTTGTAGTTCTTCTTCTTCTTCCTGCCCTTGTCCCATTTTATTTGGGGTCGGCGCAACACGTTTTCTTCTTCCATTCTGTCCTGTCACTCGTCACGCTATCACTAACTCCCTTTTCTTTCATATCACTTCTCACACAATCCATCCATCTTTTCTTTGGCCTCCCTCTCCCTCTCCATCCATCCACATGTAAATTCATAACTCTTTTAGCAACATGCTTTTCATCTCTCCTCTTTACATGACCATACCAAGACAAACGATTTCCTTTCAACCTTTCAGTCACTGGCGCCACTTTCAAACTTCCCCTAATATACTCATTTCTCACTTTATCCATTCTCGTCACACCACACATCCATCTTAACATTCTCATCTCCGCTACTTGCAATCTTTTTTCATCCGTCTTTTTCACAGCCCAACATTCTGATCCATACAGTATGACAGGCCTTATCACGGACTTGTAGATTTTACCCTTCAACTTGAGGGGCATCCGTGGGTCACAAGTTGTTCCCGTGACCTGTCGCCATTCAATAAGAAAAATATATAATAGTAACGAGTTCGGGTTTTAACTGCAATGTTAATGAGTGTTATGGCATATTCTATATGCATCTATATAGCTAGAGTACATATACTGTGTATTATAATTCATATAAAAATAGTCATATCAAGACCTTACCAATCCAACTGTTACGTAGTAGGTGTGAATAATAAATAGATCGCACACTAACTGCGACTGCCCACTAATGTAAAACATTGATTACTCTCTTGTTCTGCTGCTACTCTATACTAAGACAGATTGTAGTAAACTAATATAAAAATAAATTGAAATAGTCATTCATCCTAAATATTTGTTTTCGTATAAAATATTAGTTAATTTTAATTGCGGAAGTCCCCACGGGCGTCGCTCGACACACGTCGACAGAGAGGCGAGAGGCCAGCCGTGAGCTCGCTAGTGTGGCGTTAAAAAATTGTAAATATAGTATCCATACGAGCAAAAGTTACGACTATATAATAATATCACACGCACGTTCGCGCACACACTCGCATACTAATACAATATACATATATCAACAACAATGGAAGAGTTATCAGAAGCCCGTGTCATTACAATTTTCTACGAAAAAATGGACTTAATGTAAAAATATGAATAGAACAATCATAAATCCAATCTTAACAAATAATACCTTGTATTATGTTTTTGGATTGAACGCTGTGGCACTAGGGACGTGCAGTGCTCTGCACGCCGCTCACCCTCACAGAGGTTAAACATTCATGGACAACACAACTCAACGGTCCAACACTTTGAGAACCAAATTTAAAAAATACAGTTCAATGCGCGCACTAGTTTTAAAACAAATTCAAACTGACATCAAATGCGTAACATAATGGAAGATTACTCGGGAATGCATCTCAAGTCGTACATCCAGATATATGTCGAACTTATAAAATTGACTTAAAAATATGTATAAAGTATATATTTTACAGTAATCCGACTCACTTAAGACTAACAGATAGAAGCACACCCGGCGGTGAGGCCGGCCGCTCCTCTAACGTACCTACGTCTGCCGCTACCGACGGTGAGAGAGTTCGCAGCGTGCTCGAACGACTACACAAGTTGAAACGTGCTATCAAACAAGGTACTACGGTGAGGACGCGCCGCTCACGCGGGCGGCTGCGCCGGCGTGAAGAACTGTCATTGCGGCGTGTCACGCGCCGCGCTCCAGCGGTCGAACTCGATGCCCGAGTCGGGCGACACGCCGGACGGCGCCGCGCAGCCGCACGCGCCCGCCGCGTCGCCGCCCGCCTCACGCACGCCCAGCGCCTCCAGCACCTGCGGGCACGCTCACGTCACACCGGCCCGCCGCGCCGAGCGGGGCGGCGGGCTGGCAAGTGCGGACCTTACTCAGGCTGGCGCTGTGCTCGTGCAGGCCCAGGTCGCGCTCGAACGAGTGCAGCTGCCGCATGAAGTGGAAGTTGGGCGCGATGTCCGTCTTGCGCGAGCGCACCAGCTCGAAGGCGTCGCGCAGGCACAGGCGGTGGCGCTGCATCAGGTACGCCAGCGTCACCGTCACCGAGCGCGACACGCCCGCCACGCAGTGCACCAGCACGCCGCACCGCGCAGACATCGCCTCCTCTGTCGACACACAATTAAATCACGTAAGCAAGATCATACAATCATAACAAGTAACCTAATGAAAACTACAATCAGAATAAGAAACTAAATGGAGGCTATAATCAGACTAAATAACTGGTTAGAAAGAAACAAAAATGAAATCATGTCATGAATCAATCCATCATCAACAATCATAAAAGATAACGTAATAGAGACTACAATCAGAATAAGAAACTAAGTGGAGGCAACATATTAAAGAACTGGTCAAAGGCAAACATGAAATCATGGGACTAGTTGATGGCAATGACAAAAATCAAAACCAAGAACTGATTAAAGGCAAAAACCAGAACTTACGCTCACCACTCAGCAGGAGACACTCTTGTATGTTAGCTGAGATACTAAATGCCTAAACTAGTTACCAATAAATCTTATGGCCTGTGGAAAGTGTACAGAGAGGTTTTGACTCCAGTGGTCGGCGATGGGTATCTTCAAGTAATTGATGCCGCAGCCCTCCGCTTCGAAAGTGTTGGGCAGGTCCGGGGTCACGTTCAGCACATACTGTAAACACAAAAATGCATAGTAAGTAAAACGGTCACTTTAAACTTTTATTGCTGTCTGTAGTATTCGTTCTGAAATAAATACCTAAAATAGTACCAATTGCTTGCTGAACAGCTTACTATTGCAAATCCTAATATATCTCTATCCTTTTCTTTTTTTTTTGGTGAGAAATCATTCAATGACTGGTGGTGAGACGAGAGGACTGGTCAAACATTTCGACGGATCCCAAGAATAAAATCGTATTTGAAAAAAAATGAATTATCAATTGAGGTTTTAAAGTTCTGTGAAATAAGTCATAAAATACCTAGTGTCTTATTTTTCAATAAGATTTTGTTCTTGGGACCCGTCGATTTACTGACTAGAACTACAGGAAGATAACCCATCTCTATGACAATTCTTACCTCTAGATCTTTACTTTGGGGATTTTTTGTCTGTAACTTATCAATGGCCTAGATTGCAACCTGGCGAATAACAAGAAGCATTTGAAAAGAAGATTTATTCATTTGTATATCCTATACTACCCTTTTGCCCAACAAATACCTCCCCTAAATCCTTCCAGGTATTCTTTTCCCGAACCAACCCTTGCAGTAGGTGTCGAAGTCCACTCTCTACGTTTTTCTGGGCCGGCCTCGGGTGTCACTACTATCCTCGGGCACTACAAGCTAATGACTAAGTGTGTACCTTTATATTATGCCTAGCGAGCGCGTCACAGTCCTCACTGTTAGTGGAGTTCCCAAGGTAAAGGTTGGGTAGGATCTCGATGGGGAACTCCTGCGGGACGTGGCCGTGCGTGTCCTCGCATTCGGACGACGAGCCCGACGAGAGCGCCTCCTCGCACCCCGACCCTGAGATGCGGAGCGACCTGGAACATGGAAAATATGTGTTAGATGAAAGACCGGAGAATCTGCACTTTTAGTGGAAAAGTTATAATTAAAAGACATTGGGTTTTCAGTCATAGTACCATCGCGTTTCATCACGTGTTAACTAGCAGTCTCCCGCGGTTTCACTGGTTTTACCACGGTCGGTTACTGCTTCGGCCCTATTAGCAGTAGCGTGATGTTATTTATATATTATAGCCGATCCTCTTCTATAAATGGGCTATCGAACACTAAAAGAATTTCAGTTATATTCCTGAGATTGCGTTCAACCAAACAACTCTTCAGCTGCATTGAATCGAGTGCAAATTCAAACGGGCTGCTTCTCAGAACTTGCTGATGAGAAAGCCGAATAGCACTGCGCCAAACCTGGTGATTGAACCAAGGACTTCAAGTAATAACGAATTCACGATATCCATCAGTAAGCCAACGAGTCAGAGTTGTCGTTATTACGGTAATAATGCAGTTTGCGTTGGAGACATGTTGTGCGGAGTTTGATTGATTGGTTGTGTGACTGGCGAGCTAATGGGATTCTATTCTGTTGGTATCAACATCGTTGTCTGCAAACTAAACAGTTGACGGAGCTCCGAGCGACGATAATGCAATTCTATTTGGCCAATGAAGAAATTACAGATATTTTTGTTAAAATTGATGCTCAATACATTTATAGTCGTGTTATTTTTTATCATTCCGTCCTCGTTTTATTTATACTTATCCAAGTTCTATCGATTTTTTTTTGTAACAAAGAGATGAATTTCTACTGTAGATGCATACAAAATTAACAAATAAATTTATGTATACGCATTCATTTATAAAAACCCGAAACTGAAGACAAAATTACTTTTTAAAAATAACATAATATCGGCTCTGTTTAAAGCGATCTCTAACATTTATGAAAACGCGCCTCAGAACTTGAGCAGGAATGTCGTTGATTTCTTGTGTAATGTTTTCCTGTTTTCAGATTATAGTGCACTTTCCTCATTAAGCGACGTCAAACTCAGAGCCACTCAAACATAAGGTCATACTTGTTTTTATACAAAATTAATATTTACTTATCGTACACACCACTACACATTGTTATGACGTAAAGTGCTTAATGCGTGGAAGATTAAAAACGAGGCCTTACATTTTCGACCACAAAGGTAGCAAGCTAACCCTCATCCCCGTAACTTAATTATGTCCTGAACCCAATCATCGCTATAATTAGTGACAATAATATTGATGTTTTCCAGCAAACAAACGTTTTGAAGTCCCTAAAGAAATTAGATTGGAGAGGATAAACAAGGTTAGAGTAAATAGGCTCCTAATATACCAGTGCGTCTCACCATCAATGATTGCACCACTGCTTACCGTCAGGTAGGATCGCAATCAAGCACTAGCCCTATTATTAAAAAAAAATAACCTCATCAAATTATGTAACATCGCCAATTCACTATATTAGGACTTTGGAGCCAGTAACAAGAATAAGAAGCCAGCTCTAAATACGTTATCGATGGGACATGAGTAAAGAATCGCGTTAACGTGAGTGACGTTCATGAGTTTCATTAATCTTCAGAAAAACTGGTATCGACCTTCAGGAGTGCGACATAAGCATAGTGTTGTTAGAGCGTGGTGGGCTGGTAGCGCATTTGAGCGAGCGTTGGCGGCTGTGGGCTCGGGAGCGGGCGGTATCGATCGCGGGCAGCTCAATGGGGGAGGAGGCTCCGGGGGTTCACCATTCACCTGCCCCCGCGGCTCAATGGCCGCCCACGCAGCAAGCGTCCTTACTCTCACCCCCTAGTCGTCGTCCCCTCACCTCGTCGCCCGCGCCCCTCCGCCCAAGGCTCCATCGTGTCTCCTCCCACGCGACACTTTTCCAAATTCGCCTTCTGAATCGTCTCGCCGCCATTCAGTTTGCTGTTTTGAAAGCAATAAAATTAGGCGAATGCGCTCCTTCTCCTTGCCTCGTACAACGTACTGTTGATAGCCTGCCTCCTACGCCACAATGCCAGATTTGCGGTAGATCTGCGGTTATATTGCCATATCAAGAAATTCTTGTCCTCCAAATCGCTGTTACGTGTGCCTATTCAAATATCTACGTCACATCTGAAGGTCAATATATCTATGTATATAGTAAGACTACCTACACAGAGTATTTCGCAAAGCTATGTAAAGACAATGGAATAGCAGTCGTTATACTGTCGTTAACACGGAACTTTGAACTCATTCATTAAACTATTCAATGAACGCCTAGCCCGGCTTCTGTCCATTCGTGTTACATAAACAATGAATACATAATTGTAAGCAATCCTTAATTCATTATGTCGTATAAAAATACTCCAAAGCGAGTTTTTTAGGCTAATCCAGAAAGAATGTTGGTTTTCAGTCGCCAGAACAATGCTGTGTTTTTACGTTTGAATCTCGTTTGTAGAATGCGGCGTCTGCATCCTCTTTTTTACGAGATGCAAAAAATTTGTGGTCGTCTCGTCATCTCGTGTCAGCAAGTGAGAAGTTAATTAATTGGTTTAAAGTTTACCACACAAATAATACTGCTTACTGTGCAAAGTTTATAGGAGCTGCAGGAAAACCGAAAATTACAAAACAACCGAAAATAATGAAATATACCTGGCTATTTCATTCGTGCAGATTCCGACGCCAGAAAGCTTTTCCGTCGGTCTATCCAAGGAGTATCGTAATGCCCAGTAAACTGGGTTGTGGAGGTCTGATCGGCAGTCGCTTCATGTAACACACAGGTATTCAACCGCATCCAGTTCGACTGGAAACCGACCCCAAGTTAGATGGGAAAAGGCTAGTGAAGATGTTACTAACCTATTCGATAGTTTTTCAATCAAGTTTTCCAGGTTCATGGAAAGGTCCAGTTTTGAATAATTGGTAGCAATGTGATTAAATAATAAACGTCGGGAAATTTTCTATCGGGCCAATCGCTTCTCCATACAAAATAATAAATTTTTTAAATGATATAAACTAGTGCTTGACTGCGATCCTAGTGATGCAATCGTTGATGATGAATCGCATTAGTTAGCCCAAGAACCTATTCACTCTAGCCTTGAAGACACTTAAAATTTATAATCGGACGGACGGAATGACCGCAGCAAGCAAATTGTTTCAATCCGTCGGGATCGAACGACGAGGCGAAATGCTTAGTCCGGACCGTAGAGGTGTTAATATCGTAAGGTGGGACACTCACCGTACGTCGGTCATGTAATTCCTGCGCACACTTTCCAAAATGCATTCTGTAAAATACCAAAAGGCTGGCTACGCCTGTGTTGCAGGCTTTGTAGATTGTGTTAATTAAATCTGGATGACCAATTAGCCTCTTCGCACGCCTTTACACTGAGACCAAAGCAAAGCTGCCAGATGGCATTTTGCCGCACCAGCCCACATTTGGATACTGGTGGATACAGTACTCCACACACAATTGGACCTGTGCTTTGTATAACATTAGAAGCTGTACCGGTGTGAAGTACTGCTGGACCTTTGCAAGAATGCCGAATTTTCTAGCAGCTACGTTGGCTTTGGACGCAATGAACCACCGTTAATTGAGGAAATTTCAACACCCATGAGCTGAAGGCGGTCGGTGCACTCTAATGATACATGCTGAAAAGCAGGAGCCAAGGTGAATGCACTCCTTTTGGCGGTGAACCGACACGATTCTGAAACAAAATAGTTCTTCGACAGAACTTTTTGGTTTCAGATTTTTTTTTTAGTAACAAATCGTTGATCATGTAATATCCTTTCTTCGTTTTATTTATTTCATTTACAGGTCTGTGAAAATCTAAGTTAAGATGTATACATTATTTATGAAAGCCTTTCCTTCCTAAAGGCAAGTGTTAAAGAGGGAGTTTATTCACAAGTTGTGTTACTTTTATGTTGTACAACATTTTATATTTTATAGTCAAAATCTATCGATTTACATTTCACTAACGGAAAAACGGACATTTCTCGGTTCTTATTTAAATTAATAAATAACACGAGTTTGATAGAAATATCAATGTTATTGTATTCGATGGGGAGCGTGCGTCAAACAGGCGCTTGATCCAAATTGGATCAGTGTCGCGTGAGTGGTCATCAAGATAATAATGAATAGTCGGCAGCCAGTGGGCAGCGGCAGCATGTACCAGGCATTAATAGGCTCATAGTAGGTAGTGCGGCGCGTAGGCTGCGCGTGGGCGAACTCAGCCGACACGTCCATTCAGGGGAGCTGCTCGCCCACGCGACCGACGCCTTTCCGCCCGATCCCATCATGTTAACGATATACTTACACGAATTTTACCTACGTGTAGGTGAACGGAGCCCCGTCCGTTATGCAAGTGCCGATTGTGAACTCAACATTCCCGATACACAGGTGTAACAAGGCTGCAGAGAATGCTGCTCCGCTCAAACAATGAATGTGACCTGCTCATTTAAATGCGGGCATACTAGCTACTTTTAGTAGTGCATTGTGTAAGTGACAGCGTCGGCGGCTCCATGCGAATACAATTCGTATTTGAATGGCGGCGGCGGCGGCGTGTGCGAGGCGGACGCCGGAAGCCGTGACACGGTCGGCCGTGTTATTAATGAACGACTCCGATACGTATGGGCGGCCGGTGCCTCCGCGAGCCGGCCGAATAACGAGCACGGTCCGACTTATGGCCACGGGATGTAGCGGCCGGGCTCCGCGAGTCGGTCGGGTAACTGTGTGCACACTGGGGCCGGTGCGTGTGGGCGTAGGAGTGCGTGCGGTGCGCTGGCGCACAGGAATGCGGCTCGACCCACCCGCTGCCAATGACCGCCTGCAAGGGACGGTTTTTTAATGGCGGACTCGCTAGTTCCCATCCTGACAGCCGTTTTAACGATCGGACTTGTCCGGACAAAGCAGAACGCTCGTTTATGTTATGTATGACATGCTAAAATATAAGTTATGCGTGGCCTGTTTGTATGTATGTTCGTTCACATTATATGTAGGTATAAGTGTGGATGTGTGTTTGTTTGGTATTGTATTTTAGCAAGTGTGTCGAGGTCGCAGGCCACTCTAGCACCTACACTACACTAAAGTGATGTCGACTTAAATTAACACAGAGCGTTCTATTTTCGTCCAACTTCTGAGATAGTAGGCATAGTTGAGTACCCTGTAATAGTTGGACTGGATCGCCAATTACACGAGTATCTTATGACAAGCCAGCCTTATTGCACCATCGCACTTGAAAGACATCAATATATTTTGAACGGACTTGAACCCCAAGCAATCGATAGAAAAATCCTTTTCCTGACATTGCACCAAACTGGCATTTTATTTGCTCCAATAAAAATATAGTCCTGAATATTCATACTACTAAAAAGTTAGTAAGCAGCAAGTGCTATTAAAAAATAAAATCGCTAGAAACTTGCTGCCAACGTTGCTGTTATTTATTTCAAATTCTAACCAAAGTTGACTTCTGAATGGCAGTAATAAAGTTTAAAGATGTGCTATCAGAAAACGGCTTTATATGGAGAATAGCACTGTACTTAGTGTTTACTGAACATAATTATATTATAGTGCTAATATGGTGTTACTAGTATGTTAAAAGGCTTTATGGCATAGTTGTACGTTGTTATTATTATATAGCTGCGTTATGACTAAAACAAACATGTTCTATTAATATAATAATGTGTATTATTGTGGCCAGTTCTTGCTGCTATGGATTAATTAATATGGCTTTAGAATTGCATGCACGTTATTAAATGAATTGATCGATTGAATCAGGAGTATCTAGCTAGACAACTATCAAGATCATTAATCAAGTAATTAAATATGATAAGGTTTTTCCTATTTTCATTTATTTTTAGGATAATTGAATAGTAATTATTGTGTATTTTGTTCTAGGGGTAAAGAGTAAACTTTGCATGGCGAAGACACAAAAAGCATATCACCTAAGTGCAGATCAGACTATCTGAGTTTTAAAACTGACTGAAGTGATAATACAGTATGTTATTATACCTATTATGCAAACTGATAATGAAAATAAATGTTTCTTTATCGGTAAACTTTATTAAACAGAATAATTTATGTGTACATTAAATAATTCTGATTTAAATGAGCAAAATAAAGTATAGTCGTCAGCGGCCGTGACCGTGGACGGATTATTTCGTGAATGAACTCACGCGGAGCGAGGATCGCCTTGACGTCAACAACATGACGTCACTCAGCGATAACCTGCCGACGCGCTCGCTCGACCAGGATCTACGCCTGCCATCATCGAGCACACTGACATCACAGCAAATTGGACATTAGCATTTCTCACTACTATCTTGATTCATAGAACCACAAGTGCTTGAACGGCAAAGCCTACAACAATCGTCGCACAATATTTGTCTCAATGTCAATAACCGGAAAATATTGTTTCAGTAGGAGGCACTTTTTACATTGAAACCACATTATCTACGGATTAGGATTAGATATCAAATTATCAAGAGATTTTGACACTAGCCCATAGAGATAATAAAGCAGTTTACGTCATCTTGTACAGTAAGTATACAGTAACTTTAACAAAACATTGTATAAAGATTTAATTACAGAACCAAGGCATTTTTAAATATCTATTTATAAAACGTGTGTAGGTGGGATCGTAATTATATTTCGTCCTGTTGTTCAGAGGATCGTACAATGTTATCTTGTTGTTTTTTATTATAAAATAGAGCGTTGATATAAGCTAGACGGGCAGGTATGTCGGCCAAGGGCCCATCGTGGGCCTAACTAAGCCGTGCGTGTGTAATCGGTCCGGCTCGGGGCCGGGTGCGGAGCGCCGACGGCATCAGCGGCGGGCCGCGCCAGAGGCGGCAGGCGTGCCGCTTCAGCGTGGGATTCGTTACATTTACACCATTAATTTGAATGCTACTATAAATAGTTCTGTCAGTATTATATCGAGAAAGGTAGCAGTCATACAGCCCACGCGATCAGTAGCGAATCGAAGGAAAATAATTCAGGGAAACTCGAAATGTTTTACGTAAGTACATCCTCTTTAAGCGAATTCATGCTCAGATTTAGAGCGAAACTCATCGATTGCTTTGCCTACGCACAACCGGCACACTAGCAGCATGTACGGCACACTATAGAAAAAAGATTAACTATTTTATAACTGCTAGTACTACTAAATCTACCATAGTACTATGCGCACTTCATGAACTGCGTCTAATGTATGAATAAATAATGAGTTATGTCAAGTGGCGTTGGTATCGATACAGCAATATTGTATGGTGATGTCACGTCACAAGTTGCCATTCAACATCGTCGGTTCATTAACATCATGTACCGAACTACAGTGATTTGCGCAGGGAAAAACAGTACTCGCAGTGAACGGCGCTCACCGCATGCGCGCTGGTGGCATGAATGTAGCGCGCCCATTGAGCGCAAGGCTCCGTTTCACCGTCTAATGCAATACGCCAATTACGCGTTTAGGTAACTGCACACTTACAGCACAGCTTGCAGTGGCGGAGGTGCTCGTCATCATTCAACATGATGAATGAGTTCATTAACCAACGCGTATTTTTTAAGTTTCTGCAATGCGGAGCACGTTTTTACACTGGTTGGAACGTTAAACTATCGATTTAGTTATAACCTTTAGCAGGTGAAGCTAAAGTTCAAGTAAGTTTAAAGTTTAAAAACATCACTCCTACATCTATTATCCATACCAATATCAAGCAACTCTGTTTGTTACGCTTTCTGAACCGAGATACTTACAGGGTAAACTTGAAACCCAAGGAAGGACATAGGCTATCTTTTATTTGGCTTTGACTTTGCGTCGACATTCAGCAAATGAAGCCGTTGGCAGAAGTTAGTATTGTAAATAAGAATGAATGGCTAAGTTCAAAACTCGAGAAAGATTGGATCGATTTGGATAACCCTTTAACAATTTGATGAAGTCTTAGGAAGGATTTTTGGAGGTAGGCGGAACAGAGAGTAAAGTCCCGCAAACCTCCGTTGAAAAGGGAGGATCCTTCGACCAGACAGGTGTTATAGTCTGGTGGGCTACTGCCCGATAGATGATTTCGGGCTGTCGTATATGTTCAAATCGCGCGGAGAACTTTGATTGCGCGAAGCAGGATTTCGTAGTTCTTATGTTGCGCCATAGATGTCGCTACATCACTCCCCTCCGGAGATCGGAGATCGATGGTTCTTGATGCGCGCCAGGCCTTATGAAGAGAAAATTGCAAATAACACATTTTTCTTAAATACTTGCATGCAAACTCTCCCTAGCTTTTAATATAGGGAGCAGTCAATCCTTACTATAATAAACTTATAAACTTTAAAGCATCAAATATATAAGGGGACAAATTGTCCCTGAACATGACACGCAACGCTCAATCTACCCGGTCATGACGTTGCAACGTTGCTCAGTTATTCCCTCAACATTTTACAACGCATTTAAGCGATGAGGGACATGTTGTTGGATAATTTATAATTTGACAGTGTTGCGCGTCATGTTGAGGGTAAACATTTGTCCTAATTTGATCCACTTTCCGGTAATTGAGCTGAAATTTTGCATTTTGATGATTTGATGACAATGCAAAATTAAGACATGGAGCTGATCTGACTGAAGGTACCATCATCAGCCATAAGAACCGTTCTAAGAAGTTAGAAGAAGAACCGTTAGAAGAGTTCTTCTCCTAATAATCCTATCGTGTTTGAGGTTTTTGGAATGGTCTTGATGACTATTAATTATATAGATATATACCGCGCTATAAAAGCTTGCTATGAAAAAATTTTTTTCATTGAAAACTTGTTACGATATAAAGTTTCCTAACAGAACGACCGACGCCTGTAGGATGTATTGCCTCTATTGTCGTCAGCTAGTTATGAATAAAAAATCAGGTTTATCCTTGTGGGTAACCAGCTTATCAGGATCGTATGTTACTTTGAATATAGCGTATTTTTCTTTAAACATAGACCTTGTTCTAACACAGTCCACAGTACTAATTGATCGCTATATAGAACTAAGGAGGCTAGCCGGTCTGCTAATTTGGTTAACATTCTACTACTAAATGCTACTATTCCAGCAGAACAAATCACTCGTTGTCATGAATGGAATATTTGACATTGGCGTGTGCGCACGTGCAGAACTCAATCAGTCACGGTTACGTGTGATAGGTACCTATTAACATTATATTCATGTACATTATCACATACGGGCTGAGTGCTGAGTAACAAAGAGCGGTAGGAAGGAACCAGTGTTTGCACTTTATGACTAACATCCTCCGGCATCGTCACCGATACTGAGAATTCAGTTTATGATTCGATCTGCTTGCATATGCGGCCCACGCGTTTAACAAACTCCAGGTGAAGGTGAAGTAAAGTACACGAGGATTATTCAACGCTACGTATTAAAAACACGAAAAATGATTTGATCAAAACTTTCCACACATTTTTACCTTATCAGCGCACTTATTTCGTAATTTCCACGTGTCCTACAATCACCGATACAATATCTAATAACTACAATACACTTTCCTAAGCGATGTAGACCCTGTCGTAACAAATACGAGGCGAACGTACAATTACTTCTCACGGGATCGGTTCATCAACGACATCATATTGAGAAAGTCCGCCGGCTCGCATCCAGTCTCGCCGGAATCGGTTCGGACACTTTTTCCATCGAAGTGAAAAACCTTCTCACGCGCAAATCTCGTTCCCACGAGTGAGTTTCCTCGTTCTCTCAATCGAGTGAGGCAGCGCGTTCAGAATTACAATTCTAATGATTTCCTCGATATACTTGTATTACACAATCGAGTTTAATTATAACTGTGATCTTAATAACCTTGTTCATTACGACATGGCTTCAGCGTTTGTTAAGTAATGAAAGCAACATGTAACCTAAATACAACCTAAATACGAGCACGGAAAAGTGTATCAGGAATTATTAAAGTTTTCGTAGGACACTCCCGGTGGAGGGAGGATATATAAATTTCGCACATTTGCCTCTACTTCCAGACCGTCCCTGGGAGAATAAGCCCTCGACTTCTCGCCGTACCTGAACATAACACGCAAACTCCATTAGTGGGCCATGTATGCCCACGAGCCACGATTGATGTGCCTGCCTCCTGCTTGCCAGGCTGGCACTTCAACCAATAACGCCAGGTTTCCGTAACCTTACTAAATAATCGCATTTTTGGCGTAAAATAGATTGTGAAAATTAAACTATTGAAGCGGTAAATAATATTGCTGAAAACATTCCGAAATTGTGTAGAATTGGACAGCTAAGTATAGGTTGGGGGAGATGTAAGAGATATTTCAAGGTTTTCTAAAATGTATGTAGGATGTTGAAGCCCCAGAGGTACAGTTGCAAGACAGACATGATTTTTCATGTAGGTAATCATATATGTATGTGGGACAATAGGACAAAAAGGCTCATAGGTCTTCCTTTCCATATTTGGAGATTTACCGATCCAAATTGAGCCTATTTTTTTTTTCAATTGTTTTTTAATTGAGATAATGTTTTTATGATAATTTCGAGTAGGGCTTGAACTAGTACTGACCGTAGACCCATGAGTGGTAGATGAGGCACGTGCTGAGCCCCCGCTTCGCTGCACCACTCGGGGTAAGCGCGCCGGAACTCGTCAAAGTCTCCTGTTGGCAAACAACACTATTAAAACCACTGAAAAGGCTTTACTTAATTTTGGCACATTACACGGGAGGGTAACTTTTGGAGCTTGGCACTGCGCCTGGATGTCTCTAGTATCTAACGAATAATAGGTTTAAATGTAATAAACATATATGTCTACGATGGAAAGCCTTCTTTTAATTAATTAATAGGCCTTGTTTTCTCTGAATGAATTAAGCAAAAGCCATAAAAAATAATTAATAAGATTCACTGACGTATTTATTAGCATTCGTCAATGGTATTTAATAGCGTGAAAATTTTCTTTTAAATCAAATTTTGAAGCAAGGCTAGTCATTAAAATACCTTGCCTCACTATTGGCGCTTCCAACCAGATAATACTGTTTAATAACCGGAATAGAAACGTATAATATGCACAATTAATTTAAAATTATGTTAAGTTATGTAATGCAGAATGGCGCCTAACACCCAAATATAAATAAATTATATAGTTGACTGAGAAGCTTCTGCAAGTATTTTAACAAATTTATTTTGCAAATAGGTTTTTTAAAACACTTTTACACGTCAATTTTTCGTCAGTTTATAACTAGATGAGGTCGGTGTTTCCTAGCTGACTACCCTGAGAAGAAACATCGAAACAAACTTTTAAAGTCCATACAGCAAACTTGTAATAGCCAAATCATATGAGAACCATGCAGATTAGGGTCTGAGATAGTCTTTTGAGGAACCACACAGATTTGAGTGGACTTGTCCAGTCAGTGCAAGCATTTGTCAGTATTCGCATAGCTCAACTTAGGACTACTAAGGAACTCAACAGATAATAAATAAATTACGTAGGGTCTAAAAGATAACTTGCCACTCCCTTTAACTGCATCAGGGGGATAAGATGACTTGGATGGACACTTGCGGTCTAATTAGAGTAAAGTGATTAATTATGCACATGTTAGCGAGGAAGCTAAGGGAATTAAGTACTTCAGCTTATATTTCTTTTGCTGGCCTATTTTTACAAAGGATTTTTGACGGATTAGATTGTGTTAATATGGCTTAGCAGTTTAGCACACTAATAATATAAAGACGAAAGTTTGTGTGTATGTTTGTCGCTTCTTCACGCGCAGACGGCTGAACGGATTTATATGAAACCCACATGGGTAGACCATGTCCCGGAATAGCGAATAGGATACTTTTTTATCCGTTTTTTTTTACGTTACCTGGGGATAATTTTCTACTGTCACTCGGGCGAAACCGCTCGCATCAGCTAGCAAAACACGATTAAAAGTACACGTCACAATTTTACTGTTATGTAATCAAAAAATCAAAATGCCATATCGAAAAGTAGTTGTGTGGTTATTCCCCGTACATCACGTCATTCAAATACCATCTAAATAGTTTCCGAGTATGACTAAAATATAAACTATGTATGGCTTGCTTCAGATGCACATAAGTTCATGGAATTCTCCAAAGAAGGAAGGAAGATACAAATAACTGATTTAACGGGGACGTCTTATGAATACCACTGCGTGATTGTATTTGGGGCCTTCAATCAAAAACTCGAAATGATTATGTACTA
This sequence comes from Mythimna ferrago, assembly GCA_910589285.2. Lineage (NCBI taxonomy): Eukaryota > Metazoa > Arthropoda > Insecta > Lepidoptera > Noctuidae > Mythimna > Mythimna ferrago. The sequence goes on from OU342679.1 coordinate 20,677,348, forward strand.
GTCAGTAATACTTGACCTTGATGGGGGACAATGACCAGATAAGGGAAATTAGGATTTTAATCGATAAGATTTTTGTTTTCATAATGCGCATTAGTAAACAGGCCACTCACAGTCCTCGTTCCATATCATCTAGCCAATCTTTTAATCTAAAATCCATAAATATCGCAGCCGCTAGTTCAAGGTCCAATTGCATTGATAAAAAACACAAGTCTTGAAAACCGTCCTCCAGGTAGGGTGGCCAAGTCTTGAAACCGTAAAGCCGGACAGACCAGACAGTTTAGCCGGATAAGAGGGTAAATAGGCCGACTTTGTTTTTTAAAGTGATGTAATCTTTTTAAAGTCTAATGAAATAACAATAAAATTTACTCATATGCGCTAATGATACAGGTAAGGCAGAACACATGACAAAATTTAAAAAAAAAGTTAAATTTAAAAAGCCTAACAAAAGCCGGACTGGCAGGACTGCGCCTAATTTGGTCGGACACGCAACCAAAAAGCCTGACGGTGTCCGGCTTTGCCCTGACGCCTGGCAACGCTACCTCCAGGCAAACCCTGGAGGACGGTTGTCAAGGCTAGTGTTTCGTGAGGTTTCAAAGGCTTGAATTCTGTTTTATATTTCCGTACTGTTGGTTACTACAGCAGCCAATTGTTAGCTGTAATTACTAGTTGCGCGTTAACTACTGACGCAAATATGTGTAGGCGCTCGTTAATTCAATTCCAAGTTGATTTCGTTCATTCATTGCTCCCTCCATTAATATACTTCCATTCATAATGATGCACGTCTGACAGTTACTATCAAGCCTTAAAATATCCTTTACATCGAGGTAAAAGCGTAACTCCGAGGATAATTTTAATGAGCGAACCTAAGTTGTTAAATATTCCTTTATTATGACGTCTTTACCGAACAAGATAGACCTCTTGACTTTTAGAAAATCTTCAGAATATTTTAATGTAAAGGTCATGATTTTCGGAGTTGAAATGTTACTCAACCCACACCTTTAATACCCACAATCCAAGTTACCCTTTTAGTAGAATAGAGACAGCTAGGAGGAATCCAGGCAGGTATGTTAACAAAACAATCGTAAAAATAGAATGGAACAAAAGATTCTTAATAGGTTTTTAGTATGTATAGTTCTTGACACGGTGCTGCCGCCGACAGGTGCGGTACATAGACGACACGCAGCGTTTCCGTCGCGTTCGGCCGCTTCCTGTCGTTCGCTGCTCAGCCCACGATTGTGATGCTAATAGCGCTCCCATTATGTCTATCACAGACCTATAAGAGGTATAACCAATGGTCACGAGCACGACAGTCCATTATTGACGCCCATTCAATATCCTCCGCATACGATATCATTTGTGGCTGAACCAGTTAATCGACGTTTATTGGAATATTGCAAAAATATGCTATAATAACGTCCCAATTAGTCTTTAGTGGAGTTGTGTGCCAATATGATGAGGAAAAATCTGTTTTATGCAGGTGATGGTGAACATGGTTTTAAAGCGAGTCTTTATTTAGTGACTGAATCGAACATACATTTCCATGCATCGCCCTTGGTTTTCAAGTAAGTAATCATAATATTATCATCATAGTGCCGCAAGCAAGCCCAGCATCTTTATATAATTATATTACCTAACAATGGCCACCCAAATTAAAATGTCGGCTACCGTAATGACGATGAATAATCAAATAACAGGACAAGTGTGCCGATTTGCCACTTTCACATTAAATATGGGCCATTGGGTGAGCTGCAGGCCAGGCAGGCAGGCCGGCATCACGCAGACGCGCGGCGCGGGGTGCGGGGCGGCGGCACTCGCCATCGATCCGATGACTCATCGCGGCCCATTCATCCGCCGCACTCAATGAACCCGTCGTACCCTCCTCCACGTCTCCGACACCCCTCCCCCCACTTTTCACGCTCGTCCTCGGTAGCAAGGACTCCATAAAACTCGCCCCTCACCGCGCAAACTCAATCCTTCAGCCTGCTACACCTACTCAATAGAAACGTGATCGCTTCGCACACATTTAGCACCCACTCCTGACCGCCCACCGATCACCATACAACGGTCTACCTAAAATGTAACTTTGATGTAATTTGAACTGATTATAATTTTACAAGGTTTGGGGCATATAGGGCAGAGACCTTGAAGAGGATAAAAAAATATGTAAATACTGTAAAGTAGGTATAAAACGAGATGTGGAAATACGCATGGCACATAGGCCGGATCATGCACGCAGCACGGTGGTGTCAGCGCGGGGAGGCGCTGGCGTGGCGCGGGAGGCAGGTGCGGACTGCGGGAGGCCTTGGCCCGGCGGCGGCCCGCGTCCTTCCAGCCACGTTTATCAACAACCTTGTGCGATTTTAACCACCTAATACCTACATCTTTATGCAGACCTGTGAACTATCCCACACAGGTCCAATTTTCTTCTTGATTATGCTTGACAAATTACTGTTTTTCTGCTCTAAGATTTCCGCAGAATACCAATATTATATGGCAACATTTTGCTTAGCTTAGAACCGGGTACTTGTGTTTATAGTACACTTTAGCTCTAAAAATGCATCTCGTTATGAAAAGTTATTCAAGTTTTTCCTGGATCCACTTTTACAAGTTAATTTACTAAGAGATTGGATTGGCGCGTGTCAATCCTTCTCCATTAATAAATTTTAACTTTAATATCTCGCAACTACTGATGCTATTCTAATAGGGCCGCACACAAGGTATAAATTTTGTCATCTTCCTTCCAGTATCTCATCATTTTGGAGACCCTAAAGATCATTTTTGTCTTAGATTTGCATTGCAATAAAATGTAGTTAGTAAGTAGGTTGAAGCGAAAGCATATGTCATTGATAATATATGGCATCTTTAAATAGACTTTAATCAAGCCTGTTGGAACAATTTAAACCAATTTAGTAAGGTTGGTGGGCGACTTATAAATATGATTGCACATCGGCCTCTATTGACTGTTCTTCGAGTTGGGTCAATTAAATCCATTCACAATGATCGTGACAAACAAGTCTTGTTAAATGAATGACATAAACATTTTAACCTTCTGGCATCGCAGCCAATAGCCAACGGATATAACCAAATAGCCAATACATCAAGCACAGCCTGAGTCTAGATCAAGATGCAGTATATTCTGCGAATCATGTTCTTGTTACCTGTGCAAACAATCCTTAATAATGGCTAAATTTAGAATTTTCTGCTAAGAAAACAATAGAGAAATAAAACTAATAAATAAATAATTACGTTCGGCCAGATTCTGGGAATGTATCAGATTGACGTCACTGCTAACGATTTGATTCAGGTTCTTAGAATCGACGGAATGGGAGTTTTGGATTTCAAGGCGATATCACGAAAATAGATATTGCTTGTGCTTAGAAAAGTGTATCTGTACTACATAAACTTCACGAAACAGCCCACGCGTTTATGAAGAAATGTCTATGTTAGGATTTGGAATAAATCGCAAAACAAACCTATTTGTAACAATGAATCAACTTGTGTGAACGGAGATTATGGACAGTGGGTCTACAGGTCTAGGGTTTCAGACAACGTAACAGTTTGATGAGGACAAAAATACGGTCTACTGCTTCCTCAAGCCACAGACAAAGTCCAACCATGATGAGTATGACGGACACGAACCGCAAGCAAAGGTTGAACGTGTAACACTTACATTGTCATTTCATTACTCATGATATATTTTAGATGATGCCTCTTCAACTAAAGCGAAAATACATTATATTGCGGTTAGACAACTAGGTGTCCTTAGTTAACCACCGCAAAACGTTTAATTTCCTGTTCATTAATTTAGCTGGTTGGGTTTATTTGCCAGCGTATTGAATTATAAATGGTCAGACAGGACATGTAACACTAATTGACTGTCGGCTCGATTTCAAGTCGATAATGAGTGTGGCGCCGTTGTGGGCTGCCCGCCAGATAGTGCTGCTGATAATCGTATCAGTGTTTAACAGAATTACATCGCGCTGCACCCCGACCTCACATCACATGTTACATTATCCACAATTATAACAATGTACACTTGTTCACTGATATCTAATTTATGAGCCATATTCAAATGTACGCGAGCGTTAACAAATTGGTGACCTTTACGTGCTTTTACGGCGTAACAAGTTACCTTTTTTTTATTCAGATTCACTGTAGCGGAACCAGACATAAATAAAATCAGAATACAATACATAGCACAAAATAGTAATCCGCGGATTGGACATTACATCAGCACATAAAAACTGTCAATGCCAATGTTACGCCTTCCGATGTACTTGTTTATACACACTGAGCTCCATTCAAAGTTTTACGCTTTAGATTTATCAATGATACACTACTGATTAACATTGTCGGGCGTCCTTTTGAGGATAGTTTTAATATTAAGCTTATATCAACCCTAGTTTATAAAGAGCTCAAAGCATAATGTAATATGGTTTCCAAGCGGTTAAGTTAATTGAAACGTGATTCTTCTTCATGAGATCCCGCTTCCCTTTCCCATTTGCTTTTCCTCTATGATGCCATATAATATTCGCGTGAGCCGTCCACTCCGGCCAGATGCACACGATTTCCTCTACGATTATAAATGTTAAGCCCCAAAGAGTTTACATTCAGAGCGGAGCTCACAACATCCTGTTGTTCGCAAGCACGTGCCATTTATTTTACGATCGAGCTGCTCTGTACTCAGACACTTCAAATGGGCAATTCACGGCCCAATATAGATCAATGGAATATCTTATTTACAATTAATGCCATCGCTGAATTTATTAATTTACTTCCGGTGTTTCGATGATGGCCGTTCATTACTTTAACATCAAATAAGTAGAGAGCATACAAAGTTTATTCACTCCGGCATTATTGAGCGTTCTGAGCAATAACACTATAAAAATGGGAATTCTCACGAACACGATATGCTCAATATGCCTGATTTAAGCTTATTGGGCTTAGGGGAATATATATTCAAGTAGAAAAATACTTATTTTCCCTTATTGCTTGGGCAATTGTTGCTTAAATTTTTAATGTATCATGCGTAGTTTTGAAAAGTTGCTCAAAACTGCTACTTTTAGATGAGCACAGCATGTATTTTATCATATAAAATATTTTCCATTCACATTTTATTCACAGTTTACACGCAAAGTTGAAATTGACAGGACGTGAGTGAAACGGGAACTTATTATAAAATTGCGGCGCTCTTCCGTCGGACGAGCCGGCGAAGACCGAAGCAATAGCTCCACACATCCGGCCTGTTTGATCATCCAGTCTATATCTGATAAATTTATACGATCCTCTCAAGTTTCTTACTAATGTAGTTGTTGAAACTAAGAAATATTTGATGGCTGAGTCATCGAAATGAACAGAACAGTCGTAAAAAGATATCGAAATATTTATCCTCAATGGACAGTGGAAGTGTGGACACTTTCGTGGGATGTAGTTGTATTATATGTATGGCATTGATGGAGTGTTAGGGCTAAGACTAAATCCCAATACTTTTAATCAATATTTGCAAGGGGGACTACTTTGTAGATGGATTTGTCGTTTACTCATTGTGTAAAAATAACAACAGGGTCAGCTGTTATAATTACTTACGTACCTAATTATAGTTTATCCTGTTATTCAGAAACTAGCACATTACATTTCATTCAAGCAACCGATCATTATTTTCATTGTATAATAAATTACATAGCAATAAATGGAGCACTAAACTGTGTTCATTTACCAGTCCAGAAAATAACGTAGCGTCGGTACAAACAAGCGCATTCGAGACTGTGCGGTGATTATAATCTAACGTCTCGCATTGAGGAGCACAATAAGTAGTCGACTTCCTCTCCCACGTTTGGAGGAGCGGATGCCTCGACTGGCGACCTCCGGCATGCCTCTTACGCCCCTCACACATTTTAAACTAAAACATATTGAATCGAAGAAGTTTCGTCGCATCTGATACTAGTATTAAATAACTACCGGGTGATGCAGTCTGTCGTGTTGATCTAGCTCTTTTCCTACACTTTGCTATTACAAAATAAACCGATACAATCGATCTTAATTAGTGCGGAAGTCTGTCGGTTTTATTCCGGTTTGCAAAATCTAGATATCAATGCTCCTTTTTTTCTTGTAATAAAGGAATAGCAATAAAGCTGCAGCCACGAAAGTTTTCGTCATTTTGGGACTTCAAAAAACATTGATTGCATTTAGGTGATGAGCATTTCATAATTCGTGTACGTCGCTTTCAAATTCTAAGATCGATAAGTATCGAGATTTTTTTGTCAATGAATGTTATGAAACGGTTCCTCGGCGTGGCAACCGGTATTACGTGTTACCACCAAGTTAGGTAATAATTTACTGAATGAATGCCGCCGTGCGAATAATACATGGGTAGCTGCTTATTTCATAGTCATGTATTTGAACTGTAACATACTAAAACCTCATTTTATTATTGGTAAATATGTAGCCAGAAATCGCAGGCTACGTAATATGCAAAAGGCAATAAAAAATAGTTTTTTGTTTTACAATTATTCTGAACTGAAAATCTTTTTACTTTCTGCTATCTACAGCTTAGACAGAGGCACAAGAAAAGATAAATAAAGTAACAGCTTCTATGAACCTCTTTTGTCTAATCCAGAAGTGAATGGAGTATAGGTTACATATTTTACTGCAGCATATTATGTATTTGCAGTTGCAAACTCTCATTAATTTGATCACCTAAACTAGATTGTGTGACTAGAGATAAAATAAGTATTAAAACTACTATATGATTAACTGGAGCAGCTTAATTACATTGACTTTATGTATGGACATATGTATAAAAGCACATAACTTTTTGGTTATTACAGCAGCATTAAGAAGCTCAGATTTACAGACACTAAATGTAAAATACTGGTCTCCCTGGGGCTGTGTATGCATGTATAGTTGCTGTGTTTTAAAATTAAACAGTATTTTTTTGTCATTTTCTGTTTTCAATACAGTGTAAAGTTTTTTTTAACCGACTTCAAAAAGAAAGAGGTTCTATGTTCGGCTGAATGTATGTATGTTTTTTTTTTGTTCACCGATGTATCGGTCAATTGTGGACCGATTTCGAAAATTATTTTTTTTGCTATAATTTTTTTTTTGTTATAAATTAAATTATGCTTCCAAGTTGGTCCCATAGAAATATTATTATGATCTTATCATGAACTTCGAAGATATGGAACGGAACTCCACGTAGGAATCACAGCAGAACCGTCATTTGTTATGACGGTTCTGCGGTAAAATTGCTTTGTTTATACGTATAGTCTATGACTGACTGAAAGAAGAGGGGGGGGGGGATATTTTGAACTGATGACTTTTTTTATTGTGGGAAAATCATCTAATGACAACCCTCGCTCTTGGGCGGCGCGGGAGATAGTATCAGACTCCAACTGACTAAAAATCCACCCCGTTCCTTCGTGCCTTCATACCGGGGCTGAGCTACTCTTTCGAAACACGGTGTGCGCGCCGTCGACGACTTGGGCTCGGTCCGGACAGTTACCGGACGGTCGGACAGTGAGCTACCCATTGCTCGCCGGAAATCGGTATCGGAATCCCGGCGGCGGCGAGAGCGCCGTTGCCTGATGCGGTCGGCCTCCTCCTTTGCTAGCATTACTGTTTCGCAGAAAGAGACGATCGCCTGCCACTCCTACTCGCTCCGGACCATGGCCTGAACCAAGGCCCGGCGCGAGAGATCTCCGCTGCCGATCACCCCCACGAGGGCACGGCGATGCTCCGCCCAAGTAGGGCACACCTCGACTGTGTGCTCCACCGTGTCCTCCGGGCGTTCCGCACAGTGACGACACCCGGGCGTCACTTCCGCATGAATCCGGTACAGGAACCTCCCGAACTTACCATATCCGGTGAGGACCTGCGTCATGCGGAAGGTAAGGACGCCGTGAGGTCTTTCCAGCCACGCCTCAAAGAGGGGATTTACCGCCATATCGAACTGATGATAAAGGCAGGAGCCTTGGGTTTGGCTTATTGGAATTGTTATTCAAAGTAAGGTTTACTTACTATAGAACTTGCACACTATTTGACTGAGGGGTACTTTCTAGTTGTACCACAACTAAAAAGTGAAAAAATATTTTTTTTTAACAAAAAATATACAATATTTTTTTTAACAAAAATTATACAACCAACTTTAAATATAAAAAAAATCATATTAAATAACTATGAGACATAACTAGATAATTATTATAGAAACACCGACTTCCGAAATTAAAATTATTTTGCACTTTTTTGTGTATTTTTTTACATTGTATTTTTTTTTTGTACAAATTTTATTATATTATTGATAGACTCGCACTTGACCTGAAGAAAAGAGTGATATGAACCTTATTACTAAACTTATGTGGTGTATTTTGCAAAGCGCTGTATCTTTTTATAGGTAATAAGAAACCAGATACAATTTTTTTTTATGTTGCACTATTGCCTCAATCATAGTAAATTATTAGTGTTTTTTCTCAATGTGACACTGGCAGAATAATTGAAACTGCACCAATAGCCAATAAAAAATATAGTGACCAATGGTAAAGGTTGGTTTCAGCAGGATTATTGGTTATGGTCAATAGTAATTATATACATCAGCTACAATTCGGCTTTTATGCTCGAGTTTGTGATTAAAACCCAAAAACGAATTATCTTGTACCTCTATGGACGGGTTCCTGAATTGAATATTTTCAGTTAAGAGTAGACAACCCAAGGCACATTTTCATACAACTGCTCTTATGTGGTTATGATGTTTTTATACATCTTTCTCCAAATATTTTGGATACACATAATAATATATCTTGTGGATATTATCTAGATATCTATAGAAATGAAAATATACATTTTTGTAAAACTAATCCAGTAAAGACCTCTGAAAATCTGCTTTTTATGTGAACTTTGGCCCTCCATAATATACACATATATTAAAACTATAAAAAAGTACATCTACAGAAAGAAGCCTTGCATGCTAGAGATTCACATTGAATGATGACAATTTTTCTCAAAACCTTTTAAGAATTAAAAAAAAACATAATACCAAATGCCAACAGAGTTTCCAGGCATTATCTCTCTTTTTTAGCATTGCCTCTTCATCAAACGTTGGATTGCGTTAGATGAAGCAACAAGCTTTTAAACCATGCTCGATGTTGATGATAGGCGAGTAGGGCAGGGTTTTAAGAATGTCTCAAACCCTACCGAAATGCCAAATTTTGACAGGTTTTCATGCTAGAGTTTTGAGAAATACTCAACTTTAAATGCATAAATCAGAATTTAGTTGTCAGTTATCATTATTTTATAGGTTTTAAAAAATTTGGGTTAGTATTTTAATATGAAATCTTAATTTTTTTTCCAGCAGTTCTTCCACATGAGTCATCAGCAGTCAATTAGGAAAGTACCAAACATTTATTTATGGTTTGGGCTAAAATTGTATTTCAATTGGACATTACAAATCATAGAAGGAAAGTACAAAGTATTTATTTTAAAGATTCGATGGTGGAAAATCCAACTTGTACTCTGCAGTTTTTATTAGGTAAAGATAAGGTGGTAAAGGTTTGTTATCAATTTGGTTTGAAATGTGATAATGCTTTTTTAATAGTCATATATTATTATCAATTTACTACAGTACAGAACAAACTGTCCTAACTTTTTATCTTTTCTCAACTAAGTTGTGGGACAAACTAGAGGCTTCCAGGCTAATACCAGTTTGATAGGGAGTATGTGGGAATAAAACAAGCTGTGGTTACTTCAAGTAACATGGGACGAAATTAGGAAAATGATGATTATAATCATAATAATTGCCATTTATTCTCTCTTAATAGTTCTGAATGGAGAGGGAGAGGGAGGCCAAAGAAAAAATATATGAATAGTGTGAGGAGGGATATGAAAGAAAAATACGTCTTGCACCAACTCCAAGTAATATGGGATAAGGGCAGGAATAAGATTCTCTCTTCACAAAGCTTGCTTAACCTTTTTTATGCCATAATTAGAGACACAATTAAACGGGTTAAAGTTAACGTTTACAGGAAAATGTCTCAGTTTTATCCCACTTTAGTGAGAAACTGGTGCCTGGTTAAGGTTTTTGGGAAAAACCAGTGTTACAGGTCACCAGGCCCCTTCCACAGCTAGAATTTGCTGTTACAGAGATACCATGCAAGAGTGCAAACAATAAATAAAAACTAGGTAAGAGTTAAAAAATAAGCTTAACAAAAATAAATGATTTTTGAGGGGGTAATCTGTTTTGCAAGCTAAGGCTTACTTAGCCTTGTTTAACCCTGCAATAGGGTCTTTCATGTTTTACTTTGCTTAAATTCTTGTTACCACTCATGCATAGTGTTCATATACCAAAAATCACCATAATCGGTAAATATTTTAATGGTAAATATAACGGTTTATATTTAATCGGTAAATATTTACTGCACGAGTGGTATGAAGAATTCGAGCAAAGTCAAAAATCAAAAATTTAAAAATCATAAAACACCCTACACTTCAACCATGAGATTTCTCATGGTAGGAACCCTCGTGATATGATGGAAGCAGATAACAAATAAAAAATAAAAATTGTATAACTAGTTGTGTCCAGTTTGTGAGGGAGATGGGACAAATGTTTAAATCATCAATTGGAATACTTGGTATTAGGTACTCATATTTTTCGTTATATTAAATCTGCCTATTGCTATTAATAAGTAAGAAGAATGGATAGGTTTTTTGAATGATATGATAGCTGTACACGATCAAGTAAATTAAACTAACTTGTCAGATGAAGTAGGTACTATTGTATGACAGTGATTGCATAAGTAACACAGAAAGACAGACGCAGAGAACATCTATGTTTTATATTTTGTAGATATTTATGATTAGGGAACAGAATGGTAAAATATCATCAGAATAGTGAAAACCATTGTTTTGGATGCTGTTTACAATGTAAACAAATTTCATGTCATCAATAGTACATGCTCAGTGTCATCTTATCATTTGGTTAGTCTGAAATGGTACTAGATCATGTTCATGGGACTGAAATGGCATTAAATACTGAGGACAATTGTATGCAATACAAGGCTATGGGCTGCACCCACTGTGACACACCGCGCACGGGACTCGGCCCACTAATGCAAATATGTAATACATGGACTCACTCGTACCTTCAAGGCAGACGACCTGCACGCCATCTTGCTTTAGCCTCCGCAGCAGGATCCCGTGCACTGAGTCCGGGTCCCGTGGAACTCCGTCCCCGTACAACACGAATATGCCCCGCGTACGGCAATGCGAGATCCTCGCCTTCAGCTCCTTACACTGCACTGTCGACACGAGCTCGATCTTGCCCGCTGCCAGCCGCCGCAGCATTATACTCGGAATAGAAAAGTTTACTGCGGAACGGATGTGAGCTATCGAGTACTCGTTGGATCCGCGACAGTCTATTAGCACAGTATCCCTCTCGTCGGAGCGCAACTTCGCCAACAACCACTCCTTCGACACCAGGTCACACTCGCATTCAGAATCCGTAGGCATGTTGTAATTACAACGTTCTCTTATGTTTACACGAGCCCTTTGCGACTTACAATCGCCTGTTGCACTAATACATGAAAATCTTATAAATTGAGTTCATAAACACCGACATTCTCATTAACACTAGCTATTAACGAATCCGAACTAATAAAATCTAATAAAAACTGAAGAAAGCCATTTAGAATAAACACAACAGTAATGTAACGTTCACCGCGAGCGAACCAGGCGCTAGACGGCGAAGCAAAACGCAACAACGACCGAACGAACGATTTCATCCAACACGGGCCGCGGGAGGGTGTGAAGGGTTGAGGGGGCAAGGTGGGTCGCGCGGCTGGGCGACAAACGGTCGTCGGGCCGGGCCGGGCGTCGGCGTCGGCGCCAATCGGCAACGGTCGGAAACTTAAACACAACCAAGCCTTTAGTCGACTATTTCGTATTTAGTCGACTTAAATTAAAAAAGACCAGAAACAAATCATACGACAAACGTGATTAAAAATGATGATTCAATCAACAAAGTCAGATTCAGAAGTGCAACGTGAGTGAAATTACTGACCACAGTTAAATAACGATTAAACTGTAGGTACTGATTTCACCTAAACTTTAACTCTTGTCTGTGGATTTTTGTTTCTTCTTGATTCGGGTCTCATAAGTCATATTAGTTTTTATGTCTTAACATTCGTGATTTTGAACAGAGATTATGAACTATTTTGGGCACACGCCATTATCGAAATCATAAAGCCTCACTCCTTGAGCAAAGAGAGTCCCCATTTTCCACTAGACGTATACGGTATAATCCACGCCTCACGCTTGCGAGAGGTCTGTCCCACTTAGGCAGATCCATCAGCAGCGTGGACCTATCACGCCCGGCCCAGTTTCAGGCCATGGTAAAAAGTAGGTGCGAAGCAGTAACGTGGAGGTGGCCCAAACCGTGAGGCAGACACAAACTTATATACCCGACCCCCACCGGTGACGTCTTGGGCGTTGGGATTCATATATCGATTTCCGGCCACATACATTTATATTTTTCTCGCCTGAAACTATAGATGTAAGGCCGGTTTAAAACCAATTAAACCAATCTGTTTTAAACGAAAAAACTATTTAAAACCAAAACCAATCATTTTTTTGGTTTAAAACAATTGGTGTTGATGACCATGTTTTTCTTAATTATAATATGACTACATTTTCTTGATTTGACCGAGATAGGGATATCTAATCTATATACCTAAACTACTGTACCGACAAGGATTTTTTTAAATGTGTGATAAGCTGTATGGATTTAGTTCTACTTGGTCTGTCTGACCAAACGTACCTAGGCATTACCTACAAAAGTTATAAAAACTCTATTGAAAAGTTAAAAACTTAGTGTTTTCAAACGATTTATGTACACAATTTAATTCGGTTTAAAACGAAACTCACACACTGACACACACTACACACTCTTTGACTCAAAAAATTGCCTAAAACGAAGTGTAAAACACAAATCTTTTTTTTTGTAGGCCAGTTTTCAACTGTTTAAAACGGTATATTAGGGGTTTAATACCGCAACATATTGGTCTTTAACGTTTTAAACCGGTTGATTTACATCTATACCTGAAACACAGAATGACCTAGTTCAGGCATACAACACGTTGAGAACTTGTTATAGATTTATGGAAAACTGTATTCACTGAATTACAGTTTAATTTGAATAAATTGTATTGTTATTATTATATACATAACATTAACTATGTACAAGCAGTTGGAATATAATAGTCTTGTTAGTCGTCGGTAGTTACATTTTCATCCCATTTGGGGTTGGAAACTTTTGGACGTTAGTCCGAGTGCTCATAAAGATTTACACTATTTAGGGCTTATAGTCCCTTGAACCATCTGGCCAAAATTATGTGGACGCACCTCTCGCACACGCCTAGGCGGCAGTAAACAAATTTGTGCATTTGTTTGCGGCCAACAGCGCCCGGAAAGCGCGCGGCTGACCTTTTAAATCCAATTTCTTTGCGAAATATGGATTGATTTACAAATGCAATGTTCACTTTGAAGAATATTTAACCACCAATTTTTATGTGTAAAAATGTATCTAAAGATCCAAGCCGTTTCGAAGGAGTAGGGAAAAGTTGCGAATAGTTGCGAAATTGCTAAAATTTTTTTTTGACAAAAGTATTAATAGCACGAAAAAATCAAATGTTGATAATGTTGTTCATGAATGTATAATAAACATTTATTTTTTTCAAACCTATTAATCTGGCCGTAACCGAGGAGTAGGCTTCAGAAAGTCACTGTTTTATGGCACTTTTCGGGCGCTTGGGCCTTAAAGATTTATCAATACTTATGCCTTGTTGACAACTTGTATGACCAAAGGCTAGCTTTTACCTCGACAAGAGATGAAGTATTGCCATGCCAAGAAACGTGGCAAAGCCTCCACAATGTTTGACACCAATACGGAAGAATTTTTTCGACACGTTGTTTTTCGATAGTTACTGAGGAGTGTATTTTACGTAAAGTCTGTCTAATAAGTCAACCGACTTGGATAATTATTAGGGTAAAACGAAATCTTATGCAGTCAACGCTGGTTCAATAATCAAGGTTGATTAAGAGATATTGATCATTGTTTTATATTAAAAGAACCATATAAAAAGTATCGAATATAAGTATTTTTTAAATAATTAAATATTATACAAAATTCCCAAGTCGGTTGACTTTTTAGACAGACTATAAGTATACATTACACATGGTTAAGTTTTTTAATAATTTACTTGATATGAAATTAAAATTAGTATTTTTTTTTTTTTTTTTTTTTTTAACTTATACATTTATTAAACATAATTAATCAAAAGATTCTACATAAACAAACAAACTTAAACTATTTATACTAAAACCTAAATAAATACCTAACGTATATAAATAAAACACAAAAACACAAAGTGCACTTAGGCGTCGAAGTACTCCTCCACACCGCTGTCATCCGGGAATGTGCCCAGAAGACTGGCAGCATTACCACGTTGAATGGCAATGCTAATTCTTTGAGCGAAGAACGAGCCAGCCCTCTGGTCACGCAAGGTGTCGATCAGTCGGCGAGAAATTTCCTTAAAAAGGAGACGCGCATTCGGACCCCATGACCCAAGCGTTTCGACCCCAAACGGCTCAAAACTGTAATTACCAATAAGGTTACAGTATTTGCGCCGTTTAAGGGTCTCAGCAGCCGCAGCGGCAGCGCCAGCACAGCCCGCCGTACATGGAATGTGGGATGGCGCAAGGGTGTCGACACAGGTTGCGTCCCACACCAGAGGCCTACCCACCTTCCACGGTACCAACGTCATACCATCTGGTCTCTTTCCATCGTCACGTACCAAGCCATTTGGTTCTACTACAGCGGGTACGCCGGCGGTGACAAGAGCTCGACGAATAATATCGTTGATGCTAGCGTGTCGAGCTATGCGGCCTGCGCTCCTGCAGCAGGACAGGCCATGGTGTCCGAGACTGTCGACAGCTTCGCCGCAGTGGCACCGACGTGGAGCAACACAAGGTGCGCCTAAGCGTAGACAGGTTGCGAGCCGAAACGAGGCGTCATCCATCATAGTGCCTATGGTGGATGACGGGAGTGCCTGAAGCCATAAGCCCGACTCCCATTCCCCCACAGCCAGCAGACGCGCACGCTCAGCAGTATTTGAAGACGTATTAATTAGATTGTTACGTATAATACTGCAGAGCGGCACATCCCACCGTCTCTGCGAGGCCAGGTTGTCGGGCAGATCCGTGTTCGGACAAGCCATTTTCCAAGCATTCAACGCATCGGACAAACACGGTACCTCAACATCAACCAGTGAGGAAGATAAAATATTCCTGGTTAATGTATCAGCACCGTGCACCGAGGAGAGGAATGCTGGTAAACTTATACTTGCAATTTTGCGGACGCCGAGGCCCCCCATTCGGATGGGAAGCGTAGCTTGCTGCCACGCTCGGTCGTCCAAGGCCACATTTAAGATAGAAGAAAGAGTGTTCCTAATAATTTGATCGACTTTTTCCAAAAGTTGTGGGTACTTCCAAAGATGGGAGGAGCGAAGGCTATATGTAAATTTTGGCCCAAAACAACAGTATCGAATAAGTGTAAAAGCCGAATGCATATTAATTTTGAAAAGTCTATCCGAGACGTCATTAAAATTTTTTATTTTCTGCTCAATAAATTTTGGAAAGGATTCATCGAAAATTGGAGAGCCCAGGAGGTGAAGAGAATTCTTATCAGTGATTTGAATATTTGGTGCTATTGTATTAAATTTTGCTAAAGTCGTCTGTCTGTCAGTCGTTTGAGGGAGGTAAATTTCGCATTTTGAAAGATTAAGTTGTAGGCCAATAGAACTGAATTTATTTTCCAAAAAAATTAAATCGTTTAGGACTGTGTCTACATCACCTCCTAGGGTTCCGTCATCTAAATACCAGACATTGAATTTTGAATTTGTATTGTATATTGTATTGTATTGTAAAAAAAAAACACTCGGATGTCGAAGTGCTTACTTCTCCATATCGATAAATAATACCAATAAAACCATAATCATAATTTGTGACGTACGTAAGCTTAAGTTTGATATGTAACGCCAGTCTTCAATTAAAGCGAGTAAAGAACGGACGTGTGTTTTACTGCTAAGCAACATATATCACAGTGGCGACGAGGACTCAAAAAAACATCACGCGTATAATTGTTTTGTGGAGACTGGAGTGCTAAGTGTAAAGTGAATCAATAAACAATACCAACTGCGTTGTGTACAAAATGTCCATCGGCAAAATAGGATCGTTCGACCTTGAGAAGGACAACTGGGAGGCATATATTGACCGATTGGAACAATATTTTGTGGCAAATGAAGTGAAGACCGAGATTCGAGTAGCTACATTGATCACAGTCATAGGGAGTGAAGCTTACGAGCTTATGATCAATTTGTGCACACCCGACAAACCCGCTAGGAAAAGTTTTGATGAGTTGGTTACGTTAATGAAATGCCATCTAAACCCAAAACCGAGTCAGCTAGCGGAAAGATTCAAATTTCGCCAACGCATTCAACACAAAGAAGAATCTATAGCAGTATATGTAGCTGAGTTAAAAAGACTTAGTAAAAACTGCGGATTTCGGGACTTGCCAGAAAATCTCCGGGATCAATTTATATGCGGTTTGTCAAATGAAGATATTCGTCAAAGATTGTTTACCGAAGACGACAGCATATCATTTGACAAAGCCTTGACGATAGCTGTGTCCATGGAAGCGGCGGAAACAAATGCGGCATTGGTTGAAGGCTGTACCAGGACTAGAAATACAGGTGATAGCATACCAAATGTTGCAGTAAACTTCATGGGACGGAATAAGAAAGGCAAAAATAGGAGCCCGAGGGACGTCACACAAGCGTCGCGTGATCCAGCCGGCGGCAGCGGCGGTGGTGGCCCAAGCGGCATAAGCGGAGCGAATAACGGTAAACACCGGGTGAACTCCAGTCGGACAAACACTAGGAGCACAGGTCATCAATGTAAAGTGTGTGGTGGCACTCACGAAGAAAATATGTGCAAATTCAAAATGTACGTATGCAGAGTGTGCAATAAGGATGGGCATCTAAAAAAGATGTGCCCCAAATTGCAAGAAAGCACATCCTTACATAATGTATATGACACTAACCGAGGTATAAATAAGCAAGACAGCGACAGTGACGAGGTAAAGTTTTGTAATAATTATTCATTAAGTTCAATAAAACCACAGTCACAATTACTTGGACCATTCACTGTAAATGTTTATGTTGAGAATTGTTTATTAAACATGGAGATTGACACCGGCAGTGCTATTTCGTGTATAAGTTATGATTGTTATAGAAACCTCTTTGTTCATTGTAAACTAATACCGAGTAATTTAGAATTACGGTACTATACAGGCGAAACAGTGACGCCTGTGGGCAAGATTGAGGTCAAGGTAAAATATAAAACCACAGCAAAAGTGCTAGATTTGTATGTGATAAAAAGCGGAAAGGCTTGTTTATTAGGTAGATGCTGGCTTAATGAATTAGGTATATCTGTACCAATATGCAATGTACATAAAATGAATGATTGTTTAAACAATGTTTTTGATGTAAAGGAATTCAGTTCCAGGTACTCTGAAGTTTTCAAGGACGGCTTGGGACGTTTCACCGGCGGGCAAGTAGGATTTCGTTTGCGAGAGGGAGCACGGCCTATATTCCTGCGCGCCCGGCCGCTCGCATATGCGCTGCGGGAGCCGGTGGAACGGGCGCTCGATCAGATGGTGCGAGACGGAATCATCACGCCGGTCTCCACGTCGGACTGGGCCACACCTATCGTACCCGTAATGAAAAAAGACGGTACCATAAGGGTATGTGCAGATTTTAAAATGACATTGAATAAGTGTTTAGAAGTGGACCACTATCCCTTACCTAAAGTAGAAGACCTGCTTGCAAAATTACACGGTGGGGAAAAGTTTACAAAATTAGATTTGTCACAAGCGTATGCACAATTTGAGTTAAACGAGTCAAAAAAGTATACTGTTATAAACACTCATAAAGGTTTATTTATGTACAACAGATTAATTTATGGATTAGCATCTAGCCCAGGAATTTTTCAACGAAAGTTAGAACAGCTTTTTGCGGACATGCCGCAAGTAGGTATCTTTTTAGATGACATTATTGTGACTGGGGTAGATACACCTACACATTTGAATACATTGCGTGAAGTCTTTGAGAGATTGCGCCAGTATGGCTTGAGAATTAAGAAAGAGAAATGCACGTTTTTCGCGGATTCCGTAACATACTTAGGTTTTGTGATAAGTAAGCAAGGTGTACATACATGCCCAGAAAAGGTAGATGCAATTAAAAAGGCACCTATACCTACAAATATAATGGAATTACGGTCGTTCTTAGGATTGGTAATGTATTATGCCAAATTTGTGCCAAATATAAGTACTATTTTAGAGCCTTTATATAGATTGTTAAAAAAGGATGTCAGGTATGAATGGGATGCAGAATGTACACAAGCGTTTAATAAAGTGAAGCATCTGTTGGTATCTAGTAAAGTGTTAGCTCACTATACAGCTGAGTTACCCCTGGTACTAACGACTGACGCAAGTAGTGTAGGCATTGGCGCTGTCATCTCACATATCTGTCCAGATGGGAAGGAACGACCGGTGGCTTACGCATCACGTGTACTCAATACAGCTGAAAGAGCATACTCACAAATTGAAAGAGAAGCTTTAGCTATAATTTATGGTGTGCGTAAATTTCACCAGTATTTATATGGGCGAAAATTTATATTAAGGACAGATCATAAACCACTTGTCACCATTTTTGGTGACAAAACAGGTATACCCGTCATGGCAGCTAGTAGGATGCAACGTTGGGCAATCATTTTAGCCGGTTATGACTATACAATAGAATATGTGCGTAGTCATAGGAACGCTGCGGATGCCTTGTCTCGGTTACCAGTAGGTAAAGAAAAACAATTGAATGAGGAATGTACATATTTAAATTTCATCCAACATTTTTTACCAATTACCAGGGAAAACGTTAGAGAAAGTACGTCTAAAGACAACATTTTAATTAAAGTTATAAATTTTATAAAGACGGGATGGCCTAACAATTGTAAGGAAGATGACTTAAAAGCATATTATGTAAGACGCCATGAACTGTACCTAGACAGAGGATGTGTAGTTTGGGGATATCGTTTAGTGGTACCGAGTAAATTGAAGGAAGCAGTACTACAAGAATTACATGTAGGTCATTCGGGTATAGTAAAAATGAAAAGTCTTGCGCGTAGTATTGTGTGGTGGCCAGGTATCGATCACGATATTGAAACGACTTGTCAGGAGTGTGTCACGTGTTGTCTGGAAGGAACGGCACCCCCTAAAGCGCCGCCACAGCCGTGGCCTTATGTCACGGAACCATGGTCGCGCTTACATGTAGATTTTTTGGGACCCTTCGAAGGCAAAACATTTTTAGTTATCATAGATTCTACAAGTAAATGGTTAGAAGTGTTTTTGATGCCACGAACCACAGCTAGTGCTGTTGTAAAGGTGCTTCGTACCACCTTTGCACGTTTTGGTTTGCCCAAGGAAATAGTTTCAGATAACGGTCCCCCATTTTCGAGTAAAGAATATCAAGAATTTATGAATAATAACGGCGTTAAAGTAACCTTTACACCAGCATATCACCCTGCTTCTAATGGAGCAGCGGAAAATGCTGTTAAACTTTGTAAACGAGCTATAAGAAAATCAATACGTGACGGGATAGATTTAGATGAAGCATTGCAAACATATCTTATGATGTATAGAAATGTAGAACACAGTTCCACCGGTGAGTCTCCAGCTATGTTATTGCAGCGAAGGAAATTAAGAACTAGGTTAGAAATACTAGGCGAGGATAGACATGTAGAAACTAGAATAGACAAGGCTCAGCATAAACAAGTATGTAACGCAGGCGGAACTGATAGACACTTCCAAGTGGGTGACCCGGTGTGGGCTCGCAATTACACAGGAGAAAAATGGTTCGATGGCACTATCACAGAGAGAGTTGGCTCTCGTAATTATGTAGTAGGTAAGGAAGGTGGTCCCTTCTTGAAAAGGCACGTCGACCAAATTAAAAAGAGAAGAAGCAGCCACGGGGTGCCATCTGTAGATGAAATGATTTCATCATCAATAACCAGATCCGCTGTGGAGAACTCGGAGGAGGAAACGGTAAGGGTCGAGGGACTGGACAAGCAAAACATGTGGTCTAATTTACCTGAATCGAGCGCGCAGGAATCTAGGCCTTTTGAGGAGACAGTGGATAACCCACAACTTGCAGGTCATGTAGAAAGTTTTTGTGATAGAACTTCTGTACCATCATCGGTGAATCGTCCCAAAAGAGAAAGAAAACCAGTACGTAGGTATGGTTTTGAAGAGATAGATTTTATATCGACGTAATAATACTGTGTAGGTAGTATATATAGTTCATAAGTTAGCAATAGTACTAAACATAAGTGAAGTTATTATAACGTAAAATGTAATACATTATAAGATTAGATGCATAAGTAAAATAGTTTATTACTAATTAAGAATCCATTATCATGTTAAATTAGACAGTAAATAAGGGTGGAGGTGTGACGTACGTAAGCTTAAGTTTGATATGTAACGCCAGTCTTCAATTAAAGCGAGTAAAGAACGGACGTGTGTTTTACTGCTAAGCAACATATATCACAGTTTAGACCATTTGAAAGCTCGGTATCGAAACTTTAAAGAGATGTAGAACTGTGACGTAATCTAACACAACGCCATCTAGTGACCAAAATTAATACTAGTTTAATACAGTTTCATAAATAAATATACAAAATTATATACAGTTATCAGAAAACAAGCCCAGATGGCTGGATGTAGTGCAATGTTGAATCAGTAGAATGGCATTTTTTCGGTCAAAGAACGAGCCACCCCTCTGGTCACACTACTAAGTATCGGAAAATGATAACCAATGGGAAGTATTATAATCGACTAGATTTAAAAGTGCACCACTATTTTTCAATTTTTCGAGTGAAAAACGGTAGCTGTTTTATTTGTTCGCATAATGTGATGTAAAGTTGATGCAATTTTGTATCTCAAGTGTTTAAACAACTGGACAATATTATGGAATTATTGAAACATGCGCGATCTCAGTAAAATGGAGTTGAGGATTTATTATCGTGTTAAGTACTCCAGCAAAGTTTGCCAAGAAGGCTGATTCGATATATTTGATGGCAAATATTGTCTGTGCGATAAAAGAACCGTCGTGGCGTAAAGTGAAAACAACATTAAAGATTTTAAGTAGCAACCCAACCCAGCCATCCGTCAAATGCCAAACGCCATATCATGTTGACAGAGGGTGTTCCGAATGGAACCTTTTTTTTATAAACTTTTTGTTTTGTACATATTTTAAAAACTTATGAAACAAAATATATTTTCAGTTGTCAATTGCATGGTGTGGTTGTCATTTCTCCTCATCCTCAAGCTCCTCAAATTCCTTGTCTCCAACTCCTCATCACTAACATTTGGTCCTTCTCCCACTTTTTTTTTCGAACCAGCAAAACATAAGTTTTAAAAATTCGTATGGTGGAGACAAGGAGCCAAGCGAAAGCTCGAGAGGAGGAAGGCAACCACCAAAGCAACATGAGCGAAGCCCCAGTAGTGCGCGGTGATCGCTCCACGACGAGTTCCAGGACGTCACGGTCGTCAGCGACAATCCGTGCCCAAAAGTTGGCCTTACAGGCGGCCCACATTAGGAAGGTCGCCGAGGCTGATCGTGCGGCTGCAGCAGCGGCGGCGGCAGCGGCGGCGGCAGCAGCAGCAGCCAAATCGGAGCGAGAAGCTGCTAACTTGGACCTAGAGGCTCAGCTTGCAGCTTTAGAAGCCGACAGTCGAGGGAGTCGCAGAAGCTCCATAGAATCAGAAAGGCAAGTACAACAGTGGTTAGTATCATCCGAAAAGGCTATTCCATGCAGTCAGCCTCGGATTCCAATCCCTGACAGCACTCAAGAACCTGTTTTTAATTCTTCAGAGATTAAACAACAACCCTCTGATATAACTTTATTAGCACAGGCTATTACGTCGTCGCTAGCGAATGTCGGTGGAGGTTCAAAACCCAAGAATGGCGATGGACGCCTCCCTATCTTCGATGGCAAGCCATTGGACTGGCTCGCCTTCAAGCGAGTCTACGAAGACACGAAGTCTTCCTTCTCCGCATCTGAGAACCTGACACGGATCAACCTAGCACTATGTGGAATAGCACGTGAAACGGTAGCGGTGCTCCTAGTTTCTGCGCGTAATCCTGTGGAGGTAATGGACGCATTGCAACTTAGGTTCGGTCGCCCCGAATTTATTGTTTTGCAGGAAATAGCTTCCGTACGGTCGTGGCCCAAGTTAAGTTCCTTAGATTGCGACGATCTCAACAAATTCACCTGCAAGGTAAGAAATTCAGTTGAAGTTATGAGGCTCTTGGATCAGAAGAGTTACCTAGATTCTCCTGAGTTATTTCAAACTATTCTAGGTAAACTCAACCCATTACTACGAAATAAATGGACGGATTTTGCTGTAGCTCACTTCTCACAACAGGGTAAGACTATGCTCGAGTTGTTAGTTTTATTTTTGACTCGTGAAGTTGAAAAGCAACTCAAGTTTGGTTTAGTATCAGAACCCTCAATTGTTGTTAAAAAGTACGAGAAGGTACATTCCGCCTCATTTTCAGATAGTACCCAAAATACTTCCAAGACCTCATCACCTAAATTTTCGGCTAAAAAACCAGAAATTTCAGATGACATTGAAAAAAAACCCTGTCCTATGTGTAAACATAAACATAATTTAGTAGACTGTAATAGTTTTATGACATTGTCAGTTAGTGACCGATGGCAGTTCGTAAAAGAAAATAAGTTATGTCATAAATGTCTTAAAAAAGGTTCACATAGTTATAAGTTTTGCAAAAATAAGAAAGAGGTTTGCAATGTGACTGAGTGTAAATTCCGACATCATAAACTTTTGCATGACATAAATTTATTAGCTCATACAGTTTTAGTGAATGAACTAAACTGCGATAATACCAAATCACCGTCTGATAATCAGGTAGAGGTGCCGCGTAAAGAACCTGGTGAATTAATAGCGTATACCTCCTCTTTTTCAAATTTATCTGACGAAAACTATAACCATATGAGACCTTTGTTAAAAGTCGTTGCAGTTACGATTTCGGGACCGCTATGTAGTGTCGATACGTTTGCTTTGTTAGACGATGGCGCCACTGCTACGTTCATTGATGCCCAACTATGTGAACAAATTGGTGTCACAGGGCCCGAATCACACGTTAGGCTTGACTGTGTCAGTGGTTTAGGAAAAGACGTAAAGGTTCAGTACGTCGACTTTGATATCAAAGGTTCACAATGTACGGAAACGTTCACCATTTGTAAGGCTCGGGCAATCAATAGTCTAGGGTTATTCAAACAGACTGTTCGAACTGAAAGTATTCAGCAGTTCCCCCACTTGCGCGACTTAAGCGACGTTCTCTGCTATACGGAAGCCGAACCTAAAGTAATTATTGGTATCGACAACTGGCATCTTACGATTCCTAAATCAACTCGAAGAGGCAGCAAGTCTCAACCAGTCGCAATTAACACGAGTCTAGGTTGGGTTTTATTTGGTTTTCAGTCAAGTAGAACAAAGGCTATTGACACAATCAATCATGTTAGTACTTCCAGTGAGTATAATGATCTTGACGCACTTATTCAGTCTTATTACAAACTAGATTCTCTTGGAATTACTAAAAGAGAGTGTCGTAGCGATAACGACATTAAAGCCATCAAAATACTAGAAGATTGTACCCGTCATTTACCTGACGATACATATGAAGTTGCGCTTCCTTGGAAGGATGAGCAATTTAAAGTTCCAGATAGTTTTGGCCTAGCTATGTCGAGGTTCAAAACCTTAGAGAGAAAAATGCTCAAAGAGCCCGCCTATGCAGAATTGTATAAATTGAACATGCAATCAACGTTTGACAAAAAATATGCGGAAGGTCCTGTAAGCAGCCATTCGTCCAGCTCTAAATGTTGGTATTTACCGCATTTTGGCGTTACTAATTCCAATAAGCCACGCAAGCTGCGCATAGTTTACGACGCGGCGGCCAAATCAAACGGGGTGAGCTTAAATAACATGCTTCTTACTGGACCTGACTTACTTAACTCTATTATAGACATTCTCTTTCGCTTTCGCGAAGGCAAAGTCGGGCTCTCTGCTGACATAGAAGAAATGTTTCCTCAGGTGAAAATACGCGAGGCAGATCGGGATGCCCAACGCTTTCTTTGGCGAAATTCACCCGAGGAACCAATTCGAATATATAGGATGTCGTCAATGATATTCGGTGCCGCTTCTAGCCCATTTACGGCACAATATATAAAGAACAGAAACGCCACTGAGTATATAAGCGACTTCCCAGAAGCTGTGGATGCTATACTCCATAACCATTATATGGATGATTGCATTGTTTCGGTAGATTCAGCAGCCAAAGCAGCGCGCCTTGCTGCTGATATTGTAGAAATTCATAAAAAGGCTCACTTTAAAATGAGATCTTGGGTGTCAAATGATCCGACAGCCTTAGCTCTCATTCCAAAAGAGCACCTATTAGATCCATCTTTAGATAATGTAAATGTTGATATGGGTAAAATAGCTAAGTCTGTTAGAACTCTTGGTTTGGTGTGGCAGCCCGGTGAGGACTGTCTTAGTTTTGAAGTTAAAGGCCTGATCGGTAAATCCATTTCCGATAGTTTTACAAAGCGTGAAGCTCTCTCTTTGTTGATGTGCGTGTATGATCCTCTAGGCTTTTTGGCCCCACTTGTGGTGAGGGCAAAGATCATGTTCCAAAATATATGGCGTAAAGCAGTCGATTGGGACCAACAACTCACTCAAAATGACTCATCGGCTTGGAAAGAATGGCACGAAGTTTGCCTTAATTCCATTTCTAATTTAAAAATTCCTCGTCGTTATAATTTGAGCGAGTTTGATGTAGCGCAGAGAGAACTTCATGTCTTTTGTGATGCTAGCGAATCTGCGTATGCATCTGTAGCGTATTGGCGTTTGCTATTCCCGAATAATACCATTGCGGTAGTACTGATCGGTAGTAAAGTCAGAGTAGCTCCATTAAAACCCTCCTCCATAGCACGGTTAGAACTTCAAGGTGCCTTGGTAGCCGCTCGACTTGCCGACACCATCTGCAATGCTCACACGTTTAAGCCAGATAAACGAGTTTTCTGGTGTGACTCCATGAATGTCTTAGGTTGGGTGCGAAACGACGCTCGTAAATTCAAGCCTTTTGTGGCCAACCGTATTGGTGAAATTTTAGAGCTTTCTAGTGTCGGAGAATGGCACTGGGTTCCTACCGAAATGAATGTAGCTGACGATGCGACACGTATAGATAAAAAGCCGCTAAATATGGAGTCACGCTGGTTTACTGGTCCTAATTTTTTATTATCATCAGACCAGTGGCCTGTAGAACCAATTATCACAATGCCGACGGCTGGTCAGACTGAGCTGAAACCAAGGCACAAAGTCATATGTAATGCAATATCTGATGAACCATTTCATCCCTTAGTTCCCGTTTCAGCTAGCCCGTTGCGCATCAGTAGATGGTTATGTCTCGTTCGAGCCACTGCTCTAGCTCATTTGTTTGCACGCAAACTTCTTAACATTTGCCGTAGAGTAGGTAACACAAAACTAACTCCTTTTGACTTGTCATCGGTTGACCTACAATTAGCGGAGAACCATATACTATGGCAAAGCCAGATAGATTGCTTTGAAACAGAGATATTTTGCCTAAAGACAGCAACCTCCCTGCCACGCTCTAGCAGATTGTTGAACCTGTCTCCTACCATAGGAGAAGACAACCTACTTCGGTTATCAGGACGGATCACTGCTGCTTCTGGAGTCTCGAGTCAAGCCAAGTCTCCAATTATATTAGATGGAAAACACCCGGCAGTACGCCTTTTAGTGCTTCGTTACCACCAGAAAGCTGCTCATGCTAACACAGAGACAGTTGTGAATGAACTTCGCCAAGTCTACTGGATAATTCATTTAAGAAGCACAGTTCGGTCAGTAGCAAACCATTGCCTATTCTGTCGACAGCGAAAGGCTACGCCATTCAACCCGCCAATGGGAAAACTTCCACCAGCAAGATTAGCTCACAGTGAACGACCGTTCTCCTATACAGGCCTGGACTACTTTGGCCCCATCCAAGTTACCATCGGGCGCAGACACGAGAAACGATATGTTGCTCTCTACACCTGTTTAGTCGTCAGAGCAGTCCATCTTGAAGTTGTTCATAGCCTCTCCACCGATGCGGCGGTAATGAGTTTGAGAAGATTTATCGCAAGACGCGGTTGCCCCCGCCAGATGTACTCCGACAATGGGACAGCCTTTGTGGGTCTAAATCGTGAACTGAAGAAATTGTATGGTAGCCAAGTTTCCTCTTTCGCTACAAATGAAGCCATTGAATGGAATTTTATCCCACCGGCAGCGCCGTTCATGGGCGGGGCATGGGAGCGTTTGGTGCGAAGTATTAAGACTGTGCTAAAGGTGACACTAAAAGAAAAGTCTCCATCAGATGAGGTCTTAACAACCCTTCTTGTCGAAGCGGAAGCAATTGTGAACAGCAGACCACTCACGCACGTTTCTCCCGATCCAGATTACCCGGAGGCATTAACACCTAGCCATTTTTTAATCGGCACCTCTTCTGGAAGAAACATTCCGGTCAACTCGAGCGAAGGAGATCTGAGTGGCAGAATTTCGTGGCGGAAGGCCATCCAACTGGCAGATCAATTCTGGCGTCGTTGGGTATTAGAATACTTGCCTCAACTGCACTTATCTAGAGGTGCCGGACAACGGCCTGATATTAAAGTTGGAGACGTGGTGATCATTGTTGATAACAATCTGCCGCGAGGAGTGTGGCCTAAAGGCCGAATAGAAAAGGTCTACCGTGGCAGGGACGGAGTGGCCAGAGTGGCCGATGTACTTACGGCAGCAGGCATTTTCAAGAGGCCGCTTAAAAAGCTAGTACAATTATAAGAATCCCACTTTTAAAAAAAAATGGGCGGATGTTCCGAATGGAACCTTTTTTTTATAAACTTTTTGTTTTGTACATATTTTAAAAACTTATGAAACAAAATATATTTTCAGTTGTCAATTGCATGGTGTGGTTGTCATTTCTCCTCATCCTCAAGCTCCTCAAATTCCTTGTCTCCAACTCCTCATCACTAACAGAGGGTTTATTATTATGTTATTTTATTGTGATTTTTAATTGAAATCTTCAGAAATGTGATAAAAAATTTCACTGAGCTGCAGGGGAACTAATATTTAATATATATGTCCGTTTGGATTGAGGAGCCACTTCATGATTTTAAAAGGAAACTTATCCCTTATTTAGTAGGAAAGCAGATAATTTTGTAGGCCAAACCCCGAAATTTGTAGTAAACCATATCCAAAGTTATATCAATTTTAAAGTGGCTCCTCAATCCAAACGTCTGAACTGAGGAGCCAGCTAGAACACCGAAAGTACTCAATGAATATTATTGAAAATTTTGTATCATTTAGTAGTAATTGTGTATAGTACCTACTAAAAATTTGAGTCTAATACTGTTGATATTCAAGAACATACAATACTTTTAATGTGGCTCCTCAATCTATACACAAGAGCGTGAATTTACATGAAAGTAATTGGTCAATTTATAATTCCACTGCAAAAAACATTTAGTAGTAAGTATGTTTGAATTTGTAGCATACAGAGAAAGTAGTAAAACTGATTAAATTTAGTAAATAAATGCATTTTATTTGGCTCCTCAGTCCTGACGTTTTACATAATAAATGATTGATTGTATGTGCCTGATATCACAATGAAATCAAAAACCAAAAACACTAACATTTAGTATAAATGTCTACTAAATGCATATGTACAAATCAAAATTGTACATATTCGGTATTTGATAAAAAAATACTTCTCAATATTCATTTAGAATTTGCTATTAATGGTGACCATGTTGTGATTGTACCTGGGACAAACGGTCAAACTAGGTAAGTCAATTTTTGTTAAATTAGGGAAGTCATGCCATCTTCTTTTCCAAAATCCCACAGTATCGCGAAACAAAATTTTTTGACCAGTGTGTGTAGCCAGTTATGACTCACTCACAATGAATCGTTGCGTTTTACTATAGGCCTCATAAGAAAACTCAAGTCACCCAAAGGCCAATGAAGAAGGCTGTGCTTGGAGGTTCTCAGCAGCAAATCGAGTTAAGAATAAAGTCGGAACTTAAGGGGAGGTCCAACAGTGGATCTTTTTCGGCTGAAATAAAATGAAAAAATAAATGATGTTAAATGAAATCACGATAAGTATTTTTGAAATTTAATTTTTAACAACTCGACACAGTAGGTAGGTACAGAGATTCTTCATATATTTTGGGTTTAAAGGTATTCAGAACAGGGTGTAAAGTCCTACAAACTGTCCAATCAAGTTTATAATTTTGTATGGAGAGGCTGATTTTTAGGGTTCCGTAGCCAAATGGCAAAAAACGAAACGAACGGGCCCCTACGGTTTTGTTGACATCTCCTTGAGGTGCACATGGAATACTATGCACCGTCGATGACTTGGGCTCGGTCTGGAAGATTACCGGACGGTTGCTAGCATTACTGTTAAGCAGAAAGAGGCGACCGCTTACCACTCCTCCTTGCTCCGGAAAATTGTTTGTACCAAGGCTGGAACCTTCCGAACTTACAATGTCCGGTGAAGACCTACGTCATACGCAAGGTAAGGACGCCGTGATGTCTTTCTCAACGTTTCGCTTTACTGCCAATCCTGTGTAACACTGACAAAATAGTGGATACCTTTACCAAAAAAAAAACAATGTTTATGCAGCACAAATCCATAGGTACATATTATTTCTACGGATACAGGAAAATAGTGCAATTAACACATACAGCCATGGTTTTCGAACAAACGATAATCCAAATCACAAAGAATATCTGTCCAGTAAACACAAGCGGTAGGTCGATTACTGCACGGTGACGGTTTCCCGCGAAGCGGCAAGCCTCCTTGCTAGCCTGCCACCATGGGATCTGGAGGCAACAGTCCTTGCACACATGCACGACTTGTACGTGGGTGAAAGTCCGCTGCCGCAACAGGTCGCAGCTTGGCGGACAGAGCTCCGGCGGGATCCCATGGTTAAATGGCGTCAGCGACTGGCGCAACCCAGTGATGGACACAATTATGGCGGTAACCGGACCATGGCCTTGGTACAGGCCATGGTCCGGAGCAAGGAGGAGTGGCAGGCGGTTGCTTCCTTCTGTGAAGCAGTAACGCTAGCAAAGGAGAAGGCCGACCGCATCAGGCAACGGCGGCGCTCACAGCGCCCCAGCCGTTACCGGGATTCCGATCCCGATTTCCGGCCACATAGATACACTTTCACGTCAATTGCCACAGGGTTGCCAACCTATTAAAATAATGTTTGTAGTAATGCAACCTTATAGTTTTAATAAACTTTAAAAAAAGGGGGTGCGAAAAATCTTATTTAATGCTCGAAAAAATCAAAATAATTATGCCCATTTAGCCTGTATAAGTCAGATTGTTGTTCTTAATTATGTTTAGCCCAAGCCCCATACATTTATTGAACGTCTCCTTTATGTATAGGTCAATATGTGAGCAAACAAGTGAGTTTCATTGCTAATGAACGTTAGGTTACTAAATAAATATTATTGAGGGTAGATAATAAGTATCGACATAAATTTGCAGTTTTGTGCTTCTATGCCATGAAACAAAGATTGTCTTAGTAAATAATGTATTCATGGTCACCCTTCAAAACCATTTCATAGGAAATGAAAGAATAGCTAATAACTTCGTAGATATGTATTTTTTTAAGGCGGGGATTATACGTACATTTAGTAGAATTTTATACTAAATATAGGTGTTTTTTGTTCCAAATTTCATCACAAGTATAGTAGATTAGAGGCCAATTTATTTACCGAAGCATCTCAATTGAGGAGCCACATTAAATGTCCTATATCTCTTGATCCACTCATGTTTGATATCTGGTTCTTATCCTACAAATCTAATATACTTACTACTAAATGATAACGAAATTGCGTACCGATTGAAGTAATGCTTTTCTGAAAAATGACGGGTCATGTGTATAGATTGAGGAGCCACATTAAAAGTATTGTATGTTCTTGAATATCAACAGTATTAGACTCAAATTTTTAGTAGGTACTATACACAATTACTACTAAATGATACAAAATGTTCAATAATATTCATTGAGTACTTTCGGTGTTCTAGCTGGCTCCTCAGTTCAGACGTTTGGATTGAGGAGCCACTTTAAAATTGATATAACTTTGGATATGTTTTACTACAAATTTCGGGGTTTGGCCTACAAAATTATCTGCTTTCCTACTAAATAAGGGGTAAGTTTCCTTTTAAAATCATGAAGTGGCTCCTCAATCCAAACGGACATTAATATATTACAGTTTTGCCAAAGATAACAAATCGCAAATCACACCAATAGTGAACAAAACAAAGTCACGAACTTGGGAAACATTGGTATGCTGTGTTTTTGGTACGTAACACTTTTATTTTAATGTTTTTAGACTTCTTAGGTGAACTCCTGTCCCTGTTATCTCCAAATATATATAAATTTAACGGAAATTCATTTAAACATGACGATATTTGTTTATTTTGTTTTGGTCAATATTTTCGATGGCTAGTATAAAGAGTATTGATACTTTAAATTTATAATGCATTTTGACTAACTTAGAATATTTCTTTTCAGGCTAGCGTAATACAGTAATTAAAATAAAAAAGAGCAAGTGCGAGTCGGACTCGCGCACTGAAGATTCTGTACAAATTTACCTATGAAATCAATTCCCGAATTGAGTTAGAAAGTTTTTTCGAATTGCAAACAATTTTTTTTTTGTGGCGTATCTACAAATTTACAATTTTCAGATTTTTCCCTGTACTTGTTCTATGAGACCTTGATTTATGCTAAATTTCAGGATTCTAGGTCAACGAGATTCTCCCTATGAACTTTGTTTTCCTTGAGTATCGAAATATATGTTTTTTTGCGACATAAACGGCCGTATCTTTTTTTTTCGTTAACTCGGAAGTCTGATTTTTTCACAACTTCAAAAGACCGCAGACTTGAGTGTATTGTTTTAATTTTAACTCAATACCTCCAAGCGTTCTTGAGTTAAAGGGTCTAACAGATAAACAGACAGACAACAAAGTGATCCCAAGGATCTTTTAAACGAGATGGCCCCTTAAAGGCTAAATAGATTTTTTACGAAGCAACATTACAAATTCTGAACTGTACTTTATTTTCATAGTCATTAAGTTCATATTTTTCATTGATTAGCAAAAGGGAAAAATGTACTGAGGAAGACAACGAGAAAGTGGTCCCATTTTTACCTTTATATTTAACTAGGGTAACCATAAACTTGCTGTTAGCTGCAATATTCCAGTCACTGATAATAGACCGATCCCAGTCAAAGTGATAGAACCATTTTCGTTGGAACTGGGTAAGTGGTCGTTGGTGGAACCTACCTCGATAGGCAGTACAGCAGTTTCTTCACGCTATTTTCCTTTACCGGTTCGTGTTTGCATTTAAATGTTCATCATCATTACAATCGAAAGACGTCCACTGTTCGACATAGGCCTCCCCCAGGTGTCGCCACAATTAACGGTTTGTTACTCATTAAGCAAAAACTTATAAACGGATGAATTTATAACATGGCTTATAACCTATATTTTTGCTAAGTTTCATCACGTGAGCAAGTTCAATAAATAGGCTACTGTACTAATATTATAAATGTGAAAGTTTATGAAGATGGATGGAGGTACTCGTATGTATGGATGTGTCGCGCAAAAACTACCAGACAGATGATGTTAATCATAAACATTGCAATAATACAGCACATAAATAAGCTATAACTTTGCAGTTTCATTAGGTGAGCAAAAGCAATAGGATAATTTTTATTATAAGGTGAAGCCGTTGGAAGAAGCTAGCCTAACATAGTTTCAAAATATCAAGATTTAACAGTCGCACTATAATGACGTCACAATGTTGCTTATCAAAAACGATATTTATCTACAGCAGCGCCCTCAAATCCCACGACGGTTTACTTTCCGCACAGACTCTACTAGGAAAAGTTTAAAATGTGCATGTAGACTAGGTAATATGGGTGGAAGATTATAGCCTTTATATGGGTTAAAAAAAAAGCTGTCAATATCAAATAATGTCAAATACGCGCAATTTTCAGTCATTTTCAGTTTGACAGTTTCATTGATTGTGAATATGATGATGAACCTATCGAGTTATAAGCTTTGTTTTATAATTTTGCAAGCTGTTATTTAATTAAACTGAATTACTGAAAAACGATATACCCACAAACACTAATAAGTTTTACAATGGAGGACTTATACGACAACTTAGATAATTACGAAGATGTGCATGCTCTTGAAGAGGTAGGTGTTGTGTTGTGGTTTAGCGCCAAAACGGCCTGTCATAATATATTTTACGTTTCGAAAATTACCAAAAATATATGTTTTTTTACTACTGTACTAGTTTCTGCCAGCGGTTTCATCCGCGTTAAATTTGAAAATATGTAGCATAAGTCACTCAGTGATAAAGTATTTTTAGAACCGGGTTCGAAGTTTTTGAGTTTATTCTCTAATAACAAAAATGCAAACCTTTATTTTTATTATTGGTCTATGTTTTTTTTATATTAAGATAAAATTACCATTAAGATAATTCCCCTAGGACGACCCACTGACCAAAATTCCTCATCTAAAGTCGGATTGTAAACATAATTGTAAAAGATTACATGTTTTTTCGTTTTGTTATAGCTACGTGCTGAAAACAAAGAACTGAAACTGAAGCTTGAAAATCGTTCAGCTGCTATAGAAAAGCTTCAAAAAGTAAGTGTCTAATTTATAGCTAATTTAAACATTTCTGAGTGTGCCAAATATTTTAAAGTGCCTAGTGATCTTGCTATCTAAAATCGGCATATAAATCATGTTTTTTTTTATGTGGGAAATCTAAGAAAAACTCACTCCTATCATCCTTCATCGCCTTGCATTCTAGGACCCCAGGTTTTCCTTACAGAAGTAAACCTGTAGCCCCAGTTGGCTTCGCCCTTACCTTCCGCTATTATCATCTAACCTCTACTTTTTTAAATTACTTAGTTAAAAAGTTTGCTTTGCTGCACCAATGGTATCTTTTGGCTCACTACACTGCTTTTAAACCTGCACAACCGTTTCCTGTCCAGTTTGGTGTCTATCACATAAGCTGTAGTAATTCTTTTCAAATCACGCTTCCTAACCTCTACTTAAGCTAAACCTAAATCATTAACAAAAACAAAAAGAAGATGAATTTACGGTGGAATACACAATATCGTGTGAGCCTCGATAAAATCTAATAAGATTTTTAAATCAAATCATTGCTAGTTATCATGAATTCACACTCTATTCTAGGTGTCATATGACATATGTTAATTGACACCTGGTGCCTCTGTACAAGGTGGCATAGTGGCATATAACATGTATGATGTATAACATCTTAACCCATGCATTTTGCTAACTAAAGAAGATGGTACACTAACGGATAACACATTGATATTGTAGGAAATATTGCAGGATTATGACAATCTTGAAATGGCATTCAAGCAACTTGAGAGTAACTACTCTTCCCTGCTGATGACTGCTCGCTCGGAAATTCAGAGGAAGACTGAAAGGATCACTCAACTAAATACAGAGTTAGTATACTATTTATATTTTTTCACTTCATATCTATGTCGTGGCTAGATCTTAGAATTGATCACTTCATGATATGGCCGACTAAAACTGGCCGGATTGTTTTTTTTGTTTTTTTGTTTGTTAGCCTGTTCTGTCCCACTCCTGGGCAAAGGTCCGGGCTTCTTCTTGCCAGTTCTGGTGGAATCTATCAAGTTCGTCGCGCCATCTCCTTCGTGGTCTACCGCGACCCCGACGCACTGTTTCAGGGCACCAACTTTGTGCTACTTTGGCCCACAGTTTGTCGGGCATGCGGCAGACGTGTCCTGCCCAGTCCCACTTCAGTTTGGCAGCCTTTTGGATGTTAGTCAAAGACCAAGTTTGTGCACCATAGGTTAGGTTAGGTTATTCAACCTATGGCCGGATTGTTTAAATATTAATATTTGATGATATGTCAATCCTTGTTTGGTCATATCATGTAGGATTTCTATGATAATAAAAATATGATATAAAGGGTCAAATGAAATTAGGCTAAATGAGGATTGACATCAAATTTTAATGTTTAAAATAATCTGGTCAGTTTCACTTTGTCATATCATGAAGTGATTAATTTCTAAGATCTGACCACGACATCTACATAAGTAATTCCTTATTGACTTTGTTAGCAGAATTAAAGTTACTAAGTATCTCTTGTTAAATTAGTAATATCTTTGTTTTAGAAAAGACTTAATGGTATTGGATGCCTTAAAGAGTGGAAAGCGCATAAGAAGGAATATTAATGTAGGTGTAAGTCATCCAGGTAGGGTGAACCAAGCTAGACCATTGAAAGAAAACCAGAAAAAGAAGGAAGTTAATGTTAAACAGAAGAATGTTGATGTTAAGCAAGAAAGGTAAGGAACATATTATCTATATGGATGTATTTTGTCTCTATATACTTGTACTATTCCTTTGCCACAGCCATTGTTTTAACTATTTGCACCTTTGGTACAAAATCACAAAAAAAAAAAACCACTGCCAAATCACTTGAAAACTTATATCTTGTCAACATGATGAAAGTTTTAAACAACTATTATGGATATTTCATGGAAAGAATAATAATTTTAGAGCAATATAATACAGAACAAGACTATAGAAGACCTATCACAGGCACCAGTTTCTCACAAAGCTAATTCCATTGTCATGCTCCATGTAACCCTAGCAGTAAGTAACTTGTGTAGAAAAAATAAACAAGTATTATTATTATTAATTACAGATGTAATAATTGCAGGTGTGCCCTCAATTCACTGAAGGTGCATTGTTTATCAGTTACTAATAAAGTTACAGAAGAAAATCCCTTTTTGAAATTATTTAGATGTCCCTTTTAGAAGTTCTTTGTGTGATTTTTATTACTATACTTTATTATTTCATTCTTATATATTCTTTATTGTACATAAATTTACATATTATTCAGAGTAAGAACATACACATACATGTAGTTCTGAAATAAGTACATGTTTGAAAATGTTTTCAAGTCATATGCATGTATTAAGAATGTTTGCATCAGGCTATTTTAAGGTTATATGTGGTGTCTTGTGTTTAGTCAGCACTTGTTACTTGATATGACTTATTTTGAAGTGAAGCAAGCTAATGAATAATAATAATGAGATGGTTTTTCTGCATTGTGTTGCATTTTGTAATGCTATAGGTACTAATGAGAACATCCTAACTAATATTATAAATGTGAAAGTGTGGATGTTTGGATGTTTGTTACTTAATCACGCAAAAACGGCTGAACGGATTTGGATGAAATTTGGCACGCATGTAGCCTTTAACATGGAAAAGAACATAGGCTACATTTTATCCTGATTCCTTAAGTACGTAATGCCACGCGGGCGAAGCCGCGGGCAAAAGCTAGTTAGTTTATAATTATTGTCATTTTTGCATTGCTGTTTAACATGTTATGTATTCTGATTTGTAAATTGAACTTTTCATCAATACTTGCCTAAAAGTATTTATGAAATTTTGCCTAATTTTTTGTACTAAACAACAAACTATATTAAAGATGAATCTTTTCTGAAAACTGCATCAAAATTGGTTGTAAAATAAAGCAGCAATTAGCATTTCAAATATTTGTATGACGAAAAGTGAGTGCATGGTGAGAGCATCTCACTATCTCTTTTCTACGCGCGAGACATCATGGCGGTGACGTCACATTCTAGTTTGTGCATCCTTTTTCAAATCCAATAAATTCAAAAGGTTTCAGACTGAATTTTGAAAGAATTCGAAAAAGACTCTAAATATTTGCCATCTATACCTAGTCTATACATATTAATAAAATTAGAGTGTCTGTAATATTGAAATAACCGCTTTTACTACATGCATATGAATATATATGGGCATTTCTCTACTAAATGGAAAATCGTTGTCCCAAGCAAATTTTATATTATAAATTTAACTATTTTCACTTTTTTGTATGAATAATGGCATAATAGAAGATATTCTTGACACGCCACTTCTTATTTAGTAATTTTATCATGTAATATTTGATTAAATCATCCTAAACTCCTCAAAACACAGTCCCCTGGAATGTCCTTTTTCCCGCGAAGCGGCGAGCCTTCTGGCTGGCTTACCACCGTGGGATCTGGAGGCAACAGTCCTTGCACACATGCACGATATGCGCGTGGAGATGCAACGCCGGGGTGAAAGTCCGCTGCCGCGACAGGTCACGGCATGGCGGACAGTGCTCCGGCGGGATCTCATGGTGAAATGGCGTCAACGACTATCGCAACCCAGTGCTGAGCACGCCACAATCATGGCGGTAAGTCCCCTCTTTGAGGCGAGGTGTGCCCTGCTCGGGCGGAGCATCGCCGTGCCCTCGTGGGGGCGATCGGCGGCGGAGACCTCTCGCGCCGGGCCTTGGTTGAGGCCATGGTCCGGAGCGAGGAGGAGTGGCAGGCGGTCGCCGACTTCTGCGAAGCAGTAATGCTCGCAAAGGAGGAGGCCGAACGCATCAGGCAACGGCGTTATCATCGCCGCCGCCGCCGCCGCCGGGATTCTGATCCTGATTTCCGGCCACCGTAGGCGCGGGCTTGCGGACAGTGAGCAATGGGTAGCTCGCTGTCCGGCCGTCCGGTAACTGTCCGGACCAAGCCCAAGTCGTCAACGGCGCGCACTGTTCCCGCGCGCCTCAAGGAGTTGTCAGCAACAGCAGGGACCCAGCCGGGTCGAAGCCTACTGGGGCCAGGGTTATCCGAAAGGGCGCTCGAGCCCCGGTATGAAGGCTAGAAGGAACGGGGTGGGTCTTTTAGTCAGTAAGAGTCTGACACTATCTCCCGCTCCGCCCAAGAGCGGGGGATGTCAATGCATGATTTTTTCCCATCATAAAAAAAAAATGTCCATTTTCCCAAATCACAAGTCTTATGACCAATATTGTGTATTTTGCAGCTGATAACTGAATAAAAAGATATCAAAATACTTATTATTAAAAAAAAGTAAGTATCTTTATAAATCAAAATTATATATTTAAAAATTTAATCAAAAAATCTATATGTGAATGCTGTCCTCAAATTTTTTAAACAGTCCCGTTAGAGTTCGATATGTCCCGGCTCCCTGGCTCACTCCCGCCATTAATAAGGATACGATGGTAATTAGAGGCCGAGCCAAAAGGAGGTTGAAGCGCTGTCCTTCCGAGCGCAACCAGAGCTTATTTAAGGAGCTGCGTAATCGCTGCAGTCGTATGTGTAGAGATGCAAAGAGACGCTACTTTCATAATTCTCTTGACAACCGGAGCTCTTCCGAAGTCTGGAAGTTTTTGAAAACTGTCGGCATTGGTAAGTCCCCTAGCGTTTCCAGCAAAGATATTGACGTGTGTGCTCTTAACCAACATTTCTCACTTCCCCCTGTAACTATAGATCCACACGTCAAATCAGCTACTCTTAATAAGTTGTCTGGTCTGCCATTGCCGCAGTGTTCTTCTTTTGAATTTAGTTCTGTGAGCAAAAAATCCATTCTTGCTATCTCCTCTTCCGCAGTTGGCAATGATGGCATTTGGTCAAGAATGATTTCCCCTATCCTCCTCGCAATACTTTCCGTCTTAACCCACATTTTTAACTGCTTTTTATTTTCATGCGCTGTTCCCGATGTCTGGAAACAAGCCCATATCATTCCGTTACCCAAAATCCCTAACCCGATCTCGCTGACTGATTTCAGACCAATTTCTATCCTTCCGTATCTCTCTAAAGTTCTTGAGCACATTGTCCATCAGCAACTCTCTCTCTTTCTCTCTAGTAATAATCTTCTTAGCCCTTTCCAATCCGGTTTTCGGCCTGGTCACAGCACTGTCACTGCCCTTTTAAAGGTTACTGATGACATCCGCTTGGCCATGGACCACAAATCTCTTACGTTACTTGTTCTTCTTGATTTCAGCAGTGCCTTCAACTCTGTTGACTTCGTTGCCCTTCTTGGGATACTAAAATCTCTTAATTTCTCCTCTTCCACTAATAATTGGTTCCATTCCTATCTTAATGGCCGCTCGCAGCGGGTACGCCTTGATGAGTCTTCATCGGATTGGTGCTATCTTGCTGAGAGTGTGCCTCAGCGTGGCGTTCTCTCACCTCTCCTCTTTTCTATTTTTATCAACTCTGCCACGAGAGTAATTTCCTCTTACTTCCATCTCTATGCAGACGACCTGCAGCTGTACCATCACTTTCGTGTGGAAGATGCTGAAGCCGCTGTGTCCGCTGTGAACAGTGACCTGAAGCTGATAGGGGAGCGGTCGCGGTCCTTTGGTTTGCAAATTAACCCCAAGAAATCCCAGGCTTTGGTTATTGGTGACAGATATATGCGGAACAAGCTGGACATTACATTGCTGTCCCTACTCTGGTTGAATGGAGTTCAGATAGACTACGTTAAGACGGCTATAAACCTTGGGGTAATTAGGACTCCAATTTATTGTGGACTGCCCATGTCGCTGAAGTCAGTCGCAAAGTGCACTACACGTTTCACTCCTTAAAATGCCTTCAGAGCTTTTTGCCCTTGAAGACCAAAATTTCCCTTGCCCAAACACTGATTCAGCCCATCATTGACTACGCTGATGCCTGTTATTTGGATGCCACCGAGGAGCTTTTAAATAAACTTGAGCGTTCGCAAAATATCTGTATTCGTTTTGTTTTCAACCTTAAAAAGTATGATCATGTCTCAGGCTTTCGCAAGGTACTCAAGTGGCTACCTATTCGACTTCGCAGGAACACTTTGATATTATGTTTGCTATTTAACATCCTTTTCATCTCTAAAACTCCTTCTTACCTGCGGGAACGTTTCTCCTACGTTTCTCGTCCTTCTGATGCACCTTGCAAGTCGCATCTTAAGAATCTCCTTAAATCCCCTCTCCACTCCACCGATTTCTATTCCTATTCCTTCACTTCGCACGCAGTACGGTTGTGGAATTCACTTCCGCCTGACATCAGGGGCTGCCAAACTCTTGCAGTTTTTAAAAGGAAAGTGAAAGAGCACTATCCTTCTATTTCGTCATAATTGCATATACTATACTCGTAATATGTATTATTTTATTTTAGGTATTATTTATTATGTATTTGTGTGATATTTATTTTGTTATGTGTATGTTTATAATTATAGCAGTATGTATATCTTTAATTTTTTTTATACCTACTATTTCATTGTTAACTATGTATTTTGTGTGTACTAATTTTACTTTTACACACGGTGTCAACTTCTCTTTTTTCTTCAACTTTCTAGTCGCAAGTATGTTGGAAGAGATTTCATTAGAAATAAGCATCACCTTTGTACTATTTTCTTCCTCTTCTCATGTATTTCCATGTATATAAATAGTTTAATAAAAATAAAATAAATAAATAAATAGAAAAAACAAATTCAAAATCCTGTAGTCCACGCGAATGAAGTCGCGGGCACAGCTAGTTTTGAAAAAAGTTACTTTTTGTTGATGTAACTAATAAAAACAAAAATTTTTGAGTACCCAATTACATTAGTCCCATGTTATTTCAATTCAATTTATAAATAATTGTAGTTCACAAATTAAATAAATACTTATTAGCAAGTTGTCTGTAGAATATCTATTGAACAGTGGGCATTGTTATTGATTGACTAGATAGATAACAAACAAATTGTTAGTTTGGTGTCCACAATTCCACATCCAAAACACATTTATACAGGCTAATTTTGCTTGACTTCGATTTCGACTACGCGCCCGTAATAAACGACATATACACGGACGAAGTTGCGGGCAAATCTAGTTATAATGTATGCATGCATACACTTAGTAGAGTATTACAGAATATCGCTCAATACTCAAGCATTACTTAAAACTAGATTCAAGCCATTTGATTAGTTGAAACTAGTTTTAAGTAACGCTTGAGTTTGAGTAACTCTGTAATACGGGCCTAAGTACCGATTGGTAAAAACCGCGTGAAACTCCGGTAGTTTTTGAGTTTATTCAGAACAGATACCATGGGGGGGACTTGGTTTTATATGTAGATTAGGTATCCAAGAATTGCATAGGAATTGACTTGATTGTTTCTAACGGAACTTCTTTTCGTAATTTCAGACGGGAACCGCCTGTCCTGCCGACAAAAGAAGCGGGTTCTGATTCTAGTACTTACAATAACAATAAGTCAAGCAAAGCTGCAGGTGTAAAGTTAGAATTATCTGATAAAAGGAAGAGCAATGTTAATGACAATATTGCACAACATAAGACTGAACTTAATGATGCTCCCAAGACTACTGCCGGCAGCATAAAGGATAGGAGGAAATCAATGCCGGTTGTGAGGTAATATTTCAGCTTTGATGTCTAAACATACAGTTTTTGAAAAGTCTATGTAAGCCAGTAACATGAAGTATTATCATTTCAGCATGCCCATCGACACATTTAGTTCCGGCGACGAACTAGAAATAAACTATACAACCAAAGAAAAAGGGACTGATAATGAAAAGAGAAAGATAAACAAAATGCCAATTGATAGACCTAGTAATGAAAGTTGTGAAATGTCCAGTGTGGATGACAGAGTTCACAAGCAACATGAATCTTCTTCAAGAGACAACTACAAAAGTCGAACAAGCAGAAACAACGACAGTAGCTCATACAGGGGCCGGGATAAGTACGAAGTTTCATTGAAATACAGGAAGCAGCACAGTCCAGAGAGAGGGCAAAAGAGGCCACATAGGGAACTTCAGGATGACTATTCCGGAAAATCCAGAGAACAACAAGATAAATACCCGAGACAACCCAGGGAGCATCAAGATGACTATCCCAGGCAACATAGGGAATATCAAGATGAATATGCCAGAAAATCCAGGGAACATCCAGATGACTATACCAGAAAACCCAGGGAACATCCTGATGACTATACCAGAAAACCCAGGGAACATCTGGATGACTATACCAGAAGACCCAGGGATCATCCAGATGACTATCCCAGACAACCCAGGGAAAATCCAGCTGACTATCCCCGACAATCTAGGGAAAACCCAGCTGACTATCCCAGACAATCTAGGGAAAATCCAGCTGACTATCTCAGACAATCTAGGGAAAATCCAGCTGACTATCCCAGACAATCTAGGGAAAATCCAGCTGACTATCCGAAACATGAACGAGGAAGATATCTAGGACGATCCTTAGAGAGTCCCCCACCTGAATCTTACAATCGTCGACGACGTACGAAATCGGCCCACCGATCCGATTACGATAGATACCCTCTTGACCAAGAAAAAAATAAACATTACCATGATGATAAATATTCAGCCAAATATAGATCGAAAGAATATGAAGAACCCGTTAGTAAAAGACAGAGGACAGAGTCATATGGCAACCCCAACACTAATTCTATGGACGACAAAAGGCATTACCGTGAGAGAGAGTCTGTGGACGCACAGCCCACCCCAGACTTCTCTCCACATGAATATGATATGCTTCGCTTTTCCTGCCAGTCTCCTGACTCTGTTCACACTGATGCAGCTTTTGCTAATCCCATTAAAGGTAATAGATAACTTATATTATAATTAGATTAAAAGATATTTGGACAGAATTTATTTATGATAATCGCATTTTGACTCGACACAATCGGAAAGTAATAATTTTAAGCTTTTTTTTAGAATGCATGGTTCAGCAAAAAAAAAATATGACGAGTTATTAAAATCCTACAATACTTGGACTTTTGCAGAAATTATGGCTACTGCTGCTACACCCTTAGACGATCCGCGATTAACAAGCAAAAGATACTGTGTTTGGAATGAAAACGGCAAAGAGATATTATCTACAGTGGTTGGCAGG
Organism: Mythimna ferrago; assembly: GCA_910589285.2. NCBI lineage: Eukaryota > Metazoa > Arthropoda > Insecta > Lepidoptera > Noctuidae > Mythimna > Mythimna ferrago. The sequence goes on from OU342679.1 coordinate 20,719,396, forward strand.
AATCTTGATATAAGACCAGTTAACAAAGCTGCGTGGAATATTAAACCTGTGGACACCCCTGAAGCTCTAGTACGTCGACCATCACAATGCAGTGATCAATTTGTGAAGGACATTTATATGAACATTGATAACCCAGTGACTAATCTAGATGTGTCAATGGAATCTGGTGAGGTTCGTGGAACTGATGATGAAATACATGAAAATCGTAGCAAACTAAAAGAAATTCAACATAATACTCAAGATCTTAAAATAAGTAAACAAGCACCAGAAGATATTTCAAAGCAACCAGTTAACAATGAAACAGTTTCGAAACCAAATATCGCTAAGTATCGAATTCCGAAAATCGGGCAAATTAATAAAAATGCTCAAAGCAAGATGGACGTTCCTTTCATTGATATGGCCGAGAATGTACCACACCATAATAAAGTTAACAAAAAAGGTGTAACAGAAGAAATTGCTCAAAAGGAATATAAACAGAAAAGTAATAAGCGCGACGATTTTTTTCCTAATAATAAAACTAACAGTAAAGTAGAAGGTACTAAAAAATCAAAATCACGAGACAAAAACGAAAATCAAAATCAGAGCATGCTGACCAAGATGGCGATTGTGGCTGATGATTTAGAATTAAGTGACGATAATAGTGATCATATGGATACTGACAAAAGAGTAATTCCAGAAAAAGTCAAAATAATTTGCGAAATACCTTTAAACATGAATGAAGGTAAAAGTGATGATTCTGTTAATAGTATACAAGACAACACAGTCGTTAGTGCTCATAACACAGAAATCAAAAGTACTGTCGACACTGCTGGGATAAAAGATGTAGCAGAAGAGGAAAAAACTAAAGAATCAGACAGTACAAAGAAACAAAAAAACAAAAAGAAAAAATCTAAATCAAAGGAGGTAGCAAAAGATTCAGTGGAGACTACAGCTGATTCCGTTCATGTTCTTGAAAAGAAGCCAAAATCTAAAAAAGAGAAGGAATGTACACCCAAAGAAACAAAAGACAAGTTTTGTGATCTCTTTGGCGATAGTAGTAGTTTAATGACTCCAGAGGATTTAGGAATACCTTCATATTTACCAATTTCTGAAGATGCGCAAGATGCCGTTGACATGAAAATCAATCAAATTATTGATGCTGCCCCGATAGCTAATAAAGATAAAATTCCTGTCGATGTAGTGTCGCAAAACGGAATCGAAGTTACAATACAAGAAACAACATTGCATGACGACATCCCTAAAGCTGATTTACAAAAATCGAATACAGATGCAAAAGATAAAGATATAAAATTGAAGGCATCATCCAAAAGAAATGAAGAAATAATAGATACTAACCAACTTCCATCTCCAATTGTTTATGAAAATTTAAACCCAGGAACAGACTTAAATGATCCTAATGTTGTCAAAACCGTAATAATTTCAACAGGAATACAGCCTAAAATTGCGTATGAAAACAAAATAGAAGTAACAAAACCTGTCGAACTTAATATAGTAGAGAAAACTGAAGATACTCACCACTTTACTACAAAGATAGAAATTAATAAGGATATCTTGAAAGCATTAGCTACTTCTACACCACACAAAGATTATTTTGCCGTCAACCAAGAAGCCGATGCTGCTAAAACTGATGTTATTTGTGATCCGTCTGTAAGCAAAGCGGTTGCAACGATCACGAATTTAGAACCAGTAGACAATTCAACTGAAAATAATACTTTAGAATCTAATGATGCGCCTGATGTTAGAATATTTGTCAAAAGGCGCAGAAAAGTCGTAAAACGACCACCGATGACTTAGATAATAGCTATACTAGGTTAAAGAATGGAGTCTGAAATTTGAGTTGATGTATTGCAATAAGTCTTGTGATAAGAGTTTGGGAATTACAGTAAAGTATACCTACAGTTACCACAGTATTTGAGATAGTGCACTTGTTAGGTGGCCATGTATTAATGAATTGATATAGTCTGTCTAAAAAGTCAACCGACTTGGGATTTTTTTATAATATTTAATTATTAAAAAAATACTTATATTCCATACTTTTTATAAGGTTCTTGTAGTAGTAAACAATGATCAATATCTCTTAATCAACCTTGATTATTGAACCAGCGTTGCCTACATCAGATTTCATTTTAACCTAATAATTATACAAGTCTGTCGACTTATTAGACAGACTGTACAATAATGTATTATCTGTGTAAATAAGTAACGGCAGGAGGAAGCGCGCAACTGCTAAAGATGGAAGGAGTGGCGGAAGGTCTGTGTCCAGGAGTGGGACAGAAATGTCTGATAAAAAATAAAATAATGTGCAATTCTACTATTTTACTTTTAACGACTCGATGAGAGCGTCATCTCAACTCATATGAAGCGAGATTGCACTCGTAAGCAGTTTTACTGTTTTACGACTTATATGTGATTCATTCGGATTTGGTGCCTGACGTCTTTAATTTTTAAGCAAATAAAAATACTAGGTATATTCCCATAACAGTCTTTATTTTCCTTATAAATAACTGTAAATTATATTTACATTGTCAATAGTGTCTATATGATACATTGGAAAGAATTATTAACACCTAAGCTTATAGGAATTTGTACATAATTACTAACTAATTTAATTAAAAATATATTTAATTTCCATATCAACTTAAAATTATTTATATAAACCAGGAAGTCTTTCGAACAATATTGCTTGTATTACTAGTTATACTGCTTAAAAACAACTTTGTTGTGACGTCATAAAAAGATCTTCAACAAAGTCATTTTAGGAAAAAATCAGACGTAGGTAAGTAATTGTTGCTCTCCCAGATACTATTGATGGAAGATAATTTTCCTTAGCATTATTTACAAACTCACAAATAACATTTTCCATATTATTTGGATTTCTTATCTGATTACTCCGAACTCGTTATCAGTTGACGATAATCGATTATAAAAGATGAGTTGACAGTTTAGCAATCGACCGTGACTTTGTGACGCACATTATTTTGTTATCTGCCGGCGTAAACAATATTCTTCGATAATAGCGCGTTGAACTTTTTTTGTAAAATACTATAAAATCGTCAGGATCTGTGTTATAAATTAAGTTTCCATTCTCAGTCCGCACTTTGTATGATGTGATCGAAACCGGTCGTCATTGAGATTACGTCGCTTGCAAGCTAAACTAGACGCGCGAACGATTCGCGGGCAAATAATCACCGTTGACGATGACTGGTGGTGTTCACTACATGTAGTCGCTTGGTGTTCTGGGATTGGATAGCGTTCCTATGATGTTGTTGGCAGTAGGAATGTCATCGTTTCTGGAGATGGCGGATCCCGACGAGGTGCCGGAGACTGAAGAGCCAGCTGCAGATGGTCGTTTTCCCAGTTTCTTAATGATGGTGGGTATTTGTTCTTGGACGTCGGAGTGCGGCGTGACGTGCTGGTAGCACACGGCCGAGGCGTGTCCCGAGCGCACGGACGTCAGCGCCGTGCCGCTGCTCCACGTGTTGCTGGCAGGGTCGTACACCTCCACTATGTCCAGGAATGACGTGCCGTCGTAGCCACCTGCAAGAAGATACTTGTGTTATGAATGCCGTCGTCTAGCTCAAACTTTGGTGGCGCGAGTTTTCTGCTAGTTTTTGCTAATTTTAAATTGACTGTTTCACTGAAGTACTGAAAGCCTGTTATATAATTATAGCCTGTTATCTTCTCAATGGATTGGGTGTAGGTATTTCCGACAGTCAAAAACAAAAAAGGTATATTTGAAATAAGACTCAGATACTAAATAGGGAATGCTAGGTCTTTCAAAAAATACATGTACCTAAGTTATTTGGACTAAATAGATGTTAATGTTAAGGTTCTAATTTGAATAGAAAGAAGCGGTCACGTAATTAAGACACACTAACCGAGTGCGTATAGTTTGTTGTCGAGCACAGTGAGCGAGAGCGCGGAGCGTGCGATGTGCACGGGCGCCACGAGCTCCCACGCGTCGCGCTCCGTGTCGTAGCGCTCCACCGACGCCAGCTGCTGCGAGCCGTCGTAGCCGCCCACCACGTAGATGTACTGGCTCATTGCTGCTACACCTGGAAATAAACACATTGCTCATTCATGGAATTGGAATGGAATTTAAGGGTCGACGCTGCGATTCGCGGGCGCCCGCGTGGACCCATTAACTGCAGCGCTCCGTCGCGGATCGCCGCGGCCGCGCGGGCAGCCGCTTCCATGCGACGGAGGCCCGCGCACACACTGACTTATTTAGTCAACATTGCTATGTGATACGGGTCACAGGCACGGAGGCAAATTTCTTTAGATACTAAGTTCTCCATCGACCCGACTGTACATGCACAATTGCACACTGTTAAAGTTGAACTAGCGCCACTGTGTAGGTACTGTGTAAGGACCCGTTTCGGTCCCACTCAGGGTCGTTAGCTCTTATAAATCCCAATGACAAAAATTCAAGCTCAATTTTTTGTAAAAATCAACTTACCAGCTCCACTCCTAGCTATATGCATAGGCGCGACTTCGTTCCAGATATTGTTCTCAGGGTGGTAGCACTCTGCCGAGGCGATTCGTCGCGCGCCGTCGAACCCGCCGACCGCGTACAACAGTCGGTTGACGACGGCTACGCCAACGCCTAGGCGAGCGCAACCCATCGATGCTACTGATGTCCATGTGTCGCGTTCAGGATCGTAGCTGGGGAGAAAGAAGTGTTATGAATGCTATTAATAATTCAGTACATAGTTCAATCCATTTTTTTTTTTTATTATTTTTGTCAAAAAGTTAAAACTTAATCCAAAATCACAAATAGAATGATTTTTGCAAATCCGTTCAATAAGTAAATTAGAAACCACCTTTCAAATCTAGTGGAAGGGGAAACTATCAAGTAGGTAACAATAACTATGCACAATTGCACGTCATACTGAACCAGTCACCGTCATTAGGTTAAAACAGTGAAGGAAACATTGTGAGGGAACATGTCCTAGAACCAAAAATTCAAAGATATGTCGACAACCAGCATGTCCTGGGACCAAAAATTCAAAGATTATATACTCTATTCAAAATAACATTAGAAATTTATGAAAACCTTTCATTACTGTCCGTTCAACCGACTTTTATTACGTTACGTTGGTGGCATGACAAATAGCGGCTGCAATAAATAGTTGGTATTGTAACCACTTTTTTGCTTTTAATGCCATCCCTATGCCTAAGAAATAGAAGTAAAAATCTATTGAACAGACAGTTAACAAGGTTTCTTTAAATTTCTATTCTTAACACAAATAGGGTATAGGCAGTGGCGTAACTATAGGGTGGCAAGGCTGGCACAATGCCACGGGCCCCAGGCCCGACGGGGCCCCCGGTCTCAGAGGCCGCGAGCTCAGAAGAAGTAACCCAAAATATATTTAAAAAAATCATTAAAATGAAATCAAAACATAACGTGATTTATCGGGGGGCCCCATCTAATGAATTTGCCACGGGCCTCAGATGATATAGCCACTGGGTATAGGTACATCAATACAAACTGGGTTGAGGCACATTACGGTCCATACTCTAGAGTGGAGGCCTGAGTCCCAGTAGTGCGAACATTATTATGCTATGTTAGTAATCGAAGTAGCTGCACTAAAACCGGTCTACGTGACTTTCGACACCTTTTCTGTATACAACAAAGCATATTTTATCTATCTACCTACAAAGGTAAACTATATTAACATTCTTTATAATAATCGCAAGTAACGTACACTTTGCAAAAAAAAGATAACTCACTAGTGACTTGCCGTGATGAACCCAATATTCGCATCATGCTTACATACTAGTTCTTACATTTATAATTCTTTGATTGTAAATTGAAGCTCAATTCATTTTTATCAAAGAGAAAACCAAGGTTGCCGACATAGCACGAAGAATCGCCAAATTTAAGGCGTATAGTCCCTTGAACCATCTGACCGAAATTATGTCAACGCAACTCTCGCACTCGCCTAGGCGGCAGTACGCAAATCTGTGCATTTATTTGCGGCCAGCAGCGCCCGGAAAGCGCTTTAAATCCATTTTTTCTGCGAGATATTGATTGATTTACATATGCAATATTCACTTTGAAGAATATTTAACCACCAATTTTTATGTGTAAAAATGTTTCTAAAGGTCCAAGCCGTTTCGAAGGAGTAGGGAAAAGTTGCGAAACTGCTAAATTTTTTTTTTTGACAAAAGTATTTATTGCACGAAAAAATCAAATGTTGCAGCATATTTTATTATTATTGTTCATGAATCTATAATAAACATATTTTTTCCAAACCAATTGACCTAGCCGTTACGGAGGAATAGGCCTCAGAAAATCACTGTTTTATGGCACTTTTCGGGCGCTTGGCCCTTAAGTGGGCAGGGCACATTGCTTGCAGAACAGATGGCCGTTGGGGCCGAAAGGTTCTGGAGTGGCGACCGCCTACGCGTTGGAAGGCCTCCTACAAGGTGAATCCGATGGATGTGGGAAGAGCAGGATCGTTCATTGTGGCGACACTTGGGGGAGGCCTAGTCCATCAGTGGACGTCTATCGGGTGATATGATGAGAAAACCCGAACAATATCTTTTTTCTATAATTATTTATTAGAAGACTGTTTTGCTGACTCATTCCTTATCAGTATCCAGTACCTATATCTATTTTATCTTCTAAGAAATAGTAATATCAATTTGAAGCTAAAATGGTATTGAAAAATATCAAAGATTGTTGACCAAGATCAGTTATTTGTCAACACTTAATTTATTGAAGGACTCTTTACTGACGTGATCTATACTAATATTGATATTATTATATCTATATTTATTCTATATCTATATGTATCTATATTATTATAAAGTTTAAGTACTACTACCATGTAAGTATGAGATTAGAACGCGCTAATCTCATACTTACATGGTTGGGATAGTGATTACTTTACTAACGCAAGTAGATAGATTTGATGCTTACCATTCTACTGATTTGTGATATTCCGACCCCGCGGACCCGCCAACTGCATATAATAGTCCGTCCATTACAGCTACTCCTACCTGTCGATAAACAAAATAATTAATTATAATAACATTGATGTATTATCAATTTATAATAAGTTATTTTGCTTTCATTTACGATAATTTTCATACATTCATGAATAGGTCGATAGTTATAAATATCTATCTCTAGTCACACTCATATTATAATGGCGAAAGTTTGTATGTATGTTTGTTACTCCTTCAAGTTTGAACGGCTGAACGAATTCAGGAGAAATTTGACATACGGGTAGACAGTAAAACCATCAGCAACGATAAGTAATGACTTAAAGACTCGAAACACGGCGATGTCTGTGTATGTTATTATACCAGTTAGAGAGGAGAGGAGGCATATGTCCAACAGTAGACGTCTTTCGGCTGAAATGAGTATAACAGACCTTATGTCAACGAGCATAAGTCATGATTTACAACAACCATACATGTCATATAGTTGGCTACATACCCTGTGCCTCGGTGTTGACATGGGACTGCAAGGCCTCCAGTGTTCCGTGGCAGGGTTATAAACATCAACCCAGTCGCTGTCATACGATGAGCCCGGCGATGTGTTACGACCACCCACTGCGTAGAATAGACCCTGGAACAAGAGAAAAACAGATTAATTGATGTGTATGTATGAGGTTGACGGTGATGGCAGAGGCTAGCTAGAGGCTAGTCTCACAGGGGCCCTGTATCAAACATTATTGATTAGTCGCGTCCACACAGAGCGAGCAGCCTCGCGAGGCATATGCCGCGTGAAGCAACTCGGTTAGTGTGGACATGCCTCGGCCAAGACAAGCGCGCTCGATGCCGCGGGCAAGTGTCAGTTTTTGTTGTTTTGCTCAAAGGCGCCTCAGTCGTTTGCCGCGCGCATTCTTGACGCTCGCGTATATTACGAAGATAACAGCTCGGGCATGCCGCGCGCGGCAACCTCGCGATGATACCGAGGCTGCCGCGCTTTCGCGGGGATAGTTTCCTGTTGCTCGCTCTGTGTGAACGCGCCTATTCATAATTAGTTATATGTTTTTATTATTTATTTATTTTTAGTAATTTAATAATTTGAGCTACAGCTCAAATTCAATTCTATGCTAGTAGAGCCTCTAGCATAGAATTGAATTTGAGCTGTAGCTAGACGGAGCCGTCCTATAGGTTACGAATGAGATAGACTAATTGCATAGGTTACTTACATACTAACTATAAAACGTGCGAGCTTGGAGATGGATGATGTTGTTTTGTCACCATATAGGACCGGGCTCGAAAATACTCTGACTGAGACAGGACAAGACTGATTGAAAATGAGCTCGTTTTTTGCAGCAATCTGGACTAAGATAGATTTTTATTGTAATCTTATGAAGAAGAAGAGAATGCTAGAACCAACAGAGCGAGCTATAAAATTGGAACATCCTATTATATAGTGGCTATTTATTAAATACAAGCCTCTTATTAATAAGAGAAATGAATGAGAACAATATTACGAATTTTTGCGAAAGTCAGGCCCCAGTAACCCGGGGGCCCCGTATAATTGATACAGCGGTAGCTACAGCTACGTTCCAGGGTGATGGCCCAGTGGTTAAGGCACCCGTCTCATGCATGAGGACGCGGTTCGAAACTGAGAAAGTCGATGGTCCTGGTTGTCTTTCGTAGAGCACATTCATTGTGCATTCAGCTATTAAGGAGTGGAATCTCTTGCCGGAGTCTATTTCCTAGCTGTAGCTACAACCTAGAGGTCTTTATATCAACAGTGAATAAGTTAAGTACTTCTGTGCTCCACTATCAACTACTACATCACTTATCATCAGGTGAGATATTAGTCAAGCGCGAGGCCATCAATGATAAAAAAATGTAATTTAAAAAAAATCTGCAACAATGTCCAACGCATATTTTTAACAATAGGTACTTATAACAGTCGCATTTTATAAAGAAAACGATACACGCCGTGTGAGAGTGATAAATGTCGACAATAAATATTATTTAACGATGACGTAGAGAATGTTACATTTCGTCGCCGTCATCCTGACTCGCAACATTTAGGCTTCAGTTTGAATTGCGCAGCACACATACGATCGCCACGTATCCGTTGACTTTTATTGTTAAATATTATTTTAGACTTATGTTGTAGATATTCTGAGAACATGGACTTGAAACTACTTAGTCATTTCGTTGCCTAATTGGTTTGATGGCTTTTTTTTTAGTTAGTTTTTAATTTGACTGCCTTGTTGCCTTTATTGGTCCCATTATCGCAAGCGCGACTGTTGAGCGTCGGGTCTTAAGTTCGATTCCCGAGTCTGGTAATAAAGCGTTATTGGGTTTCTCTGTAGCAGGCCAGAGTTTAGAAATTGGAGGTGAACACCCCCTGCTTAGAAAAGCATGTAAAACCGATGTATCTAGATGATTTCCCAACTCACAAAAAAAGTTGGAATATGGAGTGAAGAAATGGAGAGGGAGAGATCTAAAAGAAAAGATAGAAGGATTTACTGAGGTATGATAATGGAAAAAAAATACTAGATAGCTCCGTTATAGCATGACGTTTGATAGAAGGGGATGGAAAATAAAAAGTAATGCACCGCCCTAAGTAACATTCAGGTAAGATCAATAGCGTAGCTAGGCGTGGGTGAAGTGGGCCCCTGCCTACGGGCTCGCACCCAAAGGGGCCTCGCACAAACGAGGTCTTTCAAAGAACGAGGGTTTATTTATAATTAATATTTTCGCGTTTGACTACTATTTGAGCTTTTTTTTTATTTGATATAAACTAGTGCTTGACTGCGATCCCACCTGATGGTAAGCAGTGATGCAATCGTTGATGGTGAGGCGCACTAGTTTATTAAGAGCCCATTCACTCTTGCCTTAAAGACACCTAAATTATAATCGAACGGGAAGACCGCAGCAGGCAAATTGTTCCAGTCCCTTGAAAAAATAAAATTGAACGTACTTATAATTTGTAAAGGCCAAAAAGTCCTTTCCGGCAAATAAAATGTTTTTCTTTCTTTTTTTCTTCCTTGATGTACGTGGTATAAACGACGAGGCGAAACGCTTGGTAAGCGACAATGTGGTAGAACACTGGGTTGAGACAGTCGCTGCCTCGTTTTCGAATTTAAGAAAGACTAGCTGTGCCCACGACTTCGTTCGCGTGGACTACAGGATTTTGAATTTATTTTTTCTAAAATAAAAGCCTATGTTACTCCTTATTACATCAGCTACCTGCCAAAAAAAGTCCCGTCAAAATCGGTCCAGCCATTCCAGAGATTAGCCCGGACAAACAGACAGACAGAAATTGTAAAAAAAAATATTTTGGTGTATGTACCGTATATATATTCATATGCATGTAGTAATCTCGGGCGCCAACTGAAAACCAGCGCTGGGTGTCTAACGTCCAGCAAATGCTGAGGTGGTCACCCTTTCGGTTCGGGCACGCTCGGCGTACTTTGTACTTTTATTCTTATTTACTTTGTGTTTAAAACCGTTGTGCTGTGTCTGTACCGAATAAAAGTTTTTCTATTCTATTCTATTCTTATTCTATTCCTTCGCCCACGTCTAAAAAGTCCACGCTACGGCTCTGGGTAAGATGATGATGATTCCATCAAAGCTCACCTTAAGAAACGCGGCTCCTAGCCCGGATCGCGGCACCGTCAGTCTGGGCAGTGTGGTCCAACAGTTGTCGTCTAAATTGAAGGCTTCGAACAAATCGATCGAGTGTCTAAAGTAGCCGCCCGCGACGTAGATGATGCGCGGCGTGTTCGGCCGCCTCTCTTTGACCACGGGCTTCTTGTGTAGAGTGAGATCCTGCAACAACAATACTATGAATTCTGGATTTTATACGTATTTATTCAGGAAGATGTATTTTATGTAAATCGGTGTTATCCTACTAATATTATAAACGCAAAAGATTGTATGTGTTGATATTTGTTACTTTTTCGTGCAAAAAGTATTAATGGATTTCGATGAAACTTGGTTATCGGGTAGAACACAGAAAAGATGACAGAGGTTAGAAAAGAAATGCTTTCCGATTACTACTATACTACAACAAGTATCGCAGCTTGTCTCCCACCCTTTAACTTCACTACAGGCAATAAACTAATACGAATTTATGCATTATATTATGCAACTAACAGACCACATACACTTAGATCGCAAGTTTGCTATTGGTAGTTGAATTATGAGCATTGCATTCTAACCTCTTTCATATGTTCAAACAACGCCATCTATCTATCTATCCCCACACTATGCGGAGTTTGTGCTAAGGGTACTAGACAACTGATAGACATACTTATATATTTCTAAACACATACATATTATAGATAAATTACACCTAAACACAAAATAAATGATCTTGCTCCTCACACAAAACGTTTATCTTGAGTGGGAGTCGAACCCACGACCTCCATATCCCCTAACCACTAGACCAACAGGCTAGTCGATGGCTAACAAAAACGATACCTCTCTTTCCTGATAGCTATAACCTAGGGGTCTTTAAGTCAAGAGTGAATAGATTGCTTCTAGGCAAGCGTGTTCCATCGTCGGCCACATCATCGCTTACCATCAAACACAGATATAGACACAGAACACAGAGACACACACATAACACAGAGATAGTGGTCTATCGCGAGCCGAAACCTACGTCACGGCTGAAAGGATAAATACTCTTAAAACGTTTAATATTAAAAGTAAAACTAACCTTAAATATTTTGGCGAGGTATTCCCGGCAGGCGGGCACTTTCTTGAGTACGGTGCACGTACTCATCTGCTCCTTTAGGAAGCTAGGCGTCAGGTACTGACATCGCACCGCTTGCAAGATGTGCTCCATGCGAGGGTGTCGTCTGTCCTCGTCGTATTTTACCTAGGCATAACAAAAATATAATTAATAAAATAAAAGATAGCTGACATGGCAATCGTTCTGTTAAAAAATATTTTACGTACTATTATCAGACCTACTGAATTTACACACACCATTTCATAAGAATCGGTTAAGCTGTTACGGAGGAGTTTTATTACAAACACTGTGACACGAGAATTTTATACGGCAAGTAATTTTTATCACCTTCCAATTTTTTTTTTAAGTATTAGGTTTCATTCAAACATTCCATTTTTTAAATAGAAAAGGTAGGTAAAAATTTTCAAAAAAAAATTATAGACTTTTCGTAATTTCAAAGGAAATTGGGCACCAATAGTTTCACTTTTTGACGGTAAAAGCTATTGGAGTTAATGCATAATTCATAATATTATTTTTAATGATTTTTTACCTAAATTCAATGAAATCATTTGTGGGGTTTCTATTTTAATTTAATTAGTATTTAATACAACAAATACGTCATTTGTTGCATAATAGTGAAGCGACTCCATTTTCAATTATAATCGATCGATTAAACGTTAACATAAATCTTGAAACAACAAAATAATCTACATTCGCAACTAAAAAGTATTAAGAGTTGTCATTATTATTATTTTTCAATTATGTTACTATTTCTTTCGTTAAAAAGCAATTTCTAAACAAAAATAGAATATTTAAGATATAATCTATAGTCATGACTCCGCGTCCGTAATCTATTGTTTGGTCACAACACTATTCGATAAAATGTCAAACAAAATGGTATTTTCTGTTTACCTTGTTAACTAACGTGCCGGTTAAGCCGAGAATAATGGTTTTAGCTTTTCTCTGCTAACAAATATAAATTCGTGTCGAGTTGAGTTTTAGGATTCCTCCAAATCTATCTCCTACATCGAGCAATGCGACTCTTTTTGTGCGTGTGCTGCGAAGTGTATTGTTAAAACATTTTTTTACGTTCACGGTGATTTGTTCTAGACGTAAAACATGTCCCGCTGTGTGAACTGTTCTCTTTTATTAGCACAACCGCTCCCTAGATGCCAAATCAGAGAAGCAACGGATTCCATGGTAACATAGCCTAACCTACATAACCTCAACAGGTACACAAGTTATTTTTTTTTTCAAAAGCCCTACAATATTTAAGTTTGAATTTAACCTTGTTTTAAAGTATGACACTAACCCTTTTTTTGTGTCTAATTTTCACTACTACACTGAGTCAAAAGTTGCGCAACCAAGTGCCATAGTAAGTTGCTCATTCTCCTTTGCGTGGTAACCTAGCATTGAGCGAGCGAGCGAGGTGGTGCAGAAAGAGATAGGTAGACAGCACAAATCGCGCGCCGCACGCGCTTGCATCTGATTCGCTCTTTAGTTTACGATACGCCATCGCATGTGGCGGACGTGCGTGTTCCCGCGATCCCGTGCGCCGCTCTGCGCCCGCGCACGGTCGCGGCGCCGGCCGGCATCGTACCATGTACTCAAATCGCAAGTATTGTGAAATGACGTGTAGTTAAGTTCATGGAGGTCCTGTTCCTTTGCCACTGCAGTCACCCGAACTCATGACCTCGACCTTGTGATGACTTTAATCTTTGGGAGCAAAATGTAACGACTCCTGATGCGGCAGAGACTCAAACTACCGTGGAATTGAAACTTTGAATTGAATCAAAAGTGAAAAAAAGTAAAAGAAACTAGTGGTCAATAAATTAAAAAAAAAAAACAATATGCAAAACCACTTAGCGGTAGGAGTACCTAAAAACACGTAAGGTTAATGGTGGACGTTATTCAAAATAATTTTGACATACTCTTAAAGTTGTGCTAATAAGTTTGTGATTCGATTTAGATAAGTTGATTTTATGTAAATTGTTTTAACATTAGTTGATTCCAATTTCTTAGGTCATTATGGCGTAGGTACAGGTTAAAGAGTACGCTAAATACATGATATGGCCTTATTTTTGAAGTTCTAACTACTTCTTAGGCGCCTGATAAACTTGGATCAACGGTCATTGGCCTCCTACATTTGTTGACATTCTTAATTTCAAAAACGGAAATAAAGACATAAAGCTGTCTTGAATCAACATCTGTAGCGATTCTTTACACTTTCTAGTAACGAAAAACAGTTAATTACATGTTTTTCGTGTACCTACGCAGAGATATTAGGAAAAGGTCAATGTACTTTATTCCATGTTTAGCTGGCACCTTGTATTATTACATTACGACTTGTCTTTTACAAATTGACGGTCCTGCCCGTGAAAGTATGAAGGAAAAAATTGCGATCTAGGTATTGATAACATATCGTTATCACGATGTTTGGAGGCGGAGTTAGACGCGCTCGGCCCGTGCGGCGTGAGGTGGTGTTTGTGCGCGGATGTTTGTGTGCGTGTCTACGCAGCGTGCAGCGCATAATGTGTCTATAAGCATTGTCATCTTTTGGATAAGTCTCTGATGCCTTCCTTATCCCAATTTTTTTGTATGAAGTGATACTAAAAGAAAAAATACAAATTTAATTACTTTTCTCAAAGATGTTTCAATTTGGAAGGTGATAAAAATTACTTGCTGTTTACATATTAGAAGATTCATATACTTTAATGTACATCTCATAATGCGGACAGGATCAAACATTAACATTCATTTATTTACATTCTTCATTTTATTAGAATTATTAGGTATTTATTCTAACTTTTTTGTATGTCTTTCAGAAAACTCTGGTATTGCATTTACGTCGATTCCAAGTTCCATGTAATTATAGACCATGAAATGTATTAAAAAATAAACTGAGCAAGTACGAGTCGGACTCGCGCACTGAGGGTTCCATACAAACTTACTTATGTAAATAGTTGAATTCCCGAATGGAGTCGAAGATTTTTTTCAAATAGCAAAATTTTTTGTTTTCTTTTTTTGTTACGTAACAACAAATTTACTGTTTTCAGATTTATTCCTATACCTGTTCTATAAGACCTTGCTTTATGCAAAATTTCAGAATTCTGGATTAACGGAAAGTACCCTATAAATTTTGATTCCTTTGAGAGTGTGGAAAAATACGTTTAGTCCCGTTTTTCCTATAGAGGTAAAAATAATTTATTGTTTTGTAAAAATCAACATTTATTAAACCAAAAATTATATTCTTATAACTATGAAGTTAGTTTCAGTCTTGATAACTGCTTTGTTTATTTCTTATAATCACACACAGATTCACTTTTAAGCAGTTAAATCTTATAATAAAACGAAGTTGGTTAAAAATCATACTAATTCTTAATAACTTTGCTATTATTGGTAATTCGACTAGTTCATAATCACAACATTGGTAATTCTCTTAATTACAGATATTTTTTTCAAAATTAAATGGCGCTAGGCTTCTTCTTATTTGAAATTTCGACAATCTTGTCTCGTCTCGACACGAAAGTCCCGGGACTCGAGACAACTGAAATTACGAAAATTCCCGGGAATTCGAGACACGAGACGTCCCGGCATCCAAACCCTACCCCCGACGGAAAAAAGGGGTGTTATTTGGCAAATGAATTATGTTTTGTGAAATGTCGTAGAACAAAAGTTGTTGTTTATGATGTTACCAAACGCAAACCTCATACTATACAGGCAGGCTATGTTGGGATAGGTCAGTTATTAAGTAGTCGTAGTAGTCTTGATTCTTCTGACTGATTGCTGTAGTAATAAAAAAATATACGCAACAAAAACTTTAAATTAGCCTATTATTAAATTGAACTTACGTTTAAACACAAAAAGTAAATGAAACAAAAAAGGCTAGGTCCTAAATCCTGATACTTATCAATTTATTCAACTAATGACTTTTGAGCAACATATGAGATATGAAATCCCATATACGTACTATACAACATTATTTTTAGTATATGCGAAATCCGAAACACGTGTGTAGTATTCTTATGTAAAGAATCTATGTACGAAATTTCATAACTGTACCATGAAAATTCAAAAGCTTGTTATGTCAGCAAAAATACATAATCACCGGGGCATCCAGGTGACTGAGGGATTGATTTGCACTTGCACCTAGCTGTTTGCTGGCTTCTAATGCCTGCTATGACCTGTGTTGTACTTAGTATCGGTGGTGTCCAACTTGTGACTTTTTAAATATTTTTGGAAAAAAATATAACATGGTGTAAAAACTATTGGACTCCATTCTATTACTGATTCTGAATAATCTATATTTAGGTTTCGGATAAACTAAAAATAACGCCGTACATTGCATTAGTTATATTTTGTTTAATCTATTTTTCTTAACAAACGAGTACTGAGTATATCTCTCGCATATTTCCGGTATTGACAGAGTAAGATGGGTCATCACTCGGGGCGGGGCCAACGCCTTTGTTCTTGTTATAAAATTGTTAAGGCTCGTTCACATTGAATACTTCTATTTATTGTAGAGAAAATAAAATTTTATTCTTTTAAATTGCGTACTTAATATTATATTCGTAACAAAATTTTGTACGTGTTACCGTGACTCATAAATTCCTTAATGGGTAATCCTGTTTATTGTATACTCCTAAATTGTTTTCTAAAAAACAATGGTGTAATTACAATGTCGGCAAATTCTTAAAGTCGGTAACTTAGTTTTTAGTTTCAAATATTTGAGTTGTAAAGGTTGTAAAATAAAACATCGCTATTTACAGTGATGAGATACAGGGTCGAATTTTAATTTTTCGAGTTACATAGGAAAATACTCGTATTTACCAAAATGACTTGCACCTTAACCTTTGACCATTTGACAGTTCATTGCTAGACAAGACAACGTCTATCGGGTCCGCAAGTATAAAATAAAAAGATATGGTCAATGTGAGCTGACCCCTAATATAAACTGTATCTACTTATCCATTTTACCTTGCAATCCTAGAATCAATAAGTTACTTTTTCCTCTGTAATAACAATAGCGTTCAATTAATTTTAATAATTAACACTGTAATGTGAATGTCAAAGAATAACAGTACAATGAGAGCATGAGTCTCACATTCTCTGTTTACTTATTTATATTATGTGCAAACACCGTGTTGTACTAGTCATAATATAATTATGCTCTGTGGAAACAAATATATATTTGTGCAGAAAATAAGCTAGTTTTATGATGATGATGATGATGATAGATAACGCATGCAGATGATGCATCCGTTATCATATAGGGTGACTGGTAATTAGTGTACGGTACTTAAACACGTGATTGTGCTCATGATAACAAACAATTTTTACTATGGGAACAAACCTGAAATCGCGAAAAAAATCAGCTGTTCAGTACATTTTTGTTTGCCTAATGTACTGAACAGCTGATATTTTTTTCGCGATTTCGGCTTTGCTCCCATAGTAAAAATTGTTTGTTATCATGAGCACAATCACGTGTTTAAGTATCGTACACTAATTGCGAGTCTATATAATTTTGTTACAATTGCCGTCACGGATCTTGAGCGCTGGCTTCAAGTTGCGCAGAAGTCAAATATTCGGTCTCTTTAGTGGTGCGAAGTGAAACACGGGGGCGGGGAGTGTCAGTGATTGGCTCGCCGCGTCATCGCGTCATAGACGTCACTCCTGATTCGTTCCCTGTGTTGCTCCATGTATCTAACAACGAAGACGATTGGCTCGCCAATGTATGGAATGCGCAAAGCGATCCTCACTCTGACGCCGAGCGTTCAAGATCCGTTTGGGCAATTGTACCAAATATGCAACTGTGGGGCTGCACCCTACCTTGGTTTGTGAGTTTGAAAGAGTTAGCTCTGGAACGCTAAAGGCAACTCAAAGAATAAAGGTAAGTTTAAGTCAGTAAAAGTCTGACGAATCTATCTCACCTCTCTAAGAGCGATATCATTTGATAATCATTTATCATTTGATAGTTTAATTTAAAAAAAGGGCTATCAGCATACTCGTAGCATAATCAGCCTTATAATGTTCCCACTGCTGGGACTCAAGTCTCCTCTCTAGACGAGGGAATGGGCTGCAATCCACCACGCGGGCCCAGTATGGATTAGTGTCAAATAAAGAAAAAGAAAAGAAAGAAAAAGAGTTTATTTGCGTCAAATATGTCGCATATCTTAAAAAAAAAACAACAATAACGACACATATGTCTTTGAATTTTTGGTTTTAGGACATGCCGGTTTATTACTAGCTTTATTACTGGGTAATATTGTTACTAAAGTGTGCGGTTTTCCTATATTAAAGAAAAAACGCCAGGGTAGTCCATGAAATTCAATATTAGCTAATCCGATTGAACGACTTTTTGTATAAAATAACCATTCAAAATGTTAAGACGAACTATGAGGGTTGTATTAATGATTATAATTCCGTAAATAAATACGTATTACGTCCGCCAATCATATTCGTATCTTTATTTAGTGTTTAGTATAAATACATATTATGAAAACATACAAAATTGTTACAGTGACGTATTAATGTCCGATAATGTGATTTTTTAATTTGGTTAACTACACTTCAAAATTCTCGCCCACGTCATTCAATGATAAACATATCGGCGCAGACGATAAGTGATTTGCGCTGTTTACTTTAAACCGATCGATCATCGTTGACTGGACTTTTTTATGACTTGACACTACATTTTTGAGGGTGATCACTAGAACGCCCCGAGGCCTGAGGCACAAAATAGATAAGTACAGAAGACAATCTACATACAAAGCGCGCTCGAGAAATCGCCTCAATATCTCGGCTCAATCGCCCGATCGCACTCGTACAGGGCCTCAAGTCTGCTATTACAATAGTGTGAGAATGGTCTATCATTGATGTCATAATTGTCGATTTTGACAAGTTTGGTAATCTACTAATATAATGGCGTCATTATGACTTTCCAATGGTCAACCACTGACACTCCATTGAAAGAAGTGACATAGAATGGTAATCTCGTACATATTGACAAATGAATATTTGAAGTTTGCGGTAGTCTGCTAAAACTTTAACAGTTTATTTGATCAGTGTTTTACCATTAAAACGTTATTGTGCAGTTATTGGTTTTAATATGCTCGAAATTATCATTCTACCACAATTCTATTACAAGAACATTGACCGATCAATGATCGATCATTATGAATTAGCAGATTACAAACGTTTAGCAAAATGACAATTGGATCGTGTTGGAATGACGAATGTATAAAAATAGCAGACTTGGGGCCCAGTTCGGCGTAACGCGCGGACCCCCCTTCAGCCACTTTGGAAACCAGTAATTGGAAACCAGTTTCGAAAACAGAAATATTTTTCTTTAATGGAAACCCCGTTTCCAATAAAGAAATATTTTTCGGTTTTCGAAACTGGTTTCCAACACAGAGGGTTGGATCTTCTTTCGAAACTCTTCGAAATATAGCTATTATTCAAACATTACAGTAAAATATAGTATATGGGTAGTTGTTTAAAATACATGATGTGTACAGTTGCAAAATAAATAACTGAAATTTCAATCAAATCTTTATTATTATAATAATATCATCATAAACTTAAAAAAAATCTACCTATTGAAAAACTGTAAATATTAGAAAAAAAATGAAAAAGGAGAAATTATTTCTATAAAGTGTCCTACTGTTATTTTTCTCTCAGACAGTAGTTGTTTAAATGTCTTGATTTTGTTATCAATTTCCACATAATTTTCGCTTCTCTTCATTTTTTTACTTTGTAAAACCTTTTTGTTTAACCTCTTTGTTTGCAAAACAAGTTTTGAGTACGAAAAGATTACACATTAAGTTATTAGTGTCTTACATATTGTAAAAACAATTTATTTAATAAAAAAAAGAAACACTTAGTAAATAAATCGTACATTGAATTTTTTTTTTTTGTTGTCTATGGCTGCCATTTTAAGACGCGCGGGTTTTGGCGCGATTTTTTCGAATGAAGTTTAGTGACTGTATTAATTAAATTAAATACTACAAAATCACTACAAAATGTTCTTTTTTCATTGCAGATTTTTACGAAATGTTACATGCGTATTCTATTGACACTACGTAAGACATTATTGCAAAAACTTTTCACGCAAAAAAACATAAACATAAGACTAGGCAGTATGATCAAAATACTTTAGCCTTCGCCTAGGGGTAAATTAAAAAAAAATGCGCGCGCATATTAAAACAGATTTTTACCGCCATATCACAAAATATTACTAGTTTTACTTAATTTTCTTATAATTTTCGTATAATAAGTTAGAGAAGTGGTTACTTTCTTAAAACCTTATTAAAATGAGTACAGTAATAGAATTCATTTCTACAAAAAGAGGTGGGGTAGCTGCATTGTTCAGTGGTCGAAAATATCACAGGAAAAAAAAATATACTACAGGTAATTCGTTTTGGTACTGTGACAAGTATAAAATTGGCTGCAAAGGAAATTTCACTTTGATTAATAAAAATGAGAATATTAAAAAAAAAAACTCACGTTTCTTTCTGTGAAGCGAATATTACAAAAACCATATTTACGAAACAATTAGATAAACTGAAAGCTAAAGTTAGTACAAATTTTGAGTCTAAAAAAACAGTATGAAGATATGATATCTGACATGGATAATGCAGGGATTAGTATAGATAATGATCTACCAAGATTTGAGAACGTGAAAAGCAGCCTGTATAATGAACGCAATAAAGTATTGGGTGCAGCAAAATTGAGATTTAAATTGCCAAGTGATGTAGTTGTACCCAAAAAGTTTCAACATATGGTTTTAGCTGATTATGTGGACGACGAAAATCGAATATTATTATTTTGTTCTAAAAATGTACGATTTATTATTTATAAATTTAAACATATTTTGTGTGATGGCACTTTCAAGTCTTGCCCGCAATCTTTTAAGCAATTATACTCAATACATGGATATGACGAAAAAACACAATCGGTTATACCATTAATTTTTGCCGCGCTACAAAATAAAAAAAAGCAAACGTATGAATTATTATTCAGTATGATTAAATCCCAGTTTCCATCTTGGACACCCGAAAAAGTAACATTAGACTTTGAGAGAGCAGCGATGCAAGGCATTCAAAATGTCTTCCCTAGAATTGAAATAAAATTGTGCTATTACCATTATAACAGATCACTAATAAGGAAGGCAAAAAAACTCAATTCGCCTGTCAAGAAAAGACACGTAGCACGCTGTGCAGATTTAGCCCGTCTACCTGCGTCTTATATAGACAAAGGATTTAAATGTATTATGGAAAAAAGCCCCAAAGGTATTGAAATTGAAAACTTTAATAAATATTTTAAGAAACAATGGTTTGATCAGATCGCTTTTTCAAAAGTTTGTTGCTGTAGCGAAGAACAAATCAGGACCACAAATCATCTCGAAGGATGGCATTCAAAAATAAATCGGTACATTGGCCGTCGACAGCCTACACTAGCACATGTACTGGATGTTTTAAAAAATGAAGTACAAATAAGTAAGAAAAAAACTAAGAGAAGTGAAAATTATATGGAAATTGATAGAGAAATCAAGACATCCATACAACTACTGTCTGAAGGAAAAATAACAGTTGGACACTGTATAGAAATAATTTCTCCTTTTTCATTTTCTTTCTAATACAGTTTTTCATTATGTAGATTATTTTTTAAGTGTATGATATTATTATAATAATAAAGATTTGATTGAAATTTCAGTTATTTATTTTGCAACTGTACACATCATGTATTTTAAACAACTACCCATATACTTTTTACTGTAATGTTTGAATAATAGCTATATTTCGAAGAGTTTCGAAAGAAGATCCAACCTTCTGTGTTGGAAACCAGTTTCGAAAACCGAAAAATATTTCTTTATTGGAAACGGGGTTTCCATTAAAGAAAAATATTTCTGTTTTCGAAACTGGTTTCCAATTACTGGTTTCCAAAGTGGCTGAAGGGGCGGACCCTAGCGCGTTCGCCTAGCGTAGGTATAAAAAGAGAAGTACATACATGAGATTGACTTCTGTACCTATCTATTTTGTGCCTGAGGCGTTATCACACTAATATTTTAAAAGGCGAAAGTTTGTGAGTGTATGTTTGTAAGGGTCGAAACTGCGTTGCTCCCGTCATTTGACAAAACGCGTGTGTTGTGTGCGACGGTCTCCGTCAAGGAAACCAGATTATTAAAGTATCGCTAGTTCCACTTTAACGGTTTGCATATAGTTGTGTCGATGAAGAGCTTAATATTTATTACATAGCAAGAAAGGGGCGCGGGGCTCGGTTTCCCGCGGCGGATGCCCGCGTGGTTCCCGGCAACAGCGCAGTTTTGTCTGGGACCGCGCCGCAGTTTAAGCTCTTACTTTTCACGAACGACCGTATAAACGGATTTGAATGATTTTTTGGTACACGGGTAGGCCATGTCCTAGAATAGTGCATAGGATACTTTTTATCTCGGGAATATTCTCTTGAGACAATTTTCTACTGTTACGCGGGTGAAAACGCTGGCAGCAGCTAGTCATGCTAATATTATAAAGGCATTACCTTTTCATTTCTGTATATTTGTTACTTATTCACGCTCAAACGGCTAAATGGATTTGGATGTTTGGCACACACATGTCCTGGACTAGCCTAGCACATAGATCTTTTGATCCCGGGAATATTCTCTTGAGTCAATTTCCTACTATCACTCTGCAAAGCCGCTAGCAGCAATTAGTTTGTCGTCGTCATATTCATATTAGTGCGTCGTACCTATATTTTCATGTTCGATTAGGCAGTTTAAAAACTACCAAGTCATTTACGAACCAATTTATTGTTCGCCCAGTTAGCCTCTTAATTACAATCCGTTTTTGTTTTAATATTTTTTTAGTTAAAATGTAGTGTTACTTGAAAACTGTTAATCGTTGCATAAAGCGTTTTGGGAACACATTTATTATGCGTACAGCTAATAAGTGGAATTCCTTGCCGGAGTCTGTGTTTCCTGATATCTACAATTTAGAGGTCTTTTATGTCAAGAGTGAATAGGTTACTTCTAGGCAAGCGTGATCCATTGTCGACCAAATCATCGCTTACCATCAGGTGAGATAGTGGCCAAACGCAAGCCTATTGATAATAATTTAAAAAAATCAAATCAAAATTAAGTGCAGAATTAAAAAAAAAATGCTTTGAAACATGTAAAGTAGGTAATTTATTGCCAAACGTTGTTTGCTATGATAACAAAACTGAGAGTCATGGTTTTACTTAAAATATCGCTCATATAAGAGTTCAATGATATCTGCTGAGATAAGATAGCGGCAAAATGTGGCAACATTCGCGAGTGGGGTGCATCTAGCATTCCTTCGGACGTTACTCTATAATAGCGACTCACAATCTGTGGTCCGTGGACCTCCGGGGGTTCACAAGAGCTTTTTTTTTAAGGTGGGAAATCATCTAATGACTTCTCTCGCCCTTGGGCGGAGCGGGAGAGCGTGACAGCCTTTTTACTGACTAAAACCCACTTCTGTTCCTTCGTTCCTGGGCTCCGAGGTTCAGTTTCGCACATCCCATGGGGAGTCCACAAGAGCTAAAACACTGTCCGCGAAACATTCCAAGTTTTTAAATTGAAAAGTAACACTGATGCGAATGGATTTTAAGTTTTATCAGAAAATAGCGTATAATAGCGAAACTGCTTTCGCTCGCGTGAATTATGGTAACTGCGGACGCGAAATCGAAGCCAGATAAAAAGCAGCCTCTGTTCATCCTTAGCTAGTTCTAGCTACCTCCGTACCAAGTTTCATAAAAATCGGTTCAGTAACCGTAAAAGCGTAACAGATAGACAGACAGACAGAGACACTTTCACATTTATAATATAAAAATAATAATGTATTTCAAGGATAATAGAGTAGTTTCCAGGGTCAATATAATTACATTTTATTTAGTCCGTATTTTAGATTATAAAAAAATATTGGACACGTATTTTTTCTTTTTTCGATTAAACAAAAAATAACAAGGATATATACACAGTTAAATTTTAATCGTTTTAATCCCGTGGAGGGTCGATCCGGTACATGAAACACTATCGATTTATAAAGATTAAATTAAAAAATAAAGTACCTTTTTTTCAAAACTCGTATTAATTTACGCATGTACGAAATTAATTTCTTTAAGAAAACGTCAGCTGAGCGAGTCCAATGACCTATAGGTAGTTTATACGCAACGCCGACAACTACCTACAGGTCATTGGACATCACTTTGGGGGGTAGTTTTGGAAAATCCCCTTTCTTAGTGCTCGCCTACGCCATAAAAGGGGCTGTGCGTGATATATCAGTAAATCAGTTTCTCTTTTTATACATTACTAGCTTTTGCCCGCGGCTTCGCCCCCGCTCTTCCCTACTCCACCCTACTATACCCTACACTACCCTAATTTTCATTTTTTTTTCCCATAAGAACCTTCTCCTCACAGTAACAAACACAACAAAAAAAGAATTAGCGAAATCGATCCAGCCGTTCACGCGTGATGGCGTGACGCGACCAAGGGAAATAGGGATTCATTTTTATATATATAAAGATAGATACTTTGATCCTTCGCTATGCGACGCACAGTGATGCATTGACCTCGTGTTATTGACACAAAATCGCTGCTTCTTACAGGACAGTTACTGTGAAGAATAAAACACCAGAGAATAAACACCAGTTTGTTGTATATTCTCAAACCATTACTATGTTTGCATACGCGATATCAGAGGTGAATTGACCATTTTTTATACATTAACGGATGTGGATGTATTTACTTATCGTGATAGCATTAGTTTGGATGTACTCTGTAGGTTTTTATTACTTAAGTACTTTACTTTTAAAAACCAGCGCTGGATGGTCACCCTTTCGGTGCGGGCATGCTCAGCGCATTCTGTACTTTTGAATTCTTTTACTTTGTGTTTTTAACCCGTTTGTGCTGTCTGTCTCTAATAGAAGTTTTTTTTAAATTCTATTCTAGTTCAGTAAAGAATGAAGAACGACGTCTTTCGGTTGATGAATCCCTAACCGTCTTCTCTACACACACTCCACCCAGAGCGAGAAGATTACTTACCCACACAAAAAAAATAATTGTTGAATCATGATCATGGACGCGGAACTATTTTCAATGCGTGCATCTTTAGAACCCCACCAATAGGTGTACTTTGTTCTTGCTACGCACATAGCGGGAGTAGTTAATTCATTCATTAAACCCCAAGCGAACGCCGGCGTTCGCGCACCTATTGTCTTTCTATTGTATTAGTAATTTCCACGATTGAAAAGTTAATACTATCCCAGCATAAAAAGGGGGACCGCTTTTTTTTTATCTGATAATACCTTTTGCCCGCGACTTCGTCCGCGTACATAAAATATAGTTTATGTCACTCAGGAATAAAGCACCTTTCTATCGGTGAAAAAAATTTAGCAATCGGACCAGTACTTCCAGAGATTACCTCTTACAAACAAAAAAAATAAATAAAAACAAAAAAAAAAACATTACCTCCCTCCTTCGTTATTATATTAGTGTAGAATTAGATAAACTAGTGCTTGACTGCGATCCCACCTGTATATTTAGTTAAACAAAAAACCGACAGCCGATCAAATCTAGACATGTATTTGACCTTTGGCAACAAACCGCAATATTGAATAAGCATACAGAAACTTGTGCACTGAATAGTGCTACAGTGACACACATTCTGTCGTAATATTCACTCGTTCATTGGAAATTAGCACAAAATGTATAATGCATAAGACATTCTTAATGTGTTGTGTAACGAATTATTATTAATTATTCATAAGACAAGGTCGAATTTTATCACTGTTATTTAACAGTCAGTGTTTAATTTTCCCACTTTAGATTGGTCGCCTCTTAGCGAGCTGGAATGGGCCATTACGCGGACTTAGTACGAAGTATTGTTTTACGTATTATGAACTAGCGACTCGCCCCAGATTTCCGGCTATCGTAGGCGCGGGCTTGCGGACAACGAGGAATAAGTAACTCTCCGTCCAACAAATACCAGTAAGGACCAAGCACGAGTCGATGAAGCGTGGCTTTCACGCGCTCCTCAAAGAGATCTTATGGAAGCCTACTGGGGCCATACATGGGTCCTGGGATCCAAAGGGCAACTGAAGGAACTTAGGTGTGGTTTTAGACAATCAAAGTCTGACAAAAAAAAAACGGGTGTCACAAATCTATTAAATTCACGTTTCTTCTCCACTATAATATACATGTATTATACACCTGAACCTTATAAAACCGCATAACAATCCCTGTAGTAATTTTTGAGTTTTTCGCGTACAGACAGACACACGCGGTGGGGAGTTTGTTTTATAATATGTAAGGAGCAACTTACCCAGCTCAGTACTGCATTGTAGACTTCCCTTTCTTCCCGTACGTTCAGTTCGTCTTTCCGAATCATACATATTAATTCTTGAGGCGTCAGCTGTAGGAACTCTTCTTCTTGACACACCTGTAACCAAACGAGATTTTTAATCGTTAATTTTTTCAAGCGCAGCTTCTAGATTGCCTTCGGCATGGATCTTTTCAAATCTACACTAATAGGTACCGTCAAATAGGGTGAATCTGAATAGGAATGCTGAGGTTAATAGGAACAAAAATTTGATTAAGATTTTCGCTTTGATATATAAATATTTAAGTCGGCGGAATCAATAGTCTGGAAGTTTGACAGATTCGGGGCTGAGGTCACGCGAGTCGAGCAGATAAAAGTTGCAATGCGGTCACTGCTTTGGAAGCCATAATGAATCAGTTGCGTAGTCTGGAATAGTTTATTTATTATCATACAAATGTTTTCTGAAGAAGATTCTCATCGACTTTTATTACAAATCATGAATAAATAGGAGTACTTAAATGCTGGGAAAAACTTAAATAACGTGAAAATCCCTTCAAAAATTGTCTCATTTTCACCTCGTCTAATAAAGAGGCAAAGTTTAAATATAGGAGATAATATCTGAAACAACTTATTTCAAAAACTGTTTAAGTGACAGAAAGTATTGTACAGTATTGCTGTCTGGCACATACTGCAAGATAGTGTCTAAAAATTACATGACGATAACTACGGGTGCAAAGTGATAAAATTTATCTGCGATTTTGCCATTTCCTGATAATTGCGGTAACTTAAAAAAAATATCAATAAGGCAAAAAATAAATTACAGATATCGCCTTATTTTTTGCATTTTTAAAACATGAAAGAAAAGTGCCTATGTTGTACATTATGATAATTTTATTAAAAGTTTCATAATGTAGTGGCAAAATAACAAATAATTTGTTTCACTTTACATTCATCGATAAGAGTCAAAAGTCTTCCCATGATAAGTAATCGATTAATCTTTTTGGCTTTTATTTATAAAATGTACTAGTAATGTACAAACATCCAACCAAAAATCTAAGTCATTTCCTGTGATACCGATGCGCATTAGCTTGCCAACTGATTTGTACTTTATATTATAGACAAATGATATAATATTTAACATAAAATATTATATTTTCATCATTCCCATAATAGGCCTAAATAAATGAGTAAATCACGGTATAGAGGGGTACCAAATTATATGCGCTCCAAATAACATTCCACAATGTAACATATTTCTAAATCATTTCTGCATGAGTTCACAACTTGATTAAATCTTTTGTATGAAAATGTAAACGTATTGAAGCTTTCTCCGCTCGCTCTAATGTTTATATTTTTCAAGGCTGCTAAATCACTACAAGCTTTGTCGATTGGTTCTGTGTTTATGAGTTTTCAGGGTTCTCGTCATCATTACGATATTGGTTTATCTACACTATTGGTTAAGGTCTACTACGAATAACGGAAATTATAAAAATAATCGAGTACAATTTGTCCCTGAATTTTCCAAAAGTACTACACAAATTTTTAATTAGTAGATACAAATACGGGCTTATTCGAAAAGGTCTTTTTATTATTTAAGTGAAGTTTCAATAAATAATATTCATAAATAGCAAAGTTATTAGCGATTGTTTATATCCCAAAATGTCACTCAATTTATGGAAATATTTTACAGGCTGTATGAACGAATGAATGGCGATCAAAATGGAAAAACACCTTATCTAGTAGCAATTGTAAATAAGAATTTACCAATTATGACAGATTTTTGTGGACAATTTTGAGATTTAGTTTGTTTTTACTTTTCAATATACAAATATGATCGGTAACGGATGCGGATAGAGCCTCATTTTTTTTTGTAGGAATTAAATAATAATATGGTTTGCAATGAGTTTTGAAAAATACAATATATTATATAAAAAAAAGGTGGTATCCTTAATGCCAGGTGATGTTAATTCACGATGTGCCTTATCTATAGTGGCGAATTCGCGATAATATTGTTACCGAATCACGCGTCACGTACCTAGGTACGCAATTGCCCACGTCGTGGCGTGACTATGCTCGATATACCGGGATACTATTTTAACTAGTCATTTCGCAAGATAACACATACTTTATTTTGTTTGCTTGAATTATCATCAATGCAGCTGTGCGACTTATGATGGAACACGTGAACATTTTGTGAGCCCATTCTTAGAATTTTTTATTTATATTGCTGAGAATTAATTTGTATCGATGTTAGGTTTACATGCTCAAAGGGTAAAAACGGGACCCTATTATTAGTCTCAGTAATAGGGTCCCGTTTCACTTAGTTGTTTGTTTAGGTCTTGTTTAGGTCTGTCACCAAGCTGTATCTCATGAACCGTGGTGATGCATTTTTGTTTCGCTTAACAAGAAATACTAATCCTAATATTATAAATGTAAAAGTGTGGATGTTTGGATGTTTGTTACTTAATCACGCAAAAACGGCTGAACGGATTTGGATGAAATTTGGCATGCATATGGCCTTTGACATGGAAAAGAACATAGGCTACTTTTTATCCCGGAAAAAATTCTTATTCCTACGGGAAAACACGTTTAGAGTGCGATAACCGAAGTACACGCGGACGAAGTCGTGGGCGGACAGCTAGTTACAGAATAAATATTTAAGCGGGGTTCCCATCCCATACAAAAAGCGTGATTTTTTTGCCTATATTATACAGGGTTATTTGTAAAACAATGGCAACATCTCAGGACTATGTTACTAACATCATAAACAACAACTTTTGTTCTATGACTTTTAAAAATGTGTCATACTTTAGTTCATCAGATTTTCATACAAAAATTCTAAATATTACGAAGTCTATGCGAATCAAGCGATAGTACAATAGCGGAGGGGAGCGGGGATCGGGCGGCCGGTTTGCTTGATGCGCTTACATAGGTATAACAAAATACAGAGTTGAAATATGTTAGATAGAGCAACGAAATCTTGGAAGGTTTATTTTTGGTTAATGAATTATGTAAAAAGTATTGTAAAAAGTCATAGAACCAAAGTTGTTGCTTATGATGTCAGTAATACAGTCCTGCAAGGTTGTTAGTATCTTACAAATAACCCTGTATAACGTCTAATATCGTAGGTATAGTTAAAGGTACAGAACCCTTCTTGTGCGTGAAACCGACTCGTACTTGGTCGGTTTTTTTATAACATGTAATTCAATTTACTTATATTTCTCAAAATTTTGAGCATATTATTACGCAAAAACTTATTTTCAAATCTTTGGTAGTTAATTGTAATATAATTCATTTTCATTATTTCCTATTTTCGTTTCATAATCCGTCTTTAGCTTATATACAGGGTTAATTGTAAAACACTAGCAAACTCTTAGGACTATGTTAAGAACATCATAAACAACAGATTTTCATATAAAAATATTTAAATTAACGTTCTAAATATTACGAAGTCTATGCGAAGCAAGCGATAGTACAATACTGGAGGGTAGTTAAACATGAACTTGACCTATTTACGGGCGACCCTGAGTAGCCGGTCGGTCGCGATGCGCTTGCGTCGCGTCATATGTGTTTTTGTAGCGAAATTCGGCAGTGATTATCTTTACATGATGGTGTATCAATATTCTAATGTCGAGTACACGGAAATGGTGCAAATGCTTGTTAGGTGTGATGACAATGATTCGAACGGTGCGCGGGAGCAGGGACTTAAAAACACTTTCATAAAGGTTACAGAATTATAAGTGTTACATGTTGAATGTGTAACAGAATCAAAAATGTAACACTTATATATGTGTTTTCAATGTGTTAACCCAAAACACTTAAAAAAGTGTAACCGTAACATATCTGTAACAGATATAAAAGTGTTAACAGTGTTAATAAGTGTAACAGGTAAACGCAGCGTTGCCAAAGTTACAATTTACTTATTTATGGTACTGTGCAATTATTTCAGTTACACATATTAACACTTATAACAGGTTACAGTTTGATTCGGTAGCACTTCTTAACACATATAAAAGGTTACAGTTTCATTCGGTAACATTATTGTATCTGTTACATTTAAAAGTATTTTTCTGATATAACTGTTTTAAAAAACAGTGTTAAAACACATTATTACGGTTACAGTTTGAGTCCCTGCGCGGGAGTCGTAAGTAGATACAGAGTTGAAATGTATTAGATACATAGAACGAAATCTTAAAGGTTTGTTTTTGGTATATGTGTTATGTTTTGTAAAAAGTCATAGAACAAAAGTTTTTGTTTATGATGTTAGTAGTACAGTTCTGCGAGGTTGTTACTGTTTAACAAATAACCCTGTATACGTGTAAACGCTGGTTATTTAGGAAAAAATTAGAAGTTAGATCGCCTTCATTCGGCCAATAGTGTCCCAGTTCACGATAAGTTGTCAAAATCTTTATCAAAAAACGAAAACGCAATATACGTATTCGTTTTTGTTAGATTAGATTGTAGATTTAGGGTAGCTTATTAATGATTAATACAGCATTTGATTTTCTTAATTAGAAAAAAAAAACCAATCAATCAAATCAAAATCGTTTTATATCACATAGGCCTACATGGCCACTTATAAAACGTCAGAAGCTAGATAAAGGTATCCAAATTAAATACCTGAATTAAGGTCACAGGTGTACGAACACTGGTTTGTTTTTAATATATTTTAGATTTGGTTCAAGTAGCTTAGAGATGTCCACAACAATGCAAAGCGCCGTTATCGATCCGCACGCAATTTACTCGTGCACTGCACGTGTGCAGTTACTGCAATTATTTGGTGCGCTTTTTTAGCGCAATACACGCAAGGTTTGCAAAGGGAACGCACGTTCCGTACGCACACATAACGTGCGCTAGCGGCACATTCAAGAGATACGTCCAAGGATTTTGTTTACTTATTATTTTAGGTACTGTCATGGTCAGAAGTGCAGCAACACTTTACCAAAACTAGTCTCAAAAAATTCGATGCCGAAGAAGGCAATGCACTTTTGACCCTACACTATAAATGTAAGTCTTAAGTACCTGAGAAAAATGCCTCTCAATGAAGTGATTTGCTTTCTTCTTGAGGTCGACGCAGCCGTGTTGCTCCGCGAAGTTGGCGATGCCGATGGCGTTGGACGGGTCCAGCTGGCGCTCCAGGAAGGCACAGCATGCGTCGATCACGTTCGAAATCTGTCGACACACAGCTAAAATAAGTGTAGATTGCTAAAGTTTACACGTTTATTTGTGATTGAGCTTTTTCAAAGACACATTAAGAAGGAATAAAATCGTGTTTACTTTTTAGAATAAAAAATGATAAGTATAAAATGTAATGTAATTTTTTTTAAGCTATTGCATAGCTTCTATCGCGGGCCTTGAGCGTGGAGACCGAATCCAGAAATTCCGTAACGAAAATAACCTAACACCCCCCACTCATTTGTTTTTTGAGCGTGGTGACCGATAAGAAAACAAATGAGTGAACAATCAATCAAAATTCAATTCAATGTGTGAAAGTGTAACTTCAATTAATATCTAAGAAAAAAAAACAAAGGAAAAAAATACTGCAAAATAAATAAAATAAATAAATAATTATAATTGCATAAGTTGATAAAAATGCTACGCAATAGCTTTACCGCGGCAGTCTCCGAGTGCCACACGTCTTTTTTTTAATTATTTGTGTGTTTATTCGGGCAGAATAAACATGTTTTCTTTTGTTCTCTTCTTTCAAATGTAAATTCACTCCCACAACTAGTTAGTTAGTTGTCGTATAAAACAATAAATAGGTAACTGATCCACAGTTACCTATTTATTGTTAACGTTGTGAGTTACACAGACTACTAACTTTAGATACTAAGGATTTTATCATTAAGAAACTTTGTGAGTCTGTTTGTTTTCCGAAATAAATAAATTATATTCATTTTGCAAATCTACACTAATATAATATAGAGGTAAGGTTTTTTTTTTTTTTGTTTGTAGGAGATAATCTCTGAAAGTAAGGGTCCGATAGCTAAAATTTTTTCACTGATAGAAAGGTGCTTTATTCACATAAGCTATATTTTATGTACGCGGGCGAAGCCGCGGGCAAAAGCTAGTAGGTTATAATTAACACTTTACATGCCCATTTTTTTTTTCAATTTAAACTGGATGCGGTCGGTGTTTCCATAGCTAACACCATCAAACACCGAAACCAACTTAGGTCAGTCTCTCTATAAGTCCATACAATAAACATTATGTGAGAACAATACAGATTAGTGTCTGAGATGGCCTTTTAAGGAAAGAACCATTAACATATTTGAGTGGACCTGTTTAGTCAGAGTTCATGTAGCTTTACTCAGGACTATTATGGAACTCAACTACTGCACACAAATATGTATAAACATCGCCTTTCCTTGTAGGGTTAAAATCGCATGGAAACCTCGATGATGCTGGCCAAGCGGATTCGTATCCGTAGAGTTATTCATCAATGACATTTGCCTCAGGATATTACAATGTTCTGATGACAAGTCAAAGTGGCAACACCATTACTGGCATTTATTGCAATGATAGTTAGTCATTGTAGGTTCAAGTGACGCTAAGGTTAATGGACTCGTGAGAGGATGGATTAGTCTGAGGGTGTGCTTATAAGATGATGATGATGAAGAAAATACAACTAAATGACTAGGAGAAAGTGACTATTGAGATGATAAAGAAAGGGGATGTATTACATTATCCAAAGTCGCAAATAGAAAGTATTTTTCAAATCCGTTCAATATAAAATCGTTAGAAACCTCTAAAATATGGAGGAAGGAAAAATTCTCAAGTTATAAAATAAGGATGCACATACTGAAATGTGACGTCACTACCGTTGAGTTACGTGCGTATAAAAGTGATGTTTCCATCACACCCCTAGTCTTCGTCATTTCAATATTTGAAATGCTAATTGCTGCCTCATTTAATTACTAATTTGGACGCTGTCTTTTGAAAAAGATTTCCGTTCCGATTCCGTATGGAATTTAAAAGAGACTGTCCACAGTGAGTTTGTTTCGGTGTTTCTTCTCAGGGTAGTCGGCTAAGAAACACCGGCATCATCTAGTTTAAACTGTCGAAAAAATTTACGTGTAAAAGTGATTTTAAAAAACCTATTTGTAAAATAAATATCATTAAATAATTCAGATACCCAATTGTGATGAGAGCAGTAGGATGAGGAATCAACAAGTATGTATTTTAAAACTGTCAGTTTCTACTCAAAATCAAGCACTATACTTTATTCAGTATACATTCTGCATTGTGTAATTTGAATTCTTTTGAAACAAAGAAAGGAAAGGCGATGTAAACAAGCCTACTTAGGTATGCGTAAGTTACCGAGAATATGCATGTCTGTGAATGTTAATACGATGATACGTCCATTCTAAACTCAGATAATATACAAGGTGTAAGGGACAGCCCTCCACAAACTTTAAGGGCTTGCTCAGTAGACGAAACTGAACAAACAACCATAAAAATTTTTTTCAGGAAACGAAAAAAAAAATCCGCCTCACCATACAAAATTATTAACTTGATTTCTTTTCGAATTTTCTTTTCGTTTACTAAAAAAAAATTCGTCTACTGAGCCAGCCCTTAAAGTTTGTGGAGGGCTGTCCCTTACGCCATTTATAACCATATTTATTAGCTTAGAAAAGCGTTGAAAACCTATTGAAAATATTAATTCAAGAGGTTTTTAAAGTGGCGATTTAAAATCACTAATGGCAGCTGCTTTTACCTATACTCCTAGAAAGCGTTGCCAGACGTCCGGATAAAGCCGGATACGGTCAGGCTTTACCTTTCAGATACCGTCAATTTGAGACACAATAGTAAGACAATAGATGCGCGCACGCCGGCGTTCGCTTGGGGTTTAATGAATTAGTTGCGTGTCCGGCCAAATTAGGCGGAGTCAGATCCGTCCGGCTTTTGTTAGGCTTTTTGAATTTAACCATTTTGTTTAGAATTGTCATTTGAGTCGCTAGCACAAGTAGAGCGGACATGCAATTAGTCTACCAATTTTATTTATTTTTCATTAGAATTTTAAAAAGATTTTATACATGAAATTGTTATTATTAAAATGTCATTTTAGCCTTAAAAAAAAAGACGGCTTTTTTGAACAAATGTACGGCTAAATAGAACAGTCCAACCGGGTTTTCGGTTTCAAGACACTGGCAACACTACTCCAAGAAATAGTAATAATGTAGTTGTGTACCTACTTAGGATTTTTTTTTTTGTTAGTGAGAAATCATCATATATTATAAAGATTCATCTTTAAGTCAAGAATCACACAATGATAATACAGAGAAAAGGTTAATTACACCCTATATCATTATTTAATTAAGTACAATTCAGATTATTCACAGACTATAGAGCTGTCTACAAAGGAAAAACCCACGTTTGTCATCGATATCAAATATATTTTTTGCCAGTCATTTTTTTAAGCGGCTACAAAACTGGTCTGGTATTTGCCACCATGACTGACTGATGAGATGATGACGTCGTGAGTTTATAGAGCAAATAGTGAGTAAATGAAAATAGGCGTGTCACTGACTGCTGACTAATGTGGGATTTACTTGTTTTTTTTACTTCCTTTTGCACTAGCTTCTGCCAGCATCTTCGGCCGCGGGATGTACATTTTTTCATATTAATTATAAAATGTAGGTGTTTGTTATTCCTATTTAATAAAATAAATGTATTAGACAGCTATAAGAAGGCGCCAGATAACCGTGCCATAAAGTACATTGACCTTTTCCTAATATCTCTGTGTACCCGAAAAACAAACAATGAATTGTTTTTCGTTACTAGATCATGTAAAGGATCACGATAAACGTCGATTCAAGACAGCTTTATTTATTGTATATCAATGGCTTTATGTCATTATTTCCGTTTTTGAAATTAAGAATGTCAACAAATATAGGAAGGTCAATGACCGCTATTCCACGTTTATCTGGTGCCTATTTTAACTTCTACTATATCATAATGTTTCCACTTTTCATCCGTCAGAGTCGATACTAATGTACAAAGTTACTTATCATACTCATGAGTATTCTCCAAAATTAGCTAATAAATTCAAAATTATCATGTATTGTTCGTGTTTTTGTACACCGTCACCTGATAGTAAGCGATCTTGTGTAAGTCTTGTAAAAATAAATACTAAAGTTTTATCATAACACAACGTATAACTTACTTGGAACATGGTGGCTGCTGGTAGCAGCTGGCAGACGGTGATCTCCGTGATCCTGATCTTGCCGGTGTACAAGAAGTACACCAGCCACGCGATGGCTGACGGACATACGCCTTGCAGACGTACTCGCGACATCTCGCACTCCTTCAGGCCACTTGTGAACATTGCCTGTGAAAGTAAAAGTAGGTTAGGATTGCTTAAACCTTACTTGAAGTGTTATTTTGTTTGACAGAATTACCGCGGCCCTAGAACGCTAAGGGCAAGAGATCTTAACACAATGCTAGTTTCATCATCATCATTCATCAGAAAAAAATAATTCAGCCGAAAGATGTCCACTGCTGGACATAGGCCTCCCCCAAGTCGCCCCAACGACTGATCCTGTGCGTATCGCGGATTCCCCGCGACTATCACCAGGTCGTCGTACTGGTTTCGATTTTAAAATTCGATTCTTTATCAGGGGCATAACTACCTCTAAACCAATGATACGGGGGCCCCCGGACTAAAAAAGGGCGTGCAAAAATTCGTAACTTGATCTACAACCTTAAATTAGAATAATTACTATATTTTAGAATGTTTCAATTGTATAGGTAGCTCGCCGCGCTCATTCTAACATTCTCTACATACATTTTATAATAGATAAAAACAAGCACATTTTAAACTAAGACTTTCCTATGCCGGATTAATTTCCATTTTCGAGCAAGGTTTTACTTGATGACTAAACCACTTAAGTACATCTTTCGACACAAAATCTACAAAATCTCTATTTTTATATACGGGGCTTACGGGGGCCTTTGGATCTAGTTATGACGCTGCTCCTCAAATAAACTGTAATTATTAAAAAAAAAAAAAAACACTTTTTGACAATAAAGTAGATTCTTAGTAAGTAATAAATAGTCTTTTCACGTACCTATAATTAATCAAATCTGATTTGAATAGGTATTACCTATTGAATTATTCCATAGCGAAAAATATGATGGACAAAACTATTTTCTATCTACAGATTACGGGTATTAACCGTGTTTACTGAGCCGCAATGTCGTGGAAATGTGCAAGTCATTGTGCACGTTTTAAATGTAATACTTCGGAAAACCGTACTGTAGTTAGTTAACAATATTTATTGAGCTCAGAGGCTCGCCTGTGATAAGGAGTCATTGTTTATCGAACTGTTTTGCAAGTACATAGATACCGACTCATTGAATGTGTGTGAATGAATGAGTAACAACTCTATTAGCGTATCTATAAGGTAGGTTAGGTAGACACACGAGTGTAAAACGCTATCCCACTGGCGTTTTTCTAGTGTTTGCGTTTATTGAACGTTTCACTAGCGACAATATTACGTATACGCGACGTTGACGTCGCGAGTCTTTTGGAACATGCACAAATTGCACAATCACGCCGTCCAAGTCTGCCCGCCGTTGTATACTTATTTAAAATATTTTTAACGGCCTGCAGCCTGCGGATGCGCCACGATAGCGTGGCGTCTATGCGCCGACACTGTGTAGATGTTGCCTAAACGCCAACGCTCGTAAAATGTTAGTGGGACAGTACTTACCGTTAATTAGGAATGGACTGGTGGGTAGAACTGTGTAACTGGCTTCACCCGTATGGCAATAGAAAATTATCCCAAGGAACACACTCCGGGTATAAAAAGTATACTCAAGCTATTCCAAATTTTATTTAAACTAATTTAAATTCAAGTTTAAGCGTGAAGCGAGTACCTAACAAACGCACGCACATACCTGTACATAACTTACAGAAAATTTCAACTTTATAATATTTATTTATTTATGTACACACAAATACTTAAAAGAAAATAACAAATACAGATAAAAGAGTACAAAGGTGTTGCTTATTTCACCGATTTTTAAAATTTCTTTCAGCAGTGCACATTAATAGTGTGATAACCGAATCTAAAGCATTGTAATAATGGGATCCAAAACTGGAGTGGTACAATCAGTAGTTTTAATACACTGTCAAATAGGTAGGCTGTTGATACTTCCGTCCCCGGCCAATTACAGCTGTTAATATGAGTTTGACGGGCTGGAAACCAGGTCTACCACCGATGAGCTGCGAGTTTGATCGAAAGAGTTACCGAGGCACTGATGCGCAAAAGGCAACTGAAGGAACGCTGTTGAGTTACGATCAGTAAAAGTCTGACACTCCCTCTGGCTTAACACAGAGCGAGAGAAGTTATGTGATGATTTCCCACCCCCAAAAACCAAGGTGTACTGCCAATACCTACAAATATTATTATTTGTGTAGGTTACCATCAACGAATATGTTCAGTTAGCAATAACAAAACAATTAGTAATAATTATAGATGTATGTACCTACCGTAACTAATATTAATATTATTGTATGTAGTATTATTTTTGCAGCATGACTGGCATTTATTTAATTAGAGACGTGTGATAAACATTACTTATATTTATTTTATGATTACAAACGTGACATTCCGTCGTCGACTATAACATGCTTTGGTGAGCTTATCGCGGGTTGCAGATCAGGAGCTGAGCTGCGTAACTGAGAAAGATGTAGACTTTTTTTTTTGGTGGTTAGAAATCATCTAGATGTCATCCCCCGCCCCTGGGCGGAGCAGAAGATAGTGTCAGACTCTTACTGACTAAAAAACCCACCCTGTTCCTTCGTTGCCGATCGTGCCCACGAGGTCACGGCGGTGCTCTGCCTAAGCGGGGCACACCTCAATCGTATGCTCCACCGTGTCTTCCGGGCGGTCCACACAATGGTGACAACCGGGCGTCACTTTCGCACGAATCGGGTGTAGGAATTAACCATATCTACTTCACACATTCACACAATCATTGACAGGTCTGTTAGTCTAGTGGTTAGTGGTCCTGACTGCTATGCCGAAGGTCGTGGGTTCGATTCCCACCCAGGAAAAATGTTTGTGTGTTGAGCACGATCATTTGTTCTGTGTCTGGGTGTAATTTATCTATAATATGTATGTATTTAGAAATATATAAGTAAGTTTATCAGTTGTCTAGTACATATAACACAAGCTCTGCTTAGCTTGAGACTAGACGGCGTTGTGTACCTAATAGTTGTGGAATATCCGGTGAGAATCTGTGTCATGCGGAAGTTGAGGACACCGTGAGGTCTTTCCAGCCACGCCTCAAAGAGGAGACTTACCGCCATAAGAGGTACGACCCCCTGGCCCTTACAACGATTTTTGCGCTGGAAGCTTTTATACTGAAAAGCTTTTAGGTGTTGCACAAAAGCATACAAATTATTTATCCATATAAACGAGCTACGGTAAAGTTAGTCAGCATAGTTCTTAGTCGGTAACTGGCTTAGGCAACTAAAATAAACTTATCAAATGCTAATGATTTTCTTGACAGTCCAATTATCCAGTATTACGAGCTTATCCACTGTACGTACGATGTCTATCTATCTGTCAAAATATTGATTGACGAGACGTTATTACAGAGATCATCATTGTTTGCAGAAGTAAGTCTGGGAAGTAAGGGCTGGCGTTTGTTCTCATTTTTTCCTTGTTTAGAATCCACTTGTAGGTTACCAAGTTTTATAGTGTTTTCTAACGAACTGATAGTATTCTAACGACTTTGACGTAACTAAGTGGCCTTCTGCATTTAAGCCTTAGTGCTATTCGTCTGTTCAGTTTGACCTGTCCATTATGTACTGTAGGCTGGAACAGGGGCGTAGTGACAGCCGTATTAGCCGCAGGCCCCAGGACTACAGGGGCCCCCATGTGTGCAAAAGACATTTTATCCACTGGTCATCTCCATTATGGCTTATCGTGACTTCGTTTTACTGTTTCTATACTAGTAAGGGGTATTTTGTAAAAAAAAAAGGGTATTTTTTTTTTTTTACAAAATAATTTTTAATACAGGGCCTTTGACACTAGCTACGCCCCTGTTGGCGAAGTAGGAGTACAGGTTCTTCTTGAAAGTTTATAAAAGTTGTCAGAACATACTCACTTTGAAGTACGGGCTTCCCGCTGCCAAGACGACTTTGTGAACATGGAACAGCTCATTGCCGACTTCCAACACGACGTCAGTCAACATGTGGTGTGAACGCATCGTGAACATCATCTGAAAAAACAATGCACTGTCATATTATATGACTAAATATTTGAACACACAAAATGTACACAGCTGAACAAGTGGGGTCGATGGTTTGAGTCTCATTAACTTAACCCTAGAATTGTATTTGGTGTACGTGTAGTTAGGGTTACCAGGTCTTGGCACTTAAAGCCGGACCGATCAGTCAGTTTATTAGCTGGCCATTTGGGTAAAAAGGCCGACCATTTTTTTTAATTTTTAATAAGTAGTTGCAACAACCGCCAGAAATGGAGAGACATTGCTCAACATGCCGCAGCCTATGAGACAAAAGACGGCTGCACGCCGCTATTCATCAACATCCACGACCACTCTGACAAGAGTGCCCGACTAAGAAGAGAGTTGGTAGTGCTACTATTGCAATATAATAGCTAGTCCACTCCGCTTGTGCTAGCGATACAAGATGAAGCAGAACATAATCATGACAAATGAATTGTTTGTATACAATAACAAAGTAAATTTTATACATAAAAATATTCATTTATTGCTCTTTCTATTAGTGAAAATCGCAGCATAGTCCGTTGCGTCGTTTTGGAGGAATTAGCTGATAAATAGACAAATGAGGAAAGCGCTTTTGTTTTATGTACACTAGGTATAGGTACAAATGAAGGTTATAAGGTCTCATGGTTAAATAATTGACCTGTTTAATTACTTATCGCTGATATCATAATATTTATAATTTTTATTACTACTAACAATTTAATTAGGTATTGTATTATTCATGTTTTTATAAATATATAGACAACGCTTCTTTATTACATTAGTAGTCATAAAAAAACTGGTCAAGTGCGAGTCGGACTCGCAAACGAAGGATTTCGTATTACAATATTAAAATCGAGCAAAAACTTATTTTGTCGCCAAAATAAGTTGTCTCGTATGATCCTCTTTGATTTTAAACATTATTTTATTTGTTGTTGTAGCTGCAATAGAAATATACATTCTGTGAAAAGTTCAACTGTCTACCTCTCACTGTTTATGAGATACAGCCCGCTAAATCTTCTCTAAATCCCAGAAACACATTTAAAAAAATATATCGCCCAGTCATCGTTACACAAAATATTCCGCTCAACTAATTTAATTTATGGTCACCATTACTGAGTTCAATGTCCATTTGTTATTGCAAACAGTACACAAGAAAACATTGCTCTTTCAAAACCATTTTATGATGTTACTAGTAATTTCGCCGCCACTTACAATTTAATTCCACCAAGTCCGTTCCATCATCGGACCACTAGACGTACGTCGATGCGCGCCATCGGTACATGTTGAATATCCCACCCATTCGTACAAAGCGTTTTGGAAACACATTCATTATGCGTACAGCTAAGGAGTGGAATTCCCTGCCAGAGTCTGTTTCCTGATAGCTACAATCTAGGGGTCTTTAAGTCAAGAGTGAAAAGGTCACTTCTCGGCAAGCGTCCTGCATGCTGCATCGTCGACCACATCATCGTTTACTATAAGGTGAGATAGTGGCCAAACGCGAGCCTATCAATAATAATAATTAAAAAAAAGTGGTACTCCCTACGTCATGAAAGCCTAGTCCCAATAGTTTCGGTTATGCGCTGATAGACTGGCATATCAACACACAGCCGTAACTAGGACTAGAGTTTAGACTAGACTACAGTTTCTCCTTTTATAGTATTTATAATAGAAGATAGAACTTTATCATGAGTATGGAAAGCGGAAGAATTAGAGAATATTTCCTGTCAATATGACCCATAAATGTGTAAGTAATTACAGAATTATAAGTATTGAAAACATTATGTATAAGGATGTAGGTATTATGTGCTGTTCAAAAGTAAGTATATAATACCCTCAGTTTGTGTTGTGTACTTATTTACATAATATACATATTAGAAGTCCTCACATGTAAGTAAACCTTATGTAAAATAAGTTTTTCACCAAGGGCTTAGCCCAGAATTTGGGTTTTCTAACGGCAAACGTAAGAAAACGTAAAATCATGGGCTAAGCTTGCCTTTGCGAATCAAATGTCCTTTTGCTTGTGCACTCGTGTTTTTGTGTGCATAAAGAAAAGAATATAGAAAAAATCTAATATTCTATCTCAATCTCGTGCATCAAAACAAGTTCTCAACTGACAGCGTCGATAACTCGATAGCAGACGGAATTTACGAGCATGACTCAGCTCAAATAGTACATCGATTTATGTAAGATTTCTGACTAAAACCAGTTTCAAAAAAATACAATCATTTCCATACATATTAGATACTTATGTAAATACAGCTCGACAAAAATTATGTACCTATTGCTAAGGTGGCTGATAAAAATATGCATTGTCATGGCAGAGCGTGGTGCGGACCGGCGATAATGTTGCAAAGTAACTACATAATATGTTTATTTATTAGCTATATTATGTAGGCATTACATTCCACGCGTTCTTATATTCCCCTTTTCGGTTTTGTCTAAACACTAACTAGTTAGAGATGAGATCGCTTGGACTGACAGCCTCAATGTTGTCTCGACTATTCACTATACTTGTAATGTCATTTAGCTAGCGTCAATGAGAATAAACTCAATAACTAATTGAGTAGGTAGGTATTCATTGTTATATCTGAGAGAGAATCCCTGAATTTCAATAAGCTATTGATACCGTAGTTAATGGTGCGAAGTTCTTTCCATCAGAAAAAGTAGGTTATGGATTTGCTGTCTTTTCTTTTATTTGGGTTTTTTACTTTTATTTATTTATCATTTATACAAAAGAATACAGGAAAATAGCAACCAAAAACCAGTACGGTTTAAACTAGTGCTAAAATAGATGATTTCCCATCCAATGCTTTGTCTCTAGAGCGGAGAGAAAGGGCCTGTCAGACTTTTACTGACTAAAACTGATCTGTGTCCTTCAGTTACCCTTTACATTCCAGGACCTCGGTATCTCTTCAAAAACTTTCCGTGACCCTAACAAATGGATTTGTTTTTGGCATCTTTACAAATGCGTTAGTAACTGCGAAGCTGGTGATATCACGTCTAGACTTAAGTGTCATAAAGTATTAGTAGCTTTGTCATATCATAGGATTGACTAAAGCATAGACCACGGGCTATACGCAGACGTTTAAATATAAATAAAATGTTTTGAGTTAAAGAAAACGTTTCTTCTGAATGCTAAAGTATTTTTATAAACGACTAGCTTTTGCCCGCAGATTCGCCCGCGCACATAAAATATAGCCTATGTCACTCAGGAATAAAGGAGCTTTCTATCGGTGAAAAAAATTTAGTAATCAGACCAGTACTTTTAGAGATTACCTCCTACAAACAAAAAAGAACAACTTTACCTCTATAAAATATTATTGTAGAGAAAAGACGGTCATTAAAATAATGTTAACACAATACCTCAACTCGATATCCGTGACCTCAACCAAACTATCTAAGCATGAAAGTTAACCATTGAAATATTAACCCTTGTATGTAACGTACAATGATTAATTTATAAATTCAAGATGCAAAGTTTCAAACCACGTGGTGGAAGTCGTGAGCAATTTCTTGTAAGTACTAACTTATTATACACTAATAGACAATTTTGCATATAAGTAGCATTTTCTTAATAAACAGGTTTCTTAGGGTTTTTTGCTACAAGCTACGGTGTGGACATTGTGTAATTATGATTGGAGTGCAAATCGTTTACTTTAATGGAATTCTCGGATTCCATGCTAATTGCAACAGTGGAACCCAATGATATTATATTATGTTATTAGAATATTATTGGTGGATCCGATATAATGTATACGGTAGACTCACTTTGACTGATAACTGGCCTGTTGGTCTAGTGGTTAGGGACCCTGAATGCTATGCCGGAGGTCGTGGGTTCGATTTCCACCCAGGACAAATGTTTGTGTGATAAACATGATCATTTGTTCTATGTCTGGGTGTAATTTATCTATAGTATGTATGTATAAGTATGTTTATCGGTTGTCTAGTACTCATAACACAAGCTCTGCTTAGTTTGAGACTAGACGACTTTGTGTGATGGTTGTAGAATATGTTATGTTATAACTTTAACACGATTCTGCTAATGAAAGTTAGGTGACCAATGCACTTTCATGGCAATAAAACGTCATGGCAACGTGTGTGTTAGTAAATTAAAACTGTACGAAAAACGCTAAATAGACTTACATTTAAACAACATTAGTTTTAGTAGTGAAACCCGAAACACATGTCTAGTATTTTTATGTTAAGAAAATCATAACTGTATCATGAAAAATCACAAAGTTATAAGTTTGTTATATCAGCAAAGATACATTGTCACAGGGCCATCCAGGCGGCTGAGGCGTTGTTTTGCACTTGCACCCAGATGTTTGCTGGGGCCCAATACCCGCTGTGACCTTCCGCGACCTGTGTTGTACTTAGTGCCGG
Organism: Mythimna ferrago; assembly: GCA_910589285.2. Lineage (NCBI taxonomy): Eukaryota > Metazoa > Arthropoda > Insecta > Lepidoptera > Noctuidae > Mythimna > Mythimna ferrago. The sequence goes on from OU342679.1 coordinate 20,763,031, forward strand.
TGGTGTCCAACTTGTGACCTTTTTTATATATTATAGGGAAAAAATATAACATGGTGTAGAAATTATTGGAATCGATTCAGTAACTGATTCTGAACAAAGTATATTCAGGTGTCGCATAAACTAACAATTGCATAAATAAGAATGTGTGTATTAGCAAAATATAAGATAACCTAAATAGCCAATGAGAAGCTGTAAAGAGAACAAGGGTTTCCACATGGTGTGGAAAATAAGACGTCACAATGACAAAGCATTTGTAGTCAGTCACGTAGAACAAAACTGTGAGGAAAAACACGATCGAGATCATAATAATTTACAATGCCATTACAGAACTACTACTATAAATATCATTGGACTCGATTTTTATAAATATCATTGGACTCGATTTTTAAGTACACAGAAAAGATGAAAGAGTTTAGAATGGCGTTGTGGGTGGGGTAGGCAAGCCTCAAAATATGATCAAACTCATTAATAATGAACTTGATAATGAGTCATTATTGACACAACCAATAGGAATATTGCCATCTAAGTGTGCGTTGCTAGTTGCATAATGCACGTTCGTATTGGCTTATTGTCTGTAGTGGAGTTAAAGAAAAAAAAACTAAAGTGACGAAAAAAAAATTTGACATGTAAAAGTGTTTTTGCAAAATAAAGACAAGCGGCGACACTAGTAGTACAAATCGAAAGCTATTCTATCTAACCACCTTCGAAAATCGTATACCTAAAAAACATGGAAATCCCATTTTTTCTAAGATTCTGTTATGATAACAATGACCCGTTATACGAGCATATCCGGGTTGCTCCCGGACCCTATCCGAGATATAGATACGTATGTAAAGTATACGATAAGACCGCCATTGTACCCACCCATAGATTTGAGTTTCTGTGAAAAATAAAGTTTATTCTATTCTAGTCCATACGTCCACCTATTTTAAGAGCAGACATTTGTCGATTAGTAATAAAAATAAGCAAAAGAAATAGCAGAAGCAGACGAACCCACAACATATTTTCTTTCTTGCATATTTTCTTTCTTCTTCCACAAATAAAATTGTAATCTGTTTGAAAGAAATATATTACTATACATTTCTTGTGCGTACAGCTAAGAAGTGGAATTCCCTGTGGGAGTGTGTTTCCTGATAGCTCCGACCTAGGGGTCTTTAAGTCAAGAGTGAAAAGGTCACTTCTAGGCAAGCACGCTGCATTCGACGATGCAGTCGATGATGTGACCACATCATCGTTAACTATGAGGTGAGTTAGTGGTTAAGGGTCAGCAGGGACCCAGCTGGGTCGAAGCCTACTGGGGCCAGGGTTAGTTATGAAAGACAGCTCGAGCCCGGGTATGAAGGCTAGAAGGAACAGGGTGGGTCTTTTAGTCAGTAAGAGTCTGACATTATTTCCCGCTCCGCCCAAGAGCGGGGGTTGTCATTGGATGATTTTTACCCAACATAAAAAAAAAGTGGTTAAGGGTAAGCAAGCCTATCATTATTAAAAAAGAAACTGTTTTAACCGAGCTTTACTTTTATATTGGTTTATCTAGATGACATTTTAACTCATTTTTCATCACTCTTATAAGTATTTGCTGACACAGACAAGGCACAGACCAAGCAGGATCTATGTTTAGAACAAGTAGCTACTTAGATCCAAAAGATTTTTTTGGTGGTTTTCCGATAAGTCAACAACTTCAAATGAGATTGTTTTTCAAGATAAGTTAATGGAGATCGTCTAAGTTCAAGTTGGTTGAAATAGTAATGTGTATTTGAATGATTTGAATCGTTTGTGAATTATCGCAAAGTTATATTTGTGCTCAATTACCTCCTTGATAAAGATGTTACAAGAAAACAGCTAAGTAGTGGAATTCCCTGCCGGAGTCTGTTTCCTGATAGCTACAATCTAGGGGTCTTTAAGTCAAGAGTGAATAGGTTACTTCTAGGCAAGTATGCTCCATTGTCGACCACATCATCGCTTACCATCAGGCGAGATATTGGTCAAACGCGAGCCTATCAATTATTAAAAAAAAAACGTAATGTATTGCAGATATTGATGGAGCAGCCATATTTTGCTATTGATCTTTCAATAGAAAAAGGCCAATATTTAAATAAATGTAAATGCGATTACAAGAAAAAATTCTGACGCTAAGTATGATACTGACAAACATATTTTTTTACATCCCGTTTTGATAATAAGTATCAGTTACATAGAATTTGTAAAAAAAACATCTTGCTTCTATTAGTCAATAATCAGCAAACTCCTAAATACTCCGGATATTGTGACGTCATAGAAGGCCAATGCAATTGCGAGCCTCAAGGAACATAATTTGATTAAATACAAAATAACAGGAATACATTTAACCAAAAAACTGGCTCGAATGGTGCCAGTCATGTTAGTGATTGCGAAGCGGGTTCGAGAAATGACGTCACAACTTCGCGAGTTCACGGCCATTAGACAATCACTGTGTCAGTGTTAACATAGTTCGCCCAGGCGCTAATGCCCGATTCATACTTAATGTATTTCTGATTGTCATTGCTGCTATTCAATTAGCTAGTATACATAAGTATCTAAAATCGTAAATAGAATTTCATTTCATTTCTTCCTATCTCTCCTTTCGCAGGTCTGTTGGAAGAAAGTTCTTTCACAAATAAGCAGTATCTTTGTAAAAATTTTATAGCATTGTATCCTCTTTTGTATTTATGTGTGTACCTACATAAATTATAAAATAAACAAATATTAGAAAGAATTTTTCAAATTCGTTCCTAGCTTTTGCTCGCGCGGCTTCGCTCCCGCTCTTCCCTACTCCACCCTACTATACCCTACTCTACCCTACCCTATCCTACTCCACCCTACTCTACACTACTCTACTATACCCTACTCTACCCTACCAAACTTCACATAAACCATCTTTGGAGGTAGGCGGAACAGAGAGTAAAGTCCCGCAAACCTCCGTTGAAAAGGGAGGATCCTCCGACCAGACAGGTGTTATAGTCTGGTGGGCGACTGCCCGATAGGTGATTTCGGGCTGTCGTATATGTTCAAATCGCGCGGAGAACTTTGATTGCGCGATGCAGGATTTCGTACTTTCTTCGTAGTTCTTATGTGGCGCCATAGATGTCGCTACATCGCTTCCCTCCGGAGATCGGAGATCGATGGGTCTTGATCCGCGCCAGGCCAGCATAGGTTGGTTCCAGTGGGTCGGAACCGACGCCGCATAGTTCTCGGTGAGTCGGAACTGTCTGCGGTGATGCCCCAGTGAGTCGGGGTGTTGCTATCCCAGTGAGTTTCAATGGAGGCATGTGGGACTTTACTCTCTGTTCCGCATACCTCCAAACTGAACTTCCGTTGAAAAGGGAGGATCCTCCGACCAGACTGGTGTTATAGTCTGGTGGGCTACTGCCCGATAGATGATTTCGAGCTGTCGTATATGTTCAAATAGCGCGGAGAACTTTGATTGTGCGATGCAGGATTTCGTATATTCTTCGTAGTTCTTATGTGGCGCCATATATGTCGCTACACATCTACTAAATAGTCCGAACAAAGCCTAAACATTTAGTTTGGATAGGTGAGCCCGTTCTTGAGTTATAAAATTACAACGAAAAGTGGGGTTGATTTTTATATATATAGATTAGATAAGTTAGAAACTTTTCAAATCTGCTGGAAGGGGAAAACCTGTCAATTAACAGAATGAGGATTGCACAAATTGAAATAGGACGTTATCGCTTTCAAATAAGGAGATGTTACCACCACGCTTCCACTTTTCCTCACACCAACATTTGAAATTTTAATTACTGCTTCATTTTATAACCAATTTTGATGCTGTTCTCAGAAAAAGATTTCCTTTTAAAGTTATTTGCTGTTACAAGCGAATACCCAACTGGTTTGCGTATAAGATCCCTTAGATACAAGTCTGCCACATTATTTCCAGGAACTCCTGAGAGCCAGAATCAAGCCACAATGAAGGTCGTCCAGTCTCGGAGAAACGAAGTAACTGTCTTGGATCCCGCTACAAACAACCAGAAAACAAGAGAGGTAGAGAAAGAAAAGTATAATTTCTGAAGCTCCCCTAATGAAGCAGCAGATAGAACAGAGCCAATAGGCACATACAATAGGGACGCGTAGAAGTTAGTAAGCCGCCAAACTAAAATGGAACTGGGCAGGTCACATCTGCCGCATGCCGCAACAAAATTGGACAAAAGCAACCACTGACTGGATTCCGAACAGCAGGAGCCGGCGACGCGGTAGGTCCAGAACTTTAAGGAAGGCCAGAAGTGGCTAAGGACAGAAAAGAGTGGAAGAACGGAAGGGAGGCCTTTGCCCTGCAGTGGGACACAACGAACTCATAATAATAAGTTAGTAAAATTGTCTCCAATTTCTTATCAAAGCACCAATCAGATATTTGTAAATTAACTTGTTTGTGTTACTTTTACCAGATAGCACGGTGACGCTAATTTAACGGTACCTATTCAGTATTGCAAACTGGAATGCATGATTGACATACATCGGGTATTTGATTTGACTTTAAAACTGTTACTTGAGAGAAGAAAGTACAGTGTAGTTTTAGATTCTATAGAAATCTGATTAATAAATGTGACCTAGATATATGGGCCCAGCAGGGTCGAAGCTTACTGGGGCCTCGGCCCTGGTATGAAAGGAAACGAAGGAACGGGGTAGGGTTTTAAGTCAGTAAGAGTCTGATACTATCTCCCGCTCCGCCCAAGGGCAGGGGATGTTATCTGAATGATTTTTATCCACCGAAAAAAAAGCCTGGATATATGGGAAACCTCTGCTACTAATATTATTGTAATATGACATTTTTGTATGGAAATCTCTGATACTATACTAAGAAAATGTAGGCACGGGCTTGCGGACAGTGAGCAATGGGTAGCTCGCTGTCCGGCCGTCCGGTAACAGTCCGGACCAAGCCCAAGTCGTCGACGGCACGCACTGTTCCCGCGCGCCTCAAGGAGTTGTCAGCAACAGTAGGGGCCAGCCGGGTCGAAGCCTACAGGGGCCGTGGTTATCCGAAAGGGACTAACTCCCGCTCTGCCCAAGAGCGAGGGTTGTCATTGGATGATTTTCAACACCAAAAAAAAACCGGCCAAGAGCGTGTCGGGCCACGCTCAGTGTAGGGTTCCGTAGTTTCCCGTCCGTCACAATAAGTGTACCCACTTATGAGTGTAAAAAAATGCTTGCATATACGATTATACTACAAACTTAGTCCAGAAATTATTTTGTACAACCTTTTTGTCTTTTTTGTACAAAAACTGTTCTTTCCATCAAGTTCAAATGATTTTCCTAGAAAGTCCTTATAAAGTTCTACTTTTCAGATTTTTTTCATATTTTCTAAACTTATGGTTCAAAAGTTAGAGGGGGACACACATTGTTTTTTACTTTTGGAGCGATTATTTCCGAAATTATTGACATTATCAAAAAATGATTGTAGTAAACCCCTATTCATTTTTAAATACCTATTCAACAATATATCACACGTTAGGGTTGAAATTTAAAAAAAATCACTTCCCACTTTACATATAGGGGGGCTACCCTAATAAAACATTTTTTTCCAATTTTTATTTTACCACTTTGTCGGCGTGATTGATATACATATTGGTACCAAATTTCAGCTTCCTAGTGCTAACGGTCACAGAGATTAAGCGAGGACAGACAGACGGACAGACAGACATGGAGAAACTATAAGGGTTCCTAGTTGACTACGGAACCCTAAAAAAATGATAAGTAAGTACTTAATAAGAAAATCAACTTCAAAATTCAAAATGCATTTATTGGTGTGATTTTTGGTACATTACATGAGATCTTAATAGTAAATAAATTAGTCCCTAAAAATCTACCCTATAGGTTAACAATAATAACCTATTGAATGTATCCGTAGGTGAGATAATTATGTTTCTTTTACTTTTCCTTATTATGACTTCTATACTTGCGACTTTTACCTTAATAGCTTCAGTAAGACAATTAATTTAGCAATAAGTTTACTTTCGGACACGTTGCGATTGCGACTTCCAATTTCGAACATCAGACTTTCAATATTTTAAAAAGTTTGTTCAAACATTCCAAATTTTTCGCGGAACTTCGTGACTCACGTATCGTCATTTCGTGTATCCAGGTTTTTTTTTATACAGCCTTTAGAATATACTGATCAAGAACAACTTTGAGCAAGCCTTTGAACAGTTGTTTGGAGCATTGTCTGTAACAGTAAACTCAAACCTAACTAGTCCAACTCAAATTTGAAAGTCATTTTAGGTGAATATTTGTTAGCTGTGTCACGGTTACTGTCTGTCATTTAGTCTTAGCACGGAGCACTAACTTTGTACAAACTAGGTGAGATGTTTTAAGTCCTTCTTATTCCAGCACAAAACCTAAACCATTATAGCATTCTACGTGTTGTGGCCGGAAGGCAAGATAGCCCGTTTGTAAGGGCATTGGTAGACCGTACACTATCGCGATTTATAATTAAGGGGATGCATCTCGACATACATTTTCAATGTATTTCATACAACCGCTCTTACGCGATTATGACGCTATTAAATATTTTTCATTAGGTATTTTGGAAATACAGTATCTTGTGGATATTATCTAGGCTTCTATGGAAATCAATTTATCAATTTGTGTAAAACGAATCCAGTTAAGACCTCTGAAAATGAAAATCTGCTATTTTGCATGAACACTTCATAATTTACTCAAAAATGAAAAAAGTCAAGAAAGTACAACATAAAAAAGCCAAGCAAATTTGATCAAGATTCTAAATAATGACAATGTTTTTCAAAAACTTTTAAGGGTTTTAAAAAAACACGTATTTCCTGGAATTACCGAATGCTAACAGAGTTTTCAGGCGTTATGTCTCTTGTTTCGCGTTGCCTTTTCGTCAAACATTGCATTGGACTGTGTTAGATGAAGGAACAAGCTTTTAAACCATGCTCGATGTTGACGATAGGCGAGTGGAAAAGCAGCCTCTTAAGTACTAGTTTCGGCTGTGTGTAGATATGTCAGTCAGACAGTTTCTCCTTTTATATAAGTATAAAGAAAAGATACATTGCAATCAGAAAAAAAAGAACGTGCTAATTACACAAGTACATAAAAAAACTTAAATTAAATATAAAAGACATACTGATGTCGATTGTCGCCAAAAAACTACAGCACCTGTTGCTGGAAGTATTGCTGACGTGTGTAGTTTTTCTAATAGCGTCCTAATTAAGTATATAGAGTTGATTGAACCTTCTCAATAACCAAGGTAAAAACAGTGCCTTTTAACATATTGCGTGATGATAAATGATTTAAATAGTGTCCATGGAATAATGGAATGCTGTGAATGGAATGGAATGATCTACGTCTTGGAATGTACAATTAGCTTCATTTTTTCTGGCTGACCGACTTCTTGTCAATTCAAAGTGCCTGTTCTAGTACATTTTGATACAAGTGCAGAAAGTTTGTAATTGCGACCGAGGCGGAATCCGCAGTCCTAGGCGAGTGTGTTATGGAGCCGAGGGCTGCAGTGACAAATTTGCACGTGTTTCAAACGACTTTTTTCAATACACTCACTGAAATGAATAAACGGGGGTTGACCGGCGATTCGTGGAGGATGACACGCGCCCTGTCTGATACGATAAATGTAATAAAAATAAGGCGGGGGAGAGCACGCGCAAATTTTTGCACTTGTGCGGGAAATAGCCTATTGCGTGCCTGTAAGCGGTGGGAGCGGGTTTTCGAGTGAGTGTATTGAAAATGGTTTATCTATTCTACTAGCATTTGCCTGCGGCTTCACCCGCGTACATAAAACATAGCCTATGTCGCTCAGGAATAAAGCAGCTTTCGAAAAAATTTTAACAATTGATCCAGTACTTTCAAAGATTACCTCCTACAAACAAAAAAAAAATAAACTTTACCTCTTTCAAAGTCAAAGTCAAAGTCAAAGTATTTATTAGTGTGCTTTTTGGTGATACAACAGGTCTTACAGTTAATTTATGGTAACTCAAAAAGCTGCCCATTGGGCATACACTATTTAACAATATGAAAATTTAAAATTGATATAATATTCAAAACAATTAATGTCAAGATTTAAGTTACAATACAATTAATCATTATTACAAATATTAAAAATACAATCAATTAGTCAAGTTTTCAATTTACAAATTTACTTTATAATATTAGTGTAAATAATTATACGAAACGATAAACTGTCTGACTGAAATAATATATTAATGCATAGCCAAAACTACTGGGACCAGGAGCGTGATATTATGCACAAGGTTTCCTTTTGAAACGGGGACAAAGTCCGTATGTAGAAACTTACTTCTTCACGAGTCTAGTTTGAAATAAATGCTTTGATTTGATTAGTATAATAAGCATATCATTTATTTGCATGACATATATGATTGGATTAAAGCAATAAAAATAAATTTGACAGATGTACAAAGTCTATGTAGTACAAAGTTCGATATAGGCGAAATTATCATCAAGATTCTTTAGGTAATGATTCGTCATGTTGAACTAATTTACGCTAAAGTCTAGGTGATCTTTGGAACCAAACAACACTTGGGGTGTTTTTAATATCGTGCGGTTTTGATCACGCACGTCGGATTGCTTCGCACGCGTAACCCTCGCAAATTTCCATTTCATACAAGTATTTATTGTAATGCGTGGAATACGCACGCTGGACGCGTTTTATTTTAGCATTTAAAAAAATTCCGGGTCTTGTAACTTTATAATTCAAATGACAGTTGGGGTTCCAAAAATATTACTGTATAGCAGTTGAATGACCTTTCAAATCCTAACGCTAGGTCATTGAACTACGTAATAGGTAGATTGTTTTGATTGCCATTTCTTTAAAAGTAATGTTAACACATGGAACTGTCTTGTCACAAGAAAGAAAGAATATCGTAGGTATAGGGGTGAGTTGCACAATTTAACTATAACGATAACCAAACCATAACCAGCCGTAAAACGGCCACCTATTGGTCAATTCGACGATTTGACAACTTTTAACGGCTTTGTTATCGTAATAGTTAAATCGTGCAACTCACCCTTATTTGGCTAGAATACGAATTGATTGAGCCACGACGAATTCTACGCCAGTGCCTTGATTTTAATATTATTTTGTACAAAAATCCCGTATGTAATGCTGTTGGTGTGCCAATAAATAAATAAATAACTCTACTGAACACACGCCTTATCTATGCGCAAGAAGACACCATCGGAAATATCAAGCCATCAAAAACATAGGCAACTTGTAAAAATACCAAGGCTCGCAACTCAGTTCTTTTACCATAAAAAGTTGTGAGATCTATGTAAGTAATACCAAATCGCTTAATTTATGCAGTCCCCACCTAAGGGACTAATAACAATATTACAAATCATTTATGTTTTAAATAAATATTGCGTAAAAAAATTGGGGAGGCACTACCGTGCCCCCTAATGGTATAAAGAGTCTTGCTTACCTTCATAAAGTCACTAATATAGTTTCCCATGCAGAACGTCAGATCACCGATTTCATTGGAGCCAGTGCCAACTTCGCCTTCTAGCACGTCGCAGCTGATTGGGGGCATGTTATCCAACATATTGCCTCGGCCCACATCTTCATCTGTCTCCATACCTGGTGGACAAATAACTCTATGTAGCTAGGTATACTACGGTTCTATAAGTTGCAGAAGATACGGTAGTTTGATCAGCAAGAGCACTCCGTAAAGGTGCCACTAGGTGGTGTTGTCGGCGGGGGACAACAACACCATTTTTAGCTTAAGTGAAACCTGATTATAGTTAGTTCAAAATCAGTAACTGAATGGATTCCAATAGTTTTTACACTATGTTATATCGTCGCCCTCCCCGCTAACTGTCGTATCTCACAAACTGATATTACCAACGCGTTCATAACATTATTTCGAATAAGTTTTCTCTAATCGCCGTATCTGTATCGTTTACCGTTTAGAAGATATTCAAGTATTTCTTTTTGCGGAAGTGTAAAAGAAAGGAAAAAATATCCTCACCACCTTCGTAAGTTAGAGCTTTAGGGCCACTACTAACTAAAAGAATATGCCAAGATTAATATAAAAAGTTTATTAATTCATTAATAAAGCTACAGCCAACGCAAGTACAGGAATATGATTTTAACGCCCGACCGAAAAACGGTCGCCATGAAAAAATATCAATTGCTAGTTACAACTGTTAGCAGGGAGGGTGACGATATTTTATCCCAAAAATATTTAAAAAGGTGACAAGTTGGATACCATCGACATTAACACTCGTCACGCTAGATGATAGCGGACATTAAGAGCCAGCAAACAGCTGGGTGCAAGTGCAAAACAACCCCTCAGTCGCCTGGATGGCCCGGTGACTATGTATTTTTGCTGACATAACATCCTTATAACTTTGTGATTTTTCATGATACAGTTATGAAATTTTGTACATAGATATTATACTACATAAAAATATTAGACACGTGTTTCGCATATACTAAAAACTAATGTTGTATACGGTTTTTGTTTATAACCTTTTAGCCGCCTAAGTCGGGTATATCCGACAAACACTCTCGCTTTTATTCCGCCAAGGTCGCACATCCACGACCAGAATCTTGTGAATCTCGTTTATTAATACGATCAAGACCTCAAGCTTGGTATCAAGTACGAGATCTTGGGCTGAGGAACGTTTATTAATACGGGCCTTAGTATCAGTGGAAACGGTCACATAGTTTTACAGTTTAGCTATTACATCCTCGCAGCATAGCTGCATAGCACATCTCTGATGGAAAAGCACCCTAATCAAACGCAAACGGTTAAAGGGTGAAACTCCCGACGCAAAAAGAGGAGTGTCCGCTATCCTGAGACCCAAATGGATGACCCGGCGAGGCCGCGAGGGTCGCGAGAATCCGATGGAAGTGAGACGTACAGAACCGTTCATTGTGGACATACTTGGTCCAACAGTAGACGTCTTGTGGATGAAATGATGATGATAAATGATGTGTGTGTTTGTCTGTCAATGGCAACGTAGCTCTTAAATGGGTGAACCGATTTGGATGCGTTGGATGATTGTTTTTTTTTTTTTTTTGAAAGCAGGTTTTGTAGCGATGGTTCATAAACCTGTTTTATCTAAATCCGTTCAGCAATTTACAAGATATAGATAGATAGACATTATTGTACTCCAAAAATAACCTTACAATAGGAACTGATATATGGGAGAGAGGGAGAACAGGCAGGGTGGAAAAGGCCTATCAACCGAATGTTTGCAAATAAGGCCATGTGGGGGTATCAAGTGAAATCAAATGAATTGAGAGGTGAGTGACTTTGCCAAGCTTTGCGATAAAGTAAAGCGGTGAGTCAGAGAAATCAACCAATAGTATTAAAGCAGTAGTATACTGCAATTTGATTAGTGGAAAGCCCAGTCTTTCTGTGTTTATCGTCATGGATTTGGTTGGTTTGGTTTTCGTATTGGTCGACGTCGAGGGATGTGTTGTGCAGTCATGTTAGTTAAAAAACGTCAACTGTTAGACATAGCAGAGGATTTTGTATGAACGTTTTCAGAAGTAACTGACTACAGGCCCGTTGCCACGAGTGCTGAAAAGAGCATCTAAGAAGTCCTATCCAAGTCGACGCTGGTCACAACTATTTCTGTAGTTTCTGATGAACCTAGATCAATCACTTGTTTAGCTACAAGGTTCTTCATTTGGGGATGGTGGGGAACTTTACTAGTGGATGACAGCAAAGTAAATCATCTGCGATTGATACAAATACGAGCTTCAATGACACAAAAAATTAAGCATAAAGTCTTTGAAAATACAGTAAGTTATATTTATTTTGTAATTTTTGACTTTTATTTATAATAATGCACTTGTGTAAATATTTCATGAGATCTTATTTAACTTCAAAAAAATCTCAATAACCGATTGACAGTGTCCTCTGTACAGGTTTATAAAATACCTAAAACAAGAAATTCTAATAAAATTAAAAGAATATATTTACGGGGCAAAACCCATGCAAATAAAAAAAATATTCATTGCAAAATAAAAATATTTTACCTATGTAAGACGGGTTGCATTGTGATCCGAAAACATATGTATCTTGTTTCATATCTATCAGTTATGGTAAATATGTAATAAATTATTTACTAAAATATTAAACTATTTTGCACAATTTCAATTTGAGATCAAATTACTACACTTACACACACAGCACGCACTTCACTACCACAATCCACAAGTATATTTCTTTAAAATTTAAATATATTGAAGCACTTTTGGGCGTATACCACTCATGGCTATGTTAAATCCCAGAAAGTGTTGTATTAGCCGCAAGAGTCGCGCGCTCACTGACTGGGCAGGACAATATACGCCTTGCAGACGGAAAGTGTGGTAGTCTGAACCAAACGAGGCAAACGTTGCGACTCATGGTGACTCGACATAAAACCATATCGCATTTTCAATAACCCCGAATAATAAAAATACAAAGTCATTGTGTAGGTACTCACATGTTTTGGGTTTGGTAACACCTGAGACAATTTATTTAATGTTGTTTATTTTAATAATTATAGAGCTGTGTAACACAACAGACCAAAATATAGTCGCGTAACTGGTATTGTAGTCATTAGGGACGCAACGGATGTGGTCATATCGGAACCGAAATCGGAACCGGAGTTTTTATAGATCATCAAGTCATTTGGTTTATTTTAGCGGAGGCAGAAGCGTCAAATGAAATACTACTAAAACGAACGAAGCGAATTCACAACATTCCAAATACGAAACAAAAACAATGTAATGGACAGAAGGGAAGAGGGGGGAGAGACTTCCCCTCGCATAGGGTTGCCAGGTCCTTAAACTGAAAAGCCGGACGATTCAGCCCATTCAGCCGTACATTTTGGTAAAAAAGGCGACATTTTTTTATATTGTAATTAAACAGCAATAATTTTGACTGTTAGATTGCTACAGAAGGGGCCAGATAACCGTGGAATAAAATACAATGACCTTTTCCTAATATCTCTGCGTAGGTACCCGAAAAACAAACAATCAATTGCTTTTCATTAATAGATCATGTAAAGGATCACGATAAACGACATAAAGACATAAAGCTATCTTGAATCGACATGATTCAAGATAGCTTTATGTCTTTATTTCCGTTTTTGAAATTATAGTACGAGATCCGTAGAAGAAATCTGTTTCCTCATCTGTTATGCGATAATGATAAAAATTATGTGCTAGATAATGCGTTTATTAAGACATTCCGAATAGGTTGCCTAGCTAAATCTGGTGCCAATGATGTTAAACAATAAAATTTGACTGAGATCACATTTGATATTTTCGACTTTTTCCAAATACTTTCAAATTGAGTTCTAACGTTACTAATAGCGTCTATTAGACTAAAAACACTAATTAACTCAAAAAAAATTGATTAAATATCAGATGAGGGTTTTTTTTTATATGATGGGAAAAATCATTCTATGACAACCCCCGCTCTTGGGCGGAGCGGGAGATAGTGTCAGACTCTTACTGACTAAAAAACCCATCCCGTAAATTATAGCCATTTACTTACCTCTTTATGCGAGGCAACCCTTCTATTTGCACAAAAAAAGAGAGGCAACCTATAGTTTATCAGTTTCATAACTTTCAGCTTGACTTTCCCAAATAACAAATTGGAGTAATTAATATAAAAAATGTAACAACAAATTTTATTGTTTGACATCATTGGCACCAGATTTAGCTAGGCAACCTATACGAAATGTCTTAATGAACACAGTATCTAGCATATAATATTTATCATAATCAAATAACAGATGAGGGAAGAGATTTCTTCTACGTATCTTAGATCATTAAGAATTTCAACAAATGTAGGGGGTCAATGACCGTTATTCCACCTACCTTAGTCCCATCTTCTCACACTAGCAATACAAGGTAAGACACATGACAATTAAAAAAAAAAGTCCAATTTTTAAAACCTAACAAAAGCCGGACAGGCCGGACTCCGCCTAATTTGGCCGGACACGCGATCAAAAATCCTGGCCGTGTCGGGTCTAATCCGGACGCCTGGAAACGCTAACCGCGCAATTAGTATGAACTTGTTGGTATCTCCGATATAAGTTCCGATTAAGAATCGGAACCGAACCTCTGTAACATCTCTAGTAGTCACTATAATATCAGTTTCATTCTTCAGCCTTTATCCTAACTGATTACGAATTATCAGTGTATCATGTCTTCAAAGCATCTTTATTTGCCTTTTGTAACTCATCTCATCTTTGAAACAATTTTTCCGTCACTCTTTCTTTCTTTTTTAGACTTTGATTTTGCCGCTCAGTGTGGACTAATCGTAAGATCCCCTTCTCCTAAAAAACTGTGCCCATATTTGTATCCATTTGTATCAAAGCCGAAATAGTGTCGAGCTGACTTACCCGCTCTCTCACAAATGGCTTTCAAGAACACTGGAGGAGACATATGTATTTAAGTCACTGGCATGGCAGCTTTAAATAGTTTTAGAAGGTTTACGTCAGCGTCAGCTTTTTATTTTTTTTAGGTAGCAAAATCATCCAATGACATCTCCAATGAGCGCGAGGGCGTGTCAGACTTTTACTGACTAAAAACCTACTCCTGTTCCTTCTTTGCCTTAATTCGTTTCACTTTCACACAACCCGTGACCCCAGTAGGCTTCACGTCAGTATCAGCTGCAAGTGTTATGATCCCTGGGCAAGAGTCCCTATACAGTGGGTTCTGGAAGATGGAAGGGTCCACAGAGCTGCTCAGTATGTGGTGGAGCGATTTGGGCGCGTACCATGAAGGCTGAGTCGAGACGGCGCGGATCGCGAATGCCTGGAAGGACTTGGTCAAGACCTTTGGTCAGCAGTGAGACAGCAACGGCTAGACGAAAAAAAAGTTGATGGAGCTTTGATTTGAAACTACGTAAACGCTGCGCTAGCGCCACGTAAACGATACCAACAAAATTCCAGCGTAACGATACACGCAGCATTGGACCTAGCCTAGTTTTATACAAACTCTGTTCCATTTTTATTTATTCAGCCAGTAAATAGCGGTTTTAATGCATAGTCATTAAATGAATCCATCGTTTAACGTTATTTATTCATACTTTTAAATAATGTGTTATTGTTTAGGTGTTTTTGTAGATTTAACTAACACAGATAACTAGAATACGGGGTTACCTGCAGAATATAAGGCTTCTTTTTACAAAACTGGCTTCAATTTATCGGAACGTTTTCTTAGCCTTTTCGAAGATTTAAGAATAAAATGTCAAAAACCTACTTTTTAACGAAATCCCAACGTTTTGCTTGTTCTTATTCTTGCAGCAGATTGCTTTTTGATTCCACATGTCACTTGTATTATAGTTAAAATATACAAAATTAAATTATATCGCGACAGTATCTCAGGGCGTCTGGTACGATCTCACAGCTTTACCACCGAATTCTTAATAAAGATGATTTTCACGCCGAAAGAACATAACTTTGTCTGACGTAAATACCTATTGTTTTCTGTCAAGGTTGCCGCTGAAATAAATTGTAGTGTTCAAATATTAATAGTAATTAAAATATTTTCACTACAGTTACTGAAAACAGCATTCATTAATTTTGTGTATTCTACTCGTAATTATAGTCCAAGATCCCAGGGCCGCCAGACGTCACGTATTTTCTGACGAAGGAAATATAGACGATTGAGTACTGTTAGTATGTACTAAGAACGCATGCCTATCTGCTAGCTTGCTTAGACGGCCAATTTTCAGGTATCAGGTAATCAAGGTACATAAAAACATTACTTACTTCACGTAAATTCTTTTGCTTGATTTTGCTTGATTTTTGTTAAATATTATATGAGTAAGCTGTAAAAGAGAGAGAGAGAAATTAATATATCATAATATATGTCTCACTCAGTCTCATGCGCGTGGATAATGCCCTCGCTCTCCTACTCACAGAGAAATTAAAATTGAGTTTAGGGGATGATTGGCCCCTTGGATCGACCTGTCTTCTTGTAAAAGTTTTTAAAATAGTTTTCTGGTGAACATATTATATAAAAATCAAGCATGAGAATTTACGTGAAGTTATGTCATTATTTTGGGAGCTTTAAAGCGTCTGTTAAGCAATACGGCCAACGGAATGTGTCTGGCAGTATTGGTGACTTGATTTTAAAGATATTGCCTTGCTCAAACCCCAAGCGAACGCCGGCGTTCCCGCGAACGCGGGCGTTCGCGCGTGTTTTAGCGCCATTTGGTTGAACACTAATATTATTAAAAGTCCACGTAGTCTAGGTCCTCCTGGTCGTAGGAAGCTTCGACCCGGCTGGGCCCCTGCTGTTGCTGACAACTCCTTGAGGCGCGCGGGAACAGCGCGCGCCGTCGACGACTTGGGCTTGGTCCGGACAGTTACCGGACGGCCGGACAGCGAGCTACCCATTGCTCACTGTCCGCAAGCCCGCGCCTACGGTGGCTGGAAATCGGGATCGGAATCCCGGCGGCGGCGAGGACGCCGTTGCTTGATGCGGTCGGCCTCCTCCTTAGCGAGCATTACTGCTTCGCAGAAGTCGGCGACCGCCTGCCACTCCTCCTCGCTCCGGACCATGGCCTCGACCAAGGCCCGGCGCGAGAGGTCTCCGCCGCCGATCACCCCCACGAGGGCACGGCGATGCTCCGCCCAAGCAGGGCACACCGCGATTGTGTGCTCCACCGTGTCCTCCGGGCGTTCCGCACAGTGGCGACACCCGGGCGTCACTTCCGCTTTAATTCGGAACAGGAACCTCCCGAACTTGCCATTTCCAGTGAGGACCTGTGTCATGCGGAAGGTAAGGACGCCGTGAGGTCTTTCCAGCCACGCCTCAAAGAGGGGACTTATCGCCATAATTGTGGCGTGCCCATAACGGGGTTGCGATAGTCGCTGACGCCATTCCACCATGAGATCCCGCCGGAAATGCTTGGGGTCTCGGGGGGCTTTGTACCACTGTGGATGAAGTATAATTTTAAATAAAAAAGGGATTTAAATACAATATTGCATTGCAGTTAGAACCCCATTAGAGCTTAAGACCCTAGCATTGTAGAAAAAGTAGGGCTGTTACACAAGCAACATGAAGTACCTAACTTATGATACTGGATGCACTGTAAGCAGTAATAGCCTAGTTTGAGCTCTCCTGCTCAATCATGAGGGACCAGACGCCTCCTTCTGGAGGCTCTATGGGGCGATTGTTCGGTCCATGACCCTTTACGGATCTCACGGCGATATAGCGATATGGCGACGAGGGCTGTCGCAACCCAGTGCTGGGCATGCCATTATGGCGGTTTCCAGCCACTGCGCTTCCGAACTGTTTAGCGACTGGTCCTGTCCGTCTCAAAATTTTAGAAATTAGTTATATAAATTGTAATGTTGTCTGAATAAAAGGCTTATTATTATATTATCTTAGTTCAAAACCGTAAGGAAGGACCTAACAGGGCCAATCCCCACTAGGGACATGGTGCATTTCTGAAAGAAAATCACGGTCCTAAAATGCAAAGGGTAACAAAAAAACACATGTGGGTTTTAATCAGTAAACAAGTCTGACACACACACTCTCGCTACTCCGTAGAGCGGGAGAAGTCATTAGATGAATTCTCAACACAAAAAATAACCTAATACATTTAGATGAGGAGATATTATGATGATACCACCTTTTTATTACAACCTAAAAAATAATATAATGTTTATCTTAAGATACCATTGGCTTTAAAATCAGTTGTTAGGACATTGCGTTTGTTATCACTATATAATCAAATGCATATGAATGTATAGGTATTATAAAACTAGTGATAAGAAGAATTTATCACAAAATTTGGTGAAACAGAATGATAAACGGTTTTTATTTTATTTTACTGAATACAATAAGACTGTTTAACAAATTTTCACTCTCTTTTATACACTAGTATAGTATAGCTTTCTTGAAATGTTTATAAATATGTTTAACTACCTTCCTATAACCTGAAAACGATAGTAGAAAGTTTAATTCATGTTACAATTTTTCGTTAGGATTTATCCCTCATTCTGAATTCCAAACAAATTGCCTGATATATGCATTTATGGTTATTTGGAATGATGAGCTAACATCAAAAATATCATATTTTAGAATGTAGAGCACATGCAGAGGCTTTTTTTTTGGTATGGATAGGAGCCTATCCATAGCAAACTATATATAGCCATATATATAACTATATATGGCTTTATATAGTTTATTATCTATTTATAGTTTTTTTTTATTATATTATGGATAGGCTCGCAATTGGTGTTAACCTTTCAATCGTGAAAATCACAGACACAATAGAAAGACAATAGGTGCGCGAACGCCGGCGTTCGCTTGGGGTTTAATGAATTAATTCATTTAACTCAAACATTCAATATCTAGATTCAAAGTAGTCTAGAATCTACTTAGCTACCAGTCCTTGAGAACAGTCTATGTTCAATTTTTCAAAGCAGGTGTAGTGTGATTTGCACCAAGATAGAGAAATAAATCAAGGATTTTGGGGTGAAAACATGTTGCGAGGTGGGAGGTTTCATCCATTTTAAGTAAAACTGATCCTATAAACTATTAAAAATAAGATAACAATCCAACACTTCATTTTTGTTTTATTGCACTACCTTTTTTAACCAGACATTATATTTCTTAGAAATATCCCATTTTTTCTAGTTATCACATACTTTTTCTTTTCTTTTCATAGTTTAGTAATCAGTCATTAAACTATGAGCAAATGTGATAAAGTAAGATAACACATTCTTAATAAAAAATAATTAACCACTTTCAGCTTGTGTATAAAAATCATGTCAACGAGTGTAATATAAAGTTGTAAACATTACATGTTAATGGAAGGACCTTATAAAAAAATGATGTTTAATAAATTCATTCTTTATTTTATAAACAATGGGAATGAGTTAATCAAAAGTAATTATCATTCTAATGGCATTTGATTTATGCAATGCTGTCAGCTAAAGAATCATGCAAAAAATAAATACCTACCTACATGATTAGACTAATATTCTTCTATTTATGTACGTCATACTGGTATTGTATTCATATTTTATTATAGAAAAATAGACCGTCCTAGATTTCAAATTGGCATCTTCCAATTTATTATTATTGAGAATTAAAAACTTTGAAAAGCTGGTTTCTACACAAAATATAATCAATGCTTACCTGCGATATTTATATTTTATGTGATGTGTTGTCAGTAGTAAATGCACTTGTTGTAATACTTGTAGAGGACCTCAAAGCAAGCAGTTTATAAAAAAATCCAAGTAATCCAATTCATAATATAAATCGTTAATTCACTTCAAAATACTTTCGTCACAAACTATATTAAACCACGTCACCAATTCACTGAAATGTAAATCCTGTTTCTGGAATGTCTTGATTATTTCTTGTAATATACTTATAATACAAAATTAATATAAATTTCTTTTGGTTCACTAAAAAATCATTTCGCAATTTGCTCCTTCCGTTCCTGATTGACAAACAAATGACATTGACAAGTTTTAAAGGGTTGCCATTACAAACTTTAACGATTTCTATACCAAGATTGACATCTCGGCTGCAGCTGATTTTCGTGATTATTGAAAAGATTTTTTGAATCAGTATTCCGGTTTTATGAGTAATGAAAATCTCTATGTTCTGAAACTGAGTGATCAATATAGTTATGTTCAAGAATTGGATTAAAAATAAGTAGGTCGAATAGCTAGCCTGTTGTAATAACAATATTAACATTATAAACTGAAAATGAAAAAAGGTGTTTAGAATTCCCTAAATATTAGTACTATTTAGAAACTGGCAATTCTTTCAATTTTAATAGAGCTGTTTTTATATCGAAATCGATATAATGGACAGCTCTAGTATTTTGGGTTTCGGTGTCGCATTTTTACTACACTAGTGATCCATCAGTCGAAACGTTAAAAAAAATAGTCTTCTGCTGTTATAATTTCAAGCAAAATTAAAAGGTGATATAATTTTTAAAACATTCACTAGAAATTAATTACTATTTTCAATAAAGTGTAATTTTTTTTGTTACTAATAACTAAATCCGTGTCACTTTGTACATGTCCTTGTCACTCTATATGTCCAGTTAAAAAAAAAACCTACAAATTCGACAATGGCAGACGCAAAGCAAGGTAAGATTTTGCATTTTTCGTAGTTTTCTTTACTCCGTAGTATTAATTTCGAGTGCTTTTATGTAAATTTCACTCAAGTTCTTCAGTCTGCTTATTTGATCAAGCTTTTTAGAGGGTTAAACGGATTCGTTTCACTTTGTCCATGCTGCATCGTCAATGAACTCTTTTTACTATTTTACACCTATTTTGCTACTGCTCTACGACTTATCAAGATAATTATGGTGCGATAAACATATGTGCTTGCGCTAGTAATTTGTAGATTTTATTGGCCTTTGAAGATTAAGAAATATATAAAACCCCTTCAATGTTGTTACATTCACCATAGTGCTCCTTTTGAAGTGTCTACTACCTTTTTTTTTTTTGTAGAGGAGACATATAACTAAGTGGTTTACTTTATTTTTGTTGTGGTAGTCCAAGTTGAGAAAGATGAGATTATAAGCGTAAAAACATAGAAATGTGGTCATATTTTATAATTTATGTGTTATTGACTTAGAACTTTTTCCATTTTATTATGTTATGTTGTTTTGTTTATTGAATTGATTTAAACTAAGAAGTGATATTGGTCAGTGGGTCGTCTTAGGGGCGGATCATGCATTTTACATTATTGATGACCCAAATTTTTTTGCAGGCAAATCCCCTATTGAAGATTTCTACAATGGGTCATCGCAATCAAGAGTGGTTCTGGCAAAGCCTCGACTTGGTGGCTTTGGCTCTTCCAGTTTTGCATCAAGTTCCAACAAAGGGCTTAATCCATTTGGTATGTGGCTACTTTACTATGATTTTTTTTAATTTTTGGCCAAACTTATAGAAACAAATTTCATTTTTCTATTATCATTTTTGTCTTTTATTTTTTTCATTTTTTTCTGTTTTTTGACTCGTAAAGGCCATTTTTTTCCCCATTTGTTTGGTCATAGAGACCTCTGCTAAAGCTCCCTTTAATATGCAGGTTCTATTCTGCGACCTTCTCAGCTGAAACCTGGTACAAATCCATTTCTGAAAATCGCTGAACCATCTGAAGGTTCAGAAGCAACAAAGGAAAAAGAGGAAGAAACTTCAACAGAAGACAGACTGAAAGAAGCTAAACCTGAACCTCCTAAGTTTGTACCTCTAGGAGCTGCTAATGTCACTCCTCGCACCAGCAACACAGTGCCTCCTGCGGGTCAGCCTGCTCCAGGATCCTCAGGATTTGTGTTTGGTCAAAATTTAAGTGAGAGAGTCGTTATAAAGGAAACCGTTAATAATGGTGAAGCATCATCGGCAGAACACAGCTCGTCTAATGGAACCACAGAGTTATTGTTCACAAGTGCTGCTGCAAATGTCAAGGAAAATCAGGTCTGTCATTAAATTAAGTGGTATAATTCATTAAACTCCTAGCGAACGCCGGCATTTTTGCTGTAATTGTCTTTTCATTGTGTCTCTAATTGACGAGATTTGAAAGGTTAATGCTTTAGTAGTTTAGTTAATTAGTGTAGCAATTATGATGTAGCTATCTGATAATCCATGCAGTAATTTTGTTAGGTAATAGATTTGTGTTCCTCCATAGTTGGTACATGAAGAATTGCTTAATTTCACCAAATCTTGCACTATAGCAAAATACTTTTAAGTATTATAATATTATGTAATAATAATTATTAAAGCTCTCAATCAACAAAATAATTTGTTTTTTTGAGAGCTTGAATTTCTGGTGGGTAGTATAAATGTTTTTCTCAACTCTATATAAATTAATAATAAATACAGATTAAAAGGGAATGAAAAACTGTGTTTACCAAAACTGAACTGAGTGCATCAATAAAATGCATTTCCCTAAAATGTTCTTTACATCCCTTGTAGCAGAAAAGAGTTGTTTTTGATAGTTCTCAGTTTATAAACTTGTTTCCAATCAATGAAAACAAAACTGACCTTTGATGTTTAAGAAGTAATATCTACTAGATAAGACCAATTTCACTGTTAGTAACTGTGTATTGTTGTCTTGTGTTTATTTACATTTATTGATTATATCCCTATGACTTATTTCCTAGCCTTTTGACAGTCATGTATACATGCAAAAGCAAAATGTGTCCAGTGCGCCATCGTCACTACTACATGACAGACCCTTAAAAATCTTATAAGAAAATATGTTTATTTTATTTGCGATCACCGAGTTGCCTATTGGTGCTGAGAGCATGCTATTGCTTTTTTTTGTTGTGTTGGTCAAAAGGTTAGATATAACGCAGGACAATATTTACGAAGTCAGTTGTTCTATGTAGTGGTTGATTCTGCCACCAAGTCGCAAACATACAATGCGTTCCAAATGAGAATAGGATCGCCCGCCATGTTTTGACGTCACGATTAACTGTCAAATCGAGGAAAGAAATTTTTAAACATTAATTAATTTACGAAAAATTTAATTTATATAAGAACTGTGAACGAATAAAATTTAATCGGAATCCAGTTCTTCGATTTTACTCATCTCTAAGTTCTTCAATTTTGCCAAAATTTCTTCGATTTGACAGTACGACGAGACGTCAAAACATAGGAATCGGTCCTATTCTCATTTGGAACGCGTAGTATGTATATTGATGTTTAAATTAGAGGTGGGCAAAGTGTATCATTTTTGCGATTGGATCATTTGAATCTCGATCACTGAAATGATCCGAATCACTGATATGTTTCATTTGGCTCATTTGGATCATCGGCTCAAAGGATACAAAATACAGAATGTTACGTATACTTACGTTACATTATTAAACTAAACCTATTTACGTAATTCAATGTCTATTTACCAAAAATTCTCACGTAAAGTCTCATAGCTCTAACTTTATGAATAAAAAGGAAGAAAGCTTGTATAGATTGTAATTATGTCGCCCGCTCACTCACGACTCGCCAGTCAGTAATAAGTAACTCAGTGTGTCTGTCTCTCTCTCTCGCTCGCTCACTGCTCAGTCGCCTCGCGAGCGACGCGTCTCGCGGAATGTATCAGAGCAAAATAATGTTTCAGATCCAAATGATGCGTTTGAAACGTTTTTACTGAACCAATCTTTTGACTCACTGCAATGATCCGGATCAGTGAGTCGGTTCCGTAAAGAGTTACACACGCCTAGTTTAAATCAACTCGCTCAACCATTTGAGTTCAAACTGACAGAATATTATGAACTATACTGTTTTACAGACTATCATATTTTTTCTTTTATTTGTTTATCTGAACTACCCATTCATTCCATTTCTCTCAGTTTTGTCCAACAAATTGTCCAGAAAGCCATTTCTAGTTAGACTCTTATTAGTCTACTGCTAATTCTAGTTTTACTTTTGGCCACTAAAGTGTAACTCTGTATGGCTTTGTGTTGCTAGGAGGACAGTAATCCCGGCGAGTCGTCGAGCGGCGGCGACGGGCTGGCGGCCGCGGCGGCCGAGTACGAGCGCTCTCACGCGCGACCGCCGCCGCCCGCCGCGCACGTCAACACTATCACTGGCGAGGAGGGCGAGATCAACGTTCTGCAGGTAATGTTGTATTACCTACAGGCTTTTTTTGTATGGGAAATCAGCATCGAAAAAAGTATCCTCTAAAAGCTGTTTTAGCGCTGCATGTTTTGACAGTTCTGTTAGATGACATAATGCCAATGTAGCGCTTGCTGCAGCGCTTTAACTTTTGTCTTAACTTTTCTGTATTTTAACAAATAGTTTCCATGAAAGGGCTTGTCTATCACTAGAATATAAATTGATGGAAATCAGTTTATATGTTCTCCCACTCTGGGTGAAGCAAGAGGGAGTGTCACTGACTAAAACCCATCTGTGTTTCTTTAGTAACCCTCCCAGGCTTTTACTTTTAGGCTAAAGGTTCACTATAGATTTTGCATCACTAAATGCCATCAAACTGTAAGTATAATGTGTCTCTATTGCTGTAAGATTTAGTTTAGGTTCCTAAGAATCAAATAATATTACAATCCAAGAAGTGTAACTTAAAATATAAGGCTTCATCAGATTTACAGCTATAAATACAACACACAAAACGTTAAAGCTAATTTTGGGAAATCATTGATTATATCCACCAGATCTATGAAAACGACACGGCTGGTTCATATTCATATGAAAACAGATGCCAATGCAATTGGATAACCTTGTCATATTTACCCTTTGCAGATATCGTGTCGTCTGTTCGCGTGGGAAGCGGGCAGCTGGCGCGAGCGGGGGCGCGGCATGCTGCGCCTCAACGACGCGCCGCCCGGCAGCGGCGGCGCCGCGCGCCTCGTCGCACGGGTGTCGGGCTCCCTGCGCGTCGTGCTCAACACCAAGCTCTGGCCCGACATGGTCGTGGAACGGGCTGGCACTAAGTCACTCAGGATCACTGCTGTCGATTCCCAGCAACAGATTAAATTGTTCCTTATTATGGTCAGTACAATGTGCCTGTGCACTGTGTGTTAATATTGGTAGGTAGAACAGTTTACAGCAATTAGTTTTCTTAATTTATGTACTAGCTTCTATTACTTAATTTGCTAATAAACTGCAACCTTGGTACAAAAGACCGTGCTGACGTGGCTCAAGAGATAATTACTATTGCATAATATCTAGACACCTGAAATAATATAATCATCAGCTAGCTAGCGAAGTAAAAGGCTGGAAGTACTAAGATAACATAATTTTTTCAGACAGTATAATAATTAATATGCATTATCTTCAAGGTCCTTTACTGTTCACAGTCAGGATATGTACTTGTCCTGAGTATACTTGCTGTGTACATTATGTTCAAACTAAATTCAATATTTTAGCAGAAAATATAATACCTCTGTTAACTTTTGTTTTGTTTTCTTGACAGGGCGCTCCAGGAGATATAGTTCAATTGTACCGGGCTCTGACAGCTCGCATTTCCGTGAGCAAACGTTCAGCGTCTTCAAACATTGGCTCACAGAACGCCACCTCTCAAAAGGCCGCTGAACGGCTCGAGGCGGCCGCAGACGATGAAGACTACCTTGAAAAAACTGATGGCGACGAACAAGACAGCGCCGCTGACGACATCGCACTCGATGACGACGTCCAAGATAACGAAGTAGCCATTAACGAAAGGCTAGAATCTGACCAAGAACAAAAGACTGAGGAACACGAGTCCAATGTAGATGGCATGAAGCTAGACAAGGACAGCAAGTCACTGAAACGGAAAGAGCCGGCAGACGACGAGACATCCCCTAAGAGACAGTGCCCCGAGATAGTTCTAGAGTGATAGCTATCCTTATGTTGATAATGACGCGTTGTATAAACTTTTGTGATGTAAATGTGGACATGGTTCATTTGTTCGACATCCGCTGAAAGCTCTGGGTTCAAATAGAAATCTTTATGTAAATGTAACTAATAGATAATGTGTAGAAATATTTATGATTAAATTAATATAGCATTTTACAACATTGTTGATTATTACTAATGGAGGATCCATTTCTAATAATTATAGCGACCGCACACGCATTTGAGTAATAATTTGAGTACAAAGTAGAGTGGCCGCAGTATTAAACATGTGCTATGAAACGGCTCAAAATTTCTGTTCTCACATTCCAACCGTTGCATGCGAACGCAATTGGTTTAGCATGTTCGGCCAGAGCTGAATACCAAATACAATAACTGATGTGGTTTATTTTCTGATAGATTTTTAAATAAACTATTTCACAATAGAATACACATTGTTATTAAAACACCTGTTTCCTGTTCCTTGTGTCCTACTTTTCACTGTAAATATTTGTGATCTCATTTAGAAATAAACATTTTTTGTTACAACTTCTGTTAAAACAGTTGATAGGACGGGAAAGCAAGGGTTTCTATCGCATGCTCCTTCATACAACCGATGGTCCATGGAGTAAACTGTTTAATTAAAGCTTTTGACCGCCACATCAAAAGAGCAAAAGCGTGGTCTCGAAGATTAAAGAAAAACAATACATAAAAGATTTATTAGCGTTAAGTCCGTCATGTAGTCGTGATCGTGGCGTGCTGGACTCATTTTGTTGACATACAAGATTGGTGGTCAATAGGTTTTAACGCCCACTTTTGAAACTAACGTCTACAAAATAGTTGAGCGATTGACGAGCGACGATGGACAAATTAAACCTAGTTGATTATGACTGTCTGCAGGCGTTAGCACACCTCTCTCAAAGGACAACTTCGCAAGTGAGATCGTGAGAGATTGTGACCCAAAATCAACTATGGATGCTCTGGAAAGTATACCTAGCTCTCCTGCATCCGGATTTTGCAGAGAAATTATTACAGCTCAAATTAAAAGCAAGTTTAATGATAGGATATTGATATAATCAAATTAATTTTACCAAACCAATGATACAATTATAATAGATGCTTTTTAAAAATAAAATCGATGGATTAAAAAATCACGAGTCAATTAAATTGCACGGAAGTGTACTCGTCTTCATCAGGTACGTACAGCAAGCGCAGGGAACGAATTACGAGTGATGTTGATGCGATGCGCGGCGAGCCAATCCCTGACACTCCCCGCCCCCGCGTCTCACTTCATACCACTAAAGGGACCCGATATTTTACTTCTGCGCAACTTGAAGCCAGCGCTCAAAATCCGTGCCGGTATCTGTAACATCGACTTCGATGAACGAAAATGGGAAAGCATATCTTTTTAAGTAAAAAGAAAATTTCGCAAATCAGTTCATAAATGTGTCGGAGTTCTGAGGTAACAATAATAAAAAAAACGCACCGAAATGAGAAGGAACCTCCTTTTTTGAAGTCAGTTAAAAATACTCCGCTTGTTATGCTATCGGCTGTCTGCAGGCGTTCACACGGCACTCAAAGAACAACTTCGTAAGTGAGGTTGGGAGAGAGATTGGCCCAAGACGCAACTTGGAAGCTCGCGAAAGTATAGCATCCGGTTTTTACATAGCTAGGTTTTTACAAAGAAATTGTTAGGTATTAAATTAAAAGCAAGTCAAGTATGGATTTTGATAAAATTAAATTCATTTAACCAATAATACGATCACAACAGTTAGGGTGCCTTTCCACCAGAGATAAGCTAAGCTGCGTGGATATGAAAGCTAAGCTAGAAAAACTGTGACCTTTTCCACTGATGTTAAGCTGTTTAGCGAGCCAAGTAAGATGTGCGTGGAAGATACCTACGCGCGGCATCTCGAGTTATGCGATGTGTTGATAGAGCAGGGAAGGCATGTGGCACGTAGTAGCGTAGGTACCTACATCTACTGTACGTAGGTACCTACTCTGCTCTGCACATATCTAGCTACACTACTCGCAATCATCCATAGCACGCAGCCATACCACGAAACCTAGCACGAGTCCATAGCACGCATTGAGAGCATGTATTCATCCAAATAAAAAGAACAGCTTATTTGAATCCGTTTCCACCACTGCTAAGCTAAAACAAATGAATATGGTTGGTAGATATCAAACGCATCCATAGCAACTAAGCACATCACTAGTGGAAAAGCACTATGTGCGTTTGATAATAGGATATCCCACAGACAATTTCTGAAAGGGATGCCATGGTCTTGAAACATCAAGGGCAATTTAAGACAGGCGGGTAAAAGTCTGACACGCCCTCTCACTCCACCTTAGAGTGGTAGAAGTTATTGGATGAAAATCATTTGTGGAAAAACCTTCATACCCTGAGAAAATCGGAGCGTTACAAGTGTCGACTAACTAACTAAAAAACCAACAGCTGACTGCAGACGTGTCGTGTGTTTGAACAATGACGCGGCACTCATACCACAACTCATACTCCAAATGCAGTCACACTTCATTTATTTCATTTATTTATTATTTGTGGCACACAATATGCAAGTCGTACCTATGCTTACTTGTCATACCCTATACAGCACATCGACACCGCGTTTTTCGGAGGGACGCAACGACTACCTACGTGCAGCAAAATCTCATAGTTCCTACCGCTGCTATGACTCTATGAAAGAAAGAAAGAAGAAAGAAAACTATTTTATTTGGCATACACACTCGTAGATACACACAATGTAGTAACAGCATGTAGACACTAATAAATTATTATATATAAAAAAAAGAGACAACTAACAATGTGTGTCTCACGGCGGCGCCAAATAGGTCCAGTTCAGCAATAATGCCAGACAACTACATGGTAGTTGCCAGACGCTGGTTTTCACACATATGTCCGTTGGGACAAAGTGTCCTTCTACTATTGCGATAGTTGTCTTTGCATATACTGAGCCTAATTTCGGTGTAGGTACCTACCTACGTTGGCATCTGATACCTGGCGCAGGACCCGATCTATTTTGCCGCTCCGGGCACACAAAACCATATGAGTCATAAGACACTCCGGGCATACACAAAACCATATGAGTCATAAGTCTTAAATACTTCCACTATCCAACCTGAAGTAGGTTGGAAGGTCGCACATAAAATTCCCCACCCGCCAACTTGGGTGTGATTGGCTAATGGCTAGGTTGGTAGGTAGGAATAAGTCAATTTTGCCGCCCCGGTTTGTATGTTTTGCCGCTCTGGATAAATGTCCGGCTTGCCCCCCCTTAGATCGGGACCTGACCTGGCCCTATATCTACATCTATGTCTTTTTTTTTGTATTGTTCAAGTCGCCTAGTCGTTGAGCTCCTTATTAGTCTTAAGTTTGAGCTACACGAATACTGACAAATGCTTGCATTGACTGGACAGGTCCACTCAAATCTGTGTGGTTCTTTCTTCAAAAGACCATCTGAGACACTTATCTGCATGGTTCTCATATGATTTGACCATAATTATT
Source organism: Mythimna ferrago (assembly GCA_910589285.2). Classification (NCBI taxonomy): domain Eukaryota; kingdom Metazoa; phylum Arthropoda; class Insecta; order Lepidoptera; family Noctuidae; genus Mythimna; species Mythimna ferrago. The sequence continues at coordinate 20,791,838 of OU342679.1, forward strand.
TTCTTTAACTGTATGGACTTTAAAAGAGACTTTGACCCCTGAGTTAGTTTCGGTGTTTCTTCTCAGGGTACTCAGCTAAGAAACACCAGCCGGCTGATCTAGTATAAACTGACTGAAAACAAAATTGACATGTAAAAGTGTTTTTTTAAAACACCTATTTGCAAAATAAACATCATTTATCACTTATCATTTAATTGACTATGATTGTCATTTCTGCTTAAAAAGGCATTTGTATAAATTATCGTATATTTTATTAAGGACCAATTTTCGACAAATCAGTTTGTTTACAGTGCTTATTAACCTAACTACTTAATTGATCACTTGTCATTTCAACATCATTAACTTAATTGAAGTGTCGCAAATCTAACACCCCCACAGTTCGAAGGAGCAATACAGGGTGCTTATCATTTACTGATTTACGAGAATCAATTATATTATAGTATTAGAAAAGTAGATAATATGACGTGTTACGCTGACGGATGCAAATTGGGACATTGGTAGGACCATGATGATTGTGAAATGTCTCGAGTGCGATTTTCAAGACGTGTATAGCACTTTTTCACACTAAATTGGTATTTCTTTAAAATAAGTTATTGTATTTTTTTTTATGGTGTTGAATCCCATGGTTTGTTTATTTGAGAAAATTGATTAAGAAAAAATGAAACCTTGAAGATAATGGAGATACCATTATCTTCAAAGCATGATTTTGATCCGATTGATTTTTAACCCTATTTGATTGATTACATTTTATATTCGGGCCTACATCATTAAATATTTGCTGCTTAATCGACGTGATGAAATCTAGCTCTGTTTTAGTCTAAAACTGGCTACTAGATGTCCGCAGTGGTTGCAACGCGTCACCGTCTTAATTACCCTATTTCGCGTTAAAGCCCATGCCCACATAAAGGCGAGTTTTATAGCCATGCATGGCTCTAGATATTTCTTTATACACGGTTTCTACTTAGTCGTCGAGGTGTGATCTGTGGCGTAGCTACTAATGGGCTAGGCGAGGCAGTGTCCCGGGGCCCTCAAGCTTGGGGGGGGGGGGGGCAAACCTGATTAACAAACTTCTTATTGAATGAACGAAAAATATTTCGGTTGATAAGGATACTGAATCAGATAAAGTGACCACTGCAGTATTGGTTGGAAAGCCTACTCATAAAGATTTGGTAACAAAGCTGTGAAAGATATCGTTGCCGATCATATTAACGATGGACAACCATGTCTCCATAACATTGTGTGTGCATGTTAATGAGAAATCTTCTAAGAAAGTAGCGTTGCATTTTGAAAATATAAACATTTTTTCAATATTTACAGTAAACAATTTAGGGGCCCCAGTTGGTTTTTGCCCCAGAGCCCTTGGTCACTTAGCTACGCCACTAGGTATGGTGTGCCATGGTCGGGGTGTAGACCTGTATGAACTTCAGTGAATAACTTGGCGATATTCTCAGTAAGGTATGCAACTGTAGTCTAAACACCCTCAACCTTCGCCACACTGCACTATTCACAAGGGATTTTTGAGCATGCTATGGAATGATATTAAACAAACATTCAAAAAGGGGGACATCCTGTAGCCACAGCTGTAGCTTCCTAGTTAATTATGAACACTTATCTATTCGAAATATCGACACCCCTACCTAATTAACAAAGACACCTACTTATTCACTTAACAAATTAGCCTCCAGTAGTAAACATCGAAGTTGTTGCTATCATCAACTATTAAGTCAAAATAACTTCATCTATACGGAATATTATTTATTTATTTTTTGTAAAATGGCGGATAATCATATAACGTACTCCACATTCGAAGGGTTTAGGCCTCACTTTAATGCATTGGCCAGGGTCGGCTATTTCAAAATAGTTTTAAAGCCCTTGTCTCGAACGAAGCGATCCTTACATAACGTATACTGTTTTATATGTTCGGCTTTTATTTTAACTTACAATTTGCAACACGTCATTCGGGTCATTAAGGTAAGAGCTTGGTTGTTACACAGTGAATGAATCAGTGTTCCTGTATATTTACTATATAAAATAATCTACAAAAAGAAATGAGATGCCATCAAAAATATAACTTGTAGAAAAACCAAGACACGCAACTCAGTTGTTCGGTTAATTTGTTCAGTCCGTACTGCAATAAGTAAGGCAATCGCTTGTATATCACAAGTAATACGTATTATATTAAATTAGATTGTTTAATCCGATTGCCAAGTCAAACTAGGACATCAAGGTCTCTTGAGTACGGACTTGGTATTACATTGATCTAACAACTTTTTTCGGTAGAACAACTGAGTTGCGTGCCTCGGTTTTTCTACAAGTTGTATTTTTGATGGCATATTAACTTACAATTTGCAACATTTCATACGGGTTATTCAGGTATGAGTTTGGTTGTAGGCAGATAGGTTATTCGCAGTGATCTTGGGAACTTTGGTTGATGGGCGGCGGTATAAAAGGTTGCCAAATAGGTTGCCCTTAAGGGTCTGCATGGCCTGGTTCTTTGAGATACCACAGAAGGGATCTGGTCCTATCTGATGACCTTGAGCCCCAGGCCTTGCAAGTTCATCGGCTTTTTCGTTGCCATAGATTCCAGAATGACCTGATACCCATCTCAGAATAACTTTATTCCTTTGCCCCAGGTCATTCAGTTTGTTAACGCACTTCTTTAACTAGTTTCGAATTTAAAGTATTCGAGTTCAAGGCGTTAAGAGCTGCCTGGCTTTCTGAGTAAATCAGAATTAATTGATTTATGTAGTTTCGTTGACGGTTGGCCTCCGCACATTCTATAATGGCGTATACCTCCGCTTGGAATCTTCTTCTTCTTCCTGCCCTTATCTCATATTACTTGGGGTCGGCGCAACACGTTTTCTTCTTCCATTCTGTCCTGTCGCCCGTCAAACTATCACTAACTCCCTTTTCTTTCATATCACTTCTCACACAATCCATCCATTCTTTTTTTCGGCCTTCCTCTCCCTCTCCCTCCATCTACATGTATACTCCGCTTGGAATATGGTGGCATATTTACCCAGATTCAAGCTTTTGCTGAATTTTGGGCTAATGCCAAATATTGCACATCCTAAATTCTCACCCATTTTGGACCCGTCTGTAAACCAGATCAGGCTTCCAGTCTTGCAAGTGATGAGGTTGTTAGACCAATCCTCTCTGCTCGGCAGTTCCACTGTGTAATTCCTTGTGAAATTACACTGTGGAAGCATGACGTCTGTTGTCATAGCTAGGTGATCGTGTTCAAGTACTGATTCGTGTAGCGATATAAGTGCTTGAGAGCGCCAGTTTGCTTTGTCAGTGCTGTTTGTTCTGTACATGCTCGCTTTCGTCTCCTTCGCAATGAATAGATGAAGTGGCGCGTAGGTTAAGCAGGGCCTTTAGAGCCTTCCTTTAACTTCACTTAGTGCGGGAGAAGATTAATAATTCCTTCAAAAAAGCCGCTTTAGTTGATGCAATGTATTACAATGTTACTTAACTAACTTTCATTGCTACTAGACTGAGATGTTGTCGGCTAGATATCTCCGAGCTGTTTGAAACACACGCAGCTAATTAGCTGCTTGTGTGTCTTACCAGATAAATATCCAAATGCAGCTGAAGAATGCCAGTTACAGAAACTAGAGGATAAAAAAATTCTTACTCTTTTTTTCACAGTGCCTTAGTCGTAACAAATGACTCTTTCCGTGGCCCCGGATTATTTTAATATGTAATAATTATAATTTACTTTATCCTTCAGATAAAGTAAATTCAGAAAATATTGAATTCCACAATGCGGTATTGATAACATAGTATCACGAATTCGAGATCAGCTATAGCTTCACTGAGTGTAGTGATTGTGGCAATTTCAGATCTCTAGCGACGGATTTTGTTATTCAATATAAAGACCGCTAAGTGGGATGAAGTTCTGTAACTACCTAGTATTTCTACAAGTAACTAGATTAATTAAAATTTAATTCATCACCACTGGTCTCAAAACGGTGAAGGAAAATATCGTGAGGAAACTGGCATGTCCAAGAACCAAAAATTCGAAGACATGTGATATCCACCAACACGCATTGGGCCTGCGAGTTGGATTAGGGCTCATTCCCTCTCCTAGGGAGGAGGCCTGAGTTCCAACAGTGGAAACATTATAAGGCTGACAATGCTACACTATGCTGTGCTCTCAGAATGGTGAAGAAAAACATCGTGAGGAATCCGGAATGTCCTAGAACTAAAAATTCAAAGACATGTGACATCCACTAACCCGCACTGGGCTCGCTTAGTGAATTGCAGCCCACTCTCTCCTAGATTAATCTTTAATGACATTTCAATTTAAAGATATAATAATTTAGTTTCTTCGTTAATCATCTAGGTCCGACACAGTATCAATCTGATTGTGGACACGCTGTTCATACTGCTCACCACGCTGAATTCGCTGGCGAAGCAAGTCGCCTTCAATGTGAGGACCCGCCGCATTGATAATCTCATCACCATCATTAATGGTTTGAATTTTTTTAGCAGTATTTGTAGGGTTAAGGAGCGGCTAGTTTCCTAACTTTTTATATGGGTCAAACCATTAGATATATTGTTTTTGAGCCTGGAAGTCGGTATATTCTTCAAGAGGTTAATGAAAAGGTGCTTGGGCACCTTTTCATTAATCAATATTAATTCGCCATGTAGATATTTCTGTTGAGCTGTGGTATAGTTTAAAAGAGTTTCCGTGGGCCTGGATTGCAAAAGGCAATTGAAAAAACACGGGTGGGTTTTAGTCAGTAAAAGTCTGATAAAAAAAAACTGGGCAAGTGCGAGTCGGACTCGCGCACTGAGGGTTCCGTACAAACTACAATTCCCGAATGGAGTCTCGAAGATTTTTCCGAATTGCAATTTTTTTTTGTGACCTTTGTAACAGCAAATTTAGGTACTATTTTCAAATTTTTTCTTAAACCTTATAAGACCTTGCTTTGTGCCAAACAGGATTCTGGGTCAACGGGAAGTACCCTATGAATTTCGATCTTTGAGAGTATCAAAATCCGTATCTTTTTTATTCGATAACTTAGAAGTTTATTTTTTTTACACCTTGAAGAGACCGCAGACCTGAGTATATGGTTTTAATTTCAACTTGATACGTCCACGCGTTCTCGAGATAAAGGGTCTTGACAGACAGACAGACAGACGGACGGACAACAAAGTGATCCTGTAAGGGTTCCGTTTTTTTCCTTTTGAGGTACGGAACCGTAAAAGTGAGTGTGAGTAAAAGTGTGATGAGTCAGTAGAAGTTATACGATGATTTCTCAACTCAAAATTAATTGGAAGCTACTGTATGTATGGTGTCTAATCGTGTATAGGCTGGTACTAAGTCCAAAGCTGAAGGAAACGTTTGAACAGAGCCTTTTAAATAAGGTTGGTAGCAACACTTTGGCAGAGAATAACTCCTTTACAGTTAAATGTCTTTTACAGGACCCGTCTTCGCAGCTAGCAAAGCCTACCACGTGGACGTGTTAAAAGAAAACGCCCTGATGATGTCACGTCTCCTCACTTTGTACCACGTGGCGATATTCACTTGCGGCATCATGTGGACCGTGTTTCCCATCGTTAACAGACTCCTCGGTGCTGAAGTACAGTTCACTGGATACTTTCCTTTTGAAACTACGAGCACGATGGCGTAAGTGGAACTTCCTAATATTTTTTTCTGCCTTGCTGGCCCCTACGGTTTGCTGATATCTCTTTGAGGCGCGCGTGGAACACTCGGCGCCGTCGACGACTCGAGCTCGGTCACCGGACTGCCACAAGCCTACCCCTAAGGTGTCTGAAAATCGGGATTAGGATCTCGGCGGCTATGGCGTGCGGCCGCCTCCTTCGCTAACATTACTGCTTCACAGAAGGAGGCGACCGCCTGGTTCCTCCTCGCTCCGGACCATGGCCTGTACTAGGGTCCAGCGCGAGACGTTGCTGCTGATCGCCTCCACGAGGACACGGTGATGTTCTACTCTAGCGGGGCACACCTTTACCTGTAAACTCCACCGTGTGCACCGGGCGGTCCATACATCATCAACGCTATCACCCGGGCGTTTTTTCCGCACGAATCCAGTGTGGGAACCTCCCTAAATTACCATGTCTGGTGAGGATCTGCGTCATGCGGAAGGTGAGGATACACGTTTCATCTTTACAGCCACTCCTCAAAGAGGAGACTTACCGCCATAATTATGGCGTGCTCAGAACTGGACGATACTCCCTCTCGCCATTCCCCCATGAGATCCCGCCGGAACTCTGTCCGCCATGATGCGACTTGTCGGGGCAGCGGAGTTTCGCCCCGGCCGGTGGCGTTGCGTCTCCACGTGCATATGGTGCATTCGAGCAAAGACTATTGCCTCCAGACCCCATGGTGGTAGGTCAGCAAGAAGGCTTACCGTTTCGCGAGAAACCGTGCGGTATGAGTGACCACCCGGGTAAGTGCAACTTCCTAATTAAATTGCCTTGTTAGCTGGTTGGTATAGAGCTGCGGAATAGTTATAAAGACTTATCGTGACCCTGGCACGCAAAGGGTAACTGAAAGAACTCAGGCGGGGTTTTTTCCGGTGGGTAAAAATCATCCATATGAAATGCCCCGCCCTTGGGCGGAGCGGGAGCTAGTGTCAAACTCTTACTGACTAAAAAAACCCACCCCGTTCCTTCGTTGCCTTTCATACCGGAGCCGAGCCTCCCTTTCGGAACTAGACCGTTGGCCCCAGTAGGCTTCGACCCTGCAGGGTCTCTACAATTGCTGGCAACTCTTTGAGGCGCTCGGGAACTGTGCGCGCCGTCGTCGACTTGGGCTCGGTCCGGACGGTTACGGGACGGTCGGACAGCAAGCTACCCATTGCTCGCCATCCGCAAGCCCGCGCCTACGGTGGCCGGAAATCGGGATCGGAATCTCGGCGGCGGCTGGGGCGTGAGCGCCGTTGCCTGATGCGGTCGGCCTCCTCCTTTGCTAGCATTACTGCATCGCAGATGATGGAGGCGTCTGCCTGCCACTCCTCCTCGCTCCGGACCATGGCCTGTACCAGGGCCCGGCGCGAGAGATCGCCGCCACCGATCGCCCCCACAAGGACACGGCGATGCTCTGCCCAGGTGGGCACGGGTCGTACTCTTATTACTCAAAAAGTACAAGGCACAGGAATTTCCTGGGATAAGTGGCACAATAAAACACAATTAAAATAACCGTTTTGTGCCATAGTGAAATATCGGTTCCATGTCGTGGTCGGGTCAGGAATCACAACACTTTGCTAGGTGTAGCAGTCCTTTAAGGTCTATAGTGAGGAATGTGTCCGCCGTGTTTTTCTACCAAAAAAGTAACACCATACATGTTCCTCGATATGATCTACCAACCAACATAATACATCAAACTAAGCTCAATATGCGCTTGACTTGTCAACAGAAATTAGAATGTGCAAATCTTTTATTCTTAATGAAGGAGAAACATCTTTGATTCGCAATAAATAATATCATCATCTCATCATCATTTCAGCCGATAGACGTCCACTGTTGGACATAGGTCTCCCCCAAGTGTCGCCACAATGAACGATCCTATGTGTCTCGCATCCAACGGATTCCCGAAACCTTTACCAGTCATCGGTCCACCTTGTGGGAGGCCTTCCAACGCTGCATTTTCCGGTACGCGGTCGGAACTCCAGAACCTTTCGGCCCCAACGGCCAATGAAATAATATAATCAACATTTATTTAAAATCTAATCTTTAAATTTTAGTTTCTCGCTGGCTTTGGCTTACATGAATATTCTGATTACTATCCAAGCCTATGGTAATGTAACAATGGACTGTACGATAGTAGCGTTCTATGCGCAAGCCAAGATACAAATACAGATGCTTCGGTACAATCTGGAACAGCTGGTGGTGTTTGATGACACTAAAAAGAAAAGCACTCAGTTAACTAAGAGGCCTACTCACACGATTTACAAAGACGAAGAAGAGGAGAAAAGTGAAATCCAGGACAGACTCAAGAAATGCGTGTTGCATTATAATCAAATCTTACGGTAAATCCAATGCTAAGGGTGTTTTTAATATCGTGCGGTTTTGGCACGATATTCACACCCATCACGCATGCGGGATTGCTAATACGCCTAACCGCAAATGTCTATTTCATACATGAGTATTTATTGTAATATGTACGTGATACACGCACGCGGGACTCGCTTTTTTCGCATTTTGAAATTTTCTGCATGCGGAGCAAACCCGCATGTGTGATGAAATCCGCACGATATTAAAAACACATTCAGCCGAAGAATCTTGGATTTTGGGTTACAACCAATTGGTTAAATTGATTGTCTATTTAAATTCACACATGAAACTAATAGTAAATCCTTTTCCTGTTGTGTTAACAGGTTTACTAAAGAAGTAGAATCGATATTTGGAGAAGCAATGGTCATCCAATTCTTTGTGATGGCCTGGGTAATATGCATGACAATGTACAAGATTGTTGGGGTACGTTCTTATATTTTGTTGATAATAAACATACCGTCTACTTACGTCGATCTACTGAACTTTTCTATTCTTAAACTTGTTCCAGTTAAGCATAGTTTCAGCGGAGTTCGTGTCCATGGCAGTGTATTTGGGTTGCATGCTCGCCCAGCTGTTTATTTACTGCTATTTCGGAACACAACTCAAAGTTGAGGTAAATGATAAAGACATTTGATTTTCTTCTATGCTGACATTGGTCGAGCGTACGGTCGTCGGTCGCTTATGACAAAGAAAGGTAGTAATAAATCTACGGTGGACATCAGTGTTGCTGCGTGATGGCAGGGTCCGATCTAAGGATGGGCAAGCCGGGCATTTGCCCAGAGCGGCAAAAAATGAGGGTCGGCAAAATTGACTTATTCCTATCTTCCAACCTAGCCATTAGCCATCCATACCCAAGTTGACAGGTTGAGAATTTTATGTGCCTACTTCAGGTTAGATAGTTGAAATATTTAAGACTCATGACCTATATGGTTTTGTGTATGTAAAGTGCGGCGAAAATTATCTTTGCCGGGAGCTGGTAAATAGCTAGATCAGACCCTGCGCGATGGCCTATAGCATATAACATTTTTTATTCATATGTTCTACCGACGTTAGCGACCGATGTCAACATAGAAGGTAACCAAGCCTAAAATGCTCGAGTACTAGTAGACGCCACTTCATTATTTACAGATTGGCTGATGAAGTGCTAAATAACTGTAGCGGGTTCGGACGCTAAACAAAGCGTAGTAAAAGTAATTCATCTAAATTTGGCAAGGCCTTGTGTAATATGTGGGTGCATTTGTTCTCAGAGCGAGTCGGTGAATCAATCGCTATATTGCTGCGACTGGCTGTGCCTGTCCCCAAGGTTCCGGAGACAACTCCTCGTGATGATGCAGTGCTGTGAACGGCCACTCGCACCTCGTACTGCTTACGTCATCCCTATGTCTTTGGAAACCTATATAAGCGTAAAGACGACATTTTTAACTAGGGTTCTTGATATAGTTCGTTGTTTATTATTTTATACATAGAAGTGACTCTTTTCGCAGGTGCTGAGGGCTTCGTACACCCTGTTAACATTCTTGAATCGTTAAGAGCGGCAAAACATACACCTTAGTAGATATGTAGATGTCTCTGTAGAACAAAGGGTAAAACATAAAGATTTATAGAATATAGAACTCATAAAAAGAGGGAGCAGTGCACTGTGACAAATGTAGAGAAGAACGGGGTTCCATATTTGGGAAGCTTTTGCTGAAATAGTTGTTATTTTATTTAGAGAATGTTGGACAACTGAGTTGTTGAGTTTTGTTCAGTGATCTCCGCGCACAACAGTATTAGAGGTCGCTCGTAAAATTGACCACCGTTTGATTCATTGCGCCTATTTACTGCCGTTTTATGGCCCAGCGCCGCCAGAAGTAAACTGTAGTCGATCCCGAATCCTGCATTGTTCTCCAGTTGTTTCTTATATCGGTTGTGTTATATATATGTATGTGGTATACTCTCCTGCTACTCGTGTTTGCAAACTAGTTATTATTTTATTGTGATTTGGCATTATAAGCTCGACCTCGCTTACGTAGGCACGAAGTTATTTAGGCGGCGGCGCGACGCAAAAGAAAGCACCATTGTTTTTGTATTTTGTCTGTCGCTGAAAAATAAATATTAGAGGGAACTATAAATAAATATTGGTGTTTTATTTATTCGTCGAGGCATTTTCACAAGCGTGTAATATCATTATTTTAAGCACTGTTTCTTGAGTGAATCGCTTAACTTCGGTCGTAAGGTGCGTGCGGTGTGACTCACGCGGGCTTCGCCAGACAATCCAGAAGCCCGAATCGGCGAAACCCGCCTCTTCAGTGCTCCGTACGACGTAAGTGCTGAAAGTCGTGTAAAAAGTTGTATCCGGCCGCGAATAGCGCGTGTGGAATTCCGTTTATAAATACGCGAGTGCGGGCGCGGCGAGAGATCTTTGTGTCGGCGGCTCGGGCGCGTGCTGCGCAGGGCTGCGCGGCCCGCAGGCAAACGCAGCAGGCATGCGCACACGCCGATGATATTCACGGGCGGGGGGGCGCGGCGCCGCACCTCGCCCGCGCCGCGCGCGCGCGGCCCCGCCCGCCCGCACCAGTACCAGCGACTCCATGCCGACTATGTGAGTCTGAGCGACCATTAGCTATTTACTAATACGCTACCTACACTTATCAATAACGTGGCAATCGATCGCTGTTTTGCGGCTACTATGAATGAAAATTAAAATATTACTTCTTGTAGCTATTTCCTTAGTCATCAACAGCTTATTATTAAGGCTAAGAACTAGTTAACTGGTCTGCAGAACTCTTGTCTAACTAATCTTTATAATCTACACAAAAGCTTTTCTTAACATCTGTCATAGAAATTGGTACCAGTAGTTTAATGTGAACAATAAACAAGCGGCTATTCGAGGATGTCGGGCATTAAACGATCCGAGATATATAAATTCTATCCAGCAATTAAACAGGCATAACGGATGTAAATAATGCAATAAACAGAGAATGATAACTATCAATCTCGAGTGCGTCACGCATACCGAATCTAATTGTTGTTTTTTTCCTGAAGAAGTATTGTAGTTCTTGAAGCTCCTACGATCCACCCATCTGTGGTCTGCCACAAAGCAGGGTTGTTGTGTTCCGTTTTGAAAGATGCCTGTGTATTTTTTTTCTTAACAATAACAAACTTAGTTTCTTTTTAGTTTCCTTTGATTTACCTTTGCTTAAGTAAAATTCTGTGATTTACCCAGCATTCAGCCATGGTAATGCTGCCTACGAACGGCGTCTGCGATTCTCACCCCAACTGGTAACAATATATTATGTAGCGCAAGATGAAAGCTGGCCGTGGTCTGCGGAGCCCATGAGCCATTTCTACATTGCTCATGAAGTCATGATACATTTAACTTTTGTCTCTGTGGCGAAGTACCACTTTTTACAAGGCACCTAGAACGTAGTACTCGTAAACAAGATATCACAGAAGTTAATGTTTTTTTTTATAGAAAGAAAAACGTTGATTTGTGACTCGCATAAATGACAACAAAATAAAATGAAGTATATTATAAACTAACTGAAAAAAAACATGATAATAACTATTTAAAAAAAAGGTCTCTGCGGGACCAAAAAGACTTCTTTAAGCTACAAAATAATAAAAAATAGAGTAGCATTGTTATTCAAATATGGACTTTGATACCACGAACACACTCGCGGAACACAGACAAAGTTAATAGATAAAATCAATCAATAGGTATTTCTCACTAGAACTGAAGATAAATCTGTAACTCGGTAAGTAAACATTCCGACAGTCGTAAAATCGGTATCTAAGTGCTTACAATTTATATTGTTTCTTGCCATGCTCAGTCTAAAATAAATGGAGATGTAGCGACTGGCGACGACGGATGAAAACATAATTTTGTAAATCACGTTACATCAATCATTTTTATAGAACTGTCTGCTGTACATCGTATCACAGTTTTTCAAACTGTGTGATTGATCCGGCATTGGTTTAATTCGTTTCAGTCAATACAAATGAGTGCGTCATGTCACATGTGTCGCGAGTTTCGCGTAGTCGTCACGGCGCGTAGGTAGTGTTCCATGCAAGCCTCAAGGAGTCGTCAGCAACCGTTGAGGCCCAGCAGGGTCGAAGCAGTAGGCCATGGGTGATGCGAAGGAGACCCCCGGCCCTGGAGCAATGGTAAAGAAGGAACAGGAGTGGGTAGTGGCAGTAAAAGTCTGACACTATCTCCTGGTCCGCCCAAGGGCGGAATATGACATTTCTTAGATGATTTTCGCAGCTAAAAAAAATGCGTTGTAAGATTAAGGTGCAAAATCAAAGGTTTCTTAATAAATAGGATCTGTTGATATTCTTGGGCTTCTTCTGGGCTCAAGTTTACAATACCTATTTTACCTACACAGAAAAAGAAATTGTAATCTTCCCCAATGACGGCTTGTAGTCGACATCTATAACGCTACATAGGAACTAACATTCGAAATTCTGCATTGCATAGAGTTCTACGTTGGATTAGAGTTTAAATATGTCGTGTCCAGGTTTTAGAAATTGACCACTCCATGATATGGCCAAGTAAAACTGGCCAGATCGTTTTAAACGTTAAAATTTAATGATATATCAATCTTCGTTTGACCTACTTTCTTTAGTCCTTTTATAATTCAAATCCTACATCAATAACATTGAAATCCATCATACATCAATGACATGGCCAAACGAGGATTAATATATCATCAAATGTTAACTTTTAAACGATCTGGCTAGTTTTAGTTGGCCATATCATAAAGTGATCAATTCTAAAATCTGGCCACGACATATACAACAGCTCAAAATCAACTATCGAGCAGTTGCCTGGACAGATACAACATTGCAGATGCAACATTGTTATTGATAAGGACTTTTCGTGGATTCCTCAGGTGCAGAAAGTTAGCCGCAAATTGTTTGCGTCTGCGGGGTCTTTACGAAGACTGCGGAATTTTCTTCCAACTGCTACCAAAACTGCGCTTGCCCAATCCCTCCTTCTCCCAATCCTTGATTATGCCGATGTCAGTTATCTTGATCTAACTGAAGTGCAACTAGATAAGCTTGAGCGGCTTCAAAACTTTTGTATTAGATTCATATTTGAATTGCGCAATTAGGATCATATTTCTGAATTTCGCTTAAGGCTCAAGTGGCTGCCAATCCGTCTTCGCCGGAATGCTCATATATTGTCATTGCTTTACAGTGTACTGTTTATTCCTACAACCCCCTCTTATCTCAAAGAACTTTTTAAGTTCCTTCATGGCACATATTCTAGAAACTTGAGATCATCGGAAAATTTGAAACTTTTAATGCCCTCGCATTCTATTAAGGTCTAGTATCCAGGCGGTGCGTTTGTGGAACGAGTTGCCGTTACCAATTAGGCAAGCCCAGTCACTAGTTTCCTTCCAAAATCAATTTAAAGATCATTTTCTTTCTCTCTGACGCTATCCTAGTGCTATTTAATTAAATTTCTTTCACCAACCCTACTTTATTTTGATTTTATTTTTCTTTATGTTTTTTCCCCTTTATTCAATGACATTGTGTAAGTATAATATAATGTTTATACATAGAAATATAAATATATATATATATATTATTTCAAAGATATCTATTAGCAGTACACTGCAGACTGCCCCTGTATTGTTTTATTCGTTTCAATCCATCCTAAGGTTGTCTGGTAGAAATCGCTTTAAGCGATAAGACCGCCTGATTGTACCCATAGATTTAAGTTTATGTTTATGTCATTTTACTTTTGGTGTAAAATAAAGTTTATTCTATTCTATTCTATACTACACTCGTCTGGTCGGAGGATCCTCCCTTTTCAAAGGAGGTTTATGGGACTTTACACCCTGTTCAGCATACCTCCATCTAAGATAGCATTTCGAATTCTCTAAAACATATAATAGTGATCTAATCATAACTTCTTTAGACCATTAAAATGCTCTTAAACATTTGAAAGGTAACAACTGATGAACTGAGTACCTATAGAATGTTAATCAGTTAGCTGCCACTAGACAGCTGACACTGTGGGACAATAGAGACTTCATCTAACTGCACTGATTAAGGATGAGGAAAAATAGCATGAGGAAACCTAGACCAGAGGACTTGGCCAAGTTGATAATCTACAATTGTTAACGATAGTAGAAAACATTAAATGTAAGTGAATGACATCATCTCAATCTCAACGTTAAGTCACGTGGGCAGAAGAAAGTAATCGGAGACGTTACCGACTGTAAATCATTCGAAACGGTTGTAACGTGGCTAGGCCTGCAGGGCTGCGGGATTGGTCGAAAGAGTCACCGCGGTCCTGGATTGCAAAGGGTAATTGAAAGTACACGGTTGGGATTTCGGGGTTCACGGATCAGTAAAGGTGAACGCACACTTAACCGAACCGAACGCGTTGAACGAATCGAAAAACAAGAATTTCAGGACTTTTTAAAATCCCATGAAACTGCTGCGAATCGTCCGAACTTGGAAGGACTCTAGAATAAAGAATTTTTAAATTCGATTCGATCGACGCATCCGGCTCGGATAAATATGCGTCGAAAAAAAATTTGTAAGTCTTTAATTTGCTATCCACATTGGATAACCCAAGTAGCAAAACTGTATAAGACATGTATGCATTTAAGTTCATGTTTGCAGTGTTCCATCGTTACATGGGCTGTAGAGCTCTTATACTTATAAAAAAATGCCCCAAATATTACCTATATTCGGTTTTAAGCGTTAGTGGAGCTGTATAGTAGCTGTAGAACTAACGATGCTACGCTACTAAGCTGTTATTCAGTACAGATATTAATTTTAAGTTAAATATTTCTAAAACAAACCTTACCTATCATAATATATGTATTGTATATGTTACCGGCAATCTGTATAATTCATGTTATCATACAATACCTAGGCAATGTTTGAAAAATATGAATATTATTGTCTATTACATACTTTACTTAGGTAATATATACAGTTCCTAGGGATTGTATAGATAGAGTACCTGCTGGTCCACCGGCAACGTGTAAAATAATTAGATTTTGGTTTATATTATCAATATTAACCGAGCTCCCTATAAAATGACGGACAAATGATGAAACTTGTCTAGCTATAAAACAATTTGTGGGCACTCAGACCCCACGATTCGAAAGCGAGATAAGTTCGTATAAGTTGAGGAAGCATATCAATATTGTCATATCAAACCAATAAATTATCCTGCTCCTAGGAATCTAATCAACAACCACAAACTGCTGATCCCGTTATAATTTTTGGATAATCATAATATATGACGTAGACTCACGGATCGGCGTGGTTTACTCACGTGAAAAGAATTTTCAAAGTAGGCCAAGTGGATTAGCAGAGCTTAGAGTCTTGGATACCGTCTGTTTTCTTTTTCTTATAAAAAAATACTCTAGTACAAATCTGCCTGTAAATATTTAAGTGTTTTGGTTCAAGCTGTTGCTACCACTCGCTCGATACCTTCTCGCTGTTTATGTATCTACAAGTACAGATCAGTATTATGATATCTATTGTTAGACATTCAATTTACAACTCGCATAGCTTCACTAAAAACTCACATCGAACGGAAATTTTGTTCTGATTTCGAAGACCTTGCGAAATCATGATTAGGTTGTTGGAAAGCGCATTTGGGACTTACATTCAGTCAAAAAAGTATCGGGAATGGATATTGGCACAACTGTTTTCCATTTTGGCGCGGAGTTTAAGTTGCATCTGTTATTTATATTAAATACAGTGCTGTTTTTAGTTATATCATATCTAGTGTGTATTGCGAATTTCATAATGGACAAAAACATCGAACAAAGAGTTTGTCTTAAATTTTGCATCGCCAATGGAATTTCGTGTTCGGAGTCACTGAAAATGTTACAGAAGGCTTACGGTGAATCGACTTTATCTAAAACACGTGCTTATGAGTGGTACAAAGCATTCAAAAGCGGTCGAGATGTGATGGAAGATTTGCCTCGCTCTGGTAGGCCATCAACCTCTGCAACTGAAGTTAACATCGTCAAAGTGAAGGAAATAGTAACTGAAAATCCTCATTCAAGTTTGAGAGAGATAGCCGCCGAACTTTCTGTATCTCACGAGTCAATCCGTACCATTTTAACTAATCATTTGGGTATGAGACATGTTGCCGCTCGGCTAGTCCCAAAAGACCTGAATTTTCTCCAAAAACTCTATCGCATGAGAGTCGCTGAGGACATGCTAGAACGAGTCAATCCGACCCAACATTCATGAAACGCAATGTTACTGGCGACGAGACGTGGGTTTACGAGTTTGACATGCAAACAAATCAACAAGCTTCGGAGTGGGGCCTTCCAACTGAACCAAAACCGAAAAAACCACGCCAAAGTCGATCAAAAGTCAAAGTCATGTTGACTGTTTTCTTTGACTATCGCGGTTTTGTGCACTCGGAATTCTTACCGGAAGGTCAAACGGTAAATAAAGAATATTATTTGAGCGTTATAGAGCAAATTCGACGAAAAAGGCCAGATTTGTGGAAAGAAAATTCTTGGATTTTGCACCACGATAATGCGCCTTCGCACAAGGCCATCATTGTGAACGAATTTTTGACCAAACAATCAACAAATACCATCGAGCAGCCACCATATTCGCCAAATATGGCTCCAGCCGACTTTATCTTTTTCCTGAACTCAAATTACCACTTCGTGGCACCCGTTTTTAATCTGTAGAAGATATAGGTACCTATAGGAGAATTCGCGACGAGAACTGCACTCAATTTCGGAAACAGCGTTTAAGAAATGTTTTGATGATTGTATTATTCGTTGGCGTAAGTGTTTCGTTTCTGAAGGGGCATACTTTGAAGGTGATAAAATAAATTTGGATGAATAACAAAAATTTTGTGTATATTGATCTTTTCCCGGTACTTTCTTGACAGAGTAGTACCTACTTCTTTACTATCGATCAATAGAGTGTGACGGTGTTCGTTCACTTAGTCACCTAAAGTTGATGGATACGCTTTCATACAATTTTGGGCCTGATTGTAAAAATATGAAAGTAGGAATATCTTTAAATAGTATGTTATAATGTTACATTATTTTAATGATAACTGGTTTGTTTGTAAGCACTTTTTTTCTTTCTTAAGGGTAACTGAACTGCATTATGTTGGAAGAGATTTCTGTAGAACTAAGCCTTTGTACCTTTGTACTTCGATATTTTATACTAGCTTTTTCCCGCGAATTCGCCCGCGCACATAAAATATTGCCTATATTATTCATTAATAAAGCAGCTTTATATCGGTGAAATCTAGCAATCGCACCAGTACTTCCAGAGATTACCTCCTACAAAAAAACTTTACCTCTTTGTTATATTAGTCTAGAATAGGGTGCATGGCAGAGCCCCCACCAAGGCGAGCAAAAATGGTTTCCTTTTTCTTGTGATTTATTATAAAGTGTTCCTGAATTGTTAAAGTAGTTGTAGTAGTGTCAATTAAAAGCTTATAATTATTATGGATATATTTTGTCTTCAACAATTTTGATAAAAATGAGGTTACGCAAGAAGTCAACAACCTAGGAAAACTTATAGCATCTCATACAGCTTTGCAGCTCTTTTTCCGAAGTACCACAACAGACTTGATACTTTCTCGCCACGTTAATACGTACTTCACCAGGTGTTTACCAGCAAAAGTTAACGAGCCGAAACTAATCGCGACACTCGACGTCACTGGCCGCTTTTGCACGTTCTTGAAAGTTAAGATGTCGTTATTAATTTATGATAGTAAGCGAGTGATACCTGAATGGGTGCTGACGCACAGCCCACAACGTTGGAGCAGTATCATTGAGCGGACCGTTGGGTTCCGTCTATTTTTACACGTGCATTTACCGTGAGCAAGCATTCAGCCTTGATGCTCCTTGCACGATTCTCTCCAAGCCACGTTCAAGTTTTTTTTTTGCTTACTCACAAATATTTAGGCGATTATCACAATGCACTGCACTAGCAGTACCATTGTAAGCAAGTAGTAACAGAAAACACATCTAGGACTACACTCGTGAACTTTACCTTAGCCCGTTTAGGCAAAGAAGGAACATAGGTGTGGGTTTTATTCATTGAAAGTCTGACACGCTCTCCCGCTCCGTCTTAGAGCGAGAAAAGTCATTGGATGATTTCTCATGTCAAAAAAAGTCCGTTTCGTTCGTCGGTTAAACCTGGGTTTGAAAGCTGTGTGTAATTTTTTGATATAAAATTGTAGTCGGTTCTAGATTTGTCGAAATCAGTGGCAACGATCCGATGAGGCGATAAATAATACTGTGGGAGAGTTTTCGATTTTATTTGCGGGGTTGGGCCATCATAGGTTGTCAGGCGAAGTCGGAGATGGTATTTTGAGGAAAAAAGCACACAGACGTGAGTGTACCTGTCCAGTCAGTGCAAGTTTTATATAGCGTTCTAGCTTAACTCAGGACTACAAACCAGCTCAATGAATCGGCGAATAAGACGAAAAATAATAATATTTTTTTTTATAAGCTGCCTGAGAAAAAGCAGTCCACATAGCTTCCACATTTATAAATATAAAATAAAATTGCCAAAATGTAATACTTTACAAAGTGAATTAATTTCAAACTTAATTTAAACAAAGTACTTATATATCAATGTGAAAAAAATATGGGGAATTATAAAACGAGCGACTAAAAAAAAACTTAGCGACTGATGATGAGAAACTGTTTTAATAACTTGAGCGGTATGAATTTAAGTAAGCGACACATTAACTAAACTAACAACAAATATTGATTAACAATAAAATCCAGAACGAGCTTACTAAAAGTGGGTTATTGAAATCCTAGTTAAACGATTAAATTAGTATGTGAGCGACTAAAATAATAAGTGAGCGACTAGAAATAAAAATGAGGTTTTAAATAAGGAATTTACGCTAGCAAATGTTTTCATCATTCTCTAATGATCTAGTCGCAGGTAGATTTATCATTTGAACTGGGTGAAATAGGTTAGGTTAGGTTAGAACTGTGACCTACCGCGCGTGAGCCGAGTGAGCGAAGCGAGCGGTGCCGCGGCAGCGGCCGGCGAACGCTACGACCAAGTTGCTCGCAGATTTTATTTCACCATTTTTTAATTAGGTATTCGGGTTTTCGCAATATCCGGATTATCAAATTACCTTGTGACATACATAATACATAAATATCGGTATTTAGGACATTCGATACTGTGTACATTCATATTTAGGACATTCGAAACACTTCATTTAAGATAAAATGCCGCTCAGTATAAATAAATCATTGGCCAAATCTGGAAAAAAATGCAGGACAAAACATTGACACTCAAACAAATATTAGGTCACTCAAATATTATGAAGCTTCTCATTTTGTATTTTAAATAACTCAAATTAAAGTTTGTAAGTCGCTGTTCTATTGATTTCTCGTCACTCGCAGTCAGTCGCTCACTTATTATTTCTATAACCCAAAATAATTATTTTTGTCACTTAAAATTTTAATTTACAGTCACTCGTTTAAATACTACCCAAAAAATATCAATGTCAAAAAAGACAATAAGAAAAATCATAAAAAAAATAAATAACAAAAGTGCGTAGGTACAGAAGCAGCTCCACCCAAAGCTTTTTTGTCCTCAAGATAGTCTTTTATGGAACAAGAAATCGCTTCTAGCAAAGTCATAAATGATTTGATTTTATTGAGGCTTAGGTCTTTAATGAAACTGGGAAGTTAATTATACTTGTTAGAAAGTTTAAGTACATTGACATCTAAATGCACCCTCTATTGTTGAGCCTGCAAGAACCGCAAACTTGTGTTTTTTCTTCGTTACTAGAATGAACATTATTTTTTTTCTTAATTAATATAAACTTAGTGATTGACTGCGATCCCACCTGATGGTAAGCAGTGATGCAATCGTTGATGGTGACGTGCACAAGTTTATTAAGAGCCTAAACAAACAGAACACACTACTTTACAGACTGATACTTTTAAACAGATTTATATTTCTACATGCATACAAAATATTTTATAAACATATAACAAAATTTTTTTAGAAGGCACAGTCTGTATTTGAGAATTACCCAATTTCAAATGTTTTAAAATTCTGAAATTAGGGATGTGAGGGCGTTCTTTGAATAAGTATCTACCTACCTATCTAAAAAGCGTGTATTGAAGAGCATTGGTACCGAACTGTCAGTTGAGATGAATTTAAATAGTGGAAAATACAGCAGACAGAAGCAGGAGACATCACAACAAAAAAATGATGAATTTAGCTAAACTAATAAAATAATTATAGATACTCATAAAAGGGATATAAATAAGAGCATATAATCACTAAACACCATGACGATCCTGGAATCATAAATTCGAAGACGCGTGACATCTACTCCCCCTCCAAGAGAGGACTGAGGAGGCCTGAGTCGCAGCAGTGGAAGCTTGATAAAATAGACACGCTTATATTTTTATTTAAAATAATTTTAGTTTATGCGAAACCTGAATGCAGTTTGTTCAGAATCAGTTAATGAAAGGATTCCAATAGTTTTTATATCGTGTTATATTTTTTCCCAAAAATATTTAAAAAGGTCGCAAGTTGGACACCACCGATATTAAAATTTGTACTTAATGTCGGTGTTGTCCAACTTGTGACATAGGTCACGGCAGGTTATAACGGGTATTAGGTGCCAGCAAACAGCTGGTTGCAAGTGCAAAACAACCCCTCAGTTGCCTGGATGACCCGGTGACTATGTATTTTTGCTGATATATCAAGCTTTGTGATTTTTCATGATACAGTTATGAAATTTTGTACATAGATTCTTTGCATAAAAATACTAGACACGTGTTTCGGGTTTCACATATTATATACTAAAACTAATGTTGCATATTTCTAAGAGTTAAAAATAAATATATTTTCAAAATAAGCATAATTTACATACACAGTTTATTAGAATAAATATACCATTAAAGTTAAATGCTCACTTGAGAAAACAACGAAGTCCTTCAAGTTTGATTTGTCAGCCTAAGTAAGCATGATGAGGCGAAATTTTACCAATAATTATACTCCTTTGTGTTAGTTATTATCATTATCATCTACTCATTGTCATGATGACTTTCAAAAAAAAAAATGAGCGTTTTTTATCTTTTCATATGTATAATCCAAATTCCATTCAAAAGAGATTGAAAACTGCGTCATATGTTACATTATCTTCTATCTCTGGCATTGTATTATAAATTAGGGATGTAACTGAAGTGGTTATAGCGGAACCGGATTCGGAATCAGAGTTTTTAAATTTCGTTTGACGGAATCAGAACCAGAATCCGATTAAAATTTATCGATACCAAAATTTGAATCGAAAGTACAAAATCAATCGAAAGTTCTATACTTTAAGAATCAAAATCAAATCTTTTGAATCTTCGTCAATCTTAGTGAAGTAGTTTCCGTGCTTAGTCCCCGGTGAACCATTGGCTCGGGGAGCCACCGCTGAACAGGACATACGTCACCTGCTATGCTGCCCATCCTGCACAACTACCTGTTCTTTTCAGGATTTATACGACGCTAATCTACACTACATATATAATATTATACAGAAGTAATGCTTGCTTTTATGTACGGGGCAAAAGCTAGTATTTAATAACAGAGCAATACAGGTTACCAAATTCTGATGGGAAAAAATACAACACAAAAATTAGTCGAGTAACAACCCCTTCCACAAAACCTTCGGTTTTTCGGCGGGATTTTTTCGAGTAAAGTTTTAATTTATTCGTAAATTGATTCCAAATGGATATTGTGATATAAAATTGGTATAGTTTTGTATCTCAAGTGTCTGCGCAAGTTCTGGACCATTTCCTTTCTCTCTAATACTATACTGATTCTACGTAATTTAATTTCTTCCACCAACCCTACTTTACTCTTTTTTTCTACCCTTTTTACTAATTAAATTGTGTAACTTATTATAATATGTATGTATATATGTATTTATATTTGAGTATTGTGTTTTATATAGTTAGCAGTACACCACAGACTACCCCGTGTATTATTTTAAGCTCTTATCCATCCTAAGGTTGTCTGGAAGATATCGCTTTCAGCGATAAGACCGCCATAATTGTACCCACAAATTGAAGTTTTTGTATAAGCTGTATTACTTTTTGGTGTACAATAAAGTCTATTCTATTCTATTCTATTCTATGTGGAATCATTGAAACAGACGCCATTTCGGTAAAATTAAACTGAGAATTATTACCACACAACAACAACATAACAAGATGTGTGTGTGTGTGTGGTAACATTTATTACCACAGCGAAGCTTATCGAGAAGGCTGATTCAATACATTTGCAGCCAAATACTGCAAAAATATTAGAATGTGACCTCCCGTGTTCTACGATTAATAGAACTCAAAGTAACTTAAAGTGACTGAAAACTTAACACTTGACACTGGCTAAATGCACCAACCGTACGAAGCTAAAATTAAAAAAATACTCCTCCACAAAACAAGCAAAACCGGAAAACCAGTTGTTACACAAAAACTTAAAATTAACTAAAAACTTAATGTGAAGCATCGCACCCTGTCACCCCCAAAACTTTAAACAGTCAAACCGATTTCACTTTTGTAAAAAAAAAAACTAAAAAAAGAATAATAAAAATGTTCAGTCAGGGGTCAAAAGTGCAGTTGCACTCTATTGGTAGAGTAAAATGTAAGTAAGTAGGCTAAAATGTTTATTTCTTTGTACTAGAAGCTTAATAGCCTTATTTACTACCCTTTACGCGCTATTTGGCTCAAAAACTATGATTTTCAAACCTGTTTATATCCATAAATTAGATACTTATTGTACAAACATGTAATTTATTAATAACATTAGGAAATATTCTTGTCTAAATAGCTAGATTAAATTCAATTTAAATTAATAGCACACTTGTGATATATATGTATATTCACATATGTAAACAGAGTTTTTTTTTTTACTTTCAGAGTCAATTTCGAAGCTTGAGAACGTCTAAAGTTTTTACAGAATAAGAAACAAAAAATACAAGTCTATGGCTAGCATCCTCAACAAAATAGTTATAAAAAAATATTTACTGATTTAGTTTACTAATTAAGAAAATTAAAATAAAAACAATGTCAAATTATTAAGAAATTATGGGTAAATAAAATGATCATTTGCCCTGATTTAACTTCCTATTATCATAATATTAATAGCTTATTCTAAAAGAAGAACATGTTATATTTACAACATACCATTTAAAATTTGAATTAAAATAGCTTTGTTATTTTTTAATAAATACCACAAATCTTGGCGCGCAAGCGTGATGATGATTATTGTTGGGTGACTGAATTTGCGACGCTCGTGCGCCGAGATTTATGGTCTTTTTAAAATATTTCTTAAAAATAGATAAAGCTATTTTAATTCAAATTTTAAATTGTATATTTTAAAATAAATGTTCTTCTATTAAAATAAGATATCATTGTAATAATAAAACGAATTTATATCAGTGTAAATTTTCATTTTATTTACCCATGATTTCTAAATAATTTTATTTTGTTATTAATTTAATTTTCTTAATTAGTAAACTAAATCCATAAATGTTCTTCTATAACTATTTTGTTGAGGATACTAACTACTGGGTTGTATTTCTTGTTTATTAATTTTATTAGTTGAGTTTATTAGAAAGCAAAATTGAAAAAACTCTATGTACATATGTGAACATAGTACAGAAGCGGTCTATTAATTTAAATAAAATCCTGTCTAACTATTTAGACAAGAATATTTCCTAATATAATTGGTAAATCACATGTTTAAGCAATAAATCATTCATAGATATATAAAAGGGTTTGAAAATCATGGTTTTTGGGCTAAATAGCGCGTTATTTGCAGTGAACGCTCTTAATGAACCATAACTAGTTTATTAAATAAATCAGAATCTATGCTACAAATTAAATCAGTCATGAACCATTGACCCTCTTACTACCATCTCTTACCAACCGTTGTTCTTCTACTTCTTCAGCTATTCATTCCCATTCATGTCCCCATAACTTGTAAATGGCTAAAGCAATTTTGATAAAACATGTCTATAGAACTATAAAAAAAACCGCATGCCAATTGGTTTATCCGTATATGAGCTACGACGCCACAGTGTCACACATAGCAGTCCAACTTTCAACACCTATTTTTTTGTATCGGGGGTTAAAAAATATAAGAAATTATAGCATAATCAGTCTCAACAATGTTCCCACTGTTGGGACTCAGGCCTTCTCTCTCGGAGAGGGAATGGGCCGTAATCCACCACGCGGGCCCATTGCAGGTTGATGGATGTCACACGTCTTCGAATTTTTGGTTTTAGGACATGCCGGTTTCCTCACGATGTTTTCCTTTACCGTTTTGAGAGCAGAGGTGATGAAATAAATTAAGTACACAAGGTAATGCGCCTAGCTGGGTTTGAACCCGCGACTTACAAACTCGTATGTCGGGGCCGTTACCACTCGCCTACCACTGCTCTCAAGATAAAAAAATATATGAAAGTATTAAAACAACTTGTTACACAAATCTGAGTTGCTAATTAATTTTATAAGTGAGTGAACTAGTACATTTCAAATAGAAGTTCAGAATTGGTATAAAATTGTTTGCCTTTCGAGGTAGTTTACGAACTTCAGCATTGGTGCGGCAGGCAAAAAGCGGACAAGTTATCATTTCCTTTGGGAGTCAAGGCCTCGTGAAGCACCAATAAGAAGACCAGCTTTCCGACGACGAAAGAAGGCGTTTGTAATATACCTACATTACGGTGCTAAAGTTGATTTGATACAACTTGATATTTTAGGAAACTTTCTTATATCAGATAATTTCTGATACTAAATTGTATCTTGGGAGATAATACTGCAATGATGTCTATCGACAACTGTACGATTTTGGGGCTACATACATATGTAGGTTTTATTATGAATCATGCGACTATATTTCTACCTCTACTAAAAATGACAGGTTTCGAATGTAAGATAAACAGTATTAAACTGTTTAAGACGCGATACCACTTGTTTTCTACGAGCGTTAATTAAAGCTATTTAGCTTTAATTAACGCTCTGATTCCAGAGCGATGAGATTATAATCTGTCAATCTAATTTCCTTTGATGTAGTAACGTTTGAATGGAAAATCAATTAGTAATAACATCTGTATCGAGCCGCCGGCGCCGTCCAATGCCACGCCGTGTTACTTTACCGGCTGTGCATGCGACTGCAATCGAACGTATCGCGTCGTGTGATCGGTCACGTGACCGCGCTGCATCTCAACATATGACAAACGAATTCTCAATTTTGGCCATTTGACACAAGCCGTGTATTTCGACTGTAGCCACCCGATCCATGCCAGGGAATTCGCAGGCCTTGAGCGGCAACGCTTTCTATACAAATACCGGTGCATCTAGTTGTGTCCCTTCGGCCGTAAGGGCACTACATCGCCATCAAAGAATCCGATGTTTATTGGCGATGGCATTTTTGTGCATCCCGGCCACTGGCTGTGACGTCTGAGTTGGCGATGTGTCCACACAGCGACATCAGTTGCGTGCGATGTCATCTTGGTTTCGGGTATGTCCAATTTCTCGTTTCGCACCGCATCCCAATTCTTGGCTTTCAAAGAGCTTTACGTTCATATCGCTGAATAAGAAACTCGTAATGTTAATAACCGCGGGCTTTGTAACGAGCGGCGCGACGCGCGGAGCGGGAGCGGGCCGCGGACGCACTAATTATACATTAACACATGCTGATTAATATCTTATCAAGGGCTCATCCGATTGATCGAATATGTCCGTATTCTAGCATTTGTTACGATTTTGAAATGTTTGTAATTCGTTAATCTGTTACATGAGCGTGGGTTTAAAAGTCGCTAGAAATAAATTTATTAAATGCAAATTCCATTTTCCAGAGCAAAACATGTTTATTTTTACTGCTAGTATCTTCTTTAATCTTGATGCGCTCTGAACAGATATAGATAAATGCTCCAAAGAAAACGTGAGAAAGTTATTTTGGCTTTCCAGAATCGGATTTTGAGTCTTTTCTAACGCTGAAAATAAAATGATTGATGGCCGTTTCTGTGGCAACAAAGGCCTCGCGTTGTTTTGCGATCGTAGATATAAATACTGAAGGGGCCCAGTAGGGCAGATACTTGCTAGAGCTACGGGAATGTTTAAAAGAGATACACTGTCAAGTCTGACATCGTTCCATCTTAGAGCGGGGGATGTCATTTGATGATTTTCCACTTAAAAAAAGGAGTAACATAAATAAGTGTATGAGCAATGTTGTGTTCATTTTCCATAAGTGTTAGGCTGCATCAGCATCACGTACGGCCGCTGTTTCGTGATCAGTGTGCACATTGTTGGCAGGCGTTCAAGCCACCGTAATTAGCGCTGAGTGACATAATGCTCGAGCGCCTAAACAACAAACAGTTAATCGCTGCTACTAATGTTTACAATGTGTTGTAATGTTGCCGTTTAGACAACAATGAGGATAGGCGCCTGGTTGTAATGTTGCCGTTTAGACAACAATGAGGATAGGCGCCTGGTTGGAATGAATCTACAACGACATGCGTTCAAAATACGACACAAGAAAGGATGCCCATCCTTTCTACCTGTGTGTTTATTTAGCGTCATGGGTATTATTTAGTGGATTTTTCTGCCCACCAGGACTTTACCTTATTTTACAATTATAATATTTAAAAAAATATGAGACTTAGGAAGGCTAATACAAAAGGTATCAAGTTTTCCGTTGACATAACTCGTATTTCATTATTTCAGCTATTTTGAAATAATGAAATACGAGTAATATGTATATATATACCTAGTGATTATTTATTATTAATTTATGTAAATAATATTAAATAAGTAGCTATTAATATCCTATTTATAATAGTGAAAATGTAAATTATATGTAATAAATATATATTTTGAAATTGGTTAAATTATGACAGTGCATCATCATTTGGTATTTGAAAAGACATGAGCCCATTGCAAATACATGTGGTAGTGTTACCTGCGCCGCGCACCACGCTATACCGACACAGCACAACACAACCGACTGTGTTTACATACCGATGCGTTGTAAACAACGCTGCAACGCTGCATCTTGATTCTTGATACACCTACTTCTATCTCGATGCACAGCGTGCAGAATTACTTGCGAGTAGTACCTGTATCTTTTGTACATTGGACCTTGTACTTTTTCTTAATTGAAAATTAAGAAGGGACGTACCTGCTGAGTTTTAACATTTTATAATACAGAGTCCAGCTTTGCAGTTAGTTTTTCTTAGGGTTCCGTACCTCAAAAGGAAATAACGGAACCCTTATAGGATCACTTTGTTGTTTATCCGTCCGTCCGTCTGTCTGTCAAGACCCTTTATATCGAGAACGCGTGGAGATATCGAGTTGAAATTAAAACCATACACTCAGGTCTGTGGTCCCTTTAAGCTGTGAAGAAATCAAACTTCTGAGTTAACGAATAAAAAAGATACGGCTGTTTATGTCGCAAAAAACGTATATTTCGATTCTCTCAAAGATCGAAATTCATAGGGTACTTCCCGTTGACCCAGAATCCTGAAATTTGTCACAAAGCAAGGTCTTATAGTACAGGTATATGAATAAATCTGAAAACAGTAAATATGTTGTTACCTACGTCACCAAAAAAAAAACTTAAATCTTCGAGACTCCATTCGGGAATTGTAGTTTGCACGGAACCCTCAGTACGCGAATCCGACTCGCACTTGCCCAGTTTTTTTCTTTTGATAGTCACCACGTCTGACCGAGGTGAGACAATTCACCCGATGGAAAACGACGATGAAACACACTTGCCCAGAAGTAAACTATTCAATCTTGACTAATAGATCCCCAGGTTTCGGATATCAGTAAACACAGACTCCGGCAGAGAATTCTACACCTCAGCTGTACGCAAAATGAATGTGTTCCAAATTGTTTTGTGCATATGGGTGAGATGTCTTTAAACATACCTGGCGCATCCGTACATCTGGTGATCCGATCATGGAACGGACTTAGCGGAACTAGATTATGCAATTCCGACGCACATTCGCCAAAATGCAACCGGTAAAAAACCGACAGGCTAGCAACTCGGCGTCAGTGCTCATAACTTTGAAGCTTCAACTTGATGAGTGCATGCACTACCAACGATCGTCGGTCGTTCTCAATAGATTCAACTTTCAAGAGCATCAAGCTGGTATCTGACAGATCCGTCCCAAAGATGAGAGCAGTACTTCATACACGATCGATCTTGTGCTGTTCATTTGTCTAATTAATATTATGTTATGTTTAAACCAATATTTGTGACATTCCAGTGGTTGCCGGGCGGGGTTTGCGGCGAGGGCGGCGAGGGTGCCATTCGTCGCTCCCGCGGCAAGCGTATCACGCAGAGGCGCGGTGCCATCAAACACCATAAGTAAGTATACGTACACACTGTACGATAATGCACATCAAAACATCATACAGGATCCGACGTACGCCAAGTATCCACCCTTACGTTGTTGAAACCTCTACGGTCCTGACCAAGAGTTTCCACTCATCATTTAAACCCCGTACATCGAGGGACGATCAATTTGCTTGCTGTGGTCTTTCCGTCCGATTATAATTTAGGTGTCTTCAAGGCTAGAGTGAATACTAGGCTCTTAATAAACTAGTGCGCTTCACCATCAACGATTATATTACTATTTACCATCAGGTGGGATTGCAGTCAAGCACTTAGCTTATATCAATTACAAAAAAGGTATTAGGTACAGTCAGCACTTAAAAGGGAAGGCACATTCTTCATTGGTAGAGTTTGGGGCCTTACCATGACGTGTTAAAAATTATATTGTCTAGCGTGCGAGGGAGAAAGAGGGATGGAGCTATACACGCTACTTAGCTCCATCCTCCACCCCTTTAACAGTTCAGTTTAGGTCGTCAAACGGATCGTGTTGAGAGCTCGTGGTAATTTAAGACCTCCGAGCGAGGCCTTTTTCTTTCATAAATTCAAAAACGAGACAGCGAGAGTCGCTCGGTGTTCGACCACATCGTTACTTACCATCAGGTGAAATAGTGGTCAAACGCAAGCTTATAAATTAAAAAACATAACCATCGTTAAAAAGCCCAAGCACACATGGCCCTCTTGGGTGCGAAGATGTGGGCGAGGGCCTATCAGACCTCCACAACCCAATTACTGGACATCACGGTACTCCTTGCATGAGTCTGATGGTCAGACTTTCTGGCGTCAGACCACCTGTAACGACTGTAATCGACTGTCTTTTCTGCATGACAACCGGAATCAATGGTTTAACGTGCCTTCCGAGGCAAAGGGTGTTAATGTCAGTAATATCCTATACAAAATTAAAAAAGACCTTAAAAAAACAATGACGTAATATGACCTATCATTAAAAATCGTCCCTCGCAAAAGACAACTGAAGGAACATACTGGTAGTTTTAGTCAGTAAAACTCTGTCAGTCCCTTTCGCTCCACCTAGAGCGGCAGAAGTCATTTGATGATCTCCCACGCAAAAAAAAAGGTGACGTAAAACGCGAAAAACAAATACATCAGAAATAATCATTTAATAATAGTATTGTAACGCCTACATGTTTAATGGTGTTAGCGATAATGACACAGCATTCTAAAATATTTAGAAACACAGTTTTTTAAATTCTTTAGGTAGATTAATGCGTAAAAGTTTTACTATATCAATCCATTGATGACTATCAATCGACCGCAGCATTTTAATTGATCGACTTCAATCGTTAGGTATGACGGCTCTTGGTGGATTAGAAATTTTGATCGAGTTCGTCGCATGTCTGTCGATAACATCGATCGCAGATCGCATTCGACCAATACACGGCTTTTGGTGAAGTAGAAACGTTGATCGAGTCCGTCGCCTGTCGATCGATAACATCGATTACATTCGATCGTTATGCGAGTCTTGGTAAAGTAGAAATGTAGAGCGAGTCTGTCGCCCGTTAATCTATAACATCGATCGACTTTGACTAATAAGTATTAAGCTTTTGGTGGAGTAGAAATGTTGATTGACGTCTAAGTTATTCTTCGTCTATTGACTGCCTAAGGCACATTATTGTAAGACTAAAAATATATGTATTTGCGCTGCCGCTATTAGTGAAACAGAAGCCGCCTTTCACATTCACCAAGTACCTACTGCAGATAATTCTTTCTACCGAGCAATAGCCCTGGACATTTAAAAACTGTCACGGTACATTAGACTCAAAGCATATATCCGTGGCAATATATCACGCCTTCTCACGACTAATTTCGCGCATCTTTGCGTTTAAGATTTTTGGCGCAAAAGAGTTATAAAACTACAGAGCACGGTAGCAACTAAACACGACCTACTAATGATAAATTTTCGTGCCCACGTCGTGTGTGCTGTGCCCAAGCATCGGCTGTCATAGCCATAGTCTGGACTGAGATTTTCACTAATCTGTAGAAAGAGGCAGCGAATATGCGGACAATACCTGTCGTTTTCCTGTGGGTCATAGTGACGTAGGTAACAATGATTTCCTGTAACGCAGACCAATGAAAAATCTGTCTTTAGTGTGAACGCCCGTTCATTTCCCGTCTCTCACTCTTTTCTTTTCAGACATTACGCTCAGACCTGAACGCCTAGAGATATTTTCTTCTTAGCTCAGGTCAGAATTGTCATCAATTACTATGAGTGAATAGTAGTGCTCAGGGACATGCTTGGATTCCATGTAAACATTTGAACGTCCCACTTGCTTTGTTATGCATGAGTTGGAATCGCCTTATTTATGTGGTGGGAAATCATCAAATAGCTACTCGCGCTCTGGGTGGAAAGAGAGGGAGTGTCAGACATTTAGGTACTGACCCACTCGTATTCTTTCAGTTGCCTTTTATGTTCTAATGCCACGGTAACTCTTTCGAAGTACCTTTCCTTGTTCCATTCTTTTGTCAACAGTTACCCAATTCACTTCCATTTTTTCCATATAATGTAATTATGTTTGTTATTTATTTATAATACACAAAAACATAACAAAAATATAGTGATACAGAAAGTTCATGTACAAAGCTAAACTTAGCCATGAATTTTTTCCCAGCAAACCTTTGAGTTCTTAGAGAGAGAACATATTCAAGGGTAGGATCCATGAGTGCACAATATAAACCTACTTGTCTTAGTCTAATATATAATTATACTATACATACTATATACTAATATGATGTCAATAATGAAAGGAAGTGCTCTTTAACTTTATATTTGAAGACATCTTGAGAAGCGCTGTCGTGAAGAGAGTGTGGCAGACAGTACCAGAGACGCACTGAATGACTGATTGTATGTTTCCACACACAATCGATCTTATTTTTCTGTATATTTATTTCCAGAGTCCACGATGTTAACGGTCACCGTTTTGTGGCAAAATTCTTCAGGCAGCCGACGTTCTGCGCGTTCTGCAAGGAGTTCCTGTGGGGCTTCGGCAAGCAGGGCTACCGGTGCTCCGTGTGCCAGACCGCCGTCCACAAGAGGTGCCACAACAAGCTGCTCGGAAAATGTACAGGATCCTCTGCTCATTCGGAAGCTACTGTGGTGAGGTACTTTTTAATTTTAGGGCCATGCCTCACTGAGACCCCTTGGCGGCGTAGCCAGGTCAAGACGCCAAAAAAATGTATGGATTGGCTGTGTGACCAACAGTGGTCAGGTTAGTGCACGCCATAGAGCTGCATGCGAATTTCGTTGTTGCGCGAACTGGCGGTGCCGTCCCAGTGAGGCACGGGCCTTAATGTGTCTGTGATTCTGTAACGGCGAGGTGAATAAACCCAAACTATCTGTCAATAACTACATTGCGTAACAACATTGAAATAAAAAAGAATATCAGCCACGCCCACGAAAAAAGCTTGTGACGACACGGTTATGAAAGCAAAATGGTCTCTTGAATCAAACGGACAAGAACCAAAAATCATAGTTACAAACACGCATCCAGTCCTAAAAACAACCTGTCTACCGACGAAGGCAGTAATCCTGCGTTGGACACTGGATATTGGAATAAATATGAAATGGTTTTTACATCAATCATGTGTTAAATCAAACTGAATTTCAGCAAAAGTAGATGTAATGCCTATGATGTTCCCACTGTTGAAAAGGTGTCCTCTCAGTGGGAATGTATGGGCCAGTAATTCATTAGTCGGGCCTGGTCATACATTAAAAGGTGACTAGGTCTTCAAATTTTTAATTCTGAGACATACCTTCCTTAAGACAAGCCTAAGCCAAGCATTTCTCACGAGGTTTTCCATCGCCGTTTAGCTCTGATAATTAATTAATTAATACAACGTAAAAAGCTTGTCGGTTCTAACAGTGAATTTAGCTGCAACTTTTAAGTCGCGGCCACCACTGCACTATTAAATTTTTCAGTACGCTATATAATACTATGTCTCTAACTATGGTTCTTATGAATAGGGCTATACTTCAGTACTATAGTTAGAGATATGAATAGTCCAAAGATAGATTTTGAGGCAATAATTTTGCTAAGTTCAAAAACGTCCGATTTCGGCAGATACCATTTTCTTGATTTGAGAGGGCCCTTCCCGAGCCATCTATCGTCTA
This sequence comes from Mythimna ferrago, assembly GCA_910589285.2. Taxonomy (NCBI): domain Eukaryota; kingdom Metazoa; phylum Arthropoda; class Insecta; order Lepidoptera; family Noctuidae; genus Mythimna; species Mythimna ferrago. Next base: position 20,824,374 of record OU342679.1, read on the forward strand.
CGTGAATATGTTTTAAAAGTTTATAGTTTCATCTAACGCAATTCAACGCAATGTTTGATAAAGAGGCAACGCGAAAAAAGAGAGATAACGGATGAACGCTCTGTTGGCATTCGATAATTGCGTCATTTATTCGAATTTTCACAAAACTTATTCCAGGAAATTGCTCCTAAAAAGTTGACACTAATGTGAATTGGAAGGCTGTTTGTTTAAATCAATTTAACTTATTACAGACACAACTAAAAACTATAATTACAGTAAATTAAAAAAATAATAATAATAAAACCCTACCCTAATTACAACTAACTAAAATCAAACTAAAATATGGCGTCAAAAAACTCTTCCACATCGCTGTCGACTGGTAATGTGCCCAAAAGGCAGGCGGCATTGCCACGCTGTATGGCAAAGCTTATCCTCTGTCCGAGGTAAAAGTCAGCCCTTCGGTCACGCGAAGTGTCAACTCATAAAAACAGATTAACTAAAAATATTAAGTTCAGCGCCATCTATCGGGGACATGGCCAGGCTTGGGCCCGTAACTTTCACCTTAATTGATTTTCGTAACTCTATATATGTTAGAATCGTAGCAAGTCGCATTCTGTGTTTTCTGCCTACCTCATGTGAAAACAGGCCTGAGTTTATGTGTGTACTGTAAGTACATCTTCTTAATTGAAATTATCATTGTTTCCAGTACCTCCGCGAGAGGTTCAAGGTGGACGTCCCGCACCGGTTCCGACCGCACCAGTTCATGTCACCCACCTTCTGCGACCACTGCGGGGCCATGCTCTACGGGTTCTTCAAGCAGGAGCTCAAGTGTGAAGGTATTTTCGACTTTAAGAAGATGGATATAAGGGTAAGCTTCGGAAAGCAGTGCACGCACTTGAGCCTAATTTTTAACGTGATATTAGAATAATTGTTCTATGGGAACGAAGATGCTAGAGGATATCGAATTTTTAAGATTAAACGGACGCTCCGTGATTTTTTTTATGGATTCCTTCCCCTACACACAATAACAGCTACAAAGAATTCAGATAAAGGGGTTTTGGAATCATAGCTACAGTACAATTCACGAATGATGGCGGCCGTGAAGTTAGCCTTTGCGAACGTTCGCGCATACTACACTCTTCTCGCACACGCACGTCGCCATTTGGTTCCTATAACACGTTACTGCGCAGCCTTCTGCGCAAACTTCACGGCCGCCATCATTCGTGAATTGTACTGTAAATTGAGCTAGCCCATTACGTCCCACGGCTGGGCAAAAACCTCTCTCTTCCTTTTCACCACATGTTTTTTTTTTTTTTTATTGTAGATAGTTTCGCGCTTGACCGCTATCTCACCTAATGGAAAGCGACGATGCGGTCGACGATGGAACGCGCTTACCTAGAAGAAACCTATTCACTCTCGACTTAAAGATAAATAAATATCTACAATAAAAAAAAATACGTCTTTCTTCCCCGTCATTACCGGCCAATCCTTCCGGTGCCGGTGTCAAGTTCATCTCTCCACCTTCGTCTTGGTCTGCCACAATATTGCCTAGCATATAATGATTAATGGGGTATAAAAAGTGGTATAACGCATTTCTAGCTCATCTCACATGCATCAGACATAATATGTCCGACCCAATCCCACAAAGCATTAGGAACAGATTTATTGTGCGAACAGCCAAGGAGTGGAAATCTCTGCCGGAGTCTGTGTTTCCTGATGGCTACAACTAAGGGATCTTTAAGTCAAGAGTGAATAGTTTTCTTCTAGGTAAGCGTGCTCCATCGTCGACCACATCATCGCTTATCATCAGGTGAGATGTCGGTCAAACGCGAATCTATCTACACTAATATAATATAATAAAGAGATAAAGTTTTTTTTTTTTTTTGTTTGTAGGAGGTAATCTCTGGAAGTACTAGTCCGATTGCTAAAATTTTTTCACCGACAGAAAGCTGCTTTATTCCTGAGTGACATAAGCTATATTTTATGAAAGCGGGCGAAGCTGCGGGCAAAAACTAGTCAATAATAAAAAAATCTCACTTAAGTTGGTAAAGCAACATCCCGGGTAATATCCGTGATCTTAGGCACGCACTATTGTGTTCCTAACACAGCCTGAAATTCGAACTCCCAGGATACAGTACTCCATAGCTCTTCCACGAAATACCACGCGATAATTTTAAAAATGTTTTGTGTGCGTACACTGCATGAAGAAGCTTCATAACTTAGCTCAACTTTATTCTGAGAGATGAGATTGTCGTTGACGTATGGACGAGACTTGAAATGATGTAATGCCAGACTGCAAAGTATTTTTGTTTATATTCATTTCCAATGTGCAGCAATTTTCTCGGAAAGCCAAGAATAACAATAAGAAAATGCCGATATAAGTAGTTACATTTAGTATTTATTATTGGAAAGACTAAGCTAAGGCACCTATGACCGTATATCAAGAAGGTGCTAAAATTAATTCGATTCAATAATAAACTATTGTAATCTGTCGTACACGAGAATCAATCGGTACACACGAATCACGATGGATCGCTATTACTTGCGTGGGCAAGAATCTGTGGTATTCGGACTAAGATTGGCAGAGGAAATCTTATTCTAATACAAGGTGACTTTCAAATCAATTGCTTATCTTTAAAGGGAGTTACAGTACTCATGCATATCAATAATTTTAAATATGGAAGTAAAAGATGGTGTGTCCAGTTCTGGCGAATGAGCCGCTCGCGAACCGCTTGCGAACGCCGCGCCCGCTTCGTACGAACATTAAATGCACGCGCGCAGTTCGCAAGCGTCTTGCGAACGGCTCGCTAGCGCCGCATTTGCCAGATCTGGACGCACCACCATCTGTAAATATTGGTTTGTTACGCGAACTTAAACGTTGAATAGAACAGTTGATAGATTTCATGAATCAGATTTTATCTCTGTCGTAAAAGTTGTTCAAATGATGAATAGATTTACCTGAGAGGTTGCCAATGATTTAAATTTCACCCTGTATATTAAAATAATGTATATTGTTTGTGTACCTGTGTTTTACTGAAGTACACCTGTGTTTTATTTTAATTGCATGCTTTGGATGGATGCACAATGCAAGAATAGCCTCTACTGTTGTCTCTTTTATGACGGTGCTATTTGCCATCACTCTTGTAGTTTCTCGTTACTATGCAACATTGTTTAAAATAAATGTAGTACTTACTTATTTTTTTTTTTATATAAAATTGTTTGTCTCATATTCATTTTAAATCTGCTATATCACATTGTTTGCATTTCGTGACGGTTGCATCAGTCTTTGAAATAGTGACTGTATATACAAGGTGTCGTTTTGAAGCTGCAAAATATTTCAGGAGGTAACTATGTTAGTGATTCTCGACCCGAATCAATAATAAAATAAGTAGGTAATTTTTTTTTTTTTTATAACCTCGCTTTTTTTCACACACACAAACATGGAACAATAAAGGTCGTTTTCACACACACTAACTCGCAACGATAGTTTCATAAATAATGTATCATCCAATCATCATCCCGCACGCCACACCCTAGCCATGCCCCCGCGGTCATCGATCAATCGATTTAGTTTAGAGTAATTAAAAAATTAAATAACAAGTATTACTGATTATTGACCAGGTATCGTGTTTTTATATGATTATTTATGAGTTTTACTACAACCTCCTGAAATATTGTGCAGTTTTAAAACTGCACCTTGTATTTCCTCAGTAAATACGCAAGCTACGCGATTGCCGGTACAATATCCGTCTTTGCATGTGTGTTTCATGAAATCATTTACTAACTTTTAGTTGTAAACCATGGAGACTACGACTAGGTATTTAAATATTTGCTAGCAGCACTGCTAGCAAATTAATGAAATATAACTTCAGACCCATACTACTAATATATAATAATGTTATGTATATAATTACACAAATTATATGTTAAATAAATTCATAGAACGAAGCGAAAAAAAAAATACGCAGTCAGGCGTAAAAATATTTTTTAATAAATACTTACTGAAAAGAAGAAACAAGTTCAGTCTAGAAGAGTGTATAAAACAATTTGATTACTACAACATTGAATTATTATTTTTTTTACCATGGCTAATTATTCTTTATTTAAATCAATTTAACTTATTACATAACACAACTAAAAACTATAACTACAGTAAATTAAAAAAAAAAAAACCCTACGCTAATTACAACTAACTAAAATCAAACTAAAATATCGCTGTCGACTGGTAATGTGTCCAAAAGGCTGGCGGCATTGCCACGCTGTATGGCAATGCTTATCCTCTGTCCAAGGTAAAAGCCAGCCCTTGGGTCACATTGAAATAATTTAAAAATCGATATGTCGCAGGGATATGATAAAAACACACATTTGATCAATTCCCTAAGTGATTTGATCAAATCACGGAGGATGTTAAAATAATAACACTATTTTTTAATTTCCCTGACAAAATAACTTTTCTATAGTATGTATGTTTACTTGTAGTTACATAATTATTATAATTTAATTATAGTAGGTATTATAATGTAACATTGATCTCATAAATCACCACTAGAACATAGATTTGGAGCAAATGAACCAAAATTTATCTCTTTGAAACCTTATACTTGGTTACGGATGGTACAAATAACTTTAAATTTAAGATTTGAAGAGAATTCTTTAGATGGTACGCCGCCGTATTTGAGGTAAAAAACCGGTCAAAAGTCGTTTTTCTGGAACTCACTAAATAGCACAAATAATGCATGATTCATAAAGTACAATAATCGGTCCATCCAGGGATTTCCAATTCGCTTATTATTTGCGATATACTCACATAATTAGTCGGAACTTAGTCATTGTGTGTAACGCGTATATTTGGTATCAGAGCTCAATTATTTTACAGACTTTACTTTGTTAATAATGTCTTCGTGTGGTGAATTGACAGAAAATTTCTTATTGAATACGAAAGTTGAAGGTATGTGCTCTGTATTCTAATAATATACAGTTAATTTCTCCTTAAATTTTAGCATTTAAACTTACGTAGCTAATTCTGTTTTAAAGAACGTGTTTTTTATACTAAACTTTTGTAACATTAATGTTTTTGTTTATGTGTCGGGCTTTGTCGTGCTATATTGTAATTATGGTAATAAAGTTTGAACCTTTATCTAACCGAAACAAAAATAAAATTGTCCCCCAACCCACACCATTTTTTTTTTAATTTTTTAGATATAATGATGATGAATGCACAAAAATAAAATGTACCTAAGCATTTTCGCAAATATCGGGTGGACTTTGCACGAAAATTTTCAAGAACTAATTGTAACAGAGACGTTTTAAATAGATTACTTCGGACATCCGATCCTCTCATCAGTTGTACTCGCCCAAAGATTAAGAAGAAAATCTCGAAGCAAAGACAACTTTAATTGCAGCAACACCGAACCTAAACACGTCGGACGATAAAATTGTCGAAGATGACGATGATCGAGAAGATTCTCTTGATATCAGCGAATTAGATAGCACTGATTCTGAATAATAGTACATTGTTACACTAGGGGTGAAAGTAACTCATTTCGTCCCGAGAAGGAGTTGGCGGGCGAGCGAAGCGAGGTCGCTAATTCTAGGGGTTAAATGGGTTACTTTCACCCCGAGGTAAACACTGTGCTTTTCATTACGAATACGAGGAAACTAAAAATAAAATAAAAAGTTCCTAAAACCTTAGTCGTCGTACCTATGATTTTAAGTAGGTATCTTTCTTCTGATTTAGGCGGTAAAAGGTATTCCACGACTGCTTTAGCCTCTTCTCATATGAAATTAGGCATTAAATCACTATTTTAATCTGATAAACATAACGTGTTAATACAAATCTCGTGGTACGGAAATGTAAACAAAACTCGAAAAAACCAACGACTGATTGCCACTTTCCCGCCATTTTGTTTTTTTTTTTCTGCGGCCGGCCAGCTATTCAGCCTCATTAGTGAAAAATTAGAAATTAATTGTAATCTTTTAAAAATAAAGTATTTTAAAGAAATAGTTGAACAAATAAATCACTTAAAATATAACATTATTTAATTAATACTTGTCTTTAAGTTATTTCAATTTTATATCGCGCTGTGATTGACTGGCTGTATGGAAAATTGGAACATGGTTCAATAGAAATGTGTAGATAGAACTAGTTTTTTTTTAATAATTTGACAGCTGTCAGTTGTAAAGTAAAACTCCCTAGGGATGAAAAGTATCACTTTCAGCCCGCTCCTCAGGCAACTTCAGACCTACTTTCAGAGTATGAATAATGAAAAATATAATTTCGTAGAATATCTTTACTTTTTTCAACTTTTTTTTATTTGTATGGTTTTTGTATGTTTTTTTGTAATTAAATCCAAAATTTTGATTGAATATTGTTTTTTATTATATTTTGAGACAATTTAAGCCCTCAAATATTTTTGACCGGTTTTTTGCCTCAAATACCCCTTAGTGCGCCGCCAGAATACTTGCGATAGCCTCTACCATCTAAATCAAAACTAAAATGTATTTTTTTTTGGTGGGGAACATCATCCTATGACAACTCCCGCTCTTGGGCGGAGCGGGAGATAGTGTCAGACTCTTACTGACTAAAAAACCTATCCCGTTCCTTCAAGCCTTCATATCGGGGCTCGAGTTCCCTTTCGGATAAACCTGGCCCCAGTAGGCTTCGACTCGGCTGGGCTCCTGCTGTTGCTGACAACTCCTTGAGACGCGCGGGAACAGGGCGCGCCGTCGACGACTTGGGCTTGGTCCGGACAGTTACCGGACGGCTGCACAGCGAGCTACCCATTGCTCACTGTCCGCAAGCCCGCGCCTACGGTGGCCGGAAAAAAAAAACTAAAACGTATGGCAACTTTGGAAAATTTTCTTCAGTGCGAAATAAACAAAAATGTGTCGCAATCTTCAGAGAAAGTATTTCTTTGTAAGCGTATTGAAAAACGACTTTTGATACACGTGCAACTAAATTTCTGCACTTTTATCAAAATATTCTATATACACGTAGCTGATTTACGGCATCGTGAATTACAGAGCTCATTAGTTTTTCATACAGGCACATTTATTCGTTTTGCATCGTATTTTGTATGCTTCGGTGTATAAAGTTTCAGAGCTCCCTCTAAACGCCAAATCATGGCCAGCTTAGAAGAAAGCTATACTTTGTTCGAGGATTGCAACCCATCTAGGTTCATCTTCAATCTGTTTTTGTAATTGTTTGTTTATTCCCCTGAAGTTCTTCAAGTTAATCGACGATCCTATCCAACTTTTCATAGCACGTTGATGATTTGAAATGTTCATAAATATGTTGGTGATCTATATTTTCTTCATCAGAACTTATTTCAAGGGAGTCTTCTTCTATTGAATGTTGGTGAAGTTTTGGTGATAAAGAGTTAGACAACTTTTCGACTCTCAAAAACTTTGATTGATTAGTTTCAGCCTGCTTTATTCGTTTTCTTTTATATTTTGTGCACCAGATATTTTTTTAAGGCAATGATATGTTTTTTTTTACCGAATACCGTAAGTTGAGACACAATGAGAGAGCAAACGCCGGCGTTCGTCATCATTCGTTATCATTCAAAGTAGTAGCAAACCGCACACTTGTGTTAAAGACATAATCTCTCAACTCACGCAAATAAAATCGCTGACAGAAGCCAGTTGTAAAATAATTAATAAAAGGTTTAGTGAATACATCAAACAGTGTTCCTGCCAACAGTCCAAAGTACGATACAAAACGAATAGTTGTGTCTATATGAAAAATAATGTGTTTTGTAATTCACGATGCCATAAACAGTGGCGTAACTATATCATCTGAGGCCCGTGGCAAATTCATTAGATGGGGCCCCCGATAAATCACGTTACGTTATGATTTCATTATAATATTTTTTTTATATATTTCTGGTTCGAATCAGAAATGAAGATATCCGCAGGAGAACCAAGGTTGCCGACATAGCACAAAGAATCGCCAAACTTAAATGGCAATGGGCAGGGCACATTGCTCGCAGAACAGATGGCCGTTGGGGCCGAAAGGTTCTGGAGTGGCGACCGCGTACCGGAAAACGCAGCGTTGGAAGGCCTCCTACAAGGTGGACTGACGACCTGGTGAAGGTAGCGGGAATCCGGCCTATGTCCAGCAGTGGACGTCTGTCGGCTGAAATGATGATGATGATGATTCTGGTTACTTCTTCTGAGCTCGCGGCCTCTGAGACCGGGGGCCCCGTCGGGCTTGGGGCCCGTGGCATTTTGCCAGCCTTGCCACCCCATAGTTACGCCACTGGCCATAAATCAGTTACGTGTTATAATAAATAAAAATTGTTATTTGTACGATCCGGTTATATAATGCTATTAAGAAATTTTTGCTCATTCTTTTCAAATCTATGTTCTTGTTGTGATTTTTGAGATCAATGTTACATCATACTACACCTACTAATTATTAAAATTATGTTTGTAATTACAAATAAACGTTTAAAATACCACAGAAAAGTTTTTTTTTGTCATTTCACGGAACCAGTTCTGATATTTGTTCAAGTCCCTAGATTAGTTCAGAGAACAGATAAAATACAAATACCGGCACGGATCTTGAGCCCTGACTTGAACTTGAAATCGCGCAGACTTGAATGAGAAGCGAAGTTTTGGGTCTCTTTAGTGGTATGAAGTGAGACGCGGGAGCTGGGAGTACATCTTTGTAGTAACAGTGATTGGCTCGACGATGTGTACGATGCGCAAATTGATCCTCACTCTTCGCCGAGCGCTCAAGATTCGTGCCGGTAGTAGTAGTGTTGTTATTTTATCATATCCCTGCGACAGGTACACGCAAAATAAAACGAATAATAAATGTATTACGAACGAGCCAAAGTCGTCAACGGCACGTAGTCTAAACTAGGTCGAGGCCTACTGGGGCCATGGATTCAGTGAAAATGTACCCTGGAGCCCTGGAATTCAAGGCAAAGAAGGAGCATAGGAGTGGGCAAAAGTCTGACACGCCCTCCCGCTCTGCCCAAGAGCGGGAGAAGTCATTGGTTGATTTTCTACCAACAAAAAAGATGTGGTATAATAACATCATAACTAGATAGTAAGAAATTCCCTGGTTTCCTGCTTTGCAAATAAAATATAAGTAATGGGACTACCACAGAGTTATATAACTTAACCCAAAACAAAAATAATCATCAAAATGGGCCCACAAACAAAGACAAAGATCGCTGAACAAGATACAAAGCAAAAAAAAGAACATTCCTTCGGATTGACAACACCATTCAAAAAAAAAGTTTTTTGAAGTCTATGAAATAATAGCTACATTACTCGCTGTGCTCAACAACTAATTGGTTTCCCACGTGAAAGCAATTTAGTTGTTAAGCAGTCAAAGTCACTGGTTTATATAATTAAAAAAAGAAAGACTAATTAAATGCCTACAAATGATGGACGGGATTAACGGTTTAATGTACGTTCTAAGATATCGAGACATCACGGTACGTAAAGTAATCTAAAATAATAATAATCTAAATATTTTTTTATATAAAAACACTACCGCCCGTCACCCGTGAAATCTGTACGGATGCTACGAACGTGCTACGAAAAGCCTACGACCTACTACGCCGTGTTAGAAAGGATCTACATCGTCTACAAAGGGACAACGCTCAGTTACGTCATAAGTCTGTATGTCTTTACGTGAACATTTCTAGAAGAGTCAATGCCTCGCAATATCTTGCTACAAAATTCTTACGTCCCGCTAAGAAGATGCTATGCCTTGCTACGAAGGTGCTACGTCCTGCTACGAAGACGCTACGCCCTGCTACGCCTTGCTACGAAGTTGCTACGTCCTGCTACGAAGACCCTAAATTCTGCTACAAAGAGGCTACGACATAGTTTGTCTTGCTACAAAAGAGCTACGTTTAAAGAAAATGCTACAACTTGCTACAAAGACCCTTCCCAAAGGTTTTCCGTACTGCTACAAAAGATCTCTGTTCGGTTTTAAGAGGCTCTTACAAAAATGTTATAACTAGCTACGAAGGGTCTACATTCTGCTACGAAAACGCGTCGACCCGCTACGTTTCCCTACGAGTTTACATCGCGCCGTACTATTCGGCAAAAGTTTTCTTATATCATTGAAGAAAGAGTGTTGTAAAGGGTGAGCTAATGCGATTGTCGTAATTTCAATATTTGTATCTACCCGTGATGGTAATAGTCACTCCATCTGCCATCTCGCTCCTAGAGGACTAGCATTCCTTCTACCATAATCCTTGAAAGCCACTCAGTTGCTGCCCCATTCAGTATAAAGATATAATAGCATAGGGATACTAACATTGTCGTATTAGTGTCATTCTTTCTTCCAAGACCGTTCCTATGTTCTGCTCCCTAGTCCCAGTTATAAACTTTATTATGTTGAGTACGACTAGTTTATACGAATGAACAGACAAAGTTAGTGATTTTCTGAGTTCAATTGACTGTTTACCATAGTATAGCATATGTTATCTAAGCTTCATAACAGCCTTATAATGTCTACTGCTGAGGCTCTGGCCTCCTCGCTAGGAGATGTAGTCGTAATCCACCACATGGGCCCAGTTTTTTTTTTTTCAAATTGCTGTATGTCACACGTTTTCGATTTTTTAATTAGTTTTTTACGATGTCTTTCTTTACCGCTTTAAGAGTAGTGGTGATGAAATAATTCACACAAAGTAAAGCAGCTGCCTGGGTTTGAACCCATAACGTACTCATAAGTCGGGGCTGATACCGAAGGGCTACCACTATTCATAAATATGCATAACGCACCATTTAGAATGGCTATAAATGCTTTTCTATGAACATGTAAAAGAAAACAAGCTTCCAGAATTACTAAGTTTTTCGTATACAAAATAAAAATAAATCAAACAATAGTCATTTTTATTAGGGTTCCGTAGTCAACTAGGAACCCTTATAGTTTCGCCATGTCTGTCTGTCCGTCTGTCCGTCTTCGCTTAATCTCTGGGACCGTTAGCACTAGAAAGCTGAAATTTGATACCAATATGTATATCAATCACGACGACAAAGTGGTAAAATAAAAATTGGAAAAAAATGTTTTATTAGGATAGCCCCCCTATATGTAAAGAAGGAAGTGTTTTTTTTTTTAATTTCAACCCTAACGTGTGATATATTGTTGGATAGGTATTTAAAAATGAATAGGGGTTTACTAAAATCATTTTTTGATAATGCCAATAATTTCGGAAATAATCGCAAGAAAAACAAAAAACTATGTGTCCCCCCCCTCTAACTTTTGAACCATAAGTTTATAAAATATGAAAAAATTCTGAAAAGTAGAACTTTATAAGGACTTTCTAGGAAAATTATTTTGAACTTGATGGAAAGAACAGTTTTTGTACAAAAAAGACAAAAAGGTTGTACAAAATAATTTCTGGACTAAGTTTGTAGTATAATCGTATATGCAAACATTTTTTTAAACTCATTAGTGGGTACACTTATTTTGACAGACGGGAAACTACGGAATCCTACACTGAGCTCGACACGCTCTTGGCCGGCTTTTTTTCCTTTAAGCGCAGTAACGTCATTCCTACTTCTACGAAATTTATTTCTTGCATATTTTTTGCAGTGGTCGTTACAAAATTATTATTTATAGTGAACAAGAAGGAAATCATAAACTATATTTCTAGTCATAAATCCCGTTTTATTTGTATAAAAGTACTCTTATATCGCAGAATTTTTATTGGAAGTTTAAACAGTTATTTTTGGAAAGCTTAGTGAGTCGTCCAAGAAATGGAGAAGATTAAAGTCTTTAAACATTAACTCCGCGGCAGACTTGTCCTGCGGTGCCAAGGCGTGGGTCTTTGCTCTTTGCCAGTGTCGATTTTGTTCATTATTATTGTAAAGCAAAAATTTGTGGTACCCCATTTAAACTGCGTCTGTAGTATTTGTTCCTATTCTTTCAAAGCACGATGGAAGAAATTTTCTAAGCGTTTATTCGTCTCATCATTCGCTTGCCGTTTAAATCGTGGTAAAAATATCCGTTATCTAAAATAAATGAGTAGGCACTTATACTTGAACAATATATTACTACACTAATCAATGAAGTTCTAAAATAATATCCAATGTAAATGTATTGTGTAAGCAGTTGTTGGCTGACCAAATATATAAATAAATAATAATAATAAATAAACAAAATGGAAATATAGAATATGATTTAATATTTATATCTGAGCATTTTAATAGATGAGACTGTTGTTTTGATCCTTTTTTAGCTCAAATCATTTTTTTTTAATTCACTAAAAAGGTTTGAGCTAGAAAAGGATCAAAACAACAGTCTCACCCATTAAAATGCTCAGATATATGAAGACCTTTCATATACTTGACATTTCATATATAGGTTGACTGGCAGAAAATGCCACCTCTGTACTTTTGTGTGCATAAAGCATTTAATAAATAATAAATACCTGGTCCGTTTTACTAATCTGTAAAAGTAATAACCATAGCTCCACTACTTATATGTAGCATCACTGCCAAACCGTATTTTACTGTGGTTAGAGAAGCATGTTTTTATAGGCTATATTTTACTGGAGCCAAAAATACAAAACGTTGCTATACCTACATTTACGTTATACCTACCTACTCATACATATATATCAGACTTATGACTGTAAACCTCAATTCAAATAGGGATCTACATTATATCTATCAACTATGAATTACTCTTTCCCATTCATGTAATGTTTTGATGATTATTAATATATACGATCCCCATTTTATTAATCCGTTAGATTAGATTTATAAATACTTAAGAGCCCTAGATTAATGACTCCTCTGCTATAATAAATTTTAAAACATGGTACCAATATTTACTGTCACAACATTTTATTTTAAATTTCTCTTCTTAGTATAAAGATAAACCAGTTAGGTGACAAGTTGGCTTACTCTAAATATTATGAACTCATTTTTATTTTCGTTGTACCAATTTTTTTTTTATCTTTCAGCTCGAGTAGTTTCGATTACCTATTTTTTGTCTTCGGGGGTAGACCTTCAAAAGGCGCTTGAACTTTTTGGGGAAAGACCAGAGAGCGTAGGATTCTTACCTCACTAAAACCGACCCGGTGATCACCATTAGTATATGGGAGTGGGCTCCTTGACCTCTTAAAAGACCACACCAGAACCCTCTCTGTACAACGCCTGTTAGGGCTAGAGACTGTGAGGGGTCTCACCTCGGGAGTTTTGGTTTTGGAGTTCGAATTGTAACATTTTAGTTAAATACTGATTTCATGTGTCCCTGAAACTGAGTAACCGCTGAGTTTAATATTTTTTTTTTTTTTTTTTTTTTTTTTTTTTTTTTTAATTAAGATAAACTAGTGCTTGACTGCGATCCCACCTGATGGTAAGTAGCGATGCAATCTTTGATGGTGAGGCGCACTAGTTTATTAAGAGCCTATTCACTCTAGCCTTGAAGACACCCAAATTATAATCGGACGGGAAGACCGCAGCAGGCAGACTGTTCCAGTCCTTCGACGTACGTGGTATAAACGACGAGGCGAAACGCTTAGTCCGGACCGTAGAGGTTTCAACAACGTAAGGGTGAATATTCGCCGTACGTCGGGATGTCCGATGGTAGAATTGCGATGGCGGAATCAAGTCATGCAATTCCTGCGCACACTCTCCAAAATGCATCCTGTAAAACACCGAAAGGCTGGCTACCCTACGCCTATGCTCAAGGCTTTGAAGGTTGGACTTAACCAAATCTGGATCACCAATTAGCCTCTTTGCACGCCTTTCCACCGAGTCCAAAGCTGCCAGGTGGCATTTTGCAGCACCAGCCCATATGTGACTGCAGTACTCCACACACGAACGGACCTGTGCTTTGTATAACATTAAAAGCTGTCCCGGTGTGAAGTACCGCCGGACCTTTGCAAGAACGCCCAGCTTCCTAGCAGCTACCTTGGCTTTGGACTCAATGAACCGCCCAAAGTTAAGGTCTGAGGGAATTTCAACCCCCAAGAGCTGAAGGCGGTCGGTGTACTCCAGGGATAAATTCCGAAAAGTAGGAACCAAGGTGCACGGGCTCCTTTTGGCAGTGAAAAGACACGCTTGTGTTTTGGCGGCGTTGAATCCCACTAGATTGGCTTCACCCCACTTGGAGACTGCCTGAAGTGAGATATTCGTTCGCTCTACCATAGCCTCTCTTTCGGACCGGATTAGCTCCTTACTAGCCCGAGCACTGGGCAGGTATCTCTCTACAACTGTGCTATCATCTGCATACCCATAGATACCGGGCACCAGCAGATCGTTGATATGCAACAGGAAGAGAGTTGCAGAGAGAACAGACCCCTGAGGAACTCCGGCATTAATCGTCATGGGCTCTGATGAGCATCCGTCGACAACAACTCGGAGAGACCGTTCACTCAGGAAGTCTTTTACCCAGTTAATCAGACCAGGGGAAATGCCGTACGCTGGAAGCTTACTCAATAGGCTAGCGTGCCATACCCTGTCGAAGGCCTTCGAGACATCTAAGGAAACGGCAATCGCTTCCCCATTCTTCTCGAGGGCCTCGCCCCACAAGTGGGTAGCATAAACCAGTAGGTCCCCAGTAGACCGCTTGCGGCGAAACCCGTACTGTCGGTCACTGAGGAGATCGTTACCTTCCAGGTATGCCATGAGGCGCGAGTTCAATACACGCTCCATAATCTTGCAGAGTATGGAGGTTACCGAAATCGGCCGATAGTTGGCAGGATCGGCACGACTGCCCTTTTTGGGCACGGGTTGCACGTTGGCAAGCTTCCAGGACTTGGGCACTATACCAGTCCTAAATGAGAGGCGATACAAGCGCGTCAATACAGGAGACAACTCGGGCGCACAAGCCTTTAGAACAATCGCTGGTATGCCATCTGGTCCACTGGCTTTATTCACGTCTAGACGACGCAGCTCTCTCAGAACTTCTCTGTTCCTCATGTGAACCTCCTGCATTGAAGAGTTACAATGAGGCAGAGTCGGTGGAGCAGCATTGCTAGTGTCAAGACGAGAATTATGGGCAAAGAGAGATGCAAAGAGTCCTGCTTTCTCTCTTGCCGTATGAGCCAGTGTTCCATCAGGCTTTACCAGCGGAGGCAAAGCGGGCCGACAGAAGTTCGCCTCGACCGACTTGGCAAGAGACCAGAATGCTCTGCTACCGGACGGCTGTGCAGAGAGTTTTTTGCCAATATGGGTTATGCGGTCGAAGCGTGCCTTCTTTAATGCTTTTTTGTAGGACTTGGCAGCATGGTTGAAGGCTCTCTTCTTTGAATTCAGATCCGGAGCTTTGCGGTCACGAGCGTCAACCCAGGCGAGAAACGCCGAATGCTTACGCTCTTCAGCCTGAACGCAATCGGCGTTGAACCACGGGTGAGCTGAGCCACCGATGCGTACATCGCTATAAGGGATAAAATACTCCATAGCTTGGTGTATCACATCGGTTACAGCATCCGCACAGCTCGACGGATTTTCAGAAGAGAAGCAGACCTGCTGCCAAGGATAAGACGCAAAGAAATGCCGCATCTCATCCCAATCTGCCGACCTGTATCGCCACATTCGCCGTTCGCCACGTGAGTCGCGGTCAGGTGGGGAGAAGGACGATACAGACTTCACCAGACAGTGATCTGAAGTTCCAAGTGGTGAGGAAACTGTTACGATACATCTGTCCGGATCGGTGGTCAGCAGTAGGTCCAGACAATTGGCAGTATGACCAACTACATCAGGCACCCTCGTCGCTTGCTTTACCAACTGGGAGAGGCCCAGCGACACTGCAAAGTTTCGAGTTTCCCTCCCAGCGTGGTCGGTCCTCTGGTATGGGAAAAGCCAGTCTTGATGGCAGGCGTTAAAATCCCCCAGAGCGACAAACTGCGCATCAGGGTGCCGATGCAGAGCCTCATCGGCGGCCTCACTGAGGTGGCCAAACAGCCGAGTCGTCTCCTGGTCGCCACTGTGCGACCGGTAAACACAGGTGTAGACAATTTTGTCCACACCGGTGTCCACCAGTAACCATAAACTTGAAAAACTGGGGTCTTCAAGGTGACGGAGACGCTGGCAGCAGATGTCATTGCGGACGTATACACAGACCCCGGCACGCTGCAGGAAATGGTGCTCCAAAGAGTATCCCGGGTAGTCGAGATACGCCGCATCAGACGGACATCTGATCTGCGTCTCCGTCAAGAAAAGTAAGTGGGGCTTGTCAGTCTCGAGGTGGTGGTGGACTGCATCGAGATTGGAGTGCAGTCCTCGTATGTTTGAGAGGTGCACATGGAACGAGAGGACGTGCATCCGCTGTACACACTTACTTTTCCTTTTATTAGCTTTCATGTATATAATTTTAGTGAATAGGGCTGATGGAAGATGGCAGTTGAGCGAGGTGATGCGATGTCAAACCCAACAACACAACCAGAGTTGCTGCGCCAATGGAGGGTTGATTTGGAGACTGCGGGGACGCCCGAACCCCCCCAGAGATCGCCATCGGGTCCTCTCATCCGGTCGCCAACCGGCACGATGGGGCCACCCTGGGATTTTTCGCAGTTGGCGGGGCAGCCTTTCGTGTGTGGCTGGCACACTACTTGGGCCCCCAACTATCTGCGGTCGGCCAGCGGAGCACCGTGCTTCGGATCCCGCTACCCTCCATGATCAAACCTCCGACACAACAGCAACTGGTGCATCATACCCGGCGTACATCGCAACACAACTGTTCAGACCCATCCTCCACCTTACGGCTTCACCAGATAACATGCCGGAACACGACGGATCGCTTGGCGGCATGACTTTATCTGGTGGGTGGTAACCTTTAAGCCGGCAGCCGATGATATGGCCTACCACCGTATTTACTGCTCGTTTAGCACTACCCAGGGGACACGTGTAGGGTGATCAAAAGTCAAGTAAATCCTACGGACGCGAGCAGTTCATCCCCCAAAATATAGTTGAATAAAAGTATTTGTTTAATCTTGAATAGTAAACCATTTTAAGTGTTTTACCTATGCTTTGTCGAAAGAGTAACTGTAGCCCTGGAACACAAAAGGTAACTGAGGGAACATAGGTGGGTTTTATTCAGTAATAGTTAGAATCGCCCTCTCGCTCCAGCCAGAACGGGAGAAGATTTTTGATGATGAAAACCTTTTCTCAATTTTTTAGGATTTTCCTTAATTTTACGATTTTAATTGTTCGTGAGATTTCGTGAAATAGTAATTCAATGGGGTAAGACGAACTGAGAGGATTGTATTAATTACTATAATTCTGTAAATAAATATGTATTATGCCCACGAATCACATTTGAATCAACATACAACTTGACTCTAACCTGCAAAATGTAAAAAAAGTTAAGAAAGTTTGTTTAGCACCCCTCTTAAACGTTTCGTCGAATAAAATCAGACCTCGGTTTTGAATAACACAGAACAATAGTCTGTCTTATAGGCTATAACATCCACCAACCCGCACTGGGCCGGCGTGGTGGATTACGGCCCATTCCCTCTCCTAAAGAGGAGGCCTGAGTCCCAACATTGGGAACATTATAAGGCCGACTATGCTTGGCTATACTTATATGCGTTCTGAAAATATTAAAACTAAACTAGCACAACGACATTATTGGTAGCCGAGTGCATCGTCCCGGTAAAATAAAAATCCATTTTCCCGATCCAGCTCACGACTTCCGTGACATGGTAAACAGCTGATAGGCCTATTTTCTTTCTTACTTTTTTTCATGTAAAAAAAACATTGATCACAAAAAACTTGTCCCCCGTTAATAAACAAGTCTAGCTGCGAATAGTTCTCGTAAGTAGGTAGACAATGCTTGCTTATCTATTAATACGACAAGGCATGTCGCAAGACGCTTTATTTTTGGATCCTCTAATAATAGGACAGGAATAAATGCAAATCTTTGCTTTGAACATAATCTGTGACGGAACATTTACGTTTTATTGAGTTGGCATTTAAATTATAGTTGTTTAAATATGCACTAACTTTTTGGTGTTATTGAAAATCTGAATCACAGGGAAAAACATTTTTTAAATCGTTTAAAAACTTCCTTCCGAGATTGTGACAAAAGTCATCCGCGTCTATTATTATATATTTGCCATCATCAATCAATCACCTGGGCGGGCGGCGTGGCGGCGGGTGTGAGGCGGGGTGGGGGAGAAGGAGGGGTGTGCGGTGGGCGGCGCGTACCTGCGTGTGCTGCACACCCCGCGCGCCTGCGCTGCGCCAGTCTGCGCGCGCGCTCCGTGGCGCGACCCCGGTTGTCGCACGTCCGTGATTTAACGCGCCATTATGCCACTTTATTCCGAACACATCGCGAACATGTACTACGGGTCATCGTCCCCGTATACCGGATCACCTTATAGTTATAGTAGTTCCACTTCGCCTCTGGGATCTTCTTACAGTGCTTCGTACCTCAATCCAGGAGGCAGTTACAGCAACCACTCATCTCTCAGCTACTCTCGTGCACCATTGACGTCAAGATGGATTACAAGTGCTGGAAGAAACTACTCGCCTATGCTCACTACCATTACTGAAAGAGGAACTTCGAGTCCTGTGAGAATACATAGCCCAAGGAGAATACCAATTTCATCTAGAACTTATGGTACTCCTAACTATACGCCGCGTCCTGTAAATATAAACACCGCTGATATTGATGTTTCTAGAGATAAGTACAGGCATAAAGTGGAGGATCCGACACCTACTAGGCGTCCCACGCCTCCCACACCCCCCAAACCTGAACCTACGAAACCAAAAGAGGATCCAAACAATGACAGTGAAAGTGGTCCTTTCATGCCTAGGGTCGACGGCAAACCAGAAACGGGTATTGATTCCTCTCCAGGAATCGAAAGGAGTACAATAAAACGTGGAAGAACTGTTGTGAGGCTTTATACTATTAAAAGAAATTCTCCTCGAAAGCCAAATGAAGAGAGTGATGCTTCGGAAGTTACACAAGACCAAACTGAACAAGGCGTAAATGAAGAAGCCAAAACAGATGAGAAGGAATTTATGAAATGGAGGGAAAAGCTTTCGGATGATTTAACTTACAAGGATAAGAAAGAAAAGAAAACAATGGGTGCTAAACTTGTAGAAAAGTTCCATGTCAAAAATGAAAAAGACTGGGAAACGCCAAGTAAGATACCAAAGAAAGAACTAGCAGAATCTCAAAGTTTACCGGTGACTCCGGCACCTAAAACTGTTCCGGTTGAAAATATATGTTTAGACCGGAGATGTTCAATGGAACTTTTGGCAGAACAGGCTAATTTATTAGATTCATTAATAAGGAGCGAAAATCTCAGTACAGCCACTTTGGATTTGAGCAAAGTTGGTACTGCCACTGAAAGTAAAAATAATTTAGACACGTTTGAGTCTAACAAACGACGAAAACAAGATTTACAAAACCCGCTCAAGACAACCAAATCTGACCATTCATTACACGATAGTTTGAACTCATATAAGGATGTTAGAGATCCAAGAAATTTTTCAAAAAGGCGAAGTATTAAAAAATCCTCATCAGGAAGTAGTCTCCGCAGATTAGATTCTATAACGGAGTTCCCTAAAGAACTGGCCAATTTAGACTTGCCTGCTATAGAAGAAAACAGATTATCAGTGAAAGAAGATAACACAAAACAGAAACCCAAACCTAAGTTAAAAACTAAAATAACATCATCGGTTGAAGTAACAGAATCCCCAATGAGTCCATTGAAATTCCGTGTTGAAAATGTTACAGTTGAAAATGTTATAGTAGAAGAAAAACCACGTGTCCAGAAAAAAGAAATTACGTACAGCAGTCAAGTTGACATAATACCTGAAATAGCAGCGAATGTACCTGAAATAAGTAAGGAAACAAATAACATTAAGAAAACGAAAAGTAAAAATAATGCTGGAAATGAACCTGAATCGCCTGAGCCAGAAGATGGTAATTTTTGGAATAAAATAGGGAAAAGAGAAACTGTATACTTAGTAAAAAGAAAGAAACATTTAGATGAAGCCAGAGAAAAAAACATACGTTCTTTATTTTGGTTTCCAGAGGAAGAAGAAGTCGAAAACAATGAAGAACCTATAGTCAATAATATTAGCCAGTCAAATCAAACCCTGGATAATGAGACGTCATTGAATGATACCAGTAACGAAAAAGAAACTAACGAAGACACATTGAAGTTACTTTCTCAAAACATAAGTGAAGGATGTATTACAAATGCGTTAGATTCGGGACTTCAGAATGAATGTGTCGATTCATATAATAAAGTAGAATCTGAAGTCGCAAATCAATCTGATTTATTAGATGAAACTGTAGTTAGAGCAATACCTGAACTAACTACGGTAGTAACAAAAGAAGAAGAAAAAGGTAGTTCCAAATTACTTGAAGAATACAAATTACAGGACTGTGAGACACCAACTGTCAAAACATCATTTGTTTCTAATGAATGTAAAAGTATAGGAAAAAGTGCGTCACTAGATGCATTAGATGAAAATAAAGTGAAACAACCTAGCCAAAAGAAGACGAAATCAGAAAAGTCAAATAAAGTACTGAAAAATGATGCTAAAACGGAATTAAAATCTCTTCAGACCGCTTCGCCAAAACCTAGTATAAAGAAAGAAGTAATAAAAACTCCAAAAACCACAGAAAATACAAGTGCAAGTATAAAATTGGACGAAAACGCAACCTTAGAAGAAAACGTTCATAAAGTTGCTGAACCAGTCGCTGTAGTACTTAAAAAAGAAGTCCAAATACCTTTCCAGTTGCCCGAAACCCAATTTGCTGAACAAAGAACCATAGAATCAAATACTTTGAAAATAAAAGATACTACCGTGGTTCCTTCTAAGAATACGTCTGAAGTAGGACTTAAGCAAAATGAAATAATCAAATCTAAAGGGCAAGAGCCGCATGACAAGGAATTAAATAACACAATCATACAATCACCGGAACCAGTAACTTCAAGCAATGCTGAAACAAAAATAACTGCTGAGCTCAGCGAACCAAAGGCTACACCTATAAGTAAAACTGTTCGCACAAGTATAAAAAGTTCACCGAAATCTAAACCTGCCGATATAGCAATTGCTCAAAATACAAGTGACCAGTTAGACAAAGGATTAAATAGCCCTAGCGTTTTATTGGAAAATAATAGATCATCTAAAGAAAAGCCACCCTGTACATGCAAATGTTCGAATAATGCTGTGCAAAAACCTGAAGGTGACGCGAAAGTTTCCAATTCCAATAAAAACTTTAGAGCTCCCACTAAGAGTTCTCCAGAAACCAAGTTAAAAGCTAGCCCGCCAGCTAAAAATGTGGCAACTAAGAACGATAAGACTGATGATAAAGTTTTGAAGGCAATTATTACACCATCAACGAGTGAAGAAACGTCGACCTTATCTAACAACGATACAAGTTCTAAACCAGCTGATGTAACAGCTAATGTTCCGGCAGTAGTGGTACAGGCACAAGACATTCCAAACAAAGAAATTGAAGCAAGAGTACAAATTGAACAAAAGACAGGAGAGGAAAATAAGGCTGAAAATATTATTAAAAAAGACGAACAACCAGAAACATCTACCCCAGCTGTGGTCAATGTGCCAGCAAAACCCAAAAAACCAGTGAAAGAAGAAAAAGCAGTGAGACCTTTAATAGCGACTCCACGCCCTTTGCAAAAGAAACCTCCACAAGTAATTCATTCAGACTCATCGGATTCATCTTCAGAAGAGGAATCCTCAGACGAAGATGACGAAGATGAATCAGACGAAAGTGAAGCATCTGCAGAATTTTACGAGTGTGAAAATAACCCAGATGGAAGGACTTCAACCGGTTCAAATGATTCTGGCTTTGATTCTTCAGCACCTGCGTCACCTGCAACATTTTCGCAAATCAGGAAAGGTAATTAAAATGACCATTAAACATTCTAGGGACACGCACATCTATTTTACTGGAACTCATGTGTATATTGTATCCACATACCTTACTAATTTTCCACTAAACCGGTAGGAAACTCTGCACGTCTGCTTTAGCATGGCTTTCGGCATATTAGATGTAGCATGTCTGCACAACACAGTTGTACAAAAAACCTTAACAAGTCTAGAACCACGCGACAATTCGTAATCTGTTTTAGACTGCGATGTAAACTGCCACCGAAAGTGTGAAAAATTGACAGCAAATTTGTGCGGCGTGAACCAGCGTCTATTGGTGGAAGCCTTGGCATCAAGAACTGCATCTAGAAAAGGTGGGTAGACACTCAAAATAGGAACACAGTACGTTTGAAGTGATATCAGCGATTTTTATGTTATCAGCGAAACGAAACATACCAACACGAACGTCATTGCGACGTCAGTCGTTCAACCCGAAATAAAGCAATTTTATTGGCTAGCTATCTAACGTCTGTTTCTGTTATTATTAGGTAGGCATTTACTGGCATGGCTGCGGTTTATAATAATCTTAACAAATTATCTAAAAAAGAAACCTGTGACCAAGAAAAAAAATACACTAGTAAATAAAATACACAAAATGGTATTTCTACGCAATATTTTCGATTCAGAAGATAAATCAATCTGTCAATTCAATGTTCAAGTAAATTTCAAGTGAATGTATTTCTAAAATTGCAAACGTATTGTGCGTATTTGTTTATGTTCAGAAGTACATTGTGGCGTGGGTGTGAGAAGTGGCTGTCTGGACACAAGCCAATCATTTGCTCACCTGTACAAAATTAATAAGATCAATTGCAGCCACAATTAACATAAAGGCGAGTTAGTGTTGACATTTAGTAAATACAAAATTTCTTCACCCTTCTCTTTGTCTACGTCTTAATTTCTTACAAGGTTGACAATTATTTCATTCAAAATGAGAACATCAAAGAGATTGATGGTTGATATGATCGACTGTTAATCATCTGATGCTTATAAATCTAGCTTCACCTGTACAACCAAAGATTCTTGAAGTAAAATATCAAACACATTTCGCTCCAACGTGGATGAAGCGTTGATGAAGGACATTATAAATTGTTCAATCATCCACGTAGTATGATGATGGATGCCAGCGCGTGTCTCCGCTCTCGTGATTAACGGATCGACGGTTTCTTCGATCATCGATTAATTGGCTAACCGCTCCTCAAACGTCACAGCATGTATTTTTATTTACAAGCTGACAGCCTGTAGACTTTTGTCAAGATTTTTATGATAAACAGATTGTCGTAAAAGCAAGCAACTTTTTCTGTTATTCTCAAACGTCAGAAATATTTATTTTAGGATTTAGAGTATCAGCAGTGGTTTTGTTTTTACCTTTTGCATGATAATAAAAAGAACATATTCTGTAATACAGAGTCTAACCGAAATAAGTGCTCATATTTTAAATACTTCTTCTGCCTCTAGAAATGATCAACTTTTTACAAGAAAGCCATAGGCAATTCTGTAAAAAAAATTGACTTCCCATGCTTATTGTTATGATCATAATTTTGTACGGAGGGTACAAATTATTTTTTTGATCATTTACTATAACTTTCTTGAAGAAAGATGTTCATTTTAACGGGCAGAAGATATCTTAAATATGGATAGCCCATTTCTGTTACACCCAGTATTATTTTATGTTTCACAAATAAAATGTTTGTAATTGTCACAACTTGTGCCGTATCTATTTTCTTCTTTTCATCACATAAAATAATATGCACAATTTTCAAAATCATGTCTGTTTCATTATATGAGACACTACAGTCTACAAAATTATGTTCACGTTTATGTATGTCAAAAATGTAAAGTGTTAAAATATATTTTAATAAACAAAAATGTTAAGATGCTCAACAAATAGGTCACAAGTGGTACACTTTGATTTTCTCAGTATCGTATCAAAAATACCTCTAACCTTAGACATGATCCTAAAAGTGATTTATTATTTTCTTAATAATTCAGTATTAGATCCTGTTGACATAATCTAGAGCAATTTGACTGTTGTTCTTACGCACAGGTGGCGAGGCTTCCGGGACGTCGTCGGGTGCTGCACCTTCGCAGGCCAATACCACCGACCTCTTAGAACAGCAGCTTGGTGAGACATGTTGTACTATAGTAAAGTCTTTTCTGTCTGCTTGTGTATAGACTTTTGTAAATACGTTTCTTCTAGTGTTAGATTTATCATTGACGATTTCTACGTAATGTTGTTTCTAGTCTCACCTAAATATTGCTTGCAGCTACTAACACTATTTCCATAGTTTTCATGTCATTCATATAATTTTTTTTCAAAAATGTTTTTATTGAAATCACGTCTCCAGAAACTTCTAAAGAAAGAATAAAAGACTTCTTGGCTCACCATTAGAGATATAAATCATATGTGGTTGTATGTAAATGTTTATGTTTTATTCAATCAAAGAATCATCAAAGGTGTGGGTCGGATCCGTTTCGGTCTAACATACGCTGCAGTCAATAAATTTTATTTTGTTTGATAATAAACTCGGATGTTGGCACGATTGGCAAAAAATTTATTGTATTCTGATCACATCTATAAATATCTGCAGTGTAGCGGCAGGACTTTCGCTGAAAACAGAGTGCAGGCCCACGCCCCACTTTGAGATGGGTTCCGCATACCGACCGCGCGACTGTGGACTTATCACGCTATAAATTATATAATATATACGATATCACTTACAGGTTGAATTAATTAATGAACCGCCGCTGGAATCGTGGAACAGCTTTATTAAATCGTCAGCTACCCACAAAGATTAATAGCGGCTCCTATTTAAAACCCAAACTTTCAAACATTTTCAGCAGACGACGGTATTTTTAGCTTGATTTTTGGAAAATATTAACATAAACAATGGTATCGGTATTACAGCTTTTTCTCACATAAGTACAACGTAAAACACACAAAATTTTCTGTGAACCTGCGTGACTAAACAGGAAAATTAGAAACTCTGAGAACTTGGAGATGGACGAATGATTTATTTCCAATCAAGCGAGACTTGCCAAGTTTTGGCACCTCAAAAGGAACATTAATTTGTAAAATTAATGACTTGGATTCCGAATATAAAACAAAAAGGTAATATTATAATAATGTACTGCCTGTAAGTCGATTCTATTCAGACCATAAAGAAGTCAATTGAAACGTTTAAACTTTCAACGATGCCGCTAGAAATATTTAAGAAATATATCTAACTATTCTAAATAAACGTTACGTAAAGATATGATCTCAAAGATTTCATTCGTGCCAAATAAAATAATTGAAGCCATTATTTATATGAATGATTCGAGTTACAAATTAAAGGAGATTAACATAGAAATAGAGCATACACAGAGATTGTGTTGCTCTTGAATTATAGGTAATGGGGCTACTGGCTAGCACATAATTTATGAGTTATGTTATAACAAGTATCAGAATAATACATGAGACTCAACATGTTATATGTTTAATTTTATCATTTACTGCGTCTTCAACACGCCATTTATAAAATAGCACCTGTCAATATAACAGAAAGTATAACAAAAGATGTCACAAGATAAGATTACGCGGGTTTCGATTTTTTTTTTGCAAAAAATTGGCACACTTTCCCGAAAATATATGGTGGGACTTTAAACCTTGTTAACTACCTGAACATTTAAGTAAGACTAAATACAGAAGACCACCACATATTCTTAAGCTTGTAACGAAGTATTTATTTTATATTGACATTATAAAACTTGAAATGGAAAGCTCGACTTTTTCGTACTGAGATCCCGTGATATCCCCCGAATTAACCACTTTGACCTTGATATTGCCGTCTGAGCAAATATTTTTAGCGACGCTCACGATCTCACCCGAGGTGAAAGAGAATTAATATATCGCACATGTTGTACCAATTATGTCATACTACTATAACGCAACGTAAACATCCATGAACTTGAATCATGTTGTAAACCAATGACCTGGCGTTTACGAAAAATATTATAAACAAACGTACATTGGGAAGGCATGAATATTATGAAAGGATATACAGGAGTAGAGAAAACATGGAAGTGCGTAGCTTTCAGCGTTGAGCAAGCACTAATAACCCATATTTAAGTTACTCCAACACGAGGGATTACCAAGAGTTTTAAAACAAGAATCAGATATTTTGATAAAGCATTTGGCATTAGTAACAACGTTCTTACAACAAACTCCTCGAAGAGCTGAAAAGCATAAATTAAGTTTTAACGAGCAAAACTGTCGAGATCATTTTGTAGTTTTAGCCAAACGAAACATTAATTTAAGTAATAATAAAATAAAAAACGGCTCATTTCATATTTTTATTCATATGGAAAGCTAAACAAATTAGTAAAGTGACCGTGTCGGTGGTCGCACTTGAAAATGTCAACCGATAAGGATCAGCACCTAATGACTTCAGTAAAGGATGTTTACAGATGTGTATCGCCGCAGATGCGGTATATGCCAACGGCAACAAACTCGTGCCAAAGCGTGTTGAAACAGTAGAAACTATATATGCGCGTAGATGGACGAAAAAGAGGTTTTTTTTTTTATGGTGGGAACGCCCTTGGGCGGAGCGGGAGATAGTGTCAGACTCTTACTGACTAAAAGACCCACCCCGTTCCTTCTAGCCTTCATACCGGGGCTCGAGCGCCCTTTCGGATAACCCTGGCCCCAGTAGGCTTCGACCAGGCTGGGTCCCTGCTGTTGCTGACAACTCCTTGAGGCGCGCGGGAACAGTGCGCGCCGTCGACGACTTGGGCTTGGTCCGGACAGTTACCGGACGGCCGGACAGTGAGTTACCCATTGCTCACCGTCCG
Source organism: Mythimna ferrago (assembly GCA_910589285.2). Lineage (NCBI taxonomy): Eukaryota > Metazoa > Arthropoda > Insecta > Lepidoptera > Noctuidae > Mythimna > Mythimna ferrago. The sequence continues at coordinate 20,851,026 of OU342679.1, forward strand.
CAAGCCCGCGTCTACGTTGGCCGGAAATCGGGATCAGAATCCCGGCGACGGCGGCGGCGATAACGCCGTTGCCTGATGCGTTCGGCCTCCTCCTTTGCGAGCATTACTGCTTCGCAGAAGTCGGCGACCGCCTACCACTCCTCCTCGCTCCGACGAAAAAGAGGTGATCAACCCGAAATTAAAAGGCAAAAAAGCTGAAGAATACATTTAATTGGGATCATTAAACTGCCATTAGGGTAGGTAAAATTTAACTGATTGGATTATGTACCTAATACAAATCCTGGTAGCATTTTTACCAAGTTTTCATAACCAAGTCGAGTTTTTTTTGCTGGCCAATCGTTCCCATCTCTTTTTCTAACGCGAGTGTAGTAAAAGAGTTTTGTTGTTTCGGGCCATTGGTACGGGCCAGGTAGTACAGATCTATAACATAGAAAATGTAAACGACCTACACCTACAAACTCTAAAATAATTTAAAACATCACAAAGAAAACAACTTGTCTTCATATTTGTTATTACAATCATATGTGACGTGATAATTTTCAGATTTTCCGGGTACAACTGTAGGTATCATATCAGCTTTCCAGATATTTTCAACAGTTGTGGCTCAAGCACACGGTCCATTTTCATCACCGGGAATATTCGATTTCGTAACTGTACCAAAATACTCGAAGTTTTAGTTTAAGGCTATTTTTAAATCTTTTGTTAAATATGAATAACTAATCATATTTTGAGTTACTTTCTTTTATCAAATATTACATTCCAACCGATATTGGTATTATTTTTATCTTTCTCAGAGCAATCCACTGCCTACGGCATCTTTAGGAAGACTGGCCGGTTCACTCCTCCTGCGCGGTCCATTCCTCGCTTCAGGAAGTATGCCGTCGAAGACTTCCAGTTTATCAAGGTGCTAGGAAAAGGAAGTTTTGGAAAAGTAAGTTAATTAACTCCTTTGTTTTCGGAAATCTGTCAGCAATCGATCTTTCAAGAGCTTCCACGTCATCAGTACATTAATTAGTCAGTGGTCGCAATGATCATTGTCTTCTCTCGTTGACCTGAATCTGGCTCAGAAGAGGCAAGTGCCAGATTTTTTGACATGAAGTCCCGCTTCGAGGTTTAAAAAGGTATAAATATATCATAACAATCAAAGTGATCATCTTATTCTACTTTCATATAGTTACAAAGTAATGTTCCCCAAACCTATCTTTGTGTTATGAAATTAAGTGGGATATTAATGTTTTTTTTTTTTTTTTAATAATTGATATGGGCCGATCAACGTTTAACTACTATCTCACCTGATGGTCAGTGATACACGCTTACCGAGAATAAACCGGTTCACGCTTGACTTAAAGATTCCAATGTTGTTGCTATCAGCAAACATATAGATACCATGTCTTTTTTTTCTTTCTATATAATCTCTGCTAATACTCGTTTGCAGCTCGCAGATAAAAAGCATTATTCTTCCTAATTGCTACCAAGATTTTTACAAAATAAAATAACTTTTATTTTGTAAAAATCCAAGGTGTGTACGTATTCTCCGTCTCAAAATAAACGAAAACTGAAACAAGGGATTTTGCCAAGAGAAAAAACAGCTCTTCGCATACATAGATAATGCGGTGTGTACACGTAATGATTTGCAGCAGACAACACTGGGTATTTAGTTGCTGAAAGACGCGTCTAATAATACAAAGATATGACAAACACAACATTCCACGACAACAAAAATAATACGCCCATTAATTTACAAAAGTGTTAAAATGTTTAAATCTGAAGTGATTTGTTAAATTTAACGTTTTTTTCTTACTCAATCGCTTCTTCCGGATCGCAAAAACTAATAGTGATTTCTTAGGGATTTGCGTAATGCGGAAAATTTCGATTTAATCCAGATATAGTTTTTTATATCATTCTTATATAATTGGCACGTTATATCAAAGCAATTTTTTATCGGTCTTATCCGATCACTGAATTTAATTTAATTATTAATTTGCCCTTTACTTTGTTATCTTTATTTTTAGCAGAGATTTTACTCGTATTTGATCTTCTTTCAAAAATTTCTGTTGGTCTAAGCTTTAGTCTAAGCGTTTTATAATATAGTTTTCCATTGTTACTTGACATTGATTTTGGAATAGACAGGCGGTATTATGCGTCCCGTATTTGACCCGTACATTCTTGTGTTATGTTTTCGTCGATATGCAATTGGTACGCATCGCACAGTGCCAGTGCAACAACCTATTCTGCTTTTCTGGTTCTGTCTTCAATCTCATTAAGGCGTATAATCCCGTGAACCATCTGGCCGAAATTATGTGAACGCAACTCTGTCACTCGCCTAGGCGGCAGTACGCAAATCTGTGCATTTATTTGCGGCCAGCAGCGCCCGGAAAGCGCTTTAAATCCATTTTCTCTGCGAGATATTGATTGATTTACATATGCAATGTTCACTTTGAAGAATATTTAACCACCAATTTTTATGTGTAAAAATGTTTCTAAAGGTCCAAGCCGTTTCGAAGGAGTAGGGAAAAGTTGCGAAAAGTTGCGAAATTGCTAATTTTTTTTTTTTTGACAAAAGTATTAATTGCACGAAAAAATCAAATGTTGATATTATTGTTCATGAATCTATAATAAACATATATTTTTTTCAAACCAATTGACGTAGCCGTTACGGAGGAGTAGGCCTCAGAAAATCACTGTTTTATGGCACTTTTCGGGCGCTTGGCCCTTAACTATTGCTTCTAATAATACCTACTTTCTTTTCAAAAGTAAAATTTTGATAGTCAAGCGATACGAAAAATAATAAGTAATTTTAGTTCGGGACTGTTGAAATGCTTTTAGAATTTCTATTATTATGTTATTCATATTTACGGCATGAGGTAGGTGTATTTAACTGCTGCGAACGCAACCACTCAACAAATATTCTAATGTCTTGACACCTTAGTTACTGCACTCGAAAACTGTGTCAAAGTGTTAGGAAATCATATGAAAATAGAATTAACTACCTTTGAATTCAAGAATAGATGGAACTAGGTCAACAAATAGTACTTCATGGTAATTTAAACTCATGACAACTTGAACAGTGAATAATGCTACCATGAGTTCTTAACGCGATCCATTTTGCAACCTAAACTGAACTGTTCAAGGGATGGAGCTATATACGATGTATAGCTCCATCCCTCTTTCTCACTCGCACTATTGACATTTTAACATGTCATGGTGTAAATCCTCAGTACAACAATTTCACTGACGTTTTATGAGAGTTTGATGGAGGAAAACAGTTGTACGCAACTTCTTGCGTAAAACGGGAGAAAATACTGTGTGGGCAAAATTTTTATTATCTCTCAACGAGCTATTACAAGCGTAATGATGGTTGATGACGTCAGTAGACGAGTCCCACCGAACAGATAGACACGTCATAATCGTAGCAAGTTGAGGCATCTAATAAAATATGAGGTGACTGGTTGATACTGACAAGTGACGATATAATGCTATTAATTTCTCGCATTTGTGACGCAGCGGCGAGCAGCCAGTTAGCGGTGACACGCAGAACATCAAAGAGTTAGGAAATGTCAAATAATATTTTTATTTAGCACAACGAGGGCGATGAACTTATATATAAAGTTCTGGACCATATCGAATTTGGCGTACGTTTAAAGAAATATAAAATGCAACATTGACTGACCTTAATTTTAAATGAGTTGCAGTTACTTAATTTAATTGCTGAGAAAATGCTTTAACTTCTTAAGTGATGTCAGTTTTTTTTAAACGTAAGAGCATTAATGAATCAAAGCTCTGGTGAAAAAGGACACTTGAGGTAAAACGGTAGTATTTACACCTTTTTTTGAGATAAGAAGTCATAGATAACTTTCCGTTCTGGTTGGAGCGGGAAGGGCGTGTGGACTTGTCAGACATTTATTCTTTTAAGATTTGAGAGCATGAATCGATCAAAGATCTGGTGAAAGAGGACACCTGAGGTAAAACGGTAGAATTTACACCTTTTTTTGAGATGGGATTGCTGGGAGTGTTGCTTAAGTTGACGTTTGCGTTCCAGGTGAGTAGGAATTTTAGTATTGTTAAATATAGTAACGACATCTAGAAGTGAAGAGGGTGTAGGTATTTTAAGACTAAGAGCATTAATGGATCAAAGCTCTAGTGAAAAAGGACACCTGACGTAAAACGGTAGGATTTACACCTTACGTTAAACTTTAGTGCACATATAATAAATAAGGGGACATAAAATCAAAGCTCCCATATAGCTGTCAGTCGTCAGTGATAAAGTTTGCTCGTACGTCGTCGGTGCCCTTTCCTTTCAACTCGGGATAAAATTATCTACCGATATTGTGCAACTAACTAACTGTTTCAGTTCAAAGTATTTCTGAACCTTGAAGTTTAAATATAATTGTGAGATAATTGTGTAAAGGTAACTTGAGACACTGGAGTTTCTAGATCCCTGTATCAAAAAATTATGAACCAGTAGATAATACAGAGTTACCTAACAAAACTGGTAGAGAATGCTTCGTGGTATTAAGTTCGTCGACTGTGTACCAGTGGTATGATGTTTTTTTTTTATGTTCCTTCTATGCCTTTGTTCCAGGGGCCCAAGTCTACTATTTTTATAAATTCGTCATTCCAACACGATCCCATTGTCATTTTGCTAAAAGTTCCTAATCTGCTAATTCATAATGATCGATCATTGATCGATCAATGGTCTCGTAATAGAGTTGTGGTAAAATGACAATATCGAGCTTATTAAAAGCAATGACTGCACTATGACGTTCTAATAGTAGGTCACTGATCAAAGGAACTGTCCAAATTTTTGCAGATTACCGCATACGTAAGACATTCATTTGTAAATATGTACGAGATTACCATTCTGTCCCACTTCTTTCAATGGAGTGTCAGTGGTTGATCATTGGAAAGTCATAATGACGCTATCATATTAGTAGATTACCAAACGTACTCAAAATCAACAATTATGAAATCAATGATAGACCATTCTGACACTATTGTAATAGCAGACTTGGGGCCCAGGACTCCGGGGTTCTCTTTCGTACAACCCCGTAACCCTAGTAGGCTCCGACCAGTAGTACTAAGGATACATGTAGTTTCAATTTATAACATAAGAAAGAAAAGAAAGAAGAAAGAAAAAGAAAGAAAGAAAACATGTTTATTCCGCCTAAATAGACGCACAAATCATTACAATATCAATAACACAAAAATATAAAATACTAGCTTTTGCCCGCAACTTCGCCCGCGTACCTACATAAAATATAGCTCATGTCACTCAGGAATAGAGCAGCTTTCTATTGGTGAAACATTTTTTGCAAACAGACCAGTACTTCCAGAGATTACCTACAAACAAAAAAACAAACTTTACCTCTTTATTATATTAGTGTAGATAAAAGCCACATTGTTGTCATTACTATTTATAACAAGCTCAATGTGGACTTCAAGAAACAAAGGATTTCGAGATGCTTTATAGGCCTATGATAGTTTAATCACAAAGATCGATGAACTCCGTTTCTCTAAACCGACTTGTAATTATTACCTGTCTCACATATAGTGCTTTGACTTCTCAGGCTGTTCGCCAGACCAGCGTGAAAATAGAAATCAGGACAGATGAACGAGTCCCAATGTGACTGGTGCAATCAATTATTTTAATAATCGCCCAGTTTCTTAGAATCTCTTTGAAAGAAAATGTCGAAATATTGTGACAGGAAAATGAGATCAACAAAACATCCATGCTCGTCGGAATTAGATTGACTTTTTAGAGTTCCGTAACTCAGTCGGCAAAAACGAAATCCTTTAGAATCAGCTTTAAGGTTCCGTACCTCCAAAGGAGAAAACAGAACCCATATAGAATCACTTTGTTTTCCGTCTGTTTGTCTGTCTGTGAATACCCTTTTAGGAACACGAGGATCAAGCTGAAATTAATACCAAATATTCGGGAGCGGTATCCTTTCATCACTAGAAAAAATCAAAGTGACTTCTATAAAGTTATCGTACTCTAAAGACATAGCCGTCTAATATGCTCTGCTTATGTTGTATATTTCGACGTTGCACTCGCAAAGAAATGAAAAGCTATAGGACTTCCCGTTGGCCTAAAAACATCGAATTTGGCTAGAAGCAATGAATGACATGTAGCACAAGTAACGGAAAACGTCCGAACACCGTAAAGTAATTACATCACAAAATAATTACTTTTTTTGCGATTCGTAAAAATCTTCGAGACTCGATTCGGGAATCGAAACATATAGGTAAGTTTGTACGGAACCCTTGGACACGCACTTGATGATTTTTTTTTATCATGATCTGTAGTTTTCCGTTCAAAAAAAAGAAGCCTCCACCACAAAATGAAAAATATGTATTGTGGACAGGAATAGATGTCCTATTGACAATATTAAAATTTGTTGTCTTTGACATATCCGATGATTGTGCATTTATAATTTTGGTGTAAATACAGCGCTGACCGTAACCTCAGCGATGATGCGGGATGGCAACGTGCCACCTGCAGCTTAGCGGTTCGCCGCAGCTTACCTGCCATACTCTCGTACTGGGACATTAGATTTATTCGCTCTATTTCGGGTGCCTACATCACTGGCCACCTTTCCAACGTCAGCGAGCACGTGTCATAGTCCTCTCTCCGATCGTTACTGACGTACTGTCGCTATTCTAAATTGTCTATCGTGGTTTAATAGTCTCTACAATTATTATCTAACTATAGAATGATACGTGTTACAGCCAAAACAACACGTATCTTTCAACGCAAGTAGAGGCACGCTATTTTTCTACAGCGTATTTTTATTCTCTTAACGGATGCGTCACATGAATGTGTTCTCATCGATTCCTTTAGCTCTTCTGTCTGTACCTATTCTTTGGATGGTTTTTCTAAAACATTTCCACATTTCGAGTAGCACACCTGTTGAATCAAAGCACTTAATTCTGGATAGGTAAGATTTTCTCAAAATAAATGAACATATGTGCTACGTTAAAATTGATTTACGGCTATACCAAATACACGTTTATTAGCGCAAGTGATCCGCACGATGCGTGAGCCAGAACGTGTCTTCCTGGTTTCGCAGAGCTGGCCCAATTGCCTTTGAGAATGGGCCAAGAATACGGAGAAAGCATGATATATATGAATTATAAAATGAAAACTTCTGTCGTGCGAGTGTCACATTCGCTTCCTGCGGCATACATTAGCATATAATTTTACTGTGTTTTTGTTTATTCGGGATTTGCAAAAAACTATTAAAATTAGGGACACCTCTGAAAATATTTCACGACGGTAAGGCGCTACGCCGCGTTGTTATATAAGAACAAACAAGATGGCAGATCATCGAGTGACTTGATCATCTGTATCGAGTCTGCCTCGCCATCTGCATGACTTCTCAAAGACAAATCTTTCACACAGTTCGTTCTTGTGGCATCCGCTAACGATTTGCGTTTCTCTAAATAGAACCGGTATCAATATCTGTTTGTCTCGGTAATGCCGTCTATTTATGCGTGCCTACGCAATGAACTGGAGAACTATAGGTCGGTGAACACTGTTTAGAAGTTTAAACGTGTATTAGACTTTTTGTCGAGGTGGGAAATCATATAAATAACTCCTCCTGTGTGGAACGAAAAGGAGTGTCAAACTTTTACTGACTAAAACCCACCTGTGTTCCTTCAGGCTTCAGTTGCCCTTTGCGTTCCAGGCTCATGGTAAATTTTTTTAAACAATCCCACAGCCCAAAATATATAGAGAAAGGTGTAGCCGAGGTGTGTATATCATAACGTTACGTGCCATACCTATCTCAAACGGTGGACAGAGTTCCGATGAGATCTCATGGAGATATGGCGACAGTGAGTCGCAATCCAGAGCAGTGCACGCCTTAGTCATGGCGATAAGTCCCCTTTTTGAGTAGTGGCTGTAGAGACGTCACGGCATCCTCACTTTCCGCATTACGCCGGTTCTCACCAGACATGGTATGTTCGGGAGGTTCCGACACCTGATTCGTGCGGAAGAAACACCCGGGTAACACCACTGTGAGGACCGCTCGAAGAACACGTTGGTGGAGGTGTGCCCCGCTTAGGCGGAGAACCACCGTGTCCTCGTGTTGGCGGTCATCGGCAACGACCTCTCGCACCGGACCCTGGTCCAGGCAATAGTCTGGAGCGAGGAGGAGATGGCCGCCTCCCTCTGCGAAGCAGCTATGCTAGCGAAGGATGCGGCTGCATGCGTGAGGGAGCGAACATCCTCAAGCCCCAGCCGCCGGGATCCCGACCCCGACTTCCAGCCACCATAGGCGTGGGCTTGCAGACGATGAGCCATGGGTCGCCGTCTAGCAGTCCGACCGTCCGGACCGAGCTCAAGTAATCGATCGGCGGCGCATACTGTTCCACGCGCGCCTCCAAGAGATGTCACTGAGACAGAGCTATACAAAATGAACAGCAGTAGGTATCCTTCTTTCTCACCGGAATTAGGCACCGTTACATTTTTTTTTATTTCCAGGTACTATTGGCGGAACTTCGCGACACAGAATATTACTACGCCGTCAAATGTTTGAAAAAAGATGTGGTTTTAGAAGACGATGATGTCGAGTGCACTTTAATCGAGAGGAAAGTTCTCGCACTTGGCACTAACCACCCCTACCTCTGCCATTTATTCGCCACTTTCCAGACGGATGTAAGTAAACTCAACGTTTACAGTAATATATCACGCTTCACGATGACATTCTAAATCGCTTCATTCCACCTATTTTTATTTTTTTTGCGGAAATAATTAATCGGTACGCCGCGCTTTCATATTCGCATCGAATAAATTCTTGAAAATATTTCTACAAATCTTCATTAATAGATACTTTGTAAATAGAGGATAGTGAGCTAATAAAAGGTATTTATAGAGAAAATTGGCGTACTATGTGGGTTTTAATGGGTTCAGGACAGCAGTTATGATTTCCGGTGGCAACTAACATAATCTGTTTATTACGTAAACGATGATGAGTAGGCCATGTAATTCGCCTTTGGCATGGTCAACAGTTCTAAAAGGACGACAGACAGTCTAGTGAAGCTAGACTTTGGACAGTTCCCAATCCGATGAGAAGCAAGAAACAGCTGATTGACCTATGAGGTAATAATGCAAGGGACAGTTTAATTCTAACTAATTCGAAGATCTTTATATTTTGGTGTTATAATAAAGTATGTTTTACGTGCATTTCAGTCACACCTGTTCTTCGTGATGGAGTATCTGAACGGCGGTGACCTGATGTTCCACATCCAGCAAAGCGGTCGTTTCCCGGAGGCTCGCGCACGGTTCTACGCTGCAGAAATTGTATCGGGACTGAAATTCTTGCACAAACGGGGCATTGTTTACAGGTAATTTCAGCAGCCTACATTTAAGTTTGAATGCCTACCTACTATTGTTATATCTAAGCACCGTGTAAGAACACACAATAGGTATAAGAACTGACTTGAATCGGCATCTTGGAGAGAAGCATGTACAAGACATTTATGTTTATACTTGTGTTTTGTATTGCTCAATCTGAAGATAGGCTTTTAGAGCCGTAGATATAGTTTCGACGAAAATCTTACAGGCGGCTGAATCAAATCGCTTATTATGCCTTACCTGCCGGCAACCCCAGCTTCATGTTTACTAAATTACCTAATGGTTTAAAATAGTACCTTTCTCTTAAAATAACTTGAAACTTACTTTTTAAATCACTATTCTCAATGCCCTACTGGACCATGCTTTATCAACTCCTATGACTTGAGATGTTTTGCTTGAAAGAAAACTGAACTCTACGTGTATTATTCTTCCAGGGATTTAAAACTGGACAATATCCTGCTCGACTTCGAAGGTCACGTGCGCATCGCCGACTTCGGCATGTGCAAGCTGCAGATCTACTTGGACAAGACCGCAGACACCTTCTGCGGCACACCAGACTACATGGCACCGGAGGTCAGTATCGTAGCCATGTAGTTTCTCTATCTATTTAAAAATGTCCATAATGCCACAAGACATTTGCCCCTTGCACCTTTTTGGTACAAACTATACTACGGTAAATTCGTACTAATCTTAACTAATTAAATGGTACTGATTTAAATTGAATTTAATCTAATGGAATTACAAAAAAACTGGATTGAGTTAAATTAAATTTAAAAAGTTCTGAATAAAATCAAATTCAGATAAATTGAATCAAATGTTATTACATTAGAAGAATTAATATTAATTTATTAATTATCTAAGAAGGCTCTGTATTCTGTAAACTCACACCACAGTCCGAAGCAGACATTTTTTTTCACACAACGCCGTCTAGACACTTTCTCTTCTCTCTGTTTTCGTACCTACCTATGTCGAGTATGTCGCACATCTTCTATTATGTTTTTTTTTTTTTGTAATTTACGGATATAAGAAAACGTTAATAATGTGCGTTTGGTAGCGATAGGTATTTCAAATTTAAAAAAATACCAAATGTAAAAAAAAAAGCTTTTAAAAAATTGTCGGCCATATTGGATTTATTATGACGTAGTTTTTTTTTCATATCTTCTCAACAATCTCTTGTAATTAAATTGATCCCTATACGGAATGACGTCACTTAGCCGAGCAATAGGTAGTAAATCTCTCTTTAATGAATCAATCTGTCTCCATAGATCTTGTCATAATAAATGGTTATTGAATCATCCATCCATACACCTGCCAATCTCGTGGTTGATTTTGGCAATCGCGTTAATGCTCCTACAATCGTCTTGCCGAACGGTCAAAGGTCGATGCCTTTCTACTTATATGACAACTTTTTGTATAACTGACCTTTCATTGTTTAGTCTGGATTCATCCATATCCATAATTGACCAAAAACTTCATAATTCATTTGCATCTTTGTGAGAATGCCATTGACGGTACAAAAGAAGGTACCTTTGCCATAATCAAAATGGCCATCTTTGCTTATAGTAGGTACCGTCAACATAAAAAGGAGCAAACCTCTGAAATAAGACAAAAGCGAAAGTCTGGAAAGTTAACGAAATAATTTTTAACCTTTCCCCGGACTTCCTTTTTTGAAGTAGAAAATCATCAAATAACATATCTGCTTCCACTTTTACCTAGTGACTGAATTCCACTTTTGTTCCTTCAATTCCTCTCTATGTTCCAATGCCACGGTAACTCTTGCGAACAATACCGTAGTTCCTGGCATTCCATAGATCCCCAGATTACATTCTCGTTGAATAGTCTTCGAGTTGGTAAACTGAGATTTCATTTCAAGAAAATTTGGAAGTAACAATCAAGCCACTGAATAGACGTATAAAACTTGGTGGTTTTTAGTTTATTAACCTTTTAACCGCCCTACGTCGAATATATCCGACAATAGCTCTAGCGATTACTCCGCCAGGGTCGCACATCCACGACAAAATACTCCATCACGTTTGCCGGTTTCCTCTTCTGTCACCTATGCGGTTTGAATAGCTAAACGAGATGGAGTCGGAAACACACAACCCTGTCGAATAGGAAGTTAAAACACTCGTTGGATCAATCCAATTTAAAGGGTTAAATAAGTCACGTGGACGACGCTCGCATCTCGCTGTGTTGCATATTTATGATATGACACATTGTGACTGCGGATGATTTGTAATTGGCAGCCAAATATCTGTCAACACTTTGCACAACAACAACAGGTTAGCGTCTCGTTCTGTCCTCTGTAACGCATGTCATGGTGGAAGTCACGCACGCCACATCACCTATTTCTACATCTTATGATCTGCTTAGGAGTAACCGATTTGTTGCGGGAATGTTCGAAGGAGTTACCGTGGCTCTGGAAAGTAAAGGGTAGTTGAAGGTACACTGGTGGGTTTTAGTCAGAATAAGTCTGACACGCGCTGCCGCTCCACCCATACCGGGCAAAGTTATCTATTTGATGATTTCCTACCACAAAAAAAGGATCACGTAATCGATTTAGGGTTACAGATCAATCACCCTAACCGTAATTAATCTTAATTAGGTCATTCTTTTACATTCTTAATCCATTCCATATTCCATGGACACTTACCTAAGTTAGTGGCATAGAAACTAATTAGGTACACGGATTTTAGAAATCGAGATGATCGGATTATTTACGATTTTTTTTTAGTTTCCAATAAATCAATCCTTTTCCTATTATTCTGCGACATTCTAAGGCATTCCTTCTATTTTACGATCATACAAACCCAATGATGAAATTAAAAGAATATTTTTCTGCTTCCAGATAATTAAAGGCTTGAAGTACAACCAGACAGTAGATTGGTGGTCTTTCGGCGTGCTGCTATACGAGATGCTGATTGGTCAGAGTCCGTTTAGTGGCTGCGATGAGGACGAGCTGTTCTGGTCCATTTGCAACGAGATGCCATCTTATCCGCGCTTCCTTTCGCAAGAGGCACTTACCATATTAACCAGGGTATGTTATACATATTACATAGGGGAGCCCACTTAATAGCGGTCCAAGTTTTTTTTGCTAATGCGCATCGTCTAGAAGAAACATTATTAGTTCTGCAAAAATCTACACTTCAGAAGTTATGATTTACCGTTATTTTTTGTTAGTTATTTTTTGTGAATAAAAGTTGTCAAAAACTATAAGGCCCGTTTTGACTTAAGTATTTTGACTACCTAGCTAGCGGCTGTTCCGATTTAGTGTATCTGTCGCAGCCATCTGATTAAATTAGCCATCCAATTGGACGCCTAGGACGTTCGTTAAACGCCGGCATCCAATTGGATGCCTAGGCCGATAGTTGTTTGAACTAAAATCACTCAACGTTTAACAGATTGGCATATTTAAAGTTAGCCCTTTCGAAATGACTGATCAAAACACAGCCAAGTGATTCAAATTTAGTTCCGCTATTTATTGATTTAAATATTTCACTATTACCTACTTGGTGGTCACTATTAGTAAAAAGTGGTTTTATATAATTTATAACTCATGGTCACCTTAACTAAATGACTACATAACGTTCAGCTATCTGGTTAAACGTTGCGGTCAACGACTTGGCTAGTTGTTCTTCAGCCATTTCATTGAATACCGGCGTTTAGCGAACGCCCTAGGCGTCCAATTGGATGGCTAATTTAACCGGATGGCTGCGACAAATCCACTACTAAAATAGCTATAGCTACACCGGACCCCTAAATTATTTTTATTGTTGTTACAGTTTCGTTCCGAGTTACATTCTAAGTAGGGTTTTCTCTAATGTCAAAACGGGCCTTTTATTTCTTAACGAGTTTACTGATGACGATGATTAATCCAATCACGTAATACTTATTGTTATAGCTGTTGGACAAAGACGCGCGGACGAGGTTAGGCGGCACCGAGTGCATGCACGGAGACATCCGAGACCAGGACTTCTTCCACTCCATCCAATGGGAGCGACTCGAGCGACGCGACCTGGAAACGCCCTTCAGACCGAAAGTGGTAAGTGATAACAGCCCACTTTAAAGAATCTGTACCATCCTTAAGCCCCGTAGGAGCCCAACAGGTCCGAAGCCTACTGGGGCCTTGAACCGGTTTCTGAAAGGAAGATCCGACCCCGGTATGAAGGGCTAAGAAAGAATGAGGTTGGTTTTTTAGTCAGTAAAAGTCTGACACTATCTCCCGCTCCACTCAAGGGCGGGAGATGTCATTGGATGATTATTAACCACAGGAAAAATACCATCCCTAAGCTAAAATGCCGTTAAGTGATATTTAGTGGGTTCTTGTTTTTTAATGCCACAGTAATCAGTCAAAATTCTCTATCGATCCTCATAAGCAGTATTTTTCTTCTATATTATAATTAGATATTCATCTCGGAATAGATTCAGAGATGAATAAAATCACCGTTAAGATCCACTGATTTCTATGTGGTCCAACGCTGCTGTTTTGTGTAATTCAAAATATTATTTTGTTAGATAACGGCATTTTATGTGGACGGTAGATCTGTGGATTATTTAGAAGTATTTAGTCCTAAAACCTTTTAAAAAGAAGAGTGTATGATATTTATGTGAGATTCTGTTTTATCTTTTTTGGTTAAATCTTTCTTTTTTAGGGTTCCGTAGCCAAATGGCAAAAAACGGAACCCTTATAGATTCGTCATGTCTGTCTGTCTGTCTGTCTGTCTGTCTGTCTGTCCGTCTGTCCGTCCGTTTGTCACAGCCACTTTTTTCCGAAACTATAAGAGCTATAATGATGAAACTTAGTGAGTAGATGTATTCTGTGAACCGCTTTAAGATTTTCACACAAAAATAGAAAAAGAGCAATAAATTTTGGGGGTCCCCATACTTAGAACTGAAACTCAAAATTTTTTTTTCATCAAACCCATACGTGTGGGATATCTATGGATAGGTCTTCAAAAATGATATTGAGGTTTCTAATATCATTTTTTTCTAAATTGAATAGTTTACGCGAGAGACACTTCCAAAGTGGTAAAATGTGTCCCCCCCCCCTGTAACTTCTAAAATAAGAGAATGATAAAACTAAAAAAAATATATGATGTACATTACCATGTAAACTACCAACGAAAATTGGTTTGAACGAGATCTAGTCAGTAGTTTTTTTTTAATACGTCATAAATCTAAAAAAATACACTATTATTAAAACATCGATCAAAGTTACAACGAACTACAAGAACTTTTATATTATGTTACTTGCTGCTACGGAACCCTCCATGGGCGAGTCCGACTCGCACTTGGCCAGTTTTTTTGGGAACCTTGACCAAAAGACAAACCAGTTCAACCCAACAATACTTTTTTACAGAGACATCCCATGGACACACAATACTTCGACAAAGCGTTCACGGGTGAGCGACCCCGCCTCACCGCAGTAGAACCACACGTCTTACGCTCCATGGACCAAGAGCCCTTCAGAGGCTTCTCCTACACCAACCCCAACACGACGGACCGCTAAACTCAACTCTAGCACATAGAGCGATGGTTGGAATTCCCTTGTTACATTTAGCAGGCGCGGGCGCAACAACGTTTTCAAGAACGTTCGGGCGTGATCGTCGGTGTTATTATTGGTGATTGAAAGTCCCGCTGGACGGTAGTCTTCGGCAGTCAAGTTTTTGTAGTCATAACGAATAAGGACTTAGTACCCATGAGTAGGAAATAGAACATTGGGAACAGTAGATGTATAAAATCTACTTTTTTTACAAGAATGGGTCGAGTTAAAATGCTGCCTTATGTATTGTATTTGAAAACGAAACGATACCTACATGTAGAGGGTATCTTTAATTAAATCAGTTGAAATGCATATCAATTAAAACGTATGTTATTGTGTCTGGTACACGAATTGTATTGTTATATGGAATAGGTCTTAGGCGTAAGGGCTGTGGCACACACGCTGAGTATCGATATTATTTTGAAGTACTTGAATTCAACGATTAGCTACTTTTTATTATTTTCAGCCTGTGTTACATGGCCATTAAAATTATTTAAAAAAATTATTTTATATGTTCATTATATTCATGTTAATTATTTAACTGTATAAACTAGAAAATAATTTAGTAATCTGAACATTGGCATTATATACAAAAGAAATCATCTTGAAGTATGTACCTTATAAACATTCTCCAAATAAAAAACTTTGGTAGATTCAACCAATTTAGTTTATTAATTTATAATTAAACTTAAACAAAGAATTATTTATTTGCGCAATATCATTATTAGACGTACATATTTAACATCGTCCTTGAATATTGAAAATAAATTATACCAAAGATAGTTTGTTCGGATTGTACATTGTTTGTTGGATAATAAAATTACAAATTATAGTCGTGTTTCAATTAATCTTCCTACTTTTCCCAATTTGGGTGTTTTTAATATCATGCGGATTTCTTCACGCATGCGGATTTGCCCCGCATGCATAACCCTGGCATGTCCTTTTTATACAAGTACATATTTATTGTAATGCGGAGAATACCTACGATATTATTTGACTGGCTTGTTGGTCTGGTTAGTGACCCTGACTGCTATACCGGAGGTCGTGGGTTCGATTCCCACCCAGGACAAATGTTTGTGTGATAAGCATGATCATTTGTTCTGTGTCTGGGTGTAATTTATCTATATATGTATGTATTTAGAAATATATAAGTATGTTTATCAGTTATCTAGTACTCGTAACACAAGCTCTGCTTAGCTTGGGACTAGACAACGTTGTGTGATAGTTGTGGAATATTATATTATATTATTAAATATTATTATACGTATTCTCCGCATACGTAATAATCATCACTGACAGGACTATAATTGTCGCCAATAATAGTGGTGGTGATAGTCACCATCCCGCATGGCGAGAACCTCGTGCAAGCTGAGAAAGAAAAGCAAATCAAATATCGCGACTTAGCACACGAGGTTGTCGATACGTGGAATGTGGACTCGGCTGTGATTGTGCCGATTGTCGCTACCGCCAACGGCCTGAAGGCCAAAAGTCACGACGACCATCTGCCGAAGCTGTCGTTGCGCGGTTGGATCAAGGGCCTGACACAGAAGGCAGTACTCCTCGATACGGTTCGCATTGTGAGGAGGTTCCTGTTTCTGGAGCCCTAACCACCGGGTAGCTTGGAACCTGCTCCCGACACCGGCGGACTACTATACAGGGTTATTTGTAAAACAGTAACAACCTCGCAGAACTGTATTACTAACATCATAAACAAAAACTTTTGTTCTATGACTTTTTACAAAACATAATATATTTACCAAAAACAAAACTTTAAGATTTCGTTGTTCTATCTAACACATTTCAACTCTGTATTTTGCCGTATCTACTAACGCCTCCCGCGCACTGCTCTGGTAGTAATAGTAAGCAGGCTTTCGAAACTTGTCATCACACCTAGCAAGCATTCGTACCATTTCCGTGTAATTGATACACCATCATGTACAGATAATTACCTACGTCCGCACTGCCGAATTTCGCTACAAGAACACGTATGACGAGACGCACGCGCATCAAAGCAACCGACCGACTATTGAGGGCTGCCCGTAAAATAGGTCAAGTTCATGTTCAGCTACCCTCCGCTATTGTACTATCGCTTGCTTTGCATAGACTTCGTAATATTAAGAATATTTTATTTTTTTATGAAAATCTGATGAACTAAAACATGATAAATTTTATAGAACAAAAGTTGTTGTTTATGATGTCCTTAACATAATCCTGAGAGGTTGCTAGTGTTTTACAAATAAACCTCTATATATACGATAAATAAATAAAGAAGATAATAATAATACACCTTATTTTACAATTACAATAAAATACCTACACAATATTCTTACAACATCACATATACAACACAGTACATATGTGTACAACACAGTATAACAGGGCACAACAAAATCATTGAAAACAAGCATTTATGTACATCTAACACAATATGGCACATATATTGATATAAATACACACATACACAAACAACATTCATTCATTACAATTATTTAGTTGACATCACGATTAATACTAAATCAATTTAAATCCTTACTAATATTAAAAAGCGAAAGTGAGTTTGTTTGATTGTTTGTTACGTCTTCACGCCTAAATGGCAAAACCGATTTTGATGAATTTTGATACAGATAGTTGGGACCCTGGAGACGGACATAGGCAAATTGTTTCACGCGGGCAAAGCCGCGGGTAAAAGCTAGTTAATAATAAATTTAGAAATATATGTACATATATGTATGTTTATCAATTGTGTAGTTCTCATAGCACAAGCTCCGCTTAGTTTGAGACTAGATAGCGTTGTGGGAAAGTTGTGGAATATTATTATTTTACACTAGCGACCCGCCCCGGCTTCGCACGGGTGCAATGCTAAGACTAAATATACTACAGAATGTCTATAGACATTTACAACGTTCACAGCTTTTTTGTCATTAGACAATACAAACACATTTCTTTAGATGTTACTCTTGAACGAGCAACATATATAATTATTATAATTGGTCATATGAAAAACACTCTACGCTCAAATCTAAGCCTACAATGTTGAAAGTTTTTTTTAGTGGGAAATCCTCTAATGACATCTCTCGCTCTTGGGTGGAGCGGGAAGTCGTATCAGACTTTGCGGAGTTTCGCCCCGGCGTTGCATATCCACGCGCAAACCATGCATGCGTGACTAACGTTGAGTTTGACCCTGCAGTTTATTAATGGTCATTGCAAAAGACATCTTTACCGGAAATTGTAGGCGTTTAAATTGGAACGGTAAATCCGACGGTATCAGAGGAATTCGGGGAATAAATACATCTTCGCCGGTACCACATCCGGTGTGTATTGTGTATTATGAAAGTTTTTAGTGATTAAGCCATTGCAAAGATTAAGTAAATTCAGGTTTCTAAAATAACAGGAAAACCTACTTTCAACACCATTTTATGAGGAGGGAGTCCAGCAAAACCGCTGTCGCTACATTTTAAATGTGTAATAGGTATCTTCGACAATATTCATTTAAATTACATGCTGTAAAGAGCTATATTGATCTATATTAAATGTACAACGCATTTTAATTTACTTAATTGGATATGGAATAATGCTGTGTCGCTTAAAATCGCTTCGTAAATACGCCATTATTTCTCCTACAAACATTTGGTGTTGCCTCACAAAATATACAAGGCTGTGTTGCGACGTAATACGCCACAGATAAAAAATGATAATTGTGGGTTATCCCTAAGAAATAGACATTTATTTATTTATAGTTAATTAAAACGGTACATTAACATATAATTGTGATATCGTAAATAATAATAATACACAATATTGGCCATTGTATGGAATTTAGAATATAAATTGATTTCGATTCTTACAGTAGATTGTTCTAATAAATAAATATACAGTTTCCATCACGGATCTTGAACGCTCGGCGTCAGAGTGGGGATCGCTTTGCTTTATTGTACATATACCATCGCGGACTCTTTCGTAGATCTTTTTAAGGTGTACAATACTGTAGTACATTATTTTGATCTACCTCGTAGGGCTCAGCCAGCGTTTGCATTGTAAGCTCAAAAAGTGTTTATTTACGACATCACATTAGAAACCTCTAAAATTACCAGTGTTTATCTACTATATTATGCCTGTATTATACACGTAAACCTTCCTCATGAATTAATCTATCTATTAAAGAAACCCGCATAAAAATCCATTGCGTAGTTTTAAAGATCTAAGCATACATAGGGACAGACAGCGGGAAGCGACTTTGTTTTATACTATGTAGTGATGAAATGACTAAATATCTGACCTCCATAACCCAGTAATTGTGGTAACACAATACCTCAATCGAATTTGAAATTATTCGAAACTTTTATAACGGTTTCTGTTGCAGTTACAGAGTTACGTTATAGTAGTTTTATTGGTTGCTGATTATATATTATAGTAAGTAATCAATTACGCTAAAAACAATTATTAAGCTATTTATCGAAAATAAATAATTCACCACCAAATTTTTTTTTTTCTCTTGTCTTCTGGGACAGATTTTGAAGCGCTTCGGTTTACTGACTAGTGTTGGCCTGACGAATAAAATGCACAATGTGTGCATTCTAGGCAGCACTTGGTCCAACTCCCATACATATATTGTCAATGTCCTTTAACTTTACATTTTATTATTATAATTTTAACGTTAAGAATATCTTAACGTTATTGTAACTTCTAAACTGTTGACCACATGAGTTTGAAGCAGCGGTAAGTATCGCAAGTATTTTCTAACGTTAGTATAATATCACAGTCAAATTAACGTAACATAGCGTTTATTAATTCGTCATTTGGTAACACTAACAAGCCCATTTTATAATACTCTTTTATGTGATCAGGGTATGTGATCATGAGTTGCAGTGCTTTATGTTGTGTGGCTACAAACAGGTGATGACATAGTTTGCCCTCATACACATCCACCCCCAATATAGAGGGGTGTTCGATAGTCGCATCAAAATCTCGCACGTTAAATAATCTGTCCGGCTGGCCGTGTGTAGCTGGCAAAGTATGTGGGGTACATATTGCGACCTGAAATAAAAAAACATACATATAAATTATGTGTAGCATTTTTTTTGGCGTGAATTCATAAAATTAGTTTGAAAGCTAATCGTTTGTCTTGGTGTGGTCATGTGAAGAAGAGGGATGAAATGCATGTTACTAAAAGAGTTCTGAGTATACATGTAGATGGGTGGAGAGGGAGAGGAAGGCCAAAGGAAAGATGAATGGATTGTATGAGGAGTGGTTTGAAAGAAAAGGGAGTTAGTGATAGTGTGACGGGTGACAGGACAGAATGAAGGAAAAAAACGTGTTGCGCCGACCCCAAGTAATATGGAACTAGGGCAGGAAGAATTCATCAAATTAGGTACTCCCGTTCTAGTGTGTGAGAGTGAGCGTTGGAATTGCATAACTTAATTCCGTCAAGCCCGTTTCATCATCGGAGTACCAGACGTACGGCGATGATCCGTCGGTACATCGTGGACATCCCACCCATACTCACAAAACGTTTTGGGAGCTTATTCATTATGCGTACAGCTAAGGAGTGGAATTCCCTGCTGAATTCTGAGTTTCCTGAATCCTGATAGCTACAACCTAGAGGTCTTTAAGTCAAGAGTGAACAGGTTACTTCTAGGCAAGCGTGCTCCATAGTCGACTGCATCATCACCTTCAGGTGAGATAGTGGGCAAGCGCAAGCCTAATCTATATGCATAAAAATGAATCTTGGTCACGCCATCACGCGTGAACGGCTTTACCGATTTCGCTAATTCTTTTTTTGTTGTGTTTGTTATTGTGAGAAGGTTCTTATGGGAAAAAAAATGAAAATTAGGGTAGTAATGAAAAGTAGGGTAATTTTCTAAGGTTGAGTAGGGTAGAGTAGGGTATAGTAGGGTAGAGTAGGGTATAGTAGGGTAGAGTAGGGAAGAGCGGGAGCAAAGCCGCGGGCAAAAGCTAGTAAGTAATAAAAATAACCACTAAACTTAGGTATCTGTGTCGTGTTCCTTCAGTTCCCTTTGCGGTCCAAGACCGCGGAAACTATTTCGAATAATTTGTGTGAAACCCTCAGAAAAGAGCAAGAGAATAATCTGTCTAATTTTCATCACATTCTCATGATGGCGCGGCACCGTAGACGCAGGCTTGCGGACGGCGAGCAAGAGGTAGCTCGCCGTCCGACCGTTCGGACCGAGACGAAGACGTCAACGGCGCGAATTGTTCCACGCGCGACTCAAGGAGTTGCCAGCACACCGTAGAGGCCCAGCAAGGTCGAAGCCTACTGGGGCCAAGGGTCTGCTTCTGGAAGGAAGATTCGGCCCCGGTACGAAAGGCAACGAAGGAACAGGAGTGGGTTTTAGGTCAGTAAAAGTCTGATACAACCTCCCGCACCACCCAAGGGCGCGGAAAAGTCATTAGATAATTTTCACGCCTACATAAAAAAATGATGGCATGGCAAGACGCCAAACAATAAAAAAAAATCTATATGGCCTGTCTGATTTGCCATCATCATCATCATCATTTAAGCCGAAAGACGTCCACTGTTGGTCATAGGCTTCACCCAAGTGTCGCCATAACGACTGGTCCTGTGCGTCTCGCCTCTATCGGGTTCCCGCGACCCTCACCAGACATATAAAAAGCAGTGTTATACACAAAATAAATTCAAAGCAGTCAATACTAACCGTTCCATCCTTATAGCCAATGAACAAAACCTCTCCGTGTTCGGTGGCGCACGTCATGTCTCCACATTCTAACCACAGTAGGTTCGATTTCAAGTCTTGGTGAACCTTAATACGCTCACTGCTGTTTTTCACTGAAATACAATTATAATAAGTTTTTAATGAAAACCATTTTTTCATGGCAAGCTTTTATAGCGCAGTATACCTGTATAACTAATAGAGTCTGTCTAATAAATTAAACGACTTGGGTAATTGTTAGGATTTAATGAAATCTGATGTAGTCAACACGGGTTCAATAATCAAGGTTGATTAAGAGATAGAGATTATTGTTCACTAACAGAAGAAACTTATAAAAAGTGCCGAATATTTGTTTTTTTTTTTTTTTTTTTTTAATAGCCATTACTGTCCCACTGCTGGGCAAAGGCCTCCCCCAAGTCCTTCCAGACATTCTTCTCTCGCGCCGTCTCTAACCAGTTCTCGTGATACGCGTCTAGATCATCTCGCCACCTCTTTCTAGGGCGACCTCGATGGCGCTTACCGTTTGCAGGAACCCACCGGGTGGCGATACTTGCCCAGCGGTCACTGCTCATGCGGCTGACGTGACCCGCACAATCCCATTTAAGCCTGGCAGCCTTTTTGCCCACGTCAATTACGCCCGTTTTGGAGCGCAGCGTGTTATTCCGAACTCGGTCTGCTCTTTTTACACCCAGAATGCTGCGCTCCATAGCTCTTTGGCAAACCCCAAGGCGAAACTTTTGCAAATCGGTGAGTGACCAGGTCTGAGCACCGTAGGTTAGGATGGGCAGGATACACATGTCGATGAGTTAACGCTTCAGGGAGATCGGCAGATCACCCTTCATTAGCGTCTTCATGGACCAATAGCTTTTCCAGGCGTTCTGAATACGTCGATCGATCTCCTTTTCCTGCCTGTTTTCGAAAGACACCTGGGAGGTATTTTTTAAATGATTAAATATTATACAAAATTTTCTAGTCGGTTGACTTATTAGACAGACTATATTCGTCAAGACGAACCATACGAGCCAAAACTCGATGGGGTTGTGTCGTTTAGCTACCGAATTCCTAAGGCCATCTCCCGGTTCCATGATCAGATCAGCTGCATGTCCTAATAATTCTGTATTGTCATCTGATCCACATGCATGCAAAATTTTAGCTCAATCGGTAACCGGGAAGTGGATCAAATTTAATTTTCAAGATTTGATTACAGACAAACATCGGGCGGGAAGGGTGAAACTAAATAAAAGCTTGTAAAAATGATGTAAATATTAATTAATCTGTAACCAATTTTCGAGCTTAGGGTCTAGTCTAGACAAATCTGGGGCCACAGTTGCGATGGCGAGTCGCCTCTATGGGAAGTAGCTAGAGAGGTGCCAAGACGTCTTCACCTTCCGCCTGACACAAGTCCACACCGGATAAGGCCAGTTCGGGAGGTTTCTGTTTCAGATTTGGGCGGAAGTAACTCCCAGGTGCCGCCAATGTGCGGATCGCTCGAATGACGCAATGTTCCCGTGGGGACGCCGGACGTTCGGCGGCGGCGACCTCTCGCGTCCGGCCCTGGTCCAGTCCATGGTATAGAGCAAGAAGAAATGGGAAGCATTCTTCTCCTTCTACAAAGCAAAAGGTACTTTTTTTTTTAAATAAAATTATTGTTCACTGGCTTACCTGATATCGCAATCCCACTTTGACTAAACAACTCTAAAACGCCGGAATCCTCAACACTAGCCACAAGGTTGAAACTGTTTACTTTGTGATATGACCTGGTTTCCCGATCTTCACACAGTATAAATCCCAGCTTAGTGACCAAGCAAATTCTCTCATTATACACATTTATGCCACAAACAGTGTCATAATCATTGCCGTAGTAACGGCCTCTTGATTTGAGTTCCCACTGATTCGTATCCCATATGAGAGCCCATATTACGTTATGTTTGGCGACTACGTAGCATACGTTGTCTTCCAGTCTGCAACAATATTAAGGCAAATAGTCCCTTAAACATCTTGACGGAATTAAATACACACATACTCATACTACCGCCTGCGCACTCATAGAAATCCCTGACCTTTAAATCAATTTTCTTGGCGAAATATTGATTGATTTACATATGCTATGTACTTACATTCTGAAGAACACTTAACCAGCAATTTTACATATTTCTAAAGATCAAAGCAGTTTAATAGAAGTAGGCAAAACAAGCGAAAAAACAATGTTGATTATTTTATATATTAATCTATTTTTTTTTTTCAAACATATTGACCTAGCCGTTACCGACGAATAGGCTTCAGAAAATCAGTTTTATGGCACTGCTCGGGCGCTAGCGCCTTAATATCATATAGTAGCTGGTGCCCAGCAACTTCATCCGCGTTAAACTCGTAAAACAGCATTATGCCATTTGGTCACGATTTTAAGAATTTTTATTTTTTGCGCGGTCCCCCAATCCTTTTTCTAAAATAAAAGTAGCCTAAATTACACTATAATAGGGCAAGACGAACTGAGAGAGTTGTGGTAGGGGCGGCGAGATGGGTATTTTGCGCGATACACGAGCGCGTCAGAAAATCATACGGACTTGGCACCTTGTAATGTACCTCAACCACATATGAACCCTTAATATGGTGGGCTTCGCAGAGGGCAGACCGTCAGATTAGTAAAAAAATTGATCTTCGGAAAAACTCGAGCACTTCAGATTAAGGCTTATAGTCCCTTGAACTATCTGGCCAAAATTATGTGGACGCACCTCTCGCACCCGCCTAGGCGGCAGTACACAAATCTGTGCATTTATTTGCGGCCAACAGCGCCCGGAAAGCGCGTGGCTGACCTTTAAATCCATTTTCTTTGCGAAATATTGTTTGATTAACATATGCAATGTTCACTTTGAAGAATATTTAACTACCAATTTTTATGTGTAAAAATGTTTCTAAAGATCCAATCCGTTTCGAAGGAGTAGGGAAAAGTTGCGAAAAGTTGCGAAATTGCTAAATATTTTTTTTAGACAAAAGTATTAATAGCACGAAAAAATCAAATGTTGATAATGTTGTTCATGAATCTATTTATAATAAACATATATTTTTTTCAAACCTATTTATTAACCTGGCCGTTACCGAGGAGTAGGCTTCAGAAATTCACTGTTTTATGGCACTTTTCGGGCGCTTGGGCCTTAAGACAAGGCAAGTTAAGTACTACCAGAAAAGTGTATATTTCTATAATCTGACAATTTGAGCGTGATGTAAGCAAATGGGCAAAAGATAAGTTACAGAGAAGAATGGAAATAAGAAGACATGTTGCACAGATCCCAAATAAATTGGGATGAAGAGTAAAAGGTTTATTACACTATCCAATTTTTAAGAAACTAATTTAAGAAATTTTAAGAATTTTTTTAGGAAATCGGAAGGTGCAATTGCAGTTAGAACAAATTGGATCCGATTTAGTGTAAATTGGAGGCCGCGAGTGTCCCGACCGCGCTACTTCCTAAATTGTTTACAATTTAGGACAGTGTAATCACGTTGCTATGATTTAGAACTAATATCCGTCTTCTTTTTTAATATATTTGAATACCATTTTTAATTTTAGAGTTTTTTCGCTAATGCGAATGTAACAAGTGATCGAATTGCTTGGAATCAAGTCTATTCCTAAACCTGCACTAGTTTCATATTGAACCGCTTTTTTTTAATAGAAAATATTGTTTTACACCACATTTACCATTTCTCCTTTCCATCCATTTTTCCAACCGTTACGGAAGCCCAATCTTATTTTTTTTTGACAAATACGGCGCCACTAATCGAAAATTGGAAATGTGCATTCCAGTACGATCCTTATTTACGAATGCATCGTCTGTACGATTTAGAATTCAATTTAGTGTAGTGTGTTCACTAGCTTACAACTTTGATTCCTAACTGTTCCTAAATTGGTTTCCTAAAAAATTGGATAGTGTAATAAGCCTTTAACCTTTCGAATAGCGTAATTAGAGACACAATAGAAAGACAATGAGAAAATGCACGCCAGCGTTCGCTTGGGGTTTAATGAATTAAGGCATAGATAATGACATGGCTGTTCAACATTACAAAAACAGGACAAAAAGTTCACACATAAACATGCCTATTGTCAGTATTTGCAAAGTGTGGGAACACAAACTTACCTATATAATAAAGGGTTCCACATTGTATAAGATAAATTTTGATCAAGTTTATGTTGACCTGGGTTCTTTTTACCGTACGCAATGAGCTCGAAGCCACATTGAACGAGTTTGACGAGCATATAATCGTTCTCTCTAAAATCCTGGTCTAAAATAATTAAAAATAAGAACATTTAAACTTTAGCCACACAGTTTCAGGTCTAGGACTACTGGTCCTGATTGTTCGAAAGGATTCCCGCGGGCCTAAAATGCCGGGTTTTAGTCAGTTAAAATGTAACACTCTCTATTGCTCTATACAGAGTAGAAGTTATTTAATTATGTCCCACCCCACCCTGCTGGCCCAGTGTCTGCATGCATGCAATGCCTAGCTTCTGAGATCTGCACCTCTCCATGAGTTTTCTGCTCTCTCTAACATGAGTTTAAAGCAATAGTATTCGTCGCTACTCGTTATCGACGCCGTAAATATTTTGTATTGTAAATTTTGCAGCGCCCCTAGCGATCACTTGCAGAACCAAAATCTGTAGTATGAGTCATCAAGTACAAAACCTATCGAATAGGAACTAGTAGTGGGTCGCTGTCGAATTTTTGAACGACGAAACATAACCGGTCTTGCGACGACAGAAACGGTTTTTAAAAAACGGTCCTCGTCGCGACCTTTGAAGACGAAACTATTGTTGAGTGAAATAGTTGAGGAAAACGTTCGCTGTCGCAAAATCTGTACTCGTTTAGTTCAGTCATAGTTAAACCAATGGATTCTCGACCTTTTTCACTTATAAGTTAGATAACAATTCGCATACAGTAATTCGAAATTTCGAGGACTGGTTTGTGCAACGAAGACCGTTTGGTAGCAAGGTTAAAAGCGGTTGTTATGTTGCAGAACAAAAAACGATCTTTGAAAACAGTTTTGAAAATTGTTGAAACGCCCACCGCTATTCGATAGTAACTCATGATAGGGGTACTGAAGTTAGGAGTTCCGAACTACGCCCATACTCAAAAAAATACGCAATGCGCGTGATTATTAAAAATAATTAGTGCGCAGCCAATTGCTTGAAGTTCGGAGCGGTCAAAATATTTCGAACAACTGTACTTATAAGTAGCAAATAAAGCCAATTAAAATAATATATCATACCTGTACAACATAAACAGTTTAAAACTTCTGTATTGGTAACATTGTAGTATCTTATAGGACTCGCATCCGTGCAGGGGTCTGCTACCACAACCACTTTTCCTGAAAAATGATAAACACAACACTTAGTATGGTTGCAATTGCAACCAGGACGATGTAGCAGCAATGAAAGCAAGCTTTGGTGCTTAGGCGTGTGTGTAGTATCAATCATATGAAACCGTCTTTGCATCCTAAACTAGTCGTCCTAATTAATAATGATAGTAATTAAAATATATTTTTTGATGTTTTTATTGTAAAGGCCCAACAAGATTCATGCAAATTGATTGAAAACATCTTTATTAAACAATCGGAAAAACTAAATCGTGTCTTACAACAAATGAGTACACTTCTGCAACTCATAACTAAGTACACTAGTCTCTATACAGTCTAAATGACAGCATTAAAAATAGCAACCTGGAACATCAATGGTTTAGCTCCCAACAAAGATGAAGTTGAAATGATTCTTCATCTACATGAACTTGACATCCTACTAATCTCGGAAACTCATTTTTTCTCCGTATAAAAGGATATTATATTATATCTACTACACGAACCACCCTGATGGAACAGCACACAGGGGAGCGGGTGTTACCATAAGGACGTCAATCAGACACTATAAACTCCCGACGTTCTGCTCAGACCACATCCAAAGCACCTCAGTTGCAATATCGGATCAAAATGGAAGCTACAACATTACAGCTGTATACTGCCCTCCGAAACATAGACTAACTGAGGAGCAGTTTAATGAGTTCTTTGTGAGTCTAGATCCTCGATTCATTGCTGGAGGCGATTGGAATGCCAAACATCTACACTGGGGTACTAGGTTAATAACAACCAGAGGCAGAGGTCTGAAAACCAGCGTCGATAAAAACTGTTTGACTACTATTTCAACACCAAAACCGACACATTGGCCCACCAACCCAAACAGTCTTCCAGACGTTCTAGACCACAATGAAGGGATTGTCGCATCTCTTTTTCAAAATCGAGTCCAGCTTTGACGGATCGTCTAACCATATTCCTGTGATATTTACAGACAGTACTAATGTGCTCAACCAGGAAAGACGACCTTCATTGTACAATAAGAACAATGACTGGGAAATAATAAATAAAGAACTGAGTCTACCTGTGGCCCTGAGAAGTGAAGATGAAATAGACACGGCAACCGCTAAATTCACTAAGACCGTTCAATTGGCCTGTTGAAAATGTTCTCCCGAAACCTTACACCTAAAAATCATTATTCCAGCAAACATTAAACAACAAATTCTGGAAAAAAGGAGGCTTAGAAGAGTATGGCAAACTAACAGACGCATAACTGATAAAACTGCTCTCAATAAGGTAATTAAGGAACTGAAAACATCTATTGCTAAATCCAATGATGATTGAATGGAGCCTCCTTTTCAAATCGCTGTGTTACAAATGCTACTAACACTCACTATGGCGTACTTGCAAATCTCGAAATAAACCTTCAGTTTTTAAGCCGCCAATTCGGCTACACAACAACCAATAGGCAAGAACGAAGTTGGAAAAAGCAGATGCTTTTGGTAGACAGTAGACACCCAGCTAAAGTTTTCACTCCAAACAAAACTAATCCCCAAACTGACTATTCAGACATTGAAAACGTTCTGAGCCAACTTTATCAATTAGAGTCAACTTTATCTCTTAAACATGTCAGCCCAAAAGAGGTAATAAGAACAATCCGGAAAATGAATTACAAAAAGGCACCAGGCTTCGACCTAATTGAAAAAAAAAGCCTCACAGAACTCTCAAGGAAAGCTATACTGTATCTTGCTACTTTGTTTAATGGGATTTTCACAACAGGTTACTTATCAGCTCTGTGAAAAGTTTCACAATTTATAATGATCCCCAAACGGGAAAACCGCTCCATGAAATAACCTCGTATCAACCAACCTACACCAACGTCAAAGGTGCTCGAGAAAATATTGCTAACCAGACTGCTGCATGAAATCAACCAGAGATCCTTAATCCCAGACCACCAGTTCACCTTCAGACAGCAAAATAATACCGTAGAACAACACAGGGTGTGTAAAACGGCCAGACAAGCACTCGAAAGAAAGGACTACTTTTCCGCATTCCTTGATATTCAAAAGGCCTTTGATAGTAACCCTCTATGCCGAACCCTATCAAAGGCAAGATAAAATCCCTTTTACAATCTACCTTCTTTACCATCATCAAATCCTATCTGCAGTATAGAATATTTTAAATAAAAGAAGACGAGTGCACATCAACTTTTCACCCTATCTTAGCTGGAGTACCCCAGGGAGCAGTTTTGGGTCCAATGCTATTCACCTCATACAAGGTGTCGTTTTGAAGCTGCAAAATATTTCAGGAGGTAATTATGTTAGTGATTCTCGACCCGAATCAATAATAAAATAAGTAGGTAATTTTTTTTTTTTTATAACCGCGCTTTTTTACACACACACAAACACGGAACAATAAAGGGCGTTTTCACACACACTAACTCGCAACGATAGTTTCATAAATAATGTATCATCCAATCATCATCCCGCACGCCACACCCTAGCCACGCCCCCGCGGCCATCGATCAATCGATTTAGTTTAGTGTAATTAAAAAATTAAATAACAAGTATTACTGATTATTGACCAGGTTTCGTATTTTTACATGATTATTTATGAGTTTTATTACAACCTCCTGAAATATTGTGCAGTTTTAAAACTGCACCTTGTATTTACTAATGAGTGAAAATGTAACCATAGCTACATATGCGGATGACACAGCTATTCTTGTATGTAGCAGTTGTTCTAACGAAGCTTCCGTAATCCTACAGAGTGCCCTGAACAACGTTGACCAATGGCTGACTAAGTGGAGGATAAAATCGAGTGCCAATAAATCAGTCCATGTAACAGTCGCCTTACGCAAGTGAAACTGTCCACCTGTATCAATGCGTAATAATCAACTTCCACACAGTGACTCAGCCAAATATCTGTGAATGTACTTAGACTCAACACTCACATGGAGGAAACACATGGAGAAAAAAGGGGATAAAATTAACTTGAAATACAGAGAACTACATTAGTTACTTGCAAGAAACTCCAAGTTATTCCTGGATAACAAGCTACTTATTTATAAGACTATGCTCAAACCTATCTGGACATATAGGATTGAACTATGAGGTTCAGCATTTGACTCCAGCATAAATATTATACAAATGGTACAAAATTATAAATTAAAACAAATCTCTAACTCACCATGGTTTCTGAGGATCTCTGAAATACACGAACATTTAGAGATAATGACAGTCAAGGAAGAGATCAAATCATCATGCTCCAAATACAGAGCACGTTTTGCAATTCATCCCAACCAACTAGCAGTGCAGTTGACAATTCCAGAATTGCGAAGACTGAAAAAGAGGCATATTTTGGAAACAGACAGCTGTACATGATTGAATATAGAGATTGTCCCATGGAGGATATTGCTCTGCAAGCCATATTTATATTTAATCGCATCTGCTTATAATTAGAAAACCGATTGCAAGATGACTAGGAAAAAGGAGCTTAAAAAAAATTAAAAAATTTCATTTTTAAATGTGTTTTAAGTATGTATATATAAAAATAAATAAACAGAATCAATATAATATAAGATCTATCATCACTATGTCAGGCTTATAATTATTAAGCCTGACATAGTGATGATAGATCAACTAGAGCGTCATACAATGATTGTTGATATAGCGGTCCCTCACGACGAGAACCTCGTGAAAGCTGAGAAGGATAAACAAACTAAATATCTTGACTTGGCTCGCAAGGTTGTCAAAATGTGGGAATTGTATAGAGCAATCATTGTGCCGATAGTCGTGATGGTCAATGGCTTGATAGCCAAGAGCCTCAATCAACATTTGAGGAGGCTCTCGTTAGTCAGTGGGATCACGGGCTTGAGCCAGAAGGTTGTATTCCTGAACACGGCGCAATTGTCCGGAGGTTCCTCTCTCAGGAACCCTGACCACCGGTAGCTTGGACCCTGTTCAGGATGCCGGTGAGCTACTATTTTTTATATTTTTAAATGTTATTTTTTTATGACTTTGTTCAAAAAATATTAAAAAATGTAACATAAATGTGTTTATGAAAAATAAAGGAAATAATAACATTTATTATTAAGAATCGTGTCAATTAAAAAGACACAATAGAACAGCGCGCACGCCGACATTCGCTTGGGGTTTAATGAATTAAGCAATGGTACCTCAAACATTAAATTCACAAAATAATTATACACAATAATAAATTAATACATATCTAACACACATACATACAAAACCCTATCTAACTATAATTATACATGTAACATTTGACCATTAGCATGCAAACTACAGATGTCTATTATATTACCCTATTACCTTTATTAACCAATATCCTTGAAATGTTCTGCAGTGCAAATGTGTGGTGAAGATCTATCTGCGCTAACGGTACAAAAGACCAGAGCATCGCATTCATCAACATTTCTTTGATGCCAAGCACAGATTTTCTTCGGAAAGTGCGACCTTTGTTAACCATTATTGTTGAAACAATCTTTGGCCAAAGAGAAAACCCCTGTAAAGAATTAACTTAGTTATCTGTATAGTTAAGAAAAATAGCTAGGATTTAATATTAATTCATTAAATATAGGGTAAGTATTTCTGGATAGCTAAGGAAACCTCTAACATAATAAGATTTACCTCGATGTAATCAAGAACAATAGCATTCCATCTCCTATTTACGGTCATAAAAGATATTAAACATTTCAAGCTTGATTGTTTTAATATCATCCGTAGTAATTCCTCTGGACAAGTTTCCCAACTCAAAGCTATGGTACCAGGTGAGATTGGAACTTCCATTATAGACGGTTGTCTCTTTGATTGGAACGTATCGTAATGAAAAAGATCAAACTTAGAGTAGATATTCCGTAAATCGTAAGGTTTCAATATCAAACAAGTAAAAACAAATCAAAATATCAAACCTAAACCGATTTCAGACCTTTCAGACGGCTGACAGAAAAGTTTGACATTGACATTTACGTTTTTTTTTTAACCCTATGGGGAATCTATAGACTTTTGACTAGATTACTCAAATTGCACAATCTTAGGTCCACGTTTCCTGTGTGGTAATGATAAAAAATTAACTAGAATGAATTAACTCTGTATGGTCCAATGATTAAAGAAAGGGTAGCTTGAACTACACTACCAAAATCTCGCCTGTAAATAACAGAGAAAAAGAAAAAAAATTAATTTGAAATCTCTATTTATTTTTATAGATGATTTATATAATATTTACCCGCGTTCCGAATTGCGTCAAAAGCGATTACATGGGAAATTCGACTAACGCGCAACGTCACAAACAGCACTCAATAGTCCTTATACCTACTTTGTTGATGACTATTAAATTCGGTCGGATTCGCGATATAATCGCTTTTGACGCAATTCGGAACCCGGGGTCTGTCATGTCTAGAGATGGGCAAAGTGTTTCTGCCCGGCGGGCAATTTTGGGCATTTATTTTTATTTGCCCGATAAATGCCCGATCGTAGGGCATAAAAATATGGGACTCGTTAAACGTGATTTTATGTGGTTTTTCATGTAAAATAGTATGTATTAAAGAAATAAAAGAAGAAATATGAATGATTGAACACATTTTTATTTTAAAATAATAACGTGAATATACTTTTTCATGTGAAAACAGAGATAAAAGACTTTACTTTGAAGGAATGCGAATGATTAAACACATTTATTTTTAAAATAATATTAATATACTTTTTCATGTAAAACAGAAATAAAAGACTTTACTTTGAAGAAATGTGAATGATTCAATCGTGTCGATTAGATACACTACAGAAAGACAACGACAGCGTTTGCTTGGGGTTTAATGAATTAAACCTATTTTCATCTTAAAATAACAACATTAATATACTTTTTCAAGTAAAAATAGATACAAGACTATACTTTAATATCAAATATAATAAATTATATTCTAGGTTACAAGAAATAAAATAATAAGTACTAAACAAACAATAAAAAACTAGTTTCGGCATTATTAGAGACAACACTATAAAATTTTTAATAATCAACATCAATATAATTATAAATATCTAGAGAACTATTGATGACACTGGAAGGGTATGTTTTACTTTAATCACATTTATTATAAACATATACTACACGCCCGGGTGTCGCCACTCTGCGGAAGGCCCGGAGGACACGGTGGAGCACACAGTAGAGGTGTGCCCCACTTGGGCAGAACATTGCCGTGCACGGGAGCAATCGGCGATCACTTGCACCGGGCCTTAGTACAGACCATGGTCCGGAGCGAGGAGGAGTGGCAGGCGGTCGCCTCCTTCTGCGAAGCAGTAATGCTTGCAAAGGAGTAGGCCGACCGCATCAGGCAACGGCGCTCACAGCGCCCCAACCATCGCCGAGATTCCGATCCCGATTTCCAGCCACAGCAGGCGCGGGCTTGCGGATTGCGAGCAATGGGTAGTTCGCTGTCTGATCGTCCAGTAACTGTCCGGACCGAGTCCAAGTCGTCGACGGCGCGCGTTGTTCCCGTGCACCTCAAGGCGTTGTCAGCAACAGCAGAGGCCCAGACGGGTGGAAGCCTACTGGGCCCAGGGTTATCCGAAGGGGAAA
Organism: Mythimna ferrago; assembly: GCA_910589285.2. Classification (NCBI taxonomy): domain Eukaryota; kingdom Metazoa; phylum Arthropoda; class Insecta; order Lepidoptera; family Noctuidae; genus Mythimna; species Mythimna ferrago. The sequence goes on from OU342679.1 coordinate 20,884,537, forward strand.
CTCGGCTTCGATACGAAAGGCAAGAAGGAACGGGGTGGGTTTTCAGTCAGAGTCTGACACTATCACCCACTTCGCCCAAAGCCAGGGGATGTCATTTGGATGATTTTTACCCACTAACAAAAAAACAGGATTCAATAAAAATATCACTTTTCCTTTACACTTCACAAACTTCTACCGCTGTTATTCTTATAAATATAAAATACGTTTTGATATGCTGCAAGATGCGATTATGTTTAAAAGTGTATCAGCCTGGAAATTGGTCATACAGGTCTCGAACCTAGTTCAAACTCCAGCTCTCACAAAAGTTTTAGGGCGAAATTCACCAATAAAACTAATCGTGACTATTGTAATTCTATTCTAATTCTATTCGTAATATATTCTTATTCCATTCTAATTCTATTCTAAATTTACTTATTACGAATACCTACTTTCATTTTATTTATAGTTATTATAATTATGAATCTACCTACTTTTACTTAAAATTACTGATCGGCAAAAACACTTACCACAAAAATAACTGTAAATTAATTAGCACTGTTTTTAAAACCAATAAGTATTTACTTCAAATTGGGAAACCGGAACCACAGAACACAATTATCCTGGCGCGTACCTCATGCTCACAATGCGCGCACAATGCTCGAATAGATTAGTGATATGCGTGCGTGCGTATAAACGTATCAACAAATAACACAGGATAACTAATAACAAAATGGCGGCACAACGCGGCGTGTGTGCGCGTCCCTTACACGGTGTGTGAGTGTGTGAGGGATGCGCACACAGACCGCGCTGTCCCCACTTTGTGCTTTCGCATGGTAGGTAGAAGTTATTTGAAATGGTTGATGACATTAAATGGTTATTTTAAGACATTTTAAATATATTGCAATTTAATTCATAAAATCATCTAAGTACCTACTTAAAACAACTAACCATAACAGTTTACGCATCTCTTGCCGTACTCCTTTCACCATGCAAGTGTTTTTACTTTTTACGCCGCCGCCGGGTAACTCGTAACCTTTGTGTTCGTAAACATGGTTTTGTAAAACTTAAATTTTAATAGAATGTGCAAATTCATATAAAAACACCTATAGAGACTTAACCATTACTAAATTCATCGATTTAAGCCAGTTTCCAAAGCTAACATTAATTTCTTGAATTAATTTTAGAACAAAAAATAAATTCCCAGATAAATGCCCTCGGGCAGGAATTTATGGGCGTTTATTGGGAATTTTCCCAATCTGCCCAAATGCCAGGGCATTTACCCATCACTAGTCATGTCAGATGTCAGTGCGCACTGCACGTCACTTGCCCCGCGTTCCGAATTGCGTCAAAAGCGATTATATCGCGAATCCGACTAATGCGCAACGTCACAAACAGTACTCAATAGTCCTTATATTATGTGACTATTAAATTCGGTCGGATTCGCGATATAATCGCTTTTGACGTAATTCGGAACTAAGGGCTAAGTGCTTGCTTGAGATTTTGTTTGTAGTTTATCTTTGGTAGTTACCTTTAATTTGAGGTTATATTATGTTTATCAGTTGATTTGTTGCACAGAGTAGTTTTTGTAACGACTTTTAAGTTAATCCTCATTTCGGTAAATATAGTGCAATCCTGTGAAATATAACAATTCAAGAGAGCTTGATAAATAGGCAGAAATGGTAAGATCAACTACGGTGTCTCAGAAAGTTTTTTATCTGCTTGTTGTTTTATATTTTAATTTTCTTGTATCAAATAAGAAAAACAGCTTTCAAGTTTGAGTAAAAAAATACCTACCGTCTACATAGTTTAACACATCCTTTGGTACTTTGAAAGAAAGCAGCTTTCTAGTAGCTTGAAAACATATTTGTAATCATGACAGTAAATCACTTCCAAAATTAACCTTTTTTTACCTTTAACAATCTTAACAATAGACAATGTTACCTCATAAACTTTAAATTTAAAATCTGTATTCTAATGATTCTGATAATCAAGAGTTTTCTATTTGTTACAGGCTCGCAATGCTGAAAAGGCTATGTAAGTGTTATGTTATGGAACTGCTGACATATAAACATCTATAGAAAAAGTAATCTGTGTATCATGAATTGTACAAATGGCTAAAGTACTTGCCAGCTGGTTCATTAAATGTTGTTTTTGTATAATTAGATGCATGGGCTGAAAATCCTGTCCAATAGATATAAAAAATAGAATATTCGTTCATTAACCGTTTGAGTATTGTAATTAGAGACATAATAGAAAGAATGGGTGAGCGAACAGTTCACACACTCGTTGTCTTTCTATTGTGTCTGTAATTACGGTATTCGAAAGGTTAATAAAAAAACCGGCCAAGAGCAAGTCGGACTCGCCCATGGAGGGTTCCGTAGCAGCAAGTAACATAATATAAAAGTTCTTGTAGTTCGTTGTAACTTTGATCGATGTTTTGATAATAGTGTATTTTTTTACATTTATGACGTATTAAAAAAAACCTACTTACTAGATCTCGTTCAAACCAATTTTCGTTGGTAGTTTACATGGCAATGTACATCATATATTTTTTTTAGTTTTATCAATCTCTTATTTGAGAAGTTACAGGGGGGGGACACACTTTTTACCACTTTGGAAGTGTCTCTCGCGTAAACTATTCAATTTAGAAAAAAATTATATTAGAAACCTCAATACCATTTTTGAAGACCTATCCATAGATACCCCACACGTATGGGTTTGATGAAAAAAAAATTTTTGAATTTCAGTTCTAAGTATGGGGACCCCCAAAATTTATTGCTTTTTTTCTATTTTTGTGTGAAAATCTTAAAGCGGTTCACAGAATACATCTACTTACTAAGTTTCAACAGTATAGCTCTTACAGTTTCGGAAAAAAGTGGCTGTGACATACGGACGGACAGACAGACAGACAGGCAGACAGACATGACGAATCTATAAGGGTTCCGTTTTTTGCCATTTGGCTACGGAACCCTAAAAATGAAAACAATATCAAAATTGGTAAAAAAGGAAATGAGATATAACAATTTTAAATAAATATCTGTCTCTCAGCAAAACACTTTTCTAAGGCATGATGAAGTTTGAAATCAAAAGTTTACATTTGATTTCTCTTTTATTAGTACACTAGCTTTTGCCCGTGCGGCTTTGCTCCCGCTCTTTTCTGCTCCACCATACTATACCCTACTCTAACCTACACTACCCTACTCTAACCTACACTACCCTACTCTTCTTTACCCTACACTACAATATTTTTTTTCCCCTAAGAACCTTCTCCTCACACTAACGAACACAAAAATAAAAGAATTAGCAAAATCGGTCCAGCCGTTCACGCGTGATGGCGTGACCAAGGAAATAGGGATTCATTTTTATATATATGTATAGATTAACAGCTTTGAAGCTTTATAACTTTGTACTTGATGAAGATATTTAAAAAATTATTTCATAATTGTTTTTGAGAGCTAAAATGAAAATTATTTAATTTAAAAAATTATTTTTTTTTTAATTTTTGCAATATAATTTTGCCATTTAATTTTTAACAATACAATTTTTCTAGTACCTTAGAATAAAAGAAAATACTGTTTGTTGTCCAAAAATGTGTTTAGTTTGGTTTCTTTTTTTTTTAAACTAGGCGGAATGGTTAACTAGGAATTTTACACCTTATCTACCTCTATCAATCTATGAAACTGAATGCAATGAATTTTATGGTTGATAGGTTTGTTCTTGACTGCTATCTCACCTGATGGAAAGGGTCTCAATTTCAAGGGTTTCTAAAACACTGTTGGAATCACAAAATTGTTAAATCTCGTCTTGCAGGACCACATTGGCGCGATGGCGCGCAGCACAGGTGCAGGAGGCCGGCGGGCAGCGCGAGCGGAGGCCGTACCTCGCGTCAGAGTGCACAGACCTGCCCCAAGCTGAGAAATGGAGACTGCAGATTGTCAGAGAAATAGCTAAGAAAGTCGCACAGATACAAAATGGTAAGATTTTTAAGCTCTAACATAAGCGAAAAGTCTCGTTGAATAGATATTATAATACCCTTGTAAAACACAATTTTATGAAAAAATCATTTACGATATTTGCTTTCCCGTAAAGTACGCTTTTAGATCGATACTTATTCTGTTACCGGATAATTGTTAACTGTAAGATTTTAATAAATTTTACTATGTGCGGGATTCTCAATATTTTGTGAATCTAAACAATAAAACTTAACAGACCCTTTGTGTATCTCAAAATGAGTTTATAATGTAAGATCAAACGAACTTCTTGAAGTGAAGTTCGATCAATATCGACTCATATCACAACTCATATTATGAGTCGCTTCATTCGAAGATACAAGTTACCATGTAGTGCCTTTGTCCTATAACGCTTATTCGCACATCTAAAGAATCGATTTTTAATCGATTATATGCTGTTTTTTTTGTCTACCTTACTAGCGTGGCGTGATATTCGTGCCGAGTACTTCATTCTAGTTTAGAGATAAGTTTTCTATGATGAGTCTTTGTATCTTCGAATGCGAAGCGACTCATATAATATTGATCGAACTTCACTTTAAGAAGTTCGTTTGACCTTATATTACCTATATTACGTCGCTTCATTACAAGATACAAGATATGTTGTTTCAGATACAAGTTACCATGTAGATGTTTAGAGATATTAGTTAATTAAACTTTAGATTTCAATAAAAAACTTTTATTTAAGTTACAAAAATACTTTTTTCTTAATTTTAAATCATATTTACAATCGTTATATTCGTCAATCGTTGGAACAACAGAAAAAAATTAAGTACTAATAGACTAACTTTAGGCTTAATACACATTTCTATCAATAAGATTACTAATGGCGCAGACAGATCGAGTAAATATTCCATCATCAACTAGGTATAGGGCGGTTATAAAACCGAGCAAATGTCTCCAGCGGAGGCCGCCGCCGTGCACTGAACATTGTGACGTCGACGCCGCTCTCCGCTAGGGTCTGCTTGATCCATCTACTGATAGTTTGAGTCGAAGCTTTTTTATATGGTCTTTTAACCGTTAGCAGAAGGCTTTCGGTTCCTTTGAGACGTAAATTTGATGTTACCTCGAGGTAATCATCGAGGGTCTGGGATTTTCTATGAAATACGGTAAGTATAAAACGGGTTGTTCTCGATTTACTGCAGAAGTGAGATAGCGGTCAAGCGCGAACCTATCAACAATAAAAAAAAAAAAAAAAGAAGTTTTTATCATATTGGTTATAGTAATAGTTATATCAGAGGGACACCTATTGATGTTTTGCACTTTAATGAAGGAAAAGGTTTGTACTCGATGAGAAGTACATAATGCTAATAAAATTGATAATTTTCTTGTCGATTTGTTAAAAACAAGATTAGTATTAGGGTACCATTGGGAAACATATTTTAGCGCTAATTTTGGGTCCCAAGTAATAGTACTCGTATATTTGGGACGAGTTGGCTTTTGTCTGTAAATTCCTTTGAGAAGACGTTTAATCAGCTGATCTGCTCCAATGTTATTCCCGAGGAGTAATGAAAGGGCAGATCGGGGGCTATTGATAGCGCCATATGATGCTCCCTTATTAAAGAGTTCAACTAGTAAAGCTATAACTGATGATACCGAAGCTTCGAACGTATTGAGATTATTTTCACTACAAAAAAGCCACCAATATTTGTATGTGACAGAATACTGTTTCATTGTATTGTCCGAGATGGAGCCTAACATTAAGTCTAGCGCAAGGGCGGTTCCAGCTTTGGCGCCAGGGGGGGTCACATAGTCGTGTTTTTTTTTGGTGGTCAAAAATCATCCAAATGACATCTCCCGCCCTTAGGCGTAACGGGAGATAGTGTCAGACTCTTACTGACTAAAAAACCACCCGTTCCTTTTTGCCTTTCGTACCGGGGCCGAGCTTCCCTTTGGGATAACCCTGGCCCCAGTAGGTTTCGACCCGGCAGGGCCCCTGCTGTTGCTGACAACTCCTTGAGGCGCGCGGGAACAGAGCGCGATGACTTGGGCTCATTCCGGACAGTTACCGGACGGTCGGACAGCGACGGCTATCCATTGCTCGCAGTCCGCAATTCCGGTGCCGGAAATTGTGATCGGAATCCCGGCGGCGGCTGGGGCGCTGTGAGCGCCGTTGCCTGATGCGGTCGGCCACCTTCTTTGCTAGCATTACTGCATCGCAGAAGGACGCGACCGCCAGCCAATGCTCCTCGCTCCGAACCATGGCCTGTACCAAGGCCTGGCGCGAGAGATCGCCGTCGCCGATCGCTCCCACGATGGCACGGCGATCCTCTGCCCAAGCTGGGCACACCTCCACTGTGTGCTCTACCTTGTCCTCCGGGCATTCCGCACAATGACGACACCCGGGCGTCACTTCCGCACGAATCCGGTGTAGGAACCTCCCGAACTTACCATGTCCGGTGAGAACCTCCGGTCCGGTCATGCCGAAGGTGAGGACGCCATGAGGTCTTTCCAGCTACGCCTCAAAGAGGGACTTACCGCCATAATTGTGGCGTGCCCAGCATTGGGTTGCGATAGTCGCTGACGCCATTTCTTTCGCCCCGGCGTTGCATCTCCACGCGCAAATCGTGCATGTGTGCAAGGACTGTTGCCTCCAGACCCCATGGTGGCAGGCCAGCAAGGAAGCTCGCCGCTTTGTGGGAAACCGTACGGTATACCCGCACCATTCGTATTGTCATGACTAGGGAATGCAAAAACCGCCACAATTACAAACCGTTTTTTTTTTCGGTTTTCCTAAGAAAAAAACCGGTTAACCGGGTAACCGGTTTTAAAATTAGTTTTTTTGAAATTTATTTTTAAGTGAAAATTTTATTTTTTTTTTGCTTGTGAAATTCTAAATAAATATTTTTAAACTTATCTTGGAACTTATCTATTAAAAAATATATTGTATACCTAATATGAATCCTGTTAAAAATAAAAAAAAATCTCATCTTCATAAAAACGAATATCTCAGACTGATGTCATACGTAGAGAATCTAAGCTAGAAGTTAATATATACTTCTACTCAAAATACTCACCACTAGCCCGCGGCTTCGCCCGCGTACATAAAATATAGCCTATGTCACTCTAAGCAGGTTTCTATCGGTGAAAAAATTTCAGCAATCGGACCAGTACTTCCAGAGGTTACCTCTTAAAAACAAAAAAAAACATAAAAAACAAGCTTCACCTCTTTATTATACGAGTATTAGTATTAGTGTAGATTAGCCCTATCACAGGGTTTTAAGCGTTCAGGCCACGCGACATCTGTTTACGCAGGGTGATCATTGGAAAGTTGTCCACTGCTGAACGTAAAGAATTTTTAAGGATTTTGAGTAATTGTTACATACAGCCCATGCTCTCTAATATAATTCTTAATTTGTAGTTCACGGGTTGAGGTCTGGGCTAGCCAAAGGTCAATCATCAGCCTTAATGAAGCCCGAAACACTCGCTGCAAGGCAAGCCTGGGTAGTGCGTGCCTTGTGACCGGAAGCTGAGTCTTGCTGAAAAACCCCTAGTATATTATCAAATAGAGAGCTTAGAGGCTTTAAGGGGCTTTGCTATGGCGTTTAGGGTAGTATCTTGATACTCTTTAGCTGAAATTAGAGTAGCCCATTTTCACGAAAATTAACCTTGGTCATTCCGTGATACCCTCACCAAACCATTACTGATGTCGCATGATGATCATTCAGGACTCTGATAACCTGTTGAGTGTTCTTTGGAGTTAGAAGCTTACACATCATCATTTCAGCCGATAGACGTCCATTGTTGGACATAAGCCTCCCCCAAGTGTCGCCACAATGATCGATCCTGTGCGTCCCGCATCCATCGGATTCCCGCAACCTTCACCAGGTCATCGGTCCATCTTGTAGGAGGCCTTCCGACGCTGCATCTTCCAGAACGCGGTCGCCACTCCAGAACCTTTCGGCCCCAACGGCCATCTGTTCTGCAAGCAATGTGCCCTGCCCATTGCCACTTGAGTTTGGCGATTCTTTGTGCTATGTCGGCAACCTTGGTTCTCCTGCGGATATCTTTATTTCTGATCCGATCACGCAAGGAAACTCCGAGCATAGCCCATTTCATTGCTCTTTGAGTGATTTTAAGCCTTCTGATGAGGCCCATTGTGAGCGGCCACGTTTCGGCACCATATGTCATCACTGGCAACACGCACTGGTCATAGACTTTCGTCTTGAGACACTGTGGTATATTGGACGAGAAGCTACCGCGCAGCTTCCCGAAAGCTGCCCAGCCGAGTCAGATTCGACGGAGATTAGGTCTACCCAACTGGATTGTCTGTCCGAGGTAGACGTAATCGTTCACAACTTCGAGTATAGCAGAGTCTCCGATCTTGGTAGGAGTGGGTGCTACATGGTTGTTTCTCATGATTTTAGTTTTGTCCATGTTCATTTTAAGACCCACTCTTTCGGAAGCTCTACTGAGGTCATTGAGCATTGTGCTGAGCTCTTCCGTAGTCTCAGCCATGACCACGATGTCGTCGGCAAACCGAAGGTGGGTGATGTACTCACCATTGACAGTTAGAAGCAGTTAGAAGCTTACATCCGATAATTTTGCTTGTTGCAATATTCCTTGATTCTGAAAATTTTCTCATCGGTAGCAAGAATATCCCTGAGTTTTTCATCAGTGTAACGAACAAGCAAAGATTTTGATCTTATCACTCTCTTTTCTATAAAAGCGACTCGTTTAAGCTGATGATGTTATGATGAGTAACAAACAATGGTGGGTATTCTATCTGCGAATAAGAATTTTGGTGTCCTTACGAGATTTTAATTCTGGCCCTGACAGCATTCACTGCCTGCTCTCACGACACACGGCCGGCCTGGATTTATAATGATCGTAAACAGAAGAACTGTACAATTGATGTAGCTATCACTATGGTACATAAATAATAATAAACAAACCTACGACTGATATCAAGCCTCAACAGCGTTTTAAAACAATGTTTGCTAAGAAACAGTGTCATTTGAAAGTAATAAAAAAACACTCGTAAAAACCGGTTACTTGAAAAATAAAACCGGTTTTTTTAAACAATAAAAATATACCGAAAAACCGGTTTTTCGGTTTTCGGGTTAACCGGTTTGCATTCCCTAGTCATGACCCTCTGGCATGCGTTCAGCTGGACCTTTGTCACATAGTCGTGTCGTGATCAAGTCACACGAAGTTATTATTTAATTTTTACATTAATAAATACCTACAGGTAAAAAGTAGGTACATAAAATCTATATAGTGGCAAAAAAATAATAATAAGTGGTCCACCGACGTCCTGGCCCCCATGACCCCCCCTGGATCCGCCCTTGGTCTAGCGCTACATCTGGGTATTTATTCTTGTATAAATGCTGTCCTGAGAGCGTGGCGGCCCCCAGGGTAAGGCTGCCGTGAAGCGGGTGGCGAGGTACCTAGGTAAAAGCCAGCCCCTGGGTCACGCGAAGTGTCAACAAGCCGTTTGGATAATTGTTTAAAGAGCGCATGAGCACTCGGACCCCACGGCCCAAGAGTTTCAACCCCAAACGGCTCAAAAATATAACTACCGATGAGGTTTTTATATTTCTGCCGCTTGAGGTTCTCCGCAGCAGCAGCAGCAGCACCAGCACAGCACGATGAGCTAGAAGATAGGATGGCGCAAGAGTGTCGACACAGACATCTCACACTAAAGGCCTACTCATTTTCCATGGAAATAAAGACATACCGTCCGGTCACTTACCATCGTCGCGTGCCAGGCTATGAGGTTCCAAAACAGCCGGAACGCTGACGGTGACAAGGGCACGTCGGATGACGTCATTAATATTCGCGTGCCGCGCTGTGCGGATTCTGCAATTACCTAGTGACATGGGGTGACACTGGTGATCAGAGCACATGCTATAAAACTAGCCAACCTGCATTCATTTGAATCACGCATATGTATAAACATTAGGACTATCACTGGCTGATTAGCTTAGATAGACACAACAGGTTGGAAGCTACATTAATAAATTGATTTGAAATCTGTGTAATAAATCGGTGTGGCTATGGCTATCAGTATGATATCAATAATTTAAAATGTGAAATTTTTTGTTACCATAAAACATTTCTTTCATAGTATAAGTATTTAAAATATTTTGTAATGGATGATACCGAGGCAGCTTCGGTTCAAGGTTCAGCTAAGGAAGCGAGTATAAAATCGCCTTCGAGGGCGAGTCCCCGACGTAGCAACTCGTCAGCTGCCCCTATTCCCCCTCCCACGCCTCAGTCGACACCAAAGTATACTGTAGCATCGCCTACGCAATTGTCGGACAAGATATACAAAAGTCCAAATTCACAGTCTCCAAAGAATACTGTAGCATCGCCTACGCAATTGTCGGACAAGATATACAAAAGTCCAAATTCACAGTCTCCAAAGTATACTGTAGCTTCGCCTACGCAATTGTCGGACAAGATATACAAAAGTCCAAATTCACAGTCTCCAAAGTATGCTGTATCATCGCCGAAGACGATGTCTGACAAAGAAAACAAAATTACAAAACTTCTGAAATCAAGATCTGATCATCCCGATGGAGAACTCCACACAGGAGTCGCCAATGATAATAATGATCTAACGAATGCAACCCATAAAAAAAATATGCATGGTGTAAAAGAGGATCAGAGAAAATTGGATGTCAAAAATAGGTTTGGGGATAAAGAGGACCAGCAATACTTTAATCCTCAAGGTATTTCATACAAATTCGTCAGTAAATCTTGGAAATTAAAGAACCGATTTTAATGAAAGTGAATATTTATATACAAGATACTAAGCTCTAAAAAGTTAGTTGAGAACGTTAAAAAAAAAGTTTAATGAGACAGTGAATGCAATGTTAAGATTTCTACAGATATAAAGTTTACCATTCTCCCTGTCTCTTAAATTTTATTAAAATCGGCTCATTTCGCAAGACGTTAAGATAACGTAATCAGCCTTATAATGTTCCCACTGCTAGAGACTCAGGCCTTTTCCCTAGGAGAGAAAGTGGTCCGTAATCCAGCACGCGGGTCGCATCCATGAGATTAGTGAATCTCATGTCTTCGAATTTTTGGTTTAAGGAAATGTCGGTTTTCTTCATCGTTTTGTGAGCAACAGTGATAACCTAAATTACGCAAAGAAATGCGCTTGGCTGAATTTGAACCTACGACCGGGCCACCACTCTGGACCACCATTGCTTTCGTTAACGCTCAAAGGATAACGTATAAATTTCTTGCAGGTGATACCGGTAACGGTCCAACAGACACCAGTTGCGATCAGGAACCCCCGCCATGTACTAACTTAACTACCAATATTGATAAAATATCATGTATGAGCAAAGCACTTACGAGCGAAGCTAACGCTTTGAGAGAGTCAATAAAGAGTTTGACTGCAGACATCGCGCGTACTAAACTGGAACTGTGCTCCTGTAACGAGGACGTTAACTTTCCATATCACTTATTCCTTATTGAAATGATTATAAATAAAATCCATATGAAGTGTGAATGTTTCGACATAGATTACAATAACTTAGTTATTTCAGCTGTATTTTTGGGAAAACCACCCATTGTGTTATATGATTCGTCATATGGTAGAATTGAAAATTTCAGCAAACTAAATGTTGGGAAGTCCACCTTGTTTGCCATGACCTATGATAAAATATGTAATATTAAGGAATTCGAAATCGTGTTGCTGTTGACAAAACAACCTCCATGTTCTACGTGTGTGACGAGAATAGCTGAAACTCACATGGACTTCACATGTGAATTTATCCAATTAAGAGAAGAACTTTGCAAAAAATGGATGGAGGAACAGCCAACAGACAACATACTATGCACCACATCTTCACCGCTTTCCAAGAATATGTACTATTTGTCATGCTGTGACGGTGAAAACAGAGACTCAATAGGAGTCATCGAGGTGACAGTACGAATGTCGTTTTTGGGAAAAGAGATAACAACTGCATTTTGCGCTTCACCCAAACCACAAGGTACTTCATTTCTTCTGAAAGAAGATCACGGTATGACAATGTACTCTTGCCATAAGGTTGAAATGGACGATCAGGGCAAAATACTTCTTGATGAAGGACTTATGACGAAGAGACCTACGGTTTGCCCAGGGGATCGACAGAGAAGATCGGAGAGCCCACAGTCGCAAATGTCTAACGCATTATCTAGACGATCTTACGAATGTCCCTCTGTGCCTTGTTATGAACATGGTAAGTTGTATTATATATCATAATAAAGTGCCATTTGGACGTCAACGATCTAAAAATAAATATTCAAATTATTTTACAGAGCGAGCGCAAAAATATGACGAAATATATACCAAAATGAACGTCAATGAATTGAAAATCAGAGTACCGAAGACCAGTAGAGTAGAAAGAATAGGGAAGTATGATAAGATTCAAGAGTTATGTTCATGTGAAAATACAGCATACAATACTGGCGAACAGATTCAATTTGAACTGCCAAGAGATGCTACGTGTCATGATAACACTTACACGTCTAACTTAACGTATTCAATTCAAGGGCAACAATCTGATAAGAAGGACAGGAGGACTGTCAACGTAACACCTACCAATTGTCCCATACCTGTGAATATGGAGAAAGTCCTGCATCCACAAAAAGATGTGTTCATTTTAAAAATTGGAAAGAAACTCGAAACACAAGACAAAAAGACTGACCTCGAAATAGAACTTGTAACTCCTAAAGCTCCTAGTGATAAATATTTAGAAAGTAACAATGCCGGTCAGCAGTGCGGTAGCGACACTCTTCTAAACAAGTCCAAAACGAAAAAAAAAGGCAAGAAGAAGGACAAAAAAGGGAAAGGAAGTTCTAAAAAGGGAAAAAAGAAATAACAGTTTGAAAACCTACATTTTAGCACATAATAATAATAATTTTGAGGATATTTTACTAATATTGTACAACAATAAAAGATCTAAGCTTAGTCATAATTTTCCATAATTTAAAACTTTTTTTAAATCCTGACACACATTTAGTGAATTGAAAGATGCGGCGACCTTACGCGTCTGTGAGCTATAGCCGTTTCTCATAAAAAAATATACAAATGGTTGTGTTTATTAGATTTTTGCAAGTAGGTAAGTGAGTAGAAAAACATTGTTACTTCGAAAGACGTGTACTGCTGGACATAGGTCTCGTCTCGCATCCATCGCACTCCCGCGACTTAAACCAGGTCATCGGTTCGCCTTTTGGGAGGCCTTTCAACGCTGCGTCTTCTGGTGCGTGGCCACTACAGAACCTTTCGGTCCCATCAACCATCTGTTCGACGAGCGTTGTGCCCTGCCCACTGACACTTAAGTATGTCGATTCTTCGTGTTATGTCGGCAACTTTGGTTCTCCTGCGGATATCTTCATTTCTGATGCGATTACGTGAGGAAACTCCGAGCATAGCCCTTTACATTGCCCAAAGATATGCCTTCACATTATACAAACATACACTAATTATGTATCGTCGCTCCATGAAATTGACTCCAAACCATTTCTTTTCTACCAGCTGGTCTTGGCGAGTTTCGGATAAGAGACTTGAACGACGAGATAAACAAACTGATGCGCGAGAAGCGTCACTGGGAGGTGCAGATCAAATCGCTGGGAGGACCGGACCACGCGCGCGTCGGCCCGAAGATGCTCGACCAAGACGGCAAAGAGGTCCCCGGCAACAGAGGCTACAAGTACTTCGGAGCCGCTAAAGATCTACCAGGTTCGTAGACTATTTAAACCTTTAAAAACCCGCGTCAGATTGGTTCGACAATTCACACCCTTAAAACAAAAGTGGTATATACCAAAAAGGTGATTTTTCAGCAGTCATAGAGTTTTCAGTGTACCTAGTAGGTATTCGCAACTTCTTATCGAGTATATAAGTAGTTACTACCTACTTATATACTCGATAAGAAGTTGCGAATCAATTACCGAGGAACATTAACAATTGGAACAAAGACTAACGATCAGAGAATGGGTTGTGATAACCAGATTGAAAAGTTAAAGGTTTACCAAGAAATGGCATTTAAAAACACAAGTTTAGTACCTATACCCACTTTTGTTTTAAAGGTGCGAATTGTTTTCATGCCCTATTCGCCAGAGACGTGTGTTTGTGACTGGGTACTTCATCTTGTTTAACTTTTGAATCCCATAACTGGCAGAAGAAATGACGAGATGGAGTATTTGGTAGTGGATGTGCGACCCTGGTGGAATAAACTTTTTTTTTATTATTGATAGGCTCGCGTTTGACCACTATCTCACCTGATGGTAAGTGATGATGTGGCCGACGATGGAGCATGCTTGCCTAGAAGTAACCTATTCACTCTTGACTTAAAGACCCCTAGGTTGTAGCTATCAGGAAACACTGACTCCGGCAGGGAATTCCACTCCTTAGCTGTACGCATAATAAATGTGTTTCCAAAACGCTTTGTACGTGAAAGTGTTTGTCGGATATATCTGACATAGACGGTTAAATGGTAATAATAATATTCCAAAACTTTCACACAATGCCATCTAGTCCCACTTAGCAGAGCTTGTGCTATGAGTACTAGGCAGCTGATAAACATACTTACTTATATATTTCTAAATATGTACATTTATTATTATAGATAAACTAGCTTTTGCCCGCGCGGCTTCGCTCCCGCTCTTCCCTACTCCACCCTAATATACCCTACTCTACCCTACCCTATCCTACTCTACACTCCTTTACTCTACCCTACTCTACTAACCTAACCATCTACTAAATAGTCCGAACAAAGCCTAAACATTTGGTTTGGATAGGTGAGCTCGTTCTTGAGTTATAGAATTACAACGAAAAGTGGCATTGATTTGTATATATATATATATATAGACTAGTTGACCCGGCGAACTTCGTACCGCCTAATAGTTAGATTGTGATACCTTTTAGCTAAGCTGTCAACTCTAGCTTACTCTACCCTATTCTACTCTACTCTACCCTACTCTTCTACCTTACTATACCCTACCAAACTTCACATAAACCATCTTTTAAATAGTCCGAACAAAGCCTAAACATTTGGTTTGGATAGCTGAGCCCATTCTGGAGTTATAGAATTACAACGAAAAGTGGCGTTGCTTTTTATATATATAGACTAGCTTTTGCCCGCGCGGCTTCGCTCCCGCTCTTCCCTACTCTACCCTATCCTACTCTACTCTACTCTACCCTCCTCTACCTTACTCTACCCTACCCTACTTTACTCTACCCTCCTCTACCTTACTCTACCCTACACTACTCCAATTTTCATTTTTTTTTTTTTTACTTTTTTTTAACCTTTAACCATAAGAACCTTCTCCTCATAATAACGAACACAACAAAAAAAAATTAGCGAAATCGGTCCAGCCGTTGTTGAGTTTTGCGCTTACCAACACATTTTGCGATTCATTTTTAGGGTTCCGTAGCCAACTGGCAAAAAACGGAACCCTTATAGATTCGTCATGTCTGTCTGTCTGTCTGTCTGTCCGTCTGTCCGTCCGTATGTCACAGCCACTTTTTTCCGAAACTATAGGAGCTATACTGTTGAAACTTTGTAAGTAGATGTATTCTGTGAACCGCATTAAGATTTTCACACAAAAATAGAAAAAAAGCAATAAATTTTGGGGGTCCCCATACTTAGAACTGAAACTCAAAAATTTTTTTTTCATCAAACCCATGCGTGTGGGGTATCTATGGATAGGTCTTCAAAAATGATACTGAGGTTTCTAATATCATTTTTTTCTAAACTGAATAGTTTGCGCGAGAGACACTTCCAAAGTGGTAAACCCCCCCTCTAACTTCTAAAATAAGAGAATGATAAAACTAAAAAAAATATATGGTGTACATTACTATAAAAACTGCCAACGAAAATTGGTTTGAACGAAATCTAGTAAGTAGTTTTTTTTTAATGCGTCATAAATCGAAAAAAATACACTATTATTAAAACATCGATCAAAGTTACAATACATTACAAGAGCTTTTATATTATATTACTTGCTGCTACGGAACCCTTCATGGGCGAGTCCGACTAGCACTTGGCCGGTTTTTATATTATAGATTACACCCAGACACAGAACAAATGATCATGCTATTCACACAAACATTTGTCTTGGGTGGGAATCGAACCGTCTAGCATAGCGGTCAGGGCTACTGACTACTAGACCAACAAGCCAATTTGTTGCGGTCATAATTATTATCAAATGTTACGGTCATAATTATTTCAACATGGAAGATTCGGAGTTTTATAGTATGAATAGCACCATCTCTTTTTCATATCGGAATTATGACGGCTATACCACATTATAGTAGCTGTGGTTTTATAAAAAACTCGAATAATTTGTGCTTTCCATTAAGCGTATGGCAACATCCTTCTGATGTTAATGGAAAGCTTTTTTGTCATTGAATATTGAATCTTATTACTGCAGTCTTAAGTGCAAATAACTCGTGCAGCACTATATTTTCAGAGCTGCTTCATGTCCGCATCAATGTTTATACAAATTTCGACTTTATGTCACTTTACTAAAGTGAATTATTCAATGCCATCAGTTCTCAGACGATTTCTCTGGTCTTTACTACTAGAATCTTTCATTATTGTACACACAATTTAAACGTACAGTACAACTGGGTACTCTTTTGTCTGAAAGTACAATACTAGATTAAATTATAAATTTATTCTTACATTATATTTAATCATTTTTATAATTATCAAACGCGCTTGTAGCGTCAGCCGCCTGTCGATACTATTATATTTATAAATGAAATGAAATTCTCAATTCGCATGCGGTTTCAATAGCCCTCAGAAGTATTTTCTGCAAACCTGCATTCTTACACTGTAATATAAGGTACAATATGCGATCTTTACAGTACTTAACATTCTCCACGCGCAGGTGTTCGCGAGTTATTTGAGCAAGAACCTCCCCCGCCGCCTCGGAGGACGCGAGCCGATCTCATGAGGGACGTGGATGCTGACTACTACGGCTACAGGGATGACGACGACGGCCTACTGATGCCGCTCGAACAGGAAGCTGAGAAAGAAGGTTCGTTTTCTTTCGTAACTGGTGAACCTGCTGTTAAGTTTAACTATAGGGTGGCAACGCTGGCAAAATGCCATGGGCCCCAGGGCCGACGGGGCCCCCGGTCTTAAAGGCCGCGAGCTCAGAAGAAGCAACCCAAAATATATTAAAAAAAATATTAAAATGAAATCACAACGTAACGTGATTTATCGGGGGCCCCATCAAATGAATTTGCCACGGACCTCAGATGATATAGTTACGCCACTGCCTGACGGTAAGGCCTAAGCCCACGGACGTAGCTTTATAGACGCGTAATCGTCATTATATTAGTGTACGAAGAGGCAACGTCGTGCCGTCGTCGCTTCGCAGCTTCGTCGACAGTATTTCATAGTTTTACGGCGATGTTGAAAGGCGCGGTCTCAACAACTAGTAACATTAAAATACTTTACAGCAATAGCGCGGGCGGTAGACGAATGGAAGAGGAATAAAGAACAAGATAAGGATCAAGATTTACCAGAAGAAGAAGACATTTATCCAGAAGATGTAAGAGTTATTTTAATTATTTCTATTGCTAGCTCATCAAAGCATGAATCAGCTACACTAAGAGCCAAAGAAAGGCAGGCCTATTCTAGTTCTCACATATTAAATTCGCGTATGTTGAATTAAATTCATAAGTAAATATATCAATACTAGCTGACTCGGCAAACATTGTTCTGCCATATAAATTATCAAAGAAAATGAGGGGGGCAATTCTCAACATACCAAATGTACACAAAAAGTTTCATAAAAATCGGTCAAGTCGTTTCGGAGGTTTTGCTATCAAACACTGTGTCGCAAGATTTTTATATTCTAGGTACAGCTCTGGCACGAACGGTAACGAATTACTGAATCAAATATGCAGGAGTGGAGGGGGTCCCTAGCCCAGGAGTGGGACAAAGCTGGATATCATACAAAACTACAGGTCGCGCGTCATTGGTAGATCAGTCGCTCTTCAATTCCCGCGTTGCGTTCACGCGTCTCATTGGATACTGTTGTACTTGGGTACTGTCGCGTACAGCTTGTGTTATCGTATTAGTAATACGTAGTGGTAAAAAAAAATAGTTAAAAATAAAGTTTTAAAATGGCACACCAGAAAAATGGTTTACGACGTGAATTGTTACGTTACAAAGAAACTAACGAAATTATTTTTTTTATTTTGATTTTGAAAATTTTAATTTTCTTGAATTTTCCTACTTACAAGATAAATTACAAGCAAAAACTAGTATTAAAAATAAAATCCTGACATACTAAGAATTTCTGTGCGCAATTGTACACATGCGCCGATTACCCCCACTACTTTCACCAAGTGATCTTAATTCACCGTGCGACCTGTACCTATAGGAAAAAAAAAATTAAAAAACTATAAATTAAATAATTTATTGGTCTATTTGAAATAAACGATTTGGTTCTTTTTCTAGCCCGACGACAAGCGAATAGAAGAAGATGAAGATGGCGAACCAATCCGGCCGATAGTGACGTCACACGTCGCAGTGCCCTCACAGAAGGACATAGAGGAAGCGTTGTTACGGCGCAAGAAACAAGAGCTCCTAGAGAAGTACGGCTGCATGGACGTCAAGATGGAACCCAGTTGACAAACGATGAACTAGAGTTATTAAATAAGGATTTTACAGCAACCAAACAGTTTTATTTCTAGCAGACTTTAAAAAATAGAAAGATTCTCTGTTTCTTTGTTGGTATGTATTAGACTTTGTCCAGAAGAAGCGAATTCGTCGCGAAACGTTTAGCGCGAATTCATTCGCGCGCTATTGAGATACTAGGCACGAATACATCGCGTCCACAAGCATCGCGCGAATTCAAAATACGCGCGTAAATCGCGTGCATAATGCCAGACCCTCGACTCGCGCGTGATTCGCGCGTATTGCGCGCGAGTCGAGATACTAGGGACCCCTTGTTGCGTCCAGTTAAACGCGCGAACTCCGGCCGAGGGGACGTATCGGGAACAATGGAGCGCCAAAATTCGTCCCCAAATGCTCGCGCGTTGGTACGCTCTTTCTGGGCGCAACGATCGCGCGTGATTCGCACGAGAGAATCGCGACGAATTCGCCCTTTCTGGACAAGCCCTTAGAATGTGCCGACTATAGTGCGTTTCACATAAGAAGTTCCGTCGCCGTAATGTTGGCTCCCCTGTCTGTCTAAAGAAAAAAGAAAAGAGTTGCCTACTATAGCAAAATTGTTACACGAAATGCGAAACGAAATCGATTTTAACGGTAGTCGCACCACTTTATGGAGAATTATGAGAGGAATACCTCCCTTTTAGACCTGCTTTTTTAAATAAAATCCCATTTAAAAAAGCAGGTCTAAAAGGGAGGTATTAATGGAGAGGTACGATATTGTGGCGTGGCATTTTCGGTATTTGAAAGAACTTACTTATACTTTATTCAAAAACTTTTGCCTGCAGCTTCTCCCGCGATCATAAAATATAGCTTTATGTCACTCTGGAATAAAGCAGCTTTCTAGCGGTGCAGAAATTTTAGCAATCAGACTAGAACTTCCAGAGATCCTACAAATAAAAAAACAAACTTTACCACTTTATTATATTAGTGTAGATAGTTTTTAGTTTCCAAAAAAAAAAAAAACTATTATAAGGCAATTGTTAAAAGTAACGAAATATCAGTTAATTTCCCTAATATTAAGTAATTTCATTGCTAAAAATATAGCAACCCTGTTTTTCCGTATTGCCAACATTACGGCGAAGGAACTTCTTAATATTATGTGAAACGCACTATATACGGTAAGGCCGACTATCCGACCATTTTCGTGGTCGGCGACTATTCGACAAAGATGGCCGTTTATGCGGCGGAAGAAGTAAGACTGCATCGATGTCAAGTTGGAATCCAATCGACAAACGATGATCTACATAGCGTCATCGCAATGACGATGGCGATGGGATGACTATGTTACTAACGTCATAAACAGCAACTTTTGTTCTATAAGTTTTAAAAATTTATCATATTTTAGTTCATCATATTTCCATAAAAAATAAAAATATTTAAATTTTAAATTTAATGTTCTAAATGTTAGTGGACGGGAGTGGGATAGGACGGCGGGAGTGCTTAATGCGCTTGCGTCGCGTCATACATTATAGACGTAGGTAGTTATAGCAAAATACTGAGTTGAAATGTGTTAGTTAAAACAACGAAATCTTGAAGGTTTGATTTTGGTAAATGAATTATGTTTTGTATAAAATCGGACAAAAGTTGTTTATGATTTTAGTAATACAGTCCTGTAAAGAAATGAGTGTTTAACAAATAACCCGGTATGTTTTTATTATTACCCCTAGTTTGTTTAAAAAAAAAAAAAAAATTGTATGTGATTTCAGTGTTAATATTCCAATTTTGCATATACCTATATAAAACATTTTTTTTATAACATTTCAAGGAATAAGTCATCTATAAACATTAATGTCTGCTACTAGCATATCATCATCATAAAAAATGGTTAAAAATAAAGTTTTAAAACAGCAAGCCAGAAAAAATGGTTTACGACTTGAATTGTTACGTTAAGAAAGAAACTAACGAAATTATTTTTTTACTTTAATTTTAATTTTAATAATTTTAATTTTTGTGAATTTACTTACAAGATAAATTACAAGCAAAAACTAGTGTTATTATAAGTTATGTTACTAAGGTTCAAACGAAATTAAAAATAAAATCTAACACGCTAAGAATTTCTGTGCGCAAATTGTACACATGCGCCGATTGCCCCCACTACTTTCACCGAGCGATCTTAATTCACCACGCGAAAGCAGGTTGAAGCAGGAACTATTTTCTGAGTAGCAAGTAAAATGTCGGAGTCGTCGTACGATGATTTGATTTTGTTAGAAAATGTGTATTTCAAAATGCGAAAAAAAGCTAAGTATACATCCAAGTAGAGAAACGTTTCGGAGAATACCATCATTTATTTGTGAAAATACTGGATGATCAAAGATTTTATTGTTATACAAGAGTGATTCAAGAAACATTTTATTATATTTTGGAGATACCTAGTGAAAAACCATTTGATGAAAAATTGGCGTAATTGAGCCAATCCTTCCAGAAGAAACACTTGCCACCATTCGGTAAGTATAAAACAAATCTTTTTATCACATAATAATATTTAACTAACAACAGTTATTAAAGCTTAGGTACTTGTAAGAAGAAAAAAAATGTTTATTTTTCCATTGGTCAATTTTTAACTTTTTATTATGATCAGTTCGTTTGAGGGTTCTCAAGCGAATATTGGTAGAACTGATATTTTTAACTAGGTTAATATTTAAAAAAATAAAACAACAGTTAAAATCATATTTCTATTTCTGATTCACATTGTTATAAAAAAAATGCTTTAAAATATAATTTACCCCTCATTTAAGTAATCCGACAGTCCTTTTTTTTGAATTCGGTTGAAAAATACAAATGCACAGGATTCTTGGCTCGGAACTGTTTGTCGCAAGTTTCAAAACACTTTTCAGAACTTGACAAGCGTTACTCATGCCAGATTTTTTGCAGACAACCCTATATCATCGTATTCGTAATGAAACCGTATTGAGATCGGAGACTCTACACTCGGAAGTTGTGGACGATTACGTTTACCTGGGACAGACGGTCCAGTTGGGTAGGTCTAACTTCAAGAAAGAGGTCAATCGTCGAATCCGACTCGGCTGGGCGGCGTTCGGGAAGCTGGCCGGTGTCTTCTCGTCCAATATACCACTGTGTCTCAAGACGAAAGTCTATGACCAGTGCGTGTTGCCAGTGATGACTTATGGCTCCGAAACGTGGTCACTTACACTGGGCCTCATAAGAAGACTCAAAGTCACCCAAAGGGCGATGAAAAGGGCTATGCTCGGAGTTTCCTTGCGTGATCACATCCGAAATGAAGATATCCGCAGGAGAACCAAGATTACCGACATAGCGCGAACAATCGCCAAACTTAAGTGGCAATGGGCAAGCCACATTGTACGCAGAACAGATGGTCGATGGGTACGAAAGGTTCTCGAGTGGCGACCACGTATCGGAAGACGCAGCGTTGGAAGGCCTCCAACAAGGTGGACCGATGACCTGGTCAGGGTCGCGAGAATCCGATGGATGCGTGATGCACAGGACCGGTCGTTGTGGCGAAGCTTGGGGGAGGCCAATGTCCAACAGTGGACGTCTTTCGGCTGATATGATGATGATGATGATTAAATAATATTATTTGATATAAAATACTTTTCATCCAATAAACAGATCGGTGAAGGTCGTTCTTAATTGGACGTTAGGTTATTTAAGAGAGATGAATTGGAAGAAAACTATGACTGGTACGCATAAATGTCTACTATTCTTTGAATTTCATTACGAAATGAAAACAGTCGTTCCAGTGGAATCTTGCGAATATGAGGTAGGAGACTCTTCAAAAATAATAAATTATCATCATCTTCATTTTGACTTCTTTTCTTTTTCAAATACTCCAGTATTTGTTTTTCTATTTCTATATCTAACATACCTTGATTAAATGTGTTGGATTTTCTTTTTTTGCGTGGAACTGAGTAACCCTCTCGTGGCAATTCAGTGCTTGTGCTGGCTTCAAAGTCATATGGATTATTTATGTTCCGTTGATCAGGATTTAAATCATCTTGATCGAGATTTGAATCATCCTGGATGTCATTGGAATTACTCGTTTGTTCCGGTTCCACAGATGATGGACGTTTCGATTGTCTTGGTTTAATTACATCTTTAAGAAACACTAGGGATTTGTAATAAGGCCATTTCGGCTCGCAGGAAGTAGACGCTCCGTCCCCAGAACGTGAAATGGGAATTTTTGCATATTCGACTGAGAATTGATCTCTTAAATACTTCCATTTCTTCCTGAGTTTATTTTCTAAAAAGTAAAATATTTGATTACTATTTCAGGTACCTTGCAACAGGAACTTCATTTGCACATTTGGCATCTGAATTTAGAATGGGGATTTCTACAATAAAGGCGATTATCGACGAAACCGTCAATATATGAATTATAGGATGAATTAGGTACAACCAATACACATGCCTATACCTACAAAAGAAGTTCTCCGCTCTATAGCAAACGACTTCAACATTATTATTTTGCAAGCAGTCGCAGATGCTAATTACAAATTTATAATCGTTGATGTTGGTGGATTTGGTAAACAGAGCAACGGTGGAACATTCAAGGCTTCCGAACTATAGATATCAATATTTAAATACTGGGAAGATAGATATTCCAGAACCAGAATATTTACCAGGAACGAATGTGAAAGCACCATGTTTTTATTGGTGATGAAGCATATCCATTGCTAACATAGGTACTTATTAAAACCTTTTGGAGGCCGAGATTTGCCTTCAGAACAAATTAAATATAACAAGCGTCTATCAAGAGCTAGACAATCTGTTGAATGTGCGACGGCGATTACTTTCCGAATGCATTGAATGTAACATTGATGTAGCAGAAAAAATTGTTAAGTGCATTTGTGTTTTACACAACACTACAATTGATAAAGAAGGCATCGACCGTAACTCTACTGCTGTAAATACTGTACCTAGAAGGTGGAATAGGTAGGTCGAATTACCCTACAAATGAAGCAATGGATATCGGAAATATTTATGTTGACTATTTTTTACTCAATAGGTAGGTACATTGATTTACAACAATCAATTCTTAATCAACTATACCTACTTACCCTCACTAACATTAAGATAGGTAGGTATCTACCTATTTATGATTCTAATAACTACTAGGACAAGGTTATATAAACTAGATTATGAAAACAATATTTAAATGTAGGACTTCAAAACCTGGACCAATTCAAATGTTTATCTATATCGGCAAACTAAAATATACCTATCAATAAAAATCAATTAATACTCACCGTCTTGATTCATGGCTTCGCTTATTTCTTTCCAACATTTATCAACCATGTATCTATTGCAATGCCTTCTATTCGTTTTGTTCCACACAGGTGGTTTACTAAATACTAACGAAATCAACATGTCACTATCCATTTTTACATTTACTTATTATTAATGACAAAACAATATGCGTGTTGTTCCTACGTAATAAAATAAATGAATAAATAGCGGCACCAGCGCTGACCTGCGCGTGTCGAAGCTGTCGGAACCTGTCGGAGACGTTCGGCGCTTATCGGTACTGGTTTTGTACATTATTGTTGTCAAGGTCAGTGATTGTTGTCATAGAAACTCGGCGCCTATTACCTGCGCTGCGCAGATCAGATTACCTACACGCGCCGGCCGGTTTCGACAAGCGCTGGTACATCGGCGCAGGCTGCCAGCTTTCTTTCTGTATACGGCCTACTACTCGGAAAACCCGAGCGAAGCGTTCGCGTAGATACCTATATATTACGCGTTCTATTTCTAGTAAATTTATCCAAGAACGTAAATAATCAAACTTCTTCAAGTAGCCTGTACATATAGAAAATAAGGTCTACAAGAAGTGTGTGGGATATTGGGTTCGTATCCCACCGTGTGTGCACTGGTAAAAAAAAGTTGCGTCACACTAGGAATTAGGTACTCCTATATCGTGAGTGCCTCCTCAAACATATAAACTCACACTCACAAGACACCCAACCTGGAACAACCAGAGATGTGCCGTTGTCGGCAAAATTGCCCGAAGTATGAATATTGATGGCAATATTGCCAGCTATATTCCCACGCCAAACAAATATTTGTTCCGTGCATTAAACGAACTTGCGACACGTGGCGCAGCAGGCAGCAGCCAATCGCTTAGGGCTATATTTCACCGGGACACCATGACGGCGCGACCAGTTGCGGCACCATGGTGTACCAGTAAAATATAGCACTAAAGCTACCAAACAACCAAACTAGACACCAGAGTCGCCACGCTGGTCGCGCCACCAAATTGGTTGCGCAACCAAACGGACACCGTAACGCTATAGAGCTGTATACATTTCTTTGGTAGCAGCGACAGGTCGCACCGCCATGGTGTAATATAGCCCTTAACTACAGCGCTAACCGTACCATCTAATAAAGGATGATGGGTGTTTAGGAAGAAAAAGACAAGGGTTACTTTTCAAATTACTTTATTTTCGAACAGATTTGTTATTTAGACATAGGTACGTTATCTAAGCAAAATATACACGATATTGATGACTTCACTGGCTCAACCATATTGTAATCAACAACAATTTTGACTCTGTTATAGGCCTAACTAGATAAGTATATAAAAATTAAGATTCCAAAATCAACTATTGCACGATCTGTAATAAAGTCGGATGAACGAAAGCCTCATTCTAAGTTCAAATACTGATTCAAATAATTCATAAGATTATGACTGTTATTTTTCACATTTATAAACCAAGGCCCTACCACGAGCCCTTAACGCGATCGATTTGACGACCTAAACTGAGCTGTGAAAGGGATGGAGATATATATATAAGTTGTATAGCTCCGTCCCTCTTCCTCGCTCGCAAGCCTGACATTTTAAAACGTCATGGTAAGGCCCCCACACCTATTTACCGATCGTGGACATCCGACTACACTTATTTCAATAGGAATGTATAAACTTAACATTATCGTAAGCTCTCCGAGAACTAATTTAATTAACATCTAACAACACCAAGTCCTGAAACCCAAGAATAAAATAAAATATCTCGCTTCAGCGTTCATTAGATTCCATGTACCAGTGACCCGTTTTGCATTGATATAATTGCGCGACTTTCCTTTGTTTTACCTTGTAAATTGGTATCATAAGAATTATATTTATGCGACTAACGGTACTCACAGGAAGTATCCGAATTCAGCGTCGTTTATGTAAAAGAAGCGTTCATAAAGTGAAAAAATAAAATAAAGAATACATTATTTCAGTTCAAGGTTTGTGAAGCCTCGCGTTTTAAACGGCCCTGTCCTTTTTTAGGGTAACGAATTCACCAAACAATTTCTTCCACTTTGGGTGGAGTTAGAGAAGTGTCAGACTTACTGACTCAAACCCACCTGAGTTCTTTCAGATGCCCTTTAGGGCTATATTTCACCGGGACACCATTGCGACGTAACTGGTCGCGCCGTGTCCCGGTAAATATAGCCCCAAGCTACCAAACTAGACACCAGAGTCGCCACACGTCTGAGCTGGTCGCGCCGCCATATTGGTTGCGCAACCAAACGGACACCAGTACCCCAGGGCTGCGTTCAAATTTGAGTTTAGAGTTAACTCTAATGACGTCATTGGGTAATTACTCTACCCTGGCATTTTTGAACGCGAACGGAGTTCAACTGTCAATGTCAAGCATATTGCCTCTTACTCCAAACTACCCTGCTCAAAGTTAGGGTTAGTTGGGTTAACTCCAGGGTAGCTATTTAAGAACGACCCTGGGTTGCAACTCTACTCGACTCTGGTTATTTTTGAACGCACTACAGGTAACTCTGTACAGAGCTGTATACATTTTGTTGGTAGCAGCGATTGGTCGCGCCGTCACGGTGTCTCGGTGAAATACAGCCCTTACGTTCCAGGACCGCGGCGCAACAACTCTGCCCTACTGAACAGTTTCTTAAACACCTACATTATATAGTAGTAACATAATAAAGCGAACTCGCAAAAAAGCTGAATTTCTACTCTTCGCGCAAATAGATAGACATAGTATATTTATTTTATCGATAACTTCGAGTCAAAGAATAACTTTCTTAACCGTAATAAACTTGTAACTTTGATTTTTCATGAATTTCATACATTTTAGCTCTCGTGATATTTAATATCTAAAATACATTTTTTGTTCTATATCATTTACGTGAGTGTACTAAAATACGACACTAA
The DNA here is from genome assembly GCA_910589285.2 of Mythimna ferrago. Classification (NCBI taxonomy): domain Eukaryota; kingdom Metazoa; phylum Arthropoda; class Insecta; order Lepidoptera; family Noctuidae; genus Mythimna; species Mythimna ferrago. The sequence goes on from OU342679.1 coordinate 20,911,296, forward strand.
ACACTATTAAGTAACGTCCACAAATTAGTATTTTGCCCATGGATAAGTTTATAAAATAATCTTTTTATGCAATTTCCACGGACTTGATTCGTTTATTTATATTATATTTAGACTGAGCTAAATCAATTAAATTATTTATTGAGTAATGTACAATGTTTTAAAGCAAGAAGCTCTGTCTGTGTCGTTGTTTTTGCAGTCGATACTCAGCGACGGCACATACGTCATGTATGACTGAGTGAGACAATGCTATACAGACAGTAAAGTGCCAGAAAGAGTAAGAGCTATTGTCACACGACCGTCTGTTTAGAATGAGTGCCATCGCCAGGTTATACGCCTAGTAAATTAATTCTATATTGATGCATCGGTTACTATTGCTACGGTATCTAAACAAATTGCATTCGGAAGACAAAACATTGACTAAACGAACTAACGTCTTAAAAATGGAATTGTATGGAAAGTTCTCATTATCACGTATTTTTCTCGTTATCAATTGGATTGGATTGAAATATTAATTGTCGTTGTTTATGACAAAAGGGAAAAGGGTCTCAAAACTATGCTACTAGTGTTCAAAACACCGTCTGTGTAACGGCCCGTTCACGACCTTGCCGCTGTGAGCGGTAAGTAAGCGCGGGGCGGCGAGCGGTAAGAACAAAAGTATGAAAATTTTAGAAGCACGCCACGAGGCGCGCCCGCTTACCAATGTGGCCCCGCTCGCCGCTAAGACCTAAGTCGTGAACAGATCGTAAAAATACTTTATTGAATTTACTGGCAACAAATTGACCTGATTTATTCATAGACACGCAATAAAATACTGATGAATACGAGACATTTAAAGATCTACTAAGAGAAGCCTTTATTAATTGGGGCTACATCCAAACATCAATATAAAGATGCATATCCACAAAGTTAACATTTAATTTTATTAAACTATTTAAGAATTTATCACAATTCTATTTCATACTTACTTAGCGATTTCCTGTTAAATTCTAGCGGTAAGACAAATCCGCAAAACCGCGTTAAGCTTTAGATTCTTGATTTCCAACTTGCTTGAATTGTTGAATATAAACGATTAGCAGGGTCTATCTAAGTAAACATATTTTCACTATTAATGTACCGTATGAGTCTTTAATGTAACAGAGTAATCAACATATGAAGTGGTTATGTGCAAGCTAGCGTCTTCTCGCACTCGCCATTACATCTCTCGCATGCTTCATTATACAGAGGAACATGCGTGTGAGAACTCCATGATGTTACTACTCCGTGTTTATTGTATGGTAATGTTTTAGCTGCACCCTCACGTTTAGGAGAACAAGTTCTGCTGCTTAGCGTCATTTTCGAAGTCACTCCATGCGTTATTCAGTTCCATGAAGATCATTTTTGCTATGTTCTCGTTGGAGGTGCCCATTTGCTGTGAAAAAGGTAAGTAACATTGTAGATAATAGTAGCACGAATCAAATACAACTGGGCGAAGGCAGCCGCACTGACTGGATCCCAAACACCAGCCACAATTATGTAGAAAATGCCTTAAGGCATTAAGTCCGCCTCTGCACTTTTGTGTGCATAAAGAATAAAATAAATTATAGTCTATTTGCGTTAAGAAAATAGTGATTCATCAGTGCAACTGCAAAGTAAAGGTATATTTATTATTCATACTGGGATAAAAATGAAACCCAGCAAACTTTTTATTACACGGTATTTTTAGATAATAGATAGAAATGTTAATTTTATAAAATTGATAAAGTACTAATAGACTGTTCGTTTTTTCAGGAGGGCTTACTTCAACTGGTCAATGTGAACAGTTTTCTAGTTTACTGCACTGTGGTCAAGAGACGTAGCTAAGCCGAGTACAAACGATGAGTCACTATTTTCATAATGTGATTACGCTATAGTAACACTGTATAAGGAAGTCAAATATTAGCAAGCATACTGAATGCCATTAGGTTAGGTGTCGCCACAATATTTAATGTTTGGTTGGTTGGTTAGTTAGTTAAAAGTGTCCAATGATCGCGCTCCATGGCGTAGATAGATATAATACTCTTTAATAATTTGTTTTTCTGAGAGCCGAAGAATGGGCTTATGGCTTTTCCATCCATTGACTTTTATATAGGGGTGCCGGCTAATGGAGAAGTATGGAAGAATGTCTCAAGGCTGAGCAAAGACCTCCCACTTTCCCCTTCCAAACCTCCTTGTCTGGGCCGATCTCTGACCAAGTTTGCCTCGTGGAAATGATCAAATCGTCACACCACCTTCGCCGCGGACGGTCGACTTCTCTCAAGCGTCCAGTGAGTGACAATCCTCGCCCATCTGTCCGGGTGCATTGCAGCGTCGTGGCCAGGTCAATAAAATGTACGGGCTACTACAAGCTACAGTCAAACAGTCTTTCAAATGTTACCTTATCAGGATGTACAGCGAGGCACGCTTTCCTATAGTTGCGCTTGACGTCGGCGGGCGTGACGAGCTGCGACATGTCCACGCGCGTCCAGCGGCACTCGTCCCACACCACGGTGTGCAGGGAGCACAGGAGAGCTCGGATGTTCGCCTTTTTCCCCTCCGTCTGTTCGAACATGTACAAAAAAGTACAAGTTCAGTGAGTGTATCGTAAGTACTTCAGCATAAGTGTAAATTGTTAAACCTAGTTGAAATAAATTAATTTAGATAATAAATTAATAATGTTTCTCAGTTGAAACTGCTACTTATAAAGATGTCCACTCTACTACAAATAAAGCAGGTGAAAAATATTTCAATATTTTCAAACTAATGTCAGCCACATCATGAGGAGATAATTCCCATTAGAAAACTATATTTTTGTTTTATAGCAAAATAATTTTTAGCACGTGGATCTACAAATACTATACAAATTTTGATCAGGGTGTCATACATTTTGTAAAAATCTAGAGCGAAATTAACTATATAGATCATAAGCGAATTCATACTCCGACTCACACTTGGCCGATTTTTTTTGGGTGGTTGTGGCCACATGAGCTGGATCCGCGCTTGCAACTATCAATACACAAGACTACCACCAGCTTTCAGCAGAAATAAATAAGGTAGTCATCTTTAATATTCACATTTGCATGCTACTCGTGTATAGTTCACAACTTACCCATTCATTAACCTTCAGTTTCTCCGGGTCTACGCCATCTTTGACCATTTCCTCTTTCCTCATAGCGTTCATAGTCTTGGGGCCAGAGTCTCTCTTGGCTGCAAACTCATAACCTTGGCTACCCAGGAGGTCGCCGAACACATCCATCGGCTTCCTTATCTTGTCATCTGCAGGAGTCTTCGCTGGTTCGAAATGGGACCTACTGGAAGTTATGTTACCATTAAACTATAATCTACGAGTTTTGGGAGATTAGCCAGCGTATAGGCAGGAAATTTGCCCTAACCTACCAAATTAGACACTATACAGACACCAAAGTCACACACGTCTGAGTTTGTTGCGCCACCAAATTAGTTGCGCAACAAAACAGACACCAGGTGAGTAACCCTCTTTAGAGCTGTATACATTTTCTTGGTAATGGCGACTGGTCGCGCCACCATGGTGTCTCAGTGAAATATAGCCCTTAAAGTAAGGAGTATGGAGCAGGGCAGTAGATCGAGTTTTACTCGAGGCGTGTTTATTATATACGGTAAACAAACAAACCAATTATTACCAAAACTTAATTAGGGGTGAAACGTAAAGCCGATGCCATTGCTAAGCACTAAGGCACTAAGCGACTACCATCGGATTTACAACGTAAACTCCTTTACAGCCTTTACCTTTGTTTGTAGTTTTAATCTGTATTATATAAAAGGCCAGCCCAGCCCAAACTTTGAACTCTGAAATCCACTGAGGTTCCTTTTAGGACATATAAAAAAAAATAAGAAAGGATTTTTCAAAATTCATCCTAAGGAGAAGAAACATAGGTTTAACGTTTGCTTGAAGAAATCTATTTTCTCGCGGGCGAAGTCGCTGGCAGAAGCTAGTTAATAAATAAAGTTACTTGTAGTCCGGCTGATGAGCTGGCGTATGCGGTTGGTGTGCGGGGGTGTGCGCGGGAGAGGCGCGCGGCGTGGAGCCGACGCTGCCGCCGGCGCTGAGCGAGTGCGCGGCCGGCGCGCCCAGCACGCCCAGCTCCGCGAACGGGTCCTTGCGACCTGCTTGGTTAGGTTGTGCGCGCTCTAACGGCACGCTTTGAGGACGACCTACTTGAATTTAAAAAAAAAAAAATATTATTGACCACCGCTAAGTTCATTTTTGCTTGCACTCGAAAAGAAAACTTTAAAGGGTTTGGTTTCGCGTCGCGCCACAGGATTCAAGCGAATTTTTTTTTAAGAGATCTTGATGATCGTACCTTGTGACACCGACGTTTAGTTAAGGGGGTTTGAAAATATTCTGTATTGTGAAAACTATACAATCCAAATACAATATAGAAACCCTATTGAACAAGACAACATCTGTCGGATTGGCTATACTACATCTATCTAAACATATAAATAAAATTAGTCTCTGTTTGTAATATTGAAATAACCGCTTTTTACTAGGTGCATATGAATGAACACCAAAATAACATTTTTTACAATTTTTGTCTGTCTGTCTGTTTGTTCCGGCTAATCTCTGAAATGGCTGGACCGATTTTGACGGCACTTTTTTTGGCAGGTAGCTGATGCAATAAAGAGTAACTTAGACAACTTTTATTTTAGAATAAATAAATTCAAAATCCTGTAGTCCACGCGAACGAAGTCGCGGACACAGCTAGTTTGCAATAAGATTGGATATTTAAGCCTTTTTCATCGTCCATAAAAATGAATACAATAAAGTTACTTAATACAAAGTCGACCCCAAATAAAACGGGACAAGGGCAGAAAGATGATGATAATCTCAACAAATAAACAATTTAAAATAGTGTAAATTGTTAAAAAAAAAGTTATTTGTTGATAAAGTTAATGTCATTTTGGGATATTCTGTAATAATAATAATAATAATAGTTTGTGCTATTTATTAACGAATCCCTATAATTTATTGATTTTACCTTCTTCCTGAATCAGCTGTTGAGGTGTAAGCACAGGCTCTATCTTCGGCATTGGGTCGTTGAGGCCAAAGGGGTCGAAGTTGAGCGGGTCGCTGGAGTTCGCGTTCGGCTTAACTTCGGCTTGCTCCGTCGGCGGGGCGGGGAGGTCGCCGAATATCGACTCCGATGCAAACGCAGTCTTTAATAAAATAAAAAAAGATTAGGGTCGGTGTAGACCTCTGATAAAGAGCGGTTTTCACTGCCAAACAAGTATCCTTTTGCATCTAAATTCTTGATGATAAATGACATTTATTTTGCAAACAGGTTTTAAAAAACAATTTTGACGCGTCAATTTGAACTAGATGAGGCCTGTTTCCTAGCTGACTACCCTGAGAAGCGAGTCTTTTTTTTAAAGTCCACATATCAAATATGTAATGATCACATCAAATGAGAATCAAGCAGACTAGTAGTGTCTGAGATGGTCTTTTGAGGAAAGAACTACAAAAATTTGAGTGGACCTGTCCAGTAAAGATCAACGAATGTAATAATTCGAAAATTAATAATTTATAACCTTAAGCACGTACCATTCTTCGCGTTACTGATCTGTCGAGTAATATTTATTTATTTTCAACTTTATTGCCAATGAAATAAGGTGGCTTTTTGTTTGCCAATGAAAACGCTACTGCTTCGAGTTGTCATTAATTTTCTTGTAAAATCCACAAAACGGACAGAATGAATGATGAAGTAAAAATACTACAAACCTCAGCTTTCTCCCCTTTCTTGCCAGTAAGAAACTCCCCAAAGCCATCATCAGTCTGTTTCTCCATCATTCCAAAGAAATCGAACGAATCATCGCTTTTCAGTTTCTTCTCAGGTTTCGATTCTTGTGGTGCTGCACCAGAGCTCAGGTTGAGGTTTAGGAAGTCTGCTGTATTCTCTGAGGAGGGGACAGATTCGGGGTGTGGGTGGGTTGTGGGAGGTGGTGGGCGTGAGGGCGGGAGAGGGGAAGGGGGCGCGGGTCGGGAGGGACGGGTTGGCCGAGTTGGTTCCGGTTCTCTCACTGGATATTCGGCTGTTACTGTCAGAGGAAAAGTTATGTTAATAAATCGTTGTGATGTTGATAGGTATGTTCCATTGGTGTTATTATAATTTTTTTATATTTCGCGTTACAGACGATGGCTGCACCAGCATTTACAAAGCTCTTAACACAGAGAGAAAACAATTTTATACATTTGAAGTGCAAAATGTTGTTGAACTCTGGTACCATAATTAAGATTCAACTTGTGTAACAAACGAACTTTACATTTGAATCTTTAAATTGCACGCCAGCCGCATAATGGCAGTTTTAGAACAGTTGGCATAACTGAATCTGAACTAGTGCTTGCGTAGCCCACTCATTAGTAGTGCATTCCGATAGCGTAGTCTATTATCATCCGTTTCTTTTTCCGATTTTTTATACTTATTATTTTTTATATTATAATTCGGATTAGCAAGTATCTTTAATTTAGTTCTAAAGACTGACCTTCATCAATAGCATTGAGACATCTTAAACATAAAACAACAAAGAAGATTTAATAAAAAAAAGATAATGCGCAACAACAAGTGAGTTTAAAAATTTAGTTAATATACATAAATTAGTAATACACAAACATGCAATAAAACAGTTATGAATAAATAAAAATATAACGAATAAATGTTAAATAATGTTATAATCAATTGGTATATCTAATACATTAAAGAAAAAACCGTGCTATATATAAAAACTATTTACGCCCTTGTGCTCTCTTAACTTAATATGATCGTCGAATGAATACCAAGATTATTATACAAACAAAAATCAACGAATGTTTATGAGTTATAACACCTGGGAAAAATATAAGTATGGTGTGCCTTCAGAAAATTACGTCTTCCATATATTATATGAATTGTATAATGGACACGCACATAGGCCTTAATACAATGTGTTAAGTTCGATTTTTGCACGTTCGAAAAGTTCTTTAGCCTGTGTGCGCGCAGATTTAAAATTGCTAGGAAAATGTTCAGCTAAATGAATGATTTGAACATAACACTACAACATACTTGTTTTTGGTACTGCGGCAGGGTTCTTGCGAAGATTCGCTGCATAAATAGATAAGATAGATGTATACAGATATACTTAGAAATATTGTATACCGATTTATAATACATAAACAGTAAGAATATAATTATATAACAAGTTCGAGCCCGACGCATAAGTTTCACTGATGAAGACCACACAACAGGGACGAATTTTAAACTCTATTGTTTTGACGAAAGAGTTCAAAATCGCAGAGTTTAAATACTGATTAGTAAATTAAAATTCTCTAAAGAAAATTTTGAACTAGGAACTGAGTATTTGCATTGAGAAAATAGTGACTCATTGTTGACGCGCGAACGAGTGTGTAGCCGTGGCAGTGGTCTTGCGGAGCGAAGTGCGCGGGACGGCGTAACAGCGAGCGCGCGCGCCATCGACCTCTCTATGTCCGTTAGATCTCGCTAACGAACGGGCATTTTTATTTCTGATTTCCGACTATTTTAATACTACAACAATCTAATTTATACAGTCCACATAGTTTCTTTTTATCGATAAGTCAACAAACCATTCCCAACACTCATTGTTGGTAGAGCAAATTAAAAAGTCGTTTTCATAACCATAGCCAGTTGAAGTAAGCCCTTCAGAGAACGGAGGCCCTTCTATCAATTTAAAAAGTGAATACTTCGCCTAATCGTAGAAATAAAAGTGAAAATTCTATCGTAATAAAAATAAAATGCTTTAATATACATGAATTAATTTTTATCCCAGTATAAATACGTCTTCACTTTGCAGTAGAACTGATGAGTCATTATTTTCTTATGGTGAATAGGCTTCCAGTCTGTCTATCTGTTAATTCCCCCTAAACCACGTGTCGGATTTTGATGCAGTTTTCACTAATAGAAAGAGCAATAAACGAGAAAGAGTTGTGTGTATAATCTGCAACCGTGAGAAAACCGGGCGAGGCACTTTTTTTTTCTTTTTATAAATAAAGCCCAGCCCTATATAAACCAATAAGATAGACTTACCAAAATTATCAATAGTCTCGTCTCTCTCCAAATTAGTAGAGAATAATACATCCGGTGTCCGAATGGGGAAGGAATGGTCTTCTTCCCAGAGGTCGGAGCGCTGCTTGCGTCTTTCACCGTTTTGAACGACGAGGCTTATCACCGCGTTTGTGTTGTTCGAGAAGTGGTCGTTCACGGGTAACGACTCATCTATACCATCAATTTCGGACCTATAGGGGACAAAGACATCAAAATACATGTAAGTTTGAGCTGCGACTGAGAATATTCCGAAGAGTCACCCTAGAACGAAAAGGGCAACTGTCGGATTTCAGTCAGTAAAAGTCTAAAGGTGCAGATAGCTGCGAGGATGTAATAGTAACACGCACGCATACTCATGGACGCTGTGACGGCAAAAGGTAGACGCTATAACAGTATTAGGCAGATGGTACGGAATTCTACGTGCGTGAGTCCGACTTGCAAATGGCCGGTTTTTTAATTATTTATGCAGTTTTCATCAAAATTAGGCGCGAGAAACTTTTCGCAATGTGTTTTTGGTCATCCACATCCACTTGAAAAATTTACTCTTTATACAAGGTGCAGTTTTAAAACTGCACAATATTTCAGGAGGTTGTAATAAAACTCATAAATAATCATATAAAAATACGATACCTGGTCAATAATCAGTAAAACTTGTATTTTATTTTTTTAATTTTAACCTTTTTTCAGAATAACTCTCTAAATAAACTTCTTAAAAAAATACAGAATCACCCGTTGCGATTTATCGCACGCCGTGTCACTGTGTGTGTGAGTGCATCAACCTGTACGAGGCTCCGCCCACTTATTTTACGAAATGAATAATTTAACCTTAGATGTAGATCGAATTCGATGATCATAGTGTACATTAATGTCTTAAATTTCGCTATTTAATTACTCGCTTTTAAGCATCATCACAATGTGAAAATCTTTTAAAAGTCACGTTGACGTCGCGTCGATAGGTACTTACGTATCAGCTGATGAATAAAATGTTAGGCCGAGATCAATAAACCTTATGAGGCGTCCGTGCCTCCGTCCGTAGGTATCACGGAGCGCGCGCGCTCGAGATTTAGATACGCAGTGGTACATGAACGTACCTACCAGTCCCAGTCTGTAGGTAATGTCATTCTCAAGGTCAGTTTTCCGTAATAATTTCGTTTTTATTTGTAGATTAAATTGGTGGATGTGAAATTTCCCTTCGTACTTTTTAATGGGCTGAGGACCGACAAAAAACACTTCAAGATAATTTGTGCTATTTACGTAGATAGGTAGGTTTTTAAGTGATTTATCTTGCCTGTTAGGTAGGTATTTTTACCGTAGTTAAAATTTTTAAATCAATTTATTTACACTAATCAAATTGATTCGGCTAACAACGTATTTACAAATGACTTTTTATGTACTTACTAATAAAATAAAATAAATACCTAAGCAGGTACTTATGTTACCTGGAGGTGTTGTTCAAACAGACAGCAGTCTAGCACGACGTTGCTGATTTTCTTTTAATTTCGTAGCACAAACACATTCGTTTTAAAGTGTCGAAAGCACTAATCACTAGTGATCACCTTTTCATGTAACGTACTTGCCGACCGTAGTGAGGAAACCAAACCGTAGACCAGCATCCCGCGTGCTGGCCCGTGGCTCTCGCTTGAAGTATTCCAGGATATTTTCCTGCAAGGCGACAAGCAGGCCTTCGTTGCCGCGACCGTCAGCAAGCCGGGGAACGCCGAATCGTCGAAACTCGCGGAGTCTTTGCGTAGCAGCCAGTATTACCCTTTGAGATGGACGTTACGATGTTTCCACTGATAGCATACAAGCGGACTATCTCCACCAACTCTACATTGGAGTATTGGTCTGTCATCTTTCATCACTAGATACCGCAACCGTTAACCGAAGGCGCTGTGGGCGAATATTGCAAGCGCGTGTATGCACACGTCGGCGACGTCAGTTACACTAAACATGATCGATTGATCGATGGCGCGGGGGCGTGGCTAGGGTGTGTCGTGCGGGAGATTATTGGTGCTTTACGTTGCGTGTATGTGTGTGAAAGCGCGGTTTAAATAATGGTGCGTTTGTGTGTGTGAAAGCGCGGTTATAAGGGAGGTATCAGACTAGCAGAGTTTATAAAAAAGGTAGTTCACACATACCGATTTCCATATATAAGAAAAAAAATACCTACTCATTTTATTATTGATTCGGGTCGAGAATCACTAACATAATTACCTCCTGAATTTTTTTGCACCTTTAAAACTGCACCTTGTATTTATTGAGTGACGGATAGTCTGACTTGACGGTGGCATGAGTGACGCGTGTTAGGTATACATACTGTATTCCAACTGCTGGAACTGTCGTCAACAAATAATCTTTCAGAATATAAGTACCGTCTTAATGAATAATTATCACTCTTACCTATTAAACTTGATGTGATGCTGATCTATCGACAGATAGCCGGTATGGAAGTGCAGGGACAGAACGGGCACTGAGTGCACGCGGCCCAGTTGCTGTCGCGCGTGGTACACGCACACTGCCACGTCGCCCACCACTGTCGTGTCTAGTGGGAGGGTTACCTGAGGAAGATGACCATTGCTCATTTATATACGACTATATAATATTTAAAAAAAACATACGACAATGCTAACCATGGGGCCTCAGTAGCCGCGATTTCATAAACTATAAAATAGATAGATTTTAAAGCTTGGCAAACAATTAGGTGGCTCCACTAATGGTAAATGGTCACCATCGTCATCTGCATAACAAGTACTATTGGTGCGTTGCTTGCACTTTCAAAATGAATGCTTTGTAATTTCTGAACAAGCTGTCTGTGAGTGCGCTAACACGGGTGTGGGTCGCCTGCGCGGTCCCATATTGCAGTGCTCCGTCGCAGCTCGCCGCGCGGGCTTCCGTCGAGGCCCGCGCCGCTACGTAATAATACGGTAAAGTTCTCCAGCGACACGACTACATGCACACCGTTAAAGTTGAACTAGCTACTCTGGGCAGGTAATAATCCGGTTTCCGTAACGGGGACCCGAGTACACCAGACACCGCACAAGCAGACACAGACGGGGCCCTTACGAAATCGCTTGGCACAATATCAACTACCAATGTTTCAATAAAGTTTCAAACATTTTTTTTTATTGGTATAAACTAGTGCTTGACTGCGATCCCACCTGATGGTAAGCAGTGATGCAATCTCTGATGGTGAGGCGCACTAATTTATTAAGAGCCTATTCACTCTAGCCTTGAAGAGACCCAAATTATAATCGGACGGGATACTCACTTTCCCCTCAGCCATGCTATAGAGATGCAACCTGTCGTAGTCTTGCATCGTGGACAGCAGCATCCGATCTTCATTATATATCTCTATATAGGGCCGGCAGCCGTCGCGCGCCTTCGTGAACAGTGGAACTGGCTGTATGGTCAGCGAAACTAACGTCACTGGCCGGAAGTGAGGGAGAATTGGTTCTGGTCTGAAACAAACTCATTATTTTAGCGTCCGGGCCGAACACGCTTGGTGGCCTTATCTACACTAATATTATTGTTAGCGATTCTTATGATAATGTTTCATACACTGTGATTATTTTCTGTATTAGCAACATTAAATGAATTTTTTTTGCACTGACGACTGGAACGAACTGCGACTTGACAGCGCGGCGCTTTTGACAGTTACAAGAGATTATAAAAGGCCACGCCGCGCTGTCATGTCCCTCTTTACGTTTAAGTTTTCGGAGCAAGCAACATCTCAGTAAGTGCTAGTATATAATTTATTTATTCCTACTGTTATTGTTTGATGATATTTGTAATAAACTCAACCGATTTGAAAAATTCTTTCACCATTGGGAAGATACATTCACCTTGAGTAACATAGGCAATATCTATTGCCCGTGCGAAGCCGGGACGGGCCGCTAGTATGATTTTATGATAATAAGTGAGAGCGAGCGAAGCGAACTCTAAAATTTCTGTACCTCTGATACTCATAGCTTATATGGTCGACTTGATAATTTAATTTCCTACATTTTTTGGCTGACTCAATCAAAAAAACATTGAAACCAAGGATTCTAGAGCGAGCAAAGCGAGCTCGTAATATTTATCACTTCGCCTTAGATAGATTCGATGGTCTTTTGACAAACAAAAGGCGGTAGGCTACATAAAAACCTTGTTTTAAGTATATACGGCAGGTGGCTAGGGGCGGCATCCATCGCTTTGGGCTATGGCATCTTGGTCTTAATGCCTTAGTATAAGATATAGACAGTGTGTGCTTGCATGTAAGGATCCTTTTAGAGATGCTGAAGGATCCATTTCCAAGCCGATGCCGATAACGGGCGCCGCGCCTATGCGTACATACTACTGGATAGTCCCCTCACCTAATAATATTAGAGAGATAGTAGAGGTATCGCAGCTGGCTGGGCGGCATGTTGATGGGCGTGCGCTTGACGGCGAACATCTGCAGCGCGTCCTCCGGCACCGACACCAGCTTGGCGTACAGCAGCAGCCCGCACACGAGCATGCACGACATCTGCTTGCCGTCCTGGGACAATGAACACCTGTTAGTGACACCGTGCTATGCGATTCTAAACATTTTGATTAAGGCATACTGTCCACGGCCGCGTTTATGAGACTATGCTTCATTACGTGCGTATTAGTCATTATATTGTTACGCTGTGAAACTTGAACACGCCATTTATCCTCGATGAAATCAAGAGTAGCATCAAATAATTAAAACGCATCGCTGTGAGAAACTCCCAGACTGGAAGTACGTACCCAGGCCTGGCAAGTTCTAGACGAGTCCGCCATAAACTACCTACCTGCTAACCTTTTTTAATAACTATAGTGGTAGGTACTTTTATTATGTTGTTCAAGTTTCACAGCGTAACAATATGCTTGATCACAGATTATACACCGTTAAATTTTAATCGTTTTAATCCCGTGGAGGGTCGATCCGGTACATGAAACACTATCGATTTTTAGTTAATAGTCGGCGTTGCGTACAAACTACCTACAGTTCATTGAACTCGCTCAGCTGACGTTTTCTTAAAGAAATTAATTTCGTAAATGCGTAAATTAATACGAGTTTTGAAAAAAGGTACTTTATTATTTAATTTTATCTTTACAAATCGATAGTGTTTCATGTACCGGATCGACCCTCCACGGGATTAAAAAGATTAAAATTTAGCGGTGTATACAAACCTATGAAACTGTCGACGCAGCGGCAACGTCATGCTCGCGTTGCTATATGCAGGCATCGATATATATGTACTACGTACTAGATAGGGCGTGCTGAACACTCACTTCAAACGAATCCGTTGCACTGAATTCTAGGCAAATTGACATTGATGACTTTAGTGCAATTTTGACGTTCATACAGTGTGAGAGCGGCGCTTATAAATTCAAAAGAAAGGGAATTTGGGACGTAAATAATAATTCAGTAGTCATGAAAATAAAATAATTGATTATTCAAGCAATTTAATAGCTTCAAATTTCGTAATAGTATGTTAGAAATTATATTATTTTATTTAAAAGCTTTTTCATTTTACAATCATAGACTAAAACATGCAGATGTTCCATCCCACAAAAACCGGGTTTTTTACCTACAACTGCTTTAGTGAAGGGTAGTAATAAAAGCTCCGACAAAAAAAGAAGAATTGTCCTTACTCAAAATATTAAATCTACTGCTTAAAATACTAACTTTCCGACTACTTTTGTCCGAATAAAAATGACGAAACGACCGAATGAGATACTGAAATCTTCGAAAAATAAACATGACTGCCTATTGCTATAATACTTTTCTACCAGCATGAATTACGTTCTACTGAAAACTTTGCTTTGTAATTTTTATCTTTACTTGCCTACTATTAATCCATAAATTACCTTTCATATTTCATAGATTGTGGTGCTATTTTAACTGTCACATTATACTGAAAATATTATTCTGAGTGGCTATACAGAAACTTATAAAAAATATAAAAATGTACTTGTAACAATAACTTTTAATTGCATCATAGTTATATCATGAATTTTACTTACCACGGGTATGCTTCGATATCGGTACCTATTTCAGGCGTTAAAAAGTTAAAACAGTCGTATGCATGGGTACGTATAAAAATCCCGAATTTTAAATTACCGATGAATGAAATCCCGAAAATTGAAACGCCAAATGGTCGTATGGTCGAAAGTTTAAAATCCTGAAAGTTAATTTGTTCGGTTGTTTAAAATCCCGAAGTTCAAAATCCCGACTCGTCCGTGTCGGGGTGCCCTAAGGTCCCGATTTGTTTTATTTTGAGAAGTAGTTCAGCCACAATCTCTCGTAAAAATGTGTTTACCATTGTCTAATAGTCTAGTCACAGGTAGATTGTATTTTGATTGCACTTTGAACTGGGTGAGTGGCAGGCGGTCGCCGACTTCTGCGAAGCAGTAATGCTCGCAAAGGAGGAGGCCGAACGCATCAGGCAACGGCGTTATCGCCGCCGCCGCCGCCGGGATTCTGATCCCGATTTCCGGCCACCGTAGGCGTGGGCTTGCGGACAGTGAGCAATGGGTAGCTCGCTGTCCGGCCGTCCGGTAACTGTCCGGACCAAGCCCAAGTCGTCGACGGCGCGCACTGTTCCCGCGTGCCTCAAGGAGTTGTCAGCAACAGCAGGGACCCAGCCGGGTCGAAGCCTACTGGGGCCAGGGTTATCCGAAAGGGCGCTCGAGCCCCGGTATGAAGACTAGAAGGAACGGGGTGGGTCTTTTAGTCAGTAAGAGTCTGACACTATCTCCCGCTCCGCCCAAGAGCGGGGGATGTCAATGTATGATTTTTTCCCACCATAAAAAAAAAGTAGACTTTGGTTTCCTAGAATATTATACTGTATTATTATTCGACAAATTTCCTAACTTTTATAATGTCAGCGAGAACAAAGATAAAAATAAAACAAAACTCAGTTTATTATGAAAATGTAGTTACGTAGTAGATCCGAACCCCATCGCGTGGGCCGAACATTTGAGGTATTTTCATCATTATTAAGAGCTAAAAAATAAATTTGATAATCAACAATAGAAATTAAAACAGTTCATGCAAGTTGTAAAAGTATGATTATTTTGACAAGACCTCTGTTGTCGGTTACTTAGTAATTTTGTCGGAGGTTCAGTATTCTATTCGGAAGTTTAGTTTTGTTATTCGAAGATCCATTTTTTTTTAGGAGAAAATGTAATTTGAACATGCTCTTATTTGTTGTTAAATTGGATATTTTTTTTCGTTTATGTTTTGGGTTTTTTGTCGGTAATTCATTATAACGCTAGTTAATTAGAATAATAGTCGGCCACAGATCGCTGGAGATTAAATTGTTTTTCGGAACCATTATTATTTCCCTTTAGTGAACACGAACTTTGCATGATGTTTTATTCCGTTTGTTTTTTTTAAATATTTTATTTAATATTTTTTTCTTTTTTGTTTGTATAAATAATAGGTACCAATGAATTCCGTCAAATTCAATAAATATGAATATATCTGTTTTGCGATACTTTAAAAACTCAGCAAGAAATGCCAGCAAATCATTGAGTATCAGTTTTCATCGCTAAGTTTTGTGGTTAAGCATTCTGTCATTCGTAAGCACTGAGGTATTACGTACCTACCTAGATATTATATATACATAGATTAGTATTCAAATATAAATTAGGTTCAGTTGAATTTGTAGTCATAATTATGTTTAATATAAGTGATACATCACTAAATGATCATTACTGTTATTGAGATTTCGTCCTTCATAAACTATAATTATAATTATTTCAAGTTTGTTCACTCTGGTCAGCCGAAAAGAGAAAAATTGATAAAATATCTTTAAGAGGATAGACGTGAAAACACGTGGCTTCCTACAAAATATCCTTTTATCTGCTCTGCACACTTTCAAACTGATGATACTAAAGCTGGAAAACGTTTTCTAATGAGTCGGTTATTCCTTGCAGTAGTGCCTTTCCTTCAGAATGTGCCTTCAAACATTTATAGCTTTCTCCTACATCATTAAACCAAGTGCAAATGAGAATGGGCACATTGGGACCACCCTCCAATAGCAATGAGATATATATCGTTGGATAGGTCTTTTCAATTGGAACAACAATTGTTAAGACAACTTTGTTGTAACAACTGTCCGTTTAGAGTTATAAGACTTATAAGTTCAGATTTAAAGATAGAAATACTAAAATATTTTTGAGGGATAAATAATAACACCTTTAATAATTCATTAATTATTATTTCTATTATTCATATATATATACATACAAATTACATTTTTAAATATTCAATAAAAATATTAAAAAAAAAAAAAAAATATATAAAAAATAGTAGCTCACCGGTATCGGGAACAGTGTCCAGCAATACTGTTTTCTGAATCTTTCTTTATCCCTTGCCTTGATCCAATCGCCTAACGAGAGCCTCCTATGGTGTTGGTCGAGGCTCTTGGCTATTAGGCCATTGGCTGAAACAACTATCGCTGAATCCACTTCCCACATGTCGACAGCCTCGCGAGCCAAGTCAATAAGTATTTACTTTAATCTTGATTTGTTTATCTTTCTCGGCTTTCACAAGGTTCTCGTCATGCGGAACGGATATGTCAACAATCATTGCACGCCTCTCGCTTCGGTCCACCACCACTATATTAGGCTTATTGGCCACAATAGTCCTGTCAGTGATGATGGGCCGATCCGAGTACAAAGTGATATAACCAATAAGAAGAACTGGGTCGGGCTCATACCTATAGTAAGGCACTTCCGATTCCACAAGAGAGCATTTCAGAGCAAGTTGCTGATGGATAATCCTGGCTACAAGGTTGTGCCTATGCAAGTACTCTCCGTTAGATAGACGAGAACAACCAGAGATAATGTGACGAATTGTTTCTCCCGGACGATGACATGCCCGACAGATAATAAATAAATAAAATAAATAAGCCTTTATTCAGACCTTAATTAAAATTGTTGAACACAAAGTTATTATATACAAAAGTTTCTTAATCTAACAACTCTGACGAGTTAGTGACACCAACAACCTGGTCTGTTTGCCCAACTTTGGCAAAGGTCTCCTCCATTTCCTTCCACTCTGCTCTATTCTGAGCTCTTCTAGTCCATGTACTCCCTGCTATGTTTTTAATTTCGTCATCCCATCTTCGATACTGTCTACCTCGATTTCTTTTCTTATCCCTAGGGTACCAATATATTGTGTTTTTATTCCACTTTTCAATGCCTCTGACTATGTGGCCGGACCATTTCCACTTTAGTTTTCTTAGTTGCCCGACAGATATCAACCGTTAATTATTTATTATTACGTGATTCATTTACACACATCGACGTGTTCTATGGGTTATCTATAATCACATCATTCAAGAACATTGCTGGTGAAGTAAATCCTTCCTGAACTGCATACCTACCTTATATACCATATTATTGATATAATGTGTGTACATGTGCCTATCGTTCGCCGTCCCGATAAGCATGTATAATAATGTTGTACTATGTTGTTGTTTTCATTTTGATTGTTATTTATTAAGATATAGCAATAATACGTCCTTTGTCTCACATGACGTGATTGAATGCGTCCACGCAAAAACCACACATTTCCCTGAATACCGTAATCAGGCAGATCAATCTAACCGATTTTCTCTATATGTTTCTATAACATATAAACCATTTCGAAGATGCTCGCTGCAATAGCTTTGCGCCAGTTTTAACTGATATGTACCCAAGGCTAGTACAATTATTTGGTCTTCAGTGAGCCTTGGGAAGTTTTCTATTTGATTAGCTTCCAGCCGTTGAAAATCTGCCCCCCGGTTATTCAGGCGTTTTCTTTCTACATAAATATTCAGCAGATTTGGTGTATAGTTATGTACAAAGAAAGATTCAAAAAATCTTCTGCATGGACGTTATCTTGAATGGGTACTTGGAAGTGGTTTATAATAGCTGCAGCAATTTTGAAGTCTTAAATAAACTTTTTAAATAAATAAAAAGTCTTAAAGCTCTTAACGGACAGTTGTAATAGCAAAGCTGTCATAACAATTGTTGTTCCAATTAAAAATACCTAACCAATGACATACATCTTATTGCTATTGGAGGGTTATTCCTCAACAACTTGCCCGACCCAGTTCTTGATAATGGTCATATCACTTTGTACTCGGATCGGCCCATCATCACTGACAGGACTATTGTGACCAATAAACCTGATACCTGGTGGTGGACCGAAGCGAGAGGCGTGCAATGATGGTTGACATATCCGTTCCGTATGACGAGAACCTTGTAAAAGCCGAGAAAGATAAACAAATCAAGATTAAAGTAAATACTTATTGACTTGGCTCGCGAGGCTGTCGACATGTGGGAAGTGGATTCAGCGATAGTTGTTTCAGCCAATGGCCTAATAGCCAAGAGCCTCGACCAACACCATAGGAGGCTCTCGTTAGGCGATTGGATCAAGGCAAGGGCTTGATTCAGAAAACAGTATTGCTGGACACTGTTCCCGATAGCGGTGGGCTAATATTTTTTTATATTTTTAATTTTTTTTTTTATTGGATATTTAAAAATGTAATTTGTATGTATATATATATGAATAAAAGAAATAATAATTAATGAATTATTAAAGGTGTTATTATTTATCCCTCAAAAATATTTTAGTATTTCTATCTTTAAATCTGAACTTATAAGTCTTATAACTCTAAACGGACAGTTGTTACAACAAAGTTGTCATAACAATTGTTGTTCCAATTGAAAAGACCTATCCAACGATATATATCTCATTGCTATTGGAGGGTGGTCCCAGGTTTCATACATTTTTGCCCATTCTCATTTCTGACTCCGAATCAATTTTTGATTCGCCCCGAAAAATTAAGTTGAAAATAGATTTTAAAAAAGTTTTAGGTTTTTATGTAATTTATTTCATCACCACTGCTCTTAAAACGGTGAAGGAAAACATCGTGAGGAAACCGGCATATTTCGAAGACATGCGACATTCACCAACCCGCACTGGGCCAGAGTGGTGGTTTACGGCCCATTCCCTCTCCTAGAGAGAAGGCTTGAGTCCACTCAGTGGGAACATTAAAAAGTTGATTATGCTATAGTTATAGTGTTGTTTGTTTTGTTACTAAATATTAGCAGCGCAGTCCTGACCATCATTCACTAAAGATAGCGTCCTTTAGAATGATGATTACAATAAATGGTTTCATTATTTTACACGATTGTGAATTCACTAAGTAGTAGACGTAGTTTTCTGAATTTACACTAACGTGGACTATTGGTAAAATTTTAAAATAGAGTTTTATTGTAATGAAGTATTGTAGGCAAAAAACTGTGTCACTTCTGCGGTATAAAAATCTATATGGATAACATGTCATTACACTATGTTGAACTAAACGCGTAAGTACTTCGAAATTCAAGGCGCTTAAGACGTTTTGGTCGCGACAAAAATATCCTCTAAAAGCTATTAGCGCTTTATATTTTAATCGTTCTGTTAGACGACATAATGCCAATGTAGCGCTGCAGCAGATTTTCGTTTTAACTTTTCAATATTTTGACAAATATTTTCCATGAAAGGGCCTGTCTATCACTAGAATATAAGTCAATGCATGCAGGCTTCATGAGGCCTGCCGTACCGCCTGTCATGCGTCGGGTGTACATCGAGCGAAAGCACTAATAGGTAATTTTTTTTCATAATCTTACCTGGCACGTTATAACAGCTGCGTGCCGTTCATCTTTGCCCAAGTACTGGTACATATGTTGAAGCAATGCATAGGTTGGCGCCAGCAGTGGCGCACGATGGGCCGGCGTGGGCCACAGCGTGCGGCTCGCGTCCGTCACCGCCACGTGGCGCGGGAACGACAAGCGACATCCGCGACATGCGTTGTAGATGCTGTACTTGCCGCCAGGGTGACGACTTTCTAGGTATGCCTGGAAATTGACAACTTTAATATATCGAACGTAAATTAGAATTTCAGTGGTTTGGGTGAGAAATAGATTGCTCAGTCTGCTTTATATATTTAACTATCAAAAAAATCGGAAAAATAATCGAGATGTTTTTCGATTGATTCGAGTCAACAGAATCGACCGCTAGTTTTCGATTGTTCGAATCAGTCACTCTACATTGTCATTACAGTCACTCATTGAGTCTCGCTCGGTCATCGAGCCGAGGTGCGTGTTAGTGCACCAGCCGCAATAACAGACCGAGTCAGACTCGAGTCTGACAAACGAACGAAAACCATCGAGATATTCGGACAATCGAATAAAACCTCTCGCCATCGTGCATCGCTGCTTGCAGTCGGCGTGCATATCAAACAAGCGGCCCGTAAAGCCGGTTGGTAGTTTTGTTACAGTTATGTCAATTACACAAAAAATACATCTGTTAAAAGACTTAGGCCTCTGAAACGAAGTTGTCGCTTCATCGACAGAGTTTTAAAGTTTTGTATAGAAGCTACAAGCAGGCTTACACCAAGCTTATAATGATGAATATGCTTCTATGAAGCTACGCGCCCGGGGGCGTTTCAATTTTTTAATCAAGACAACATTTGTCTAAGTAATATGCATAAGGCAGAAATCCAATTCGAAGTCGTCACAAGTATTTCATTATATACAAAACCTGAAATCAAAATATAAAAAAATAGAAAGAATATGAAGATAAATCTGTAAATAAAGGTTTGATTAATCTTACCCTGACATCGTCAATATGGTTGGTTTTGTAGGCGCTTTCTAAGCCCTCTGACGGATAAGGCATTACTATAATACGACTAGTTATGTAGCTAATATCCAAATCTGTTCTAGCTATTGACCTGAAAGTAAAGAGGAAGTCATTAGTTATTATGAAACTAGCTGCTGTCAGTGGCTTCGCCCCCGTGAAAGTAGAAAATTGTCACAAGGGAATAAACTCTCGAGATAAAAAAAAGTATCCTAATGTGCTATTCCAAGACATGGTATGACTGTGTGCTGCCAAATTTCATCCAAATTCGTTCAGCAGTTCGAGTGTGAAGAACTAGCAAACTTTGGGTTTTATAATAATAGTGTGTTGTGATAGGTTCAGTGTTCATTAGCATTTACTTCTTTTAGACAAATTATGTCCACTGCGGGACATAGGCCTCCTTCCCCAGATATTACCACAGGGACCGATCGAGAAGTTCCTCGCAGCATTTTCCTGAAAACTATCATTTCGTCGCTCAGCATCTATTCAATTTAGTTATGCAAATTCCGGTCTAATTGGACCAGGTCAAAATATAGAAAAAAAAAATAATTGTGTAAGTAAATACTCACTGTTGCACAGTTTGCATAACCTTTGAAGAGGTATCCTTCAGATTCTTCAAGAAGCTTCCAGCGCCCCCTTTGATAGACGAGAACAGTCCCCCCGCATTGGCGGGTGTCGCTGGCAACGGTGGTTGATAGTGTGGCGCCGCAGGCGGGCGAGCGGGCGGCGGCGGGCGGCTCGGCTCGGGCGGCCTCGAGTTCGGCACCTCCTGGGTGACTGCCGCCGGCTCTTTGCTCGCTAAAACGAAAAAAAAATTTAAGACCACAGATAATTTACAAAAAGTGACAGTTAATTTGGCGCGCTTATCAGTGTCAATGAATAGATCAGTTCTGTGATTGTTATGGGAAGTAAAAAGGAAGAAAACATGTTACCTATATAATTGTTAACATGTTATTTTTTGCAAAATTGTAGTGTCTGAGTTAATATGTGTTACAATTTTATAGTTATGTTGTATTTAAAAATAAACAAAATACATAGTAATTAATAAAATTCCAAATTTAACAAGTTAAATAAAATTATTTAGCATGATACTTCAATGATCGGGACATGTAACTATAGGATCATCGGTCCTTCTTATGCATAACTGTCAAGTGTGTACAGTCACAAACAATAAGATATATACTTGTCACATTTCCACCCATCATAACTTCTGCTATTCAAGAAATAAGCGTACGACAAATAGCTCTTAATTATCTAACCATCAAATAGGTAATTTAGAACTGTCTTACACATATATCTTAAAAGACAGAAGTTAAGATAGATCGACAACGTGACAATGTATAATATCTTATTGCTCGTGACTGTACTCACTGTCATTCCTAAAGGTCCTATTACACTACGCGTTATTCAGCACACGATATTCAGACTCATCTTAATTTTAATTCCGAGTAAGACAGTCCGACCCTTATTACACTACGCGACATCGACTAAGACTGTCTGAATATCGAGTAGTGTAACAGGCCCTTAACTAATAAGAAAATCTATAAAAAATGTAAAATTACGTTGTCATGTTGGTAAAGGCATTCAAGGAAATGTGTTAACATTATGCAAGTGTCTTAACATCACAAGGTTCTCAGTTAAGGATTTAAGTACAAAAAACAACATAATTGAGTACTAGATATTTATTTCTAACATTAAATATCTTACATGTTTACACTTAAACATCTAAATAGTAACAAAAATATTGCTCGTCTAAACACTATCTCTTTTAAATTAACTATTCGAATATAATATAAAACAAATCCAGTATTGTTTCAAATAATCACATGTGCAATCAAAAAAATTTTAGAAAAAAATAATTAAAATCAGTGTATATGATGAAAAATGTTTAACATTATATCAATATACTCTTTTAACAATTTAATATTGTTGAACATATCGATAAATAATATAATCAATTTTACTTACCTATTGGTAATAGTGCCTAAAAGCCCCTGTTTATAACATGCCATTTTGCCACATTTTCTATGATCTCTCGAGAAAAAAAAATGTGTTAAATTATTGAGTTATTTATTACTAACGCGTTAGTGCAACCAAAATATATTAAATATTTGTATATTTTGGTTATAAGAAAACATTAGAATCCCTAATGAGCAGACTTCAAAACCAGACAAAGTACAATAAACAAAGTTAATAGAACGATTGAAATGCGCATGCGCATATACCTTAGTCTATATAGATCTATAAAAATGAATCCCTATTTCCTTGGTCACGCCACCACGCGTAAACGGCTGGACCGATTTCGCTAATTCTTTTTTTGTTGTGTTTGTTATTGTCAGGAGAAGGTACTTATGAAAAAAAAAATGAAAATTAGGGTAGAGTAAGGTAGAGTAGGGTGGAGTAGGGAAGAGCGGGAGCGAAGCCGCGCGCAAAAGCTAGTTATTTATAAAATATAAATACAATTACGAAATGTAAAATAGCTTATAATTAGTTACGTCCGAGGTTAAATATTTGTCAAAGAGAAAATGGAAAATGCGTCAACATGGCCCAGCACACAGGAACCGTAATAATAATACTTTTTAAAAATATTCTATGGAATACTTGGAACTACAGAAGACTTGGATATTTATATAATAGAAAACTATTTAGAGATATTTTCTTCTAACCAGTAAATTCAATGCTTTAGTGAGCAAAATACTAACATTTTTATCTTAGTGTAAACTTGATTTAATAAATTCAAGTTGAGAATATATTTTAACATACATTGGGGCAAATGCTTATTTTTCTAAACTAAATGGAATATATGTGAATACAAATTAAAAGCACCTATTAAACATATATAGTTTTTTAATTGTATAAAGCTGATGGCAAAAATATTTGCCAGTGTATAAAAAAAAACCATTATTTCTGAAGCACGCATTCGTTGACGTCCTATGCTTTTATATTCCCCACTGACAAAATAATCTTTTCACAGCGCAGTTTGATTTGGTTTTCTAACGTAAACATAGTTGTTGATTAATTTTATAAAACACCGAAGCACTTAATAGATTTGATGCCGTGGTAGCCTAACTTTGAAATAGTTTACACAGATCTATTTTAATGAGAATTTTAGGCCAAGAACCGATTTTTTAACAAATATTTGGTTTAATGATATAAGCATGTTCAGAATGCAGGTAAATATCGAGTGCTAATTAAAATGCACTTTAATCGAATTAGAATCTAATAAGTACCAATTTGAATACTATATGGTACCGCATCAATATAACAGAAACCTTAAACGCGTAATTACATAACAATTATGGTAACTAATTAATACTATCGACCGACAACTTCACTTTTGTACCTTTTCATGGAATGTGGAAATATAGTTGAGAGATTTACTTATTTCATAGTATTGAAGCAACAGTTACAGTAATTAACAATAAGACTATACAATGTCTTTTAATTAGGCTACAACATAAAAGGACTTTTTGTATTGGAAAAAGTAGAACTATACTAAAATCTAAGTATAGGACGGACCTACAATATCTATAGTCTTGTGTTCATTTAAATACAAAGATAATTGTAATATTATTGTCATCGATAAAACTGTATAGATAACTGTGAACGGTTCTATACAAATCCGTTTGGCGGACAGAGAACTCTGTCAACATATAGTAACTGCTCTGATTGTCAAAAATTAGGTACAAATTAATTTTGTCGTCAAAAAACATCGAGTTTAGTAACAAATTATTGGTACATCGCTGCCAAACAAAACAACCATCGAGAGGTTTATAAGATAAAATATTTTTAAGGCAATAACAACATTATTAAATATAGTTAAACATTAATAAATAAAAACAATGAATACTCATCATTGCGAGCATATCCAATGGTTCTAGCAAGCGTCAATGTGATGGGTGTCCGATGCAAGGGTTCATGCTAGCGCGGCGGGTCATTTAAACGAGAAAACAATTGGGCATCCGAAAAAGTTGAAAACACCTAAAATGAAAAAGAAAACGTGATATGTATTGCATACACATTAGTCTACAAGGCAGAAGTTCCTCGTCTCTAGCCTCTAGCGAACGTACATCCTAATCACCGAGCTGCTACATCACAAGTTGTCTCGTCAGTGAGTGATCGTTATCTTACAACACAGTAAGTACATAATCTGATACTAATTTCAGTACATTGATTGTAAACACTTCAGTGCAAGTGCGGTGTTGATTTTAACGAAAATATCCTTATCTGCAACTAATGACCTCAAATGATTTATTGCCAGCACTGTCACCGCATCGCGGCGCGTATACTAAAGAGAACAATATTATCAAGAATATATTTTATTGGTTTTCAGTAGAAAAAGAGGCGAGGAACTCCTGAAACTATACAAACAGATACATGCAATGTGTTATGGCCATTAAAAGAAACAAAATATAAGCTCTGATTCCTTGTTCAACAGGCTAACATGCATGGCAGATTCCATCCATTAACAAGATTTTAAAACAACAATTTGAATTATTACTTATTCATGCCTCTTCATTATTAGTTTACATTATATCGCATACCGTCGGGCTACTCAATAGTTTGTATACGATATCTAAGTAACTATTAAAGATTAGATAATAGTAATAGATATTTTTTTAATAGTGAGTAAGAAATTATTTTATAACAGTATAGTGCGAGAATAAGAGGTGAAATAAGTGTATAAATTATAAATATTAATGCGAAGGCCATGAAAGTGAATTGAACAACTATATTGATAGTACAAAAATATTTCACATTTTGATTTGTCCCTGTAATTTTTTGTACATTTATCAGTTTAAATTTTTGACGATTCATAAATTTATGGAAATAAAAAACAACAATATAAAATAGGATTTTACACATAGAAGCTGGAAACCGAGCAGAAACACATTAAATAACAATCGATATTAAAATGGACCAAAGCTAAATCGCTAAGTAAAAAAAATCTAATAACCATCGGATTGGAGAAAAATCTATAATAAATATAAATAGAGAAACCACCCAAGAAATCTAAGTAGTAATATGAAGTAAGAAGCCATATAACAAGACAGTTATTAGTTTATATCTCAGTGCGACCAACACCGTATGATCAAGCCAGGCGAGTAAGTCAAGCCGAACTACGCTTCACATTCAATCAACACTCCTACGCAGCACACGTCGCCAGGACTCTGTATAGAGCCATCATCATACATAGTTATATGAAAAAGATTACAATTGGCTAACGCGTAGATATTACGCAACATTTTTCTAGTCACATATCGTGAGTAAATATGCCGTGTTCAATAGTCATGGAACTTCGAATGTGGAATAAGTGCCTACATTTTCGGCGAACAATTGGGAGTAATTAATGAGAGGTCAATTGTATATGTTTCGTATTTAGTTTGATAAGTTTATGCCTGTCTGTTACTTTAGCACTACTATAGAGCTTTGACAAAAAAGGATCTTGAGACAAGGACTTATGGTTCTTTTTCATCCCGCAACATTCTAGAGAGATACAGGGGAAATTTTTGAGTTTTGTAAGTAATTAATGTGATAGATCATAATTTTAAAACAATAAAGACCCGCCTCTGTACCATTATGTGCATAATGTATTATATAAATAATAAAACTGCACAAGTGGAGGATGTTGATTTAAATAGAGGCGACAAATATGTAACCGCGATATTTGTAATATATAATATGATTTAAATTAAAAGAGTGTCTACGGAGTTTTTTGCACATTCTTCTCTATAAAAATAGGTTCTAGAACGTGCAATTATCATATTTTTTTTCTGACTGACTGATTTCTAGACAACTCAAAAGTTTCGTAAATGGTGTACCTATTTGAAATAATGCTTTAGTTCTTGATTCTAACGCTAGCCTCTTTTTAACCCCCGACGAAAAAGAGGGGTGTTATAAGTTTGAGGTGTCTGTGTGTCTGTCCGTGGCATCGTAGCTCCTAAGCGAATGGACCGATTTTAATGCGGATTTTTCTATTATAAAAAATATCATCACTCCACATATCACGTGCACACATTTCATCACTATCATTTAACGCAATACATCTTTATAACGATTTATAACCGTCTCTCTAGCTGCACGCCATTACTATTTCAGCCTCTGCTTTACGAAATACCCATGACTAGTGTTAGACACCCAACAGAAGGAAAGATGAGTTAATGATTCTTAGTAATTTACACCAAATGAATAATGGTTAGTTGTTAATAAAACTTTACAATCGTGTCCACGAATGTGCAACCAGAAGATCTACAGTGCGTACCATCATGTTAGTTGAAAGCGTACTTGAATCTGAGCAGTAACACAGAGCATGTTACAAACACATTATACCCACATTTGTCCACACGGAGCGCCCAAGCACAGAACTCACTTTCAATATCTGTGCCACTCAAAATGCGTTAGAAATAAAATCAAACGACGGCTGTGAAGAATATACTCATTTATTTATCTATATTAAGCTCCCACATGACTAAATAATAATATGCACAACAGAAATAATGATTCAATGACATAAATGTAAAAGTGTTTATTAAAAAACACTAACTTTTGTGATATCAACTAATGACATAAGTATGAACGCTAAACATCATGTATTCTATAATATCATATAAATCTACTCTAATTCAATACTTGTACCTCAGTTTAACATATCATTTCCTCATATTGTCTGGAAAGTGGACTGATCCATGATTTTTAAACCATAGTTTCGGTTGCATCAACTCAATTATAATAGAATGTGATAACAAGCAGTGTATGAAATACACCGATCTAAGTAATAGACTAGTTATATACACACAAATAACTTAAAATTTAAGAGCGAAAAATATAATCTACGTGACAAGTGCGCGAGGGTGCGAGACCAAGCCACCAATGCCGTTAAACGCCAACGAGAGCCGCGGCGCACCGTAACCATGTTAGTTCACATATACTTCAAACGTGTTATTAAAAGCAATATATATCATATAATATATACTAGTCAATATCCAGATTTAGTACCACTGTACATTTGTCCAATACTACTGGATATTTATTTAATATTAACCATTAGACTATATAGAAAAATAATATACCTAATATAGTAAGGGGTTTAGACATTGGTGTGAAATTGTATTATAGCCCAATAAAGTTACAGGAATGTATAGACAGTTTAATAATTACACCTAAAATATAGTAAAGATTCTAACTAGCGACAAGTATCCTATCTAGCTATAAAAGGTATGCATTTCATAAATGCACACTGACTTTTTGGTTATAAGATTATTCAAGAAGAATGTTAGAAGAATTTGCGACAAGTGTATTCAATTTGTCTGGTTTTTTGTTTCATAATTTAAGTGACCATTCTATTATTCTATCACTGTGAATCTTTCAAGTCTTCTTTCATAATCAGACTTAAATATCAAATTAAAGCTTATTAACTTTCACTGTTCATGAAACATCATGGCTAATATTGCACTATGTAAATGCACAGTCTGAGCCTCTTCCATACACAAACAAATGCTTGGAAATATTAAAATTACTAACTTTACCAACGTCATGTTAACGCATTTCAGCATTGAAGCAAGATAAATAATCAATTTTGATTCAAGTCAAATAAATGCTATACTACCTTATTTCATTCAGAGAACAATTTATTCAACATTGCCTTACCTTTGGTGATGTTCAATTTTTGGTGATAATCAACATTGGAATGTAAATAAATCTCACATTTCATATAATAACCTTTCTAAGGAACTCAAAATAAATATATGGAAAAAAAATAAAAAATTTGAGTGTAAAAAGTCAAAAAATACTTGACCATTTTTAGCTCGAGTATTTAATGCAACAGAACAGAACGATGGTCCGTAGGGGATGGAAGTGAACGCGCGCTCGCAACTCAACGTAATGTTAGGCGACTCTGTCTCGAATGTATCACAAATGTTGAACGTGCCGCGCCACGACATTCTCTTAAGATATGGTAGTGTAATATTTACTTGACTTCTTATTACCTGGCGAGCTAGTGGCCACAGATTGTTCAACTTTTTTACGCTCAAATTTGAGTGGTTGCTTGAGATTGACATTATTGGACTCCGCTATCGCCGCCAATCGCTCCAGCACACTACTTATTGTCAAGCGCTCTTCGGGGTTCACTGTTAGGCAACCACCTGGGAACAACACATATCACAATCACATATTTATTCACAGAGAAAACATAATATTGAAAGAAGTAATTTTTACTCACTTATAACTTCATGAAAACATTTATAACGTTGATCATTGGGGTTAAGATTATAGTTTCCGTTTAGAATTGCAAGTTTAGCAGAATCTTCAAAGGGATGTTGCATATAGCACAATGTGTAGAGGATGCATCCTAGTGCCCAGACATCTACACTGTGATCAATTTTGCGATTGTCCCAAGTGTCTAACATTTCTGGTGCTCTGTACATAGGAGTGGTGAATTGGGCCAACTGGAAATGAAGAAATAATATGTGATGTTGCTATTTTTGTTATGTAAGTAACAAGAAGAAAAGGTCCAAAAATAATTAAACAAGTTCCTTTAAAAAAGTAAAGTACAACTTACAGTTTCCTCTAACATATTTCTTTGATTAGCACTCCAAGAAGGATTTGGTGAGTAAATATCTGTAGTAGCTGAACCAAAATCACATAATTTTATTGTACCTATAAAAAAACCAATAAAAAGAATTACAATACACTCTAATTTATCTATACAACACTAGTAACATATCTTCTACAAGTATCATGCAGTGATTACACAAAAAACTTTACCTTCATTAGATATTAAGAAATTTTCTAGTTTGAGATCACGATGTGCAATAGGAGGCACTTGTGCGTGCATGTGCTGCACTGCCCGGCACGTCTGGTAGAACACCCTAAGAATGGTAGGTAGAGGAAAGGCTGTCCCTCTATTCTGCAAGGCTTCCATCAGGCTTCCCCCGCTGCACAAGTCCGTCAACAACAAATACTCTCCCATGCCATGTGATGTCTTCGCCTTATCAATAAAAGATGCTGCTATATATTTGATTATATTAGGGTGACCTGACAATTTTTTTAATATGCTAATTTCTTGTATAATGTTTTTGTTTGCCTGCTCGTCAGCTGCCATTAGCCTTTTCAAGGCATACTCGGTGCCAGTGGATACATCTTGAGCAACAAACACAAAAGCAAAACCACCTGAAATAGAAAGGACTTAGTAGGAATATTGTTGATAGACCAATTCGTTTGTATTTGAAACACAAATTCCTGTTAACAGTGTCTTGAAGATGCTGGATAAAAAAATATTCTAGATTAGTTCATTAAACCCCAAGTGAATGCCGGCGCTCGCGCATCGATTGTCTTACTATTGTCTCAAATTGACGATATTTGAAAGGTTAACTTTTCAAATACTATAATTAGAGACACAATAGAAAGACAATGAGAGAGTGAACGCCGGTGTTCGCTTGGGGTTTGATGAATTAATAAGCATTCTAACGTTTCCTATTAAATTGTTCACAATGACACTACATGAGGAAAGTTATGGTTATGGGACAAGCCATGGTTTCAGAAAAAATTTATACTTCTAAGAACACAATTAACCTTTCAATCATGGAAATTACAGACACAATAGAAAGACAATAGGTGCGTGAACGCCGGCGTTCGCTTGGGGTTTAATGAATTAATATATTAGAAAATACCAGTGTTATATTTTATTGCTACTGCTTAGCAACAAAATACACTTTTTTTTATGGTGGAAAAATCATCAATGACAACCCCCGCTCTTGGGCGGAGCAGGAGAAAATGCACCTACTACTAGGCAGCTGAAGGATTACACCAAATGAATGCCAACCATCATATTGCAATCACCAAACAGTCAACCAATATGGTATGGACTACAATTGTCTTTTCAGAATACTAGCTTTTGCACCTTACTTTAAATGGATACAATTCATAAAACTACTCAAATGACACTACCACTACTAGTCTTATTAGAATATTTCTTGTGACTTGTTTTACTGCAAGTGCACCTCCTCTTTTGAAAAAGGAATAAGCATGAAGATTAATTATTCAACAGAATTTCTTGAATACCAACATATTGGTACATTGCATCAACAGAACACCGTCAACACTCATATGTTAAAGATAATGTTACAGTTAATTGAATGATATCTACTGATAAACCAATATTTTTTTTCATTCACTCTGCGTTGGTATGAATCAGTGTCTCTAACAATTTATATGACCTTAGAACATGCAAGATTGATATGCGTGTAACCTAATATGTTGTTGGCTGCTTAGCTTCATTTACTCCATAAATTTAATAAGAACTAGTCTAATAAAATACAATTTTCAGACTTTGCAGGTAGAAATATTTCATGTTGGAGTCAATGTAATTTAAAAGTTCATTCACTTAATAGCAGCGGAATTAGCTCGAGTGTCATAACGGATATGCTCATCATAACGACCCTAAACATTTGTCGGACAATGTACCCTTACGCCCCCAATTTCTATGACGTTACTACGTTTATTGCACCAACCTACACGAAAAGCGACAACGCCAATCTTAAGATTATGAGTTACTCTAGGCAGAGCATTAAATACTTATTATAAATTGATATTGACTTACCTTCTGCGATCACCTTTTTAACTCTCAATTTCATATTTCCTATTTCAACAAACTGACCAACAAAATCATTATCACTGCCACCGTTTGCGCCTCCTGAGCTGAAATAGCCTATGGCTGATTTAAAGACGCTCATTTTGGAATCTAATTTTGTGATTTTTCTATATAAATTAAGAAGAAAACTGTGTTTTATCAGCACCCTTTGCCCAGATCCATTTTACAATGGCACATAATGGCAGAAAAAAAAGAATAGGCAGATTTGTTGGCAAATGGCAGGACAAGTAGAATGTTGCCAAAATGCACAGCAATATCGGTAATAAGCAAACTGTAAGAAAACTGTTAAAATTATTTATTTGATTTACTCTTTCTTTAAAAATCCACAAACTTGAACCAACAAGCAGCTCATTTACTAAAAATAGTAAAATAGCGCTCTAAGAAACAAAAGAAATAGCAAATCTTTTGAATAAAAAACAAACAAGGAGATTTTATAAAAAATATGGCAACATTTACTTGGCATCGACAAGCCATTATTTTTTTACCGCCCTCACTAGAGGCGGCCCGAATTGAACTATAGTGATGTCGATAAATGTTATAACTCGACTAAAAATTGACAGCTCTGAATTTTGACATTTCGTGGTTGATAATTAATAATTAATTATTTTATAATCAATCTGTGGTGTCGTTATTAAAAAATCATTTGGAAGGAAAGCAAAGCAAACTGTGCTGATTTTATTATTTGTTATTGGTATTTCCTTCAATTGCAGTTTCATACATAGTCCAAATTCCACGCAAGAACACACCGGACTGATGTTTATCAATCCTGTGTGAAAATAACAAACATGGGCTTTGAAATCAAAAGATTTCAAGGTGACGTTGATGAAGAACTCATTTGTCCTATTTGTTCAGGGGTTCTAGAGGACCCACTACAGGTTTGTTCTGTTTATTGTATAGTTTTGAGGAAGGAAGAGTGTATAATGTATACGTTGTTGTGATTGAATGTATTTGTATACGTAGGCCCCTGCTTGCGAGCACGCGTTCTGTCGTGCTTGTATAACGGAGTGGATCAGTCGCCAGCCCACCTGCCCCGTCGACCGACAGGCCGTCACCGCTAGCCAACTCAGACCTGTTCCCAGAATACTACGCAACTTACTATCAAGGTGATTATTTCACAAGAATGTCATGGTTTCTCGTTGGTTTGTAGGTCAAATACTGGGATTGTTTTGCAAGGGCTTATATAATAAATGGCATAAGTTAAATAGCAATTGTGTTGTAATAATCAGATAATGGATTCTGTGAAATTGATTGGAACATGTTTTGAGTTACAGTAATAATATTTATGAATCAAAACACTGTTGAGTGTTTAATATAGAGATGTTACTACACCATATTATATTAAATCTAACTAACTAATCAGTCAGTTATTATTAAAATAAAAGAATATAAAGTTATGAATGCAATGTTTACTTTATAGACTGTGTACGAGTTGTGACAACGCACCGCATGGGTGCAACGCTGTACTGAAACTGGATTCACTGGCATCCCATTTAGTTGAATGTATGTTTAAGTTTTATAAATAGTTGTAGTTAGTGCAATTGGTACCATGCTGGTTGTTACTGCAACCTATGAGACTGGCATAGTCATGAAGAGTATATTTATTTATGAGTTTATTTTTTTTTTGAGTGTATTTTAAATGTTCATGAAACCATCCATTTTAATTAAATGTCAAATCCTGAAGATTGCAAATGAAACTGTAAGCAAAACGAAACAACAACAAAAAAAAACAAACCTGTAATAAAATATATCTGGCAAAATCTTAATTGATGGTTAATCTACTCATGTACCCATTAAATTATAAGATTAATTGATAAGATAAACTAACACATTAGTTAATAACTAATTATATTACCTTTACAGGTGAATACAATCCCAAAAGGCCAATGCCATGTGAAGCGGGTTGTGGACTTGTGATACCGAAAGACGAACTGGCCGAACACAACTGTGTCAGAGAACTACGGGCACTAATTGCAACGCACCAGGGAAAGTTAAATGACTATGAACAGGAATTAGCCGAACAGCGACTTGTGATAAACGAACATAAACGAGAACTGGCATTGTTGAAAGTATGTTGTGTATGTGTATGCTTGTATGATTTAATACATTACTAAGATATAGAAATTTAGTTAAACACCTGCCAAAGAGAATTTTAAAAAAGCAACAAATTTTTACCAGGTTTTTAACCAACTTCAAAAAGTACTGATTGTATTTTTTCAATCAATTTCTCGATCAATTATGGACTAATTTTTCGGCTTAAGTCAAAGATGTATCATAATGGTCACAATTGTCTGCTGAGGCTTAAATGGAACATTCACTGGTGGCCTCTATTATCAGTCATGGCAGCTAATGTATTAAGATCAGTTTATGACTCCGAGAACCACACTGACTATGTTTGGAAATGAATCCTAGCAAACAATATTGTTGCTCTAGGTTATTAGATCAATGAACTGCTACAAGCCTGACAATTTGTTTTCTTAATAAATGTAATTATGGCATTTGTCAGCTGTTTAATGATGTCAATAATTTTGTTTGTTAAATACATAATGAATTCAGTACTAGATTACAAGAGACAATGCTTGCATTATTGGCTTCAATAAATGTGGCACTGTTATAAAATTGTTGTTTGCTATAGAAATAGCTGTTGCGAATCAAGAGTGTAAATTATGATACAATATCTACAATGACTAACTTCGTATCGCGAATTTCAATAACAATCAAAATGTGTAAAAATCATAATAATACTTTACTTTGAACCAAGTGAAAAAGTTAGTAAAATTCGAAAAATCTGTGAATAGTATAAGTCGAAGTCGTAAATTATATGATAATTTCAAAACATTGTCACCAAGTGCACCTTCAAATTAGCCGCGGAGTGCCGTGCGACTGCTGTGTTACATCCGCACTGCGGCCGCGCGTTTTAATTTATATGGTATAATAAAGCGACGCGAATGCAGCGCTGCAGCCGTGCTGCCGTCGCGCGGCACTATGCGGCTAATTTGAAGGCGACCTTATTCAAGTATTGACTTTAGTATTGTCACAGTATTAATATCCATAAAGTAGTCCATCTTCATACAAACGGACGAAACACACAGTAACAGACACACACTATATTAGTACTGTGGTATTGTAATGGAATTTGAACTTTATACTGTAAGACGTAGTGTCGTTTCAAAATTCGATAATTATCTGAAATTCAGAATTCAAGTTATTTACAATAGTAAATAATGTATAATATCTTGTGTCAGGAATTCATGCGAGCGATGCGTCTATCAAACCCCTCGATGCGCGCGCTAGCCGACCAGATGGAGCGCGAGGAGGTCGTGCGCTGGGCCAACTCGCTGGCGCGCGCGAGAGTCACTCGCTGGGGTGGCATGATCTCCACACCTGATGATGTTTTACAGGTGAGCTGTGAACTACCTTACTTCCTCTTTTTTATAGCCCGCGATATCTTTTCTGTGTGCGTTAGCGCTTGAGCACTATAAGGCCGAACGCTGCGTTACGCCCGCGCCGTCACATACAAAAGTCCCCACCGCGACTACATGCGCACTGTGCACTAGTTGAACTAGCGATACTGTGCACGTATTGATCCGGTTTCGGCAACACGATACACGGGCGACGTCACGCGACGGGAGCCCGTGTATCGTGCGCGGCGGTCCCGCTTAACGCAGCGTTGGCCATTATATCTGCTGCGCCGATATTTATATTTTAGTCTCCAATGAAATTAATCGCTGCGCTGCCGAGGCCGTGGTCAGTAAATTAGTACCTGAATAAAAAAAAAAAATAGTTTAAAAAACTAAAATACACGCTTTTAACACGCACTAAAATAATTCGGACATTTAGTTTGATGACTCAAGAGTTTTCCCTTTGCCAAATCTTCATAACTATGATTTATTATGAAAGAAAGCATGGAGCGTTTTGTCCAAAAAGCGTAAAGATTACATAAACGCTCCATGCTTTCTTTCATAATAAATATTTAATAAAGATGATTACCTACTTATAACCATTTCGCATTGGTTTTAAATTTTTTTATCGTCCGAATTATTTTGTAATTTTTAGTGCGTGCTAAAAGCGTGTTTTTTAGTTTTTTAAACTATTATTTTTAATTTATATTTTTTAGTCTTCTTATTATTCAAACTTAATTTACTACTTACTAATTTAAAATATTAATAGGTATTTAAAGATAATTATTATCAACAAACTTAACAAAATTCACAGCTTTACGCATCCAAATTTTAAATTGCAATCACTTTTTCTAAAACTTTGGATTTAGAAAAAGTGCCGTATTTACGTTTCGCCCCCACCTTGGGACGGCCGCCATGTTGGATTTAGGTCACGTGATTATTTTTTTCGTATCCCATTCAGCAAACCCTTTCATTTAATACCCACATCATGGGGGTGCGTTTTAAATAGCTAATCCGCCATCTTGGATGTCCGCCATGTTGGATTTAAGTCACGTGACTATTTTTTTTCGTATTCCTGACAGCAAACCCTTTCATTTAATATCCATATCATGGGGGTGCATTTCAAATAGCCAATCCGCCATGTTGGATTTAAGTCACGTGACTATTTTTTTTCGTATTCGTGACAGCAAACCCTTTCATTTGATACACATATCATGGGGGTGCATTTCAAAAAGCCTGTCCGCCATGTTGGATTTAAGTCACGTGACTATTTTTTTTTCGTATTCCTGACAGCAAACCCTTTCATTTGATACCCATATCATGGGGGTGCATTTCAAAAAGCCTGTCCGCGATCTTGGATGTCCGCCATGTTGGATTTAAGTCACGTGACTATTTTTTTCGTATTTCTGACAGCAAACACTTTCATTTGATATCCATAACATGGGGTTGGATTTCAAACAGCCAGTCCGCCATCTTGGGGAGGCCGCCATATTGGATTTGTAATGACGTTTCTTAGCTCATGTATTGTCATCAGAACTCAGAGCGTGTGCAAAATTTCATCTTAATCCAAGACCGGGAAGTGGGTCAAATTAAGATTCCAAGATTTTCTTACATACATAGTTAGTTACGAGTGAAGCTAATAAAAGCGTGTTAAAAACTGGATGGCCGGTACGAAATAAAATTGCGTAACTATGCGATACTGTGAATGGTCTACACATAATGGAATATTAAAAAAGCATATTTTATCTGTTCATTTATTTTTCTTGCTGTAATAAATATAACGCGGTGTGGCGTTGAGAGAAATTGGCTAGCCCAATTTTTCTCAATGTCGCCTAGCATGAATAGTGAAAAATCTGTAACAAAAATAGTAAAATGCTGTTCCTGTTATACCTCGATTGTATAAAGTTTGATGACTTTAGGTGTCAGGATTGTTGAAAAGAGCTAACGCGGCCTTGACCGCAAAGGGCAACTGAAAAACACGTGTAGGTTTTAGTCAGTAAAATTCTGACTCTCTCGTTCCAACCAGAACAGGAGAGGTCATTAAATGATGTACCGTCTATTATAAAAAATTTGGGATACTTATGCAAAAATCTGCATGTAGTAATAATCGTTTCTATTCTTGTTTCAGATGATGATCAAACGAAGTTTATCAGAATCTGGCTGCCCACCTCACATCATAGATGACCTTATGGAGAATTGCCACGAACGACGGTGGCCGCCCGGCCTGTCCTCACTTGAAACCAGACAAAATAATAGAAGGCAAGTCGAAATATAAACCCTTTTTGGAATGGGCTTGCGGATGGCGAGCAATGGGTAACTCGCTGTCCGACCGTCCGGTAACTGTCCGTTCCGAGCCCAAGTCGTCGACGGCGCGCACTGTTCCCGCGCGCATTAAGAAGTTGTTAGCAACAGCAGGGGCCCAGCCGGGTCGAAGCCTACTGGAGCCAGGGTTAGGAGCTAACTAAAAAAAGGTAGCCCGGCCCCGGTATGAAAGGCAAGAAGGAACAGGGTGGGTTTTTTGTTAGACCACCATTTCCCGCTCCGCCCAAGGGCGGGGGATGTCATTTGGATGATTTTCACCCCATACACGGTACGATTTGTCTGTACGATGCGTCACTTCAGTCAGACCGATCGTAAGCGACGAAGCGATAATGTAAGTCAAGATTTGGACGATTTTAACCCATAAAAAAACCCTTTTGGAATGTGCAAGTTCTTTAGAGGCGTCATACACGGTACGATTTGTCTGTACGATCCGTCGCTCCAGTCAGACCGATCGTAAGCGACGAATAATAATGTATGTCTAGATCTGTCGTTAACGATATAACTTGCCAAAAAATATCGATTCGTCGTTACAATCAAAGTACAGACAAATCGAACCGTGTACAATTACCGTCACGGATCTTGAGCGTTGGCTTCAAGTTGCGCAGAAGTCAAATATTCGGTCTCTTTAGTGGTGCGAAGTGAGACTCGGGGGCGGGGAGTGTCAGTGATTGGCTCACCGTGCCATCGTGTCATAGACGTCACTCCTGATTCGTTCCCTGCCTTGCTGTATGTATCTAACAACGAAGACGATTGGCTCGCCAATGTATGGAATGCGCAAAGCGATCCCCACTCTGACGCCGAGCGCTCAAGATCCGTTTCGGCAATTGTATGAGGCCTTTTACATAAATCTACTAGCTGTCCCCCGTGTCTTTGCTTACTGCACCGCTTCAGTGGGTTGTAATGTGATATTATATAGCCTTCCTCGATAGATGGACCATCCAACACTAAAATAATTTTTCGATTCGAACCTCTAGTTCCTGAGATTAGCGCGCTCAACCAAACAAACTCTTCAGCTTAAACATGGAGAACTTTATTATATACTAGCTTTTGCCCGCGGCTTCACCCGCGTATATAAAATCTAACCTATGTCACTCAGGAATAAAGCAGCTTTCTATCGGCAAAAAAATTTTAGCCATTGGACCAGTACTTTCAGAGACTACCTCCTACAAACAAAAAAAAATCAAACTTTACCTCTTTATAATATTAGCTCTTATCCATCCTAAGGTTGTCTGGAAGATATCGCTTTCAGCGATAAGACCG
This sequence comes from Mythimna ferrago, assembly GCA_910589285.2. NCBI lineage: Eukaryota > Metazoa > Arthropoda > Insecta > Lepidoptera > Noctuidae > Mythimna > Mythimna ferrago. The sequence goes on from OU342679.1 coordinate 20,949,678, forward strand.
CCATAATTGTACCCACAAATTTTAGTTTTTGTATAAGCTGTGTTACTTTTTGGTGTACAATAAAGTCTATTCTATTCTATTCTAGTGCAGATTTAAAAACAAAACATCAATGTATATTTTTACCCATGTTTGCAAATAAATAAATGATTTATGATTTAACTCTTCAGCCATTATAGAAGTATATATTTCGCGATTGCATTGATTTATGAGTCGCTTATTTGGAAACTACTTGAAGCAAAAAAGACTCATGACTGTGCCTTATTATTTGTAAATAAAAGAGCGTTATTTTAATTCTAAATCGAAATAAATAAAAGTAGGGCACTGCTGCTGTAAGATACAACGCAATTTCTTGCCTAACGTGATTTCTGAAGATGTCGAAACAAAACGAATAAAAACTATTCTTTTTCACAGATTATATGAAAAATACGTGTGCAAAAGAGTGCCAGGGAAGCAGGCGGTCCTCGTGCTACATTGTGACAACACGCACGTTGACGAGCATATGATGGTAGAACCCGGACTTGTCATGATCTTCGCGCACGGCATCGAGTAGCACAGGACCTGACGCTGTCGGTGTTCAAGTGACAAGCTTTATGCTCAGACGTGTGGGCATCGTGTGACTTGGATGCGGAGACATTGAGCATACTACTATTAGAATTTATCAGTGAATGGAGTGAAAAGTTATAGTGCTTTAGTAAAAGTATGAACAGGGTAAACTTATAAGGTTCACAAGAATTCCCTCAAGGGCTTGATGAAAATCAATGTATGTACAATTTTATTCGTCCGTCCACTCAGTGCCTCCGCAGACCACACGCATTGTCAGGGTCGCCACACTCAAAGGAAATCACGCACGGCAATGAAGAGCCGACCTGGATCTCTGAGCGACCGCGACAATCGATACCAATATGAACTATAGTTCTAGAACGCAATTTGAAAAAAAGAACCACCACAAAAATTTAGTGGCCAGCCATAAATATAATGTTGGCATTTTTGAAAAAAAGTATTTGTCTGGCAACTGTAAGACCAATGATTACTGTACAATAATAATATACAAATCATATTTGATAATGAGTGTTGAAATATTTTTAGGTATGAAGTATGTGAGTTTCTAGTATAAATAACATTGGATTGAAGACATTCCGAATAGAAATGAAATAAAATATTTACTAAAAGTTTATAAGTTGAAACAATGTTATGGATTTCAAAATTTAAGTATTAACTAAAAATAGTTTTTTTTTATAAGTTTTTTTTTTTAATATTGAATTAGTGATTGAATGCTGTGTTATGTTTAAAAATAGTGTGTCATTGTTTTTTTATAAAAAACCTTCAACTTATGCTGGGTACATGCTATGACATTATTTAGCATTTTGTCTCTATTGTATTTGGTTTAGGGCTGTTCCTTCAATAGTTGGATAACTTCTATTTCAGGTAAAAAAAAGACTGACTGACGATTAAAAGATCGGCATAACCAAATACTACGACTTACAGAGAAAATAGTCTGTTCATTCAGTATGTACTCAGCATTACTAGCAGCTTAATTTTACTGTATTATTCCTACTTTAACTTCATTATTTTATTTCTATTATTTTTGTAATTGGTAATCTATGTTATGTATTTAGCTCAATCTTTAAATAAATATACCTAATGATCACTAATTGAGACTTCGTCTTTAATTTCTTTTCATCAAATAAATTAACATTACCCAATACTCTTATTTCCTTTGGCTGGTTTTTTGACCAAAGAATAACGCTGCAGTGGGAAAATAGAAGAAATCGGGAACTCTTCTGTTTGAGACACAAAAGACTACTGAGCATAGGGTCCTAGTTTTACTCTGCAGGATGAGCGATGTTAGTGGCTTCCTCTTTCATTACTAATCCTGTCAGAGTTCAAGCTGCCTCTCGCGCCGGATCCTGGTGCAAGCCATGCTTCGAAGCGTAAAGGAATAGCAGGCGGCCACCTTCTGCGAAGCAGTAATGCTAGCGAAGGAGACGGCCGCGGCGAAACAAACTTTCTCACGTCCCAGTCGCCAGGATTCCGATCCCGATTTCCAGATATTGTAGTTCGTTATCCGGTTACCGTCCGGAACGAATCCGAGTCATCGATTGTGAGTAGTGTGCCTGAAGGAGATGTAAGTAAAACCATAGGGGCTCAGCAGGGTCGAAACCTACTGGGGCCATGAGTCACTTTTGAAAGGACAACCCGAGGTCCTGGAACACGAGGCAAAGAAGGAGCATAGGAGTGAGTTTTAGGGTCAACTCACACCGAAAGAGCGGCGAAGGGCAGGGAAGCGGAGCGCAGTTTCAGTCTCATAAGAATTTTAACTTTATTTTCATTTCTATAATACTTATTATCGCATGAGAAACTCGTAAGAGTCGCGCGGATGCCCACGGCGCCGCGGGAATTCCAGCGAATTCTATAAACGGGTCGGGTTTCTACGAAGTTTCAAACTCTTCCTATCCTTTCCGTTGTTAAGTGCTGTCTATATACTCTAACGATGGAAGATCGCTATATTTACATAAGCTTTGAAATGTAACAGATTTCTAAGTATACGTAATTAAAAATCAAAAATCGGGAGAATAACTTGATTTATGTTCGGCGTATTTTTGCCACACGGACTTTGTTTGCTCCTCAAAATATTTAAGTAAAAAAAAAAATGGATAAGTGCGTTAATGCATAAAGCGTGAAACGAATCGTTCCGTATAAAGTCAAACGTCAAACAACAGCCAGTTGTCAAATATTTTTGTTTGTCATCTTCAACACAAACTTTCCGGAGTTATTGTGAATTAAAACCACGAAAATGTCTGAAATGGAAGTAACAGAGAGTGGGAACGATTGTTCCAATGATTTGTGTAAGTAAAATACTACTGTAGGTTCTATTAATATCTATTAAATACACGATAACCTATCTTGCATCCACCGGTTGTTTGTCAGCCTTATTAAATCCTTGTTTTACTATTTCCAGTGCTTCTGGATCGCGTGTTTTTGCGTCTTGGCAACGCGGACAGCGATGACCAGCTGGAGAGTTGTCTGGGCCGATTCCTTCCGCCTGTGATATTGAAGCTGTCGTCTCCTCACGAACAGGTCTAAGTTGCTTTATTTACATAAAATTATAATGCCTGAATAAACGTCTGTTCCGTTAGTGATGTTGTTTGCACAAACGTTTTCATTTACATAACTTTACCTTATAATGTTGTTTCCTCTTAAGAATGATATTAGTAAAATAATAATTTAAAAGGATGTTCCTAGCAGCAAATAATTTATTAAATGTGCAAGGTCTTCCATCTCTTAAACCAATTTTATTTCACTGCAGCAAATAGTTACCTTGTCAACTAAATTGACAACTCAATATTATTTTTCTCTGTCCAAAACATAATTTTTTCTGCATAATCACCAGGTGCGCACAAAAGTGATGGAGTTGCTTGTACATGTGAACAAGAGAGTGAAGTGCCGTGCTGAGGTGCAGCTGCCCGTGCAGACTCTTCTGGAGCTGTACAAGGATCCTACTTCGAACAGCTTCATTATTGTAAGTATAAACATATTTGTTTTGCTGCTTACCCTGAAGTAAGGAGTCCCTGATGTCCTAAAATACAAGCCACGGCTTAGTTTAGGCACCAGTCTCCCACAAATTAACATTCACACACACACATTACATCGAAATTCGGTTATAGTTTCTTGCTGTTATTGTTATTTGTGGAAGATAAATAAAAGAAATATTATTATGACTATTTATAATATAAACAAACAAATGGATAAGGAGTGGATTATGAGGAAAAATGCTGGCTTCATTTCAATTATTTATTTTTAGAATTATGTCAATGTTTTTAGTGCACTGACATTTTGACTACATAGGTATCTAATAAAAAATTATGCTTAACAACTACTACACTATAAATCAATATTTTTATGTCATAGATTTCTGAAAAGTGAGCTGTTGTTGAAAATGAGCAGTAGGTAGTAATACCATTTATGGTGTTGCCACCAGACAATATGCTGAACTATGGCCGTTTTAGCACATCATTGTTTTTAATTCTTTATTGTACACAAGGACATAACATGACATAAGGAGATACAGACAGTTCACGTACAAAAGGCGACCTTAACTCAGCAGTGTCTCCCAGCAAACCTTTGAATTACAGAGAACTTAAAAAATTATCATGACATTTTTTTTTAATAAATTTTATATCTCTCTAAACTATTCTTTTGTGGTCATTCAAGGTGCCAATAAATAGTATTTATATTTACTACTAGCTTTTGCCCGCGCGGCTTCGCTCCCGCTCTTCCCTACTTCAGCCTACTATACCCTACTCTACCCTACTATACCCTACTCTACCCTACTCTACCCTACCCTACTCTACTCTACTCTACCCTACCCTACTCTACTCTACCCTACTCTACCCTCCTCTACCTTACTCTACCCTACACTACCCTACACTACCCTACACTACTCTACCCTACACTACCCTAATTTTCATTATTTTTTTCCATAAGAACCTTCTCCTCATAATAACGAACACAACAAAAAAAAATAGCGAAATCGGTCCAGGCGTTGTTGAGTTATGCGCTTACCAACACATTTTGCGATTCATTTTTATATTATAGATTAGTATGTAAACATGTATATTGAGCTGGTGTCTGCAACTCCATGTCTAAGGCGCATATTTTGTGTATAGTCTAAAAGAGTATTAACTTAATTTTTTGCAGCTCTACATGATTAAATGACAATACAATAACTTTGTTACAGAACTTTACAATCATTTACATCACGATGGGTTTCCCGAGACTGCCTCGTGAACAACAACTCAGTCTGGCTCCCTCTCTGTTACAAGCCATCGAGAACAAACCTCAGGGACACCAGGATGGGTAAGAATTTAATGTTTCTTATCCACTAACCTGTCCACATCACTTTCTTTTGACTTTCTTTTTTATAACTGCATGAAAGTATTTGAAAAAACTCAAAATGTCTACAGCTATATTAGTTTAAAAAACATTAACGAAAAGCTCAAAGAATCCAGAATTTAATTAAGCTAAAATTAAATTGTTTGAATAAATAATAAATAGTGAAAATAAGACTTTAAGGGGATGCAACTCGACATAAATTTTCACTGTTTTTAAACGGTTTTTTATACAACTGCTTCAACGCGATTATGATGTTATTACACATATTTCATTAGATATTTTGGAAACACAGTATCTTGTGGATATTGTCTAGGCTTCTATTGAAATCAATTTATAAAGACGAATGGGCGTTTTGGTCTATCAGCGGCCAACAACGAAATAGGTTTTAAATAAAAGTACTAATACTAACAACCAACTTTTATTATGAATGTGACATTGTAGCTCAATTAGAAAAAAAAGTGTAGTATAAAAAACACCAATACTACACAAACACTCAAATCTACTAAAACCAAGTTCCCTAACGGTGTGTTCCGATGGCTACATAATAGATGTTTATGGGTCCTATGCTGCTACCGACAGATACCAGTATTTTAGAAAGAATACTATACCACGAAGTAGAAGCGTTTCACTGGTTGTATCGGTTTGGCGATATCTTTATACTGGATCGTGGATTTAGAGACGTCTATGATGATTTGACGCGATTCAATTACTCTGCCTATATGCCTGAAACCAAAGATCGCGGTGCAGACCAGCTCACCACTGAACAAGCTAATAGAAGTAGGCTGGTCACACTGTGCCGATGGGTGGTGGAAGTCTTAAATGGCAAATTCAAACGTGATATCAAGTTGTTCCAGCAAGATTATTTTAATCGCGCTTTGAGCCATATGTTTGAGGACTTCCAAATAGCAGCAGCACTCATCAATGCTTTTCAAGCTCCAATTCAAGATAGTATTCATGCGGCTTCTTTTGTAGATATTATTAATGAACGCTTCTAAAGACCGAACCTCTTAGCGGACTATATTGTCCATCAAAACGTAAATAGGCAAATAGCAACGTTCTCAAGAATCAGCAATAATCTTTTCGAAGCCTTCCCAGTCGTGTCTGAAGAAGGTATAATTCTGTTTGCTCTCCGTACCTATCAAATCATCATCGCAGCTACTATGTTGAGCACTTAGTAGAAGGATTATACAATATCGAAGTATACCGGGAGCAACAAATATGGAAACTTAGAAACTTCATTGAGGAAGAAGATATTTGGTTGTTACGTGTCCGTAAACAATCTAGACACGTAAGATCCAGAATGTATTATTCATATATTGTAATTGACCGGCAAAAGAACGGACGGGAAGCAATTGCTCATTATAATTGCACTTCCCTAAGTGGAAGGTGCACAATCGATTGCTGCGCACACTTTATGAGTGTAGTGTGGTTTTTGGTATGGGCTAGACATCAAGATGGGGACATTTTACTGCCGGGATCGGAACTACGTGCTATTATATTGTACATGAGAAGTTTTTTTTTTTTGTAATATTGGCTATTTTATCGTGTAATAAATAAACAATAAGTAATTTCATTTTATTTCCTCATTTTAAGGCTGAAAATAATAAGTTAGATTATATAAAAAGGCAGATAAACAGTAAAACTAAAAATGTATATAATTCAGTTCCTTATTACACCACAGAGATAAAACATCTCCAAGGTGATTGTAGGACTATGCCACACCAAAAAATAATAGTTTTTGTCTTGGCCGCTGATAGACCAAACGCCGTACAATTTTGCCCATTCTCCTTTGTGTAAAACTAATCTAGTAACTCTGCAAATCTGCTATTTTGCATGAACTTTGACACTTCATAATTTACTCAAAAATGTATAACAATAGAAGCCTTATAAATTTTTATAAAGATTCTAAGTGACGACATTTTTTTTTCAAAAACTTTTAAGGGCTTAAAAAAAACACGTATTAAAAACACGTATTTCTTGGAACAAGTTTTGTACAATATTTGAGTAAATCACGGAATTACCGAATTGTAACAGAGTTTTCAGGCGATAATTCTTTTTTCACGTTGTCTTTTCGTCAAACATCGCGTTGGATTGCGTTAGATGAAGTAACAAGCTTTTAAACAATGCTCGATGTTGGCGATAGGCGAGTGGAAAAGCAGCCTCTTAAGTCGGGTAAATGCAAATAAACTCGTAATTAGTCAAATAAAAACTTACAATACATATTGTATTGAAAGTTTTTATTTTCAACCCTTTAATTAAAACAATTTGGCAATCTGAAAAACCTGCTACATAAAGTTATGTAGGAAGGATTCGTATATTAAGCCTACTGGGGCCATGGGCGTTGCGAAAGAGAACCCCTGGGCCCTGGAATAAAGGCAATGAAGAAACAGGAGTGGGTTTTAGTCAGTAAAAGTCTGACACAATAGGACTGGAGATGTCATTAGATGATTTCGCCTAAATGTGTTAAATAGAACAACGAAATTTTGAAGGTATGTTTTTGATAAATGAATCATAAACAACAACTTTTGTTCTATGACTTTTTTACAAAACATACTTGTACTTGTACAGTCCTTCAAGGTTGTTAGTGTTTTACAAATAATCTTGTATAATGGCAAAGAAAAATGTGTCCAGCACGCCACTGTCATGACTACATGACAAATTAAAGAATAAAATTGTGACTTGGCACTGAGAGCATGCTTTTGCTTTTTTTTTGATGTGGCGTTTAAGAGGATAAATTGTAATCTGTAAAATATGGTGGTGAAAATATTCCTTATGCCTGTAAAAGGGTTAATCGGGAAATTGCTTTATGTATTATTGTTTCTGTACCTTAATTTTATCCACAAATTAATTGACTAATAATGTTTTGATTTTAATTGTATCTCCTAATATATACAAGGTGTAAGGGACAGCCCTCCACAAAATTGTCCAATCAAGTTTATCATTTTGTATGGTGAGGCTGATTCTTTTTTTCGTTTCCTGAAAAAAAAAATTGTGGAAGGTTGTTCAGTTTCGTCTACTGAGCAAGCCCTTAAAGTTTGTGGAAGGCTGTCCCTTACACCTTTTATATTTAATTTTGCTTCTGTTACAGAATTTTGATGCTAGTCATGCCACTTCTGGGCGACATCAAAGAAACTGATCTGAATTTAAAGGAAAAGCCAAAAGTTGCCAATTTGATCTTGAAGTTTGCCACTGATGTTTTACTCCTACCATACAGGTAATCAATTTTTAATCAAGTTAAATGTTTAGGAGCAGTAGTGGCCGAGTGGTAATGGCTCCGACTTATGAGTTGTAGGTCGCGGGTTCAAACCCTGCCCGGCGCATTATTTTGTGTAATTTATTTCATTACCACTGCTCTCAAAACAGTGAAGGAAAACATCGTGAGGAAACCGGCATGGCGTAGAACCAAAAATTGAAAGACATGTGACATTCACCAACCCGCACTGGGCCCGCGTGGTGGATTACGGCCCATTCCCTCTCCTAGAGAGGGGGCCTGAGTCCCAGCAGTGGGAACATTAAAAAGGCTGATGATGATACGTTTAGTTGCATGACTTTATCCTGCATTTTCATTACTACCATCGGACAACCCGACGTACGGCGAGTATCCACCCTTACGTTGTTGAAACCACTACGGTCCAGACTAAGCGTTTCGCTTCCTCGTTTATACCGCGTACGTCGAAGGACTGGAACAATTTGCCTGCTGCGGTCTTTCCGTCCGATTGTCATTTGGGTGTCTTCAAGGCTACTAGGCTTGAGGCTCTTTATAAAATAGTGCGCCTCACCATCAACGATTGTACCACCAGGTGAGATCGCAGTCAAGCATTATTTTATACCAATTAAAAAAATAGTTCTTTTTGTTTTTTTTTTTATTTAAGTTGACATTTTGAATTCTTTGCAGACAGAGTATGTTGGATTTACTGGCTAAGCTCTACACCTGGATCTCTTAAGTCGGATATTTAGGGTCTCTTTGATGCATTTTTAGAGTTTTGACTGGCCTGTTGGTCTAGTGGTTAGTGGCCCTGACTGCTATGCCAGAGGACGTGGGTTCGATTCCCACCCAGAAAAAAAATGTTTATTTGATAAGCATGATCATTTGTTCTGTGTCTTTATGTAATTAATCTATTATATGTATGTAATTAGAAATATAAAAGTATTTTTATCAGTTATCTAGTACTCATACAAGCTCTGCTTAGCTTGAGATTAGACGGCGATGTTTGATAGTTGTGGAATATTTTTTATTTTTATAGTATAAACTAATATGAGTCGTGAATATTTTAGGGCTTTACCAAACCCCGGCGAGAGTGAGTTTCAAGTACCACCTGGAATGAGTATGAAGACATATAAACGTATTGTTGACAAGAACCAGTTGAATCCAAACCAGCTTGAAGAGGTAAGACCAATACCTATTTTTATTTACTTTTTAAATAATCAAGAAATACCCCTGTATCGTGGTTTTGTTGGCGTAGTGGTTAAGCGGTTGGCTGCAGCGCTACATGTCGCGGGTTCGATTCCCGTACGATACAAATATTTCTATGGCCTACAGATTTATTTATTTATATTTTTTTATTCTCAATAATACCCTTACAGACTATTCCAAACCGATATTTAGGTTTGTAATTACTGAATTACAAACTAGATTTATTTAACCGTAACAAAGTTTAAAAAGTAGTGCTATCTTAGTAAATTTACTCAGAATACAATAAAATATATCGTACGTATACGTCGTCAGCTAGGTTGATCGTAAGCAGCGCGCGCGTCATGGCGCGATAGATGTTCCCGGTCTGCCTGACTTGTGTTTATGAGTTTACATGTTTGTGTACGCACCCACCCACGTTCGGACGGCCGTACTTTTCCTAGTTAAATCTATGTATTTACAAATTATTTTATTAAATTAATCTTGTCTTGTTTTTAGATGAAGCTGTCTATAGTGAACTTCATTGGCAAAGACATATTCAACATGAATGATACGCTGCTGACGCTGATTGTCGCCGCAGCGGACTCGAGGTTCAGTGTAGCTAATCATGCCAACAGTCCTCTCATAAGGGTTAACAGGTAATACCTTCGTCTTTATTGCTAATGCAACTTGCTGAACAGATGTTGAGTTGTCCAAATGTCTCAATTTCGTATTAAAAAAACAGTCTGTTGAGCCTTTTCTCAATTACTAGCGGTTAAGGGACAGTTCAGATACGGCGATAACCGCGCGATTGTCAAATCGTGCGGGTTGAACCGCAAAAAATGTCGACTGTTCAAACATCGGCGGTTAGTTAGCGATTTGCGATCAGTTCAAGATGGAAGTCGAAGAGGAACTAGCGTGTCTGTGGTTGCTCCGGAAAATAAAGAGAAGGAGGAAAAGGCAGTACCTATTGGGTGCATCCAATATTAAGGGATCGACTGACACATGGCCAATTCGTAACGCTATATCCCAATTTAAAACTGTTTGAGAGATTTTTTTAACTATTTGAGAATGTCAATAAAATCGTTTGATGAACTAAGTAATTGAACTGATCAGGGAAGATATTTCGAGCTCTGAAACATACACTCGTATGAGGGCAAGCGTGTCACAAGAAGAAAAACCGCGCGGTCCCTGCGTCGCTACTGAACGCCGAGGAATAGGTCCATAGTAACAGAAACGCGCGGTCGCCGCACGATTCTATTTTCTGGTGGTTGAGTGGCGGGGACCACGCGGTTGGCCTAACCACGCGATTACGTCTGAATGATTTCATAAATACCCAAGTAAATAAGACCCGCACGGTTCCCGCGCGGTTTTTAAACCGCGTGGTTCCCGCCGTGTCTGAACTAGCGCTTAACTAAAGGTCACAGCTGTCAACTAATCGGCCATACTGAGTCATTATTGGCGCATTTGTTTACAGAGCCAACTGACGTCATACCTCGGAGTAAATATGGCGTCCACGATGTTCTGCATTACGCGCGAAATTTGAAAATGTCAATTTTAAATGCATTTTTAGGGTACTTAGCGACTGAATAAAAATTTTGTGTATTTTTATAATGGTTCATTAGCGCTAGTAGTACCCTATTGCAGCGCCAACTACCGGATTCTATTGTATATTCAAACCATCCAGAGACTCATTTCAAATATACACAAAATTTCATACAAATCATTCAAACCATATAGGAAAACTTGACAAACACAATACAGAACTAGATAGCACCATACCTCTTGGCAAGATGGTTTTGACTGTCTGATTTTGAACAGTGTTTTAATTTTGACTGATTATTTCAAACATTTTTTCCAATTCTTCTTGACTAAGAACATTATTCTTACCATTCTTACTAAGCAACCAATCACCCCAGCCATTCTTAGTTTTTTTTTTTAAATTTAGATTTCGATTGTAATACTGTGTATAAAATTATTCAGGCGTGGATTATTGTTTTGTTTCGAAATATTTGGGTTCCACAGTCCGTAAAAATAAAGATAAAAAAGGTTCTATCCTAAGTTTCCTAGTTACTATCTGAAAAATCTAGATACCTTCTTTTTATCAGGAACGAATCTAATTTAATACATATTCTAATTGTTTCAGTTCAGTAGATTGGTCTCAGCCTTCAGTGGTCGCTCCATTATACTCTTTATATTTGGGGACATGGGGAGGCATGAAGGCTCCCCCAGATGACCGCAAGGTAAGAAATCCTACGCTAGACAACAAAAAGTTAATATTCCATTGCAACCAATGCTTTTACGGCCCGTTCATGTCTTCAGTTTTAGCGGCTCGTGGGGCGGCATCAGTACGCGGGCGCGCGGCGCTATGAGCGGCGTCTCGTGGCGCACTTCAAACATTTTCATACTATTGTCTTCACCGCTCACCGCCCCGCACTTATCTACCGCTTACAGCGGCAAGGTCGTGAACAGGCCGTTACTAGCTCTTTAGAAATACGTGACCTTAAAGTCGATAGTGGCGGTTTGGTTTAAGAGTTTGTTTTACTTGTAGAATGTTATTTTAGAATATTGTTTTTAGGTCCCCGCTTGCACGAGACTGCGTTTGAAACTGATCCAGTATTTGAACAAGGCGACCGGACCAGCTATTATGTTCCCTCATTGTGTACAGGTAAAAATGCTGACGTATAATATATTTTTGCCAGCTGTTTCATAGAGTATGGGTGCCCATCTAACCTGCAATTTCCCGTAGCAATGCTGTAGACGATGTCCAACTTAAAAAAAAAAAAAATTGTAAGCTTTTTTTATTCGAGACGCACAGGACCGCTCGTTGTGGCAACCCTTGGGGGAGGCCTCTGTCCAACACTGGATGTCCTTCGGCTGAAATGAAAAAGGCTTACATCATAAGCCTTTTTCCTTTTTTTTTCATCCTAATGAGATCCCCCGCCCTTGGTCAAAGCGGGAGATAGTGTCAGACTTACTGACTAAAACCCAACCCGTTCCTTCTTACCTTTTATACCGGGGCCGAGCCTCCCTTTCGGAAACAGACCCTAGCCCCAGTAGGCTTCGACCCAGCTGGACCCCTACGGTTGCCTTTTTGAGGTGGAAAATCACCAAATAACTTCACACAGAGCGAGAGAAGTTATTTGGTAATTTCCCAAAGTGTCGAGACTTTTACTGATTAAAACGCACTTGTTTTTTTTCGATGCTGAACGCTGAACGCGCGAGGAACCCTGCAGCTCATGCTGCAAGCTTTCAGGCCACTACACCTATTAATAGCAATCAGAATTGAGCACTTTCTTTCTTTTCAACTTACATATATTCCATGTACAATATATTTATTACTATACGAGTATGTTAGTCTAATATAATTATAACTACAAACATATTTGTTATGTATGTTGTACTTGTTAGTAAAACTGTTGGATTTTCGACTAGCCTATTGGTCTAGCGGTTAGTGGCCCTGACTGCTATGCCAGAGGTCGTGGGTTCGATTCCCACCCAGGACAAATGTTTGTGTGATGAGCACAATAATTTGTTCTGTGTCTGGGTGTAATTTATCTATAATATGAATGTAATTAGAAATACATAAGTATGTTAATCAGTTGTCTTGTACTCATAACACAAGCTCTGCTTAGTATGGGACTAGACGGCGTTGTGTGATAGTTGTGGAATATTATATTATATTTTTATTAATTTATTTTCTCAGGTTGTATTTTCGTCGCTCTTTGACCCAAATACGAATTCAAGATTACGGAACCAAGCGCTAGTGTTTCTTCTAAATGTAATAAATAGGTAAGTTCTTATCACATCCATAAACATTTGATTAGGGTTCAGTCCTCAATCAATGGTCGAAAAGGCGATTTGTGCGACGTTGCGGTGGTTGATATAATATTCTAATTAGCTCACGGGTACCTTTTAGTGTCCAATATTAGTAACGATGGGTCGTGCGAGGAGGAAGTTCGCATGGCTAAGAGCGCTATGTCTCAGCTTAGTAAAGTCTGGAGGGATCGCAACATCTTCGTAAAGACCAAAACCAAACTGGTACGGACACTAGTCTTCTCGATCTTTTCATATGGCGCTGGTACTTGGTCGCTAAAAGCTGCAGACCGCAAACACATCGACGCCTTTGAGATGTGGTGCTGGAGAAGGATGCTCCGCGTTCCTTGGACAGCATTTCGGACCAACGTATCCATTTTGCAAGAACTTAAAATTGCCTCACGGCTATCGTCCGAGTGTCTTCGCAAGGTTCTGCAATACTTCGGTCACATTGCAAGAAAGGACGGTGGCAACCTCGAAAGGCTCATTGTGACCGGTAAAGTGGATGGAAAAAGGCCTCGCGGACGCAGCCCAATACGTTGGTCCGACCAGATCCGCACCGCTCTTGACTCTACGATGTATAATGCCCTTCACACCGCCAGAGACAGAAACAGATGGAGGAACATCATAAAGGTTAAAGTGATGAAGCAGGGAGGTCACGACCCTCAGCATTGAGGAATACGACGCAAGGAGGAGGACCTTTTAGTGTAGTAAATAAAGTTCAACTTTGTATCGCTGTCTTTAAAAGCGTGTGTGTGCCTTGTCGCGTCAGGTCAAGACCCGGTATGAATGAACTCTGTTTAAGTTATTCTTTCGCACCGGAAAACGCAGCGTTGGAAAGCCTGCCACAAGGCGGACCGATAACCTGGCGAGAGTAGCGGGAATTCAGTGGATGCAAGACGCACAGAACTGTTCGTTGGGGAGGCCTATGTCCAATAGTGGACGTCCGCCAGCAGAAATGATGATGATGGTGATTTATTCTTAGTGACAGAGAGAGGCGCAGATGGATTTGTTGATGATGAACACGCTATCGGTTTTTCGCAACGGAACAGTGATGGCTTAACTTTTCGACTGCTTTCACATTTTCCAAAATAAATCTTTGAGTTGTGAGGGATAAACCATTTAGTTCAATGAAATGCAGATGCCTTTTCTAAAGTGACCAAAGTGAGAGAAGCCAATGGTGTTCACTCGATAGTCGAAAGGTTTATTCATCTTCCTGCCCTGGTCCCGTTTTATTTGGGGTCGGCGCAACACGTTTTTTTCTTCCATTCTGTCCTGTCACTCGTCACGCTATCACTAACTCCCTTTTCTTTCATATCGTATATTTCGGCTCTTGAGCTGGATGTTAGTTGACTTTGTTCATTAAACTTTTCATTAAACTCAAAGGTTTGCTGGGAGAAAACTGATTGCTGAGTTAAGCTCACCTTTGTACGTGAACTGTCTGTATTTCCTTGAGTTATGTTATGTCTTTGTGTACAGTAAAGAATTAAACTTTTATTTCAGTGGTGACGTGACTCAACTGAAGAAGGTAGCAACAGTGTTCCTTCAAGGCTTGCTGAAACTGATCAGGTCTGACGAGCATGCAGAACAACATCCTAAGGCCTACATGTGTTTGGGTGTGTATTTCCTTAGTTTGATACAAGTGGTCTTATATCAGACGACGTTTTTCAACACACTCACTTGAAAAATGAAATTCTATTTTATGAACATAATAGTTTATGTCAATTTTTTTTTGTGAGAAATGCACTAGATTTTGAACTGATAGGTTAAAAAAATATCGAGTAAGTGTGTTGAAAGATTTCTATCGACTTTTCTATAACTATAGATGCTGCATATCAGGTACATGCAGCAATCAATCTAATTTATACCTTATTGTAATGGTATATATAAAAAATAAAGTACGTCATGTGAATGACTCACATGACGTACTTTATTTTTTTCTTTACTTTTGGACATCTGCAATATTTGTTTTGAAAATCATTCAATAAAATTCTTGTGTTACAGTGTTTGGAACAAAACTCCTCCGAAACAGCTTGACCAATTCTTATGAAATTTTGTCTATATGTTCAATAGACCTGAGAAAAGGTCGTAGGCTATTTTTTACCCTCCAACTCCCACACCCACCCCATTTTTTTTTTATAATTTATATGGCAGAACAATGTTTGCCGGGTCCAGGTTTCAATATAATATTATGATACAAGAAAATATTGATTTTTAGTCGTAAATATTTAGGTAGATGGCGTGGGGTAGGCAGGTAAGTAGGTAAGGTAGGCTAGGTAGTCAGTTGACCGGAGCGAAGCCGCGGGTAAAAGCTAGTAGTATTATAATACAAGAAAATATTAATTTTTAGTCGTGAATAATTTAATTATCTTTTTTACATTCAGGTCGCCTAGCAATGAAATGCCCCGATAGCATCAACAATCAGTTCGCACTATTAGAAGAGCTAGTCAAGAAGATCCCGGACGCTGTGCCCGAGTTGAAGACTGCGCTCAGAGACGCACTGCTCGATATGTCAGCCGGCTTCAAGATTAATGCTGAAGGTAAAGAGTATCACACTGATATTATAAAGGCGAAAGTTTGTGAGTGTGTGTGTTTGTGTTTTGGCATATTTGTATGTTTTTTTTTTTTTTATAATATAATTTAATATAATTTATCATAACTTTATACACATACTCAAAGATCACATCTCATACTGTATATCCAATTACTATATACAAGGTGTAAGGGACAGCCCTCCACAAACTTTAAGGGCTTGCTCAGTAGACGAAACTGAACAACCCGCCTCCCCATACAAAATTATTAACTTAATTGGACAGTTTGTATGGAGAGACTGAATTTTTTTTCATTTCCTGAAAAAAAAAAATTATGGTGGGTTGTTCAGTTTCGTCTACTGAGCAAGCCCTTAAAGTTTGTGGAGGGCTGTCCCTTACACCATTTATATTACATATCACTCAAAACTCAAAAAAAACACACTCAACCTACACACATTCCACACAAATACCCTCACACCCCACACATATCCACACACCTATAAACATGCATACATACATACACACCTGGTGGAATTGCTTTTTGTCATATTTGATTTTTCTTTTTTTTTAATATTTATTTCAGTACAATTGTTAGTATACCTAAATCATTGACACTGTCTTCACTTGTTTTTGAGTGTTAATATTAACATAGTTCATTGAACCCTATCTTTTAAGATACAGGCTAGTCCTAGTTTAAAAGAAGAGTCAATTATTGCATAATATTGTAAATAATAATTTCTAAACAATGTATACAAGGTGTAAGGGACAGCCCTCCACAAACTTTAAGGGCTTGCTCAGTAGACGATACTGAACAACATCCCACAAAAAATTTTTTGAGGAAACGAAAAAAAAATCCACCTTACCATACAAAAATATAAACTTGATTGGACAGTTTGTATGGAGAGGCTGAAAAAATTTTTTGTGGTATGTTGTTCAGTATCGTCTACTGAGCAAGCCCTTAAAGTTTGTGGAGGGCTGTCCCTTACACCTTGTATAGTGCAAAGTGCTATGTTTTAGTGAAATAAATATATAATAATAATAATATAATATAATATTCCACAACTACCACACAACGCCGTCTAGTCCCAAGCTAAGCAGAGCTTGTACTGTGAGTACTAGACAACTGATAAACATAATTATACAACATTATTTTTAGTATATGAGAAACCCGAAACACGTGTCTAGTTATATTTTTATGTAAAGAATCTAAAGTACAAAATTTCATAACTGTATCATGAAATATCACAAAGTTATAAGCTTGTTATGTTACCTGGGGTTGTTCGCACAAATATATGGTCACTGGGCCATCCGGGCGAATGAGGCGTTGTTTTGCTCCCGCACCGCCTGGCCGCCTAATGCCTGCTATGACCTGCTGTGACCTGTGTTGTACTTAGTGACGGTGGTGTCCAACTTGTGACCTTTTTCAGATATTTTTTGGAAAAAATATAACGTGGTGTAAAAATTATTGAAATCGAGTCAGTGACTGATTCTGAACAAACTATAATCAGGTTTCGCATGTACCAAAAATAATGTAGATATGATTATTTTTTTTAATGATATAAACCAGTGCTTGACTGCAATCCCACCTGATGGTAAGCAGTGCTAAACTAGTGCGCCTCACCATCAATGATGGTGAGGCGCACTAGTTTATTAAGAGCCTATTTACTTTAGCCTTGAAGACACCTAGGCTAGAGTGAATAGGCTCTAAATAAACTAGTGCGCCTCACCATCAACGATTGCATCACTGCTTACCATCAGGCGGGATCGCAGTCAAGTACTAATTTATAACAGATAAAAAAAATAAAAAAAAACCTAAATTATAATTGGAGGGGAAGACCCCAGCAGATAAATTGTTCCAATCCAGTGATTGGTATAGGCTGTATAAAAAGTCAAACGACTTGGGAATTTCGTATAATATTTAATCATTTAAAAAATATTTATATTCGATACTTTTTATAAGGTTCTTCTAATAATAAACAATGATCAAGATCTCTTAATCAACCTTGATTATTGAACCAGTGTTGACTACATCAGATTTCATTTTACTCTAATAATTACCCAAGTCGGTTGACTTTTTAGACAGACTCTAACTTTATTAATGATTGTTTCAGTGAATAACGAACCGTCATCAGCCCCGCCCGCTGGCACGTCTCAGGGAGAGAAGATGGACGTGGATGAGGGGGCTAAAACCAGCCCCTTCGATGAACCGCAGGCCTTGGCGCTCTTCGCTTTGTTGGACCAGTGAGTTGACTTATTTTATAATGATTGCATTTTCCATCCCGCACTGGGCCCGCGTGGTGGATTACGGCCCATTTGCTCTCCTAGAGAGGAAGCCTAATTCCCATCAGTGGGAACTTTAAAAGACTGATTATACTTATGCGTTCTTAAACGTTTAAATTTATATTCTGTTGAAAGGTCGACTTTTCTCAACGCTTTTTTACACTTTATATAGTACGTGTTTTAATTTCAAAATACTGTGAAGTGATTGCTTTTTAGGCACGACCGTGTGGCACACACTGTCTATTTTGGTATTTTCTCTAGAATCAGAATGAGAAAAGAAAAAAACGCATCAAAATTGGTTCAATTGCTTAGGAGCTACGATGCCACGGACAAGCACATAGACACCTAAAACTTATAATACTCCTCTTTTCCGTCGTTTCAAAACCGGCCAAGTGTGCATTGTATTTACAACTTTTTTTACACTATTTATATTTTTCTGCTTTTATTTAGTATTAGTATAGTATAGTATTTGTTGTTATAGCAGGAACAGAAATACATCATCTGTGAAAATTTCAGCTAACTATTATGGTTTATGAGATACAGTCTGTTGACAAACGGACGGACAGTAGAGTTTCAGCAATAGAATAACTAAAAAACCATTTATTTGTATTTTTTTTTGTATCCTTCTTTCTTATAACTTATTTAAGTTATAAATCTATCTTTTTCTTACAGTTATATGCACAGCGAAGAGCCGATGATCCGGTACATTGCCATGCGGTATGCAGCAGCCGTGTTCCCACAAGATTACGTTCCATCCAGATATCTGTTACTACTAGCCAGTGGAGACAGGTACGAAACTTTACAACTATAAACGCTAAAAGCTGTCTAAAATCTATGGTGATGTTTGTATAACTTTGAACCTTATGAAGCTCAAAATAAAGTGCATTTTTCAATGTTATGAGGAACCCCTCTGCCCTGCGTAAAATGTAGGAATAACGTATTTGAAAATTACCTCTCAGGCACCAATGTACTGAATACAGTACACCTCATACCGGCTAACTTAAACCTTATAACGTAAACGTAAGGTAGAAGTTAGCTTTTACCGAGGTGTAACGAATTCGGTACACTGGTGCCTAAGAGGTTAAATTAGATTTTTCTGTGTATAGTAAGTTACTCCTGCATCACGTGCCCTGTTACCTGCTCACGTAGGGACCTAATGACAGCATCAGCGGACGGCATTGCCGTGGCTGAATTGTGGGCCAGGCAAAGAATTTGACTAGTTTTGCCATCGATACACTAAGAAGAAGTGGCTTCTCAGATTGCTCTATTAAAACTCTTTTTAACTATTGACCAACTTTTTATCCTTTAGTCAAGACGACATTTCAAACGAAGCGCTAAAATGTCTGTACGGTACATCGCGCGCAAGCGAGATAGAAGATGCAGTATTCAACGTGTCAAAGAAAGAGGCAGCAACAGTCAACATTGACGAAGATGCCTCTAAGAAAGACAAGGACAGAGCGACCGAGAACCAAGAGCTGAAAGTGCCGAAGTTTAGCGAAGTAGTGAACTACATTTGGGATCAGATGCAGAAGAGGAAGAAGGGGTCGAACGCTAAACATAGGTTTGTGATCGGAAATCAAGTGTTGCAGTTTCATCCTCTCACTTATCAGGAGGTGAGTTCATTGAATGGGTTTCTATTTATTTAAATAAAAATGAATAGCTTAATTTATTGCTAAGTGCAATACTCGAGATTGACGGGACCAATTTGGGTGAACTTTTTTAAAGTATCAGGTGGGTTCTTATGAAGTAGAAATTGGAAAAATTGCACGGAAAACCGTAAAAAATAAATGTTTCATTATTAAATTCAAACTGTTCTTACCTAGAATATAATAGAATAAGCTGTTTATTTGTAGTAGTTAGCTAGTTTCATTATTATCAATGATTTTGACAGAAGTAGAGTAGAAAACAATGCGGTCCTCTTTTGTTTTCTTAGTATTTTCATGGAGGCGTGCTGGCATTCCTCAAATTTAAAAACATTATATCATCATAGGAGTGGGACAAAATGAGGGAAATAAAACAGCATAGTAATTTCATTCCATATTTTAGATCCTCCGCTACATGCGAATGTGTCTGAACCGCGACGCTGACCTGAAGGACTGTTCGAACCACCCCAACGCCACGTCACCGCTCCTCTCCAAGTACTTCTACGACAACTTGTTGGACACAGAAGTGTTGGAGAGGTATCTTACTATGATTACTTCACTGCTGAACGCTAGTCCAGGTAACTACATTGTTAATCTATCTGTATAGGTGTAGCATAGCGTATAGTACGAGTAAATCGACGGCACGGTTGGCGCATTGGTTGATCCTTTGGCTCCTGCGCTGTATGTTGTGGGTTCGATCCCTGCATTGAATAAATATTTGTATGACCTACATATAAGTGTTCCGGGTATGTGTGTCTTGTGTTTGTGAGTTTACATATTTGTGAACGCACTCACGATACAGGAGTCATTCATAGTGTGAGACAAAGTTTTTTTTAAAGAATAAAAAAAGTCGTTGGCCTCATTCCTTGATGTCGTGATTGATTGTCGTTTAATCAGACTATAAGAGTAAAGGAAGAGAGAATGAACTTATAAGGGGGCTGCCATGACCGAAATCGGTCAGAAGCTGGACTATACTTAGTAAAAATATTATAAAATAGCTTTTGCCTGCGCGGCTTCGCCTCCGCTCTTCCCTACTCCACCTTACTATACCCTACTCTACCCAAGTCTACCCTACTCTACCCTACTCTACCTTACACTACCCTACTCTACTCTACTCTACTGTACTCTACTCTAATGTACCCTACACTACCCTAATTTTAATTTTTTTCCATAAGAACCTTCTCCTCACAATAACAAACACAACAAAAAAAGAATTAACGTAATCGGTCCAGCCGTTCACGCGTGATCATCATCATCAGCCTTTTTAATGTTCCCACTGTTGAGACTCAAGCCTCCTCTCTAGGAGAGGGAATGAGCCGTAATCCACCACGCGGGCCCAGTGCGTGTTGGTGAATGTCACATTGTTGGAATCTCAACACTAAAACTATTTTATTAGTCGAGTCGATCATGCGCACATCACTACAACTCGACGCGTGGCGATATATTCGCGCCTTTTAGTTAGTTGCCATCATCTGCTTCTACGCTCCACACCTAACGACCAGTAGCAAAGGGATCAATATATCCACTGTGTTTTTATAAACTGTCCGCTAAATAAATATTTTTAAATTGAAGTCAGAAGCAGTTTTGGTTGCTCAACAACCTCATCCAAACACACATGTCTTCGAATTTTTGGTTCTTGGACATGCCGGTTTAATCACGATGTTTTCCTTCACCGTTTTGAGAGCAGTGGTGATGAAATAAATTACACAAAATAATACGCCTGGCTGGATTTGAACCCGGGACCTACAACTCGTAAGTCGGGGCTGTTGCCACTCGACCACCACTGCTCTCTCGATCACCACTGCTCTCACGCGTGATGCCGTGACCAAGGAAATAGGGATTCATTTTTATATACATTATAGTATGCATTTTTCTTAAACTCACATTCACTCTTTCTGGTCTAAAATTATGTAAGATGCTCAAAGTTGAATGGGAGTTCATCAATTTTCGCTTGCTTTGTTACTACAACTTAATTTGATTCATAAAATTTTCTTTTATTTCCAGAAATAATGCCACTATCATGTTTCCTGGACATTGTCGGCTGCGTACCCGACAAAATGGCGCCCAAATACACGTCACTCCTTCCATTTTTACGTAACCTATTTACGACTAGTACCAAGGAAGACATTCGCGACATAGCTGCAGTCATCTACGCAATTATAATGGTTAATACTAGCGAGAAATCAGCGATAGATAAGGAGATAAAGGAGTTTGTGGTACAGGGGCAGAATAATAAGAGTTTGGAGGCTCAGTGTGGGTACTTGGCGGCGTTGTCGAATATGTGTGAGAGATGCATCGTGTTGTCGAAGAGAGGGAAGTTTGGCGGGAAGGGTTTTAGTCCGGTGAATTGGGAGCCGTACCAGGAAGGGGCTGTTGTTCTGGGTAAGTGATAGAATGTTGTTTTGTATATGGAAAATCATCAAATGTATTCTCCCACTCAAATGGGTAGAGTGAAAGACAGTCGGACTTTTATTTATTTAAAGATTCCTTCGAACAATCCTTGGCCTGGCAGGCCTCGGGCCTAACTCGGAACAAAACGCGCTATCGGCCTGAACTTGGTCCCTATCGGAAGGCAAGCATTGGGTAGCTCGCCGTTCTAAAACCCGCTCTTACGATGGCAAGTGCTCCAATGCTAAAGTTTTAATTTTTTTTTTTTTAGTAACTTTGCACTGCATCTCTACGGTCAGTCTCACTTATGGTAGCTTCTGATGTCTTACGAATGTATTGAAGGCATCTGAATGTAACGATTGGGTTTATCCTGTCTATATTTTTGTATTAAACTTGTTACACTCAGATGAACAAAAATTTCAACTCGGTCTCGGCTCGCGCTCGACTTTAATAGCAACCTATTCACTCTTGACTTAAATATGAGAGAGGTAGTAGTTATCAGGAAACCGACTCCGGCAGAATGTGCACCCAAAACGGTTTTTGCGTTTGGGTGCCGGGTGAGATATCCACCATGTATAGAGCCGGCTTGGTGGAATTAAGTTCCGCACACTTCCGATTTTAAATATAGTGTGATTAACCCTTTAACTGCCTACGTCGGATTAATCCGACAAACACTCGCGTCGTTTTCCCAAGGTCGCACATTCACGACCAAGTACTCCTCGTCAGCTCTTCTGTGACTTATGGGGATTAAAGAACTAAACGAGATGGAAGTACCCAGTCGCAAACACACGCTGGCGAATAAGAAGCGATAATACTCGTCGGACTAATCCGACGCAAGCAGTTAAAGGCTTAACCTCGGCGGTTAGGCTAAGGCTGCCTGTCCACAGGTGCGGAAATTAGAGGAGCGGAGATTTTGTGCAATCTTAGTGGTTGATATTTCTCTGTTTAAGGCCTAGACCTCTTTAAGTCCGGTTGGTTTGCGTTTAAGGATTGTAATATTATGTATAGGTATTATCTATGGGCCGTAGTTGCCTGACAATAAAAAAAATAATTTATTTTGTTTATAATCTTTTAGCTAACTTCTTAGCGAGTACACAAACCCTGCTGGTGAGTACGTCTTGCTCGTCCATCTCGCTGCTCGCGCGCTGCAGCGGCCTGCCCCTGCCCGACACGTCCAATAAACAGGACGCGTTGTTGCAGAGCGAGAACCCCTTCAATATAAACAAGAGCGATACGAATATCAATGATGTTGATGTCACTAAGTTTACTGTTGCTGACAGGTATGTACTATGTTGTTTTATTTTGTACTAGTGGTCTGTCCTATCTTTATGTGTCTCTGAAATCATCATTATCATCTTACTGCTTTAGTACCATGTTACATGGGGTCGGTGCAACAAGTTTTTTAGGGTTCCATAGTTCAAAAGACCCTTTCAATATAAAAAATAGCGACACTAATATCGATGATGTTGATGTCACTAAGTTTACTGTTGCTGACAGCTATGTACTATGTTGTTTTGTTTTGTACTAGCGGTCTGTTCTATCTTTACATGGCTCTTAAATCATCATCATTATTTTCCTGCCCTAGTACCTACCAGGTTACATGAGGCCGGTATAACACGTCCTTTTTTCTTTCATAACACTCCTCATACAATTCATCCATCTTTTCTTTGGCCAATCCATACATAGCACTTAAATATTATAGTCCAAGATCCCAGAGCGATCTGACATAACATATTTTTACATGGATGAAACCGTAGGTTCTCAATAGCGTCTCATGTGCTTTGAATACTTATGTGCTTGTGGAGCTCCTCCTTGAGGAATCTTGGCAGGTACAAGGTGAGAAAGGGAACAGTTACTTAACTAAAATTTTTATGGTTTTTTTATAAATAAATATTATTCTAAAGTAGGATCATAAGTGTCAGACACTTTCCATAGAACAAAACTACTGTTAGACGCTTTAAATCTTCAAAAAAAAAAAACTTTACCTAATTGTACATGTCTGATTTTTTTAATATAATTTTTTGATTTTTTAATTAGTATAAGGTAACTATTACAAAGTTATATTTCAGTAGTCGGACAAATATTAAAGTGAGCAAACATCCAGTCAGTGCATGAAACACATGCGTGCTCTTGAGCTCATACCTAACGTATCGAAGTGTACCCCAGTAAGTTTTTCAGTAATTAATTAGTTATTCTTTACTCCAGGTTGTTCAAGATAGTTGGGAACGCTAAGCTGCCATCAAAATTAAAAGAGAGAGCGCTGTATACGCTTGGCCTTCTGTGTTGCGGTGAAAGATTATCTTTTTCCAAACAAATCGTCATGGGATTCCTGCAGATGGCTAAAGATGTAAGTTATTATTACTTGATTTGAACTTGGATTGAAAACTTTCGAGTCGATTTTTAAACAAGGGAATGATATATCACAACAAATCTAAGAAGTACCGTTTGGCGTTTCACACTTTTCTATAAAAATAGCTTTGTATAGGCGCAACTCACAATATTTCTATTACCATTTCCGTAAAACCATTGAATTATGAAGCTATTTTTATTTTATTACAACATATACAATTTTTAATCAACAAATTAAAATTAAACGTGTAGAACTGTCAAACGGTATTTCTTAGATTTGCCGTCAAACGGTATTTCTTAGATTTGCCGTCAAACGGTATTTCTTAGATTTGATTTGATTTGGCTTTAATAAAAATGTTTGTTTTTCTTTTTTTAGAGTAAAGAGTTCGAAATACATTTACAAATAGGCGAGTCTCTAGTCTTATGTGTTGAAGGCGTAAACTCAAATGAAAACAGGGATCTGTGGACTGAATTGCCTAAAGAGGTACGTTTGGAATCATGTTCATCACCTTTCATTATTTCAATCACAGAAACGATGAAAGAGGTTAGAAAATAAATACTTTCCGATTTGTACTACAACGAGTGTACACACCCTTTAACTCCACTACGGGCAATAAACCAATACGAACGCGCATTACGCAACTAACACACCACGCACACTTAGATCGCAAGTTTGCTATTGGTAGTTGAACTATGAGCATTGCCTTACTTCGTGGCACGCCTGCCTCGCCACCAAGGCCATTCTAACCTCTTTCATCTATTCTGTGATTTCAACCGAAAGAATAAGGAAACAGTGATACTGAAATATAACGGTATTGCCATTAGGTTACATGTGTGCAAAAGAGATAGTGAGATGTCCCCACCACGTCTTTCTACCTATATTTAAAATGCTAATTGTTGCTTAGTGTTATTTACTGCCTTTTATTTTTTTTATTTGGTTTTTTATTTGACTGGCCTGTTGGGCTCGTAGTTAGTAACACTGACTGTTATGCCGGAGGTCGTGGGCTCGATTCCCACCCAGGACAAATGTTTGTGTGATGAGAATGATCATTTGTTCTTCAAAGAATGATCACTTATCATTTAGTATATAGTATGTATGTATTTAGAAATATGTAAGTATGTTTATCAGTTGTCTAGTACTCATAACGCAAGCTCTGCTTAGCTTAGGACTAGACAGCGTTGTGTGATAGTTGTGGAATATTATTCTTATTCTTATTTGTTGTATAATATAATTTAATATTGATAAAACTGGAATTGATTTTCTCTACGAGATTTCTGTTTGAACTCGTAGAGATAACAACGTCTGTCGGGTCATCTAGTCATGATGACCGATCGTTGTACCTATATCCTGTTCGCGTTAGGATTAGAAATTTAAAGAAACCTTTTTTTGTTCAACCGATTTTAACTTCTACTTCGTTGACATAAGGATGACATTAAGAGCGAAAAAGTGGTTACAATACCAAAAATTTACTGCAACCGCCATTTGTCATGCTACCAATGTAATAAAAGTCAAAATCGGTTGAACGGACAGTTATAAAAGATTTTCATAAGTTTCTAATGTAATTTGGAACAGAGTATACATGTACATTATGATTTAGTGATTTTATTTCACATTTTTATGTTCAGGGTGTAGCAAAAATAAAGAATACGGAAGCTTTGAAGGAGAACGACCAGTTACTAGAGTGGTTAATAAAGGAACTGTTCAAGATTGGAAAACATCCACACCCACATTCCAGACAGGTAAGTCTTGATGCTAAATAATCTTTAAGAACTGTGAGAGCTTTAATTAGATTTTTTTTTTATCTCGCTCTTACTGTCCCACTGCTGGGCAAAGACCTCCCCCAAGTACTACCAGACTTGTTGTCGGGATTCCTATCCCGATTTCCGGCCAGATCTTGCGGACGGCGAGCAATGGGTAGCTCGCCGTCCAAACGTCCTAACCGAGCCTAAGTCGTCGACGGCGCGTAGTGTTCCACGCGCGTCTCAAGAAGTTGTCAGCAACCGTAGGAGCCCAGCAGGGTCGAAGCCTACTGGGGCCATGAGTGATGCGATAGAGATCCCCGGGGCCTCGGAACAATGGCAAAGAAGGAACAGGAGTGGGTTTTTAGTCGGTAAAAGACTGACACTATCTCCTGCTCCGCCCAAGAGCGTGGGATGTCATTGGATGATTATCCCACCTCAAAAAAAAGTTCTTCCAGACTTTCTTTTTCCGCGTCGTCTCAAACCAATCCTCGTGGTGCGCGTCCATTTTTAATTTAATTAGTAAATTGAATTCTCTGAGACGTGGTGGCCGAATGGTAATGGCGCATTACTTTGTGTAATTTATTTCGTCGCTACTGCTCTCAAAACGGTGAAGGAAAACATCGTGAGGAAACCGGCATGTCCTAGAACAAAAAATTCGAAGACACACATTCATCAACTCGCACTGGGCCCGCGTGGTGGATTACGGCTTATTTCCTCTCCCAGAGAGGAGGCCTGAGTCCCAGAAATAGGAACATTAAAAAGGCTGATGATGATTATGAATTCTCTCAAAACAATATTATTTTCCATGGGGAATTTCTGAAGGGCAAACCGTGGTCGACGAAGGTTTTGTAATACATCTTTTGCTTTCTCCAGGCTACAAGCATTTGGTTGTTGGCGTTGCTCAAGAACTGCCCTGATCGTGAGCCTATCAAGAACAAACTGCAAGTCTTACAAGATGTGTTTATGGACTTCCTGTCTGAGAATAGCGGTAAGTTTCAGACCAGAGACCCTACCACGAACTCTTAACGCCACCCATTTGACGACCCAAACTGAACTGTTAAAGAGGTGGAGCTATATAGAGTGTATAGCTCTCGCTCGCACGCTTGACATTTTAATACGCCATGGTAAAGCCCTAAAGATGAGTTTACTTTACCACCCTCATCAAGAGCTTTTAGTAATTTTATTCTATGAAGAACATCTTTTTTTGATGCGATAATATCTTCTCCCACTGGATGGAACGAGAGGAAATGTCAAGCTTTTACTTACTAAAACCTTTTTTAACCTTCAATTGCCCTTTAGATTTCAGGACATGAAGGACATCTTAATTTTTTTTAACTCGATTTATCAACCACTTTTGTGTAGTCACATTTGTGCTTAGTTTCTATTCGTAAGTAACTTAAATAGCAGTGTCGAAAAAGTAATTTTGCCAGTTTTATCTTTTATCAAAGAACATGCCTTTACTACTCCGCAGGCATATTGAGAATATCCTAAGTAAAGCTGTATACCAAAAACCCCTCTCTTGTTTTTCCTACAGACATAGTCCAGGACGTAGCCAGCAAAGGTCTATCCCTTGTATACCAGAACTCGGATGAGAGTCAGAAGCAGGCGCTCGTGGGTCAGATCATAGAGCAGCTGACGAGCGGCAAGCGATCCGTCGCGCAGGTCACTGACGACACCAAGATATTTGAAGAGGGACAGCTTGGCAAGGCTCCTACTGGGTAAGTCATTACAGGATATAGCCTCAGAACAGCTGCGAAGTTTCTCCATTTGATTTCGTTTATGACGACATCTATGCCGCTAAATACGAATTAAAAATTAAACCTGATGATCAAGCAATGTCTCCATCGCGTAGGCAGTTATCGACACGGCGCGGTGTACATACAACATCCCGACATTTTAATTAGGCTGAGAATCAGCACTTTTCCAAAATGCTCGCCCGTTACCAATTCCTACTGTTTTTTACGGTTTTATACATCAGTTGGCAAAGACGGACCTCTTACAGGATTATTTGTTCCTCGTATGTCTGTCCATCTATCAAGATTCTTTTTCTCAGAAATATGTAGAGGTATCAAGCTGTAATTAATATATATTATTTGAAAAGCTTTAATTTATACCATAATATTCATATTGTAGCTAAGGATGCACCGATACACACTTCTGCCGATACG
The DNA here is from genome assembly GCA_910589285.2 of Mythimna ferrago. Classification (NCBI taxonomy): domain Eukaryota; kingdom Metazoa; phylum Arthropoda; class Insecta; order Lepidoptera; family Noctuidae; genus Mythimna; species Mythimna ferrago. The sequence goes on from OU342679.1 coordinate 20,977,879, forward strand.
AAACCGATACTAAAATGTATAAAGAAGTGTAATAAGCCGATATTAATAATGCGTAAAAAACTGTGGTTTTAAACTCTACTCTCTAATGGTGTATTTTCATGTAAAAACCAGGATTTCCGCGAGCCTAAACACGGTGAAAGTACCAAGCGCACCTATGGCGGGTTTATACGATGGATCTATTACAAAGAAGAATTAACATCGCCGATTTTTATTGAAAAACCCAAGATATTGTCGATACCTCATTAATGCATCCCCAACTAAAACCAATGTTCATTGTTTCAGTGGCAACCTGTCTACTTACAAGGAGTTGTGCTCTCTCGCGTCAGACCTGAACCAACCGGATCTGTTGTACAAGTTCATGCATCTTGCTCATCACAACTCTATGTGGAACTCTAAGAAAGGTCAGTTATTTGTATACTTATTGATTACAGAAATTATAAATTAATCGAAGCTTTCAAATTATTTGACATTACCTATTCAGATGGTTTAGGTTAGTTAATATTTCCTGCAGATCTTTCATATTGTGCCCGCGGCTTACATAAAATAAAGTCTAGTTCACTCAGGAATCAAGCAGGTTTCCATCGGTGAAAAAATTTAGCAATTGGACCAGCACTTTCAGGGATTACCTCCCACAAACAAAAAAACAAACTACCTCTTTATACTATTAGTGTAGTTGTGTGAAACTGTTAATATAAGTAAGGGTATGTAGGCCACTACACTATACACTATTAAAAAAAGCGTAAGTTTTTATGTATTTGTATGTGCGTGGGTGAGAGGCTCACACGGCTGAATGGATTCAGGTGAAGTTTGTCACACGGGTAGACTATGACTTGGAATACGATCGATTTTTATCCCGTAGTATGTTCCCTTCGGATATTTTTCTACTTTTATGCAGGTGAACCAGCTGGCACAAGATAATATACTCTTACGATGTCTCAAAATAGTTTGAAAATTTTTTGTGTACGAGCGAAATTTTTCGAGCCCTAACCATAAAAAGCTGTAGATTGCTGCTAGTAACAATTTACAGTTTTTTCTGACACTATTTTAATTACATAACACATGTACCAATCGCAACTACATCTTGGAAATCTTCTTCTCTAGGTGCGGCATTCGGCTTCCACTCCATAGCCCTACAAGCGGGCGCCCAGCTGTCGGACCACCTCCCCAAGATAGTGCCGCGCCTGTACCGCTACCGGTTCGACCCCACGCCGCGCATACAGAACTCCATGCAGAGCATCTGGCACGCCATCGTGCCCAACACTATGGCTACTGTAAGTTAAACAATATTCTATATGTATTCTATAACACCAAGTTTCTTAGTCGAGGCCTAGAATTTGAACCGTAAAATATCGCTGAACAGCATTGTCCAGATGCAACACAGATATAAGCAACATCATTATTCTCGACCACTGTATGAGCAGGACGGCGAGCAATGGGTAGGTCATTATCCGATAAGGACTGGGCACTGGTCAATGGCGCTTTGTGTTTTTTATTTGATATAAACTACTGCTTGACTGCGATCCCACCTGATGGTAAGTACTGATGCAATGGTTTCGTTTCGTTTGATTGTGAGGCGTACTAGTTTATTTAGAGCCTATTCACTCTAGCCTTGAAGAAACCTAAATTGCCTTATTATTATTAGTTTCACGTGGGCCTCAAAAAGCTGTAAGGATAATTAACCGTGCCCGCTAGGTCCGATGCCTGCTAGGGCAGAATTGTTCGAAAGATTCACTACGGCCCTGGTTCGCAAAGAGTACTTACCCTTTTCAAATTCGCTAATTCAGTTGAATTAACACGCGAAACGATGTGGCGCGAATGTAACGAATGATACTTTGTTGCGGCTCTATATTACCTATGTTACCAATTGCACGAGGGTGCGGTGCGGCGATGAGTGAAGCGAAGCGGACTCGTTCAGTTGGTATGATATTTCCGCGCAAACTCTTGCGGTGCGGTGGCTTGTTTTAAATACTGGCAGTTCACGCGCACGTCGTTTTGAATTCGCATAAATAGCGTCGGAACGCTTCGCGATTACGTTCGCGTTGAATTGTCTACGTCTACCAGCGAAGCATCATTGCACCGCAGGGCGTATACGAATTCTGTCACTGAAATGTATACCTTATTGTGTAGTTAATTTGTTAAGTTTAATATTTTATTGTTGTATCTTTTAAAAGTGCATGTTGACTCATACACTTTTAGCCGACCTCAACATAGGGAAACGTTAGGCAGTTGTTGGCCGGTTGGTTCATTAGGTTGTTTGATTTTGTCTCTAACAGCGTAACGTACCATATTTTATTAAGGGTTTATCTCAATAAATAGACTTATTCTTCCTATTTCGTGTCGATCTAACTCAAATCTGGTCCGACCAATATTTAGCCACCCGCACAGCTCTGTTGTTGGCCTCGTATAAGTCGTGGAAGGTACAGGTAGTGGTGCATGATGGTCAGGAAAGGAGGTGACGCATATCAAGTGAAGGGGCTCTATGCTGGCACTGTATTTGCAATGGGTCAAGGATACCCCATTTGGCCACATTATCTTTGTAGCAGCAACCTGAGTCTGCAGCCAGTCAGAGACTTATAATGTGTTACTGTTTCAGGTTCACAAATACCACAAAGAGATCCTGGACGACTTGGTAGCGAATCTCACTTCGAACCAATGGAGAGTGAGGATGTCTTGTTGTAATGCGCTCGCCGATTTATTAAGGTAAAAACTCGTTTTCCATGCTGTAAATTAGACACACTAATGTCCGCTGCCCGTTTGTAAAGCCTAAAGATAGCCATACACGCTAGGGTATACCTGACAGGTCTGCCTGCACAGTTATGCTTGAGTGGAAACCTGAACATTTGTACACCATACACGCTCCGGTTTACCTGTAAAACTCAACTATACAAGTAAACCTGTCAGGTATACCGTAGCGTGTATGGGCTACCTTTACGGATAGTTTACTCTTGGTGTGGGTGTCGTATGTTTGGGTCAGATACAGGAATATTTCCTAGTTTGGGCAAAGTTTATAAAAAAAAATAATGTATGATTTTGTTTACAGACTAATGTTTATTTCCAATATCTAAATGCTCTATTTCTTCGTACAGAGGTGCCACAAGCCTGCATGAGTCTTTAGAGCAACTGCCGACGATATGGCTGCAATTGTTCAGAGTTATGGACGACGTGCACGAAGGGACCCGACAATCTGCCACCTCCACTGCTACCGTACTATCTAAGGTAAGAAAGAAAACGTAGCAATTTATTTTAATTTCTATATTGAAATTCAAGGGAAATATCACTCTAATCTATACTTTATTGTATTCGTGTTAGGAAAATAGTGAGTTAAGGTTGACACTCAGTTTAGCCAGACACACCCTTCTGACCAATTAGATTATAGTAAATTAAAAAGCCGTGTTCACATTTACCGGTTGAAGTTAACCTTTCAGTACTGTGTAATGAAAAAACATTTTAATATTTACCTCAGTATAAATACGCCTTTACTTTGTAATTGCACTGATGATGTCACTATTTTTTTACGCGAATAAACTATAATACTGGTATATTTTTTAACGGGTCGGACAAAAAGTGCTATGGAATAACTCTAATCCCGAGGAATTACTATGTATTAGCCCAGAGTTTGGAAGTCGGTGGTGTGACACCCCCGGGGCTCGCTGCGCTCTGGCTGGTCCGGTGCCGGATCTCTCCCCGCAAGTGTCGTATTGCCATCCCATTGGACTATGAGATTAAAGAAACAGAGAGTGCATCTGTGTACAGTGCGTGTGCACTGCACACAGATGGCAACTAATATCTCTGCGTACACTATAAATGCACATGTAATTAATGTTTTTCTTCGATTTGGTTCTTTTAGTTATGCATCCGCGCAGCAGACGCGAGTACAGGCAAGGATGGCAAGGAGGTGGTGTCTGTCATTCTACCTGTGTTACTGGACACTGGCATCACCAATGTAGTCAAAGAAGTTAGGAGCGTCAGGTATGTTCTACCCGATTTTGAATAACAATTTCTATTCTTGAGGTTTTTTTTTCTAAAACAAATAGTAATTAATCGAAACAATTAGATAAATTGGCCCGGTTTCAGAAATTGTGCGGCTGACAACCGTTATATCGATGTAATTTAATCAACAAAAGCTTGTAATCTTACCATCCGGGTCCTTATTATGAAGAATTATTGCCACAATAATTTTGTTGCAAAAATAGAATGGTGCTCCGATGGCATTAAAAAGCCATGCTAAGGAAACTTTTTTTCTGAGGTGATGTGATCAATCGTTAAATAACTTCTTCCTTTCTGAATGGAGCGAGAGAGAATGTCAGGCTTTTTCTGACTAAAATCGATCCGCGTTGCTTCAATTGTCTTTTGCATTCCAGAACCGCGGTTGAACAACCTTGCAGCTCAGGCAAGGTTATACTGCCCCAAACCATTAAAAGTATGATTCGAGACAGCATCAAATATTTATTTAGAAAGTCTTGTCATAGCCATGTTACCAAGTCGCATTACTCCGCACAATATTGAAAATATTATCCTCAGTTTACAGACAGTGTCCAAGCTAGTAACGGCAGCAGGAGAAACCCTGAAGCCATTCCTAGCGCGCCTGATCCCCGCGCTGGCGGGCGCGGCGGGCGAGCTGGAGTCGGCGCGCCTCTCCTACCTGTCCACGGCGCTGGCCGACAGCGCCACCAGGGACGTGCTGGACGACATGCGGGCCAGCGCCGCCAGGCATCATTACACTACTGATACCGTTGTTAAAGTAAGATCTCTGCCATCATTATCCCATACGTACCAAAGACATTTCCGCCTGACCACCGCTAAGTTAATTTTTGCTTGCAATTAAAAAAAAAATCAAAGGGTTTGGTTTGGCGCCTCGCCGCAGGGTTCAGGCGAAAAATTTATTAAGTAGTCAGGCAGAAATGACCGCGATGGTACAAAGCGTTTTGAAAACATATTCATTATGCGCACAGCTTCCGTAAGAATTCCCTGCCGGAGTCTGTTTCCTGATAGCTATAACCTAGGGGTCTTTAAGTCAATAGTGATTAGGTTACTTCTAGACAAACGTGCTCTATCATCGGCCACATCATCCTTTACCTTCAGGTGAGCGCCTTTCGGCCCCATAGACCATCTGTTCTGCGAGCAATGAACCCTACTCACAGCCACTTGAGTCTCTTAACCTTTCAGATACCGTCAATTTGAGACACAGTAAGACAAAAAAAAAAGATTCGCTTGGGGTTTAATGATTTTAGATCTCTTAAAGCTGAAATAATTATTTTAAAATTACTTTCAAATAATGGTCTGCTCGTGAAACGCAGGCCATTAAAGTGACTGACACGTCCTCCCTCTTCGCCCTAGAGCGGGAAAAGTCTTTGGATGTTTTAAGACCTGGTACATCAATCTTTCGAATAATTCCGCAGCCCTGATAGACATCGGCTTTAACAGGCTCCGTCAATCAAGCTGACGACCATTAACATACCTTAAACCGTATTTTTCTTCACAGTGTATGCCATACGTCGACATCGAAGTAATGAAAGAAATGCTACCGAAAATCTTAGAGCTGATGAAGTCCCCACAATTGGGCACTAAAGTAGCAGTCTGTCATTTCGTGGTATTAGCAGCTCATTACTTGAGAACTGACCTGGAGCCGGTCGCCGGGAAGATCATGTCGAACCTGCTGACTGGGACCTTTGACAGGAACTCGACGGTGAGGAAGAACTATGCTGAAGCGTTGGGACAGGTTTCGGCTTTCGCTAAGGTGAGTTTATAAAGATATTTTTTGTTGAAGTATTTGAGTATTATGTTCATGGGAAAAAGTTTTAAATGTGTGTTCATACTTATGTCATCAAGCGGAAAGTATGCGTGTTTGCATGATTGTTACTCCATCATGCTTGAATGACTCAACGGATTTGGATGACATTGGGTACACGGATAGACTATTTCCTGGAATAGGACATAGGATAGAAGTATATTATAAAGTGTGTAGAAATTTTTTAAGTTATGGTGGGTCAGCTTTTAAAGTTGTGGACTCTACTTAATGTTCCACAACATGGCAAATCTTTGGCAACGTCTTAAAAGTGCAAAAAATAACGCGATATCTCGTAAAAAAGAATTATACAACATTTTTAGTGAGTAACTGTCAGTATCAGAAAATCGCAAAATAGCAGATAACTCTTATTACTTTGCAGCCGTCTGTTTGTGCATCCTTGTTCTATTACTTGAAAATATCCCCTTCCACCTGATTTGAAAGGTTCTAATTTACTTAAAATTTAACGGATTTGGAATATTGTCTTTCCATATGCAATTTTGGACAAAGACATAAGTGCTTTTCGATACAAACAATAAACAAAAATGGGTCAACTAGGTGCGTAATTGCAGGTTCAATCAGCAGAAAAGCTAATGAAGAAGCTAATAACTGTATACGAGACCAAAGAAGACGACTTGTCGCGGTCGGCCGTTGCGCTCTGTCTCAAGTCGATATCCAAGGCTAAGATAGAGCATATCAAGGATAACGAGGACATACTCGCGCCCATGGTGTTCTTGGCTATGCACGGACCTAAGGATGACGGTGAGAGTAAAAGAATGGCCATTTCGACGTCTCCAGGCAATAAGAATCGCAAAAAAATATTTTTTCAATTACCGACTTATTGTCCGGTAATGAAGTCCATAATCGAAAAACAAATTGCGATTACTAACTTATTCCCCGGGGACGTCGATTTGTTTATTTGAATGCTTTTTCAAAAATTTTGGTCCGTAAATCCGCTATCCAATTTTTGTAATTGTACTACTAAACTAATTGTTACTAAAAGAAGCCTCAGTTAAGCGGATTTTGCATACCTCAACACAAACAAAATCATCAATAATCATCTTAGTTATACTCGTACAACATGAACAGTCAGAATTTGGTAAACTTTGAGGCAATGATTCGGCTAAGTTCAAAAAAGTTGAATGTCGGCTTTTAGCAAATACCATTTTCTTGACAATAATAAAAAAGACAAAGACCCCTCCTCCCTAAAAATGTTGAGTTCAGCGCCATCTAGTGAGAATATCTTTACGTTCGGTGCCGTAGCTTTCACATTAATTTTATTTCTGAAATCTTGTCTGATCTTGTCTTGTTGTCTCGTCTTTTTTTGTCTTGTCTGGTTGTTGTGTATGTTTCTATCTATTTTGTTCTTACTGACCGTAAGTACGACATCGGAAGCTGCGTTGAGTTTTTATTGTTTTAACGTATTCTAATCTAACACTTCAAAAATATAATTTTAATAACCCAGACAACGATGCGGTCTAAAAAAGAAAATTAAAGAATAAAAAGGTGCAAGTAGACTTAGATGTCTTGCGTTTTATGTCTAACCTCACCTTATCAACGTCATGGTTAACATTAAAGTAAAAAAAAATACGGTAGCTTTTCCAACCTACATTATATTTATTTATTCATGTTATTCATTCATCAAGTTCATTTGATTTTGATTTCTAGATTCTACAACAGTAGAGATGTTCGAAGACATTTGGACGGACATAAGTCCAGCGCGGGAAAGCGGCATCAAACAACACCTGCTAGTCATACGGGAGGAGATAGAGAAGTGCCTCAACTCTAGCAGTTGGACGAAAAAGATTCAGGTAACTTCTGTCAATGTAAACAATAGCTTTTTCACGCACAACAGAAAATGATTGGATTTAATGTTAGTTTAGTTGTCGAAGCCGGTTCGTATAATGCGTCGTTTTACGTATCGGCGCGCCGTGTTAAAAAATGTCGCCGTAATGTAATGCGGGCACGTTCAGTCGGATTGTGGTTGCGATACGTTCTACAAAGCGGTGTTCAACGTTTAGCTGAATTGGAAATGTAAGGTGACAATAAATTATGAAGAACCGATCCAAAAAAGCTTGGGTATGGTTGACGAAGGCCTCCTGCGGGAGCCTTTCTATTTCTGTCAACGAGTTCTAAAGTAACTTGACACGTAGGGAATAATGGTGACTTCCTTCGTTCGCTCACTCTAGCCACTGTAAACCCCTTTTAACCTAACCTGTACATGTCAGGGTACCATCACTGAGCCGTATTGATCTAAGATCCGTAGAAGAAATCTCTTCCCTCATTTATTATTCGATTATGATAAATATTATTTGCTAGATAGTGCGTTTATTAAGAAATTGCGAATAGGTTGCCTAGCTAAATCTGGTGCCAATGATGTTAAACAATAAAATTTGTTGTTACATTTTTGACATCAATTACCCCTCATTTGTTATTTGGGAAAGTCGAGCATCAGCTGAAAGAATGTGGCCCAAGGAACTGAAAAACTATAAATTGCCTCCTTTTTAGGGTTCCGTAGCCAAATGGCAAAAAACGGAACCCTTATAGTCATGTCTGTCTGTCTGTCTGTCCGTCCGTATGTCACAGCCACTTTTTTCCGAAACTAAAAGAGCTATACTGTTGAAACTTAGTAAGTAGATGTATTCTGTGAACCGCATTAAGATTTTTACACAAAAATAGAAAAAAACAATAAATTTTGGGGGTTCTCCCATACTTAGAACTGAAACTCAAGATTTTTTTTTCATCAAACCCATACGTCAAATCTATCTATATCTATGGATAGGTCTTCAAAAATGATATTGAGGTTTCTAATATCATTTTTTTCTAAATTGTATAGTTTGCGCGAGAGACACTTCCAAAGTGGTAAAATGTGTCCCCGTCCCCCCCTCTAACTTCTAAAATAAGAGAATGATAAAACTAAAAAAAATATATGATGAACATTACCATGCAAACCACCAACGAAAATTGGTTTGAACGAGATCTAGTAAGTAGTTTTTTTTTAATACGTCATAAATATAAAAAATACACGATTATTAAAACATCGATCAAAGTTACAACGAACTACAAGAACTTTTATATTATGTTACTTGCTGCTACGGAACCCTTCATGGGCGAGTCCGACTCGCACTTGGCCGGTTTTATTTTTGGTACAAATAGGAGGGTTGCCTCGCATCAAGAGGTAAGTTAATGGCCATAATTTACCCTCATCTGTTATTTAATCGATTTTTTTTCATGTCAATTTGTGTTTTTTAGGCTAATAGAAGCTATTAGTAATGATATACCTCAATTTGTAAGTATTTAAATAAAGTAAAAAAATTTAAAATGTTCACGATCTTAGACAAAATTTATGGTCACCAGATTTAGCTAGGCAACCTATTCGGAATGTCATAATAAACGCAAGATCCAGCAGATAATATTTACCATTACCATGATCGAATAACATATGAGGGAAGAGATTTCTTTTACGGATCTGTAATATATTGACGAACGCGTAGTGCGCATTCAATGCGGCGTACTTTATTTTAGCCGGATTTAAATCCGGCTGAACGTGAACATGACGTAACCGCGTTACATTACGTCTACGTTTTTCAATCCGGCGCGCTAATATGTAAAACGGTGTTTTATATACCATACGGCTGCGACGTAGATATTGTTTTAAACCAGGCCCATTCATTTATCCAAACATTCATTTTGTTGATCTAGTGGTTGGTGGCCCTGACTGTTATTCCGGAGGTTGTGATTTCAATTCTCACCCAAGACTAATGCTTGTAGATGAGCAAAATCATTTGTTCCGTGTCTGTTAATTTATGTATGACTATCAGTTGTCTAGTACTCACAGCACAAGCTATGTTTAGTTTGGGTTTTTGCGTTTTGTGAAAGTTGTGGAATATTATTAATATTTATTTTATTCTTGTCGTCAATCTCTCCTTTTCCGGGTCCCAGGCAGCGAACGCAATAAAGACGATATGCAAGGACGTGTCGTCCGGGCTGGGCGAGCACCGCGAGCAGCTGATCCGCGCCATGCTGGCGGCCGCGCACGGGAAGACCTTCGACGGGAAGGAACACGTCATCGACGCCCTCGCAGAGCTGTGCAAGTCAGTACATTTTGTGTTACACCAGCGTTGTTTTGCGGATTTATTCCCGGCGTATCCTGCTGGTATCGTGTATTTTTACCCGGATTACAAGTACGCTCAATGATAGTGATTCTATAAGTGATGGAATATGAAAAAAAAATGAGACACGTACCTCAATGGTCGGCTTGTGTGCTAAATAAATGGATCTTTTTTCTTTCTTTTCTTATCACATTCGTTCCTACGATCTCAAGCAGGATGTTCCAAGGTCGTGAAATTCAAATTTTTACAAGTTTTTTTCATTTTGCAGGACAGTGTTAAATTGTATGTTGGTAGAAATATGGTTGGGGGCCGTATAGATATTCATTTACGAATTTATGATCGTTAATATCATCAATATAACCCTTTCTTCAAAATGCAAAAAGCTTTGAATTTTGCTGGCTGCCCTGGTACTTTCATCCACACACTTTCAATTTTTTTTTTTTTTATATATTTTAAAGTGTAAAAGAGAACGAGCCTCCAGTATCCCAAGCGCTGGCCTCCGAGGTCATCAACGCGCTCCTAGTGGAGAGCCGCAAACAGGAGATGGTGTACAAGCGTCACGCCATCACAGCGCTCGGACACGCCATCGCAGCCACGCACTGCGACCGCTTCCACCAGCTTTATGAGATCGTCAAGGTTATACTGTCTAAGGTAATTCTTATAAGTCTTCAATCTTTGGTGCATTTTGACCACAATAAAACAGCTACAATATGAATAGAATAAACTTTGTTAAACGGGTTGAGAGCAGTGGCGGCCGAGTGGTAATAATGGCTTCGACTTACGAGTTGTAGGTCAGTGTTCAAAGTTTGAACGCTTGACACAAAGTAATGGTTTGTAACTTATTTTATCATCACTGCTCTCAAAACCGTGAAGGAAAACATCATGAGGAAACCGGCATGTCCTAGAATCAAAAATTCGAAGACGTGTGACATGCACCAACCTTCACTGGGCCCGCGTGGTGGATTACGGCCCATTCCGTCTCCTAGAGAGGAGGCATGAGTCCCAGCAGTGGGAACATTAAAAAGGCTTATGATGATGATGAAACTTTGTTTCAGACCAAAATAGTAACAATTTTACAGATTTCACCAGGTCATCAGTCCACCTTGTGGGAGGCCTTCCAACGCTGCGTCTTCCGGTACGAGGTCGCCACTCTATAACCGGGCCCCATCGACCATCTGTTCTCAGAGCAATGTGCCCTGCCTACTGCTATAAGTTTGGCGATTCTTCAGTCGGCAACCTCGATTCTCCTGCAGATATCCTCATTCCTGATGCGATCGCGCGAGGAAACTTTGATCATAGGAATGAATGATCGATAAGACGTTGCATCACGTATGTGGTGTACGTGGGCTCAGTTTATTTGATCATAAAGGCAATTTTCTTGTCAGGACGAGCTATCAGTGGACAAAGAATCAGATGAGGAAGACAACGAAGGTGCGAGACAGCGGCGGGAGCAACTGACGGCGTTGAAGGAAGCTGCGTACGAGCTACTGGGCAAGGCGTGGCCTAAGGAACCTGACACACAAGGTGAATGCGAATAAATTTCACGATGGTATAATTGTTATATTATCATTTTGCTATCGATTGGTATGTAATGTGTTTTCTAATGCACAGACGGATCTTGTATAGCGAGATCCCTTGTGCATATTTTTATTCATTTAACACATTTGTTATTCTATCCACAATTGACAGAACATCGTTATATTTTCTTACAGTGGCGTAACTAGGTAACCATTGGCTCTAGGGCAAAAAAATCGAGCGCCCTTTTTTACGTGTGAAAGCTTCAAATAATTTTTCCTGCTCTGGTTGGAGCGAGAGGGGGTGGCATACTTTTATTGACTAACATTAGTTGCTATAATTACAGAAGTGTTGCAATCTATTTTATTTAGATGACGGGAGAATATTTCGCTAGTTCAATAAGAAGTTTATTAAGAGGGGGACCTAGCGCACTGCCCTGCTCAGCCTTTCGATAGTTACACTAGTGAGAAGGAAACTTTTAACAATACGAGCTTTGTCTAGAAGTACCGCGTTCTGAATCAAGCCGCTTAATTGCCCTTTCCCGACCTTGCTATTGTGAGCGGTAGCTAAGCGCGGCGCGGCGAGCGGTGAGATCAAAAGTATGAAAATGTTTGAAGCGCGCCACGAGACGCTGCTCGTAATGCCGGCCATACACGGGCAAACCTATCGTCCAATCGGTATGACGCTACCGATTGGATCAAGATTTGACCGTGTGTGTGAGTGGATTGGTATGACAACATGTTGGTCATATCAATCCACTCCCGGGCATTACGAAATCACTTACCGATGCCGCCCCGCTCGTCGTGGCGCACGCCTCTAATACCGAAGGGTTGACCAGGCCGTAACGAGATGCCCAGATGTTCAATCTATTGAGTATATTTATGAATTTAATTTTTCATTTCACAGAAAAATACCAAGATGTATTCTTCGAGCACTGTTCAAAGTCGTACCCGGTGAGCTCCCGCTCGACGCAGCTCGCCATCCTCGGCGCCGTGGCGCGCGTGCTGCCGCGCCTGGCCGCGCTCGCCGCCGAGCCCATGGACACCGACGCCGCCATAGACACCAACAGGGACAAGGCCATTGGGACTGTCACCGGACACGTCGCGACTATCGTCGACTATACCTTGAGTGAGTATTAGGATTTTTTTTTGACCATTGAACTAACAAACATGCCTTTCTGGATCAACTTGATTTAAGTTCATAAATCAATACTCAATACTTTATTGTAATCCATATGTATACATAGATGGTTTTGAAAATTTTCATACACTGATCAATATGGACCCTGTCGGGCATAGCAAAATGTAGGAGAGGGGAAGAAGGCTAATTAGCGATTTACGGAATTCAATAAATAGTATTATAGATCTAATTTGCTGCATATAATTTGGTGTATTATTATGTATGTTCAATATTATGATACTATCTGTGTATAAGTATGAGTGAATTATCGTATTTTGTATCGTCATTATAATTATGTAGTAAATCGATTCCTCAGAAAGTTTCTCACTAACGTTAGACAAAATTACGCTACGTTGTCTCATTGTAAGGAAGATGCCTCTTTCCTAGTAGTCCTTTCGCCATCGATATTTCGGTTTATCGCGATGGCGTTTGATCTTTAATGGATGTTTTTTTTCTTGGGTATTATCATTCATTCAAAACTCGCTAATGTCAAATTTGCTGATTCACGAAATTCCAGAGCACGGAATACTAGACCTGACAGTAACCGTTGAGGCGTCTCTTTGCTCCAAAAAGCGTCTTACCCAAAATCATAACTAGAAAGACACATTTCCGTTTAAAAATAAATAAGATGGAAACTTTAAATCTGGTGGAAGGGAAAACTGTCGAGTAGGTAACTTATAAAAGATACATAAACTGAAATGTGACGTTATGGCCATTAGGTTAAGCGCGTATAGATAGCGAGATGTTCTGACTGTGCCCCGACTCTTTAATAACCGATTTTGTTTCTGTATTCAGTCAAAGATTTCTTTTTAGTGCTATTTGTTATTTCGTATAAAATATTGTAGAAAAGTAAACAAGATAATACTCAATAAATTGTGTGTTAATATTTCTTTGTGATATTTCACAGAAAACAGCAATCAAGTACGACACAGAAGGGACGCGCTCAACATATTGGAAATACTTGTCAAACAATTAAAAGGTAATTCATCTAACATGCTCTTCTTAATGTGTTTTCTCTTATCAAACAAATACGCTTACACACACACTTTATCATTATCTTCCTACCCTTCTCTAAAGTTATTTAGGGTCATCACCCAGGCGGGTTTTCTTATCACTGACTCCCATTTCTTTCATGTCACTTCTCACACAATCCATCCATCTTTTCTGTGGCCTTCCTCTCCCTCTCTACCCATTCACATGTATACTCTTTTAGTAACATGCTTTGCTCACACAAACTATACACCACTAATTTTTAATTAGTACAAATACTTAAAGGGCTTATTAGAAAAGCCCTTGTTATTATTTAAGTAAAGTCTCAATAAATAATATTCATAAACAGCAAAGTTATTAGCGTTTGTGTTTATCCCAAAATGTCTCTCAATTTATGGAAATATTGTGCAGGCTATTGATTATGAATGAATAAATGACGATTAAAATGGAAAAACACTGCCCGCAGTATTTTCTACTAGTAATTGTTATGTATGATTGAATCTATGATGAATTTACCTTTTCGTGGTCAATTTTAGGATTTCGGTTTTTTCTACTTTTGAATACAAAAATATGATCAGTAACGGGTACAGATACAGCCCCAATTTTTTGTGTACTAATTGAAAAGTAAGGGTGTACCTAATATAACTTAAGTCCTTCGTTCGCCCACTACACGTACTAATATTTTATTTTGTAACCGCAATAAGTCTCATTATAAATGAATAATCCTTCGTAAAGGTAGGCATACACACTAGAGTATACCTGACAGGTATGCCTATAAATTAGAGTTTTACAAGTAAACCGGAGCGTGTATGTTGTACAAATGTGCAGGTTTCCACACAAGCTTACTTAACAGGTATAACTGTACAGGTAAACCTGTCAGGTAGGTATACCCTAGCGTGTATGACTACAGTACAATTCACGAATGATGGCGGCCGTGAAGTTAGCCTTTGCGAACGTTCGCGCATATACACTCTTCTCGCACACGCACGTCGCCATTTGGTTCCTAAAACACGTTACTGCGCAGCCTTCTGCGCAAACTTCACGGCCGCCATAATTCATGAATTGTACTATACCTTAAGATACAAACAGATATTCGGCCTAGTTTAGGAAAGGGAGTCATCACTTAACTGTTTTCCCTAAGGGCTATATTTTTGCGCCGCCATGGTGTCCCGGCGAAATATAGCTCTAAGCTACCAAACTAGACACCAGAGTTGCCACACGTCCGAGCTGGTCGCGCCACCTAATTGGTTGCGCAACCAAACGGACACCAGGTCAGTAACTCTCTATATCGTTGGTCTCGCCGCCATGGTGTCTCCGTGAAATATAGCCCCAAGTCTACGGGCGTCTACCAAAACCAGTCATCCATTTCCCCTCTAGCTTCGCAATAGGCTAGTTGCCGTAAAAAAATGTTATTAGTCCGCCTTTTAGATTATTCAAAAATTACCCTCTCGTATGCCGTAATTAGAGATCAAGAGAGATCTACGTGAGACACAATGGTTTTTTAATTGTGTCTCAATTAAAAAGCCATTGTGTCTCGCGTAGATCTGCGTTCCGGCATACAAGGGGTTAAGGGACACGTATTTCTTTATTTGTAAATTAAACCAAAAATGACAAAGATATAGCCCATTAAAGTTACGTGTAACGTCACACGTAACTTTAATGGGCTATGTCTTTGTTATTTTTTGTTTAATCGAAAAAAGAAAAAATACGTGTCCAATATTTTTTTTATTATCTAAAATACGGACTAAATAAAATGTAATTATTTTCGTTCCTTTCTTTCAGATCTCAACAAAACCGACGAGGTAGACAAACTTCGCACTATCTACCAGTCGTACGCACAAGACTTGTCCAAGGACTCTTCTCATGAAATACGAACCAAAGTGGACAGTATCAAGGTGCACTTTAAATAGTACATGCATTTATTTATTGTCGTGACGAAACAAGTAATTAAATTCTATACAATGACATTTTGTGGTTTTATTATAATAGCGTGTATTATTCACCTACATTTATTTATTTTATTCTTCATACACAAAAAGAGTACAAAGGCGGACTTAATGCCTTCCACATGAATAACTACTGTCGCATGATTATCCGTTTTGCAGTTTTTGAGTTGATCGCTAACAGACAGACACGGCAGGGGATTTTGTTTTATATGAAGTAAGGAATATGAGAAACGGCTTTACCAAATAGGTCATTATTTATTACTTTATTGCACACATCATCAGCATTATCCAAAGCCTGACTTCGCCCACCAATGGGCAGCCACTTTCTTTGTGCTCCTGTGTTGATGAAATCCAGGTTCTATCCGCGACTGTAACAATGCCATCTGCCAATCTCGTCATCGGATAACCGACTCTTGTAGTCCTTCGGTCACTGTCAGTCCATTCAGTGTAGCGTAGCAAAGGCGTGGGCGAAGTGGGCCCTCGTTCACGGCCTCGCTCAAGCGAGACCTCTTTATGAACGAAACTTTTTTATAATTGATAGTCTCGTGTTGGACCACTATTTCACCTGATGTATCCTACCACATATCGAACACTGGGTTAAGATAGTCGATGTCTCGTTTTAGAATTTATGAAATACTAGCTTTTGCCCGCGCGGCTTCGCTCCCGCTCTTCCCTACTCCATCCTACTCTACCCTACCAAACTTTACATAAACCATCTACTAAATAGTCCGAACAAAGCCTAAACATTTGGTTTGGATAGGTAAGCCCGTTCTTGAATTATAAAATTACAACGAAAAGTGGCATTGATTTTTATATATATGGATAATGGCCTCGATTATGTGCCTTAGCCCACGTCTAAATTAGTCCACGCCGAGTCCACCTGTCGACTCTGCGCTATGCTAGCTATGCGTTATGGCCAACGACGTTGAGTCCGTACCTCGTTTTCTGATAATTATTAAGCAGCTGCGTCATATGAAGTAGGATAATGATATGTTAAATTAGATACTAGTAAATGGATGTCACTGTAGCACTTAAAATGCCAATACACTACATTGATACAGTATATTTTGATGCAAGTAGGAAATTTTTGTGATTGCTATCAAGGAGAAATAGACGACTAAACCTGCAATGACAAATGCTCGCGTATATTAAACGACGTTTTTTAGCACACTCGAAAAGATAATATTTCCGAAACTTATTATTTAGTGATAAATTAGTGTGAGACATAGCTCGCAGATTTCGTACGTCCTCGTCGAAGCTATCTGCCTCAGTTTCCATACTAGTATTAAATCTATTTCTTTACGGATCTGAAAATAGTGAAGCAGTGGCGTTAGGAGAATGTTTTCAAGAGAAACGTCCAAGGCAAATGGCCAAGAACTTATAAAATTACAATTTTCGCTGGCACATCTTCGAGTATAATTTTAACTACACTTCTGGACACATCTATTGGCCCACCTTAGAGTTTAGGTTTCGATGGCCCCTACCGAAAGATGATTGCTAGATTGAACAAAAACTGTTGATGCAGTTTTAAACCTGATACATTTTACCATCTTTTTCGATCGTATTGTTTTAAATTTGAATTCAGAATACCATACGACATGGAGCTACGCCTAACAAGTCGGATATGCGCCTTGTTAAAGGCAATTGATTTTTGAATAAAAAACATGTTTTATCAAATAAAGGTTTAATTTAATAACGCGTGTTGCCTCCATGGGCATCTACCACAGCTCTCATACGATTAGGCATAGAGTTTATCAACCGCTCTATGAAATTTTGAGGGATCATCTCCCATTCCTCTTCTATGGCAGTTTTCAACTCCTGCATCATCTGGGCAACTGGCTGACGAGCCCTAACACGTCTTTTTAGCTCGTCCCACATGTGCTCAATGGGGTTCATGTCTGGGCTTCTGGCTGGCCAGTCCATAACTGTGATGTTCACATCCCGAAGATATTCCCTGACGATGCCGGCCGCATGGGCTCTTGCATTATCATGCATAAAAAGGAAATTTGGGCCCACATAGTCCGCGTATGGTATCACGTGAGGTTCTAAGCACTCACGAATGTACCTTTCAGCATTTAATGTTGGCAGCCGTGGTCCTGTAACAACCTCAAGTTGAGTTTTGCCGCTCGCGGATATACCGCCCCAGACAGTCCATGAGCCACCGCCATAAGCAACCCTCTCTTCAAAGCAGCATTGTGCGAAACGCTCTCCCTTACGTCGGTAGACCTTCTTCCTTCCATCATTGCCATGTAACACAATTTTAGACTCATCAGAAAAGAGTACACGGCTCCAATCTTGCTGTGTCCAATTTAAATGACTGCGTGCGAAATGAAGGCGCGCTGTTCGGTGGGCTCGCGTTAGTTTGGGCCCATTAGCTGGCTTGTGTGGTACCATATCGCGTTCTTTTAACCTTCTCCGAACAGTTCGAGCGCTCACAGATACTCCGTGGAAGTCGCGAAGTTGGTTTTGTATCTCAATGGAGGTAAGGTGACGATTTCTCAAGCTGGTCGTCACGATGAATCGATCCTGCCTTTCAGTTGTGACCCGAGATCGTGGCCTTCCTTGGCGACGAACAAAGCCGCCAGTCTCTAGGTACCTCCGATAAACATTTCGGACCGCAGATCGACTTAAATTAAGTTGAGCACTCACGTTTCTTTGGCTGTGTCCGGCCTGAATAAGTGCCACAGCTTGGGCGGCGACTTCAGGTGAAGTATCCATAGATTATTGATAGAACCTCACCTTAATGTTAAGAATAAGTAATGATTGTTGCAAAACCAAAGATATCAATCACTTTTTCAAGAATTAAATCCAAGTAAACCAATAAAACCAAGTTTTCTTAGTATTCGATTGTTTGATCAACAAACAGGCTCCAAATTGTCTTTTGTTTCTTTAAATTCTGTGTTCGAAATTCAAAAAAAGACTATTGATTGAAATTGTGAATGTGCCAGGTTCAAAACTGCATAAAAACTTTTTGCTCGACCTAATATAAAATTTTAGCTAGGACCAAACGAAACTGAAAATACAAGGTGGGCCAATAGATGTGTCCAGAAGTGTATTTTAGTTATAAAGAATCTTTCAGTTAAAAAGGTAAGAGTTATAAAATAAAACACCAGATAACAATATCACATCAGTGTTTAATGCTACTGCATTAAATAAAACTATGGAATGAAATAAAGTATACATTAACAAAAATAATGATATAGCATAAAAACATCGCCTAAGCTAAATAAGTAATAATTATTTACATATAAAATAACACATTAATTAGTGATATTCTTTAAAAAAATACTCCGATACAGCATAATGATAATCTCGAATAAATAATGAAACTAATACGTCCATAGATAGTACAGTACTATACAATTATACCATCAAAGACACTTCCGCCTGACCACCGCTAGTTCATTTTTGCTTGCACTCGAAACGGAAACTCAAAGGGTTTTGGCGCTATGCCGCAGGATTCAAGCGAAATTTAGGCAGAAATGACCGCGATGGTATACAGGTAATATGCAGGTCGACTTTATGATATGAGGCTTCAAGCGGAACGAACCCCGAAGCCAGTAAGGAGATTTAAAAAAACCGTTGATTTTAGTTTTTTTTTCAAAGGCATACCTAATTTATTTGAACTTATTAGCTTCACTTGTTCAGAAACCCACTTAAAGTCCCAACCTGCATATCGTCATATAGGGTGTAACAGGTGATCACATTTTAGACTAGCTGCCCCGCGGTTTCACTCGCGTCTTTGGTTACTTCTCCGCTTCAAGAATCTCGCTATCCCGTACAGAGATTTTCTTTGATAAACACGTAAGCAAAGAAAAAAAACTCTTGCTTTTTATTATATTACATGAATACTGCTACTGCCTATGAGAATGAACCACTTTCATCAAGAAAGACAACAATGAATGAAAATTTCGCACTACCCATACTAATTTTTTTTTTTTTATTCGACTTTTTTGTTTTATTTTAAGAAGTTAATAATAACTATGGAAATTCAAATTTGTTTTGCCATTTATATGGCTGGAAGCAGTACAAGGACGAACAGGGATGCAGGAGTGAAAAAGGACAAAACTTTGAAGGATATTTTGTTTTTATTTTAATTCATTAAACCCCAAGCGAAACGGCGTTTGCTCTCTCATTATCTTTTTATTGTGTCTCTAATTACTATATTCGAAAGGTTAATATTGACTTTTGAGAGAATTTAAAATATGACCACCCATTTCTGTTACACCTTGAACACTAATAAAAAAAAATCTGTTGATCAGAAATATGACTACACAAGTTTTAAATAAGTTTGTAATGTTAGTATATTAAAATGAAAGAATTTTTCTATGATTAAACATTTTAATATGTATTAGGCCCGTTTAAAATAATGAAATAAGTAATAATGTGCATTTAAGCACTCTATTCATTTAAATACTCCGTGCCTAATCTAAACTGGTGTTTTACTTACATTTATTATGCGACATTAGAACTATAACTACCCTACACGCCCGGTTCCTAAGGTCTAAAATAATGTTTAAACTGCTTTTTTCCAGATGGACTTCTGTTCTAGAGTAGAGCAGGTGTCAGACTTTTACTGAATAAAACCACACCTATATTCCTTCAGTTGTCTTTTGCGTTCTAGGACCACCGGATACCTTTTGCTGAAGGCATTCTTTGGCCCTAGCAGGCATCAGTTCTGCGGTGTTCTTTTGCTGACATCTCGTTACTTGAAGGGCTAGGCTCCGGGGGCCCCAAAACCTGATTAGCAAACAGCTTATTGAACTTTTTTCTTACTTTAATCATGGCAATTTCTTTTATTCTGTCTGAAACTCTCTTCATCTCCACCCAGAGCAGGAGAGGTTATTTGATGATTTTCCATGTAAAAAGGGCTTAAAAATGTGTTTGTAGCTCAAGAGCCGAGTATTTTAATGTGAGAGGGGTACGCAATTGATGCAGCTGGATGCAAATACCAGTTTGCAGACTGGCTAAGAACGTGAGCTTGTCTTTTAGGGTTTGTAAACTAATTAAATTTATCAGACCAATAGATCGATTATCGAGATTGTAGAATGGATCAGTCGATGTCGATCAACAATTGGGTACTTGAAAAAGTATCTAGCTTTATCCAAAATCTCAAATAGAATTTTTCTAATCCGTTCTAAATTAAGTAAGTTAGAAACTTTGAATTTGATGGCATGGGATATTGACAAATGACAGAAAAAGGATGTACAAACTACAATGTGACGTCACCATCTAAGGTAACGCGCGTGGAAATGAGATAGTGAGAGGTTTCCAACACGCGCCCACTTTTCCTTCTACAAATATTTGAAATGCTGATTGCTGTTATTTTTAGTGTTAATTGTCGTTTATCACAAAGTATTGTATAAAAATGAAGACAGGTAAGAACCTAATGCCTATTATATCTAAAGCTACCTCTTCAATCAATCATCGACCAATGATCGCATGGTATTGTAGCAAAACACTACAATTACTATAGGATAGTGCAGGTGTCTGATTCATACAACGGGCAGCAGCTCCCCGCGCTCGCGCCGCTACGTAATAATACATTAAAGTTCTCTATCGACACGACTACATGCATACCGTTTAGCTGCAACAGAACTGTTACGGGGGTCGCCGCACACGACACGCGACGTGTACCCGCGTAACGCAGCGTTGGCCCTTAGAGATGCATGTTTTCGTCAAAAAAATACCTTAGTTACTGAATTACCGATACGTTTATTTAAAATTGAGAAAAAATTAACACGACAGATAATTCACAAAACTAATAGTAGTAGAAGAATCGGCCATAAGTGAGGTTGGATTATATATAAGCCAGCTGCCTAACAAAATGTACGATCATCAAATATGGCACCTACAAATAGTGTTCGCGACCCAAAATGTTACTAAATACGAATAATACAGTGGTGGGTACTTGGTGCAGTAAATAGACCTAGTCAAAGATTATAATTTGTAGATCGGACAAGTTGTGTAGTAAAAGTAGGATTTTTTTTTTTACAATAGAAAATGCAGAATGCGTCAAATATAAGTTTTTTCATTTCAAGCTTCATTAGCGATTTTATGTTGAATATTATTTTGCGTTTCACCAAATTCGAATCTATAACATTAGTTTTAATATATGCGCAACCCGAAACACGTGCCTAGTATTTTTATATAAAGATTCTATTTACAAAATTTTATAACTGTATCATAAAAAATCTACAAATTTGTAAGCTTGTTATGTTCCGTGTTTGTCCGCACAAATACATGGTCACCGGACCATTCAGGCGACCGAGGGCTTGTTTTGCTCTCGCACCCAGCTGTGCTGGCGCCTAATGTCCGCTAGGACCTATCGTGACCTGTGTTGTACTTAGTGTCGATGGTGTCCAACTGATGTGACCTTTTTTAAATATTTTTGAGAAAAATGGTTTAAAATAAAAATGATTGGAATCGACTCAGTTACTGATTCTGAACAAACGATATACAGGTTACGCAAGTACTAAAAATAATGTCGTATATAAAAATGTAAGCCGTAATATATTATATTTGTACCTTAATTAAATCAATTGAGACTATATACATATATCAATCACACTTCATAAAAACATTCAAGTTCATTTATGTTACCATTATCACTAATAACGATCACTAAACGATTACTTCTAACCTAGTTACAATAACTTAATTGACCTGTTTTTGTGAAGGTATTATTATTTAAATAATGATTAAATAATATACGCTATAAACTGAATGGATTCACACGATTTTGTTACTTATTGTGATGTCGATTGGGAACAAATTACATTGAAAAGCCGCAATCTGCTGTCTTCGAGACATAATTCGGAATTACAACTATATTAGAGGGTGACAGTAACGTATAGTCGACAATATTGAAAGCTGACCCATGAAGCTTGGCTAACCTACAGACATTATAATACTAGGTATATAGGTTCAATTATGTTACACGACTGCCCCAAAGGAGTGTTATGTTTTCAGGGTTCATGTATGTATGTATGTGAGTTTCTTTATTCCACCATAACTTCAAATTATTTCCCTGGTAACCATAACCAATTTATCATCATTTTAAAATACCAATCATTCCGCCATTAATTACAAGAAAATTTACCACGTGCCAGATTTCAATACTGTTCGTCGTCACAATAAATGCTTGAATTTATAATTCGAGATCAAAAACGCTTGGGTCGTAGTGCTTTGGCCACACTGGTAGCGGGCGCGGGCGCGGTGCGGATGCGGGAACTCGCGCGATTTGTTTGGCCACAGTGAGTACACGCGCGACGAGCGACTACCGTCTCTGCCCACTTGTATGAACGAGCTATGGCGTGAGTTTCCGCGCCCGCATGCCCTCTATGGACACCTAAATGAAGTTCTTATGTTTGAGATAGCCTCGCCGCGCCCGCCCCGCACCCTCGCTCCCAGTATGGCCGAACACCGAGGGTCGTAGTGCGCGTCTCCTTTTCAAGAAAATTTCACACCGACTGATCGACACTTTGCGTAACTAGAAGGTTAGCTTGATCTTTGCTCAAAGAATCAGCATTACAATAGGAACACGAGACAATGTGTTTCTATTAATTAACGAGCTTGAGCTCACACGACTTCACTTTATCGACTTAGCCTTTTGCATTTTTAGTTGATTTTTAAGTGCAAAAGTTCTAACAAATATGGGTTGCAAAGGAATTTGAATTTAGTCTCGTATAGCATAGAATTTGTTCTACCAAAGCTTGTTAATTATATCGAATTCTAAATTCAAATATAGCTTACACATCAATCGTTTCTTTTAAAGTGGCTCCACTTACTATTACTAAACAAAAATAATACCTTCAAAAAAACTCCAACAATTACCTATTAAAGTAATATTGCACTCTATACGTCATCAAACAATCCCCGAGGCGGGATGGTCATCTTATCCCTCCTTCGCTCATCGAACTCAGTTCGTATGGACGGCAGCGTGCTTTCCCCGAAGCGATGATCCAGCTCATCTTCAAGGGTCAGATTCGACCTGTTATAAGGTACTTCAGCTCTTTCGTAGCCGGTGACCTGTGGCTGACTACGTTGAGGACTCGGTTGCACGTAGTAATCTGAATCGACGTCGTTGAGGAGCCCGGTGTGGGCTGAAATGTGACCGACATGCACAATAACCGATAACATTAATGATGGTAGGAAAGAAGGGTCTGTTTGTTGTTTGCTTTTGGTATTTTATAATAATAATGAGACAGTAAACCTGGTGTTTACAGGAATTTGGGCAACGCTGCGTGAAAGGACATAAGTTCAAATAACACACACACACACACACAACGTAGACCAACACAAGCTAGAGTTGGCCTTATCATGCCCAATGTTCATGATATAATCATTAAAACTTAATTATATTATATTAATCATGCTTGCAGTCACATCACATGCAATAATACTTTGCATATGTCAGTCGCGTCGATATTACAGACAAAAGTCACTCTCTAAATCAAAAGCAAGCATTTGGTAAAGTATAATTAGGACAAGAATAAATATTAAGATAAGTGGAATACCAAGAACATACAACAAACGGAACAGAATAGTAATAATTTTAAATAGCAGTGCAAGAATGATTTTAGTGCATAATGACAATATTAGTCACAAAAGAAATTAAAAAAAAAGAAAACTAAAATAATAATTTTGATTTTTGCATATAAAAAAAACAAATTACCAAAAAGACGGTGTTACGAATTGAATGGATCAATCAGTAAAGAAAGAAGAAAATATACATATTAACTTGATTAGTAATTTCTTTCTTTCAGTAAAATAATATTTACTTAATATTTTTTTAAATATTTTTCATGTAGTTTTGATAAAGAAGATACAAAAATATCGATAGTTAGAAAGAGAAGGCGTCATAAAACAAAATGGCGGTTCGTATTACCTCCGTCCTGCGCGTCGCGCGCCGACCTGTAGTTTGTGAACCTCTCGCTGTAGTCGCGGCGACGCGTCAGCGACTCTTCCGCACGTTGACGCTTGCGTTTCTCTGAATAAAAAAAAATATTTAGTAAAGTATAGTTTGCGCATCCCATGTTTCGGTTCTTATTAATTTATTTTATTATAAAAAAAAAGAACTCCCGGCCGAATTCCGATCACGGTAGCCGATATGCAGGCCTAGCCAAATTACAACTGTTTTGTTTATCTTTCGTTGATCGCCTCGATTCGGCAACCTCTCCGATTCCTTTGTTCTGACCACGTGGTTGAGATGACGTCATTCCCATACATTTGAAGTTTTCTACTAGGGTTAACGATTATAGATTTATCAACTTGGCTAAGCCCTTTCAACAGGGACTAGCCAAGTACACAGGAGATAGTATAGTACACAAGTGTGTGCGCAAATATAAGTGCACTCTCTGTTCCTTTACTCCCAAAGTCCGATGGGACGATAATCCAACACGTCCGGAGAGAGATCAGGTGCAAGAAACGGCTTTACGTGCTTTCCGAGGCACGGGGGTGTCATACTACCAACTTCTACATTTCGTGCCAGTACAAGGTAATTTCTAATGGAAAAACCCGATTGCATTTTTGTCCGACCCGGGAATCGAACCTAGGACCCCACGCTCGGAAGTTATGCTTGCGACCAAAAGACCAACGAGGAATTTAAATATTATTATTTATTATACATATGAACACATGCGATGGGCAGCCATATCGCCACCTCTTCGTAACTGGAATGAACAGTAATGGCTGAAAACTTAACAGGAACAAAAGGTAAACGAACCTCTCTTGACAATCTCGCGTCCTTCATCGACCAGGTCGGTAGTGAGCTCGTCATCGCCCACGAACTGCTGGAAGCCGCACAGCGACAGCAAGCGGCTCCCGAGCGACAAGTACGTCGCCACGCACAGCAGCACCACCAGCATCGGGAAGTAGATGTTGAACCCTTCGGAGATGATGCCCAGCACGTCCATATGACCCATTATCTACAGAGAAGGAAAAGCAAGCAAGATCAATTTTCTTGTATCTTGTTTTTTCGAAATCACACTAACATTATAAAGGTGAATGTTTTAATATTACAAAGGTAGTATGTTTCCTTGGGATAATTTTCTACTATCACAAGGGCAAATCTGTTGGCAGCAGCTAAACTATAACAGGCCACTCAGAAAGTTTTGCGAAAAAAGGTTTTTATGTTTATGTCACTGGCCACTCGTAATTATTTTGAAAACTTTGGTAATAATACCACTTGAAAATTGATTCAGACGCATGAAACTTTGTATGGAGGCCGGTGGAGAGTTTTTTGAAAAGATTTATTGATTTAATAAAAAAAAAAATTATTCACAAAAGTTAGTTTTTTAGTTTCTCAAAACTTTCGGAGTGTCCCACGTATATATAAAAGGAGAAACTGGCCGTCTGACATATTAACGCACATCCGAAACTACTGTGCCTAGGTATGTTTTAATATCGTGCGGTTTTGATCACGCATGCGGGATAGCCCCGCATGCGCCATCCCCGCAAATATACTATTCATACAAGGATTTATAATGCGTGGAATATGCACGCGAGACGCGCGCGGCCTCCGCTATATTGTCTTCCATTGTATACAACCACAACGCACAGCAGCCCGCAGAAAACTAGGTTTTTTTTTTTATAATGGTTAGGCTCGCGTTTGACCACATCTCACCTGATGGTAAGCGATGATGTGGCCGACAATGGAACACGCTTGCCTAGAAGGTGTATATAATATATATACATATATGGTCACATTAGGCAAACATAAATGTACTGAACAGCTGATTTTTTTTTCGCGATTTCAGGTTTGTTCCCATAGTAAAAGTTGTTGGTTATCATGAGCACAATCACGTGTTAAGTATCGTACACTAATTGCCAGTCACCCTATATATATCTAGGCCAGCGTGTGTTACCGCGCATGCGTGATGAAATCTGCACGACATTAAAAACACCTTAGGAACGTGAAATTATGCACAAGGTTTTCTTTTATGACGTAGACGAACCTATGGGATCTTGGCCCATAGGTTCGTCTGATAGTAAATGATTTATTTTATTAAAACATTGTATAAAAAAAATATTTATTAAATACCTGGGTATAATAAGTCTCCATAATCGGCTCCTTAATAACATGCGAGTCCATATGAATCAAACTCAAGAAATTGAGACACATCGCAGGGGTCAGACGGCAGACCATCATGCCGGAGAAGATGAGACTGTACTCATTGGTCTGGTGGTGAGGCGCGAGGTAGTACAGGTTCAGTAGACGTATCTTGAGCACAGTGGAGTATGCGCAGTAGAACATGTAGGCGATTATTATTGTTGATATTGCCTGTGGAGAAATATAACGTCGTGTTTAAATTGTTTAGCTGTACAGTCTCATTGACCAGCATCTATAAATACGGTGAGATGGTACCCAATTTTTTTTTTTAATATAAAAATGTTGCTTTACACTAGATGTTACTCTGGTATTGTGGGTGCGTTCACAAACATGTAAACTCATATACTTACACAATGCACTCAGACCCGGAGCAGTTATCTGTAGGCTATACGAAATATTTGTTCCAAGCGAGAATCGAATTCGCGACACACTGCGCCTACCGTGCCGTATATACATCAATCATCATTTCAGACCAAAAACGTCCACTGTTGGATATAGGCTTCCGTTCAAGTAACAATGATCAGTTCTGCGCGTCTCGCATCTATCGGATCCCCTCGATCCGGGCCAGGTCATTGGTCCACCTTATGGGGCTTAAATACATGTATATAGATATAAGTAATTATATTAACCAGCAATACACCATGATAAATGATATTTATTTTGCAAATAGGTTTAAAAAACACTTTTAAAAGTAAAGTTAAAGTTAAGCTGTTTAAGCTAGATGAGGCCGGTGTTTCCTAGCTGACTACCCTGAGAAGAAACACCGAAACAAACTTAGGGGTAATCAGGACTATCATCAGGGGGTTCATGGACTATCATCACCTTTTTTCACTTTGCTACGGCAAAGCCAAAGGAGGGTTATGATTTTGACAGGCTATGTATGTATGTATGTGAGCTTGTTCATTTAGCCCCTAATATACTTAGTTAGTGATAGCGTGACGAGTGACAGGACAGAATGGAAGAAAAAAACGTGTTGCGCCGACCCCAAATAAAACGGGACTAGGGCAGGAAGATGATGATGATGATGATACTTATATGAGATATCGTTAGAACCGTCTTAATCGTCCGCTGAACATAGGTGTGACGTGTCACAAAACTCAATATGGCGCCCTCTAGCGGACAAAAAGTAATGTGTTAAAAATAAAAATGGAGATAAATACGCTGTTTGGTGTCATTTTAAAGGGCTTCACTTGTACATTTCCAAAATATTGCTCAAATTTAAAGTGACGCCCTCTAGCGGAAAAAAAATCAAGAGTTAAAAAAAAATAAGATAAATACACCGTGTTTGATATCATTTGAAAGGGCTTCACTGGTTATCAATAACACTAAAATTGATTAAATAATAAGAAGTACGGAATACGACAAAAAAAACGAAGCTGAAGTCGCTTAGTTGTAGCCGGGTTTTTTTTTTTATTTTTAGTTTTTTCAGTCAATCCGAAGGTCGTCTAGTAGATTTCACTGTCAGCCAACCATGCCGTCAAACATCACACTCACCTCAATAGCGGAATAGTTGTAAGAGCCGGTAGCTGCAATGACGATATTCGCGAATATGGAGAGTACAGGCTTCTTGCTGAAGAACGTCATCTCCGACCAGACCACGGCGACGGACATGACGCCCGTTATCACCGCCATCGTCTTCAGGAAGTACTGTCGCAGGAAACATTCCCAGTACCATTCTGAAAAAGTTAAAACATTTTAGAGTTCTGTATACAATGGGTAAAAACGGGACCTGTTGCTAAGACAGCCACAGATAGCTAGACAGTTAAAATTTTCACAGATCATTTATTTATGTTGCCGCTATAACAACAAATACTACAATTAAAAAGAAAAGGTTATAATAATTATAAATATCGAATATCGTCATTGCAGCTACCGGCTCTTACAACTATTCCGCTATTGAGGTGAGTGTGATGTTTGACGGCATGGTTGGCTGACAGTGAAATCTACTAGACGACCTTCGGATTGACTGAAAAAACTAAAAATAAAAAAAAAAACCCGGCTACAACTAAGCGACTTCAGCTTCGTTTTTTAAGGGAGAGGGAGGCCTTCGCCCAGCAGTGGGACATAAATGGGCTAACTAACTAACTAACTAACTATAATAATTATAGTGTCTAATGTTGTGGTGATAATGGAGTGGGACCCTTCGTGTACGAGTCCGACTCGCACATAGCCAGTTGTTATTATTAAATCTATTTGGTACCATTATGACCATATTATACTTATTGGGCACTAGTGCCTCCCTTCCCCTTTACGCGGGTGTATCAAGGCTTTGGAATTCTTGGATATAATATGCATAATTTAAACCTTCATGAATCCCGTCTATTGGTGAAAACCGCATTATAACCCGTTCAGTATAACTATAGTTTATGAGTTTATTGCGAACATACAGACAGACACGGTGGGGTACTTTGTTTAACTCATCGAATGCCGTAATTAGAGACACAATAGAAAGACAATTAATTGCTTATGTCGAATTGTGTAACTTAAGTCATTCAAAAGGTTAAAGCAGGATATAAAGAACATTCGCAATTCAACTTGCTGTCCAATATTATTGGACTATCGTACAGTAAGATCAATTTGTATTATTTTAATCAATTTTGTTATAATTCATTAAACCCCAAGTGAACGGCGTTTGCTCTCTTATTGTCTTTCTATTGTGTCTCAAATTAGTCTTCGAAAGGTTAAATAAATAAAAAACCAGATCTTACTATGCTATAATGATTAGCATACTAGAATATCAACCTCTTATCCCTATTAAAAAAGGCTGAATATTGCATAACATCAGATTGTAAGGATCAAAATTAAAATAAATGTATTGATTATACACCAAAAATATTAAGTTACGTTATCCTCATTATTAGAACAGAATTGGAATAGAAGGCCGTTTGGCCAATTAATTATGGAATTATGCTTGGTATGCTCATTATTACACAAAGATAAATTGTGTTAATTTGATTAGAATACATTACAGAGTCAGGATTGTTCTTTGATTGTCCATAAATATTATAAAAAGCAATGTTGTGGAATATATTTTTCAATACACTTACTCGAAAACCTGCTCTTATTCCTACCGGTTTTAGGCACGCAATTTACTGTTGTTCGCACTAATACGGATAATTGTGCGAACACGCCTCGCCACTATTTATTACATTTAATGTACTGTCCTGGGCGCTAAGCGACCTTCACGCGTTAACCTCCGTTTATTTACATACATCTTCGTAAGTGTATTGTAAAATGTCATTTGATACACGCGGAAATTGTCACTGCAGCATTTTGCTCTATAATACCCTCGCCTACGGCTCGTGCGAATTCCGCTTCGGTCACAACGACAAACTTTTTCCACTTGATAAAAATGTACTATTCCCAATGTAGCAAAACAAAAACAAATTGCTGAATAAGGATAATTATTGCGGAACATATCTTTTGATGTTATCTTACCAATGATTGGCGGGTAGAATATCCGTTGCACCCTAGGTCGCGGCGTGTGGAACGTGTGTTGGAACCGATGGTCGGGTGACCGCTGGTTAGCCGCGACGTCTTCAAGATGGAAGATGCGCTCCAGCATCAGACCCCATTGCGTTTCTGTACGTTGTAGCACATGTAGAGCTTTGATAGTCTGCATAAACAAAGAAAAATTGTTTTTTGAATTGAACAATAGAAGGCTGAGAATAATTCCCTGTGGAACTCGTAATATGAACACTATCTCTAGACATTTTCAAAAGTTACTTACGACATTCTGAGCTGTTTCTCACTAGTTCCAAATAATAACATTTAAAACAAATTTTAGAATCTTATATTGATACAATTTTTTGTAAGCACATTTGTTGTAGTAAACACTGTCAAATGCTTTTTAACAAAACAAAAACAAAGACCTAAATGATCAATGTTGCAAGGCAAAAGCTAAGGGAACTTAACGTTTGTAGGTTATTTTGTTTTTAGGAACGGGAACGAATATTGGACAGTTCATTTTATTGGACTTACTCAAATTATAACTATAGTACTATGTATAGTTAGATAAATAAACCATCAGAACTAGGTGGATTTTGAGGCAATCATTTCACAAAGTTCAATATCCGATTTTTGCAAATACCATTTATTTCCTTGACTCAATAATACTCTCAAAAGTTAAACACAAAATGAACTAAAAAAAAGAAGAACGAACATGGCCGCTTGGGCTTATAGCTTTCACCTTAAAATATAAGTAATAATAGACTTAAAAGCCCTTATAAAATAGGGTTTTATAAAAAGGCCTTTTAGTTCTATGTTAGTTAGAATTTACCTTTTTATGTAGATTGACTAGTGACTTCAAGGAGGGTGGTGTGGGTCTATCAGGCGGCGCACGTCCATTAAGTCGGTCTCGCAGTTGTATTGGTAACTTCTGCACTATGGTATCGACATGTCGATACAGAGGATGGCCAGACCCTACTGCTGTTGACACCGCTTTTAGACTCTGGATAAAAAAAGAATTTTTGGAATAATGTAACTTAGCATAATAGCATAGCATAATCAGCTTTTTAATGTTCCCACTGCTGGGACTCATGTCTCCTCCCTATGAGAGTGAATGGGCCGTAATCCACCACGCGGGCTCAGTGCGGATTGGTGAATGTAACATGTCTTCGAATTTTTGTTTCTAGGACATGCCAGTTTCCTCACGATGTTTTCCTTCACCAACATATTTACACACAAACACTCCATTCAACCAATGTTGACTGCTATTCATAGACATAAGGTTGAAGTGGTTACAATACCAACTATTTACTGCAGCCGCCTTTTGCCATGCCCCCAACGCAATAAAAGTCAAAATCGGATGAACGGATAGTAAAAAAGGTTTGTTTTAATGTCTAATATTATTGCGAATGGAGTTTAGTATTAATAATAATAGTATGTTTTTTCGAACTTATTGATTTATATAAATATTTATACATTATGAGCTTAAACTAGAGGTAAAGGTATATTCAAATGGTCATTTAAAAATATTTGATCTTTTAGTGCAAATTAAACTTTACTACTACCTATGTCAATTGTTTCAGTTAATGTTTATACAGCTGATATACCTGTGACCTTTATGAGATCAGAGGAGTGTTTCAAAACAAAATGATATCAAAGGTGAACTTTATCTAAGTATGTCAGTATTACTGATTAGATGTTATTTATCAAATAGTTGCGGTTGATAAATTTTATCTTTTATTGTGATTTCCGTTTTGCTGAAAAACGGAGCGAAAGTCACCAATGATTCACCTCACGGATCCTTCACAAGCGATACTGAGTTTTATTCTCGTGCTTACTTTTCTAGAACACTCCAGTATGGAGATGAAGTGACCTAGAGAACTTAGGTTAAGGGTTAGGGATTATTATAAACTAGCTTTTGCCTGCGGTTTTTCCTCGTACCTATGTCACTCAGGAATAAAGCAGCTTTCTATCAGTAAAATTGCTTTATTCCTAAGTGACATAGGCTAATTTTACAATCGGACCAGTACTTCCAGAGATTACCTCCTACAAACATTAAACAAACTTTACTTCTTTATAATATTGGTGTTGATTGTAATCTTTTTATATTGGAGTTTTAATTAGCCACTAGGGAATCCAATCCCGCGAGCGCGGAATCCCGCGTTTGCGGGATCAAAAATAAAATACAAATTAAAAATCCCAATCCCGCAAATCCCGCGAGATTGCAATTTTGATGCGGGATTGGATTCCCTAATAGCCACACATTGGGTGATTGTTAATAAAGGTAGAAGTACATTGGGCCCACGTGAGCCAAGTACGACGAACTATGCGCGCAGGTCTCCATACATGTTACGTGCCAACTAGATTAGTAGAGCAAAAATAAATACTTACATCCAAAATATCATCAATGGTTTCTTCAGCTTCACACTTATCTGTGCTGAGTTTAGCTATCTTGAAGTAACAATAAGTCAGGGTGTAGTTCTTCTTTGAATTATTCCATAAGTTTCTAGGCACTTCAACTAAGGCATATCCGAGTAACAGGATGAGTAGGAACAGACCCCAAGTGTTACTAGCTGTTGAAGCAATAGTTTTGATTTTCGGCGGGTCTAAGTAAACGTTGGGTTGTAAGGCGATGTATATGAGCAGTATGCCGCATATGAAGAGGTATGAACCGTAGTAGATGGCATTGTCGACTAGAGCTGACTTTAATTTCCCTTTAACCGTGAAGTCACCAGCTTTGCTGTATGACTGCATCATTGGCATTATTAACCTGAAAAAGGAAAAGTTTTTGTTAAAATGGCTATGTAAGATGGATTAGAGGGATATTTAAAAATGTGTGAAATTAATTGTAAAAGTGTTAGAGTGACAAAGGAAATATGAGGTATAAAAGAGACAGAGCACAGAATAGAAGAAAAACGTGTTGTGTTGCGCCGACCCCAAATAAAACGAGACAAGGGCAAGAAGCTGATGAAAAGAGTCAGAGCACAGATGACGACTTGAACGTGACTAGAGAATAGAACAGAATAAACAATAAAAAGAATAAATAAGAAAAGAAAAGTTTTTAAATAAAGAAGAAATTGTATCATCAAAATGCTCATTATATAAATACTAGCTCCTGGCAGCAGCTTAGCCTATATGACAGTAGAAAATTGGCCCAAAGGAATATACCTACTACTGAAATAAAAAGTATACGACCATGACCATGTCCTAAAATAGCATTACCATGACCATGTCCTGGAATAGCATACTAGGGCATGGTCAAATCGCATGCCAAATTTCATCCAATTCCATGCAGCTATTTGTTTGAGAAGGGGGTAACAAATCTACACACATACATACAATCTTTTACCTTTATAATATTAGTGTGAAGTGTGAATAAAATAAATAGGATATTTTTGTGTAATTTTATTATTATGTGTTATCATTACATAAACCATTACTTAATTTAATGGTATGGTACATAACAGAAAAGATTAAATGATAACAGGAACATTTAAAATAAAAGTCATACTATCTAACACAGTTACGCCATTATTGACTTAACTAAATGGAATAGTTATCAATATTCTTCTCTCCTGTTGAGTCTACACAAACATACTTTTTTACAGAATAATATAAATACTGTGGTTGAGTCCAATTTGTGAATAAATCTATTAAAACTTTGAGCACCTATCTCTTTATAATAAATGCAAAAAACCAAGGTATTTTGAACCCAATTGAACCAAGATGTCATAACCACAGACTGCATAATATACTTCATGTACCAAAACACAAATCACAGACAGGCAACTTAGTCACCAAACTAAAATAAAACTTGACATCTGCCGCATGCCACAACCAAATTTGATAAAGCAGCCACCAACTGGATCCCGAACAACAGGTGCTGGTAACATGGTAGGCCCAGAAGCAAATGGTGTGATAAATACCCTTATTGTAAAATTTACATTATAAAAAATTACAAAAGGAGCATAAATTAACAGGATGTAACAATAGGTGGCCTCATGTAGACTAAATTGGCAAAATAATTGATGTGTTAGTATTTTTTTTAAATTTATTTGCAAAATAAATTTTCATTTAATGCTATAAGTTAACAGCAATTTTTGTATGCTCAGATTGTACTTGGTGTAGTGGGTAAGTGTTAGGCCATATTGTGAATAGATTTATGGTAAAGAGGTTTTTTTCAGGGCTCCGGGGTTCATTTTTGAACAATCTATGGCCTTTCAACCCTGTTGGGCTTCTACAGTTTGCTGACATTTCCTTGAGGCACGTTTGGAACACTACATGCTTTCGATGGCTTGGGCTCAGTCCAGGCGGTTACTGGACGGTCAGATAGCGAGCTACCCATTGCTTGGCATATGGTCAAGAGGTTACAAATACTTACCAAGTAAGACACTGTGACGTCCAATACACAATCCTCCAAAGGTTTGGGAACACATCTGAGCTCATCAAGCTCCAAGGCTTATGACACTCAATGATTGGCGGAGCTACCGTAGATGAGCCATTCTGTAACGCAGCTTGAGTCGTCTCCATAGCTTTTGTTGCATTTTCCATACATTGTCGATATACAGTCTGTAGAGAATAAATGGTCATTGAAATAATTGATTGAAGTAGGTAATTCGTTGAAATTTAGAAACTACAGAACAGAATTGCTCAGCTGTATCAAGTTTTATAATTCTGATCAGTTAATATGTGCAAGGTTTTTGTTGTAATTTAATTGATATATTAATTCATTAAACACCAAACGGACACCGGCATTCGTGCACCCATTGTCTTTCTATTGTCTCTAATTACCACAACTAAAAGGTTAATAATATTGTTGCTTGAAAAGCAAAAATTACTTAGCGACATTGAGTAGACTTTGCGAAAAGTGATTTTAAGTTGATTTTAAATCACATTTTGTAAAGTTTGCTCAGTGTTGGTTAGTAACTTTTGCCTCTATCTATCTTCTGGATTAATTCATTTAACCCCAAGTGAACGCAGGCGTTCACTCTCTCATTGTCTTTCTACTGTGTCTTTAATTACGGTATTCGAAAGGTTAAGATTATTTTGTACTCACCGATGATATATCCAGGGGCAAGATGAACATAATAACAAAAGAGAAGTACCATGCTGTTAGCACTGACACTGTCACAATAATGTGGTTCCTGTAGCAGTCACCATATCTGTATAGTAAAGTCGCTGCTAATATGAACGCAGATATTAGTTCTATCACAAACAACGTGTAAGCCATTTTGACACAACACTACACTGATTCACAAACAAATAAAGTCAGTTTTTCTTTGCAGTTTTCTGCTTTTCTCTCCAAACCCTTGCTGCTTCGTGCTGCAGTTGCTCGAACCGAATCTGAGTCGTAGATTTCAAAGGCAGCAATCTAGGCCGTTCAATTTCATACTCCGCAGGGCATTCTTCATAAAATAACACTCCCTGATCGGGCAATATAGCGTCGAACTCGATACTTTTGTTTTCTGGACCTCTCGTTTCTGACATATTTTTAGGTACAAAAGATTGACTGTGATGACATTGTAGCAGAAGTACGAAAACTAAAACCGCTGATAAATTATATGAACAAAGAAGTAATGCACTGAAATGATACAGAAAATCTAAATAAGCATTTGTGATATCATCACAAATCGCTAACACAAGACAATCAATCAAAAAGTCTTCTGTCTATTTTCCGACGTTTTACACTAAAAAAATATCAATATTTTTCTAAATTGACAATTTTGCCATCTCTGTCACTCTAAGCACTATTAGCCTTCACGTTTCAACTGCTGATTTTATAATGTTTAAAAAGTTAGTATTTTACAAATTGGAACGGAATTTCATGCAGTGGTACAGAGTAAAAATTGTTGCATTTACGACGAAACCTTTGAAATTATTTCATGTCACGTCAACATGCGCAAATATTTTGCTATTTAAAAAAAAAAAAAAAATAACTACGAAAGTATTCTCATTGAATGAGAAAGCAAAAGAAGAAAATCATTTAGCAAATTATTCATTGAGTAACTTTGAGATTTGT
Source organism: Mythimna ferrago (assembly GCA_910589285.2). NCBI lineage: Eukaryota > Metazoa > Arthropoda > Insecta > Lepidoptera > Noctuidae > Mythimna > Mythimna ferrago. The sequence continues at coordinate 21,013,985 of OU342679.1, forward strand.
TTTCCTTTCTGTTGTAAATTTTTGTAAAAGGACTTGTCATTGCCACACAACACTAGCGACATCTTTCTCACCACATGTGAACTATCCTGCTACGCGTTATCAGAAAACCCCTTTTTACCTTTTTATACCTACCGCTTAAAGACACGCAATTGCACTTACTCGAAAACAGGCTCTTATCGCACTACGAATAGGTTCGACATGCCATGTTTATCACCCTCGTGTTTTTTTTTTAATTTATCATAACAAGGGCTTTTTTCATTCCTTTTTCGTCACGGCCAACCATGATTATTATTTTTTTTAAAGCAAAGAGGTGGATACTTTTAAGGTTTTAATATTTAATGAAAATTAAAGTTGTATTTTATGAACAGAATATCATGAATAAATAAGATTTTTTACACAATAATTTGTTATTATTAGACATCGGATTATATGCATTTGCATGTTTGCATATGCAAATGCATATAATTCTATTTTTAATTCTATTCGGCTTCGCCCACACACATAAAAGACCTTCCCTCTTTCTCCCCCTTTTCTCACTTTTTTTTATAAAAAAAATGCTATGTCCGTCCCAGGGTCCCAACTATCTCTGTACCAAAATTCATCAAAATCGGTTTTGCCATTTAGGCGTGAAGACGTAACAAACAAACAAACTCACTTGCGCTTTTCTAATAATAGGTAAGGATTGCATATTTTGGTACTTTTTCATTGACAGTGCTTATTTCAATAGTACACGTGTTTGGCATGTCTTATTTTTGTTGAAATAATGCCGCCAGTGAAAAAAAAAACTCAGATTTTAACGGAATCTTGGATAAAAAATTACCCAGGTCAATTTACGACTGGTGGTGCTGTGATTTTCTGCAAGGTTTGCGAAAAGCGAATACCTTCATCAAAAAATACCAAATCGATCAACATGTAAGTACTGTTTCGCATTTAGCTGCATGCAAAACAGAAACCCACAAGAAGTCAACAACAACTACTGCCCCATATTTCGACTTCTAATTCGGATACTTCAAAAAAATAAAATAAAAATAGAATTCAATAAGAATTTATGTGAGTTATTTGTTGCTTGCAATATTCCTTTCCGCCAATAAATAACGAAGTATGCCGAAACTTCTCTATGAAGTATTGCACAAACGTAACAGTAAATGTTTTTTGATTGTGCATATTTTATGCATATTTTACCCTTTTTTAGTGTATATTTGCATGCATATTTTGGCATTTTGATAGTGCATTTTTTTTTTTAATTGAGATAAACTAGTGCTTGACTGCGATCCCACCTGATGGTAAGTAGCGATGCAATCTTTGATGGTCTGGATGGATAGGCAGCTAGTTTATTAAGAGCCTATTCACTCTAGCCTTGAAGACACCCAAATTATAATCGGACGGGAAGACCGTAGCAGGCAGACTGTTCCAGTCCTTCGACGTACGCGGTATAAACGACGAGGCGAAACGCTTAGTCCGGACCGTAGAGGTTTCAACAACGTAAGGGTGAATATTCGCCGCATATAATCCGATGTCTAGTTATTATCACCAAATTATCATTATCAGTGTTCTAAATTCAAAAATATTTGAATTTCTATTTTTAATATTAAGTAGGATGTATACGGTTTGATACCTTTGCTTCTTTTTCAACCTGCAATGGTAAAGCGGGAAAAAGTCTAATATTATTTTTTATTTGTGTTATATTTTGTGAAAAAATGTTGAATTTAAGATTTGAAGAGAATTCTTTAGATGGTGCCGGCGCCGTTAGATATTGTGATTAAGTTAAAAAATACTCCCGATAGCTTGCTGCCATAAATCAAAACTAAAATGTATGGCAACTTTGGAAAATTTTCTTGACTACAAAATGAACAAAAATGCGTCGTAATTTTCAGAGAAAGTAATTATTTCTTCGTAAGTGTATTGAAAAACGTCGTTTGATACACGTGGAGATTTGTCACTGCAGCACTCGGCTCCATAACACCCTCGCCTATACGGCTCGGGTGAATTTCGCCTCGGTTGCAATGACAAACTTTCCCCACTTGTTTCAAATTGTACTATTTCAATACACTCACTCGAAAACCCGCTCTTATCCTACCGCTTACGGACACGCAATAGGCTATTTCCCGCACAAGTGCAAAAATGTGCGCGTGCTCTCCCCTTCCATAATTTTATTACATTTATCGTTTCAGGATGGGCGCGCGTCCGTCCCCCCGTACTAGTCGAAGATCAATCCCCGTTTATTCACACGTGCAAATTTGTCACCGCAGCCTTCAGCTGCATGACATTGTCATGTGTGTCATGATAACACACTCGCCTACGGCTCGTGCGGATTCCGCCTCGGTCGCAATGACAAACTTTCTGCACTTGTATCAAAATGTACTATTTTCCGCACCTGTGCAAAAAAGTGCATGAGCTCAACTCCACCACAATTCATTTTATTTTTCGTATCAAGCTAGCTGAAAATCGACCCCAGCAACTCGTCGGTCAACCCTAATTTATTTATTTCTTCGTAAATTCCTAATTTGTATTGGAAAACGTAGTTTGATACACGTGGTAAGTCACTGCAGTACTCGGCTCCATAACACCCTCGCCTGCAGCTCGGGCGAATTCCGCCTCGGTCGCAATGTCTAACAATCATCTTGGTATCAAAATGAGAGTATTTCACCTTCCTATTCTCACGTTCGATTTTTTTTTATCGCAATTTACTTATGTATTATTGTATACTTGCGTTAAATTTTGTTGTTAAAGGTTACACAGCAGGATAATAATAAATTATGATATTACATCATTGAAACATGTACCTATGATTACTGTTGACGTGAATTTAGCCTTCTATCTCACTTCGTTACGGATTTATTTAACTAAATAGAGTGTATTTAGTCAATTATATCCGTAACAAAGTGGTATAGATAGAGCTGGTATTTTTTTAAATATTTTTTTTGAAAACCATTATAGCTACACCTACACTAATAAAACTAGAACGGTTTATTAGAGAATTAATTGCTTTACATTATATATTTTTTGGAAATTTTATTTACTTTATTTACTAATAAAAAAAATTTTTTTTTTCATAGTTCACTAAGATTTTTTATTCATGGTTGACGTCAATATGGCGGGTGTGCCTTAATTTTGAAACAATTTCATTCTGAAGGAGGTACATATATTTTAGAGCTAGGTACCTACTGAATAGTACATTTTAGGTACATTTTAAAGGTAAGGTTTATTACTATAATTTATTTCGCTGTGGTAGGTACACTTGCCATTCTGACTCGCAACAGTAACCGGACTCTAGTAGGGTCATCCATGACGATTTTCATAAGCAAAACGTCTCTTGTCTATGCTAATCTTACCAAATCTTACGGCATCCAGTACTAAAGTTCCATAAAGGTTTCGATTTTTTAAGCAACAATTTTAGTTGGCTATAGTCTCTGACCCGGACCCGGACCCGCATACGAAGGGTTCAGTACCGTCCTTAACAAAAAAGTGGCAAAAAAAACAATTTTTGTTGTATGAGAGACCCCTTAACTTATATACCCCTACCCCCCCCCCCCCCCTTATGCGTCGATGCACTGCGCGTAGTGATGGCATTGTGTTGACTGAGGCTAAATCGTTTCAAACCGGTTTCTATTATGTTTTGTTCTTTTATGTAGTGTTGACACTTATTGTAAATTTCTTTTTTTTATCCGTTCACTCCAAACAAGGTTCAGTTGAAAACCAGCGTCAGACAACTACCCGTAGTAGTCTGGCATTTCGCTGAACAGGACCTTTTTTGGCGCAAACGTATGACACACAATGTTACTTTTTATTTATTTATTTTTTGTTTGGTGTTTGTCTTAAGAGGCCGGCGACAGATGAATTTCCATACCACGCTCATTTGCAGTTGGAGCATATTTCCAGCATATTATCATGATATTCGATTATAGACAATATTTATCTAGGTTCCTACGTCTTTCTTTTTTAAAAAAACAAAAAGAAATTTAAGCGAATTGTATTTCGCACTTTTTTACAGCGTAAATGGCAAAACATGCCATTTGGCTTTTTCTGTATTAAAAATAACAATATTTCTAATATTCTCGGCGTAGGAACCTAGATAAATATTGTCTATAACCAAATATCATCATAATATGTTGGAAATATGCTCCAACTGCAAATGAGCGTGGTATTACGTTTGTATGGAAATTCATCCGTCGCCGGCCCCTTGTTTTTGTTGTCTACAATGTTTTTTTTGCGCCAAAATAAATACTTTTTCTTTCTTTCTTTTCTTAAATATTTATTTTATTCTGTACTAGCTTTTGCCCGTGGCTTCGCCCGCGTGGCATTAGGTACTTAAGGAATCGGGATAAAAGGTAGCCTATGTTCTTTTCCATGTCAAAGGCTATATGCATGCCAAATTTCATCCAAATCCGTTAGGCCGTTTTTGCGTGATTAAGTAACAAACATCCAAACATCCACACTTTCACATATGTAATATTAGTTAGGATTTTTTTAATTGAAATAAACTAGTGCTTGACTGCGATCCCACCGTAATTTTTAATATAAAAGTTGTTATAGCAGCAACAGAAATACATCATCTATGATCATTTCTACTGTCTAACTATCACGGTTCATAGATACAGCCTGGTGACAGACGGACGGACAGCGAAGTTTACTCTTTGGGTATGAAACCCTCCAAAGGACCTAGAAAACCTTTTTTTTTTACTTGATTTGAGGTTACAGTGCCTAAGTTTCTGAAATATTGTTTTATCAGATCACGGCTTGACAAAGGTGTAACCTAAAATATATAACAAAAGCCTGGCCACTATTGAAAACAAATGGAACGGAAGGCGGGATTATCGGCTTCACCTCCGTAGCCTTTGATTGAATAGACCTTTGATATCTTTTGAAGGGAATTCTTTTGAGAAGTTGCTTTACTGGGACAATGCAAGGAAAACTCTGTCTATTTTTTCTTTGTGTGTCATTATGATGAGACGGGCAGGTTGATTAAAAAAGGTAGGCTGACCAAGTTGATTAGACAACTTTCTGTTGTGACATTTTAATATCACGACCGTTTTCTTCAAGCACCTCCAGTTAAGCATGTGTGTACGATTGTAAGGATTGGAGAGAGTAAAAAAGGCTGAAAAGCTTTGGTATTTTTTTTTATGGTAGAGAAATATCCAATGTCTTCTCCCGCTTTAGGGCGGAGCGGAGGACAGTGACACACTGCATAAAACCACATCTATGTTTCTTTTGCGGGGCACACCACCGTATGCTCCACCGTGTCCTCCGGGCGGCCCTCACAATGGTGACACCCGGGCGTTTCTTCACCATGAATCAGGTACAGGAACTTAATCTCGAAACTACCATGTCCGGTAAGGACCTGTGTCACGCGGCAGGTGTGGAGGCCGTGACGTCAGTCCAGCCACTCTTCAAGTTTTTGGATGCAAGTATTATTCTATTCTTCTTCTTTTCGTCAAAGTCAAATGTATTTACTTGTTATTTGTTACACATGGGAATAATAAAAGTACATGTACCTACATGGTAGTATAGTCTGTCTAAAAAGTGAAACGACTTGGGAATTTTTGAAGGAAATAAAAAATCTGTTGCTGGCAACGCATTTGGCAATTAGTTGTCATTCACTTGTTTCTTGAGATGATAGTTTTATAATAGATGTTGATCATAATATGGATTAGTGATGATGAATCAATAAGCCGAGTACAATATGTATTTAGAATCAGATTTCTCTAACGGTTCCAGATTTATATTATTACTTTATACTTACTTATGACACTATTATACATATCTTTGCAAACGTATCCTATTTTTGACAACTGAAACGAAAACCTAAACGAAAATCTTTGAATTTTTTGTTATTAAAAAGTCTCCTAATTTTATTAATTCATATAAAACACTTATAATCGATATTTTTTTAAGGTTTTTCTGTTAGTAAACAATGATCAAGATCTCTTAATCAACCTTGATTATTGAACCAGTGTTGATTATATCAGATTTCATTTTACCTTAATAATTACCCAAGTCGTTTGACTTTTTAGACAGAATATAATTATAAAATATTAAAACTCTATGTGAATACAAATTCGTGTCGAAAAACTTAGATTAGGTAAATTTTCTCTGATAATATTTGACAACCTGTAGGTACAGTACAGCTTTGTCATTGATGCGGGTGTTTGTGCAGGACGGGCAGCATAGCAGCTGACCTATGAAGCGAATAATTCTTTCAAACGTTCCTACAGTTTTCTACAACAAACTACGTCTTACCAGTAAGGTGCGGCCTACTAAACCAAGACAAAGTTCAATAAAAAACTTCGCGGCAACCGAGGATAGTTTAAAACTTATATCTGCGTTACCTTTCTCTAAGTCGATGTGATTCTCCTTTCAACATTATCACATAAAACTTGGGAGGCGGCGATATCGTAACGAATGTTACAGGCATCGGTACGTGTGTGGAGTGCTGATATAATGCCCCCGGGCACGATAAACTGCCTACTCGCGAAGGATATCGAAAGAGTAATTCTTATTGAAACAACGATGAAAAACCGAATACGGTCGTATGATATTTTATCTGAACGTAGGAAGATGTAGGCTGCCTTTTTGGCTTATATATTCAATATATTCCTTTGTAAAAAAAATCGGAAATTTCAATATTTATGATTAAATTTTTCAGGATCGGCGTGTCCGGAAAACTGGTTTGAGACGGCGCGGGAGAAGAAAGCTTTGGAAGGACATAAGGGAGGCCTTGGCCTAGCAGAGAGACAGTTATAAGGTCTAGACTCTAGACAAAATAAAATTGTGGATGGATATCACCCACCACCATCCGGATCGTCGAATTCGTCGGGCGTCCAGGCGGAAGACTCTTCCGCCTGTACGTGAATGCAGTGGTTTATATGGAAAGCACTAAATCGATTGCGCACCCAGGTAGGCTGCTGCAAATACAACCTAGCGAAAAGGGGTTTTATTGACCCGTCGGATACTCAATGTGACTGCGTTCATCATGTTCTGAACAGGAGCACCCACCACACGTTGGAGTGCCCCAAGTCAGTCCAACTGCCCATACACCTGCACCACCACCTGGGTTTAAGCCGTTTAAGAAGTTTACCATCGATTCGGAATGAAAAGAAGAATTATTTATTTAATGTGATGTCAACTTTTAAAGGTATAATTGTATATATATCTAACGAATATATGCTAATGAAAGAATATGCCATTAGAATGTTTGTGTTTGTTTGTGTATTGTGTGTTTTTGTACTTGTACCTATCTACCCATGGGTATTTTGCCTGAAAAATTTTATCTGAAAAAAAGGTCAAATATTGTAATAACTTTGTGGCTAAAATCAGAAGGCAATGTAAATTGCTTTCGTGTTTAGTAAATATGGATTGGCTTGGCTACGTGTTTTGAGAGCTGAACTAATGCCCTCCGGCACGATAAACTACCGATTCGTAAGAAATATCAAATGAGTAGGTAATTCTTATTGAAACAACGTTGAAGGTTGAAGGACTGAGAACGGTACCTTGTGAGATATTTTATCTTAACTTAAGAAGATGTACTTACGTTTTCTTTGGCTAACATTTGGGATAGGTACCTATTCCTTTGTGATACACATACCTTTGTAACCGAATTCAGTAAGTAAGTAGGTAGATAATGTAAATTGTTTTATTTTCCATTTAATTAGGTAACGTAAACATTCTTGATAGGTACTTACCTATGTTTTTTTTATTTAAAAATAATCGTATAAAAATATACAAAGATTATTTAATGGAGGCATTTATTAAAGTACCTAACTTAAACTTTTTCAATAATAGTTTTAACTTCTTCAGACGTTAAGCATCCGAAGAAGTTAAAGCCATTATTAAAAGTGAAGGAATAGACAGAACTGTGCTAGTATGAATAATCAGTACACGTGAAACATGCTCCAGTGGCAAAATCCGTAGTCACACATTATTAAAGTGTTTCGGTTGGTGCCTGTAACGTGTGACTACGGATTTTCTTTATGTTCTGTTCTTGTTTTTTCAGTTACCTTGTTTATTTCAGCATCCTGAAAAACTTGTTTCATACTTTTAACCCTCTTTTGGCTTTGCCGTAGTCGGGTAAAAAATATAACATGATGTAAAAATTATTGGAATCCATTCAGTTACTAATTCTGAACAAACAATATTTAGGTTTCGGATAAACTAAAAATATTCTTTTATAGGTACCTCGACCCAGCTCCACTACTTTCCCTCTTTAAAGAAGACTACAGTTTTTGAAATCAAGTGTGGTAGAAATTATGCTACCCTGGACTGCGTTCATGATTGAAAAACATCTATTTAGCGCACAGCTGACTTTGTCTTGTTGCTTCCAAGGTCGCGTTTTTCATTAAATTTGCACATTGAAACCAAAAAAAGAATATGCATATTTATAAAAGGATACCTAGGTGGAAAAGGCTCAACGCTCTGAATACAAGTGGTCGAAAAGAAAAAAAAAGATCGGGCCATTTCTATTCCATTCAAAACCGTCTAGGTTACACAGTGCCACAGATTATTCACTGTCAGTTGCCAGTGTCGAAATAAACCCATTTTGTACTCGTCGTATCAGCAATTTCAAGTTTGAAAAATTTACGAATGGGTTCGCGGTAAAAATGTCCGTTGGTGAGATACGACGGAGGAATTTCCCAACGCGGTAAAAGGGAATTGTTCCCGGTTTAGAAAAGATTTAACACTGCGGCGGACTGTGTTTTACTGCGTTTTATTATCTACTGGAATCCGGTGTGGCCCGGGCCGAACGAGGAGGCAGAATGAATGAGAGCTCTTTGCCTATTTCCATGTTTGATTTGTTGGATGCTTAACGGAACTTTGAAATGCAAATTAGTTTGTTTTATGCGGTCTTTTGTGTTGGGTTGAGATGTAAAATAGTTTTATGATTAAAAAGTGGCCTGATCAATAACACTGGTCTTGAAAAGAAACGGAACCTTAACCTAAGCTCAAAAATCACAAAGTGATCAATTTCTAAGATTTGGCCACGACATGTCTACGCTTTAATGTATTTTTGGTTAGTTATAACCTAACTAGTTATATATAATGAGTTTATTTTATGAAGAGAAGATGGTTTTGGATGTGAGAGTAGATAGATTCGCGTGCATACCTAACTGTTTCTGTGTACTTAACTCCGGAGTAATCGATGTCACAAAAAATAGCTTACGCGTATATCTAGGTCCAACCTACCTTGATGAGATAGAACATCTAGACGTAGGTAACTATGAAAAATTGAGTCTATTTCATCAGCCTACCTAACCAGTACCTACCCGCCTATAGCAATTTGTAATCCTTATGAGTGCTAGACACGCAATTGATCAATTAAGAAGATGAACTATTCTCAATAAATTATTTCGCCTTCACGTACAGAGCTACACGAAGTTAGGTAAGATATTTGTAAAGAAAATCCTTTTCATTAATTTGATTTCATACAATAACTTAGGCAGGTAGTGGGTCCGCCTTAAACGTGAGCTTGCGGACGGCAAGCAATAGGTAGCTTGCTGTCTGGCTATCCGGTAAGGACCAAACCTGGATTAGGGATGATGCCTACCAGTTCTGTGGATTGTTCGAAGGAGTTACCGGTATACTCGCATAGGGCAACTGAAGAGTAACTGTTGGTAACACTCCCTTATGCCCACCCAGAGCCGGAGAAGTCATTTGATGATTCCCCGCGTTAAAAAATATGTACCTAGGTAGTAGGTATCGAATAAAATCTAAAACTATATCAGTATATATATATGGTATTTTATAACTGTTAAGGACTCACGAAAACGTGAAAAACTTTTTACCTTTCCTAGAATTGTGAGAAAGAACCCGCAATGGAAATTAAAGCTTACAATTGCTACCTACATAACTACATACATAGTTGTTACCAAAAACTTTACGTTTTGAAATATTTAATTCCTACTACAATGTGCCGCGTATTTGGAATTACGTAGAGCAACGTTAAAAATGTCATAACAAGAGCAACACACGTTCCGAGCGTGCAAAGTTTTTGTTATGCATAAAACTTTTAAACAGGGTTCAGCATGTTTTATATTCTGCTTATTTGTTGAATCTTTACTTATGAAATTGACATTTTATTAATGACTAGCTGACCCGGCGAACCTTTGTTTTATATGTCGATAAAGTCAACCGCTTGTGATTAAAAGAAAGAAAGAAATAATGAAAGAAAGAAAAACAGTTTTATTTGGCGGAACAAGGATGAAATAAAGCAGAAGTAGTATATCAAGTTACACACAATTTTAATGTATAATAAAAGTTATCTGCATCGATTTCGTACATTTTACGTGATGCTCGCTCAACTAAAAACTTTTACTGATTATATGTATAGATTGTTCATTAAAAAAAAAAAACGGTGTTTAACTGCGGTCCTAGTGCTTAAGTGCGATCCCGTCTGATAGTAAGTAGTGATGCAATCGTTCATGTAGTATACGTAGTTCATATAGATTTTTAAAAATTTTATTTAATTTATTTTTAATACACTTTTTCGGAAACTGGCTCTTATCGCACTACGATTAGGTTCATCACGGCACTAGATAGGAGTAAAGGGCATTAACAAATATGTAATACTTAATACACACATAAATACAGACTTTCGTCATTATATAATGACATTGATGAACAACAAAAACCCTACTGAACCATTTTACAAAATAATAAAATCCGCTCTTGACATTTCATGTGCTTTATGAAGTTATGAAACACCATTTTCAGCCCGTAAGTGGCTTGTGAGCAGCGATTCAGAAGTTTATTATGAAGTAATAACAGTGTCGGCTTATGCGGCCCATTTTAAGTGTACTATGTGCTTCTAAACAAGGAATGGGAGCTTAATATGTAGATGCCTTTTGCATCTTTGGGTAGAGTAATACCTATAAGATAGAACTACATTAGACTGAAGCACACGTGTAACACCTCTGATTTGTACGTAGAACGACGTCGCATGGCGTGTATCAAGTGTAGAGTATCAAGTAAAAGTCTAACTAGTTTCCATATAAAATGTATGGAGACCGGGGAAACCAAACCGTCGACCAGCATCCCGCGTGCTGGCCCGTGGCTCTCGGTCGAAGTATTCCAGGATATTTTCCTGCAAGGCGATAGGCAGGCCTTCGTTGCCGCGACCGTTTCAGCAGGGTCGATGACCATTAGGTCTACACCGGGAATAGGCTAGGGATAACCGTAGTCCTAGAATGCAAAGGGCAACTGAAGGACAAATGAGTTTTAGTCATTATGACTACCATACATATATTAATACATATATTATTACCTTTGCCAGGGTTGCAGGATGGTTGCAAATGAAGGAACACAGGTGAGTTATAGTCAGTAAAAGTCTGACACTTTTTTTGATGATTTATTTATTTATCCTTACATCGGAACGCCTTGCTGCAATTACAGTTACACAGCACAGTTAGTTCAGAATTAGCTACTTTCCAACATCATATGCGCAGTGTTAAGTTTTACTTATCAAAGGAGCGGCGCGGCAGTGGGTCACGTACGCTCGCTTCCGCAGCATTAGACAAGCGCTTCTCTAAGATTCCATAGCCCATATCGAACATATTTTGATATGTCAAAGTTCTTTCGATGAGTTTTTCAAAAGAAATTGATTTAAAATGTAAAACACAGAATAAATACGGAAAACTTTGATATGTCATCATCATTTTACCCGTAATAGTAGATTATGTGACTAGGGGATAAAGCAGTGTCTTTAAGTCGCGGGCGGCATGTTGAATTCCGAACGGAACGAAGGTTGCTGATTTTAATCCCGAACGTTAGTGAGGGAATTATATAATTAACTCCCAAGCATAGCGAAGGAGTTAATAAAGAAACCTGAGTGAAGTGAGGAATTCAAGCCGTCCAAGACAAAGACAGCTTTATCCCCGTGTTGCATACTCTACTTTTTACACCATCTGTGAGATAATTAAAAAACCGGCCAAGAGTGTGTCCGGCCACGCTCAGTGCAGGGTTCCGTAATTTCCCGTCCGTCACAATAAGTGTACCCACTTATGAGTGTAAAAAATTCTTGGATATACGATTATACTACAAACAGTCCAGAAATTGTTTTGTACAACCTTTTTGTCTTTTTTGTACAAAAACTGTTCTTTCCATCAAGTTCAAAATGATTTTTCTAGAAAGTGCTTATAAAGTTCTACATTTCAGATTTTTTTCATATTTTCTAAACTTAAGGTTCAAAAGTTAGACACATTGTTTTTTACTTTTGGAGCGATTATTTCCGAAATTATTGACATTATCAAAAAATGATTTTAGTAAACCCCTATTCATTTTTAAATACCTATCCAACAATATATCACACGTAAGGGTTGAAATTAAAAAAATAAATCACTTCCCACTTTACATATAGGGGGGCTACCCTAATAAAACATTTTTTCCAATTTTTATTTTACCACTTTGTCGGCGTGATTGATATACATATTGGTACCAAATTTCAGCTTTCTAGTGCTAACGGTGACAGAGATTAAGCGAGGACGGACAGACGGACAGACGGACAGACAGACAGACAGACAGACAGACAGACAGACAGACGGACAGACAGACATGGCAAAACTATAAGGGTTCCTAGTTGACTACGGAACCCTAAAAACAATTTGGTCGACCAAATCATATATTAGAGAAATATATAAGTATTATATTTACAAGTTCATCAAACAAACAAAATTATAATACTCCAAGATTCTATAGTTTCAATTTTCTGTAACGCTCCCGTCAGTAAGCACGTTTTATTCTATTTTCTTTTTTTTTGTTAGTGGCCAGTTTGAATTTCGAGTCAAGTTGTTCGATGGACGTACATTTTAATTCACAATGTTGACGATTTTTGATGTTCCAAATTCAAATCTCATTATTCCCTAGGGATCGGACATACTGCACTATCTCCCTAGGGATAGAATGACTTGCTTTATGTGAGGTTTGTATGACGTATAAAACGACATTATCGAGCAGGTGGTGTAAAAAAAGAGTTTAGGATTTTACACAGCAAACAAATGAAAGCATTACGTAATACGCAAACTACTATCTCGTAGGTTTATCGTCCTCTCTTACATGTAATACTACGTCAGTATGTAAAGCACCTAGGCAGTTTGCATTAAAAGTTCTTTCTCGTATAAACGCGTCCTCGCCTATCGTGCAAACGTTTAACCACACGGTGCAAATGGAGCGTTGCTTTAATTTTACTTTTTCTTTGTCCAAAAACACAAAAGTTTTTTTTTCCTATTTGGGAGAATGTGATGTGACGTTCCTAGTAAGATAGAAATGCTAAGTTATTCTGAATAAGTTTTTGAAACTTTTTTCGGTACGCCGAAGCGAGTGTACGGTATTTTTTCTTTTTTTGACAAAAGATAGCAGCGGAATGAATGAGACATAAATGAATAAGGCATGCGTGTGGAGGAGGAATATTCTTACTTGAATGTATTTTTTTATAAAATACGTGTATACTTCACATCTTACTTACAATGTAAAAATTAACATAGACTATCTATAAAAACAATCTTTTTACACAACCGTGCTCGATAATTCCCTTTTATATGCATGCACTAGCTTCTGACGTTTCATAACTGCCCTATTTTGGCTTTTTTTAATATATTGTCATACAACTATCACCTATAGTGCGTTTCACGTAAAAAATCCCTTTGCTGTAATGTTAAATGTTGGCAATACGGAGAAAAAGTGTTGCTATATTTTTAGCAATGAAATTACTTAATATTAGGGAGATTGGCTGATATTTCGTTACTTTTAACAATTGCCTTATAATTTTGTTTTTCTTTTATTAACTTCCTTGCGATGCTCGGGAGTTAAATATATAAATCCCTCTTCACTAACACTCGGGATTAAAACCTTAGCAATCTTCATTTCGTTCAGAATTCCACATGCCACCCGCGACTTAAAGATACTGCTTAATCTCCTAGTCACACAATCTACTATTTATCACCAGTACCATTATATGGCTAACTGTAGACAGTCCATAAATAAAAAATGTTTAAAAATCACCTGGTTTGTTAATTTATTACTGACAATATTGGTTTTAAAATAACGTATCCAAAGAGCAAACAGTAATAAAAGTGTCATAAATTTTAAATACCCCGAAAACAACCATAAAAAAAAACGTATTAAGTTACAACGAAAATATATTACACAATGCTCCTTTACACTCATATTGACCTAGTTGTGAGCATTTATCATAACTTCTAACAAGTAGGTATATATGTAGGTATGTCTGTTACAAAAGCAGTCAGTTCATATTAAAACAAAAGAATCGTTGTAAAAATAAACAGTGATTCCAGGAATACTCCATAACCGAGTTAAGCAACATTAAGTTATAATTTTAATGGCTTAGACTTGAAAATTGAATATACGCGTGTATTGAATTTTCAGAACCAAAACTATATGGTGTCAATATTATTATTATTCGAGACTCTATAAATCTTATTTTTGACATTATGAATAATGTTCGTATGTACGCAGATTAACAATACAAGTAGGTTGATGACAATAGAGTTTTGTTTAGACAGCTTTTTCAAGTGCTTTGTTTGTCTGAACACACGTAGTTTAAAACAATAAAGACGGCTCTGAAATTACCAGTATTGTGTGAAACATCGTCGATGTAGTTCACGATGAAGTCAAAAGTGATATTATTTTGCGTCTTGCTTTTTAGCTCTAAAATTGTCGGTAAGTTCTTCAAAAAGATACCTTTGCGATCGCTTTCATACCTGCTAAAGTTGGCTGTAGTATGATCACAGCATGCGAAAGAGATCCTGGGGCCCTAGAACAATGGCAAAGAAGGAACAGGAGCGGGTTTTTAGTCAGTAAAAATCTGACATTAACTCCCGCTCCGCCCAAGAGCGAGGGATGTCAAATGATTTTCACACCTAAAAAAAACACAGCATTAAATTATATAAACAAGTTGTAAGGGACAGCCCTCCACAAACTTTAAGGGCTTGCTCATTAGACGAAATTGAACAACCTTCCAAAAATTTTTTTTTCAGAAAACGAAAAAAAAAATCGTCCTCACCATACAAATTGTCCAATCAAGTTTATCATTTTGTATGGCGAGGCTGATTTTTCTTTTCGTTTCCTGAAAAAAAAATTTGTGGAAGGTGGTTCAGTTTCGTCTACTGAGCAAGCCCTTAAAGTTTGTGAAGGGCTGTCCCTTACACCCTTTATATATTTATATTAGTTTTATTTATATAATTATATATTTATTTTGATTTTATTTTTTTATTACTTTGTTTGCCTCTAAGTTGCACCCACCATGTTTTGTTTCTGCACCACCCTGAGGTTGCCTGGTAGAAAATTGCTCAGGCATTAAGTCCAGATCCAGTCCAAGGCATAAAATTTTAATAAATAAATAAATAATTTTCCGAATTTTTGATGAAACCTATGTTGATGTACTTATATTCGTGTATTTAGTTTATACATTTGGGTATAATTGTATACGACGAGCATTATTCCTCGCCGTCTGGGAGTCTGGCAAGGACTAGGCTCGAGTCGACTGTGCGTAGCATTCCTCCCATGCCTCTAAGATATGTCAAAAAAAGAAGGGGCCCAGTAGGGTAGATGCCTGCAAGGGTTGCGGAAACGTTTGAAATAGTGAACGCTAAGAACAACTGAAGGACACAGGTAGGTTTAGTCAGTAAAAGTCTGGCACTCCCTTTCGTTCCACCCTAGAGAGGGTAGAGACAATTTTAAGATTTTATCCCTAAAAAAGTGTTGTAATCTCAGTATCTTTACTGTGCCTAGTGGTGTGTCTCTCAAGTTTGTAACGTAAGTTTACATTTTCATTTATTTTCAGATTCGAATCCTCATTCTGAGGGTCTTCTCCGACAAAGAGTGAATCAGCCATCCATATGGCAAGGTAACCAAAATACACAAGATGCACAATATCTCGACACTGATTTCACACAAACTCGAAAATTAAATACACTAACAAATTCGGCGATACAGCAAGAAAGCCTTCAAGATTATAACGTAAATCAAGGAAGACATAATTATAATGGTTACAGTTATAACAAAAGTCCTGCTTCGTCATCGTCGGGCAAAGAGCTTTTAGAGAGTTATAATTTACAAACAGATGGACGCAGATTGGAGTCTTACCCACCAAGAGTGGAGTCTTACCCACCCAGAGTGGAATCGTATCCATCTGAAGTTGGATTTGACAACGAACCATTTAGAAAGCAAAACTGGCGACCAAAAAATCTATATACCAACTCAGTTCCAAGCGCTGTTCTTATCACTGACAATGACAGGCCTTTGGTGCATACTGTTCAAGAACCTTACAGGGCTCCAGTACAATATCTACAACCGAAATATGTACCATCTACAAACGAACGCTTTTATCAGCCAGATAGGTCATATCTGACTAGGGAACAGTTTCAATATCCTTTGGCAAACAATGTTGGTGATAGCTATATTGAAAATTCTAGACCCCGTTTTGGATCTAGTGGCTCCGTACCTCATGAAAGTTATAGTGAAGGTCAAGCTAGAGCATCTGAAATAAAAACAAAAATAACTGATGGCCAGAGATACCTGCACAACCTTGCGCCTCAATCAGGGAATTATAATGAAATTCCTGTTGTAATAGCAACCGACTCTTTCACAGACCAGTCAGAAAATGTTAATTACCTAGAAAATTATAGGTCACGTTCAGATTTAAGCAATACTGCATCTTCAAATAGCTACTTGGATAGCTCCCCTGTAGTGGAAAATTACAGGTTAGACTCTAGATCAAGCAATGTCCCCGAATCTCACGAAAGATTATCTGGTGAACGAAGACACACCCAAAGCTTTGCACCCCAGTCTGGAATAATCTATAATGAATCCCCAACTGTCATTACTAGAGATACCTTAGAAGACCAGTTCAAAAATATAAAATCCGTAGAAAATTACAGGTCACGTTCAGATTTAAGCAATACTGCATCTTCAACTAGCTATGAGGATAGCTCCCCTGTAGTGGAAAATTACAGGTTAGACTCTAGATCAAGCAATGTCCCCGAATCTCACGAAAGATTACCTGGTGAACGAAGACACTCCCAAAGCTTTGCACCTCAGTCTGGAATAATCTATAATGAATCCCCTACTGTCATTACTAGAGACACCTTAGAAGACCAGATCAAAAATATAAAATCCGTAGAAAATTACAGATCAGGTTCAGATTTAAGCAATACTGCATCTTCACCTAGCTACGAGGATAGCTCCCCTGTAGCGGCAAATTACAGGTTAGACTCTAGATCAAGCAAAGTCCCCGAATCTCACGAAAGATTACCTGGTGAACAAAGACACACCCAAAGCTTTGCACCCCAGTCTGAAATAGTCTATAATGAATCCCCTGCTGTCATTACTACAGACACCTTAGAAGACCAGTTTAAAAATATTAAATTTGTCGAAAATTACAGATCACGTTCAGATTTAAGTGAAACTGTACCAATAACAAATTATAACGATGATTCTCCAGCTATATCTGCAGCTCATAATTATAATTTACATTCTAGTCCAAACAATGGCCCTGGATTTTATGAAAGTTATAGTGATTCTCAAGCTGCAGAATCTGAAGTAAACCCCAGACCTATTGAGGTCAAAAGGCACGTGCAGAGCTTTGCACCTCAATCTAGAACTATGTATAATGATAATCCTGCTGCAATTGCTACAGATGTTTTAGCAGATCAGTCAACAAATATTAGATATAAAGAAAGAGAAAATTATAAACCACGTTCAGATTTAAGTAGTATTGCATCAACGACAAATAATGATGATGATTCTACAGTGATTACTATAGTTGAAACCCATAATGAAGGTTCAAGACCAATTAATAACCCTTTACCTCACGCGAAATACGAAAATAGTCAAGTCGCATTGTCTGAAGAAAGACCCAGTCTAATTGGGAGCCAAAACTACTTGCAAAAGGTTGCACCTCAACCTAGAATTATATACAATGATGTGCCTACTGTAATTACAACAGATGTTTTGGCAGGCCAGTCTAACAATATTAGATATGAAAAAAGAGAAGATTATAAATCACGTCCAGATTTAAGTAATTTAGCACCTGGAACTAATCAAGATGATAGTTCCCCATTGACATCTACAGTAGATAATACTGATTCAGATTCTAAGCCAAGCAACCCTGTTCCTGAAATTGTTGAAAAGAGATCTCCTCTAGACGTTAATAATGTTTTATCTGATAAGCCTCTAGCTCGTAGATACGCACATAATTACAGACCAGCGACTGAACCGAGTAATACTGTGGTCGATAATTCTTTCAATGATGCTCCTAACATGATTTCTGAAACTGTTGATGAAAAGTTCGGAGTGAATGAAGATAAATATGAACAAAATGAACCTATTCCAATTAATTCGGAAACTTCTCCTATATCGACCCATACAGTACAAACAAACCAAAAAATAAATAAAATTGAAGAAAGTGACGTGCCATCATATGAACCTAGAAGTCCTACTCCTTCAAATAATCCTCATCATCACAAAATAAAGGGTGAGTCTTTCCTTCGTTTTTTTTTGTAACCTTATAATTTCAAAAACGAAAGGCGATAAATTATTCAGTTTTTAGGGTTCTGTACTTCAAAAGGAAAAAAACGGAATCCTTATCGGATCACTTCGTTAATCGTCTGTCTGTCTGTCAAGACCATTTATCTCGGGAACGCGTGGAGGTATTGCGTTGAAATTAAAACCACTGATCTGAAAACTGTCTCAAAATTCGGGAATTAAACTGTTTTCATAGGTAAGTTTGTACGGAACTCTCAGTGCTCGAGTGCGACCCGCACTTGCCCGGTTTTGTTAGAATAATGTAAATATTTTGTCTAAAATATAAAACATATTAGATGATATATGAAAGGCTTGAATGTATAATTAGTATATTATTAAGTAGCAATGGGTAATGGACCTTAGATCTTTCAGTAGATATTACTATTAAATGTACTTATAATTTACTAATATTTGTAAGTCACTTACTGAGGCAGAACACTGAGACACGTACATTTTTGTAATACATAAACCTTACTTGTATGCACAAATAAACTTATTTGATTTAAATTACAACAGTTTTGATGGTACGTAAAAGTCATAAGTTGACTGCTGTTGCTTGGATTTATTTATCGCAGCGTTTTTTTGACACAACAACACTAATTACATAATTTATTCCAGAATTGCATTTAAACAAATTTAATATTAAAAATTTTATGGACGGAAGTTTTAAACCATATTTAGTTATTCATCCTAATGGAACTGTTGAACAATTGGACACGATCGATCTCGATTCACAACAAAATTCATACCTCCGTTTGGTGAACACCAAACGTATAAATGTTGGTGATACAGAAGATGACGCAACGCAATTGCCGGAGATTGCACCAAATAACGTTGCCAAGACTTTTTTACCACCAAATGAAACTCCATTACCTGCGGATACTCAATCAGCAGATTATAGACCTTTGAATGTCAATCAAGTTAATTCTGCAGATGAATCCGATTCAAAACTTCTGAGTAAAGCTCTGCCAGCAGATCAAAGTAATTCGAAGCCCCCACACGTAAAACAACAAGCTGATGGTGATAACTTAAAGCCAGTGACTCCACTTGTAAATCAACCGATAGATGATGACAATTCAAAACTGCCACTTTTTAATCAGCAAGAAGATAGTGACAAATTTAAACTTTTGCCTCCCTTTACACGACACAGAATACATCATCATAAGCCAAAGCCAACAGATGTTAATCAGCTAGCATTTGAGAACAAATCAAACCCATCGATTCAAGATGGAAATCTGTTAGCTACTGATAAATCCAAGCCCCAGAATTTGAATGAAAATCGGTCAGATGATAATGATTTCTATCTGTCGTCTCCAGATGAAAATCAGCCATCAGATATTAACAATGCCAATTTATCTTTGACTGAAAATCAGTCAGAAAATGATAAGAATCCTCAACCGCTGAATTATCCATACAAAAAATGGCCACACATACATCATCATAAATCAAAACTATCAAACGATAATCAGCCAACTGGAAATAATGATTCAAACTCATCCTTAAAAAATGAAAACCAACCATTAGATGATAATAATTATAAAACTTTGCCTTTGAACGAAAAACAGCCAATAGAAGATAAAAAACCAGAAAATAGAGATTCGCAAATATTGAATTTGCAGAAAAGAAAGCCAGTTCATCATCATACATCCAAACACACGCATTTAAATCAACCACGAGATGTTAAAATTGTCTCATTGTCTCCAAGTAAAAATAAACTAGCTGATGAAAACGGTTCCAACTCATCATCTCCAGTTAACAATAAGTCAACAGACGACAATGATTCTAAGATTTCCAATGACAGTCAACCAGAAAATAAATTGAAACCAATACATCCATACTATCCAGTACATCATAATGAACCAAAATTCACGCATAAAAACCAGTCAAAACATGATAAAAATAAACCAGAAAATGATAAAAATTCTAACTTATCGTCTTTAGATGAAAATAAGTCGTCAGATGATGATATTTTTCCTACAAATAAACCAGAAGAAGATATCAAATTTAAACCATTAAGTTCACCTGAAAAACCACTAGCGCTTCATAATAAGCCAAAACTTTCGCACAAAGATCAGTCAGAAATTGATAAAATTTCCCCGCAAAATAAACCAGAAGATGATAAAATTCTTAACTCTTCCTCTCTAGATGAAAATAAACCAACAGATGATGATAATTTTCCTACAAATAAACCAGAAGAAGATATCAAAACTAAACCGTTAAGTTTACCTACAAGACAATCGGCACCACATAATGAGCCAAAACTTTCGCAGAAATATCAGTCAGAAATTGATAAAACTTTCCCTCAAAATAAATCAGAAGATGACAACAATTCTAACTTACGGTCTCCAGGTAAAAAACAGCCAACGGATGATGACACTTCTGAAAATAAACCAGAAGATAATAACAAATCTAAACTATTAAATCTACACAAAGGAAAGCACACACATCATAATAAGCCGAAACTTTCGCAAGGAGATAAGTCAGAAAATGTCGAAGATTTCTCTAAAGATAAACCAGATGATGATAATTCCAACACATCGTCTCCAGATGATGATGAGCCAATAGATAATGACACTTTCATTGAAAGTCAACTACAAAATAACAAAGAAGTTAAACCCATATATCAACACTACAGAAAGCGAGCACATCATAATGAACCAAAACCATCATATGAAGATCAGTCAGAAAATGATGACACTTCCCCTCAAAATCAACCAGAAGATGATGACGACTTTAACTCATGGATTTCTGATGATAATGAGTCAACAGAGGATGACTTCCTTGAAAATCAGTCAGAAGAAGATGACACTTACGCTCAAAATAATCCAGAAGATGATATTGATTCTGACTCACCTCTTACAGGTGAAAATGGGTCGGGAAAAAATAAAAAAACCAAATTATTGCATAAAAGTAAAAGACAGCCAACAGTAAGCAAAACTGATGACCAACCTATTTCCACGACATTGTCTTTGGCTGCACCTAATTATATTAAATCGCCTAAACCACAGGTTGCAAAAAAACACCAACAAATTAGTCAGAAATCAGCAACCACTCCACTGAGTGAGTACGTTTTGCTTATTTTTAAGAAAATTATTCGTAAATGGTAAATGCAGTAAGAACGTTATAATACAAAAATTTAACTACCTTGTTACAGTTGTTACTACGCCATATCCTGACGAAACTTCAGAAGACCAAATTATTACTTTATCACCTATAGAACAAGTAACTGATAATGTGAGTGATATTCCGCCGGTGACAACTACAACTACTACAGCTGAACCTATAAAATCATCTGGAAAATCCAAAAAACAAAAAAATAGCGTGATCTCGTCGTCAGAAGATTTTGCCAGCGTTACAGATAAAGTACGACACACACCTACTAAGGCATCTACAAGTAGTTTAACTACATCACCAGACAGTAAAAGTGATGATAAAACTACTAAAGGAACAGTATTAAATAAGAAAACTCATAACAAACTTGAAAGCCAAGCAAGCAACGTGAAAATTGATGCCCAAACAAGTAAGTATAACTGCATTCACTTTTAGTATAAACAATAGTTAAAGACTACCCAAATGTAATGTGTATAAAGATAATTTTATTGTATGATTAGTACCTAACGTTGCTGTTCAATTTGATTTGTGAGCTGACAAAGCTTCAATATTTTTAGTTCAATCAGCTGTGTACGATTCAAGTGAATTGTTAGATACTGACGTCCTGGCCGAAAGTGATGATAATTTACCAATTACAAAGTCACCTTCAGTACAAAGTGATGTAAATACAGGTGACACTTCTGGTGCTAATACATTAGAATTCGAACAAGCCGAGACTGATATAATAATTACAGTCAGCTTTAGCACAAATAATGATTTTGAAGACGATATTATCACAATAAATGTGGAAGTCTTCGAAAGTCCAGGTGATGCCCCTCCATATTTATAATGATTCTTCGGAATCTATATTACTCTTTGAGTCGAAAAATATTTATACGGGTTCTACTATTCAGGTTTATTCAGTAACAACAAATCACTTTTGGTTAACATCGATACAAGTAATGACAGCGATGATGATTCTGAGACACCACTACCCTCTGATTGCGAAAAACCTCACAACGTTATAGAAGATGGCAGGGGCAAGAATCTTGAAATCGGTATACACTCCTATAATTATTATTATGTATTTCAGTAAAATTAACTCAAATGGATGATTTACAGATGTAATTCAGTGAATGTAATACGACTATTATTTGTTTTAGATTTATCAAACCTCAAAGGGGAGCCAACAATGTGGATAAGAACAACTAACCAAGATTTTATCGACAAGTTGATTAATAAGAATGACACAGTGTACGATATGATATACTTTTTCAATTTAGTGACCCAACCTGTTATAGAAAGAGAAAAAGTGACAACAATACACTGTAATGGTACCGTTATCATAGAAACAAAAGAAACTACATATGCCCGCAAAGATGGTAATTTATAACATAGTTTTAGATAAATCCCCCTCCATGATCCACTTTCACTACATAACTCTAAGGGTGAGTTGCACCATTTAACTATAACGATAACAAAGCCGTTAACAGCTGTCAAATTTTCGAATTGACCATTAGGCGGCCGTTTAACGGCTGGTTATGGTTTGGTTTTCGTTATAGTTAAATGGTGCAACTCACCCTAAGTTTTGTTAAACCTATCTGGTAAATTATATAATGCAAATTATGATTCACTTTTTTGAATAATCTAGTAAATAATATCGGTCAGCAAATTTTGAAACTGGCACTCGGTAGAAATTTGATGTTATAAATTAAATTGTGTGATTTAAGATATTGTTTGAAGAGCGTGATGTCAAACATGCTTTTTCTTATTTCAGATCCAACACCGACTATTGTGAAAACAACACAAACTTTACAAATCGAAGATTATCAACGATATGGTCAAGATTCATCGAATGAATAACACTTGGATATAGCTACTGCGCGTAATAGCATTTTAACTTTTAGTTTGTTTTTCATTCCATACACCAGAGATTACGTATTTCATATTATAATTGTAACCACCAGATCTTGTAATTTATTTATTTACAAAATATTTTCATAAATGATCATATATTTCATATATAATAGATCATATATTATCATATATTTTCCACTTCTATGTATCCTCATAGAAACCATCGCTCGTTGAAAAGGCAACTTGGTTAAGTATTTTCATTATATTTATTTATTTATTAATGCTTATTGCACACAAAACTGTACAAAGGCGGACTTAATGCCTTAGACATTATCTACCAGTCGACCTTAGGGTGGTGCACATAACATGTTTCTATATTTCTGCCTAGCGTTATGATGCCTAAGTCTTTAAGTTTGGATAATATTTTGGACCCAGCTGTGTATTGGTGGTCAATATATTAGATATTTACTTATGATGTTGCCGTTTTATAAAACAAGTCACTTTGAGCTGCAATAGCTTTGGATTTTTAATTAAACAATTTTCTTGGGATTATATGTTGATATATAAGTTCAAGTGAACTGTTTATAAAAAGCTTGTAATTTAAGGCCTGTTATTCTTGTTCTTTTCTTTGATTTTATATATATCTTTTAATAAATAAAAATTTCGTTTCACTCTTTTTCTTATCGAACTACTCCAGATATTGTTTGTATATGTTTGGCAGGTGTGAGAATAGACTGGAGGCTAATTTTTTGCTCTCTTACTTTTCTTTGAATAATTTAAATGGCAAAACATTTGCATTTTCCGGATTGGCTAATTTATTTATAAAGTTAAAATAATGAAAAAAAAAACATGATAAATGCATTGAAATATAGTACGAGTGCCCAAAAGCACTCATAAACATGATATTCAAGAGAAATCCAAATTATTTATTAAAAAAATGGCATTTATAGTTGTAGACAATAAATATTCGCGCCAATATAAATGGAACCTGTCCAGTCCGTCTGCGACCCTATAAAAATAAATGACTGCGATTAATACACACCATCCCTCATCATGTAACATTTGCTTTGTTCGTATGTTAATCCGATTTATGATATTTTATTATATTGTTTGGTTGTACAACTTATTCACACGAAAAATAAAAGTAGGTATTTTATCAGTTCTTTCAATACAATTTGAAACGAATGGTTCGCACCCAGAGTTCTGACTATCATATCCTTCTACTGTTTATACTCTTTCTTCTTTGTCGTTTTACTCTTGCTAGAATGGCTGTGTTGTCACGAAGGTAGCTCTTCAGAAGCTGGCAGGATTCGTCGCACGACTTCCCACCAGAGGCATTTAACAGTTGCTTTGATCTAGTGTATCCATTGGCCTCGTCCTGCCCACCTTTCTTTTCATACAAAGAAGTAGTGTGAACAGTCTCCGTCTTTCGCCACCCATCCACCTTTCTTTGTATGAAAAGAAAGGCGGACGGGAGGCAAACGACGGAGTCTGTTTACACTACTTCTTCTTATTTCATTTCCTTCAGATACAAGCTTAAAGGAGAGCAAATATCAATGTACAATTACTGAATCCAATCTTATTCAGGCAATTGATTTAAGATGTATTATGGAATATTCGCTCCATTGAAGAAGAAAATTATAGGTCCTGTCATTCGCAGTCGTTGTAATGATTTAAAACGCTGGTGAGAATGACCCTTAGGCGAGAGAATCAAGGAGCTTTTCCATTGTTCGCAAACAAAGAAATTATACAAAAGATTACTACAGTGTTTGCCTCTTCGAGGGTGAGAACACAATTTTGCGTAAAGACTCTCCTAGACAGGTGTGACGTAACAATGGGACGATAGATGTTTGAAGAAATTGTTCAAAATTTGCTTAAACTTTATGCCCGCCATATACGCTAGGCAAACCTGTTAGGTTTGCCTGTACAGGTTAACCGGAGCGTGTATGTTGCACAACTGTACAGGCTTCCATACTAGCTCACCTGACAGGTATAACTGTGCAGGCAAATCTGTCAGATATACCCTAGCGTGTACCTTTAGAGCACTTATTTCTTTGATCCAAAGGTAAAAAAAAACAAAGTAGGTGTATTGAACCTCATTGCCTACAGTGTTCGGTTGATATTTCGAGCTCTTTCTCATAGCTCTTTTAAGAACTTAAGCAGTATCATGAATGCTTCATTTACAGGTTAATAGAAGGAATCTTACCGAAGGACACGGTGAAGCGGTGAAGGTATGCTCTGCTTAAGCGAAACACCGCTGTGTCCTTGTGGAGGTGATTGGTGGTAGCGACCTCTGGCACCGCGAGCTGGTTTAGGCCATAATCCAAACCGAAAGGGAATGAGATGCAGTCACCTCCTTCTGCGTAGCACTAATGCTAGCAAAGTAGATGGCCGCAAATGTGAGGAAACTGATATTCTTGCACCCCAGCTACCGCCACAGGAGACGTCCCAGTAGGATAAATCTATCTGGGAAAATGGGAAATTTTTAAAAAGAAAACCCGTAGTCGTACAGGACAACTGAAGGATACAGGTGTATTTTTAGTAGAACAGAAGATATCATTGGATATTTTCCTTTTTTTAATAAAAATAATAAGGACAAACCTTCATAAACAAGAAATAAAACGTAGCACAACTATATAAATATCGACTGTGTTTATACAGCAGCTTACAGTTTTAGATTCATGGAAACATAAATCGTTTGTCAATTGAATAAATAATATGTTACTTTTGTACTGAACACACAACTAGCGCTCTTAACCAGACGCCTCGATACATTAAGAGTATAACACTTTGCGAGCGAAGCTAACTGGCTTAGCTTTGCAAACAGATGATAAATGATATTTATTTTGCAAAAAAAAAAAAAAAATCTACAGCAAGTTTTTATAACGCAGTATTATGTACCTTTAAAATTAATACTCATCAAGACCATTCCGAAAACTTCAAACACGATAGGGTTTTCTGAGTTCCTATGGTCACCTTCTGGTTCCATTATCAGATCAGTTCCATGTCATAATCATTTTGCCATGTCATCAGCTTTTTCAGCAACCATTTTCAGGACGCTGTTTTTTTTTTAAGATGGGAAATGATCCAATGACTTGTATCGGACTTTTCCTGTTCCTTCTTTGCCTTCGTTCCAGAGACCCGGGGTACTCTTTCGCATCACCCATGGCCCGAGTAGGTTTCGACCCTGCTGGGACCCTACGGTTCCTGACATCTCCTTGAGGTGCGCGTGGAACACTATGCGCCGTCGACGACTTGGGCTCGGTCCAGACGGTTACCGGACGGTCAGACGGCGAGCTACCCATTGCTCGCCGTCCGCAATCCTGTGCCTACGGTGGCCGGAAATGTGTGCGAGGGCCATGTCTCGCGCGTGTGGCCGCTGTTGCTATATCAACGCACTCTGGCGAAGAGATTTAGCATATCATGTGATGTGGTCTGTGTCAAATGTGTGTTTTAAACATAAGTAAACATGTTTTCCATTGTTTAATGTCACAGGCAGGCTTATAAATAATTAAGTAGCACCAACAAGTTGGTTCGTGAGTTCTTTGTCGTGGTTTTTGCAAACAAGACTATAAATCTGGACCATTGTGAAGTTCGTGTTTGCGACTAACTTGAACAACAACATGTTGTATTCATCAGCTTTTGGCAACTACTAGAGCCACTTTAGGTACTCTTGAATTATGCTTATATTTTATGAAGAGGCATACAGATATGTATGGTTTATCCATATGTAACTAGTCTACGAATGCGCTATTTTAATTTACTTGGTACATATTAAGACTTAAAACTGCTACTGTGTACTTGTACATCATCAAATACATTTCTTAATGTTCTTGTTAATATCTTTTTGCGGAACAGACGTTTTCTCATTTCGAGAACAATGTATACTCGTCTCATGTGTGACTTTTGAGAGTACTTTGAACTCGTTAACTTTTGAATTTATTTTTGGTAAATAAATGATACCCAAGTGAAAAAAATTACCTGGTTTGCATAGGACTTCTAGGCACAAAGTCCTATAATTTTATGCCGTATGCTTTTTTCTTGGAGTTGGTGCGATGTGATGGCCTTTTGTTCACATAATTATTTTACAAATGTCACTCCCGTTTCGAAATTAGACTTTCACTTGTTTCTTTGTGTTTTATTTGATCTGTTACAACGCCATATTTAATTTATGACAATAAAGTCTAAAGAAAAACATGTTTTTCATCAATGCGTCTCAAACGGTAAGAGAGTTAAGTACAACTCTCGTCAACATTAATGTGTCATGCAAATCACCATGTAATGTAAATAAATGTGTGTACATCTCCAGTAAATTATACTCATCTAGTCCGCGCTGTTTGTGAATACGTTCTAAGGAGCAGTGTAATTTAGAAGAGATCTGTTTGAATAGCTGCTGGCAGTAATTTGCACCACAAGAGCGGGAACAATCGTTTCTGCTTTAGCAGTGTTTTGTTGTAAAGTTACTCGTAGCTCAAGAATGGTCCTGTCTTCATTATAATTTCCCAATTTACAAAGTTAGAATAGGTACCTACTTATGACATTTCTGGACGAAGATTGATGCAAAATATTTTTTTTCAGCAGGTACACTTACTAGAAATCCCACCCTTATCCCTACAGATTTTAGTAGCGCGTGCTCGCTACAAATTTATTACATTTATCGTATCAGGCTGGGTGCTAAGTGAAGTTCTGGGTCACTTAGACCCCCACGAGTCCATCTACATTTCCTCTTTTTTTCTTTCTTTTTTGTTCCTTGCGGGAATCAAACCTGCGACACACAGCATATCAGCCAATTGCCCAACAGTGCTATCTCCCAATCTCTTAGCATATTGTTCCTACCAAAAAGCCAACTGAATAATATAAATACTAAATAAGTTCTCGTAAGAGCCTCCCAGCTGTTTATCCTTCAGTACCGAAATAAATAATGTGATTGGCTTTTTGGACGCAGTGGCTACACATACCCTTGTTGTTATTCATTGAGGGCCCGCGACACTTGGAGTCATTTCAACATCAGAAAATATATGTTCTGTGAAAAAGAATAGCAGTAGTTTTAATGAATTTTATTCAAGAAAACTTATGCGTATATCATCATTTCTCTGTAATTTTTTTAGGTGTTAAAATCATCCAATGACATCCCCCGCTCTTGGGCGGAGCGGGAGATAGTGTCAGACTTTTACTGACTAAAAACCCACTTCTGTTCCTTCGTTGCCTTTCGTACCGTTGTCGTTCGTTTTAAAATGTGAATGTGAGAACACTGTAGACTCCTTGAATTCTTAGATTACTTCCTATTACAATTCACTTTTTTTTTATTATGATTTCTTTTTTTTAGTGCTTTCGGGTATAATATTGACTGATCTACACTGTTCTTACATAATATCCATTATTACTGTAATATTGAAATAATGTAACGACAACCACTTTAAAAAAAAATAGCAACCAGGGAGTTTCTTGCCGGTTCTTCTCCATGGGAAACGACCAATTTGGAACCGTGCACTAGTTTCTGACGTTTTATAAGGGCCCATGTGCCTAAGCCTATGTGACATAAAAAAAATTGAATTTTTAAAATTTTTACCGGGTCTGAATCTTCCTTTCAGAAACAGATCCATGGCCCCAGTAGGCTTCGACTCTGCTGGGCCCCTACGGTTTGCTGGCAACTCCTTGAGGCGCGCGTAAAAAGATACACACCGTCGACGTCTTAGGTTCGGTCCTGTCATCATCCCTCTGTCATGGAGCCGAGTGCTACAGTGACTTTCCACGTTTTTGCTTTTAATGCCATACTTATGCCTACGAAATTTAAAAAAGACACACAGACAGACGAACAGACAGACAGTAGGTAAAAAAGGTTTCTTTGCGAATAGGGTATAGTGCGATTCACCATCAACGATTGCATCACTGCTTACTATCAGGCGGGATTGCAGTTAAGCACAAGCCTAGCTTATACTATTTAATTTATTTAAGTGTGGCGACCTTACGACGGCAAATGGCACAGATTTTTTTCGATGATTAACTAACTTCTGTTACGAAGTAATTGTCTTTTTATACTTGCTTTTATCGATCTTTTTCATCAAGTGCTAGTAATTAATTTGGGCTGAAAATTGTTGTGACTATTAATTTTGTGATTTATTGTTAATTTTTATTTGTGATTTGATTTCTACTTATTTTATTTGTATTGTTTATTTTATTTGCTTGACATTTTATATTATTTGACATTGTAATGTAATCATTTGTTAACAAGTAATTTAAAAATACTGTATTGACTTGTAAGAATGCCTAACCAATAAACTACTATGACTATGACTAACTTATATCCATTATTTTTAATAGTAAATAAATAATAAAAAGAGAAAAGTTTTTATAGAATTCAAAAATGAAATGCAACATTTCTTGATATCATAACGTTGGCTGTTTATAACCAATTCTCAGAAGATTGTATTTTAAATAACATTCTTGTTGATATCTTATTACAGAGCAGACGTTTTCTCATTTCGTGAACGATGTATACTGTGTGTACCATGTGTGTGGCTCTTGAGAGTTCTTTGAACTCGTTAATTTTTTAATTTATTACTTACAGTTCTGATAATGGAAAATACGGCTCTATGTGTAACCACAGCGGGCTGCGGGATTGTTTGCAAGGGTTACCATGATCCTGGCCAGGGTCGCGGGAATCCGATGGATGCATGATGCACAGGACCGGTTGTTGTGGCGACGCTTGGGGGAGGCCTAGGTCCAACAGTGGACGTCTTTCGGCTGATATGATGATGATGATGACCATGATCCTGGAATGCAAGAGACAACTGAAAGAACTCTGGGAGTATTTAGTCACTAAAGACTAACACACCCTCCCACTCCACCTGGGAGAAGTTATTTAATGGAATTCCCACCTCAAAAAAAGACGGAATTTCAGAATTGAGAAATAATTTTTAAAGTCGTTCCAGTATTGTTTTGAGTTTGATAATTACAAACAAGTATTTTCTCTTTATGATATTAACTAGCTTTTGCCCGCAGCTTCGCCCGCGCACATAAAATATAGCCTATGTCACTCAGGAATAAAGCAGCTTTCTATTGGTGAAGGAATTTAAGCAATCGGTTCAGTACTTCCAGAGATTAATTACCTCTTATAAACAAAAAAAAGACGTGTGGCACTCGGGGACTGCCGCGGTAAAGCTATTGCATAGCATTTTTATCAACTTATGCAATTATAATTATTTATTTATTTTATCTAAGCAGTATTTTTTTTCCTTTGTTTTTTTTTCTTTGATATTAATTGAAGTTACACTTTCACACATTGAATTGAATTTTGATTGATTGTTCACTCATTTGTTTTCTTATCGGTCACCACGCTCAAAAAACAAACGAGTGGGGGTTGTTAGGTTATTTTCGTTACGGAATTTCTGGATTCGGTCTCCACGCTCATGGCCCGCGATAGAAGCTATACAATAGCTTAAAAAAAAAAACAATCTTTACCTCTTTATTATATTAGTGTAGATGTAGAAGTATTAAAAGTAAGAAGTACAGACTTATTTACTGATTGAACATTTAGCGAGTTCTCCATGTACACTATTGTCTCTCTGTCTTTCTAAAATATACGATTCATTAGTCTTTGACAAAACTAAAACCACCTGAGACTGACATATGTCATTAGTAGCCACGTGGACTATAAATGGATACGTCACATCCATTACAATAAGCCCATATCCACCTGTAACGAGTACCAGGGGAAGGGATCGACCGTCCTTAAGAGTGACCCACGCGAAGTACATTTTCATACAACCGGTTTTAAGTGATTGTGTTATTATTACACATGTTTCTCCAGATATTTTGGATACACAGATCTTCTTCTTTATCCAACCTTCTTTCCAGTGTAGCTGGGGTCAGGTCTCCTTGTACCGTCAAAGACACTTCCGCCTGGCCACCGCTAAGTTCATTTTTACTTGCACTCGAAATTAATATTTTAAAGGGTTTGTCGCCGCGCCACAGTATTCAAGCGAAATTTTTTTTAAGTGATCAGGCAGAAATGAACGCGATGGTACGTTTGCGCCAGAGTGCTCTGTTCTGACTTGTCTGTGCACTCACTCACTCTTTTGGATACACAGATATTTTGAGGATATTATCTAGGCTTCTATAGAAATCAAAATATTTTGTGTAAAACTAGTCCAGTAAAGACCTCTGAAAATCTGTTATATTACGTGAACTTTGGCTCTCCATAATGTACTCACATATTAAAAATATAAAAAAAGTACATCTAAGTATAGAAGCCTTACACATTTAATCGAGATTCTGAATGCCGACAATTTTTCTCGAAAACTTTTAAGGGCTTTAAAAAACACGTATTTCCTGGAACAAGTTTTGTGAAATATTCGGAATTACCAAATGCGAATGGAGTTTTCAGGCGTTATCTCTCCTACTGGGGCCAAGGTTATCCGAAAGGGAGCTCGAGCCCCGGTATGAAGGCTAGAAGGAATGGTGTGGATCTTTTAGTCAGTAAGAGTCTGACACTATCTCCCGCTCCGCCCAAGAGGAGAGGGGGTTGTCATTGGATGATTTTTCCCACCATAAAAAAAAGGCGTTATCTCTCTTTTTCGCGTTGCCTTTTCATCAAAGATCTTGTTAGAACAACAAACTTTTAAACCACGTTGACGATAGGCGAGTCAGTTAGGGCCCTCTTAAGTCCAGCCAGACGATTTACAACTAAGCTTATTTCAAACTTAAGTTCCGTACAAAGTCTATAGTTAATGTTGCCTCAGCAGGTAATCCTCTCGTCGGAAATGACGTAGAAGGTCGTAAGAAAAACCTCTTTCTTGTTTTTTTTTTACGTTCAGGTTTACTCCTCAACGAACTTTGAACATAAAACCTCATTTTCGGAATTGGAATTCATTCGCAGCGTTAGAAGGCCTCGTACAAGGCAACCCGACGAGCTAGTGAAGGTCGCAGGAATCCGATGAATGCGATACGCTTAGGAGCGGTCATTGTGGTGCCTCTTGGGGAAGGTTTATATCCACGTGTGTACGTTTTTCAGCTAAAATGATGATGTTGATGATGAACAGAATTAAAAGTCAACGTTTATAGTGCTTAATTTTCGCCTTCTTAAAAGCTAATTTAACCAAAACCTTTCAGATACCGTCAATTTGAGACAATTTAGTAAGACAATAGATGCGTGAACGCGGTCCGCTTGGGGTTTAATGAAATAATTAAATCATGCTAAAATTAGCCTATTGTTCCTGAATGGACTATCAAAGCCCATTCAACAAAGGTAATATCATCAAAGGTTCTTTTCAAAGAAGTAGCAAACTCCATTAGTATAAAAAAATCACTTGAACAAAAATAAATTCGCTATTTCTGTTTCGCCACCTCATGAGATACGTAGGTAGCTTGGACCTCGGCGTGCCATTAGTTGCCTCACTTCTCGCAAACTTTTTCCCACCCGCTCATCTTAAGGAATGTAATCCACCGGATAAAAAGGGAATAAACCCGCGCTCGTTAGCCGATGACGCCGCATTATGAGAGAGACAAGATTGGATCCTCCCGCGCCGTGTAACTTGAAATATCCACTGAAGACTACTCCACTACGAAAATATATTGACTAAAAAACGTAACGGCTTACGACCTACATGTGTTTTGAAAGCTGTATCATCGATCACAATCTCAAAAAAAGGGGAACCCTTATCTATCTAAATTACTTAGAAAACAATCAATCACTGACAAGATTTATTGAGCCTTATAAAAATGTAAGGAGACATGGAAGGTGATTTATCAAAATCGATTAGTTTTACTTCTAAAATGTATCTACTTTTACACAGAAGTGTCTTCACACGCATAAGCTTAACCGTTGGATCCACAGGACACTCCCCGGGCGGGAATCGCAAGGCAATTCATGGCCACCGTACGCGTGGACTTTCGAATAACGAGCTGAAAGGTATTAGAATTGAAAAATCCAATATAAAAACATTTTTACAATAAAAACATATATCTGACTTTGAAAATTGTTTTGCATTTCGAAGTCAGTTGTATTTTTTAAAATAAGTATTAATTTTTGCAATATCTATATTAGAGTATTAATAGGCT
The DNA here is from genome assembly GCA_910589285.2 of Mythimna ferrago. Taxonomy (NCBI): domain Eukaryota; kingdom Metazoa; phylum Arthropoda; class Insecta; order Lepidoptera; family Noctuidae; genus Mythimna; species Mythimna ferrago. Next base: position 21,047,519 of record OU342679.1, read on the forward strand.
TTACGGTCTTGAGACAACTTTATGAAGGTTCCATCCATGATGGTTTTCATGTCGTGCATTCTGCTATATTTAGGTACCATTTTTAACCGCTGTTTGGTACCTACTATTGTCCATTACTAGTTTTAAGATCAAAGTAGGTACATTTGAGTTCCATTACTCATTCGCTTATATTTTTTATATATCTTTAAACAAAATTTGTGTGCTAATGCGAACAATCCTTTTTACCAATTCTATTGAAAGCAACCTAATCATGTAATAATGATTTTAGCGAAACAGATTGGAGTTCTACGCTCTGCGGCAAAGTGCCATCACATTACTTTCAATGTCCAGATTGTCTAGTCAATGACGCAAAGCCTCGTTGCGAAAATCGTAATAATATCACATTGAAAGACATTAAGTCAAATTGAGATATTTCAGTTCTGAATTGGAAACAAAACAACACATTTTTCCTCGTGTTTTTATAAAACTATAGAAATCGAATTTTGACAAAAAAAAAAAACAACATAGTTAGATACATTGTTAGTTTAATACTTAGATACTCAAAATAAAGTCTCAACATCTGTGTCTATTTTACATAATGAAGACAGTATTAAAGTTAGAACTACATTAGACCAATGCTCACGTGTGGTTTTGTACGTAGAAAGACGTCGCGTGGCGTGGATCAAATGTAGCTCTACAAGTCTAGTTTCCATATAAAACGTACGTAGACCGACGCGCCCAGATCGGCGTGTGTGGCACACGTGTGAGCAGTATGATTCTACCTTAACTTTTCGTGAATAATAATTTATTCATAAAAGTGTTGTCTCCAAAATGGGGCGTAAATCAAAACGTGAGTAGTTAAACATCGTGAAAATAATTAAATACTCAGCTTTGGCGGGAAAACTGAAATGGCGGCAGTCGTGACGTTTGAATAAATCAAAGAATTTGTGGAAATCGTGGTCAACAATGGCGGCAATGTTCTACTTTTAAAAATTTTATCATTATTTTTATGTTGGTCATTATTCCTGATAAAGTACACAGCGGATTTTTATACTGCCTATTATTTTTATGGCTGGCTACACTTTAGGGTCTTATTTGGTGAAAAACTCGTGTTGTTTTGTGACTATATTAATGGATATAGCTCCAATTAAAAAAGTCCTTCGTCACCGTCCGACAATATAAAAGTTGGGAAACTATGCGAAGTTAAACAATTAATCGTATTTTCATTCCAAACTCTGAAAACTTTGTTAGGTAAGTATTTAAAATTTTAATTTAATGAGAGAGAGCTGTTAGTGGCGAGAGCTTTTTGTATCACGCTATTACGTGTTAATTAGTGTACTTTTTTTTAGAATGCATTAAAATGAGGTAGGTATAGTTGGAATAAAAATACAACTGGTAACATTTCTTTAATGAATTTTCCTTTGCTGATTTTTTATTAGGTGTTTGTTTTCTAAAACTATTGCTTATGTTTGGTGTACAAGTTGTACAAATAAATCAGTTCACAAATATTTAAACACCATAATTTTTATTTACAGATATGTACTCCGACCACCGCTTTAGAAGTATCTTATAAGATATTAGTAGTTAGGGCTAATTTGGTTTTTTCATAGATATAATTAACTACAAGTATGGATGATCAACTATTTTAAACAAATGCAAATAAAAACATTGTGCGGATACGTGTAAATGAATGACAATGATATTGCAGATTGCTTTTGACGAGAACAGAAACGATTGTGTAAAATAAATCATTCTGACTGAGTCGCATGTCAAACAATAAAGGTTCCATTAAAATCGGTTCAGCGGTTTCCGAATACTGTCTGTATATATAATACGCTTATAAACTGATTGGATTTTCGAAGGAAAGTCCCGATTACTTTAACATTTGGGATTTTACATAAAATAACGTAATATAATACGTAGAGAGTTTTTGAAATAAAAATAAATAAAGTTTTGTTTGTTTTTTGTAGCTGAACATTTAAGTAATAACTGAATATCAGTGTGAGCGAAGCCGTTGGTTGCGGCTAGTTCTTATTTATTACTAGTTTCTGCCAACGGCTTTGCTCGAGTGTGGCCTGTGTCCAAGTACATAATTATTCCAAGAAAACATACTCGGTACTTGGTCTCTAGAGTATTTATTGCTCTAGAGACCAAAAGCATTCTGTGCACGTTCTCACCTGATGGTAAGCGATGATGTGGCTGACGATGGAGCTCGCTGGCCTAGAAGTAACCTATTCACTTTTGACCTTTTAAAGACCAGATATTCTAAGAATAATGCACAGGCCAATTAGAAAATTAAGTAACAACTAATACGGTAGAACTACATTGCGCACACGTATGCTATGTACGCCGATCTGGGCGCGCCGGTCTCCATACATTTTATATAGAAACTAGACTTGTAGAGCTACACGAGATCCACGCCACGCGACGCTATGCGACGTCGTTCTACGTACAAATCAGGAGTGGTCCACGTGTGCGTCGGTCTATTCTAGCTTAAAACTTTATGCACTATTAAGAAACATTGTACAACGGCGGTCTTAATGCCTATCGCATTTTCTACCAGTCGACCTTATGGTGGTGCAGAGACGTAACATGGTATCATATCATATCATATCATATCACGGCGTCCTCGCCGCCGCCGTCGGGATTCTGATCCCGATTTCCGGCCTCCGTAGGCGCGGGCTTGCGGACAGTGAGCAATGGGTAGCTCGCTGTCCGGCCGTCCGGTAACTATTCGGACCAAGCCCAAGTCGTCGACGGCGTGCACTGTTCCCGCGCGCCTCAAGGAGTTGTCAGCAACAGCAGGGACCCAGCCGGGTCGAAGCCTACTGGGGCCAGGGTTATCCGAAAGGGAGCTCGAGCCCCGGTATGAAGGCTAGAAGGAACGGGGTGGGTGTTTTAGTCAGTAAGAGTCTGACACTATCTCCCGCTCTACCCGAGAGCGGGGGATGTCATTGGATGATTTTTTCCCACCATAAAAAAAAGACGTAACATGGTAAGTCCAATTTAATGGTAAACAAAATGTTGTAGCTTTTGCTCAGCTGCTTTCCTCAAACTCTGTAGCCACACTTAAATCACTCTCGATCGATATCTAGTCAATCGGTCACCGCATACAGTTCTCGATGTCCTAAGCTTCCGTATTGCAGCTGAATTATGGACAGCACTGAGGGATGAAGTTTGTTTTGATTAATCGAGCGAATAAGTAATAGCTCTCCTGTCTGGAAGCCTCCTACAGTCTATATAATGATGAATTTATAATCTCTAATTGATTAAACGAAATTGATTTACAATGTTGATTTGTGATCTAGAAATTGTGCTTTGAGAATTGACCAATCCACGTCTCAATTTAGGAGGTATTCAATGTATTGTATAATTTCATTGTTAACAGTTTCAGAGATTATGTGGTTTTCCATCAGAAAAAATCGGGTTCGAAGACGGGACGGTACCACTTTAAAAGTCACTAAAATAAAAGTGTAAAATATAGATTCAACATTTACAAATTCTCGCAACTGCAGACTGCTTAAAGTGCCATGTTCAAAATTTTTTTTTTCATTTTTTGCGATCGGGTTTTTTTGACAGTGATAATATTTTTTTGTTTTGTTTTTTTTTTTTTGCGGGAAGTCATAGAATAACCCCGCTCTCTCCTTCCCACAGCCATCGAGCGAGAGATTTTTAGACTTTTACTGACTAAATCCCAATTGTTCCATTAGTTTCGTTCCAGCTGCTCTGGAAGCTGGTGTAACCATTTTGAACAATCTCGTAGCGTATTATGCTGACAGCTCTTTTAGCTATCTATTATAACCTGCCGTCGATCCTGGCTTAGTCCTTACCAAAGAGACATTGAGCTGTTCAATACTATCTGAGGATTAAGTTATACCAACTTTAACAAGCCAACCAACACTTTTCCATGTTTATTATAATAGTTTAGGTAATGATGTTTAAAGAAACACCGACAAAGGCCTACCATAATTGGACGCAAAGCTTCATAGAGGCTTCAAAATCTACCACGATCATAAGACCTCAAGACCGTTGGCCAACACACCCACGATGTTAAGGTTTTGTTTTTGTTATTTTTTTTTTTTTTTGGTATTGTATTTATTATTGTAATTTTTATTTTCAAGCATGTTTTTTCTTCTTTTTACTCTTTTTTTCTCATTTATTGTTTGGAAATTAAATTTAAGGGATGGTCACTCCGACTTCGAGAATTAAGTGACAACATGGGAGAAAACACTGAATTCAGGTTTTTACCTAGCTCAGAAGTCAGAGCTTCAAATGTTATAGTGTAAAAGAATTGTTTGTCAATAAACTATTTGATTTGAAAATACGCCAGACACCTTCAGCAGCACAGCGTACTGTCACAAAATAGTTTGTGGTACTGTACTCTTTTGAGGAGGCGTATTACACGAGTATGTTTTCAATAATTTGTGACAGGGCCGTCGGAAAACGAAGGCGTTTCCGCCATCTTTACAAAAATAAAAACGGTCTTTCGCTCGATATACGCCCTGACGTATGACATGCGGTATGGTAGGCGTCATGAAGCTTGCATGCAGCGACGCGAGCTCGACGGAACCGCTTTGTTGATAGTTTTGTTTGCAAGCTGTGAGCAGGCGTACACCAACCGTATTATATTGAATACGCGTCTTTGAAGCTACGCGTCCGTGGACAGTAGACTTAAATCGAATAAAACTCCATGCATCCTTACAATCAAAATAAAAAATCAAAATTTTTTTTTCAAATAGACTATTTGCAGGCACTTTTGAATAGTCTAATGTCGGTCAGTCCAATAAAAGTGAAGCTAAATTGCACGTTCCAAAGCGTAGATCTCTATGGAGAAGAATCCACACGAAAATGAGGAAGAAAATTCTCTGCGAGTAAGATACTTACAACTCCCAAGGACAAAGCAACTATTTAAGAATTTATACTCCACTGTTTGCCAAACAATCCGGAACTGACTAAAGTTTAGTCACTAAACAATTTAGTGTACAAGTGACTAAAGCACTTGTACACTGAAGTGCAGGATTAATGGGCCGTAAGTAGCCATCCACGCTGCTCGCAATTCATAAAGAGACCTTAATAAAGTGTAAACTTAATGTTCTATGTCGTAAAGATCCCGTTGTAAAGTTTTTTATTTTATTGGCCGTAACTGTATTAGGGTATTTTGGAAGGTCATGTGTCGAGGTGCTTCAATACTATAAAAAATTTTTGCAGTATTTTTATTTTAGGATACTTTTGAGCTATTTGAAAGGTTGAGTGTTCTGATTTTAGGTACGAATATAAATCTTTTTACACCATCTGCTTGATAATGTCCTTTTTTACACCACCTGCTCGATAGTGGCCTTTTATAGGTCATACAACCATCACTTAAAGCCCATTCTCTCTCTAGGGAGATAATGTATATCAGGGTATCCCTACGGAATAATAAGATTTGAATTCGGAACGTCAAAAACCATTGTTTTGAAAAAAAAGGTGGTTACTGACAAGTCTCAAAAAAAAAGGATTGAAAAAGCGGGAGCGTTACAGAAAAAAAAATTCATAGAATTTTAGAGTAGTGAATTTTGTATGTTTCAAATGGAATAACATGTCGAGTGATAGTTAAGATTAACTTTTTTTTTTTATAAGTTATAGTAACTTTATTTATTAAACATAATTAATCAAAAGATTCTACATAAACAAACAAACTTAAACTATTTATACTAAAACCTAAATAAATACCTAACGTATATAAATAAAACACAAAAACACAAAGTGCACTCAGGCGTCGAAGTACTCCTCCACATCGCTGTCATCCGGGAATGTGCCCAGAAGACTGGCAGCATTACCACGTTGAATGGCAATGCTAATGCTAAGATTAACTTGTAAAGAATACTTATATTTCTGGAATTAGTGAATTGACTTTTAATTAACTCACAGATGGTGTAAAAAGTAGTGTGTCCAACACGGGGATGCCTCTTTGTCTTTTTCATGGGCGGCTTGAAATCCTGACTCACTTAGGTTTCTATATTAACTCTCTCGCAATGCTCAGGTCTTAATTATATAAATCCCTCACTGGCTCTCAGTATTAAAGCTTAGAAATCTTCCTTTCGTTCGGAATTCAATATGCAGTCCAGGACTTAAAGCCGGTATGAAGGCTTGAAGGAACGGGATGGGTTTTTTAGTCAGTAAGAGTCTGACACTATCTTCCGCTCCGCCCAAGAGCGGGGGTTGTCATAAGATGATTTTTCGCATCGAAAAAAAAAAAAAAAGGACTTAAAGCCACTGCTTTATCCGTTGTCACATAAATCGATTCGAGAAGAAGAAGAAGAAAGTACGAATAAAACAGTGCGTTGTATTTAATATTTGTGAGCTGTACAATAAGCTTATTTTAGAGCTCACAAATAAAAACCAGATTGTGCTGTTTTATCTGTGCCTAAAGTTTTACAACACTAGCTGACCCAAAAGAGGTCGGTCTGTCACAAACGTAATATCGTAAAAAGAGAGTGTCAAGTTTATGGATAAATTAAAGTCGTATATTATGGATTGAAAGCTAAATCTAATATAATTATAATAGGAACAGTTTAGATTTTTGGATATAGGGTAAATCAGTCATACGTGCCCCCAGTCGGTAACGCACGCATCAGGCAACGGCATTATCGCCGCCGCCGCCGCCGCCGGGATTCTGATCCCAATTTCTGGCCACCGTAGGCGCGGGCTTGCGGACAGTGAGCAATGGGTAGCTCACTGTCCGGCCGTCCGGTAACTGTCCGGACCAAGCCCAAGTCGTCGACGGTGCGCACTGTTCCCGCGCGCTTCAAGGAGTTGTCAGCAACAGCAGGGACCCAGCCGGGTCGAAGCCTACTGGGGCCAGGGTTATCCGAAAGGGCGCTCGAGCCCCGGTATGTAGGCTAGAAGGAACGGGGTGGGTCTTTTAGTCAGTAAGAGTCTGACACTATCTCCCGCTCCGCCCAAGAGCGGGGGTTGTCATTGGATGATTTTTTCCCACTATAAAAAAAAAGTCGGTAAGGCACTATTTGCAAAATTTTTGTTGTGCGTTGAGCCGATCTGGTTAGTTTATAAATATTTATAAATTAACCAGATCAGCTCAAATAAGCACCAAATTTTTTATGTGGATCTTAGTTTTGCTAGTACCACTGAGACATGTATGCCTGGTTTATCATAGTAAAGATTTTTTTTATGATTTACTGTGCAATTTTTTCAATTTTCTCTTCATAATGATCTACCTAATTCAGGCAGGTTTCTCAGGCGGGTTGAAATGGCTGAATGGATTTTAATGAACGCACACGAGTAGATCACATCTTGGATGGATATGGGATACTTTTTCATTGGGACTGTTTTCTACTTTCTTACGGGCGAGTCCACTGCCAGTAGCTAGTTTGAATGTAGGACTCGGTATTACGTGACCGTTTTTCTTTTTGACTTAATTGTGTAAATATTTAACTATCGGCTTTCGATATATCATCATCGATAAACGTTTTTGTCGATAGTGTATAAAAGTAACGTGACAGATAAGTGGCCCACCACACCAGTACCTTGATTGATGGACTAAAGTGGATGAAGGCATTATTTACTGGTGTATTATGTGCTGAGGAAAACAAAGTGGGCACATGAAATGAACATCCACGCTCTTGTTGTTTAGAGGGTGGCTGTAAAATAAAGTGTAATTTTTGTCAATGATCTAAACGTTTACCGCGTCTGGATCTGTGATTGGTTAAGAACTTGGAGCGGGCCAATCGGAGCGCCGAACGTCATAAACGTGTCGATCGCGTTAAACTTGTTAAAAAATAAAAGGCCAGTTTTGACATTTGGGAAATACCCTAGAATGTAACTTGGAACGAAACTGAAAGAAACAATAAAATAAAAAAAGACGTGTGGCACTTGGGGACTGCCGCGGTAAAGCTATTGCATAGCATTTTTTATCAACTTATGCAATAGACCTCGCCAACAGCTGCTTAACCCCACCCATCCAATACCAGACCTCGCCAACAGCTGCTTAACCCCACCCATCCAAAACTAGACCTCGCCAACAGCTGCTTAACCTCTTCCATCAAAAACCAGACCTCGCTAACAGCTGCTTAACCCCACCTATACAAAACGCCGACAGCTGCTTAACCCCACCCATCCAAACACAAACCTCACCAACAGCTGCTTAACCCTACCCATCTAAAACCAAACCTCGCCAACAGCTGCTTAACCCCACCCATCCAAAATGAGACCTCACCAACAGCTGCTTAACCCCACCCATCCAAACACAGACCTCGCCAACAGCTGCTTAACCCCTTCCATCCAAAACCAGACCTCGCTAACAGCTGCTTAACCCCACCCATCCAAAACGAGACCTCGCCAACAGCTGCTTAACCCCACCCATCCAAACACAGACCTCGCCAACAGCTGCTTAACCCCACCTATCCAAAACCAGACCTCGCCAACAGCTGCTTAACCCCACCTATCCAAAACCAGACCTCGCCAACAGCTGCTTAACCCCACCCATTCAAAACCAGACCTCACCAACAGCTGCTTAACTCATTACCTTGCTATCATCATGAGGCGCAGCTATTGCCGGGCGTTGAGCGTGAAGACCGAATCCAGAAATTCCGTAACGAAAATAACCTAACACCCCCCACTCATTTGATTTCTTATCGGTCACCACGCTCAAAAAGTGTAACTTCAATTAATTTCTTTCTGGATTCGGTCTTCACGCTCAAGGCCCGCGATAGAAGCTATGCAATAGCTTAATAATTAATTACATAAAGTGTTTAAAAAAATACAAGGTGCGATAAATAATATGAGTGAATATATTGCGAATATTCTTCTTGCGTATGTCAAAACGGGCCTTTTATTTTTTGACATGGGCGGACTCGTGAGCTGTGGACAATTTTTTTTTTTACATCAACGCGATTGAAATGTTTACCGCTTTTTGCTCTCTGATTGGTTAAGAGCGAGGAACGGACCATTCGGAGCGCTGAACGTCATATACGTGTCGATCGCGTTAACATAAAACAAACTCGCTTTAGGTGCTCAGAAAATGCCTGCGTTTAATCCACGGCCCTTGGGTTTTTAACCGTATTATCGAACTATTGACTACCTACCTTATCTATCTTTTAACCATGATAAGACTTAACATTTTCGTATTCATCGCAAAGTTATGTGAGAAAAAAGACAACTTATAAAGTCAGAGGCACTTTAAACAGTTGTTAGATATATTATTATTGTTACTTAGTTTCTTAGAAAAGCTCGTACAAGCATTAAAGCTTCGTAACGAGGTGACAGAATACGTAAAACAACTTTTATATTTAGAAAATTATGATTCATAGACTTTATTTACCAAAACATGGAAGTTATTTACATATAATATTACTTTTATGAACGTAAAAGAAGATTCAACAAAATGAGAATGTTATTGTTGAATCATTTTTTACGTAACATAACGGAAGTTTCTTCGTAAATACTTAACATTGTCGGCTTATTTCAGCCTCCACCGAAGTCTGCAACTATTTATTGGCACAGTAACTTTTAGATGAGTTGCGCAACTCTCGCCGACTGATTGTTTAAGTTGCTCGCGAAACGCCAAATATGTTCTGTGACGAAGTTCTTTTGTTAGTTTTATTGATGTTAGTGTTATAAATAACATTGCTCTATAAGTGTGATTTAATGATTTACTGCATTTTTTGGGTACATTTCTGATTAATAAAAAAACCGGCCAAGTGCGAGTCGGACTTGTGCCCGAAAGGTCCCGTACTGTCCGTAGCAAAAAAACAGCAAAATTTCACGTTTGTTGTATTGGAGTACCACTTAAATATTTATTTTATACAGATTTTTAGTATTTGCTATAACACGGAAACAAAATTACATCAACTGGAAAACTTTCAACTGTTTAGCTATGACGGTTCATGTGATAAAGACTGGTGAGAGACGGACAGGCAGACAGACAGACGGATCATCATCATCATATCAGCAAAAAAACATCACCTGTTGGACATATGCCTCTCCCAAGCGTCGCCATGACGACCGGTCCTGTGCGTCACGGATCTATCGAATTCCCGCAACTCTAACGTCATCGGTCCACCTTTTTGGAGGCCTTCTAACGCTGCGTCTTCCGGTACGTGGTCGCCACCCCAGAACCAACGAAAGGTTTTGACCACGTACCCCATCGACCATCTGTTCTGCGTGCAAGACAGACGGATAGCGTATACATAATGTTGGTGTTTGTCCTGATGTTGTGTTTAAGTTTGCTTTTAGGTCCTGTGCAATTAGTTTAATGATTATTTTACAAAGTCAATTTTACTATCGTACATCTACGAAGCAGTTTCGCTATAATTGAATTCGAAAACAAAATTGTCTCGAGGCAAAATGGAGTACGATTTGTAAAAGTTTGTGAAAACTCGTTTAGACCACAATGCGGCAGATCTTGACAATACGAGAGTTTAATTCAAGTCCCATTTCATTTCCTATATCAAGAAGAAAATTTTGCGAATTCAAAACACGTTTACAATATTCCATTCATTCAGTTGTTGAAGTAGAAAGTACAGTTATGGTATGAATAGGTTTGTCACTTTTTGGTTATTATTTTTATGCTCCATTACATACGGTAGCATCTACTTCGCTGCTCACAGATTTCATTTTTAGGATTCCGTACCTTAAAAGGAAACAACGAAACCCTTATAGGATCACTTTGTTGTTCGTCCGTGTGTCTGTCTGTCTGGCAAGACCCTTTATCTCGGCAACGCGTGGAGGTATCGAGTTGAAATTAAAACCATATGTTCAAGTCTAGAGTCCCTTGAAGCTATGAAAAAATGAAACTTCTGAGTTAACGGACAAAAAAAAAAGATACGCCGTTTATGTCGCAAGAAATGTGTATTTCGACACTCTCAAAGGAATCAAAATTCATAGGTACCCTATGAATTTTGATTCCCTTGACCTAGAATCTTGAAATTTGGCATGTAGCAAGGTTACTTATCTCAAATATAGAATAAAATCTGAAAACTGTTTTGTAGCTACGTCATAATTTTTCATTCGGGAATTAATCTGTTTTCATAAGTTAGTTTGTACGGAACCCTCAAAGTGTGAGTCCGACTCTCACTTGCTTATTGATTTTGAAGTGATAGAATATAGCTTCAAAATGGATTACTGCGTTCTGACTTAATAATTGAATACTTAGTACATTTTGATACAAGTGGAGAAATTTGTCATTGTGACCGAGGCGGTCTTCACCTAAAAGCGGGTTTTCGAGTCACATACTGAAAAAGATTTGAAAACTGACGAAGGTATAACCGACTAGACTGTACCATAGAAAGTTATAATTTCAATGACACCGCAGTCTTTTGTGCGTGGGTTTGAAAAAGCGCTGTAAAGCGTCGTTCGAATAGAATTTCATAAAGCGGGCTTGTCGTCGAGATTCAAACCGCTTCATATGTATGGCATGTGTTCGACAATTGAATGAGTCGCGTTTTGAAATAGAATCACTTTTGTAAAGGTTCTTTCTGTTGTGTAAGTGGTTGAATGCAGGATTTATCGAAGTTTAGGTTAGCTTGAAAACAGAGGTGGGCCGAGTGGTAACGGCGCCGACTTACGAGTGCGGGTCGCGGGTTCAAACCCAATTTAAATTGTTGTTGTGTTTTGTTTTAATTTTTGATGCGTGACATTGGCTATCGTTAGACAAAATAGAACTAATCTCGATCAGTGAATTTATTTTCAGGTGATGGCTATAAACATGTTTCGTTCGTGAATATAGTTTGTATTTGTAGTAATGCAAATTTAGACCGACATTATAATTTTATTCTTTCATCGAAACAATACCTATCTAGCTATAGTATTCATTGGAATTTCTAACTTTACATATGTACTTCATACTACACGGAGTAAGTTTTGGACAGCACTAGAATGATCCAACCGTACCTACAAGTTAGTTCTGTGAGTGCAGTCTAGCAGTGAAATGTGTAAACGTCACGTAAGATCACTGCGCTCAAAATAAATCAATGCTATGCTCCGAAGAGGCGATACTTTTAGTTAGAGAGCACATCTTATAGGAGATTATATTTAGAAGGATTATTATTCTGATTTCTGTTAAGAGTTTAATTTAAAGAAGACCAAAGAAAGAATTGGTTGTGCTGCTGTATTGTTGCATGTTCAACGTGCAACTGAAGGCACATGGGTGGATTCCAGTACCTGTAATAATAAAAATAAAAAAGGGTTTATCAATATGAAAATTTTCTTCTTTCTTTAAAATTGATATTACTATCACACGAAGCTTTCGACCGGGAGAGTTTCTGAATTGAGTATTTTAAGTCTCAAATCCTACTTAGGTAAATGCCAAATCTTGAAAGGTTTTTTGGCTAAAGTAGGAGAAATACTCAACTTGAAAACCTTAAATCAGAAATAGATGGTAAGTCCAAGACACTCACAAAAAAAAAATCAGCTTGAGAGCCTCTTAGTAAAATTCACAAAAAAATAAAAAACGAAAAATTAAACCTCGGAGTGGATGGAAAACTATTTGTATTCAATATCGGCACTAGCGCATCGTACACTTTCGTATTCTGTAGCCGCCATCTTGTACTCAGAGATTGAAATCAATTCCCTACAGATGGATTATATGAAAACTTGCAATAAATGAAGTGGATAGGTAGGTACTGTAGGGACAGATTGCTGTTAGGGTTTTTATGCTGCAGATATTTTTAAAGTACCTAAGATTATACTATTTTTTTATTTTTTTATAATGGATAGGCTCGCGCTTGACCACAATCTGACCTGATGGTAAGCGATGATGTGGCCGACGATGGAACACGCTTGCCTAGAAGCAATCTATTCACTATTTAAGGGGTGACTAGACAGTTAGGTACAAACTAGCGTTCCAACCAAGGTCACCTAAGTCAAGCTGAGGCAGGTTTACCACCCAAGCCTACTACTTCCGAAAAGAAGGGGGAAAATTATAACCAAGGTGACCTTGGTTTATGTGTTTGGTTTGTGTTGCGGCTACATAGATGTAAACCACGCGCTAACACGTTCGGTGGTTGGGAAAACGCGCCTTCCAGAAACGGCCTTGGTTTGTAACTGCTGTCTATACGGATTGAAACTAGCAAAGCACCTTGGTTGGGACGTTGGTTTCAACGATCTGGTCACCCGTTTACTGTACCAACATCTAGTATTAGTTTTATCAAGCCACACTGTTCAAGTTTAAGCAATGCTTGCCCATCGCCGTGCCCTCGTGTGGGTGATCGGCGGCGGAGACCTCTCGCGCCGGGCCTTGGTTAAGGCCATGGTCCGAAGCGAGGAGGAGTGGCAGGCGGTCGCCGACTTCTGCGAAGCAGTAATGCTCGCTAAGGAGGAGGCCGACCACATCAGGAAACGGTGCTTTCGTCGCCGCCGGGATTCCGATCCCGATTTCCAGCCACCGTAGGCGCGGGGTTGTGGACAGTGAGCAATGCTCGCTGTCTGGCCGTCCGATAACTGTCCGGAAAAAGCACAAGTCGTCGAGGGGCCCAGCAGGGTCGAAGCCTACTGGGGCCAGGGTTATCCGAAAGGGAACTCGAGCCCCGGTATGAAGGCTTGAAGGAACGGGGTGAGTTTTTTAGTCAGTAAGAGTCTGACACTATCTCCCTCTCCGCCCAAGAGCGGGAGTTGTCATTGGATGATTTTCCCCACCAAAAAAAAGCAATGCTTGCTGAGGTCGAGCATGGATCGTGGCGAAAGAGTATTGGTATGAATGGTCGCCCCATTAATTACATACGAAAACTCTTTCGTGCCTCGGAAAGCTGATATCTGTTGATCACAGTTGTCCCTACTATAGCAAGGAAATGGCTATAAACGATTCCAGCTTTGTTCGCTTTAAGCTCACCCCCAATTCTATAGTCAATAGCTGCAAGCAAGGTTAAAACAAAGTACTTAGTAATGTACGTGATCACAGGATTAAATAATTAAGGCTGAATCAATTCATCCACTGCTATTCGAAGAATAAAGCAAGGCATTATTTATTATTATCTAGACCAAAACCTGAATAGAAAGAAAGAAACAAAAACGTTTTATTTGCCCATGACAAAATCTATACATCTATATCTATACATATAAATAAAATTGGAGTGTCTGTTTGTAATATTGAAATAACTGCTTTTTACTACATGCATATGAATATATATACGGTACATACACCAAAATAACATTTTTTACAATTTTTGTCTGTCTGTCTGTTGTGTGTCCGGGCCAATCTGGCAGGACCGATTTTGACGGGACTTTTTTTTGGCAGGTAGCTGATGTAATAAGGAGTAACATAGGCTGGTTTTTTTTAGAAAAAAAAATTCAAAATCCTGTAGTCCACGCGAACGAAGTCGCGGGCACAGCTAGTAAAAAATAAAAATGTATGTGCCACGTCCAAACAAAACGGCCGTACGCTCTGCATAATGCTGTGTCCACACGCAAAATGCGACGAGTCCACAGCGCTGGTTTCCTCGGAGTCGGCAACCTCTTTCAAGACCAAGTTTATATTCCGTGTTCCCTCATGTACTCGTATTCCATTCTATGTACCAGAAACGCACAATGTAACCTGCCCCCCTAGCCAAGTAACAACCGTATCGTGTCGAATTCCGTTCTCCAATCGGTAACGCTTCGGTGTCAGCAATTGTAGAAAACGATAAGTTGGTAGCCATGTTGACGCACCTGCGTCGGCCGCTCATTCTACAATGTAGCGTTTGTTTATCAAAGGATGTAGCGTTAAACGTTGTAGAAATTCATTCTATCATTTTGAACGATGTGAACCTGGCTACGAATTTTCTATTCGTTTGTTCCGACCACGTGACTTTACGTTGAGATAACGTCATTCCCATACGTTTCATCACATTTCTACAGCGTTAACGATTGCAGAATAACAACTTGGCTAAGCGTGCTGTTTCTCGCATTCAATTCTATGCACCAACAATTACAATCACCCAAATGCTCACAAATTGTTTCGAGCACTTTACACTTGCGGCCCACAACTTCGTATTGTGTTAGTAAGCTCTTCACACGAGACGTGGGCAAAGTTTTCGAGCCGACCAGTGTGTGCTATGGCCGAACTCCGAAGTGTACTCCGAACTACTCCCGAGATGTCCGAATGCCTAGATAGCCACAAATTGCCCCAACTTTGTAACTATGTGGAATACTTCCTAAGTGTCAGCTAATTAATTTTTGCACACAGGATTACTTATTTAAGTATATACAACATTATTTTTAGTCTACGTGAAACCTGAATATGGTTTGTTCAGAATCAGTAGGTAACTGAATAGATTCCAATAGTTTTTACACCATGATATATTTTTTCCCAAAAATATTTAAAAAGGTCACAAGTTGGGCACCACCGACACTAAGTACAGCACAGGTAACGGCAAGTCATAGCGAGCCTTAGGTGCCAGCAAACAGCTGGGTGCAAAATAACCCCTCAGTCGCCTGGATGGCTCGGTGACAATGTATTTGTGCTGACATAACAAGTTTATAACTTTGTGATTTTTGATGATACAGTTATGTTTGTACATAGATTCTTTACATAAAAAGATTAGACAGAGGTGTTTCGGGTTTTGTGCTTATCCAAATGGATGACCGTCTAATTAAAGTTGTATTTAAAAGTAGGTGTAGGTACAAAAAACATTCAGTGGATATCTAAAAATACCGAAAAGGGGCAGAATAAGCCTCCATAAGTATAGCAGTGGAATGAAAGGGCGTGAGGGAGTCCTAAACAAATACTAATTTTACCTTTAATTTAGTGCTCTCTATATAAAATAAATGAGAATCATTCATCTTATTTATCTTATTTTAATGTAATTAGGTACTTTTACATTTTTACTTCCATTCCTATTTCGTTTTTATTTAATTTGTTCAAAAGATTAAATTAACATTTCACTTAATAGTGCATGGAGAAACCTCGGCAGCCGTTGGTACAGACGACCTCTATACAAACCAAGCATGCCAGTGTGTGTCACCGATTAACAAAAAAAAAAACTGACGGTACGCAGAATATATGATTTAAAAGGGGCCAAAGAGTTCTTGAGTGGCGACTGCGTGCCAGAAGACGCAGCGTTGAAAAGCCAGCCACAAGGTAGGCTAAAACTTGGTGAAGTTCGCAGGAATCCCATGGATTCGAGACTTGTACGGTCGGCCGTTATGGTGACACTTGGAGGCCTATATACAGCAGTGGTCAGCTCTCGACTGGACCCAGCCGGGTCGAAGCTTACTGGGGCCAGGGTTATCCGAAAGGGCGCTCGAGCCCCGATATGAAGGCTAGAAGGAACGGGGTGGGTATTTTAGTCAGTAAGAGTCTGACACTATCTCCCGCTCCGCCCAAGAGCGGGGGATGTCAATGCATGATTTTTTCCCACCATAAACAAAAAAAAAAGCTCTCGACTGAAATGATGATGATGTCAGTAATTCTTAAAACTCGCACAGACCATAACTTGAATATTACTTTGCGGCAATTTTTTTTAATTCTTTCATAAATACAGTCTTTTTACAGTTTTGGTTTCTTTCTATATCATTAAACCAGAATTGGTTTGGATTAGTACTCACATTCGCATAACAACAATGCTACATGCTAACTAATATTGCGTTAGTACAGAAATTCAAGTAACATTCACACACATTTTTTGATTCCGTGCCCAGTATTACAAATAAATATGACTCATTCAGACAAATATACTAGAGAATAAAATGCCCCCAAAGTGACGTGCAACGCTGTTAAATTGTAGAACAACATGTCTCGCGTCACGTCAATGCGTTGTCATCATCATCATCATCATTTCAGCCGATACACGTCCACTGTTGGACATAGGCCGCCACATCAAGCGTCGCCACATCGAACGTTCCTGTGCGTCCCGCATCCATCGGTTTCCTGCTACCTTCACCAGGTCATCGGTCCACCTTGTAGGAGGCCTTCCAACACTGCGTCTTCCGGTACGCGGTCGCCACTCCAAAACCTTTCGGCCCCAACGGCCATCTGTTCTGCGAGCAATGTGCCCTGCCCATTGCCACTTAAGTTTGGCAATTCTTTGTGCTATGTCGGCAACCTTAGTTTTCCTGCGGAAATCTTCATTTTTTATTCGATCACGCAAGGAAACCCCGAGCATAGCCCTTTGCATTGCTCTTTGGGTGACTTTAAGCCTTCTGATGAGGCCCATTGTGAGCGACCACGTTTCGGAGCCATATGTCATCACATGCGTTGTAAGATGTTGAAAAGCTAGCTATGGAACACTGGGCAACGTTGCAACGTTTTGCAAGTGCTTTTAAACTTGTAACATAACACTGCAACGCGTTGCGGGCAGCGTTATGTTACAAGTTCAAAAGCGCATGACTAGGCAGGCTAATCATATAATTTTAAAAGCACCAAAAACGAATTACGTAACGTTACGTAACGAACTATATAACATAAAGACATAACAGAATCGAAATCTCTTCTAACTTTTAAAAGGCTATTAAAACACCATGTTTTAAATGTTACCAAAAGTTATTTTACTTGAGTTTATTTTCTTTTTTTTTCGCGATACCGTCGCATAACTTAATCCTTAATTTATTTTTGTTTTTCTCATAGAAGTGAATATGTTATTCTTTGGGTAAATAAAGTTTTTTAAGTACACATGTTAGAGGGCCATTTTATACTCTGAATGTATCTAAGGCTTAATGTAAGAGATCCTATTTTTGACAAATCCAATAGGAATGATTAAATTTCAAGATCAAAGGGCTAAGAGCTCAAAGAAGTTATATTTGGATAGCCCTGTGTAGGCTGAACGTGATCGAAGGTAAATGTCGACGCAGCGTGGCTACTCAAGCACACACGTGACTGGTTAGAAATAGGAGATCTAGACCAGTGGTTTCCAAACTGTTGTTTTACACGTCCCTCTAGTTTATTTTTCAATTATGACGCCCTTGCCTATTTGGGTCAGATCACATCGTGACGCGACGTAACGATGGACATATATTTTTTTTAAATAGATACATCATAGGTTTATTTACTACACACACTTGTATATATTTTAGGGAGAGATTTGTTTTTTTATTCCGCATGGCGAATTATGTTTCTCAAGTTTTAAATAATTGCCATCGTTAAAACTATGACCATTTTCGATCGAATTCGCGCGCCTATTACCTTCTCGATAGAAATGTGTACTAGACACGAAATAGTTAAATAGGTAATAGTGTTACACTTTTTGGAACGAAGTTTCTTATCGCGCGTTGTGAAAGGGGGCTAGACGGAAAAAATTCTCACGAAAAATTGTACCGACACTTTTACTGTCAAAATATAAATCCAAGATGGCGGCTGCAAGAAATTATCAAATTTTTCGTCATGGGTGTCGTTTTCATGGTTTTCGAGGGTGTTGAAACCGATGGTACTGTCAAAATATAAATCCAAGATGGCGGCTGCAAGAAATTATCAAATTTTTCGTCATGGGTGTCGTTTTCATGGTTTTCGAGGGTGTTGAAACCGATGGTACTGTCAAAGTATAAATCCAAAATGGCGGCTGCAAGAAATTATCAAATTTTCCGTCATGGGTGTCGTTTTCATGGTTTTCGAGGGTGTTGAAACCGATGGTACTGTCAAAATATAAATCCAAGATGGCGGCTGCAAGAAATTATAAAGTTTTTCGTCATGGGTGTCGTTTTCATGGTTTTCGAGGGTGTTGAAACCGATAGTACTGTCAAAATGTAAATCCAAGATGGCGGCTGCAAGAAATTATCAACTTTTTCGTCATGGGTGTCGTTTTCATGGTTTTCAAGGGTGTTGAAACCGATAGTATTGTCAAAATGTAAATCCAAGATGGCGGCTGCAAGAAATTATCAACTTTTTCGTCATGGGTGTCGTGTTCGTGGTTTTCGAGGGTGTTGAAACCGATTGTACTGTCAAAATGTAAATCTAAGATGGCGGCTGCAATAAATTATCAACTTTTTCGATATGGGGGTCTTTTTCATGGTTTTCGAGGTTGTTGAAGCCGATAGTGCTGTCAAAATGTAAATCTAAGATGGCGGCTGTCAGAAATTATCAACTTTTTCGTCATGAGTGTCGTTTTCATGGTTTCGAAGATGTTGAAATAGTGCTGTCAAAATGTACATAAAATAGGATAGTATTTTTTAGTTATGTTGTATTGGCTAGACGGAAAAAATTCTCACGAAAAGTTGTAACGATACTTTTTGCTATAGTAAGCTATTGTAAGCCGTGCGGCGTGCGCATGTTTCTCTGTCTGTCTCTCTCTTTCTCTTATAGAAAGCAAGCCAGAACGGAACTTCGTTCCATCCGGGTGTCCCTTGACACCTCAGTAGTTTTTTTTTTGTATTAATTGGTATAAACTAGTGCTTGACAGCGAACCCACCTGATGGTAAGCAGTGATGCAATTGTAGATGGTGAGGCGCACTAGTTTATTAAGAGTCTATTACTCAAGCCTTGAATACGCATAAATTATAGTATCGAACGGGAAGATCGCAGTAGGCAAAGTTTGTTTCAGTTTTTCGATGTACGTGATGTCAATATGTACAAACAACAAATATAGCTATACAGTTAAATTTTTGGACCGATTCTGAGGTGCCGTAACCTCCTTCTGTCAACGCAGCCCCAAATGGAACGCACTTCAACGGTTGAGGATCGTTGATCTAGACACTGAAATAGTCCAAATGAAGTAAAAGGAACGTATAGCTGATTGAACTAGTAATAAACTAAGTTAACTGTGACAGTTCGCCTATAAAAACAGAGAGCATCGGAGTGCACATTACGCAACCTAAAATTGGCACAAGTTCTTATTTTCGTGATCTTCGGGACGAAAGTTTATGTCATTTTTTCAGGTCAAAAGTTTGTTGAATTAAAATGAAGTTTGCTGGCACAAATAGGAATGTTGATTCGGCAAAAAGCATACAGTAGGTGCCTAGTCGGTCGTAATTTATATATGGTACATTAGCTTGAGAAAAAGTGATCATACCGGTGTGTATGACACTCAATCTAAACTTGGTTGAGTGTTATTAAGTCTAGAAAATTCTGTAAGAAATAAAAGAAACCACTTTTCTTTTATGGCGTGTAGTCACACGGCATTGTGTCGTAGTTGTGGATTTTTTTTTCATATTTAGCAAATAAAATATTGAGTGCATAATCCCTATGAAGCGATTAAACGCAGAAAATGCATTTATATTCTCATATCACGAAAAACTCATTTCACGATTTTTAATACTTAATGGCAGAGGCATGCATGCCAAGTCAAACCGTGCATACAAAATTCAATCTCTTTCGATCCCAAACTTATCCATATTTGCAAGTGTTCGAAAGCTTACGCAAACGTAAGCGAACTAAATCCTAAATCTGATGGAATATGGATTGAAAGGCCTCTGAGAGCTTTTCACATTCGTTTGAGTAAGTAACTTTCATATTATAAGTTCTATGGGCTTAGGGTGATGCTTTTCTTAGGTATTTTTAAAACTTCTAGCCTCTTTCTAATAAATAATGATAAAATGATATTTATTTGGTAAATAGATTTTAAAAAAACAAACACAAAATTCACAATAATTTTGGTGCACATGCTTTTACATGTCAATTTTTTTGTCAATTTAAACTTGATGCGGTCAGTGTTTCTTATCTGACTATCCAGTGAAGAAAAACTGAAATAAACTCAAAGGTAAATCCCATTTAAACTCCATTCAGTACCCTAAACCTAATAATTGTCCATAGAGGCCCAGCAGGGTCAAAGCCTACTAGGGCCATAGAGATGCAAAAGAGATCCCCGGGGTCATGGAACAATGGAAAAGAAGGAACAGGAGTGGGTCAATAAAAGTCACACGCCCTCGCGCTCCGTCCAATGGCGGAAGATGTCATTTAGATGATTTTCCCACTTAAAAAAAAACCTAGTAATGGTTACATTATGTACTGTTTATAAATCATTATTTTACCCGACTGCCACAAAAGAAGGGTGAACAGTCATTTTTTTGTTAAAAGTGTTGGTCTCGTAAAACGTTTTTAAAAAGTTCTCTGAAAAAAGTCACTGCTCAGAGGTAACAGCTTGTTACTTTTCATTTTCCGTAAAAAAAACGTTAAACACGTGTGGCAGACTAATGAGCGTTAATGCAGTTTTTCGGCCGCTTTTCAGATTTTATTTCCTCTGCATTTTATAGTCCAACTGACTATTAATCCAGAAAGTTAATTGCTGTTTAAGTTGCACGCAAGTATTTTCTTATGACCAACAGTATACTGTACGGTGTAGTATACGTAAGCACATTCGCAAGATGTTGTTAGAATCATCACAGCACATTGATAGGCTGGATTTTTTTCATATTAAAATTGCTTTTTTACGAGTATGTATTCATTCATCATCATCATCATCATCATTTCAGCCGAAAGACGTCCGCTGGCCATAGGCCTCCCCCAAGTGTCGCTACAATAAACGGTCTTGTGTCTCGCATCAATCGGATTCCCGCAACCCTTACCAGGTCATCGGTCCACCTTGTAGGAGACTTCCAACGCTTTGTCTTACAGTACGTGGTCGTCATTCCAGAACCTTTCGGCCCAACGGCCGTCTGTTCTGCGAGCAATATGCCATGCCCATTGCCACTTATGTTTGGCGATTCTTCGTGCTGTGTCGGAAACCTTGGTTCTTTTGCGGATATCCTCGTTCCTGATTCGATCACGCAAGGAAACTCCGAGCATAACCCTTTCTATTGCCCTTTGAGTGACTTTAAGTCTTCTGATAGCCATATGTCATCACTGGCAACACACATTTTAGTCTTGAGACGCTGTGGTTATTGGACGAGAAGATAACGCACAGCTGTAATGTATTCAGCTGTAATGTGATGTATTCATTATACTACTTATCTCTTTTCTGTTTGTTTATTTATTAAGTTGCCCCTGCCATGTTATATTTATGAATCACTCTAAGGTAGACTGGAATGCCAATGGCAAGTCCGCCTTTTTAACTTTAGAGATATAAAATTTTACTAAATAACCCTTCTTGCAGTCGGGTAAAAAGTAATTTTTCTTGGAAAAGAAAATTAAAAATAATGCATCATTTACTCCAATTTAACAACAGAAGCCGAAATCGCTGAAACCAAGACCTCATCTTGATCTAACTGCAGTTATTAATCAAGAAAGCTCGCGTTATTGTAAAATGTACGACCATTTTTAAATCGCCAACGACGCAGTTACCGTGAGATATGGTGCTTATTTAATAATGTGTGCCGTCTGTTCGTCGGTGTAACGTTCATTACATGGCGGCAAGCTAATCCAATTTAACGACAAAATACACATAGCAACACTAGGGCGATGTTTTTCTGCTCTTGTTGGCTTGTGAGCCAGACGTTGTGAGGGAAATTTTAAGTTAAATTGTAGCGTAAACTTGGTGAGGAACTTGTTCTGCGGTTATCTGTTGGAGCGAAATGTAGAACGTGTCTGTAGAATTTTAAAGTTAGTTGTAATAGGGGCATTGAAGTGGTGGGTAGTAGGTTTTACAGTCATCAGAAGTCATAATGTATTTTGCTTTATTTAAAGAAGTTCAACTCAATCTTTTTTTGGTCTGCTACTAACTACTTTGCATCATCATAATAGCTTAATAAGATTATTTATTCATGCGCTTTTTGCAAAAATTACTTTCTTTATAAACAGCTGTAGTTCGTATTGCGTTCTATCGCAAAATTATTTTATTTGAATTAAAGAAAAAAATATTTAAAACTCGCACAGGACGGACAACAATAAAAAAAAATGTTAACTTATTTTATCGAATAACTTGAAATAAAAATACAACAATACCAATATTAAAAAGAAAAAAATGTACATGGCCAAAAAGGCTCTTAACTCAGCATATGCTTCGATATTAAAAAAAATAGAGCTGCACTGATATTCTGATAGGGACTAATGACACCACAGTGTATTTACTTACTGAAAAGAATTCGTCTGCCAATCTTTCTTATCCCTCCCTACCCCATTAACGGAAAAACTTGGTTTCCTCTTTCTTCTTTAAGTAAAGCTCAAAATCTCCTCGCTTAGCCAAATCTGAATATTTTTTTAAATCGTTAGCTACATTAAATCCGTCTGATCAATATTCCAGAGTTCTCATTTGCTCTCGTTTCGTAAGGGTTATTTGCATTTTAGTCCCTCTCAAATTTTTTTTATCGAATTGAAACTTGGCGATCTGAAATAATAACAGTTATATTATATTTATGTATTGAGGTTTTCACCCGATGGGTTAGAATAGAATAAACTTTTTACACCACCTGCTCGATAATGTCGTTTTACACGTCATACAAACCTCACTTAAAGCAAGTCATTATATGCCTAGGGAGATAATGCAGTATGGCCGATCCCTAGGGAATAATAAGATTTGAATTTCGAGCATCAAGAATCGTCAACATTGCGAATTAAAATGTAGGCGCATCGAACAAGTTGACTCGAAATTCAAACCAAAGAGTATCATCACTATGATTCAAACAGGCCACTGACAAAAGAGAGAGTCATTGCAAACCGCCTCGTCGGGCGCCTAGCACGGGTGGGGCCGGACCTTTCGGACGGACAGTTCGGCTTTCGCAGGATGCGCTCTACGGTGGACGCCATCATGCGCGTGCGAGCCCTCACGACGGGGGCTGCGGTGTCCCGGGGCAGGTGTGTCGTGGCAGTGTCCTTGGACATTGCCAACGCCTTCAACTCCCTGCCCTGGAGTACGATCCGGAGGGCACTCCGGTACCACCGGGTGCCCGAATACCTCTGTCGAGTGGTCGAGGCCTATCTGTCGGAGAGACTTATAGTCTATCCCGGTCACCAGGGAGACTGGAAACGTCGAGAGATGTCGTGCGGTGTTCCGCAGGGGTCGGTACTAGGGCCACCCTTGTGGAACATCGGGTACGACTACGTGCTGCGCGGCGACTTCCCTGACGGGGTCAGCGTGGTTTGCTACGCAGACGACACGCTGGTCCTAGCGCAGGGAGAGTCGTACCAGGCGGCGGTCGCTCTAGCGACACGCGGGGTTGCGATGGTCGTTGATCGGATCCAGGAGTTGGGACTCGAGGTGGCGCTTCACAAATCCGAGGCGATGTGTTTCCACGGTCGCCAGTCTCGGAACGCGCCGCCATTGAGTTCCCAACTAACGGTAGGAGGAGTTCACATCGGTGTCGGGTCGACGATGAAGTACCTGGGACTCGTCCTCGACAGCCGGTGGAATTTCGTGGAGCATTTCCGACGTCTGGCTCCCAAACTCAACCGGGCTGGGGCTGCGCTCAAGCGGCTCCTGCCCAACCTTGGGGGTCCAGACGCCTCCTGCCGGAGGCTCTACGCGGGGATCGTTCGGTCCATGGCCCTCTACGGGGCGCCGGTGTGGGCGCCGTTGCTGAAAAAGCAACCGGCGGCCATACTGAACGCCTGCCAGAGGGTCATGGCGATAAGGATGGTGCGGGGATACTGCACGGTCTCCCGCGAAGCGGCGAGCCTTCTGGCTGGCCTACCACCGTGGGATCTGGAGGCAACAGTCCTTGCACACATGCACGATATGCGCGTGGAGATGCAACGCCGGGGTGAAAGTCCGCTGCCGCGACAGGTCACGGCATGGCGGACAGAGCTCCGGCGGGATCTCATGGTGAAATGGCGTCAGCGACTATCGCAACCCAGTGCTGGGCACGCCACAATCATGGCGGTAAGTCCCCTCTTTGAGGCGTGGCTGGAAAGACCTCACGGCGTCCTTACCTTCCGCATGACGCAGGTACTCACCGGACATGGTTCGTTCGGGAGATTCCTGCACTCGATTCATGCGGAAGTGACGCCCGGGTGTCGCCACTGTGCGGAACGCCCGGAGGACACGGTGGAGCACACAGTCGAGGTGTGCCCTGCTTGGGCGGAGCATCGCCGTGCCCTCGTGGGGGCGATCGGCGGCGGAGACCTCTCGCGCCGGGCCCTGGTTGAGGCCATGGTCCGGAGCGAGGAGGAGTGGCAGGCGGTCGCCGACTTCTGCGAAGCAGTAATGCTCGCAAAGGAGGAGGCCGAACGCATCAGGCAACGGCGTTATCGCCGCCGCCGTCGCCGGGATTCTGATCCCGATTTCCGGCCAACGTAGACGCGGGCTTGCGGACAGTGAGCAATGGGTAGCTCGCTGTCCGGCCGTCCGGTAACTGTCCGGACCAAGCCCAAGTCGTCGACGGCGCGCGCTGTTCCCGCGCGCCTCAAGGAGTTGTCAGCAACAGCAGGGACCCAGCCGGGTCGAAGCCTACTGGGGCCAGGGTTATCCGAAAGGGCGCTCGAGCCCCGGTATGAAGGCTAGAAGGAACGGGGTGGGTCTTTTAGTCAGTAAGAGTCTGACACTATCTCCCGCTCCGCCCAAGGGCGGGGGATGTCAATGCATGATTTTTTCCCACCATAAAAAAAAAAAAAAAAAAAAAAGGCCACTGACAAAAAAAAAAAAGAAAATAGAATAAAACGTGCGTACTGACGACACGGGAGCATTATAGAAAATTGAAACTATAGAATCTTGGAGTAGTGAATTTTGTTGTTTGATGAACTTGTAAATTTATTACTTATATTTCTCTAATATATGATTTGGTCGACCAAATTATCTTTTCATTATCTCACAGATGGTGTAAAAAGTAGAGTATGCAACACGGGGATAAAGCTATCTTTGTCTTGGGCGGCTTAAATTCCTCACTTCACTCAGGTTTCTTTATTAACTCCCTCGCAATGCTCGGGAGTTAATTTTATAAATCCCTCACTATCGTTCGGGATTAAAATCAGCAACCTTCGTTTCGTTCGGAATTCAACATGCCGCCCGCGACTTAAAGACACTGCTTTATCCCCTAGTCACATAAACTACTATTATTGTACATCAAAAAGTGACTGACATAAACATGAACTTAAATCTATGGGTACAACGACGGTCTTATCGCTGACAGCGATTTTTACCAGACAACCTTAGGATGGATTGAAACGACTAAAACAATACAGGGGTAGTCTGCGGTGTACTGCTAACAAATTAATCCAACACTAGATAACTTTGAAATAATTTATACATGGGTTCAGCTGTGTTTGTAGCAGGTAGC
Source organism: Mythimna ferrago (assembly GCA_910589285.2). Lineage (NCBI taxonomy): Eukaryota > Metazoa > Arthropoda > Insecta > Lepidoptera > Noctuidae > Mythimna > Mythimna ferrago. The sequence continues at coordinate 21,073,481 of OU342679.1, forward strand.
TTGCACGCTAATGAAGCAACTATTCCTAGTTAAAATAGAACATTTTGATACAAGAGCAGAAAGATTGTCATTGCGACCGAGGTGGAATTCGCACGAGCAGTGACAAACCTGAAAGTGTATCAAAACGACGTTTTTCAATATACTTATAACTCGTGCGGCCCAGTCGCATACACAGGACCCTGGCGGTTAGGGCACGAAAAAACTCGTTAGACCAATCCAACCTAAGCGGTTCTTGAACCGCTTGCGTCGTTGGTTAAGCGCAATCAAATAAATAAGTAAGCGATTCGATATTGTTTTTATTTTGTTATGGTATGCGTCATGTTTGACGTGAATAAACACTTTTTCTTTCTTTCTTTCTTTTCGATTTGACAAATGAGCGATACGAAATCATGAAGAAAAATGTAAAAGACAAATAAATGTAAAGGGTGACAATATCGCCGTCTCTAGGCACACGTTACTGGAATCCCAAACATCTGTTTATTAGAAGATTTTCCGGCAAATCTTAGGATTTACTCGCAGCTCACGGTAAACGTTATTTATTTTTTTGGATAGACACATAATAAGTTCTTTTCAAGGCCTTTAACGATTCGATTTGGATAGCTTATGCAAGCCTTTAGAAGTTTGAGCTAGATTGATAGCTGTGTTCTCGAACTATATTTTCACACTTCTTATTATTATTACTAGCTGTGCCCGCGACTTCGTTCGCGTGGAGTACTTACAGGATTTTGAATTCATTTTTTCTAAAATAAAATTCAGATACAATTTCATCTAAAGATACGAAAATATGAAATATTATTTATTATCTTCGTCGTGTGTGATAGTCCATTGAATTGTATGGCGAGCGATATTGTATCTTTTAAGATAAAATATTATAGTATCTTAGCCGTGTGCAGCGCCCCATAGTGAATTCCACTGCGGGTGACGTAACCTACGACAAACTTATTATTTGCGGTAGGTACAGTAATCGGGTCTAGCGATCGAACCGCAAAATTAAGTTTGTTTTTTATTGTATATACTTTTCCGAAATGAAAAGTAACCAGTGTGGTGCCCAGGATATTAAAGAATAATTATACCACGTTTCATCAAATCAAATCACTTTCATTTGTTAACACAGGTGTAGAGATAGAGAACAGTGCGCCATGTTATGCCTGGAGGCGTACAAATATATGTGCATCTAGCTCATGATTACAAATTAAAGTTAAAAGATATTTGAGAACCATGCATAATTATAACCGAACCAGTAGTTTTTGCGTGATTTCTGAACAAACACACAGACAGACATTTTTTTAATCACATTTTTGAGTTCGGTGTTGGTCTATTAACACCCCCTGCCATTTATTTTTTTGATATTTTCAATGTACAGAATCTTCAGTTCTACAGATTTAATAAATTATAATATTAAATTATAAGTATAGATTACATATGTCGTGGCCAGGACATAGAATTAATCACTTCATGATATGGTCATATGATCAACTAAAACTGGCAAGATCGTTTAAACGTTATCATTTGACGATATGCCATTCCTCGTTTGGCCATATCATTGATGTAGGATTTTTATGATAATAAAAGGGCTAAAGAAAGTAGGCCAAACGAGAATTGACGTAACACCAAACTTTAACGTTTAAAACGATCTGGCCAGTACCCCTAGCCAAGTTGCTAATCTGCAATAGTTAACGCTTGTAGAAAGCTTCAAATGTACGGGAATGACGTCGTCTTAACGCTCAATCACGTGGTCAGAACAAAAGAATTGGCGGCAAGATCAACTCGAAGCGTTCGGCGCAAGCGAAACGGTAGTAACTTGGCTAGGGGGGCTGTTTTTGTTGGCCATTTCATGAAGTGATCAATTTCTAAGATCTGACCACGACATAATATACTCCGATATTTTTCATTCCAATAAAAGCTAAACTTACCAATGTAGAAATAAAATGAAAAGTATCAAAACAGAAACTGATTTTGCATTTAAATAACATGCCATTTTTATTTCTCGCTTATTTCGCATCAACCACAGCAATCTTTTTAAAAATTCATTAATGGCCAGCACCCATCCAAGCTACTTTCTTCCACAAAATCTCGTGAACGATATTGCGCTAAAAGTAATAACAGTTTGTAGTGAAGTTGCCTCTTCCAGACCACTCAATTTAAAAATACGCCGAAAATATTGAACCGCACTAATACACTGCTCCTTGGCAGTGAACCTGTGAAAGTTTTATGAAACAATGCTTGCAATGTATGTAGGAAAATGCTTTGTTAACGTTGTTGTAAAAAGTCAGGCCCAGAAACATTGGTGTCGATTGAAAACGTAAGTGACCTGTGAAATGTTCCCGCGGAGGTATGGAAAATTGCATTTAACTTTATCACTGGCGAGTCAAACTGGAATTTTCCAGTTTCCACACAGCTTTGCGGATTTCGTTGTTATTGAGTGGACAGTATTCCGTGTGGACAGCTGTTTGTATGGACGCGCATGTTATGTCTTTGTATAAGCGTTCCATTCGGCCTCGTTCCATTTTTAAACTACATATTGAATGCGCGCGGTATGTAAACTTTTTGAATTCAACCTTTATGTTTTGTGAAGCTTAATTCAACAACTCTAATGCAGTTTTGATTAAAATAGTTTTTTAATTTTTGTTTGCATTACAATTTCACCTCTAACAAAAAGTTTTCTGAAGATAAGTTTACCCGCACAGTTATAATAATAATATGACATTTATTTCAGACAAAAGTCCACATATTGTTAGTAACACAAGAAACCTTATAAAGCTATTGTTAATACATACAAAGACACACAAACACACTCAAAGCGGCACCGCACAGTAGCACCAGTCTATGCCAGGCCCTGGACGCGACCACCCTCAGTTTGTAGTCGCATCCAGTGCTGCCACATCAGCGAGTCCCAGCGACCCACGAACATACTCAGAAGGCTGTTCGAGCTGACCCGTATGCGCTCCATCACAGATGCACAATGCTTTCGCATGAAGGCGTGAAAACCATCCACGCTTTTCTCCGCAAACATTGCTGAAGCGCTGCAGTGGCGCGGCAGCCCTAACAGTATCCTGAATGCGTTATTATATTGTACACGCAGAGCACTGTAAGCACGCTGCGTGTACTTAGTCCACAGGCTGCAGGTGTAAAAGGATTGATAGAAGGCTTTAAATAATGTCACTTTAACTTGTTCAGTGTACCGTGCAAACCTGAGGGCCAGCATGTTACAGCGCACACACAGGGCCCTGCGCTCCCTCTCCAAATCAATGTTATACCTGTTAGGTAAGCTTGTGTGGACACCTGCACAGTCGTGCAATATACACGCTCCGGTTTACCTGTAAGACTCAACTGTACAGTCAAACCGGTCAGGTATACCCTTGCGTGTATGGCTACCTTATGCCATCATTAAACAGAATTATTCCGTTCTAGGGTAGAGCCCTCTCGCTCCACCGTAAAAAAAAATAACAATAATTTATTTGCACCAAGTTTTACTGGTAGCACATGTAAATATACAATAATGTAGTGACACCAGCACCCTCACTAAGTTGCCAAGACAACTTGTGTTAAAGATGCGCCGGGCCCAACCCTTTACTGCATTTATGTACAAGGTTCAAGGTTCTTTTTTGCATTTATGTACATAACATGCCATTTTGTATTTATACGACTGTTTCAGTATATGGTATAGGTAGACAAAAATAACACTTCCTCTCCACCCCAGACCTCCAGAAGTCATTAATTCATTAAACATCAAACGAACGCGCGTTCGCTCTCTCATTTAGGGAATGTAAATCTGGCGAGATTGGGGCTCAAGCGAGATCCCGCGAGTTTATGAAAAACAATACTGCGAGATCTCGCCAATTTCGAGATCTCGCAGGATTGGTAGTTTTGTGTGATTTTTTTTGCAAATAATCACACAATATTTGAATAAATTAGGAAAAAAATAATAAAAACTAAAAGTATTATAAGATAAACATTTATTTTCAAATAACAAATGAAAGAAACAACCAGTCTTCTCTTCTAATATCAAACAAAAATCTTTTAGTAATAAAACAGTTTTTTATAACAAACAAAACAACGAGAAGTAAAAAAAAATGAAACTTATTATCTAAGTTGAGTTGACTATTAAACTGAAATATTATTATCAATTAAATAAAACTATTTATCTACTCAGTAGATCCAATCTAGAGTGCATTCTCATTAAACTCGCGAGATCTCGTCCTTTTTTCGTCCGAGATCAATTACGCTAAGAAAGGCCGAGATTTCGCGAGAACGAGATTGCAATCCCTACTCTTATTGTCTTTCTATTGTGCCTCTAATTACGGTATTCGAAAAGTTAATGATTTCTCTTGCTTAACAGTCTCGCTTACCAGACCAACGAGGCTCTACACAAACAGAAGAGAAATTTCTGTGTACCACAATAATACCTCAGTGTCACCAGTAATACTTGCGTCACCTGTGTTTGGCCAGCTGACGTGAAAATGTTGACTCAAAACACACATACCGCTTATAAATGGTAACCCGACATGATTTATTATATCGTAATCAATTTATAAGGCTGATATAATTGGAGTTTTTGTATTTGTCTAACAGTACAATGAAGTGTGACGTGTGTTTTCGGTGCTACAGGCTCTTGTGTAAAACACGTGTTTTGATTTAAACGGTTCATCTGTTCAATTATTTTATTAATTATTGTATTACGAATTGCTCAAGTACACATATTTATCCACTTGTTTGATTTATTGACCGCGTTCGAAATTTTGTTTTAAATAAACCTTGTATAGTTATCGGCACGAATATTGAGCGCTGGCTTCAAGTCAAATATTCGGTCTCTTTAGTGGTGCGGTATGAGACGCGGGGGCGGGGAATGTCAGTGATTGGCTCGCCGCGCCATCTTTCATAGACGTCACACGTGATTCGTTCCCTGCGCTTGCTTCATGTATCTAACAACGACGACGATTGGCTCACCAAAGTATGGAATGCGCAAAGCGATCCCAACTCTGACGCCGAGCAGTCTATTTTTGAAAATGTGTCGTGTTTTTGAAATATAGCTCGTTGGTGTGGAAGAAACACAATTGGAAGTGAAATCCGGGGTTCGACTTCCGGTTCTTGTAAAGTTTTATATTCTTTATTGTATGCAAAACATTGTATGTACTTACAGCAAAACACAATGCACACAAAACAAAACAAAACATGCTGCACGTTTGTGGAATGCGTTAGTTACCCTTAGAAGTAAGGCGTGCTCAAACGCTACCAACATTTAAAAAGATGGTGAAGGAGCATTATCTTTCTCTTTGATATATTTTTCTTCTCCTGGCTCAACTATATATTTGATATTTATTAGTATATTTTTTTTTGTATTGTATGTATGTATTTGTGTTAATGTATCTTGTTAGTATTATATCTGATGTTTGTACACTGACAACCCTTAATCTATCTCCTTTCTCTCAGTCCATCCAAAGGTTGTCTGTAAGAGATTGCCCTGTGCGATAAGACCGGCATTGTGCACTTATTCTTTTAAATGTTTGTCCTGTAATTTTGTTTATTTGGTGTACAATAAAGATTATAATAAATAAATAAATAAATAATAATGCGATAGAAATTATGCATATGAGAACAAACTATAAGTGTACCTATAACGAAACTTAAACTTATATTATCTAAGTCCTACTGAAAAATAAAAATAATCTATACATAATATGCGCAAAGCACATAATATCTTCCAATTTTTCTGTATTTACCTGTGTCTGTCACCAACTCCTCCTAAACGGCTAGACCGATTAGGATGAAACTTTGTGTGTATATTTAAATGGGTCCTTGTTTGTTTAAAAATGTAATTGAACTGTAATTGTGTTTTCAATTCTTTTTTTTAATACAACAAGGCATTCTCTACCAGTCAACCTTTGGGTTAAAAAAAAAAGCATGATGATTTCTTTCAAAAACTTTACCTACGCGCAGTCTTAGACTGCATACAAAGTTACAATTTCCAAAAGCATTTAATATACACTCAACGTACCATAAAATTGGTTTGCAAAACTACACAGTATACACAAAAAGTTTGTACAACATTGTCTTCATTCACAAAAGCCTCAGAGGCAAACCTTTTACAACGACATATGGTGGAAGTTAGTCATTGTTCAGTACGAGGCCGTCATGTTATTACATGGACAGTTAGAAATTGGATTTTAAACTTGAGTTTAACTGAATTTTGAATGCAGGTAAATTGTTTGCTTGCCAGGGTTGCGGGAGTTGACGAAGTTTATTCTGGTAGTCTGACCCGCTTGGGCAAAGCACTGCCGTGCCCTCGTGGAGGCGATCGAAGGCGGCGATCTCTCGCGCCCGGACGTAATGAAATGAAAGGAGAAGTTGTAACCGTGAAGGAACAGACATCTTCACGCCCCAGCCGCCGTGGTGAAGTCTCTTTGAGGCACGCGTGGAACACTATGCACTGTCGACGACTTGAGATCGGTTCGGACGGCGAGCTACCCATTACTCGACGTTCGTAAGCCCACGCCTGTAATGGCTGATAGTCGCTGTCGGGATCCCTGTGGCTGAGGTTTGAGGATGTACGTTCCCTCACGCTAGCTTCACCACCCATTTCCCTCGCTCCGGAACTCAGTCCACCATTTTGAGTTTCGCCCCGGAGCGCTGCGTTGCATCTCTATATCTAGGCCGCGTTCAGCTTGACCGCCGGTCATTTCCGCAGCTACGGTGCCAACTTCAGCGCTCCATAAAAAGCTATGGACCGAATGATCCCCGCGTAGAGCCATCGACAGGAAGGTCAACCATCCTGCAAGAGTACCACTAGCCAAGTGGATAATCTGCAATCGTTAACGCTAGTAGAAATCTTCAAATGTAGGGGAATAACGTCATGTCAACGTTCAGTCATGTGATCAGAACAAAAGAATTGGGGGCGTGACCAATTCGAGACGTTCAACGCTAACAAAATGGTTGTAACTTTTCTAGGGGGGCAGGTATTTGTTCGTGCGATACTGTGTGATTCCTGTGTTCTGTGGTGCGATCACCTTAGATACCTATCATGGGAAAAAAATATGATATAACAGCTAACTACCTGATATAAAACGAGATTTCTTTATTCATCTCATTCATAAAAGGTAGATTGGTAGTAAGATTCTATTCTAAAGTGAAGTGACTACAATAAATCTCTGATCGTCTGGCTTCGTCTGAAACCGTGTTCTACTTTCGTCTTTCGTCACAAAGATCGTAAATTGGATTCTAAAATGGATCGTAACTAAACTTTGATTGGAGATAAAGGTGATCATTATTTAAAATGAAAGAAAAAAAAACACAACTGTGAGGTGATAAAATAGTGATCGTAAACCAGGAAATGGGAGTGGGCAGAGCACTTTGCTCGCAGAACTGATGGCCGATGGAAATAAAGTTCTAGAGTGGCGACCACGTACCGGAAGGGGCAGCGTTCGAAGGCCTTCCACATAAGGACCAATGAGGGTCGCGGGAATCTGATGGTTGCGAGACACACTGGATCGGTCGTTATGGCGACACTTGGAGGAGGTTTATGACCAACAGTGGACATCTTTCGGCTGGTGATGAAGCCTGAAAAACCATTCATATGTCTTGCTTTCCATATAAATGCTAAACCTACTTATTAATTACTGACTAAAACCCACCTATTTCCCGTCTGTTGCTCTTTGCGTTCCAAGGCCTCGGTAACTCTTATGAACATTTCCGTACGCTTCCATTCCAAATGGATTTTATTTTGGCACTTCAACAATTTCCATTGTACCGTATGTTTAAAATTATACGTAAGCCTCTTTTCGAAGTAAAATCAACAAATGTAATGTATTTACTCTTCGCAAAATGAAAGAGATTACGTTTCACGGTGTGATACGTAATTAGTCTGTAAATTGGGAATCTACGTGTTGCAAGTAATCCTACTAAATATTTATATTCAATTACCGCTGTACTAACGTTTGAACAAGAACATTTTCTGTATTTTTTTGGGGGTTGGAAATCATCAAATAACTTCTCTGGTGCGAGAGGGAATGTACCTTTAATAGGGTAGTTTCAAGGGTCAAAATAATTACATTTTATTTTAGTCCGTATTTTAGATTATAAAAAAAATATTGGACACGTATTTTTTCTTTTTTCGATTAAACAAAAAATAACAAAGATGCAGCATGGCGTGATGTTACACGTAACTTTAATGGGCTATATCTTTGTCATTTTTGGTTTAATTTACAAATAAAAAAATACGTGTCCCTTATTTTTGAATAATCTAAAAGACGGACTAATTACATTTTTTACGGCAATTAGCCTATTGCACTTTACGTTCTCTGGAACTTAAAGGACCTTTTCTAAGGCCTCTGGGCTACGAGCTCTTAATACGACCCATTTCATAACCTACACTTAACTGTTAAATAAATGGAACTTCTTCTTCTTAGTCGGGCACTCTTGTCAGAGTGATCGTGGCTGTTGATGAACAGGACTGCGGCGAGCCGCCGTCGTTTGCCTCCAAGGCTGCGGCGGTCGACTGCGTAGCCCTGGTAATAAGAAGAATAAGTAAGAAGAGTCGGAAACCGACCGCAGGCTCTCTTGCCTTCAACGCAACCGTGAACTACAACTCTCAATCAAGATGTAGTCAAGATGGAACTAAAGAGAGTGTATAGCTCCATCTCTCTTTCTCGCTCTTACATCTGATCTTTACACGTCATGGTAAGACTTCAAGGCTTCGGCAACTCTTTTAAACAATCTCACAGCCCTAGCAGGCACCGGCTGTTAGTTTTGATGATACCTTTTAGAGGTTCGCGTGGAATTCTAGGTTTGATTCCTTACCAAAAGGCCCACCTTCTTATTGCTCGTTGTCCACAAGTCCAAGCCTACGCTGGTTATACAGGATATCTCCTGTAGCGGAGACTGGGGCGTGAGGATGTCCTCTCCCTCACAGTTCCAGCCAACTTCATCGCTCACATTACTGCTTCGCAGAAGAAGGTGATTGCTTCTCATTTTCTCTCACCTAAACCAGGGCTGAATGCAAGTAGTCACCGCCGCCGATCGTCTTCGCAAGGACATGGTAGTGCTCCATCCAATCAGGGCAGACTTCCACCGTATGCTCCATCTTCTTCTGGGCAATCTGCACAATGGTTGTCAGCCAAGTGTTCACAATGGTTGTCACCCGGACGCTTCTTCTGTCCCCTCGTCCGGCGAGGAACTGCACCAGGCAGAAAGTGAGGATGGCGTGGGGCTTCTCTAGCCACTCTTTAAAGAGAGGAGTTACCACTTAAATCTTTGGCAATGATGTGCCAAAGATTTTTAATCGATGTATTTGTTGTTTCCTTTATAAGTGAGTATTGTAAAGTTCTTTGAGGAAATAAATTCGTAAAACCGAACGGATCCAAAGTTTGAGTCGCGTCAATTGGAAGTGGCAAGAAGTTGAAACTTTGATATGACTTTGGGATTAGCGCCAGCGGCTGTTGGATTTGATTTTGACGTGATTCAATTATTTTCGTATTGAAGGGACCTTGGGGTATATTCAAAAGGTAAAATTGTATTAATCAGAGTGATGCGACTCTGCAGATGGGAAAACTGCTGTAGATGTTTCCAGGAGTGATAGGTAAGGGCGTATCATTTTAGGCGGGAATTCATCCAATGACATCCCCCGCCTTTGGGCGTCAACGCCGCGTAGTCTTCCACGCGTGCCTCAAGGAGATGTCAGCAAACCGTAGGGGCCCAGCAGGGTCGAAACCTACTGAGGCCATGGGTTCATTTCTGAACCCATGGCTTCGATGGAGTGGGTTTTAGTCAGTAGAAGTCTGACACGCCCTCCCACCACGATGGATTTCCCACCTTAAAAAAAAAACTCCGGCAGGGCATTCCACTCAAACTTTCGATAGACAATTGCATTGATGTATCTATAGTATTTGTTTTCAAGAATCCCTCGTGCGCAGTTAAGAGGGTCCTTTTCCATACGCCTATCAACATCGAGCATGGTTTAAAAGCTTGCTCGATTGTTATACAAAACTTGTTCCAGGAAAGCGTTCTTTTTAAAAAATCTTAAAAATATTGAGAAAAATTACCATCATTCAGAATCTCGATTAATCGACAAATCCATAAGAGTCTTGCAAATTTTGCAAGACTTTTATGGATATACTTTTTAAAAATTTTAATATACGAGTATATTATCGGGGGGGGGGGGGGTAAAGTTTACATAAAATTGCATACTTTTCAAAGATCTTAACTGAATTAGTTTTACGGAAATGTTTGATTTGATTTCAATAGAAAACTAGATAATGTCCATTAAATATCTGTGTTTCTAAAATATCTTAAGTAATTTTTGCACTGTTTAAAGTTTTATACAGATGGTATTATTGTTTCAAGTTGTTGTGTAAACAGTTGGTAGACCAAATAAATAAATAAATATCTAAAGAATAAATTGTAATAACATCATAATCACGTAGGTAAGAGCGGTTGTATGAAAATGTACCTCGGGTTGCCCGCTCTTATCTTAAGTCTTCTATGCAACATTTCTGTTCAATTCAGTTCAATAGCAGCGTATTATGATGTACTAATTACACAGCGTTGCGCGCTACACTCCTCACCAAGCACTTAATTGTGTGCAGGCAATAATTCTCGCCTAAATAGACGCCACCATTATTTACGAGACGTAAATTTGCTTAATCCGCAGCATTTAATTTATGTGTACGTTCTAATAATTTCTTGCTTCATTTTGCTTGGTTTGTGACATACAGACACATTTGACAGCGAACTTTTTTTTTTAAATTGATATAAACAAGTGCTTGACTGCGATACCACCTGATGGTAAGCAGTGATGCAATCTGTGATGGTGAGGCGCACTAGTTTATGAGCCTAATTTTAGTCTTGCCTTGAAGACACTCAAATTATAATCAGACGGGAAGACCGTCCTTCGATGTACGCGGCGGCGGCGTACTTCTTTTAATAGAAATAGAAATAGAAATCATTAATTTGCCAATAATGTAGGTAACAGATATGGTGTTAATTTATGGAGAGTCCCGATACATTTTGCCTTACGGCATGCAAAGTTATTTAATTTAATGGTGCGTTAAATGATGATTTAGTATTAATGGCCCAGTGGTTAAGGCACCCGCTACTCAAGCACGAGGTTGCGGGTTTGAAATCGGGCAAGTACCAATGTGATTTTTTAATTTCCTATGTACTATTCTAGGTTACGGCTAAGCGGCGGCGGCAGCAATTATGCGCCTGAATATTTGTGTTTTACATGGGCCGACTGTCTATCAGACCTCCACAACCCAGTAACTGAGTAACACAAAAAGCTCCTTGGATAGACTGATGATCAAACTTCTGTGAGAGTTCTAAGGTTGAGAGGCCATCAGTTTTACATGCTTCCCGAACCAAGGGGTGTCAGTAATGAAATAGATAAAATTAGAAAAGTACCTATGTGTGAATTGACAATATCACATTGATAGGTACTTGCCCGGTTTTGAAACCGCAACCTTTTGCATGGGAGGCGGGTGAGTTGCCCACTAGATCATCACGACACTCATTCATTAATAAAAACTTTTTACAAAAAAAAAAAAACCGACTTCAATGTTAAAAAAACACTGAAAAGTACTAAATAACTTTAATTTCGGAAGTCGATGTTTCTATAATAGATATTTTTGTCTTTTCGTTATTTAACACCCACGTCCAAAATTAAAGTTATTTTGTACTTTTCAGTGTTTTTTAACATTGAAGTCAGTTTATTTTTTTTTGTTAAAAGTTTTTTATTTTACACTTTTTAGTTATGGTACCACGCACCACTAAAAAGTACCCCTCAGCCAAACTTAAATGCCTTATAGCCAGAGTGCATCTCACAACGATTCTAATAATCCCAAACACGGTTAGATTACCTAAATTTACTTTCCGGCTTCATCACCAGATCAGTTCGATATATCCCCCCCCCTTTGCTTTCAGTCAGTCATCGCCTACACGTATAAACCGACCAATTTTACTTGTCACGACAATTCTGCTGTGATCCTATGAGGAGTTCTGCTCCATATCTTCGAAATTCATGATCAGATCATAACAAAATTTCTATGGGACCAACTTGGAAGCATAACCTTTCAATAAAAAAAAAAAACAAAATCTGTCCACAATTGACTGAGATATCGGTGAGCATACATAAAAAAAAAAACATACATTCAGCCGAACATAGAACCTCCTACTTTTCGAAGTCGGTTAAAAACAACCAGTTACGGGCCTATATTCCTAGGCCGTTTGAGCTGAGCTGATTCTCAGATGAATTCTGAACTTTAAATTCACCGTTATTGTCAAACATTATCATCCGAGTGTTTTCAAACAATTAATTAGAGTTAGATGCGGGTGTCGGTCGTGGAATTCAACGTTTAGTTGAGTACTGCACCGTTCAATGTGATTAATTTGCTCAAGTAAGACACGCGTATCTATATACTGACTGAATACATGTGATGTGAGATTATTGTAGGTGAATTATACAGACAGATGATATTCACTAGTTAGTAGCCTAGGCGGTTATCGCACTGCCACCTATCCTGCAGCGTAGTGCGTGAATGCGTGTCTAAGGCCCGGCGCCCATTATCGGCATCAGCAACAAAAAGGATCTTTCGGCATCCCTCATGCAAGCGCACACTGTCGGAAATGTATGCATCTTGGGATGCCGAAGAGTACCGAAGGGTACCGAAGGATCCTTTTCTTTGCCGATGCCGATAATGGGCGCCGGGCCTTAACGTTGCTTGTAAGTATCTCCGTTTGTATAGAAAACACGCACAGTCCAACACACTGAAATTCATCCACGCTCGTTCATGCAGATCACGCACCTACATGCGGAGAAACATGCACACACGCGCGTGGGTGAGGGGCGACATGAGTCTCGTATGTAGTACTGTGCCTGATTTTGTATGAAATGAGTACGTGTCTGCGTGAATTTACAAAACGCAACTACGCGCGTGAGTGCGTAAAAACTCGCACGATGATGCAGATCTGCACTCCCGCTAATACGTACGTAGGTGGTTTTCACGCGTTACGCTGCGTGGTGCGTGGCAGTGTGATAACCGCCTTAGGCTACTTATCATTTTCCCACGGGAATGGTATTTCAAACTACGCCATACGTCTTTGAGACGAATTTGTACTCATTCACATTGACTCGAGGGCGCGGTGGCGGACGCGGTCACGAAATATCAAATATATGTTGTAATATCGAAGTGTTCACGTACGAAACAAATATAAAAATATATTTAATATTTAATGTCAATTTCTAAATTCTGATTATCCAAATTTAATATAATGATCAAATTAAAAAAAAAATCGGTTTATTCTTACTTTTATTTATTCTGTGTTTTAATTATTATTATTATCTGTTAAGGCGTACAAATTAGTGCATGTAGTGCTCTTCTTTAAGTGATGGGGCACTTAGACGTAAGATTGTATTGTTTTTTCTTTATACATATGTAATAGTGCACTCATTGTTGAAGAGCCAAATAAATAAAAAAAAAAAACGCACGTGCGGTCTAAGCGGCCAAGCTAGCAACAGGCGCGCACGGCGCGCTCGCGGCTATATCAAACGCTTGAGATGTTCGTGTGTGTTCACGTCGAACTAGCGGCGGAGCGCGCGATCCTCCCGCGTCGTCAGTAAGTTCAAACAGTATGTACTCTTTCACGTTGACTCGCGGGCGCGGTCACGAAATATCAAACACATGGCGTAATATCGAAGTGTTCACGTACGAAACGCACGTGCGGTCTAAGTAGCGGGCATGCTAGCGAGTGGCGCGCGCGGCGAGCTCGCGGCTATATCAAACGCTTGAGATGTTCGTGTGTGTTCACGTCGAACTAGCGGCGGAGCGCGCGATCCGCCCGTGACTTCAGTAAGTTTAAACAGTATGAACTTGTTGGCCAATATGAACATGAACTCACCACATCTTTGCGACTGCACTCGTCATCGCGCCCGTGCGTTACAACGTGAACAAGTACTTTAACAGTAATAATGAGTAACGTTACATTTTATATTCCCGCGAGGACAGCACTTAGTTCCCGGAAAGGGTATCTCCGAAACATCTAAACCGATTTGACGGTACGTTCACTGACGGATGGAGCTGATGTTACAAGGAGTAATTTAGGCTGCTTTTTATTTTCCTGTGGGAATGGAATTTCAAACTATGGAAAGCGTCTTTGAAACAGGTAACTAATTTTGACGGGTTTTTCTCTGGAATAGCTAATAATATAATTAGTAACTTGAGCTACTTTTTATTTTTTCCCAGGAACGGGATGAGATGAGATGTCCCCCTTCCCGTCGAGAATTAACTCGAGGTGTAGGGGAACATCTTCATAGTATATTTATTTATTTTTTGTATATGACACCAATTATTGAAATTTGTTTATTTTTGACATGCTTTATACATTTTATTTATTTTATATTCACTCGATTTTCACTCAGACACATAATAATAGTACCTTAAAATAATAGAATCAAATAATTTAATGCAAAATAATACGTGAGAACTTCAGTGTCCAACTCTAACGTCCTTGCTTACCTTCAAAATCCAATACCTACCAACTACTTCCAAAATTTTATCCTGTCTTAAGTATAATTTCTTCCTTTCACAAAATACAACTGAGCGTCCGTTTGTCACCGCAGGGATCCAGCAGAATATCAGCGTCAAGTATTTTGCCTGACACACGCTGAGCTGGGCTCCCATTTGGTGCAACATTGAGATGCACACCGCACTATTTTTTTGAGTTTTGCAAGTACCCACCCCATAAGTGTCACTTTATATATCTTGTTTTTTTTTCTTTTTGTTTTTAATGTTATCATTATTTTATTTTTGTGTTATTTGGCTTGTAAAATTTTTTTTTATTTGTTTTTATTTTTGTTGTTTGTGTCGGTGTAGGTGTATTTTGGTTTTTTATAATTTAGTTGTGCTTTTGTGTGCATTTTGTATTGCAACAAATAAATTTTTTATCTATCTATCTCCGAAAAGGAGACTTTAACCGTTTTAAATGAAATAAAAATTAATTAATTAAATCTCACGGAATTAATCGCAAGCATGGATTATGCGGTAGCTCGCCGTCCAACCGTCCGGGAACCGTCCGGATCGAGCCCAAGACATCGACGGCGCGTAGTGTTCCACGCGCGCCTCAAGGAATTGTCAGCAACCGTAGGGGCCCAACAGGGTCGAAGCCTACTGGGGCCAAGGGTGATCGGAAAGAGCAAATCAACGGCAAAGAAGGAACAGGAGATTTTAAGTCAGTAAAAGTCTGATGCTATTTCCCGCTCCGCCCATGAGCGGGGATGCCATTAGATGATTTTCTCACCTAAAAAAAAAATGGAATTATTAGTTATCTACATTTGTGTGGTTTTAAGTTTCAGTCTGAATACAACTTTATAAAGTTAATTATCGTGCAGTACTTAAAGCATAATAATATGCCAAAATATATTACGCTGTTGATACAATCATGTGCTCAATGTCAATTAACATCAACATTTTAATTGAAAGATCCTTCCCCGCTAATTAATATGTAATTTCCCTCTGTAATAATTAACGGGTACTCAATTAACAGCTCAAATAAATATTAATTATGAAAGATTTAAATTTATTGAAAATTGATTATTTTGATTTTTATTTCGATTCTACGAATTTATCTGCCGTTGAAAAATTTGTTTGCGAAAGTGTTAGGTACCATAAATATGTATACTAGCTGACTCGGCAAATGTTGTTCAGCCATATAAATTATCAAAGAAACAATTGGCGGGGGAGTAGCAGAGTGAAGTATACACAAAAAACCACACATATACACAAACCTTAAAAATTGGTCAAGCCATTTAGGAGGATTTTGATAACAAACACTGACACAAGAGTTTAAACATTAGAGGATAATATTAAGCCAGTTGTAGTCACAAAGTATTTTGTATGAACTCCGCCTGGATCTATAACAGCAGTTTTATTTTTATTAAAAAAAAAAACAATAACTATACCAGAATTTTATTTTTGAAAGCCCTTTAAAAAAAAAATTATGTAACTTTCAAATAATGCCGTGACGTAATCTTGTAGATAGACTCGTAAGTTCGTTCGTGAATTGTAAGTTCGGGCCTGATTCGCGTTTTTTTTTTTATCAAGCCAACTAATTTGTCATGTTTTGATGTTTGTCCAGCGGTTGGTCGTATTTATTTATTCATTTATTGAGTAGGCAGGAACCTCAACGACTTACTCACTAAAACATACACAAACAAAAACACATACCATTTTAAGCATAGTGAATTACACAGGACACTAACAGAAGTGCACACTACTGATATAAATCACATAGTAGTGTCGTGTAGTGTAGTGGTCATATATGGTCAATTTTATTAAAATAATTTTTCATGGTGATTTCTTTCATATTTGTGGTTTTCTAGAGGTCCAAAATAGTTCAAAATTAGTAGAACTTGGGCTTAAATTTAGAATACAATAGCTTTTGCCCACGTCGCATGAATTTCGAAATTACCCGGTTAGAGCAGCTCATATTTTGCATACTCAACTCCCTTTGGCGCCTCCTCTAGGTAAGAACTTGCAAACTTCTAGGGATAAACTTCCCTATTTTAGGTCGGAGCCTACAGTGTTTTTTTCATCTTAGTCTTTCAAATTTCGTTGAATGGGTTTATGAACAAACATCTATCTAGATTTTCACACTTTTTATAATATAAAAGGATCTAGTGAGTAGGATTATTACTACATGAATTCACGAATATGTAGGTACTCGACTCACATTACAATAGATGCTATTTTTTGAGGTGGGAAGTTATCAAGTAGTTCTTCCGCTTTGGGTGGAGTGGAAAGGACTGTCAGACTTCCATTCACTAAAATCACTTCTGTTCCTTCAGTTGCTCTTTTTAGAACGTTCTCGAGCCTTACCTACGTTTATACGTTACTTTTTTGCTTAAACACGTCTGTCGCTTGCGGCTACTACACATACCTAGGTTGGATATGAAGAATATCAGGAGTTGAAGGTCCCAAGGAGAATAAATATTATGGTCATCTTCAATTTAAAAGAAAAACTGTCCAACTGACACATCATCGCACAGTCGAACTATTGGGACTAGGAGCGTAAAATAACTGTCCGGACCGAGCCCAAGTCGTCGACGGCGCACACTGTCCCCGCGCACCTCAAGGAGCTGTCAGCAACAGCAGGGGTCCAGCTGGGTCGAATCCTGCTGGGGCCAGGGTTAATTCGAAAGATAGCTCAAGCCTCGGTACGAAGGCAACGAAGGAACGGGGTGGGCTTTTAGTCAGTAAGAGTCTGACACTATCTCCCGCTCCGCCCAAGAGCAGGGGTTGTCATTGTATGATTTTTCCCACCATAAAAAAAAACCCTAAGGGGATGAAACGGATCCAAAGTTTGTATGGAGAAACCTATTTTCACGGACGTAACCGCAGGCAGAAGCAAGTTCATTATTAAAAACACCACATTTTCACATTATTACATTGCATGCCAATGTATTTACCGTTTAGGGAGGGAAGGAAGGCGTCTTAACGATATTAGACACGCGTGATACGAAACGATGCTACAGGGATTTTGTACTAAAATAAAATACCTAGCGAAATGGTTCCTTTGAGTATTTACTACCATCAGTATATCAAGAAGGTTTAAGCAATAGGTTCTTACACTCTATTAAGTTTTGATGAGATCTACCTAACCGCACTGGGACCGCGTGGGTGATTACGGCCCATTCCCTTTCATAGCTGGCTTGAGAAGGCTACTAGGGAGTACTAGAACGCTGCAAAAAAATATTAAATACACACTTAGATAGATAAATTACCTACTACCCTATTCATCAATGTTCTTATGACATTTGTAAAAAGCAGATTGAACTTTTGCTTACATCACCATCTTAGCGCTTTCTTAACACTTCGTGTCTAAACTCAAACTATTTCTTACCACCGTTTATACACATACACACACACACACACATAGACTTTACACTAAGCACACATCATACATACTTACATCAAACATACGTACAAACGCACATACTTACAATATCCATTTGATGGCAAACTTAAGTTTTAGTAATTAATTTCACTATCGTAGGCAGTCCCTCTGTATTTCTAAATAACTGTATTAATGGGATCTTGATGGCTGGCGAACCTTAACACAGGTAACTGTGTAACCTAGCTAGGACGCCAGGAAACCCTTCTTGTTATTTTTAAATTGGTTATATCTTTTGTAAACTGTTTTAGACTGTACCTCATCTTATGAACACAAGTTTTGTGACAAATAAATGGTTTATCTTATCTTATACAAGCTTTTACCCGTGACTTATACTAGCTTTTGCCCGCGTACATAATATATAGACTATTTCACTCAGGAATAAAGTAGCTTTCAATCGGTGAATAGCAATCAGACCAGTACTTCCAGAGATTACCTCCTACAAACAAACAAAAAAAAAACAAACTTTACCTCTTTATTATATTACTGTAGATTTTTACGTTAAGTTTGTACTTAACGTGAAAATATTCCTCTTAGTTTGGTTTCCACTTACCCCTTCATCTCAATTCACCCCGTTTGACAGTATCTAGTACGCTAACCGAAAAGCGAGTTCCAGTAAACCTATACTCGGCAGCACGCCAACACACGAAAAAGGGGAACAATAAACTATTACTCTAAAAACAACGGGGCTACGTGAAATATACCTTATTTGATAACTAAAGATTATTCAAACAGATTTATGGGCGGCGTACTTACGGACCGGCTATAATTCACACTTAGTCTTACGCTAGTATTACAATCATGATCAAAGAATTTCTTTTGAGGTAAACCAGGCAGAGAGCAGTGGCACAAAATAGATAGGTAGGTACAGAAGTCAATCTCATGTATGTATTTCAGTTTTCATACCCACGTTCAGCAATCGCGCTAGGGTCGGCGCCGCTCTCTCCAAGCGCTCGGGCGCGGCGATAAATACCTCATATAAATTGTAAAAATAATACATGGCCACAAAGTCATATACTTATCTACCTACCCAACTATACTGCGTTACGTAAAAACAAACTTTCAAAGTACAAGCAAATGCCTACCTAATTAGGTACGTCTTAATACTGGTAGCTTAAAAAACGATAATTCATTAATGTTGAATTTAAAAAACCGTCTACTAAACAGTTACCATCTTTTTCTTTGCTCCATTATTTCACAAAAAAGTTCACAGACGCGTGTCTCAAGCGGTTACATTCGCGCTCGCACTGGGCCGAGGCGCTCCGAGATATCGTGTTCGTGAGCGGTGTCCATGTATGCGTTGCTCGAGCGTAAGCCGTAATCACATAAAGCCGTTATAAACCTAAACTAACCTTTGCATTATGCCAAAGCATTATTATGCATATATTATGTTAATAAAAGTTATGCGAAAACGTTATGCCAAACTACATTATGCCTTAAAATTTTATGGCAACAGGAGTATTACCGGGGCCAAGCAGGGCCGATAGCCGAGAGGGCCACGACGATATTCAGCAAAGGAAACCCGTGGTCCGACAGAACGCAAAGAGCAACTGAAGAACACAGGTGTAATTTTAGTTAGTAAAAGTCTGATGCCTCTCGCTACATCATACTCTAGGGCGGGAGAAGCCATAGGCTAATTTCCAAACTTAGAAAATGCCCTCATGATATTACTTTTTTTTTATTTTTGCTCTAAAGTCACGGTGACTCTGTCAAACTATCTTGCAGCCCGTTATTTTCACACCCTGTCTGCTTACTAAAAAAAATACGCAAATAAAAACACACTATATTTTCGATAGCAATGGTCCGATAAGTTCTAAACTTGGCCATTTGGGTCTGTTCGCTTTGCATAAAGTTTGTACACGTCGGCCGTTCACTGCTGAGTCCGTTATAGCTGTACTGGGAATTCAGAGATGTATTAGATAGTTTTGGGAAGGAATTAGAACTTTTTTGTGTGAATTTTCGCGATAAGTATAAATAAAATAATATTTTATTCGAATTAGTGAATAAATCTTAAATTCTTTAATTCTTTATTGTACACAAAAATATTCATAGTACACGGTGATACATACAGTTAATGTACAAAGGCGAGCTTAACTCAACAATGAGTTTTCTCAGATAAACTGTTACGTCGACACCCGCATCGAACAAGGCTGTATCTCAGATTTCAATCCAATTTGAGTTTTTAACAGACTTCGAAAAGAAGGAGGTTCTATGTTCGGCTGAATGAACGTTTTTTTTTTTTTATAGCGTAATGTTTGTAGAATGAGTTACACGACAGTAATAACGACGTATTTCTAGCAATGATGCACAAGATAGGTGTATAAAATCTTTGTGATGCACACATTCATTTTTCAGTAAATATTGTGTCATCCAAGAAGGTCACATACTACCGAAGTAATGTTATCTTGTAAGGTTTATATTTTAAAAAGTTATTAGAATCATAAATATACGAAACAAGAGTGATTTGAGATGTCAACAAAAGTCTGGACGCAATCTATATACATAAAAATGATTGCCTATTTCCCTTGGTCACGCCATCACGCGTGAACGGCTGGACCGAGATTTCGGTAGGGTAGAGTAGGGTAGAGCAGGGTAGAGTAGGGTAGAGCAGGGTAGAGTAGGGTATAGTAGGGTGGAGTAGGGAGCGGAAGCGAAGCCGCGCGGCAAGAGCTAGTTTCATATAAAAACAATAGAAGCCTTTCATTTGCGTCTCCACCCATTACACTATTGTACTTTTCCTGTAAAGAAAATTCAAACACGGCACTATCAATTTTTGGTTCAATCTGAAAAATTACTGAATTAATGAACCTTGAACTAATGGATTAATTGAACCTTGTTCGATGCGGGTGTCGACGTAACTGTTACGCGTGTGTGTTGTAAGTATCCCCGCACACGGGCTACAAAAAAGCCGCTTCTAGCTTCTTTTTGTGGCAGCGTTTTTTGTGGCCCGTGTGCGGAGACACTGTTATGTGTCCTGTTGGAATACGGCCCTTCCGTATTCCTTTAGCTGCCCTTTGTGTCAGTAAGGGCCTGTCCGCACAGCGGTATTTCACCGCGCGGTTTTTTTTCGGTATTCTGTAACACATTGAATCTTATGGAAGTTTCCGCACAGGCGATAAAATAAAAACGCGCGATAAAAAGTTCTGTAATTTCTTGCAGATTTGACGCGGTGCGGTGCGGAAATAAATCCGCGCGAATATTTTCCGCGCGGTGAAATATCGCCGTGCGGACAGCCCCTAAAAGTCCGATAAACCTTCATAATTCCTGTGTACCTACACAGGTAAGTTTTGTGTATAATAAAATTGGACGTGTACAAAGGCAAGATTAGATCAATAATGAGTTTTCTCCCAAACCTTTGAGGTAATGGCAGGTGAAACCGCCGCAGACAGCTAGTAAATCATAAGTGTAGGTACAGGTATTCTGATATGAAAATCAGTTTATGTACCTTTACCTTAAGGCATCGATTACACATAGTTTTGGGTTTTCAATCTGAAATTCCATCTCAGAAATTAATCCTGTATCATATTTATGGATAGTACGATATATTTACGTGACGCTGTAAAGGACTCGCAAATTCGGTTTAACCTAATCCGATTTTACGTGGTTAAATAGCAAAGTTTATTATTCATATTTTTAGTATACTTGTTTATCTATGAGAATCTGAGGGCTTAGCCAAGTTGATAATCTACAATAGGGTAGTTTCCAGGGTCAAAATAATTACATTTTATTTAGTCCGTATTTTAGATTATAAACAAAATAATGGACACGTATTTTTTCTTTTTTCGATTAAACCAAAAATACCAAAGATATAGCCCATTAAAGTTACGAGTGACGTCACCCCTTGCGAAAAAATGCAGCACGGCGGGCGTGACGTTACACGTAACTTAGATGGGTTAAATCTTTGTCATTTTTGGTTTAATTTACAAATACGTGTCCCTTATTTTTGAATAATCTAAAAGACGCACTAATTACATTTTTTACGGAGACTAGCCTATTGTCTAGTAGAAAACTTAATATGTGTGGGAGAGACACGTGGTCAGAACAAAAGAATCGGAGGCGTTACCGACTGTAGAAAGATATTAGAAACGAAACGGTCGTAACTTGGCTAGGACTGCTGCTGTTTTGTTATAGAATACCAACATAAATTAGCTACTCCCAGCGGTTTTTTCATGACAGTAGAAAATTATCCGTAAACAATATATTTCCGGGATAAAAGTATGTAGAAGAGATGAAGAGCGTGAATAAGTAGCCAAGATACAAACACAAACTTTCGGCTTTGTGTTTGTATCACACAAGTGATAAAAAGTTTTGCGTTTAAAACAAGATTGTATTTTTTGTTAATAAGAACGAACTAAAAATTTAAAAATATTTTTATTCCGATCAGAAATAAGCCGATTACAATAAAAATACAAAATAAACAAATGAACAAAATATTTTTTAAAGCTTTTGTTTTAAGAAATATTTTGATCATTTTAATTCTTTTTTGTTGCAAATTTAAAGTTCCTCAAATGCAAAATTTCATTCTCCTTTATGTGGCTTGCTGTTAGAAAACCCAGTTGTGAGTTAAGCTCGCCTATTTACATCAACTGTCCGAATTTCACTGTATGTATAAATTGCGTGTACAATAAAGAAGAGTATTTTTGTTTGTTAGTTAAGGGTACAATAATTAAAGAGGTGATCGATTTTATCTACTTATCTGCGAAAGTAATTACTCTACGTTTCTTCTGTGGTCTTTACCTACCTATGATTCCATTGTTACTTTATATATCGAAATGTATGTTTCTGTTCGAATCAAAGTTAAAGGAACAAAAGGTACAACAAAAGGTAACAAAGGATACAATCGACATAAGACGTAAAGAAAACCCGGTTAAAGACTTTTGAAAAAATCATTCCAAACCTTCCATACCCCTTAAAAATATAGGGTGAGTGGTAATTAGTGACCGATAATTAGTGACCGGTGATTGTACTCATGATTGCAAACAACTTTCCCAAAGAAACTTTTTTTATACTTATCAGTTTTATCATAATAACAAAAGTTTAAAATAATACAATAATAATATCTAATATTTCACATCTATCACACAACGCCGTCTAGTCCTAAGTTAAGCAGAGCTTGTGTTATGATTATTAGACAACTGATAAACATACTTATATATTTCTAAATACATACATATGTAGATAAATTACACCCAGACACAGAACAAATAATCATGCTTATCACACAAACATTTGTCCTGGGTAGGAATCGAACCCACGACCTCCGGCATAGCAGTCAGGGTCACTAACCACTAGACCAACAGGCCAGTCGTGAATATGAGTCCGAGTCGTCGACGGCACGTACTGTCCCACGTGCGCCTCAAATAAATGTCAGCGAAACCGTAGGGGCCCCCACATACAATGGTCCGCATAGGACTAAGTGCGGAAACCATACTCAGACATAGATATAGTCCGTAGGGGCCCAGTAGGGACTGTGTCTGACAAGGTTACCCGTAGTCCTAGAACGCAAAGGGCAACTTAAATAACATAGCTGTGGTTTAGTTAGTTAAAGTCTGGTATGACCTTCAGCCCCGTCCTAGAGAGGGGAATGTCATAAGATGATTTCTTGCCTAAAAGAACCCATTTAAGAAAGAACGAAAGAAAAAACAATTTACTTTAAATAATAATCATCATTTTAGCCAAATGACGTCTACTACTGGATATACGCCTTCCCCAAGTGTCGCCACAACGAGCGGTCTTGTGCGTCTCGCATCCATTGCATTCCCGCGACTCTCAGCTTCTGAGCCTTCTGATGAGGCCCATTGTAAGCAACCATGTTTCAGTGTCATATTATGTTACTGGCAACACGCTCTGGTCATGGACTTTCGTCTTTTCGTTATATTTATATGCTTTAAATATCGTGTGTCGTAGTCAACAGCAAGTCTAGCCTCAAAAGATTTTTTTTTTTCGGAGAATTTGACCCTCTTAATGCCTTCGCATTCTACAAAATTCTGTGATAAGTCGTTTGCGATCCAAGCGGTGCGTTTGTGGAACGCGTTGCCATTACCAATTAGGCAAGCCCAGTCACTAGTTTTTTTTTAAATCTACTTAAAAACCATTTCCTTTCTCTCTAATACTATACTGATTCTACGTAATTTAATTTCTTCCACCAACCCTACTTTAGGTACTCTTTTTTTCTACCCTTTTTACTAATTAAATTGTGTAAGTTATTATAATATGTATGTATATATGTATTTATAATTGAGTATTGTTGTTTATATAGTTAGCAGTACACCACAGACTACCCTGTGTATTATTTTAAGCTCTTATCCATCCTAAGGTTGTCTGGAAGATATCGCTTTCTGCGATAAGACCGCCATAATTGTACCCACAAATTGAAGTTTTTGTATAAGCTGTATTACTTTTTGGTGTAAGTCTATTCTATTCTATTCTAATTGATGCCTAGATTGTTCATAGTATCCATTAAAGCCCTAAAGCACTGTATGCTCAAGCCGCTGCTACTGATTTTCGATCCGAGTTTGGATTGGCTCCAACTCAGTAAACTTTCGCGGTTGTTCCGCTTCCAGTGTTAAAATTCAAGTTAGTTGGAGCTCACTGGAACATTAGTAATGCATTAGACAATGTTACTTGGTTTCTGTACTACTGTACTTTATTATTTATAGGTGGTAAGGGGCCATCCATAACATATGTGGAGGGGATGGTGGAGGAGATGGGGGAGGGGACTAGACTTGTGCCTGCTCGGTCATTTTAATTCATTAAGGGCCAAGCGCCCGAAATAGTAATAATAAAACAGTGATTTTCTGAGGCCTACTCCTCCGTAACGGCTAGGTCAATTGGTTTGAAAAAAATATATGTTTATTATAGATTCATGAACAATAATATCAACATTTGATTTTTTCGTGCAATTAATACTTTTGTCAAAAAAAAAATATTTAGCAATTTCGCAACTTTTCGCAACTTTTCCCTACTCCTTCGAAACGGCTTGGACCTTTAGAAACATTTTTACACATAAAAATTGGTGGTTAAATATTCTTCAAAGTGAACATTGCATATGTAAATCAATCAATATCTCGCAGAGAAAATGGATTTAAAGCGCTTTCCGGGCGCTGCTGGCCGCAAATAAATGCACAGATTTGCGTACTGCCGCCTAGGCGAGTGCGAGAGTTGCGTTCACATAATTTCGGTCAGATGGTTCAAGGGACTATACGCCTTAAACCGCAAGCGAACGCCGGCATTCGCTCTCTCATTGTCTTTCTATTGTGTCTCTAAATACGGTATTAGAAAAATTAAAGATCGCTCAGTAGTCTGTACCGTCAGACCAAAACGGATCGATTAGCAATCTGTGTTCGGAAACATTTGTTTTCGTTCAGTGAGAAGATTATGTTTTCTGTTCGTTCATCGTTCACGAACTATACAAGACTAAAGGAAAGGGGGGTGACGAAATGTGATATTTTGTGACAACAGGAGGGAGGAGTCGAAAGTTTCGTGAAACATTAAAAAATGTACAGTAAGGCCGCAAAAGTCCATAGGAGCGCTAAAGATTACATTGCTACGAACCGAGCGAGCGCGATACTGCCGTGCGTATGTGTGCGCATGTATGAGTATCCACATTCCACAGATAACACACACTAAGGAACTGTCGTCGCACTGAGCTTAAAAACATTATTACTTTTCTGTTCTTACCATAGCAAAATTCGCGCACATACGTCATGTGCTGGTAGCCGTGTGAACTAAGTGTTGGATTCGCAAATCACGTAACCCGAGTTCAAATCATGGTCGGTCCGTTGCAGTTATTTCTTACTTTGAAATTCCCAATCTATGTTGATATAGTTGTTTTTTTATATTTCTATGAAAAATACTATTGCATTTTTTGCACTAAATAGTTGCAAATTACGAATGTGATCTATTAACCACAAGAAGAATCACATTCGTAATTTGCAATTATTTAGTTGTTACATCTTTTCGATGTTATAAGGTGGAAATAAAAAGACGTGTTTAATAAAAATGTTTATTCTTTATATTTACAAATTAAACATTTATGAGAATTGTGACGTCGAATTGTTACCTAGACAAAAAGTTATCTTGTAACCGTTATCTATGTTACGCCTAAGATTGTTTGTTGGAAGTATACCCACTTAGACCATTCATAATATGAATAACGTAACAATGAACGGATATTCAAATTTTAATAAAATAAAATATAGGTAATTGTTTATATCCAGTTATTTATTGAAAAGTGATATATGATTTGGACTTTGTAAACATTTTATTTTTGTGTAACGTCACAATGAATGTATTGAGGTCATAGCTTAATTGTTCATTTTCTTGACGAAAAGAAGATTGAAACCAAACCTCAATTTCTGTTAAAAGAACTTTAGTTCTCACAAGATAATCGTCAATTAGATGAGAAAAATAAATTGAACTATAGTATTATGTTAAAACAGTGCGGGTAGAAGAATAAAAAACGAAATAGACTCATGATTATTGTCAACAAAATTGATAGCGAGTTCACTGCATTCTTAAGATGAGGCGATGGCACAAGTTAAAAGATATAGCTGTTTTAAACGAAAGTAAACACAATATAATACAGTGTTTGTTAACGAATAATCACAGATATGTTAAAATAAAATGGTAGGCCATTTAGTTTAGTTAACATTAAATATTTACTGCGAAACGTAATCGTTCTTGTTTGTGCCTCTCTGTCAAGTACGGCTTTTTAGCAGGTTTTCTGTGATGCACGCCTTCAGCGTGAAGTGCACGGCGAACAGTATCCATCGAGGTGTCATATAATTCCGCAAAATGTCTCGTTGGTGCGAAACCATTCGTTTCGTATACGTCCACCATATGTCGTCGCTGCGCCTCGCTAATAAGCTTCGGTCTCCCACTTCTCTTTCGACTAGCAAGGCTACCTTCTTCCTCATATCTTTTTAGCCAAAGATTTACAGTATTTTTCTAAAATAAAAAAAAATATATATTAGGCAGCTATACCTACTTCACTTCATTTTCATTATATAAAATGTTAATAATCATAATTATTGAATATAATTTTAAAATAAAACTGCATTTATTAATCCAATAACCAATCCAATAAACCCAACGATTTACGTATTTCTCTTTTAAACCTCATAAAGATACGATGAATGGATTCATAAATGGCATACGTTTTAATTAGAAGATTAATTTGTAATAAAGTTACAATTCATTAATAGCTATTATACTCACATTCAGTCCGGTTTCTTCAGATATTTGTGTTTTATTAAGACCACTTTTATGCAGCCCAATGATAGTCGCCCTCACTTCAATACTAATATTAGCCTGCATTTTGCGAATATTACAATACTGTCAACCTCACGTCACTAACCAACAACTACAACCAAACGACAGTTCATTTCGGTTAAGTTAAAACTCATGTCTACCTCGCAGAAATCTAATTCTTTATTTAGTTTTTTTGTGATCTACCTTTCTAACTCTAAGAAATGTGTGAACAAGTTAAAGAATAATTTAATATATGTAATGCAAATACATAACTTCCAATCGGGTAAGAACTTACAAAAAGTCAATAATTGCGTGGGATTTGAACTTGCGGCACACTGATTTGCGCTTCAATCTGTGTGCCTATACCACTGGGCCATCTTGACTTATGATAAGTTGATGAAATTGTGAATTTCAATCATTTGTTGGCGAAACTTGAAAATAAAAGGTCGTAAGTCAAACTAAACGTCAAACGAATAAGTTTTAAGAATTCTTATGGACTTTTGCAAGTGATAGTAGATTTTAGTATAAAAACTTGACATTTTACTTAGTACTTCAAAATTATTTTGTGTTATTGTCGAATATATTGTCATTTTTTGAAACGTAATGAGCTGTTTAACATGGATTTCAGAACTGCTATTATAATTTAATCATGCATATTTGATGTTGATATTACATTAGAGACATGAAGTCGCACAAATGTGGTCAGCTGTCATAAGGACGAGGTGGGGACAAAATCATGAAATTTGTGTGACGTAATTTATGGGCGACCCCTAAATAAGGTTAAATGCCTACTTACACGTGTAAATTAAGTAATATAGTGGTTCTATCCCATTACGGCAAGTTGCTCTTAAATGTGTGTGTAGATTACGAGTATTTATTACTAGTTGCTGCCATCGGATTCGGCTGCGTGAAAGTAGAAAATTGTACCAAGGGAACATACTTCTGGGATAAAAAGTATCCTATGTACTATTACATGGTCTACTCGTATGCCGAATTTTATCAAATCCCATTCAGCCGTCCGAGTGTTAATAAGTATCAAACATACACCCTCAAACTATCTATACTAGTTAAAAATAACTCTACATTTTAATAAAATTTATGTGTCATAACGAATTTATATTTGTTAGAATAATACATAATTTCTAGGAAAAAGAAGTTGGGGAGGCCTTTACATAGCAGTGGGAAAGTGTGGTGAAATAAAAATGAAAGAATAATAGAACTTATTTTTCCGTTTGTAAGTAATACTTTAAAAAAAATATATATATATAATAGGGTAGTTTCCAGGTTCAAAATAATTACATTTTATTTAGGCCATATTTTAGATTATAAAAACATATTGGACACGTATTTTTTCTTTTTTCGATTAAATAAAAAATAACATAAATATAGCCCATTAAAGTTACGTGTGACGTCACCCCGTGCGAAAAAATGCAGCATGGCGCGGCGGCGTGACGTTACACGTAATACAAATATAATAACAAATAAAAATAAATAAAATACGTGTTCCTTTTTTTTGAATAATCTAAAAGGCAGACTAATTACATTTTTTAAGACAACTAGCCTATTAAATGAGCATGATGTGATATGGTCTCCTATAACTAAAAGAGAATATGTGAATAACCACATGTGATATTGTTATTTGATTTTTATATTTATGCGAAATGTTGATTGCTATTTCTGTTTATCCTTTGTTAGTGATCCAGATAAAATAAATTATCGGACATGCTAAACAAACAAGTTACAGAAAGGGGTAAGTAAAGACAATGTTCGGATAAGCACAACCAAACGAAGCATAAAACCCCCCCACTCAAAACCAAGCACAGGTAGGCACGGATTATAGAAGTATCCAAATATTAATCCGTCCCAGAAGGTGTAAAATATTTCTTGAAGAACCCTTATATATCAGGAGAGCGATGAAAGTAGCTTATGGGTGGCTTAAACAGGTAATAACCAAGATTTAATATCCGGTATGTAGGTAACCAAACATGTAAACCCATATTTCACACACATAGATCTCATGTGAAAATTCGGTAAGCTTCGGAATGAGATACACGTGAAAGTATACTAAGTTATGTATATTTTACTCTTTAATCTAAAGGTATATTTGTTTTTAAGACGACCTACATACAATATGTAGTTTTTTTTTAACCTCTCGTGTGCCTTACTTAGAGACACAATTAAAAAGCCATTGTGTCTCGCGTGGATCCA
The DNA here is from genome assembly GCA_910589285.2 of Mythimna ferrago. Lineage (NCBI taxonomy): Eukaryota > Metazoa > Arthropoda > Insecta > Lepidoptera > Noctuidae > Mythimna > Mythimna ferrago. The sequence goes on from OU342679.1 coordinate 21,102,875, forward strand.
CGTTTAGACACACAACGGGTTAATATTAATAGGCGTTTGACCACCATCTCACCTGATGGTAAGTGATGATGTGGTTGACGATGGAGCACGCTTGCCTAGAAGTAACCTATTCACTCTTGACTTAAAGACCCCTAAGTTGTAGTTATCAGGAAACACAGACTCTGGCAGGGAATATATATTTAAAATGCGAACTTTGGACATGTGACATTCTCCAACCCGCACTGGATCCGCGTGGTGGTTTATGGCTCTTTCACTTTCCTAGAAAGGAGTCCTGAGTCGTAGCATTGGGAATGTTTTAAGGCTGATTATGCTATGCTATGTGGTGTGCGTACTCGTGAGACTATAAAACTTAATATCTTTCTGACGGACTGGACAGATTTCGCCTGAATTGTAAGGAGGACCCCTGGGCCCCCGATATAAATACTTGAATACCTGTGTCAATGTTTGTATGTGTTAGTTTATGTTTGTGAACGTTTTACATGCGTCCAAGTTTCCGTTTAGTTCTACTAGTTTCTAGTTTAAACGTTGCCATTATTCATACTCGTATGTTACTATGTATAGTTGGTAAGTTTGCGAGTCCAAGTTTGCAAAACAGTTTGACTCGCGTCCCAGCGATTGTAAAGTAATTGACATAATATCTGCTTTGTTGTATGCGATTACTGCAGACAAGCCCCTACTAAGATTATCATTACACTAAGATTAAAGGCAAAAGTTTTTGCGGACAGTGAGCAATGGGTAGCTCGCCGTCCGACCGTCCGGTAACCGTCCGGTCCGAGCCCAAGTCGTCGACGGCGCGTAGTGTTCCACGCCCGCCTCAGGATTTGTGAGCAACCGTAGGGGCCCAGCAGGGTCGAAGCCTACTGGGGCCATGGGTGATGCGGAAGAGATCCCTGGGGTCCTGGAACAATAGTACAGAAGGAACAGGAGTGGGTTTTTAGTCAGTAAAAGATTAGATGATTTTCCCAACTAAAAAAAAACAGTGATAGTTTATTTTTATGCATGAGTATGTGGGTATGTTTTTAATCTTTCATATACAAACAGCTGAACGCATTTGAATGGTATATATTCTGGAACATGACATTTGGTATTTTTTTTATTATAGGTGTGGGTTTAATCAGTAAAAGTTCTCTCGCTCCGCCCCTTCCAACCTTCACCATCAGCAAAAAAAAGGACGTTTGTTCACCAATCTCGGCCCAGTTTCCATAGGACATCATGTTTGAAATTCACGCGGGTGGAATCGCTGGTAAAAGCTAGTTCATTAATAAAATGGCTGCCACTGACGGCAATGATCAACACACGCCTACGCGTGCTCTGCTAATAAAGCAATTCATGAAAATGACACGCGCGTTGATTTGCGGTTAATAAGCATGTGTCATATCATACGTAGTTTCGACACGAGTCTGTCGTAGGTCACTCACACGAAACTACGATGCGGAGCGATATGAGGACCAGGCCACACGGTGCGGTGCGGCTCCGGCGCGGCACCTGAGCGACGAATCGGCGGGCCGTACGAGCGGGGTGACGTCACTTATGTGCCCGCCGATTGGTCGCTCAGGCGCCGCGCCGGAGCCGCACCGCACCGTGTGGCCTGGCCCTGACGCCGCATCGCAGGAAGCTGCGATGCAGTGTCGTATCGTATTCGTTTTTGTGTAATATACGATGCAAATAAATTCGCAAGTTCTTGCGATTTATTTGTGTAGTCACAAATACTTAAAAATGCGATGCGTCGTGTAAGCTCAAAATTTTTTTCGATGCGATTTTGCATCGTAGTTTTTTGTTTGGGTCCATAGCTATGTCTTTTTAAGCTAGGATTTAGCTTGGATCAAGTGTCCTCTAGAAATAATTTTTAATAAATAATAATTCGAAAGAGTTACTGTTGCCCTGGATTGTAAAGGGTAACTAAAAGAACAAAGGTGGGTTTTGGACAGTAAAATTCTGACACTATATCTCACTCCACTCAAAGTGGGACAAGTTATTTAAGGGGATGAAACTCGACATACATTTTCATTGTTTTTCATACAACCGCTCTTACGTGATTATGACGTTATTACATATTTTTCATTTGATATTTTGGAAACACAGTATCTTGTAGACATTATCTATGTTCTATTGAAATCAATTTATAAATTTGTGTAAAACTAACCCAGTAAAGACCTCAGAAAATCTGACACTTCATAATTTACTTAAAAATTAAAAAAGTATAACAATAGAAGCCTTACAAATTTTATCAATATTCTAAATGACGACATTTATTTTAAAAAACCTTTAAAGGGTTTAAAGAAAACACGTATTTCATGGAACAAGTTTTGTAAAATATTCGAGTAAATCACGGAATTACCGGATGATAACAGGGTTTTAAGGCATCTCTCTATTTTTGCGTTGCCTTTTCGTCAAACATCGCGTTGGATTCCGTTAGATGAAGCAACAAGCTTTTAAACCATTCCAACATCGAGAGGCTGCAGCAGCCTCTTAATGATTTTTCATCTTATAAAATGGCACGCAAATTACGTGTCATTTTCTCCAATAACAATAAAACATAGAATAGCTTATGTCAGTCTTCGTGACTATTTTAGTTAGTAGGCCACTTTATATCACACAACTGTTTTCGAATGACGCAGTTTCATATCGGTATATAGGTTTGCACTAACCAAACTAGTCCTGAATAACAAAGTTATGTTTGTAAGGGCAATTTGCTGTTACTAACTTTGTAAAACCTTAGCCTAGAAACTCATAAAACTGCAGTGAGAGGTTTCAATTGGAGTGTTATGTGCACTCTGAAGACATGCGTAATTATACCGTTTGTTTTAAAGTGTCATTGCGGTCTTTGCTAGCAAAGGAGGAGGCCGACCGCATCAGGCAACGGCGCTCACAGCGCCCCAGCCGACGCTGGGATTCCGATCCCGATTTCCGGCCACCGTTGGCGCAGGCTTGCGGACGGCGAGCAATTGGTAGCTCGCTGTCCGACCGTCCGGTAACTGTCCGGACCGAGCCCAAGTCGTCAACGGCGCCGGAGGCTCTACGCGGGGATCGTTCGGTCCATGGCCCTCTATGGGGCGCCGGTGTGGGCGCCGTCGCTGAAAAAGCAACCGGCGGCCATGCTGAACGCCTGCCAGAGGGTCATGGCAATAAATGGTAATAATGGTGGTGGTAATGGTAATGCTTGCGCCGCATCTTGCTCCGTCGCTGCCGTCGCTGTATCGTCACCGGTCGAAGTGGTGACGCATGTAGGTACGTCGACCCCTAAACGTGCCTACTCCGCTGTTGTTGCCGCAAAGAAACCTGGTGTGTCGCAAACAACGCGACAAGCAGGAAAAACGAAAGGGGGCAAGCAGAGTGATGAGGATGGCTTCACTAAGGTAGAGAAGAAGAAGAAGAAGAAGCCTACTTGTCAGAACCAGTGCGGTACCGCTCTGGCAGGACCAAACATGCTGCTGCGTCCAGCAATACCCACGACGCAGCTGTACGTTTCGAGGCTACATCACTCCACGAAGGTTGAGGAGATCGTGGAGTATGTTCGAGTCAAGACGAACTGGACTTTGAGAGTTGAGCAGTTGGAGCCGCGCCATAACACTAATTTCAAGTCGTTTGTGGTGCGGGTGCCGACTCATCATTTGGACACCTTCCTCAAAGGAGAGTTTTGGCCGAAGGGTGTCGTGTATCGAAGATTTCGCGGAAGGATACCGACCTCGCAGCGGAACACGTCGCCGTCACTTCGTGTACAATAGTTTACTTTAATAATTAGTTATAGAATCTTTTATGTATTAGTTCATTATTTTGTAAGATTATTTGTGTATTTTATCTATGGGCCTTAGTTGCCTGAAAATAAAGGATTATTATTATTATTATTAATAAGGATGGTGCGGGGATACTGCACGATCTCCCGCGAAGCGGCGAGCCTTCTGGCTGGCCTACCACCGTGGGATCTGGAGGCAACAGTCGTTGCACACATGCACGATATGCGCGTGGAGATGCAACGCCGGGGTGAAAGTCCGCTGCCGCGATAGGTCACGGCATGGCGGACAGAGCTCCGGCGGGATCTCATGGTGAAATGGCGTCAACGACTATCGCAACCCAGTGCTGGGCACGCCATAATCATGGCGGTAAGTCCCCTCTTTGAGGCGTGGCTGGAAAGACCTCACGGCGTCCTTACCTTCCGCATGACGCAGGTCCTCACCGGACATGGTTCGTTCGGGAGGTTCCTGTTCCAAATTAAAGCGGAAGTGACGCCCGGGTGTCGCCATTGTGCGGAATGCCCGGAGGACACGGTGGAGCACACAGTCGAGGTGTGCCCCGCTTGGGCGGAGCATCGCCGTGCCCTCGTGGGGGCGATCGGCGGCGGAGACCTCTCGCGCCGGGCCTTGGTCGAGGCCATGGTCCGGAGCGAGGAGGAGTGGCAGGCATTCGCCGACTTCTGCGAAGCAGTAATGCTCGCAAAGGAGGAGGCCGAACGCATCAGGCAACGGCGTTATCGCCGCCGCCGCCGGCGCCGGGATACTGATCCCGATTTCCGGCCACCGTAGGCGCGGGCTTGCGGACAGTAAGCAATGGGTAGCTCACTGTCCGGCCGTCCGGTAACTGTCCGGACCAAGCCCAAGTCGTCGACGGCGCGTGCTGTTCCCGCGCGCCTCAAGGAGTTGTCAGCAACAGCAGGGGCCCAGCCGGGTCGAAGCCTACTTGGGCTAGGGTTATCCGAAAGGGAAGCTCGGCCCCGGTACGGAAGGCAAGAAAGAACGGGGTGGGTTCTTTAGTTAGTAAGAGCCTGACACTATCTCCCGCTCCGCCCAAGGGCGGGGGATGTCATTTGGATGATTTTTATCCTCCAAAAAAATATGTCATCGCGGCTTTTGAACGCAAAAGGCAACTGAAGGAACACGAGTGGTGATGAAAAATGTTCTTAAGGATCTAGTGAAAATATTATGGAGGGAATTTGAAGACTAATTTATTATAACCTAGTCAACTGCTATTGGGGAAGATATGTGATTGTTAGTTTTTACCGACAACCTTCAGTTATAATGGCAATCGAATATGTAAATCAATTTTTTATCTCACGAGTGTAGTGCAATTTTAGTCACTGTTCTGAGCAAGAAGGTAACTAAAATTGCACTACACATAGGTATATAATGGCGCTTGTAAGTAAACTTTGAACGATAATACAGTTAAAGCCTGTGTATTAACGGTTTTCCGATTTTTTCTTTAAAAGATCTTCCTGAAACCGCCTTGTACTACTCGCATATTCAAACAAGAGCCAAACTTCCCAAGAAGAGACGAAGAGTCGTCAACGTGGAGCCCACCAGACCACTCATGCGTGAGTATTAAGAAAAAATAATAAAACACCTAACAAAAATATATAACAAGTTATACCACTCAGTTTTAAAATGAAACTGACATAAAAAAAGTCAAAACGACTCGAATTTTCCGTTTAGCGAAATATTTAGACATTTATTTTTAATTATATAGCATCGCATAATCAGCCTCTTTTGTGTTCCCACTGTTGGGACTCAGGCCTCCTCTCTAGAAGAGGAAATGAGCCGTAATCCACCACGTCAGCCCAGTGCGAGATGGTGAATGTCACGTCATGTCTTCGATTTTTTGGTTCTAGTACATACCGGTTTTCTTACCAGGTTTTCCTTCACCGTTTTAAAAGCAGTAATGATGAAATAAATTACACAAAGTAATGCGCCTGGCTGGGTTTGATCCTGCGACGCACAACTCAAAAGTTGGGGCCGTTACCACTCGGCCAGCACTGCTCCTGTTATATTATATATATATAATATTTTTGATTATGTTTTAGTATATTCTTCTATCTACCAAGTTTGTCTGATCGGAGGTGTTTCGTCTCGGAGGAACTTTTTAATTTCCACCAAAAACACTTCAAAAACAATAAACCTTTTGAACAAAGTTAAAATTAACAAACCGAACAAATTTTATGGCGAAATCTCAGTAACCTTCCGAAAGGCAGTAAAATGGCATAGTAATTAAAATTACTCATTCAAAGTAATTTTACATAATTTTAATCCTTAGCTTTCAGTTTAAGTATCGGCTTTAACGTTATATATTTTAAGTTTTTTTTTAATAAATGGTTGCTTTTATATTAAAAGTGATATCAAAAAACGCAGGTTCTACTGAAAGACATATATCATGTACTAGCTGTGGCCGCGACTTCGTTCGCGTGGACTACAGGATTTTGAATTTATTTTTTCTAAAATAAATGTAGCCTATGTTACTCCTTATTACATCAGCTGCCAAAAAAAGTCCCGTCAAAATCGGTTCAGCTATTTCAGAGATTAGCCCGGACAAACAGACAGACAGACAGACAAAAATTGTAAAAAATGTTATTTGCGCAGTATAAAAATGTTATATTATGTACCGTATATATATTCATATGCATGTAGTAAAAAGCAGAAGGAACGGGGAAGGTCTTTTAGTCAGTAAGAGTCTGACACTATCTCCCGCTCCGCCCAAGGGCGGGGGATGTCAAATGCATGATTTTTTCCCACAATAAAAAAAAAATTAAAATTGTTGTAAAAAGCAGTTATTTCAATATTACAAACAGACACTCCAATTTTATTTATATGTGTATAGATAACATAGAATTTGATGTTTAATTCATTAAACCCCAAGCAAACGCCGGCGTTCGCTCGCTCATTGTCTTTCTATTGTGTCTCTAATTACAGTATTCGCAAGATTAAAAAATTGATTTTAATGATAAGATTTATTTCCGTGCAATTGACTTTTTATTTCATGTATCAATTATACCAATCTAAAATTTTGTATGAGTTTGCATGCCGTAAGGTGAAATGTAGCAGAAGAGCTCAGATGTGTACCATCTTATATCTGTACCTCTGTAATCTTGTAATGTGTACCAATGTAATCTGAATCTGAAAAATATCTCCAGTACTTATCTACCGAGCCGCAATGGGCGCCATTCCTACGTTTTTGGCCAGAGAAACGTTGGCACTCATTTATATTTCAATTTGGATTATATTTCTTTTCTCATTTGTTAACTTTTGCTTCTTTTGTTTTTTTTTTCCGTTTCAAGGATATTCATTATTTATAACTAGTCAGAACAAAGTCTTTGTATGTTGCTCTGTTTACTTCTTTAATACCGAATTGGATTTTGATATTGTTTTTGCTAATAGTGAGTGTTAATACATGAGGAAGGTATGTGTATTTTCCATCCGTGCAAAGCCAGGGCGCGACGCTAGTTACATGTAAATGTTGCTGTAGCTGCTTAACTGCAATCCTACCTGATGGTAAGCAGGGATGCAATCGTTGACGCTGAAGCGCACTAGTGTATTAAAAGCCTATTCACTCTGGCCTTGAAGGTACCTAAATTGTAATCGGACGGGAAGACTGCAGCAGGCAAATAGTTCCTGTCCTTCAATTTACGCAGTATAAATGACTAGATGAATCGCTTAGTCTGGACCGTAGAGGTGTGAAAAATATTTAAAGTTTCATTAAAGGTATTCGCAACAAAACATGTCCATCAAGACTTCTTATTCGGTATTCTAACAGTAGCTTTTGTTCTTAAGCCTGCAGGAAACCATACCATTAATATGTATTAAAACATGAATATTTAAATACACCGCGAATTCATTATCATCAAACTTAAAAGCTGAAACATTTATTTCACTTTCTTGGCGTTAATTTGACATAAAAGTATAAAATGTGTCAGAAGACGAGCAAGCTGAGAGAAATTATCTCGAAAATAAAATAAAATCGTCTTACAAAGTGTCGCAGTAAGACAAAAAAAACGGAAGCGGTTATACTAACACAACACATAAAACGAATTTGTAATTCTGTGGAAAGTCGTGTAAAAATGTCACCGTCGTGCAATTTTACATAAATTACTGTACAAAAGGAGTCGAGCCCGTTCGACCGCCACCCTGAGTTACGACCGGGCTATTTGTAGATGCCGCCAAGAATCGCTTTCATTAACAATTCCAGATAAAACACCCCCCGGTTCAGTCTCGAAAGAGATTTGATGTGGAGCTAGTCCGCGTCACGCCTGGTTATTAATTAGGGTCCCACAAAAAGGTGTCGAGGTCCAGTGGTTGTGACGCAGGCTCCTGCGGCAAATCCAGCTTCCAGTATCCACCCGACCGTGGAGGCGCGCACCCGCGCTCGCCGCGTCCCGAACACATCGCCCGTCTCGTACCGCGAACACCTTATTCCAAAATCGATCTCAATTTAAAATTAGAATTTAGTTTTTATCGTGTTGTTCTCTCTTGTGCCAGTACTGTCTACAACTTTTAATTGATGATTCTATTTATGAAACTTTTTGTTTTTTTTATTTTTTTATTATGTAACGGATTCAAACTTTGATTGCTGGTATGTAATAAATTATAAGTAATAAATATTCATGAAGAACTATTTGTTTATGCAAGTAGCATGTATAATCTGAAAGTTTGAGGAATTTCGACTGAGTATTAATACATATTTCATGGCTTTCGTTTAAGATGTAAATAGCGAACTGTGTTCGTTTAAAACGAGTAAACTGGTGTAAAGTTTTATGGCTGGAAAGTGTCATAATGCGTTTTTGGGGATTATTTCGAGTCGGGTCACGTCATGTGGTGAGGCTTGGGGGCTTAACTTAAGCCTGATTAAAGTCATCGATGGCTCGATCGTGCTTGTATCGGAAAATGGAAAATATTAAACGGGGAATATGTGAGTCCTGATCATTTTGGGATTATGTTTTTATATCATAAATATTTTTATTTATTACATATTTACTGATATTTTTGAAGTTGAGCCTGTTATTATTTAGTAGTATTCATTAAAATTCGCCTACAAAGCTAATATTTCGTAAAGCTTACGTAAATGTAGGAAGGAAAACAGCGTAGCATAATAATTAGACCTTCGTATACAGTTAACCTCAGCTTCCTTACGACAGTACTAAAAAGTAATAACCCATTAGTAACTCGACTCCCGGGAATTGTCTCCAACAAAAAATATTCCCGGGAAATTACGGGAACGAGACTCGGGGAGCAGATGTTTACAATCGCTCGCTTACGCAAAGTCGCGACTTATAAGAAGCTTGGCAAAGGTCCTTGCCAAGGATGAGAAGCTTGGCCGCTCTGTAAATACTTGGCAAGTTTTCCGCCGAATTAGTGCTGCGCTCGTTTTAATTACAATCCGATATCGATGGTCGATTTTAAATGATCTGCTAATTAATATCGTGGTGGCAACGTAATGCCATTAATTTGTTAAGAGCGTTTGGGCACGAATGGATTCCAGTTAAGAGCGTTATGTTTAATTGAATTGCTTATTTCATGAGGATTTCCCGTAACCAGGCATTATTTTTGGTCAGATGTGGGTACAGTAAAACCTATATATATATAAAAAGAAAAACTGACTGACTGGCATATTAACGTACAGCCGAAACTACTGGGACTAAGAACTTGAAATGTACAAAGTTCTGCTTATGACGTAGGTGCGTTAAGCAAGGATTTTCCAAAATTCATTATCTTTAGGGATAAAACGAGGAAGGGTCCACAGTTTTATATAGAGAAACCTACTTTTTTGCGAGCGAAGCCACTGGCAGAAGCTAGTTTTAGTATAATATTTTAAGTAGCACAAATTTTAATGAAAATATTTTGTCCAACCATTTTGGTTGGACAAAATATTCCCAACCAAAATGCAAATAGTATTCAAACTAAGCCTTTTTTGTTATTCATATTTGCAGACATAAAAAAACTGCTATCAGTTCATTCTGTAGCCAAATATATGTTAAAAAAAGCATAGATATTTGGCGCCAAATGAAAAGGTTTTGTTCATAGAAATATTAAAATTGTACGATAATTTTATTGAAGAAGTAAGTCATGCCGGCGCCATACATTAACCCATAAAACATGTTTTCATTAGCATTTATTATGCGTGTAGAACGCATATTACATGCTAATGAATATATTTTGTCCGCATCATTAGTCTATACAAACGTCTACTGTCTACGGCGTAGAGGGTCTACGAAAGTGCTACGTAGGCTACGAGATTTTCGTAGCTCCTTCATTCTAAGCGTCCCCACACACGGGCTTCAAAAAAACGCCACCACAAAAAAACGCTAGAACCGGCCACAAAAAAAAAAAAATAGAAGCGGCCTAAAAAACAGCTGAAGCGGGCGACCTCTTGTATCCGGAGAAGCTTGAAGCCGCTTCAAGCGTTTTTTTCTGGCGGCACCGCCGCACACGAGCTACAAAAAAAGGCCGTCTCAAAAAGAAGCTTGAAGCGGCGTTTTTTTGTGGCCTGTGTGCGGGGACAGTAAGTTGCTTTGCAATCAACGAATACTGTTTTTTTTTGTGTATTAACGTCTAAAACACTGAATGTGTATTAGAAAAACTTGGCGTGAAACACGTGATTATGACATAGATTTCATTATTCCTAGAATGGAGGCCTGAGTCCCAACCATGGGAACATTATAAGGCCAACTATGAATAGTACGTTTCTTTGGAATAATGTTACACTTAAAAAAAAAAAGCTGCGGGATGAAGCAAGCTTTCTAAAGTTTTACCTGCTTTCACCCAAAAGCTACTTTGTTTTATGGACTTGATTTGCATGAATGCAATGTGTACTCGCCCGTTACTATTATATTGCCCATAATTTGTTTAGCTAAACTAAAACCACTATGTACGTACTACGCGTTCCAAATGAGAATAGGACCAATTCCTATGTTTTGACGTCTCGTCGGACTGTCAAATCGAAAAAAATTTGGCAAAATTGAAGAACTTAGAGATGAGTAAAATTGAAGAACTGGATTCTGATTAAACTTTTTTCGTTCACAGTTCATAAATAAATTAAATTTTTCGTAAATTAATTAATGTTTATAAATTTATTTCCTTGATTTGACAGTAAAACGTGACGTCACAACATGGCGGGCGATCTTATTCTTATTTGGGACGCAATGTATAACATTCTACTTTTTAATCAACCATTGCTTCTCCTCTTCGAAAAATAATGTGAATATAGTATTTATGCCAAAGTTTTTAAGATTTGACAATTCGCTTTTATTTTAAGGTTATAAATGAAATACATTAGCACTGTTATTCAAGAGTTTTGAATTAGATAATAATGCGTGACAGAGTGAACAAAATTTTTCCCTACTAAACCAACTTACTTATCTAAAGTATTACGAAAATACGATTTTTTTTGCATCAAAATGCCTAAAAATCTATATCTTTATTGGATTATTTAAAAAAATTGTTTTTTTTTTTTTGTATAATTTTATTTTGTGTTATCAGTGCAGAAGTAACTCTGTTTGTTATGTCTTCACGCTTAAGCCTCAAAACCAATCTTAATGGAATTTAACTTGGGACATGTCTAAAAAATGGAAAAAGTCCTGAGATACTTTTTATCAAAATACCAAGCCGGTGAAGCCGCGGACAGAAGCTTTTATTTAATAATAGCTGGTGCCAGAACATGTTTCCGGGATGAAAAGTTTCTTATGTTCTTGTGTTATTCCAGGATATGATCTATCCATGTACCAGGTTTCATTAAAATCCGTTCAGCTGTTTAAGCGTAAAGAAGTTATTAATACACACAAACTTTCATCTTTGTAATATTAGTGTTATACGTCAGAAAAGTGCCGGCGATCTTTACAAAATCCCTTTTTTTTCTGGAAACTCATTTTCTTTGAGTTACAGCTTTTAGACTACGCCTCTGTTACATTTTAATGTACTGCAAGACTCACCAAATTAACCGTTTCTTTTTTAATCTCTTTCTATAGTCGGTAACACCTATTTGTTTGTTCTGACCATGTGACTTAAAGTTGACGTCATTCGATTGTAGATTATCAACTTGGCTAATAATAATAATAATAATTCTTTATTATCAGGCATCTAAGGCCCATGGATAAAATACAAAAATAATCTTACCAAATAATAAACTAATACATAAAGAGATAATATAACTAATCATAAACTACTGCACACGAAGTGACGGCGTCGTGTTCCGCTGCGAGGTCGGTATCCTTCCACGAAATCGTCGATACACGACACCCTTCGGCCAAAACTCTCCTTTGAGGAAGGTGTCCAAATGATGAGTCGGCACCCGCACCACAAAAGACTTAAAATTGTTGTTATGGCGCGGCTCCAGTTGCTTAACTCTCAAAGTCCAGTTCGTCTTGACTCGAACATACTCCACGATCTCCTCAACCTTCGTGGTGTGATGTAGCCTCGAAACGTACAGCTGCGTCGTGGGCACTGCTGGACGCAGCAGCACCAGCAGCGATCAGCGGCTAGGCCTGCTGATCGCTTACTGGTAGCAAAAAAGATGATTTCATATACAAAAACAAGAATCCAGCATTTGTACGCAATATCTAATCAAATCTATCTCGCATAAAAAATGGTAACGGGGTCGCAAAAATTAAACTCGTATAGTTTCCCTTAACACACTCGGTTTATAGCAATAAAGGGGTCGAATATAGTTATAATGTTGATACTTAAAGTTTTATAACCTTAACTTGGACCGTAATAAAATTCGGATTAAATTGTACCATTGGATAGTTATATAATAATAATATTGCACAACTTACACACAACGCCATCTAGTCTCAAAGTAAGCAGAGCTTGTGCTGTGAGTACTAGACAACTGGTAAACATCATCATTTGTGCCAAAAGACGTCCACTGCTGAATCCCCCAAATGTCGCCACAACGAATGGTCCTGTGCGTCTCGCATCCATTGCAATCCCATGATAAAAATACTTGTATATTTCTAAATACATACATTATAAGATACATACATATTATAAATTAATTACACCCAGATACAAAACAAATGATCGTGCTCATCACACTAACATTTTTTTTGGGTGGGAATCGAATCCTTGACCTCCGACATTACAGTCAAGACACTAACCACTAGACCAACAAGCCTGTAAAAAAAACTATAAAGAACTAGATTGTACTTGTACGTGAATAAACTGACTAAAATTCTGAATTGAAATATTTTTGCTGACGGCCGGTTATGAATTTTTTCAGACGCAATGTGAATATTTTTTAAATTAATCACAGGGTTGGTTTGTAGCTGAACTTTAATTTTATTATGATTGTATATCTGACATGAGTCTTAATTTTAGTTTAAAAAATACTATTTAAGTACGAATTTAATTCGCGTAGATAGGACTCCATATATGATGAAAAACAATAATAAAATCAACTTGAAATATATCGCGGTGCTCTTTGCAAAATCTTTTTGTTTATTATACATTATATGTAACGTATTATAATGGAATGCAGATGGACAGAGAGAGAAGGAGGCCAAAGAAAATATGATGGATTGTGTGAGGAGTTTATGAAAGAAAAGATAGTCAATGATAGTGTAACGGATGACAAGATAGAATGGAAGAAAAACATGATAAGCCGACCAAGAGCAGGAAGACGAGGACTGCCCATCTAATTTCCACAATCCAGTAACTAGGTAAGTCCCTTTTGCAAGACTGCTTGTAACAATTTCGAGCTTTTTTACTACCACTAGCGAGTGTAGCGACAGTTAACTACTAATGGAGCATACAATCCGCAGGCAGAAACTAGTCCTGATTTCCGGCCACCGTAGGCGCGGGCTTGCGAAAAATGAGCAATGGGTAGCTCGCTGTCCGGCCGTCCGGTAACTGTCCGGACCAAGCCCAAGTCGTCGACTGCGCGCACTGTTCCCGCGCGCCTCAAGGAGTTGTCAGCAACAGCAGGGACCCAGCCGGGTCGAAGCCTACTGGGGCCAGGGTTACCCGAAAGGGAACTCGAGCCCCGGTATGAAGGGTAGAAGGAACGGGGTAGGCTTTTAGTTAGGAAGAGTCTGACACTATCTCCCGCTCCGCCCAAGAGCGGGGGTTGTCATTGCATGATTTTACCCACCATAAAAAAAGGCAGAAACTAGTAAAACACACAATAACGATTGGGAAGTTGAACATTTTCAAATGAACGCTTTTTGGCACACGCAGGAGAATCCATTAGGTGTCCTTGGGGACGACATATTTGTGTGGCTTTAGATATCAGTTTTAACTTGGAATATATTGTTTATCGATGTATATGTGGAAACTACTGCCTATAAAAAGTAAGTATATAATAAATAAATAAACTAAAATCCAAGTTTAAACTACAACATGCAACATAAAAAACATAACTTGTAAAGTAGTACGTTCAGAATCTGTTACGGAATTCATTTAAGTTATACTAAAAATAGATAATTTTTTTATCCTAAAATTACATATTTCGAAAAATGCTTTACACGTCTTTTTTTATGGTGGGAAAAAATCATCCAATGACAACCTCCGCTCTTGGGCGGAGCGGGAGATAGTGTCAGACTCTTACTGACTAAAAGACCCACCCCGTTCCTTCTAGCTTTCATACCGGGGCTTGAGCTGTCTTTCGAAACTAACCCTGGCCCCAGTAAGCTTCGACTCAGCTGGGTCCCTGCTGTTGCTGACCACTCCTTGAGGCGCGCGGGAACAGTGCGCGCCGTTACAGGCACTTTTGAATTGTCAAAATGTCGGTCAGTCAAACAAGTGAAGCTATTTTTTTTTAATTTTAGTGAATTTTTTACGATTTAAGCTTAATTTTCTAATTGAAGTGTGCAAGTGTATAAAATTCCAGTTAGAAGTTTCAACTAAAGAAAATTCGCGACCGCTTACCGAAGGACGTATCGATAGAAAGCCTTCTACAAGGTGGATGGATGACCTGGCCAGGGTCGCAGGAATCTGTTGGATGCGAGATGCACAGAACTCGCCGTTGTGGCGACACTTGTGGGATGCCTATACCCATCAGTGGATGTCTTTCAACTGAAATGATGACGATCCTAACATAACATAATTTTCATTGTGTTTCTCAGTTTTATACTGTTATTATGATTAATGCGTTGCGCAAACGGAGACACTTTTTGTTCCAGTTACCGACACCGAACACTTTTTGATCGTCGTGAGTATGTGTTAAGTGGAAGCAACTGGACACAAAAAATGTTTACGAATGCTCAGGGAGTGGATGATTTCATACTGGTTCTATAGAAATCAAATATTCATCGGTGGCTTGTATCTGACACAAAACACACGTTTGCGTTCTGCCTCAGACCAAATTCCACTATTAGATAAAATCGATTTACGAGTACGACTTTGACAATAAGACATAAGAGCATTCAATTTTGTAGCAGTTTTCAAACGACGGATTACATTGTACAGTATCTTAAAGATCGTTGACTTATAAAAATAAAGTGATACTTAAACTACACTTAAACGTAACCGAGACCAAACTAAACTAAACATAAAACGTAGCATTTGACGTTTGAATCTTCCACGTAAACTTTAGTTTTCTTTCACCTCTGTAAGAGCTCACGATTGTATTTCTCTTGGGTATCGCAAGATGGATGGCTACTAGAATGAAATATTGCAGCTATCGTTTTGTATATCCCACAATATTTTGTTTATTAAATATACGAATGAAATGTTTTTAGAGCAGTGGTAGCCCAGTAGTACTGGTCTTGACAACGAGTTGGTCGCGGGTTCAAACCTAGCCAGGCCGCTCACCACTGCTTTCAAAATGGTGAACGGAAACAACGTGAAGAAATCGGCATGTCCTAGAATTAAATATTTCAAAACACGAGTCATCCATAAACACGCACTGGGTCCGTCGTGGTGGATTATGGCCCAATCTCGCTACTAGAGAGGCCTGAACCCCAGAGTAGTGGGAATATGTAAAACTGATTTTGCTGTGACATAGCTATACGAATGGACTTTAACCGCGGCCTCGTAGGTCTTGTGGTTGCGAGCGCGATTGCTGAGCATGGGATCCTGGGTTCGATTCCCAGCTCAAGCAAAAATATGTGGTATTGTCATCATCATCATCATCATTTCAGCCGATAGACGTCCACTGTTGGACATAGGCATCGCTAGGCTAGGCTTGTGGTATTGTGTTTTTCTATTATTCCAATTACTCTGTATTAGCTCGGAGTTTTGAAGTTGGTAGTGTGGGTCGTATTCTAGTATTTCTTCATTCAGCGTCCAGTCATTTGATCACAGCCGACTTACCAGATAATACGATACCCATTCATACTCTTTCTTTTGCTTTGATAATGACTGTAATTTATCTTAAAGCTGTTTCTTTGTAAAGATAAATATAAAGCCTTGGTTTTTCAGCGAGGCCAACCGTAACGTTCTTTGGTCTCAAATTGAGATTAATTTGTGTACTGAGGGTCTGAAGTTCATGGGCCTGAACGAGGAAATGAAATACAAATTGCTTTGCCCTTGTAAAATAATTAGGGTACAATACAGGAATAAAAGAGGTGCCGGAAAGGGGCGGGTTGATGATTTAGTTACACCGTTTTGTGAGGGATCGGTAGGAGAGTTTAAATAAAAGTTTTGATTATGAAAGAAATATCTCTTCTTTTATACTTAGAAAAATATTGTATTGAATGTTTCATTGTATTACTTCCACGTCATATTGAACCGCAGAAATATTCTTTCTTTCTTTCTCTTTTAGTTAGTAAAAGTCTGACGGACTCAGAAAGTCTTGCTCCACCTAAAGCTAGAGAAGTCATTTAATGATTTCTAACCTCTCTATTTCAGGGAATGCACACGAGATTTTATCGATGGAGATTATTCGATGTTTGTTATGCAATCGTATGCTAGTTTATTGAGGAAATATTTCTAGTCAATTGTCCTGCTGCGGTCTTCTCATCCATTTATAATTTAGGTGTCTTCAAGGCTAGAGTGAATAGGCTCTTAACAAACTAGTGCGCCTCACCATCGACAATTGCATCACTGCTTACCATCAGGTGGGATCGCAGTCAAGCACTGGTTTATATTATTAAAAAAAAAGTCTACAAGAACCTTTCAAGTATAAAATACCAAGTAGAGGTTTTTTGTAATCTAAGATCCTGCTTCCATATTCCAGAACCTGGATGTAACATATTGGCTGTAGACATTTGTTCTAGATCGTGATTTATGAATGTAATATCTAGCAGGATGAAGGGAGTTCTGCCAAAACGAATGCAATTTGATTGTGACTTCTCAATCTTTATCTATATGTAATGTTATGTGTATGTTTTTATATATATGTAATAGCATTATTCTGAGCGCATTTATAATGAAATCTAACTAGAAACTACCAAACACGAGATTTTTACTTTTTACACAAAAAAATACAACCGACTTCAATGTTAAAAAACACTGAAAAGTATAAAATAACATTAATTTCGGAAGTCAGTGTTTCTATAATAGTTTTTTCTCTTCGTTATTTAACACCGACTTCCGAAATTAAAGTTATTTTATACTTTTCAGTGTTTTTAACATTGAAGTCGGTTATATTTTTTTTTGTAAAAAGTTTATTATTATACACTTTTTAGTTATGGTACCACCACTAAAAAGTACCCCTCAGACAAACTTAAATAACTTATAGCCACAGTGCATCTCATAACAATTCTAATAATCCCAAACACGGTTAGATTACATTAATTTAATTCTTTCCATCTGGCTTCATCATCAGATCAGTTCGATACATCCCCCCCCCCCTTTTCTGACTGTCAGTTATCGACTACACGTATAAACAAAGCAACTTTACTTGTAACCACAGTTCTGCTGTAATTCTATGAGGAGTTCTATTTCATATCTTCGAAGTTCATGATCATAACAATATTTCTATGGGACTAACTTGGAAGCATAACCATTCAATCAAAAAAAGAATTTTCATTTTCAACATACATAAAAAAAAAAAAACATACATTCAGCCGTACACAGAACCTCCTCCTTTTCGAAGTCGATTAAAAATAGGTTCATTAGTTTCACAGATTACTTCATACAAACAAAATTACAAACTTAACCTCTTCATAATATTAGTGTAGATAGTACAATCTCCTGCAGTGACGTTCAATAATAGTAAAAATACTTAATGGCCAACACTAGTCCGCAAGTTGTACTTTAGAAGTCCATTTTGGTCTGCCTTATCTTGTTCAGTGTGGATCCTAGAAGCACATTCGATATTTTTATATTTAATTCCCAGTTCAATATGGGAACAGAAATAGACGTTCTATTTTGAAGTACGAAAATACTGTTCATGTGGGAAATAAGATGGAACATTGTGTGCTTCCAAGTTTTGGGAATTAGGGAGATATTTGCGTAACAGACATCTATTTTGGGAATAGACGTAACATATTATTTAGTTTTATGTATAATTGTAAATTGCATACGTATTTGATATTTAATTAAACTTTGATACTGTGCAGACTAATATATAATTATTATAGATTACATTATATTATAATAATAGCATAACCAGCTTTTTAATGTTCCCACTGCTGGGACTTAGGGCTCTCAACATAAAGGGAGTGGGCCATAATCCACCAAGCGGGCCCAGTGCGGATTGGTGTATGTCTATGTCTTCGAAATTTTGGTTCTAGGACATGCCGGTTTCTTCACGATGTTTTGGTGATGAAATAAATTACACAAAGTAATGCGCCTGGCTGGGTTTGAACCCGCGACCTACAACTCATAAGTCGGAACCGATATCACTCGGCTACCACTGCTCCCACACGCTCGTAGATTACGTTAATGATAATAAACTATAGGTACGTTGCCTGACAGAAACACAAAATGAAGAACAGAAATGGGAACATAAAATGAAGGTAATTGCCCACATCGCATTTAGTCGCGCACCAAGTAGTGTCGTAAAATTAATTCGTATGTAATTATTTGCAAAAAAAGGTAACTCGAGTTTATGAAAGATTTATTAAATTATATTGCAACCGAGAAAGACAAAAATTTATAATTTTGTGCATAAATTCCAAGTAGGTGTTTTGTTTTATTTTTTTGACGCGTTTTAGTATTTTTTTTGGTGTGTGAAAATCATCCAAATGATATCCTCCGCCCTTGGTCGGAGCGGGAAATAGAGTCAGATTCTTACTGACTAAAAACCCACCCCGTTCCTTCTTGCCTTTCATACCGGGGCTGAACTACCTTTCGGAGCTGATCCTGTCCCACGCAGGCTTCGACCCAGCTAGGCCTTGCTGTTGCTGACAACTCCTTGAAGCGCGCGGGAACAGTGCGCGCCGTCGACGACTGCGTCAAAATTTCGGTTCGCGATATAAGAAATGAGCATGAACTACAGCAAATGCCATGTAACTTATGATGTTTGACAAAGGGTATTATGTTGTAGCTCTATAAGTCTAGTCTCCATATAAAAAGTATGGAGACTGACGCGCCCCGATCGGCGTGTGTGCCATACGTGTGCGCAGTGTAGTTCTCTACCTTTATTGTTATTAACATACGAGTACATCTGTAATTTGCATGCCGTTAGGTTATATTCGGTGATACCAAATTGAATACCGACGCTGTTGTTATTTTCCATGTAGTCATGTTTTGTATCCGGTTTACAAATAAATCCATTTAATATGAATTCGTGGCAATGCTGTCAGTGTTTTGGGAATTTTCCCATTGATAGCCATGTAGATGAGTCTTTTGATACTCGATTAGTTCTTTTTATACCCCTACATGTTAATTTAAATTTTCAGTTTGTATCTATTAGGTTGTATTTATTAGTTTGTTTGTTGTGTGAGTTGTTTATAAAATGTTAGTGTGTTATAATAACTACACGCTTTTCCGATCCATCTTCTAGAGTGAATAGGCTCTTAATAAAATAGCTCGCCTCACCATCAGAGACTGCATCACTGCTTACCATCAGGTGGGATCGTAGTCAAGCAATAGTTTATATCAATTTAAAAAAAAATCTTCCAGCGGGAGATGTCATTGTATGAATTCCCAACTCAAAAAAGGTAAAAAAAGTATTAGTTTATTGTTCTCTCAAAAAGAGATTTTGTTTCAATAACGAAAATAAAATTGTCTTAATTGTACATTTATATACCTACAAAAGATCTTTATTGAAAAATCCCGTAAAGTTATGTTATTGTTGCTTGAACATTTTTATTTGAGTATCGATAAAAAAATATCCAAAGCAGTACCTTTTTCGCACATGTTTTGATACGCTGCGGCCATCATAAATCTTTCATCACTTAATCACTTTGCGCTGAAGCGAACACACCATTATTGATGACATTCCAAAATCAAATGTTTACTTTTTTTGACTTTTCGTTTTTATTCTGTGTGTGAGCCAGCCAGTGTTTTATGTTGTTAAATTGGTAAAATAAGGTGTGAATATTTTAGGGTTATTTTCAAGTGATAAAATTATTCACAAATTAATTCTTGGTTGATATTGTGATGTAATATTGTTGTTATTTTGTATCTCAAACTCCTATACAACTAGACAACTTGTAGAATAATTGAAAAAGGCGCGATCTAGACAAAATGGAAGTGATAATTTAATTAATTAAACCCCAAGTGAATGCCAGCGTTTGCTAACTCATTGTTTTTCTATTGTGTCTTTAATTACAGTATTCGAAAGGTTAATACACTTCTGGACACATCTATTGGCCCACCTTAGAGTTTAGGTTTCGATGGCTCCTACCGAAATATGATTGCTAGATTGAACAAAAACTGTTGATGCAGTTTTAAACCTGATACATTTTACCATCTTTTTCGATCGTATTGTTTTAAATTTGAATTCAGAATACCATACGACATGGAGCTACGCCAAACAAGTCGGATATGCGCCTTGTTAAAGGCAATTGATTTTTTAATAAAAAACATGTTTTATCAAATAAAGGTTTAATTTAATAACGCGTGTTGCCTCCATGGGCATCTACCACAGCTCTCATACGATTAGGCATAGAGTTTATCAACCGCTCTATGAAATTTTGAGGGATCATCTCCCATTCCTCTTCTATGGCAGTTTTCAACTCCTGCATCGTCTGGGCAACTGGTTGACGAGCCCTAACACGTCTTTTTAGCTCGTCCCACATGTGCTCAATGGGGTTCATGTCTGGGCTTCTGGCTGGCCATTCCATAACTGTGATGTTCACATCCCGAAGATATTCCCTGACGATGCCGGCCGCATGGGCTCTTGCATTATCATGCATAAAAAGGAAATTTGGGCCCACATAGTCCGCGTATGGTATCACGTGAGGTTCTAAGCACTCACGAATGTACCTTTCAGCATTTAATGTTGGCAGCCGTGGTCCTGTAACAACCTCAAGTTGAGTTTTGCCGCTCGCGGATATACCGCCCCAGACAGTCCATGAGCCACCGCCATAAGCAACCCTCTCTTCAAAGCAGCATTGTGCGAAACGCTCTCCCTTACGTCGGTAGACCTTCTTCCTTCCATCATTGCCATGTAACACAATTTTAGACTCATCAGAAAAGAGTACACGGCTCCAATCTTGCTGTGTCCAATTTAAATGACTGCGTGCAAAATGAAGGCGCGCTGTTCGGTGGGCTCGCGTTAGTTTGGGCCCATTAGCTGGCTTGTGTGGTACCATATCGCGTTCTTTTAACCTTCTCCGAACAGTTCGAGCGCTCACAGATACTCCGTGGAAGTCGCGAAGTTGGTTTTGTATCTCAATGGAGGTAAGGTGACGATTTCTCAAGCTGGTCGTCACGATGAATCGATCCTGCCTTTCAGTTGTGACCCGAGATCGTGGCCTTCCTTGGCGACGAACAAAGCCGCCAGTCTCTAGGTACCTCCGATAAACATTTCGGACCGCAGATCGACTTAAATTAAGTTGAGCACTCACGTTTCTTTGGCTGTGTCCGGCCTGAATAAGTGCTACAGCTTGGGCGGCGACTTCAGGTGAAGTATCCATAGATTATTGATAGAACCTCACCTTAATGTTAAGAATAAGTAATGTTTGTTGCAAAACCAAAGATATCAATCACTTTTTCAAGAATTAAATCCAAGTAAACCAATAAAACCAAGTTTTCTTAGAATTCGATTGTTTGATATCAACAAACAGGCTCCAAATTGTCTTTTGTTTCTTTAAATTCTGTGTTCGAAATTCAAAAAAAGACTATTGAATGAAATTGTGAATGTGCCAGGTTCAAAACTGCATAAAAACTTTTTGCTCGACCTAATATAAAATTTTAGCTAGGACCAAACGAAACTGAAAATACAAGGTGGGCCAATAGATGTGTCCAGAAGTGTAGTTGCCAAAAACATTAGAATTCATTACACCCACATTCTACTGTATCTCAATGTAACTTAATGTAAATGTAGAAACTAAGTACTTTATAAACTTGACAGCGGCTAAATGCACAAACCGTGCAAAGTTGAAAAAAAAAATGTGGTGCCAGTTTGAATTTAGAAAATAATAATTGTTTTTTGTTGTTTTAATTTGAAAACTTTACTTTATAAATTCGTTAATTTTTAAAACCGTCAGTCTAATTCTGATCAAAACATGTTTCTCAAAAGTCCTAATTCTAATTTTCGTTTCACTCAAAGAATAATCAAACGCTTTCACTTATTACATAAGTAGTCAGTAGTCATAAAGCTTCAGCAAAGCCATATACATCTAGGATGACAAGTTTAATTCAGGAGCTAATCTAATTAAGAACAACGTGGTGAAATTCTTGGCACAAATACAATACGGCTTCTACCCACATGCGCTGTTTCATTTGGCAAAAATGTACCGAAAGACTAAAGAAATTAGCCTCATACGTTATGCGTTTTGGCATAATGCTCTCGGCTAAAATGCAAATGATATTTGCACTGGCCTGGCCACATTTTGAGCGAGGTCTACTGTTTTGAATTACTCTGATTGGCCGCAACGGCAGATGACAATATTAAGGCTATTTTATGAGGTCATTCATAAAGCTGTTAGATGCTTTAATGTGTGCGGTGATAATAATAGGTACTTATTTTTGTGTTTATTGAATGTTTTGTTATTGGAAAGGGCCGGAATAGTACATTGTGGAGAAAGTTTACCATTGAGACCGAGACGGAATTCTGTTATGTTATGAAACCGAGAGCTGCATTGACAAATTTCCACACGTATCAAGCGACGTTTTTCTTATGAAGATATAAATAAAATAGGGTTTGTGTGTGATTCGTGGGGGTCGCTTAGCGCCTAGCCTGTTCACGATAAATACTATAAATCGTGGCGCAATTGCATGCCTAAAAGTGGTAGGATTTTCGTGTATGTGTGTTGAAAAATTACATATGAGTACATATGTTTCGACATAGCTGTGGTGAATTATATTTTGAACAATATATATTCTTTTGTTGTTTTCACAAAGGATTCTGGAGTGCGTTGTAACGCAAGAGATTTTTATTCGTTAAAGGAAAATTTTGTATTTACAAAACAAGAACAGTTAAAATTAAAAGAAAACAGCTTTTATGTTGCTTTTCAAATAATAATGGCGGAAGTCGAGGGTCGGAATAACTGTATTTATAATTTGCAGGAAAAATAAGAGAAAAGTGAAAAATACTTTTTGTTCATGTATTTCTTATTTCAATTATGATTCATACTAACTACTGCCAGCGGTTTCATCCGCGTAAAAGTAGGTTTTTACATAAAATCATTAGACTTAACCTATTTCATCCGCTTAGGGGCTTTTTTTATTTTTATTTTTATGGTGGGAAAAAATCATCCAATGACAACCCCCGCTCTTGGGCGGAGCGGGAGATAGTGTCAGACTCTTACTGACTAAAAGACCCACCCCGTTCCTTCTAGCCTTCATACCGGGGCTCGAGCGCCCTTTCGGATAACCCTAGCCCCAGTAGGCTTCGACCCGGCTGGGTCGGGGATAAATCTTGGAAATTTGTCTCTTAGAGCTCACTTATGTCATAAAAAAAAACCTCATGCATAACTTCACGCTCCTAGTCCCAGTAGTTTCAGCTGTGCGTTGATATACATAGATAGATTGATTCTTTATTGTACACCAAAAATAAAAATTCCATGAGAAACTTAAAATTAATAGGGTGTCACAATGGGCGGTCTTATCGCTGAAAGCGATTTTTTACAGACAACCTTTGGATGGATTTGACTGAGAAGGAGGAAAAGATACTCAGGTAGTTGATGGTGTACTATCTACATATATACACAATACATAAATTAATAAATTACAAAACAATATACAATTTATATATACTTATGTCCATCAGTCAGTATTTTTTATATAGTGCTGAAAAAAATCGAATCAAATACGTAAATGCAACATTATTGATGGGCCTAGGAAAGGGGCAATGGAAGGAATCGAAGCCTACTGGGGCCAAGGGTTTGTTTCTGAAAGAAAAAGTCGGCCCTGGTATGAAGGGCAACGAAGGAACAGGAGTGGGTTTTTAGTCAGTAAAAATCTGAGCCACCCTCTCGCTCCTCCTAAGAACGTGGGAGGTCTTTGAATGATTTTCCCACAAAAAAAAAGCATTATTATTGAAAAACTTTAAACAAGGGAACGATTAAATGATGGAAAGTTACGAAGCGGCGTTCTGTTACCCTGAGTACTTGTCGAAAGTTTACGACACAATAAATAAATAAATGGCCACTTGGGTGGCAGCAGCGTCTAAGTAAAACAATGAAAATGTTTACAAGGGTACTTCAAGTGCTAATAAAAGTACAAAGCTATGGCCTTTCCGGCTTTATCTTGTCTATAAGACTAGAGACCTCAATCGATTTCACAGATTATAAAAAAAAAAACTAGTCTTGTTTTAGCATTAGGGAACAATAGGGTGTCGTTACGCAAGAAAAGATGGATGAAAGACTAAGCAATATGGTCGAACGACTTTAGCCTTCCCTAAGGGGTAAATAGAAAAAAAAAAAACAATGAGGTGTCTTGCCGATGGTTCTCTCTTTGAAACGACCAATAGGAACCGTGCTCTCGCTGCTGATGTTTTATGAGTGGCCATGTAGGTAAAAAATTAAAATTCAGTTTGAATTTAGCGCCATTATTGGCGTATTCCGGACTGAGCTCTAGTCATTGACGGCACGTAATGTTCCACGCGCGCCTCAAGGAGATGTCAGGAAACCGTAGAGGCCCAGCAGGGTCGAAGCCTGCTTGGGTCACTGCTTCTGAAAGGAAGACTCGGCTCTGGTATGAAACGCAACGAAGGAACAGGAGTGAGTTTTTACTTAGTAAAAGCCCGACACACTTTCCCGCTACGTCTAAGATAAATTTCGATTGACCTAATTTTTTTAGACTTTATATTATCATAGAAATCCTACATCAATGATATGGCCAAACGAGGCTTGATTGATCTTTTTTTATCATCAAATGTTAACGTTTAAACGATTTGGCCAGTTTTAGATTACCATATATCATGAAGTGATCAATTCTAAAATCTGGCCACGGCATATGACACTGTCTCCCGCCTCGCCTGAGAGCGGGAGATGTCATTGGATGATTTTCTCCCCTAAAAAAACATATATAAAACAAAGAAACTGGTTACAAGGATACTCGAAGAGGAAGTGCGAATAAATGTACAAGGCAAGGCTGGCCTCCACAGTCTTATCTTGTCCGTAAGATTACGGACTTCAATCAATTCCCTTAGGCATTGGAACAAGGACTGTATTAGTTAGTGGAAAAGATTTTACGGAAAAATAAAACCAGCAGTGCTATTTATTTATAATAAGTACAACAACAGAACTGTCATTTACAATTCAAATAAACTTACATCTAAATTCAGCATTTCAGTGACCTTGCAAATAACAGGTATGCTTGACATTGACATACTGAATTTTAGGTACACATAGAAATAAATTCAGAACACTACAAATACAAAACAAACGGTGGTATATA
This sequence comes from Mythimna ferrago, assembly GCA_910589285.2. Classification (NCBI taxonomy): domain Eukaryota; kingdom Metazoa; phylum Arthropoda; class Insecta; order Lepidoptera; family Noctuidae; genus Mythimna; species Mythimna ferrago. Next base: position 21,128,467 of record OU342679.1, read on the forward strand.
GACATTAGGGTGTCCCAAAAAAATCAAATTCTTTTTTTTACAACGCATACCCTCTAATTTTGTTTGAATGGTTTCAAAACAATTGTAAATAAAATTTTATGTACTTAGGACCAAGGGAACCCGTGCCGACTTGCATCGATAAATATCAGGAATTCAGTACCTTGGCGCGCTGCAGCTAACGTATCAAGTGCTCGTTATTATTTATTTGTTTAAGCAGTAAACGCATAATTTTCATTCAGTTTCAGGATTACGAAGTCCTTTTGTAAGGAATATTTTGAATAGGGGATGTATAAAATTAAATTACGGGTTCAAAACTACTCTTTAATTGACAAGTATTGGTAGTACTGTTTTATAACATTCCTTTAATGAATTTATGTGTCACTAAAATTGTGAATCTCACTATTCGAAAGTGCGTTATTTATTGGGAAAGGCACAATATACGTAATGTTTCCTAATTAAAGCATTATCTGTATTAAAAAACTAGTTACATTATTCCAAGTTTGGAGTTTTGGAGAGATCTCCAAAAAATGCGAACAAAACACAAGAAGTAGGTAAAGAGAAACAAAGACATGAGCTTGTGGTACAATTAGAAAAATTCTTTGACATTCCACATGCCGATGCGTTTCCATTAATAAAAGTTAAAATCTTCTTGTAGTGCCAGAGAGAGCCAGGTTGATGTGGTTACTTAGGTGGAGTAGACCAATTTGAAAAAAAAAGGGCGCCTTAATAATATTTAGGAACAATGCCATCTGGCTACTAATTGTTTCTCCTTAACTGCTTTGTAATCACCTTATCACGAAAATTCGTCTTCAGATTCTGAAATGACGGATTTACAAGAAAATCTACCCATATCAACTAAGAGTACACAGTCCCGTACGAATAAAACTTCCATGGGGAAAAATTTTATCACTCCAAAGACAGGTGCAGCTTTAGGTAGGGAACAGTTAAATATGAGCAATTCTGTGTTTACAATAATAAACACAGAATTTTGCTATAAAAGCTACTGTTGAGACACTTGCATACAACACTGACGAATTCCCATAAGCAAATCCTCAATTCAAATCATTCGTACGGAGTATCCAAAAAGAGCGCACAGAAGCTATTAAAGTCGATTTCCAAAACAAGATAGTTACTGGTACTGGATGATGAACTGTTTTCGGCTTTAGATGTGCGCGAATGTAAAGAATAATGCCTCTCGACAGTTATTTCGCGTAGTGGCATGTGGTCATAAAGCTCAACTCAACTTCAACTTATCGTGGGCTAAATCTGGACAACTTTACAGGAAGTAAATAGGCATCAGCAGCTTAGGATGCAGTTCGTGGTGCTAATAATGCATTACAACGTGCTACAAAACAGGTGCTGACTCTGAGAACACTTTCATAGCAAAATCACTACTGAAGAGGAATAACGAACAAAAGCATATTTTCTAATGTTGTGTACAAGAACAGATAGATAGGTTTAGCTTGCCTGTAAAAACCAAACTTTGGAAAGATTAAGTCCTAGTAATAATAGATACTTGAAAAATATAAGATGCAGGTAAAGCAATGTATAATTTGCTGAATAAAAATTAAGTTCTAAAATGTCCTCTGTAGTTTTCATACAAACTTTCTCCTAAAAGTTTGACATCAAGTCGGCACGGGTTATCGTCATCCGATACCGATAATATTTATTATTTTAGTTCTTAGGGTCAAATAGAAAAAAAATAGAGGGTATGCGTACTCAAAATCGGAAAAAAAAATTTCGCCCTTAAAGCTTGGGACACCCTAATAGACATACATTGTTCGCACTGTTTATATGTATAGGCAGCGTCTGAATGAAGCGAAACTCATGAAAAAGACGTCGATAGGGTAATCCTTAAGTTTGACCTTTCATTACATAGCCTTGCCATACGTGATGGAGGACTATAAAGGTAATATATTTAAGGTGGAAAAAAAAGACACTGGTTCTCTGGGAAATGACCAGCAGAGGAATTGGCACGATGATTCCTGGACCCGATCCCGTTGTGCGAATTCTTTTCCATCAACTGCGTGGCTGGCTACAAGAACACCCATATACAACACAAGTGGAAAGTTGGTAGCCCTTGCCATCCTTGAACAAAAGAAGTGGGCTGGGTAGAATTTAGGCTTCTACGGATCACTTACAATAACCCACCATGGACTGTATATGGAAATCAACGATCAGAAAATAACAATAATGATTACACGTATTGTGCTTGTTCTAAAATAAATTGGCGACTGGATTAATACCTGGTTTAACCTGGTTTAATGCTTGGCATGTTGCATTAGGTATGGCTCATAGGTTCATTAGCTTAATTTTTCCTGTATAACACAAATGTCGGCAGGCAGTCGTACTAATGATTAATTTGACATTTGTAAAACAAAAAAGTGGTAAGGGTAGTGATGGTGTAAGACTTGTACTGACTAAAATAAAAAACCCACCCCGTACTTTCTTGCCTTTCATACCGGGGCTGAGCTACCTTTCGGAGCTAACCCTGGCTCCAGTAGGCTTCGACCCAGCTTGGCCCCTGCTGTTGCTGACATATCCTTGAGGCGCGACTTGCGCTTGGTCCGGACGGTTACCGGACGGTCGGACAGCGAGCTACCCATTGTTCGCCGTCCGCAAGCCCGCGCCTACGGTGGGCGAGAGGGCGTATCAGATTTTTTATTGACTAAAACCACACTAATGATTCTTCTTTACCCTTTGCGTTCCTTTGGTTTCCCTATCGGAAGTAAACCCATGCCTATAGTTGTATCATAAGGCACGATTTTTCCAATGTCAGATAAAATCATTTATCCGTAGAATTAAAGTGTCTTAAGTTTCACTTTAAAGAGAACAAAAATAATTTTGGCTTTGGGAAAATCGACCTTAAGAAACTACTCTATCGAAATTCAACATAGAAATCTGTACTGAAAGTGTTAATAAAAGTCTAAAGGCTGGTAAAGATTTCAACCGTACATCGACGTATCCAGTCCAAACAGAAAGCTTCTATTAGTTCCCCTGGGTATAGAACGAAGCCGTTCAAATAGTGTAAAGTGAGATATATTTGCAGTTTACTAAGGCCTACGGCGCTGTGGCTCTGTTAAGGCCCAAGCGCCCGAGCAGTACCATAAAACAGTGACTTTCTGAAGCCTACTCCTCGGTAACGGCCAGGTTAATAGGTTTGAAAAAAATTTATGTTTATTATAGATTCATGAATCAATTTTTGATTTTTTTCGTACGATTAATACTTTTGTCTAAAAAAAATATTTAGCAATTTCGCAACTTTTCCCTACTCCTTCGAAACGGCTTGGATATTCTTCAAAGTGAACAGCAAATGTAAATTAATCAATATTTCGCAAAGAAAATGGATTTAAAGTTCAGCGGCCCTATACGGGCGCAGCCACATAGTGGACACATGAAAACCATGCAATCGTTCTCATGTAATTTGACCAATACATATTTGCTATATAGACTTTAAAAGAGACTTAGACCTCAGTTTCTTCTCAGGGTAGTCAGTTAGGAAACATAAGCCTCATCTAGTTTAAACTGACGTAAAAAATGACGAGTAAAAATGTTCTATAAAACCTATTTGCAAAATAAATAACATTTATACGCCTGCGTGAAGCTTACATACAAAACTGTGGCCTACTGTTCCCGGGCGCGTAGCTTCATAGACGCGATACGACGGCAGGACGCAGCCGCTTTGTCGACAGGTAGGGACTCAAACTGTAACCGTAATCATGTGTTTTAACACTGTTTTTAAAAAAAGTTTTAACAGAAAAACACTTTTAAATGTAACAGATACAATAATGTTACCGAATGAAACTGTAACCTTTTATATGTGTTATGGAGTGCTACCGAATCAAACTGTAACCTGTTTATATGTGTTAATATGTGTAACTGAAATAATCAGTTTTAGTATAGCTTTGTAAATTGTAACTTTGGCAACGCTGCGTTTACCTGTTACACTTATTAACACTGTTAACACTTTTATATCTGTTACAGATATGTTAGGGTTACACTTTTGTAAGTGTTTTGGGTTAACACATTGAAAACACATTAATAATACATATTTGATTCTGTTACCAATTCAACATGTAACACTTATAATTCTGTAACCTTTATGAAGGTGTTTTTAAGTCCCTGTCGACAGGTCCATAGTTTTGTATAAGCGTCATGAAGGCGTACACCGAGCGTATAATGACGAATACATGTCTGTGAAGCTACGCGTCAGTGGAAAGTAAGAAATACTTTTTCCTTAACTTTTAGGCTTACAGAAATACTGGCTGTTTTTAGAGTTCTGTACCCAAACAGTAAAACGGAAACTTATTACTAAGACCCCGCTGTCAGTCCGTCTATCTGTCTGTTCTATGGTGACAGACTCACCAGACTGTATCTCATGAATCGTGATAATCATACAATTGAAATTTTTATAGATGAAGTATTTCTAGTACTGCTATAACAAAAAAGAACAAAAAAAAACATAATAAAAAAAATATTTAAGGGGGCTGGGCTCATACAACAAACGTAATTTTTTTACCGTTTGTTGCTACGGAAGGTACGGAACCCTTCGTGCGCGAGTCCGACTCGCACTTGACGGAATTTTAGTCTGTGAAACAATGGCAAGTCATGAAGCGCGTATATCAATGTACATAAATGATGAATACGTTTAAGAATTTTCCGAGTATGGCGTCATGTTTCCGTCAAGAAAAATATGTTATGTATGAATACAAATAGGAACATATACATATGTTATTTGAGTTTATAAATGACTAGTAATAATCCCGCGACTTCGTTCACGAGTGTATTTCATAAAAACTTTAAACACCCATAATTGTATTTCGAGGGTAGCTGTGGATAGTAGATAAATGATAACAGGCTTTATTTATACATTATGGTTAGAATTTGTGCCATATAATTTTTTAACCTCTTAAATTATTCTACTAATGGTCGTTTTGAGCTCACCTACGGCGTAAAAGAAAGCCTTGAGCAAAATTTGACGTTCTTACTACGCACGTTGATATGTCATTCAGCTTCTCCTTTTATTTTATACTAGCCTTTACCCGCGGCTTCGCCCGAGTGAAAAAATTAGCCTATATCCGTCTCCAGGGTCCCAACTATCTCTGTACCAAAATTCATCAAAATCGGTTTTGCCATTTAGGCGTGAAAACGTAACAAACAAACTCACTTTCGCTTTTATAATATTAGTAAGGATAAGTATATCTCCTTGTAAAGCTATCCTTTTGTATTGTTTTGATGATTCTGATATTATTTAACTATACAGAGTCTGAGGCAATGTAACGCATAATCAGCTTTATAAATTTCCTCCTGGTTTGACTCAGGAAAGAGAATGTTCCGTTATCCATCATGCGGGCCCAGTGTGGGTTGATACATGTTAAAAGTCTTCGAATTTCTGATTCTAGGACACGCTGGTTTCCTTATGGTGTTTTCTTTCACCTTTTTGAGAGCATAAAGAGTTAGGCTTTTAAGCTTAGGCTCGCATTTGACTACTATCTTACGGTAAGCGATGGTGTGGTCAACGATGAGTGAATAGGTTACTTCTAAGCAAGTGTACTCCACACTTGCTTAGAAGTAACCTATTAACTCTTGATTTAATATTCCCAGGATGTAGCTATCAGGAAACTTCACTCTGGAAAAGAATTCTACTCTTAGCTGTACGTTTAGTAAATGAATTCCGAAACGTTTTGTGGTTTTAGTAGTTAGTTATAGCTACGAATATAGTGCAAGTCGGCGTATGATCGCCATCGGTGTCGACGTCACGCAAAATACACAGTCACAGTAATATCAGGAAATATTATAGAATAGAATAAACTATATTGTACACCAAGATAGTAACAATAAAGAAGAGTAGTAGTATTATAGAGTGAAAATAAATAAATATCTTACTTCAGTTCAAGATGTTTATTCCATGGGTGGCGAAAGAGTGCCTTCCTAATCACATTACATCAGTTTTTATACACAGAAATTGACAAGCACAAAAATTTCATTCGTAATGAATTTTTATGCTTGTCAATTGTCTTGTAGAAAAATATTTAATATAAATAAATAAAATGGAAATTGTCACAGTAAATTCTTACTTAAATATGACCGGATGCTCTGATATTTCTAAAGAAATAAAAAGGAAGTAGTCATTTAATTCGTTATAAATTAAACAGGATGTTGCAATATTTAAAAGAAATAAGCAGAAAGAGATCAAATTAAATCCTCATCAAAATATTTAAATAATGGTTTAGCGCCCATATGCAACATGACTTGTCTAATTCAAATTAAAGTATATTGCAAGTTTTATCATCTCCAATTTATTTCGGGTTTAGTTAAGTTTAATCAAGTTATTTTCAGTTTATGTTTCTCTATAATTGCACATTGTTTCAATAACAATTCACATTACACTTAACCCCAAACCATACAAACAATAGAATCATCTCTTTACCTTCAAAAATTACGTAGTTTGCCACACCGACTACCAACCGCGGCCCGACCATTGCTAAGGCCCGACACAGACTTTCGCAATTACGGGTCGGTCGGTTAAGCCAGTAGAGTAGTGGACTAATTAGGCACATTACTGGCTTATCGTGTGAGGAGGAAGTTTGGGTATCGCGAGTCAGCTGTGGGATGGAATTGTGTTGCTGGCCTATGTAGGTTAAGTTGGAAGGATTAGTGAGAAATGTGGTCGGGTGATAGTCGTTAGTAAGTAATCATATGAGGCATTGATAATTGTAAACTCCGTAAGATTGTAATAAATCTTGCAATGTATGGAATTCTCAAAATATTATGAAAATAACATTTTGAATACAAAAATCCAGTTACATTTGGGTATTTCATAAACTATTATTACTTATATTAAATTAAACGAGGATTGATATGTTATCAAATGTTAACGTTTAAACGATCTGTACCCCTAGCCAAGTTGCTAATCAGCAATAGTTAACGCTTGTAGAAAGCTTCAAATGTACGGGAATGACGTCGTCTCAACGCTCTGTCACGTGATCAGAACAAAATAATTGGCGGCAAGGTCAACTCGAAGCGTTCGACGCAAAACTGACCAGCCCCCCTAACCAAGTTACAACCGTTTTGTAACTTGGCTAGGGGGGCTGGTCAGTTTTAGTTGCACATATCATGAAGTGATCACTTTCTATGATCTGGGCACGACATATACATATATACTTATTTTATGAATACATAAAAGAATATAGTATCTCTTTTTAATATTACAATTTTAGACAAAAATAATTTGGTCATCTAGATTTGTATAAATAATAGTTAGCACAAACTATTTGAATATCGCTGGCGTGAAGGATCACCAGATCCTCGTTACGCCAACAGTCGGGTCGCCTGCTCATTTATCTTGCTGAGCATCTGTCAGGCCTTAGTTCCTAAGCTTTATATAACCCCACTTAAGATATTTGACGTATGCGTTTAGCTCCCTTGCTATAAATAGATATTTTTGGGGGAACGGATCAGAAACCCTTTAAACAAAATGTTATACTCTGTTTTATAATAAGACTGTATATGTATAATATTTAACCTTTCGTATGCCGTAATTAGAGACACAATTAAAAAGTTATTGTGTCTCGCGTGGATCCACGTTCCGGACACACAAAGGGTTAATCTAGAAAAGGGAACGGTTTTTCTAGGGTAGGCCAGGTTAGCTAACCCGTAAGAAAATGCTAGCCATAGCATATTACAAAAAAAACAAAGTTGAGTTTTTCCCAGTCTTCGATGAGAGTAATTCCAAAAATACCGTCAACCGTAAAAATAATCAGTTCTGCCTCAAAGAACCTGCGTATTTTTTGCTTGTTTTTTTTTAAACCGAACGGGGAAATGAACATGTTTCTACGTGAAAATACATTTGACTGTGGATCTTTGAGGTTTGTACATGAAATATTCAGCTGTGATTCAAGCTCGTAGTAAAAATGATATTAGTGAGATATTGGTAAAGTGTCTCCACCAAAAAAAGGTCGTACTGGATTCATGCATCTTACCGTCCCTCACTTACGGATGTCAGACATGGACGTATACCTCAAAAATACAAAATAAGCTAGTTGTATGCCAAAAAGCTATGGAAAGAAGCATATTAAAAATAAGAAAAATACAAAAAGTAAGAAGTGAATCTATCAGACGAAAAACAAGGCTTACTGATGCTCTCCATTACGCTCTCAAACTCAAGTGGAAATGGGCCGGACACTTGGCCCGCTATACCGACAACAGATAGACCATAGAGGCGACCCGATGGACAGGACCCAGTGGCAAGAGACGGCAAGGGAGACCAAGGAAACGCTGGGCTGATGACATAGCAGCAATAGCGGGAAAATATTGGATAGGAGAAGCCGCAAATAGAGAAGACTGGAATAAGCTGGAGGAGGCCTATACCCAAGAAGGGGTACCTATCCACTAAATAAATTAAGAAAAAAAAACATGTTAAAAAAAAAAACTATATATATATAAATTTAAAATGTAAACATATTTTTATAGTTATCAAGGATATGAAATAAAGGCTTTATTATTATTATTATATTGGTAAAGTAATAATCTATCTAGTAACTGATTGAAATATCAATGCACAGTCAAAACTACTACGAGACTAGGAGCGTGAATTTTGCACAAGGCTTTCTTTTATGACTTAGGCGAGCACTGAAGCTAGAAAGAACTACACTGCGCATACGTGTGCTACACACGCCGATCTGGGCGCGTCGGTCTCTATACATTTTATATGGAAACTAGACTTGTAGAGCTACAGTTGATCCACGCCACGCGATGCCGTTCTACGTACCAATTAGGCGTGTTAAACGTGTGCGTCGGTCAAATGTAGTTTTATCTTAAGAGAGGATTTCCCAAAATTTGCTCCCTAAACTCATGAAACTGGGGTCCAAAGTTTCTATGGAGAAAATTACTTTCACGCGAGTGAAGCCACTATCAGAAGCTAGTTTTCTCATAAATCGGTAAAATATATTTTGTGTCTGTGATTTTCCGCTAGTTAATAATATAAATTATCTTACGGGCGCCATCTGAACAAAAAAAATGCTATGCCCTAATCAATTTAATGGTCCACTCGTTTCGTATTGGCTCAGCAGTTTGATGCATACTTTAATTTAAAATTTCATAAAGGCTTTCATAATTGATATTTTTTACCATGAATAACTTTTTTTTGAGATGCGTAATCATCAAATGACTTCCTGCTCTAGATTTTAGTCAGTAAAAGGCTGCTAGGTCGTCACGTTCCAGTATCAGCCTTTTTCTGACTAAAATCTCACCTGCGTATGTTCCTCCAGTTGCCTTTTACGTTCTAGAACCACGAGTATCAAACCATAAATATTTTAAGATCGTACATAAAATAACAAACTTACCTCACACACAGCAGGATAAATTTCTAAAATCGATTTTTTTCAGGAATGAAAAATTTTCAAAAATTAAAAGAAAGTATTTGTAAATAATATTATCGTAAAAAAATATAATTTATCTACACATATAAAATGAAAAACCGACAAACTGACATATCAACGCTTAGCCGAAACCAAGAGGACTACTATAAGGAGTGTGAAATTTTGCACAAGGTTCCCGTTTATGACATAGGCAAGCACAAAGAAAAGATTTTCCAAAATTCAAAGGTCAAAAGGTCCAAAGTTTATCAGGAGAAACGTATTCTCACGAGGACAAAGCCGCTGACAGAAACTATTTATTTACATAACTATTGATCTAATCAATAGTTGCTATTACCATCAACATTCCTTTCGAAAAGGTTCAATTTCTCAACACAAAATTTCATACATACCACACATACAGTGGCTTGTGTAAGCCACTGTATGTGTGGTCTAGCCTTAATTCCGAGCATTATTAAATTATTATTCCCTTCTCTGTGTGGTCCCTACAACACACGACTATTTCCTTTGTATCAATTATTACGTAAAGGAACATCCCTATGAAGCACTTAGTCAAGATTCACTATATTGTGTACCACAGAGCGCGGAATCAACTGTAACGACTAGAGGCGGCATTATTAAGGCAGGGCGCAAATGTATCTTGTGTCAGATACAAGCTACCGAAGAATATTTGATTTCTATAGAACCAGTATGAAAGCATCCATTCCTTGCGTACCTATATTATGTAAATATTTTTTGTGTCCTGTTGCTTCCACTTATTACATACTCACGGCGATCAAAAAGTGTTCGGTGTCAGTAACTGGAACAAAAAGTGTCTCAGTTTGCGAAGCGCCAAAAAAAAAAAATATTTATACCTGCTAGCAAAATGTATGGGTAACTGTTTGGCTGTCATACTCATAGTATCTATTTGTAAGTACAGTAAACCGGTTACCCGAATCGCATTTATCTGAACAAACTTTTTCAAATGTATCCACCCCTCCCCCACCCACCGAATACCATTGCCACCCAATACTTATTTGCTCGTGACACCTCATTGTACATTTTTCGGCAGAATAAATCAGAGTGTCATCATGTCATCCGTGTGTTTGTTGAAGTTTAAGTTTACAGTTTGCAAGCGACTTTGCCCACGGTAAAGGGGAAAATAGACCCAAGGGAAAATACGTCCGTAATGTTTCAAACCTAGGCAGGCATTCGTACTTTGTGTAACAATTTATTCCATCACTATGTCTCTTAAAACTGGCATGTTATCGAACCAAAACTCTAAACACGTGAGATCTATTCGAAGACATGTGATTACGGCACATTCTTTCTCCTAGTTAGAAGGCCTGAGTCTCAGCAGTCAGAACATTTTAAGGCTGGTTATATAATGCTTGTGCTAACAATTTTACTCACTAATAAGTTTTGACAACGCCGGCTCTTGCCGCTTCTATGCTCTGTGTTGTTCACAGTTATCAGAGTACATAAGAGGTCCCTTTACGTGAAGTCTTTGGGACGAATTGCGAAACGTAATACGTGAATGGAAGGTTAACGTATTGCAAAGACTGAGTAATAAAATGTACCTTCGATTTATTTTATACCACAAACTTGAACTACTTTGTTGGTATGCGGATTTTTATTTGTTTTTTAGGACAGTCTTCAAATCTGGATTTAAATAGTCGTGTAGAGCTATCGACCTGAATCTAAATAGTATCTAGAGCTAAACCGACTTCCAAAAATGGAGGAGATTCTCAAGTCCTTACAAGTTTTTTATATTTTTATGTCCTTACAAGTTAATGGGATAGTTTTGATCTCTGACCTTTGAACTTTTAGTATTTTTGATTTCAAAAAGCGTTGATTTAAAAGTGGCGCTACTAATGTTAAAACTAAATAGGTACTTCATTGCCCATCCTGAATACTATAGAGTACTAGTACCCAGATCTTCAATCTTAGCAATCACACCAATGATAAGTCTTTGTGGTTAAGCGTTACACATTCCACCTGAGGGCCTAGCCAAGGTGATAATCTACAATTGTTAACGCTAGTAGAAAACTTCTAATGTATGGGAATGACATTATCATACCGTTAAGTCACGTGGTCGGAACAAAGGAAACGGAGGCGCTACCAACTGCAGAAAAAAACGGTCGTAGCTTGGCTAGGCCTGCTGATTACACTTATTTATTTATTAAAACTTCATAAATAAATAACATATCATATGTGTTCCGAAGCCGGATTTAACTCTTAGGCATTCTCTACAAGTTAACCTAGGGTGATGACGAAAAATCATGGCAAGTGCATACAACATAAGAAAAGATTAATAAGTAAAGAACGGTACAAATACATACATATTTAATATAATATACCCCTATACATACATTTACATATCAATATATTTATAAAGTAAAAGACAGCCTTCATACCTCTTTGTCTAAAGGAAACCAGAGTATGCCAGTAAATTATGTCCTTCCATGTTACGAGAATGTATAGTTAGTAGCGACTTTACGACCACTTAGGAAAGATTTACTACTATACCGACATCCTTAAATTAGAATAGAATAAACTTTATGTCTAACAAAATAGTAGCAACTTTGCAGAAACTTAAATGCCGTCAAAAACATAACTTGTAGAAAAACCAAGGCACGCAACTCAGTTCTTCTGCAGTAAAAAGTTGTGAGATCAACGTAATACCAAGTCGGTTAATTTATTCAAATGATCTAGATTGACTTGTAAATCGGATTAAACGATCTAATTTAATATAATACGTATTACTTGATTTTATTATACATGCGATTTGAAGCTTCTATGTCTGCTAGAAGTAGGTACCTTAGACTTTTGATGATCGATCAGTCAGTTATAATTCTTAAACTATTGGTTCAAATCGAATTAAATTTTAAGTATACTGTGTGTATACAATGCTTGCTTGGTTACTGAAAATTCAGGCTTCTAAATGTATGCTCAACGAAGTAATAGGGGATCGAAAATGGCCTGAATTGTTTCGAGAAAAGAATGTTACAGCCGTGCCACTTTTTTTGCTTGCCTTGGTGGGGGCACTACCGTGCCCCCTAATAATATAACAACAGTAATATATCTACTAGACAACTTTACATCTATGTTACTAAAAACAATCTAGCATTGCGGTATCAGAGTTGATTGGAGATTCCTCCCTTTTCAACAGAGGTGTGCAGGATTTTATACCCTCTAAACTATTTAGGTGCGTACTTATTTATTATGTATAATAAACGGTCCCTTTGTGAACGTATGTAGGTTTTGGGATTGCTTGCGGGACAACACTTAACCACATATCCTGAAATGTGATAAAGTGTTTTTTTTTTGTGGGAATTACTCTTGTATCGTGACGTTTTTTGTGGGAACACATGAAATAACTCCTCCAGCTCTAGGTGGAGCGAGAGAGAGTGTCAAAATTTTACTGACTAAAAACCACCTGTGTTCCTTTAATTGCCCTTTGCGTTCTAGGGTAGTGGTAGGTACCTGTTTTCAACAATCTCACATTGTAGATCATCATCATCATATCCGAGCCGAAAGACGTCCACTATTAGGACATAGGCCTCCCCCAAGCGTCGCCACAACGACCGGTCCTGTGCGTCACGCATTCATCGGATGCCCGCGACCCTGACCAGGTCATCGGTCCACCTTGTTGGAGGTCTTCCAACGCTGCGTCTTCGGGTACGTGGTCGCCACTCCAGAACCTTTCGTCCCCATCGACCATCTATTCTGCATGCAATGTGCCCTGCCCATTAATTCATTTCTGATGTGATCACGCAAGGAAACTGCGAGCATAGCACACATTGTAATGTGGATGTATTCACAAAAACCTACTATTTGTTCTTTTATCAGTATCTAGTGCCCATGGAATTTTGTGTTGTCCTGTACTTTATAATGGAGGACTTTTTATTAGCTGTCATTCAAACTTACTGTTCCTTATTAGTTTGTTTTATTTGTAGGTTCTCTAGTAGTAATCTCACGAAGGTACACATGACACCCAGATCTGTACCAACAATTTATAGGGTATACAAATATTTATTCTGTGCGGAAATGGAAACCGCGACACACAACACAGCAGCCAATCATTTGCCATGGCACCAACCGTGCCGATCATATAAAGTAATGCATGGCTTTCTTCTTCATTGTTAACTAGCTGCTGCCAGCGGCTCTGTCCACGTGAAAGTGGTTTTTCTTCACAAACTTTGTACCCTCATTCCATTCACTTACTGGGTAAATTATGGAAGAGCCCCGGTATGAAGTCTCAAGGAGTTGTCAGCAACAGCAGGGGCCCAGCCGGGTCGAAGCCTACTGGGGCCAGGGTTATCCGAAAGGGCGCTCGAGCCCCGGTATGAAGGCTTGAAGGAACGGGATGGGTTTTTTAGTCAGTAAGAGTCTGACACTATCTCCCGCTCCGCCCAAGAGCGGGGGTTGTCATAAGATGATTTTTCCCATCGAAAAAAAAAGGTAAATTATGGAAAATTTTCTCTTAGTGTTCGCCCATTATATACAACCTTATTTTTAGTAATATGCAAAACCTGAAACACCAGTCTAGTATTTTTATGTAAAGAAACTATGTACAAAAATTAAAAACTGTATTATGAAAAATTCACAAAATTATAAGTTAGTTATGGTATCTGGTTGACGACATAAATACATGGTTACCGACCCACCCGTGTGACTGAGGGGTTGTTTTGCTTCCGCAACCAGCTTTGCACTGGCGCCTCATGCCCGCTATGACCTGCCGTGACCTTTTTTAAATATTTTTGGGATAAATATAACACGGTGTAAAAAATATTGGAATCGATTCAGTTACTGATTCTGAATAAACTATAGGTATTCAAGTTTCGCATTTATTAAAAATAATATTGAATACAAAATTTCCTAAATATCTTGTGATTTTTTAAAATGTTATAATGAAGTTGGCCATAATAAACTTAAATATATAAAAAAAAATTACGCTTAACATAACTATACACACTCAAGGCTATACTCCCTACTAAAATATGACGTCATAAAACTCCTCCGCATCGCTGTCAACTGGAAGTGTGCCCAAAAGGCTGTCGGCATTGCCACGTTGAATGGCAATGCTTAATCTCTGACCGAGGTAAAAACTAGCCCTTGGGTCACGCGAGGTGTCAACTAAGCGTTTTGACAGTTCTTTTCTTTGTATATATTTTGTTGCTTTAAGTTGGACATCAACAATATGAGTATACCATTTACCTACACGTTTGTAAAGCATAGTGATTTCATCAGGATATCTTCTCCCTTTCATTAACTACATTAGATTTCCGATCTTCAATGGGTACTCTCTGCCTCAAAGGGACTATTAGTTAATGCCTTGAGTGATCTCTACATCGCTATCTTTCCATCTTTCCTTTGAGTCTGAATGTGGACGGTCATGTCTTGTCTGTATGTACGCAATTAGTTAATTCCTGCATGTATTCAGTTGTCTGTATCCACGGTGAATAGATGTACCATCGCGGTCATTTCTGCCTGATCACTTAAAAACAATTTCGCTTGAATCCTGCGGCGTGGCGCCAAACCAAACCCTTTGAAGTTTTCGGTTCGAGTGCAAGCAAAAATGAACTTAGCGGTGGTCAGAAGTGTCTTTGATGGTACATATTCATAATATCATCACACTTATGAAGATGAACGTTTGCACGTGAGTTTGTTTCTCCTTGTGGTTCAAACGCTTTGGATGAAATTATGTAATTGGCACACGGGTAGGTAGATTATGTTCTGGAATAGATCATAGGAATTTTATCCCTGGAATAGGTTTCCTTGGGATAATTATCTAAGATCACACAAGCAAAGCCGCTGGCAGATGCTAGTCTATGTATACATAAATCACGGTTTTTAAAGCTAAAGACGAATATGTTAAAGGTGTTCATATTTCTAGTTTATACAGTATCAATATTTATCCTCTCGAGCGCCAGGGGTTCATTGACCCGGAAAATTGCACTGTTTACGTAAATCACCAAAAAAAACTTTTTTCAGATTTTTCTAGGAAAAACAAATAATATAATATTTAGAGAAGAATTTATAAAGAAAACAAAATTTTAGACCAAATAACTTTCGTACAAACTTGGGGAAAACACGAAAATTATGCATTTTTCAAGGACATCCAAGTTGTACAGAAGTATGTACAATCGGCGCTCGAGGGGAGTACATATACCTCAGACGTTCTAGATGTGAAAAAATGAATTATAACACGTTATGAGTGCATTGCTTCATATCTGAAACAACATAATCCTTTAATTTGTATAATTGACTGTTTAACAACAAAATAACAAATTAATTAGCAATTAGATTAATTGACTATAATGATTTTGTGTTCAGAACGATTATGTTTAATTATAAATAGCTTTAATAGCTTTAATAATTGCACCATTTCATTAATAATGTGATCAGCTTTAGTGCCCCAAAATATAATTTGTGGTTAGGTATGTATTTGTGACTAACCGCAGAACTTGTCTATTTTGGCGCTATAATAAAGTTTAATCTATTTTTATCATAGTTTCCAAAGTATTCTGCACTTGTAAAAAGTAACACATAGGCTAACCCCTCTACAATACATACATATATCCACTCTTTACAAGCAACCACTACTTACGTAATAATTTACCTGCTGCGGTCTTCCCGATCTGTTATAATTTAGGTATCTTCGAGGCTAGAGTGAATAGGCTCTTAATAAACTTGTGCGCCTCACCATCAACGATTGCATCACTGCTTACCATCAGGTGGGATCGCAGTAAAGCACTAGTTTATAACAATTAAAAAACGTAATGAAATTAATGAAACAAAAAAAGAAACAAAACATTTAATTGAGATTCGCACAGGACAAACAACAATGAAATAAAAAGTACCTTCTAAATCTATAAATACTCAACTTGGAAGAAAACGTAGAGAAATGATAACCCTTAAAAACGATACATTACCTCATTTTCAACTAAATTAGAAAGTGAGCGTTTCGACTGAAAAATACTTAAGTTGTTATGTAACTTCTGATATTTTTATATTATTATTCTGTACATGTATTTATCACCTAACTCCTCCTAAACGGCTAGACCGATTTGGATTTAACTGATTTGTGGATATTTGAGTGAGACGCCTTGAAAATACAATTGAACCCGGTAAGTGGCGCTGCAATCGAGTTCTCATTTCTTTACTGACGGAAAGTTTTCGGTTAGGATAGATAATGTCTATCCGGACCGCAAGAATTGTATAGGTACTAAGAAGGTTTTAAAATTCAGCCACGGGGACTCCACTCGCTGACGCAATCGTCCAATCCGCACATAGGGCGCGCAACGAAGCAACAGGAGTAGGTTTTTGGTTAGTAAAAGTCTGACATAATATGCCGCTCCACCCAAGAACGGGAGATGTCATTGTATGATTTTTCCACCTAAAAAAACATAGGGCGCGCAATAGCTTACTGGGGCCATGGGTTAACGTCTGAAAGGAAAACCCGACCCTGGAATGAAAAGCAACGAAGGAATTAAGAGTAGGTTTTAGTTACTAAAAATCTGATATAGAAGGGCGGGAAATGTCCTTAATTCTTAATTCTTTATTGTACACACAAAAACTTAACCTTAATACATTCATAATTGACAATTCATGTACAAAGGCGAGCTTAACTCATCAATGAGTTTTCTCCCAGCAAATCTTTGAGTCCAATGTCATTGGATGATTTTGAAAAAAGCGCACAAGATAGAAACTCAGCCATTTTTTGTAGACATTGTTACAAAGTTTGACGAATTATCTAATACAGATAGGCTAAAAAAGCTTTCGAAACTGATAATACTAAAATATAAGTGAATAACAGCTGTCTTAGCCATCTACTGCATTGCAGAAAGCTTCGACAGTCTACGTTTCACATAACAGCAGCCAAACCGCGGCGCTGAGTGATGCAAATGTCACGTTCATATGAGCCGAGGAGTGTGAACACAAAGCGACATATTTGGCATAATCGCACAAAACGCGGCCTTATTATAATTTCATAACGTGCCGTCGCTCCTCTTATGGTGCGGTTTTAGAGTAGTATAGCGTAGCGAACAGCGGAGCCGATTAATTAGTGTTGGACAGTTGTTACTGAATTGCTGATTCTCGATTGAGTACCACAAATATTTAGTAAAAATTGAAGGCAAAGGATCACATCAGGATATTAAGTTCAGGCAGATTGATTGAAATATCTAGTAAAAACTGGCCATGTGCGAGTTGGACTTGCGCACGAAAGAAAAAAATCGCGTTTGTTTTATTTTTGTGGGGGACCCATTCAATATTTATTTTATTTTGTTTTTAGTATTTGTTTTTATAGCGACAACTGAAATACATAATTTGTGAAAATTTTAACTGTCTAGCAATTACGGATACAGCCTGGTGACAGACAGAAGGACAGATATCGAAGTCTTAGTAATACGGTCCCGTTTATACGCTTTGGATACGGAACTCTAAAAATGAATGGTCATAACAATGGCTGTTATTGTAGATTGTCTAGCATTGTTTTCAGACCACCGTTTTCATCAAAATTGCATAAAGATAATTGACGCTTTAAGACTTCGTATTGGGTCCACGTGGTGGAATGCAGCCCACTCCGTTTAAATAGAGAGCCTCGTAATGTCATTTATTTTAAAATAAGTAGGTATTGACATCAAGGAAAAGTATTTGACAAATGTACAGCCACAGGCTGAACGACCGATCGATATCTAAATATATGTAATGTAGGTATATCTTTACATCTATATTAAATACAATAAAAGTGTTTGTTTATAGTAATCAAAATACATTTTGTAATTAATTTTAATATGCGAGAGTAAATTCGATACCTGAAGCATTTTTTTTTTGTCTAGGTATCTGTTCGTTTTTATTCGGTTAATCTCCAAAATAGCTGGACTTATTATATCTATTTTCAAAGTCAAAGTCAATTTCCTGACGAATAGGTGCTGTTACAAGAAGTAACTTGAAGGCTACATCTCATTTTCCCGCGGGAACGGGATTTCAAACTACAGAATATGGCTTCGAAACGATTTAACAAAATTTAACGTGATCCATTGGGATACAGCTAATGTAATGAGTATCTAAAATTACTTTTTAATTTCCCCGTAAGACCGGGACTTCTTCCCGCAGAGAAAGGGACACATATCCAAAATGGATAAATAGATTTTGACGAGACTTTCACGAACAGATTGACAGCTTAGACGCGTAATGTTATGTTATAAGAACTAGTAAATTGTCAAAAACGGAGTGTCATGATTTTATACTCCACGCAAACAAAGTCGCGGGTAAGAGCTACTTTGGTAATAAGATTTACCACTCCGGAAACCCAAAAAAAAACCCTTAACTGTCAACTCTAGGTACGTACAGAGTGTTCCACGAGCTCCCGATTTATAAAGAAATACTTTATGTGACGCAAAGGGACGTGCCTTAGAGCGTAAATAAATAGACGGGGTAAAGGGATCGAGAGCGTGTACCAAATTCAATTAAGAGGTTGACTGTTTTGGGAAGCTTCGGTGTGTAGATAATATGACTAATCTGTATACAACATTAGTTTTATGTTTATTTTGCGAACATTATATTTATTATGCGAAACTCTTTTTTTTATTGTTGATAGGTTCGCGCTTGACCGCTATCTCACCTTTTTTTTATCTGTTATAAACTAGTACTTGACTGCGATCCCGCCTGATGGCATAAGCAGTGATGCAATCGTTGATGGTGAGGCGCACTAGTTTATTAAGAGCCTATTCAATCTAGCCTTGAAGACACCTAAATTATAATCAGACGGAAAGACCGCAGCAGGCAAACTGATTTAAAGCAACGATGTGGTCGACGATGGAACGCGTTAACCTAGAAGAAATCTATTCACTCTCGACTTAAAGATTCCCGGGTTGTAGCTATCAGGAAACACAGACTCCGGCAAGGAATTCCACTCCCTAGCCGCACGCACAATGAATGTGTTCCCAAAACGTTTTGTGCGTGTAGGTGGGATATCCACCATATACCTACTCTACCACGTATCTGTTATTTTTACGTAAATAATCTAAATAATAATTAAAACAAATAAACATTTACACACACATGTACAAATAAAAATTTAACTGTATAACTAATCACACAAGTATAAATTTGTTATGTTACCTGGTTTTTCGCACAAATACATGGTCACCGGGTCGTCCGGGTGTCTGACAGGTTGTTTTGTTCCTGCACCTATCTGTGTGCTGGTGCCTAATGCTCGCTACGCCCTAAAATTAGGAGTAAGGGTAAGAGGGTCAAAAATAGAATACGACATATTCGCATACTTACCAAATATACAGAAAATAAATAAATCGGTCAAACCGTTTTTAGGAGTTCGACAGCAAAAACACTGTGACACGAAATTTTTGTATATTAGAAGAAGATAAAAGGCTACCGTAACGTAACGTACAAAGGTTGGCCCTCACTAGGAATACCTTCTGTATTGTGGGTGCGTTGATAAACACGTAAACTCATATACACAAGACACTCAGGTCTAAAACCACTATCTGTAGGCCATACAAGTAGTCACATAGTAACTATTATGACGTAGGAATACGCTAACAATAAGAAAGGATTTTTTAAATTCCTCTTTCCCCCTAAAAGTATGAAAGGGCAGTCAAAGTTTGCACAGAAAAAAAAATTATGTGTTAGTAAAATCTTTGTTACATTACGTTAAATTATAATAAAAATAAAAATGCAGGTAACTTTACGAAAGATAATGCTCGCTACGCCATATGCTACGCAGGACTACGGCGTAGTAGCTTTATTTTACGAGTACAGTTTGGGCGTAGACAGTTTTCATCTCGCTTGCAACAGCCGTGTTAATTCTGAGAGGTGAATTTCGAGGGAATATTTGATTATTTTGTATAGAAAGGTTTGCTATGAAATTATGATAATATCAGATAATGATAGTCAAGTGTTTTATTATCTGATTGTAAAATGACAACTTTTACTTAATTTGATGTATTAACATCTTGGGTATAGCATTAAAGTATTTTTTCACACAAACTTTGCGAAAGCCTCAATCATTAGCAATTTTAAACTTGTTGAGACTTGAGTTGAGATTGCTTTTACCAAAACTTGTTATCTGTATTTTGTACTAATATTATGAAGATAAAAGATTTGTGTTGTTATATTTTTGTTTGTAACGAATAAACTCAGAAACTACTAGACCGATTTAAAAAATTCTTTTACCAATAGGATGCTACTTTATCTATATTTCACGCGGGTGAAGCCACTGGCAGAAGCTAGTCCCAAACTAATTCGCTTTCTATCGTGAATGTTATTAGCAAGTGATAAATTTTCACAGCACACGCTGGTTCCAAATTAGTATGTTCATTAACAGGCGTGCTCTATCTACGCCGCGTACTCCGAATACGCCGCGTATTTGTTCAGCTGCTGAAATGGGAGGCGGAGCTAACTGGCGTACTTTATAGGATTATGGTGTAATGCTTGAAAAGTTTTTGATAAGTAGTATTAACGTTAGACGCCTGCTGTTATTAGGTACGCCCAAAGAAGTGTTTAACACTTCTGAATTAAATTATTTTCTCACATTTGGGCCGAAAGATTCTTGAGTTGCGATTGCGTACCGGAAGATACAGCGTTGGAAAGCCCCCCACAAGGTGGACCGATGACCTGACAAGGGTTGCGGGAATCCGATTGATGCTACACGCACAGGACTGTTCATTGTGGCGACAATTGTGGGAGTCCTATGTGCAACAGCAGACGTCTATCGGCTGAAATGATGATGATGATGATTTTGTCACAGAAAACATTATTATTTCCAATTTGATTAAACGTAGTCCGGGAATTAAAGCAGAGGAGTTTTTGAACATCGTTATCTATTCTATGAAGGCGGAAGAGTTTTTCTGTTTGTCTGTGGAAATACCAGTTGGAATAGTTAAAATCCTTCTGTAAAGATTTCCAGATTTATGATAAATACTATAAATAAGCTACAAGTTACATCACGCTACGATCCACGGCAGCGGAACAGTAATCAAAGACGCGGGTGAAACCGCTTAGAACAGTTAGTCTTCAATAAAATATCACTTTTCTAGAACAGAAGGTGACTCCCAGATACTTAGGAACAAGAAAAAACAAATGAATGTAGTCTAGAAATGGGAGTAAAACCAATAGTTTCAGTCTAAAATGGCTTACTGAAGTCCTCAGTTTCTGCACCTGCTTTGAAAATGCAATTCAAACTATGGAAACTTTGTCTGTGTACAAAATACTAAATTTATTTAACGCAATTAAATACTCGTGAGAACAGCGGTAAACAATTATAAAACATGAACGTGTTCTTTTGCGTCATTAGTCTAGCTTTTTGAAATGTTATTAAAGCTTTCATTACGGAGTTCGGAATAGCGACCAGTTTATGACAACATATCTTTGGCTATATTATGTAGAAGTATATAAATAGGTTTGAAATAAAAAATTTGGGTGTACTAGGTAGACTTTTCAGCCCAAACCTTCAAATCGTATGGAGCCAGCAGGGTCGAAGCCTACTGGGGCCATGGGTTAAGTGAAAATGAACCCCCAGGACCCGAGAATGCAAGGCAAAGAAGGAAAAAACGAGGAGATTTTAATCAGTAAAAGTCTGACGCACCCTCCCGCTCGGCTCAAGGGCGGGAGATGTCATTAGATAATTTCCAACTTAAAAAAAAAGCAGGACAGACAGGTTCGATATCATGTGCGTATTCACGCCAACTCAAAATGATGTCCTACTAAAGATAAAGGATTTCTGTGTTATGTGGGAACATCATGTTTCAGGAAACCGTATCTTTACCTAAACATTTGGCGAATTTAAGCAATACAACTGAAATCTACACTAATAGACTCCTAATAAAAGTTTTTTTTTTGTTTGTAGGTGGTAATCTCTGGAAGTACTGGTCCGATTGATAATTTTTTTTTTTTCAATAGAAAGCTGCTTTGCTTTTTCGATAGAAAGCTGCTTTGTTCCTGAATATCATAAGCTATAGGTATTTTATGTACGCGGGCGAAATCGCGGGCAAAAGCTAGTTAAAATTTACGAAATTATTTGTTTTTTTTTTTTCATTAAGGGTATATAAATAAAAGGTTTCGAGGAGATGATTTTAAAAGTATTTTCCACTAAAATGATGGAAATAAAAAAGGTGACAGTTGCAAAAAACTCGACCGCAAATAAGATCAAAACAAGCTATATAAGGAGTTGATGGCGTCAAATCTATGATTGAACTAAAATAAAGTAAACATTTTTTTAATGTTGTCGTTATTCATAAAATATCTGAAGACTATTGTAAAGCAACAAAACAAAAATGCCTCCATTAAAGCTCATAATCAGTGTTATTGCTTCCCATATTTTATTTCAGAAGTATAATCAAAAAATAATTGGAGAAATTAATCTCCAATTAAAAAGGTACCATAACATCAAATAATTATGGTCATTATGAATAAAACGGTTCAAGATTCGAGCAAGGGAATAATCGTAACGTTTTGATAATTAGCACAATTAGTTACAACCGTTGTTAATGATTCCGGAACCGTTACAGCCCGTTAAATTGTGTTTAATCGGAATAACTGATTTTAATGACGACCTTCTTTTATGAAATGGAGTACAATTTTCTGTGAATAACGATTTCAAAATAAATGTAGCAGTAAAATGTTAGAAGTGATTCTTGATTTGATATTGAACGAAGAATTTATATTATTTAAACCTCATCCACTTTAACTATCAATGTGAGATCATTGTGGACTCCTCGGATTCATCTATTTATTTAGATTATTTTCTATTTCGATCCACTTTTTTATTATTTTCATTGTGCTTTTGTGTGCAATATTGACTGGGCTACACTGTTTTCTCATACCTATTAATATTGTAATATTTTCTTATTTTAATATAATATCTAATATTTCCGCAGGTATTATAAAATGCTGGTTCTAGCGCAGGGAGAGTCGTACCGGGCGGCGGCCGCTTTAGCGACACGCGGGGTTGCGATAATCGTTGGTAGGATCCAGGAGTTGGGACTCGAGGTGGCGCTGCCCAAATCCGAGGCCATGTGTTTTCACGGTCGCGGCCGTCGGAACGCGCCACCGTCGGGTTCCCAACTAACGGTAGGAGGAGTTCGCATCGGCTTCGGGACATCGATGAGGTACCTGGGACTCATCCTCGACAGCCGATGGAATTTCGAGGAGCATTTCCGACGTCTGGCTCCCAAACTCAACCGGACTGGGGCCGCTCTCAAGCGGCTCCTGCCCAACCTTGGGGGCCCAGACGACTCCTGCCGGAGGCTCTACGCGGGGATCGTTCGGTCCATGGCCCTCTACGGGGCGCCGTTGTGGGCGCCGTCGCTGCGAAAGCGACCGGCGGCCATTCTGAACGCCTGCCAGAGGGTCATGGCAATTCGGATGGTGCGGGGATACCGCACGATTTCCTGCGAAGCGGCGAGCCTTCTGGCTGGCCTACCACCGTGGGATCTGGAGGCAACAGTCCTTGCACACATGCACGACATGCGCGTGGAGATGCAACGCCGGGGTGAAAGTCCTCTGCCGCGACAGGTCACGGCATGGCGGACAGAGCTCCGGCGGGATCTCATGGTGGAATGGCGTCAGCGACTATCGCAATCCCGTCATGGGCACGCCACAATTATGGCGATAAGTCCCCTCTTTGAGGCGTGGCTGGAAAGACCTCACGGCGTCCTTACCTTCCGCATGACACAGGTCCTCACCGGAAATGGCAAGTTCGGGAGGTTCCTGTTCCGAATCAAAGCGGAAGTGACGGGTGTCGCCACTGTGCGGAACGCCCGGAGGACACGGTGGAGCACACAATCGCGGTGTGCCCTGCTTGGGCGGAGCATCGCCGTGCCCTCGTGGGGGTGATCGGCGGCGGAGACCTCTCGCGCCGGGCCTTGGTCGAGGCCATGGTCCGGAGCGAGGAGGAGTGGCAGGCGGTCGCCGACTTCTGCGAAGCAGTAATGCTCGCTAAGGAGGAGGCCGACCGCATCAGGCAACGGCGGTCTCGCCGCCGCCGCCGGGATTCCGATCCCGATTTCCAGCCACCGTAGGCGCGGGCTTGCGGACAGTGAGCAATGGGTAGCTCGCTGTCCGGCCGTCCGGTAACCGTCCGGACCAAGCCCAAGTCGTCGACGGCGCGCGCTGTTCCCGCGCGCCTCAAGGAGTTGTCAGCAACAGCAGGGGCCCAGCCGGGTCGAAGCCTACTGGGGCCAGGTAATCCGAAAGGGCGCTCGAGCCCCGGTATGAAGGCTTGAAGGAACGGGATGGGTTTTTTAGTCAGTAAGAGTCT
Organism: Mythimna ferrago; assembly: GCA_910589285.2. Taxonomy (NCBI): domain Eukaryota; kingdom Metazoa; phylum Arthropoda; class Insecta; order Lepidoptera; family Noctuidae; genus Mythimna; species Mythimna ferrago. The sequence continues at coordinate 21,153,109 of OU342679.1, forward strand.
GACACTATCTCCCGCTCCGCCCAAGGGCGGGGGTTGTCATAAGATGATTTTTCCCATCGAAAAAAAAAAAAAAAAAAAAGGTAGTATAAAATTAATCATTTTTTTTAACAATTGGAACCGTGCTTTTAACATTTTAGTAGTAACTACCCATGTAGGCCGATGTAAAATAAAAATAATTTTAGATTTTTGTTTGAGCCGATTAATTAAATGATAGCAGAAACATTTTTATTACTAAGATCTTTTACCATTATGCTTACGTTTTCCAGCTCAATTTATCATTTTTATTTGCAAACCTGCCTAAAATGTCAGCCATTTAATTTCCTTTACTTATCTCCTTCACACCTAAATACACCAGCGCACCAATAAATATCCTGAACAATTCCCATGCTCGTACATTTAACACATTAAGACATTGCTACATGACACAAGGCCGTAACCATGGAACAAGGAAGCGACTGGATACGCCATTACCAATAATATTGCCGGTGAAACTGCACTGAGCACAAGTTTTAGCTGTCATTATCGGATTGTTTTATTTATGTAGGACATCGTCAATAATATGTTTCCGCTCTAGATGGTATTAGAGGGTGTGTCAGACTTTATAGCTGAAACCCACATGTATTCCTCCAGTCGCCCTTTGCACTCCAGAGCCCCGGTAATTCTTTCAAATCATTCTGTAGACAATCGAAATCGTCATGCGCTTGTTTTGTATTGACAGTTTAGATGCGTTGAGCTTATTTACTAGCTATGTGGTATGTGTTGGCAGATAGATATAATATATGGTGTGACGGCACCAAATACTATTTTAAATATTTTTCATTGGATCGTGTGTGGCACCGCATAAGGCAGCGTTAATGCACTGTGCTCAAGATAACGAAATTTTAGTTTCATCGGTCATAGTCATAGTCAGAATTGTCAATGTCCTTGAGTTTTTTTAACGTTCCCTCACACTAAGAATTAGTCCCATGTCGTGCGTACGACCCGGAAAAACTTTCTGTAGGCCATACAAATATGTATTTATTCTGTTTGGGATTCGAATTCGAGACACGCAACGGTGCGCATGAACCGTGAGTTTAGTTCACTCACTGACAGGCTCGCATGGTTCGTTTTGAATATTTTGACAGCCGTATCCAGCATTGCCAAGGAGACTTAGCTCTGTGTCCGTAACCAAATCGACCGGCACGGGGCCGTCTAAACCCGCCGATAAATTTCCTTGACGCGAAGGGAGAACTTAGGTCTCTACATCACGATCGTTCCTCGGATAACGTTTATCATATTATACGGAGGATCGAGTTGTTTACCAAAGCTAGTTATAAGGGAAAAAGGAAATTAAATTAAGAATGGCCTGTGGTGTTAGGTGTTTCTGTTTGTGGAAGACTGATTGTGAGAAAAAATTCAAAAAAGTTTATAAATTTCACTTGATTTTAGCGTCTTCTTTCGAGTCAAAGGTAATATTGACTTCGAAATCAGGAAAAGGTTCTTAATACGGCTGTTTTTTTTTTTTAAATAGATAATAAATTAATCAAACAATATTTCAGTAGTATGTTATATTGTATAAATAAATAATTTATAACAAAGTTTTATAGATAAAGGATTGTTTTTCATTATTATTTTCTTATATTTATGGTTTACGTGCATAATCATAAAGTAAGTCTTATACGACTACTATTCAACTGTAGATACATAATTTCCTACCACGTTTTTTTTTTTATTGAGATAAACTAGTGCTTGACTACGATCCCACCTGATGACGACACACACACACATAAACACAACACACACACACATAAATTACACACACACACACAAATACACATACACACGTACATAAATTCAACAAATAAATTGATTAGATTTGTATCAAAGGATCCAATACCTACAAATGTTGCTAGAATACTGAAACAGTTGTTGAAGTTAGACTGCGGGGCACTTTAATTGTCTGAATACCAATGAGAAACTGTTCATTTCGAGACACAGTTCCTCTGTGTCTCGAAATGAACAAACGCTTCAGTGTAATCCAACACAAATAATATTATTGTTTCAAGTGGAATTGTAGCATCTCTCCTTCTCAATTAATACAATGCTAAGGTTTAAAACAATTTCTGAAATCACAATGTCTTGGCAATATCAATATATTTTGTTGGAAATTCAAAAGCAGATAAAGAGATGAAGAAATGTCACATACTATGAAAGCCTGGGAGAAAGTTATTGAAAGGCGACTGAGAGAAGAGAGTGAAATTTCACAGAACCAATTCGGTTTTATGCCTGGTCGGGGTAAGACGGATGCCATTTTTGCTATACGCCAGCTGTGCGAGAAATACAGAGGTGCGCATAAAAACTTGCACATGGTATTCGTTGACCTCGAAAAGGCATACGACCGGGTACCTCGAGAGGTTCTGTGGTGGGCCCTTAAGGAAAAAGGTGTGCCTGGGAAGTATGTGCTGTTGATCCGCGCGATGTACAGTCGATGTAGTACGCAAGTCCGGTCCACAGTGTGCACCACTGGAAATTTCAATGTGGCTGTCGGCTTACATCAGGGATCGGCTCTCAGCCCTTACCTTTTCCTGATGATAATGGACGCTTTGACGTCGGACATTCAGGAGGAGGCTGCCTGGTGTATGCTGTTTGCCGACGACATTGTGCTGGTTGCCGAGAGAAAAGCCCAGTCTGTGCCACCACACCTCCAAAACAGATTGGAGGTGTGGTGGCACATACTGGAAAGTGTTGGCCTGAAATTAAGTAGAACTAAACGGAGTACTTGTTCTGCGATTTCGGCGGTCTCTCCAACCCTGTGCCTTTAGCTCTCGCCGGAACGCCCATACCAATCTGTTTCGACCTTCGGTACCTCAGGTCACTCGTCCAAGGGGATGGTAAGGTAGACCGAGACGTAACACGTCGGATCAACGCAGGATGGATGAATTGGCGACAGGTCACGGGTACCACTAGTGACCCACGCATGCCCCTCAAGTTGAAGGGTAAAATTTACAAGTCTGTCATAAGACCTGTCATACTGGGGTTGGGCTGTGAAAAAGGAGGATGAAAAAAGAATGCATGTAGCGGAGATGAGAATGTTGAGATGGATGTGTGGCGTGACGAGAATGGATAAAGTGAGAAATGAGTATATTAGAGAAAGTTTGAAACTGGCGCCAGTGACTGAAAAGTTGAAAGGTAATCGGTTGTCTTGGTATGGTCATGTGAAGAGGAGGGATGAACCGCATATTAATAAAAGAGTTCTGAGTAAGCATGTAGATGGATGGAGAGGGAGAGGAAGGCCGAAAAAAAGATGGATGGATTGTGTGAGAAGTGATATGAAAGAAAAGGGAGTTAGTGATAGTTTGACGGGTAACAGGACAGAATGGAAGAAGAAAACGTGTTGCGCTGACCCCAAGTGATATGGGATAAGGGCAGGAAGAAGAAGAACAATTTGAGACTTGCACAGGACAAACAACAATAAAACAAAAAAAGAAAATATAAAACTAGCTTTTGTCCACAACTTCGCCCACGTTCTTTAAATGTCTCTCAATCAGAAATAAAGCAGCTTTCTATCAGTAAAAAAAAAAAAGCAGTTGGACCAGTACTTCCAGAAATTACCTCCTACAAAGAAAAAAAAAACAATCTTTACCTGTTTATTATATTATTAAATAATATAGTATAGATAGTGTAGAAGACCTGTGTGTGGCCAAAAAGGCTCCTATCTCGCTGTGATATTAAAAAAAAACAGTAAGACAGCGCTGGAAAGCCGATGAACTAACTTTGTGTCGTAAAAAGAACATATAGAGAAAAATAACTTAAGTCGTAAAATAAATATATTACCTACAATTAAACGTACTTATTTATGTTACTACTTTTATGCTACTCACTGTGATATACCACAGAGACACTTAATATTTTTGTAAAACCTAAATTATACCATAGTGTACTAATACACATACTTGGCTTAATTTGACTTTAGTTTAAAAGAGAACTTTAATCAAATAAAAAGAATGCCACAGATTTTTTTGAGGTGAATTATAGTCAAATATCTTCTTCAGCTCTACATTCGAGCGAGAGTTCCACGTGCGCCTTAAACAGTTGTCAGCAACCATAGGTGCCCAGCAGGGTCGAAGCCTACTGGGGCCATTGGTGATGCGAAAGAGATCCCCGGGGCCCTGGAACAATGTCAAAGAAGGAACAGGAGTGGGTTTTTAGTCACTAAAAGTCTGACACGCCTTCTCGCACCGCCCAAGGGCGGGAGATGTCATTTAGATGATTTTCAAACCGAAAAAAAAGAGCCACGATAACCCATTCAAACGTTTCCGTAGCCAAAATACTGTGGAGTACTTATTGTACTTTTTTTTTTTGTATTTAGCCTATACTTTTTTAGTGCTGGGCAAAAACTTCATCCAACTTTTTTCAAGTATTCTTTTCTTGGGTCATCTCGAACCAGTGTTTGTAGTAGGCGTCTAGGTCATCTCACTGGCTTTTCCCAGGTCGACCTCGGTGACATCGTCCATCCTCAGGTATTCACTTTGAAGAGACTCTTGCCCAATTCCTTGCATCGTCGTAACTAGTAAAAAGATTCAAGATTGATTATTGATTGATTGGTTGCTTCTAGGCAAGCGTGCTTCATTATCGGCCACATCATTGCTTTCCATCAGGTGAGATGGTGGTCAAACGTGAGCCTATCTACACTAAAATAATAAAGATGTAGTTTGTTTTTTATGTTTGTAGGAGGTAATCTCCTGCAGTACTGTTTTTTTTTTTTTAATCTTCATGCTACTCAAAGTACTTAGGCGGACTTAATGCCAAAGGCATTCTCTGCCAGTCAACCTAGGGTGGTGCAGAGACTATAAGGTAGGCGCATAAAAAGAAAATTTATTATGGAAACACAAGTAAAAAAGTATACATAATACTAATAATAATAATATATATACTACATATATATTAATATAAAGTACTGTTTTGATTGCTAAAACTTTTTCACCAATAAAAAGCTGTTTTATTCCTGAGTGACATATGAAGTCGCGGGAAAAAGCTAGTCCATAATAAAAAAAAAGATGCTGAATCGAAACATGAATAGTATTAGTGAGAACCAAATTATACGGAGATAGAGAATTGTAACAAAAACCGGATTTAATCACGCTAAGCCAAATGATCCCTTTTATACTGAAAGAAATAAAGACATATGAAGACGCTCTAGTACAGACAACGTCATTAACGGGTTACTCCTTTCTCTAAGGTATTTTTATGTGAGATGGTTTGAATATGAATTGATGTGGCTGTCTGTATCTCTGTAAGTAGATACTAAACTGTATTCTAATTTTAATCGGTAAAATAATTTTAATATAGTTTCATTCAATCTACACTAATATAATAATCTACACTTAATATAATAAACAGGTAAAGTTTGTTTTTTTGTTTGTTGGAGGTAATCTCTGAAAGTTCTGGTCCGACTGCGATAATCTTTTCACCGATAGAAAGCTGCTTTATTCCTGAGTGACATAGGCTATATGTTGTGTACGCGGGTGAAGCCGCGGGCAAAAGCTAGTTTCATATAAAATTATAAATGTATTTTTTATTATTTAATTCTATTGTGTGTTTTAGAGTAATTGTTGTCGCTATAATTTCTCACGAGCTTGATAACCTGATATAAGAAGAGAAACGGACTTAAGAGTCTAGACCTCAATCGCCAATAACCATTTATCAGGAAACAAAAGACCGTACGGGTATTTTTTTATTTTTATGTATAGGCCCGCGTTTGGCCACTAACCCACCTGGTGACAGGCGATGATGTAGCCGATGATGGAGCACGCTTGCCTAGAAGTAATCTATTCACTCTTGACTTAAATTACGCTTAGGTTATAGCTATCAGGAAACTCAGAATCCGGTATGGCATTCCACTCCTTAGCTGTACGCATAATGAATGTGTTCGCATGGCTGACCTGTCTGAAGCATTGTTACTCTGTGGCCAAACAGCCGAGTCGTTTATACTCGTACCTTCGTCAGTTTCCAAAGTCTTTCATTTGTCAAGTCAGGGCCGGCAGTCTCAACATAGTTAACGATCGCGTAATGACCGAATTCAGTCGCTAAAATATTAATATTGCAAGAAGGGAAACTTTTGTGTTCTCAAATATTTCGACGAGCCAATTTAAATCTTAGAAACGGTAAAAGCTGTTCATCTGAAATGAATTAAAGTTTTCTTGAAAATATTTTTTTTTCCAAGTTAAGATTAACGGTGTTTTTACAAGTATATTATGTGAAAAATTTTTTTTTCCTCGTGTTTATGGAGTTTTTTTATCAGCTGGTGACTTGCCAATCAGTAGATAACGTTTTGTTTTGCTTAGTTTTGCAATAAATTGTTTTTTTTCGATGGGAAAAATCATCTTATGACAACCCCCGCTCTTGGGCGGAGCGGAAGATAGTGTCAGACTCTTACTGACTAAAAAACCCATCCCGTTCCTTCAAGCCTTCATACCGGGGCTCGAGCGCCCTTTCGGATAACCCTGGCCCCAGTAGGCTTCGACCCGGCTGGGCCCCTGCTGTTGCTGACAACTCCTTGAGGCGCGCGGGAACAGCGCGCGCCGTCGACGACTTGGGCTTGGTCCGGACGGTTACCGGACGGCCGGACAGCGAGCTACCCATTGCTCACTGTCCGCAAGCCCGCGCCTACGGTCTACTGGAGCACCTCAATTCGAAGCCTTTTTGTCCTTAAAATACTCTTTTACCGTATAAAAAGTCTTGTAGCAAAGTCAAGTTAGCCTTAATAAATTCAAATCATTTGTAAAGCGAATTTACAAATTATTATTATATATATTTTTTATTATGATTATTTTTATTGTGCTTTTTGTGTACAATATTGACTGGTCTACACTGTTCTTACATAAAGTATCGATTTTGTAACAACAACCACATTTTTTAAAAGAGTAACCATGGAGTTTCTTGCCGGTTCTTCTCCATAGGAAACGACCAATTTCGAACCGTGCACTAGCTTCTGACGTTTTATAAGTGCCCATGTAGGCCTATGTGAAATAAAATATTTTGACTTTGACTTTGAATTTATTAAGGCTTTTTTTTTTTTTTTTCGATGGGAAAAATCATCATATGACAACCCCCGCTCTTGGGCGGAGCGGGAGATAGACTCTTACTGACTAAAAAACCCATCCTGTTCCTTCAAGCCTTCATACCGGGGCTCGAGCGCCCTTTCGGATAACCCTGGCCCCAGTAGGCTTCGACCTTCGGCCCCTGCTGTTGCTGACAACTCCTTGAGGCGCGCGGGAACAGCGCGCGCCGTCGATGACTTGGGCTTGGTCCGGACAGTTACCGGATTTAATTTATTAAGGCTTAGTTCTTGAATGTGACTGGGAAGCTTATTATGTAGTAGAACTGTCCAAACTGAACGTATTTGGCGCAGCCTTGGAACAAACATTATTGTTGTTGTTTTTTCCGGTTTAATTTAAATTTCTACTTACTTATTTGTATATTGTGTAACAAAAAACATGTTTTCTTTTTCCTTTCTAAATGAGCCCCTTATTTTCTTGAGCCTGGGTGCAGAAACCATAAGGCACAGTACAGATTCAGTTAACCGGACTTTGGTTTTCGAATTCATGATTGTATTTTGTACTAGCTTTTGCCAGTGGCTTCGCGCGCGTACATAAAATATAGCATATGTCACTCAGGAATAAAGCAGCTTTCTATCGGTGAAAAAATTTTAGCAATCGGACCAGTACTTCTAGAGATTACTAAAAAAAAAAATATAAAAACAAAACAAAAAATTACCTATTTATTATATTAGTGTAAATAGTGTAGATAAAAAATTACGAAATACATTGTAAAATTGACACTGGCGAAACACATAAATCATCATCATCATCATTACCAGCCGAAAGACGTCCAGTATTGGACATATGCCTCCCCCAAGCGTCGCCACAACGACCGGTCCTGTGGGTCACGCAACCATCGGATTCCCGCGACCCTGACCAGGTTAGGCGCGGGCTTGCCGACAGTGAGCAATGGGTAGCTCGCTGTCCGGCCGTCCGGTAACTGCCCGGACCAAGCCCAAGTCGTCGGCGGCGCGCACTGTTCCGCGCGCCTCAAGGAGTTTTCAGCAACAACAGGGGCCCAGCCGGGTCGAAGCCTACTGGTTCCAGGATTATCCGACAGGGAACTCGAGTCCCGGTATGAAGGCTTGAAGGAACGGGGTGGGTTTTTTAGTCAGCAAAAGTCTGACACTATCTTCCGCTCCGCCCAAGCGCGGGGGTTATCATTGGATGATTTTCCCCACCAAAAAAAAAACCCTGACCAGGTCATCGGTCCACCTTGTCGGAGGCCTTCCAACGCTGCGTCTTCACACATAAATAGTGTGAAGACAAAATAGAAGTAAAATTTAACGATCCCATTTCTTCTTTTCCCTTTCCCAGGTACTAAATAATTTTCGTCAGTCTGTCGAGAATTTTAAAGTGATCTAGAACAAAATATTCTTACATGAATGTGGAGCGTGTGAATTTAATTCAAAGCAAAGAGGAATGTCTGAATAGTTTGCATGTATCTCAGGAATTTATGTGAACGTTACTGAGTTAGTACTAGATTTCTGTGAACCTGATTTGTTTGTTTGGTTGTATCGTGTCTTTTTAAAGTGAAGTATGGATAAAAATAAAACATATTTGTGATAGGAAGATATAAAATAGCCTTTTTTTATTATTGATAAGCTTGCTGATGGAAAGCGATGATATGGTTGACAATGGAGGACACTTGCCTAGAAGTAAACTATTATTTTTTTACCTAAAGACCACTAAGTTGTAGCCACAGTGGTCAATGATGAAGCACGCTTGCCTAAAAGTAACCCATTCAGTATTCATTCTGGACTTAAAGACAAGACCCCTAGGATATAGTTCTGAATGTGTGTTTTTCATGTGTCTTTTCCACCTTTTTTTTTTTATGGTGGGAAAAAATCTTGCATTGACATCCCCCGCTCTTGGGCGGAGCGGGAGATAGTGTCAGACTCTTACTGACTAAAAGACCCACCCCGTTCCTTCTAGCCTTCATACCGGGGCTCGAGCGCCCTTTCGGATAACCCTGGCCCCAGTAGGCTTCGACCCGGCTGGGTCCCTGCTGTTGCTGACAACTCCTTGAGGCGCGCGGGAACAGTGCGCGCCGTCGACGACTTGGGCTTGGTCCGGACAGTTACCGGACGGCCGGACAGTGAGCTACCCATTGCTCACCGTCCGCAAGCCCGCGCCTACGTTGGCCGGAAATCGGGATCAGAATCCCGGCGGCGGCGACGGCGGCGATAACGCCGTTGCCTGATGCGTTCAGCCTCCTCCTTTGCGAGCATTACTGCTTCTCAGAAGTCGGCGACCGCCTGCCACTCCTCCTCGCTCCGGACCATGGCCTCAACCAAGGCCCGGCGCGAGAGGTCTCCGCCGCCGATCGCCCCCACGAGGGCACGGCGATGCTCCGTCCAAGCAGGGCACACCTCGACTGTGTGCTCCACCGTGTCCTCCGGGGATTCCACACAGTGGCGACACCCAGGCGTCACTTCCGCACGAATCCGGTGCAGGAAACTTCCGAACGAACCATGTCCGGTGAGGACCTGCGTCATGCAGAAGGTAAGGACGCCGTGAGGTCTTTCCAGCCACACCTCAAAGAGGGGACTTACCGCCATGATTGTGGCGTGCCCAGCACTGGGCTGCGATAGTCGCTGACGCCATTTCACCATGAGATCCCGCCGGAGCTCTGTCCGCCATGCCGTGACCTGTCGCGGCAGCGGGCTTTCACCCCGGCGTTGCATCTCCACGCGCATATCGTGCATGTGTGCAAGGACTGTTGCCTCCAGATCCCACGGTGGTAGGCCAGCCAGAAGGCTCGCCGCTTCGCGGGAGACCGTGCAGTATCCCCGCACCATTCTTATTGCCATGACCCTCTGGCAGGCGTTCAGCATGGACGCTGGTTGCTTTTTCAGCGACGGCGCCCACACCGGCGACCCGCAGAGGGCCATGGACCGAACGATCCCCGCGTAGAGCCTCCGGCAGGAGGCGTCTGGACCCCCAAGGTTGGGCAGGAGCCGCTTGAGCGCAGCCCCAGCCCGGTTGAGTTTGGGGTGTCTTTTTCACCTGAATTCGCTTACATGATCTAACCCCAAAAGAACTGTGCAACTGAATTCTTACTATTGTGGTAGTTGTTTGACAGATTTCTAAATTTGACTGATTGATTTTTTTGTGTCTTATTCAAATATATTTTCGTCAAATATTAATCGATTTTTGTTTGGATGAGTTGTATTCTCTAGGTAAATTTTGTAAAATAAAAAAAAAAACTATTATAAAAACACTAGCTTTCTAAATTGAAGTTATTTTGTCATTTTTATGGAAGTTTATTACGCTTTGTTTAATTATTTTTTGTTATTTAGTTTATTGGGGCATTACGTGCTTTCCAAGGTACGGGATGTCAGTACTGTCCTAAATAAACTTAGACTGCAACTTTTTCCTCATAATAAAGACTATACGTGGTCATTTTATTCAGCGATTAATTAAGGCTCGGACACTGAACTAACCGTTATTAAACTTGGTGGGATGAACGTTCATTACAGCGGCATGAATGGCAGACACGAAACTTATTATTTTCATCACATTTACCCTGTTAATCAGCAAGTTTCAGCTAACCACAGAATCAATACCAATAATATATTATTATTATAAATGCGTACGTAACCTTGTTTATCGCTGACAGCAATATCTTTCAGACGATGGATCTTTGACCTTTGGATGGACTGAAAGTACTCGGGGATACAATGGATGCGAGACCAGTTATTGTGGTAACACTTGAAGGGAGGACTATGTATAACATTGGACGTTTTTTTGCTGAAGTGATGATGATGTATAAAGGTGAATCGCGCCGGCCAGCATCTCGTCGTGTTTAAATATATTTTCTTTCGATATATATATATTATTTAAACACAATTATATATATTTACTATTATACAATATATAGGGTGACTGGTAATTAGTGTACGATACTTAAACACGTGATTGTGCTCATGATAACCAACAACTTTTACTATGGGAACGAACCTGAAATCGCGAAAAAAAATCAGCTGTTCAGTACATTTATGTATAAAAATTGTTTGCTAACATGAGCACAATCGCGTGTTTAAATATCGTACACTAATTGCCAGTCACCCTATATATTCTTCGTCTGGATTAAATAATAAAAACTAAAAATTCTGCGATAAAATAATCATTTTAATTCAGATCAGAATCAACTAACTGTATTTTACTCCGGGAATTAAATTTAGAGCTACGTTTATTATTCTAGTCAACAGAAACAGACCATTTTAACAAGAGACATTGTTTTAAAATGCTCTTGGGATAACTATTAACCTACTAAACTATTATTCTGGCAACGGATTTGCTTTTGTTAAAAAGGGGAGGCTTGTAGAAAACAAATGGACTTGGCGAAAGCAATAATAGAAGCGTTTCGCTTTCAATCTTCGAAAGAATGGGGAAAGTCAAGTCACTTAGACCAAAATAGGTCACTACTTATTTAGCGCAAATAATTTGCAATGTTCGGAAATGAAAGATGTATTAAGATGACTATAGGGACTTATAGCGAATTTATTATATGCCAAAGTATATCTACTGAACTCAATGAACACAGAATCAAAAAAATATTTATGACTACTTTTTGCCCGCGGCTTCGCCCGCGTACATAAAATATAACCTATTAACACACAATGGAATGGAATAAAGCAGCTTTCTATTGGTGAAAAAATTTTCGCAATCGGATCAATACTTTAAGAGTACCTACTATCCAACAAACAAAAAAAAAAAAAACTTTACCTCTTTATAATATTAAGTATATATTCTTCAACATAAATGCTAGACAGAGAGGGTATTCAAAACAGATAATTTTGTACGACAGAAAAAATCACGATAATGCCTATAAAATTCTATTATCGATTAAAAATCAGAGAAATATATTAAATCAACTAAAGGAGGTAATCGACTTTGGGGTTTTTAAATCAAGAGTGAATAGGTTACTTCTAGGCAAGCGTGCTCCATCGTCGACCACATCATCGTATTACCATCAGGTGAGATGGTGATCAAACGCGAGCCTATCAATAATAATAATAAAAAAAAAACGTTTTAGCAGATGCAATAATTGATGATGCTGATCTTACTAGATCTAGATATTGTAAGAGATGTTCAATTCTACTGAGTAATGCTCAGAAGTCCTCACAAAACAATGCATTAGTGACTTTTCCTATACGATACGTATATTGGTAAGATACTGTATACTCGTATCCCGCACCATTACCAATGTCTGTGGCGAGTCGGCTAATAAAGAAGCTGCTCGCATTCGCTTTATCGCTCCTCTGAGATAAAACGCCACTTGCTACCAGTCGTGGCTATCAAATACCCTACCACGAGCTCTTAACGCGATTCATTTTAAGTTGAACGTTTTATTATTTTATTTTATTTATGCTTGCATTTGACTACTATATCACCTGATAGTTATCGACGATGTGGCGATGGAGCTTGCTCAGAAGTAACCTTTTCACTCTTGACTTAATTCACAAGGGAACGCCGGCATTCGCTCCCTCATTGTTTTTCTATTGTGTGTTTAATTACGGTATTCGAAAGGTTAAAGACGCCTAAGTTTTAGCTATCAGCAAACATCGATTCCGGCAGCGACTTTCATTTCTTAACTGTACGCACAATAAATGTGTTCCCAAAGCGCTTTGAATTGTTAAAGGGGCGCTATATATACATATATGTAGTGTATATGGGTTGCGACCTTGGAAAATAAATAAAAAAAACGTGATGTCTGCGTTTCTTGTTTAATGTCTTCAAAGCTTCTTAATAAAATAGATTTTCTGCGTCCTATCGCCTGTCACTCCTGTTCCAACTTCAACTCGCCATCTTGCTTCTAGTCCCTTTCATATCCTTCCTCTCTCTCTCTCTCTCTTACGCTTCGTTCTACACATCATTCGTACGTTCCTTTCATGCATCCTACATATATTTCCCTGCTTTCATAATTATATATATACATATATATTATAATGTCTGTATTATATGTAATTTATTAGTTTATGTATTGTATATATGTAAATAGTACCCCATGAACTACCTGCGTATCTTTTTTCTCGTTCTCTGTCAAATCCATCCAAAGGTTGTCTGTAAAAAATCGCTTTCAGCGATAAGACCGCTCATTGTGACACCCTATTAATTTTAAGTTCCATAAGTAATTTTTATTTTTGGTGTACAATAAAGAACATATCTGTCTAACTATATAGGGTGTATAGTTGCGTCTTTCTTTCTCGCTCGCACGACTGACATTTTAACACGTCATAGTAAGGCCTCAGCTACGAGGCGTTCTCACGACTCGCTTATCATTAACGCCGCGTTCCACGCTTACGGCTCGTAATATCCACGGTTCGATTTATGTCAGTAAATTCTTTGTATGGAAATGTTAGTAGCTCTTGATTTTATTTTTGCGTTGATGATGTACGAAATTGTGGTTTATGACGGAAGGGTAAATGGGATATTCGTTTTTGACGGTTCGGGCTAGTAAGGATTCTGATACAGGACAGAATTATACAAGCTGATAATATATATATTTAAGAAGAGATAACTAGACTCGTAGCGTAGCCTGGTTTTATGTGCAAAATTAAATATTCCGACTTTTTTGGATGAACATAACTTATAACCAGAGGTCGGAATTACGTAGAGATCTTCTCAGGATTTCTAATGAAAATTCCGTGTGGCCAACAATATTACAAATAAATAATAATAAAAATAAGACAAATAGGTAAAAGAAGAAAAAGATCTCTCTACATCAACTGAGGTGAGGTTAACTTTATAGACTTCCTCCATCGCGACATTAATGTAGGAAGAAATTTTGTTGCTATATTTCTGATAGTGTCATAAAAAATTCTGCTCTATAAAATTGATTTCGTTATTTGAGGCATATTTGAGAAATCGGTGTAAGTATTTAAATAACTCTACCTAATTCCGGCCTCTGCTTATAACTGATGTTAAATCGACAGAGTTTGATAATCTTAATATAATTTGATCATTTAATATTTATCTGTCACTGTGATAAAATATTATTACTGCTATTTGGAAAAGACATTATAATAATATTAACGACTTGAAATTACAATTTTCAATATATATAATTCGGTATCCGGTGCGACTTTGGCAATAAGAACAAAATTACGTTACTGTAAAATTTTATTACATTACACACGCAAAGTTCACGAGAAGGAAGGCCCAAGAGATTAGAATACATCGTAAAGGTATGGATAAATTATGATTCTCCATTAAATCCTCCGAGAGGCTTCATCCACGTTCTTACGAAATGATGCTACGAATGGAGTAGTGTTGCCCAAATTCAGTCTTGGTCTTGCAGTCTTGGTCTTGTTCTTGCGTTTTTGCAAGACCAAGACCAAGAACAAGACCGCGTATTTTTAGCAAGACCAAGACCAAGACTGACCGTGCAAGACTTGAGCAAGAACAAGACATAGCCTGCAAGACTCTTGCGTCTTGCAGCTAGGACTTAGCGCTATTTCACTGAGTAGTTAGGTGTAACAGTTCGGTGTATAGGTAGGTACGCTTAGGAATTCTATGAGACGCAAAAAACTGTATCAAAGAATATGAAAAACTGGACCTATGCGCATTACGACTAATACCATAAACATAGCGAATAAAAAATATCTATTAAAATCAAACTGAGTGCATGCATAGTTATGTTTTAACCATCGGCACTTTGATAATGCGGCATCAAAGGTTTTGTACTTACTTCTCAAAGAAATTTGCCGCTTTTCGGAAGTACATGGTTATGATACACGCGCCGGCGGCTTCTTTTGAAATCTAAAACAATCGTTGCCGCCACGCCGAAATCATAACATTTGTGACACTATTTGATTGCCGCCATAGGGCGTAGGTATACTCATGCAAAATAATTTCGAATTTTTTTAAGAGTACCTACAGGTGTTCCAAAGAATAAATAAGTTTCAGAGTGCTTAGAATGAAAATGAATACATTATACTGATCACGCAAGTAGTATTATGATTAGGATAAAATGGTAAGGATAGGTAGTAGATGTCATATTAATTCATTCTAGTAAGTATATATTATAATATTGATTACTTATATGGTTTTAAACTAATTACTTAGGTACTATTATTGTACATTTAGTCATTATATTTCTTAAGTTTTTACAAGAAAAAATAGCAAAAAAGTGTTCAAATATCACCCGTTTAATAAATATTGTAGCCACTTTTAAATATACTTGAAACGTGTAAAAAAATTCTACAAAACTAATAAAATAATATAAAAAGCGTAGGTACTTACCTACTGATAAAATAAAAAGCCTGCGATAAGAGTTTTGTATTACTTACCAGCCCGAATATCTCTGAGAGAGATGATGAGAGTAAGTATTTACTAGCTGTGCCCGCGACTTCGTCCACGAGGAATAGTAACTTTGGAGGTATAGTGACGTTCAGGACTTATTTATTTATTTTAAAACTTCTGTCATCAAACATACAAACGAACTCTTCAGCTTTATAATATTAGTATAGATGTACGCCAAAACATTCACTTATATGTAAAGAATAGTGATTGGCACTAATTCTATTTTATTCACGCGTCGCGTCTGTACAAGTAGGTAATATTTAGTGTGTGTTTGTACGCCGCACGCGGCATTGTTTGATTTGCGGCGGCATCCTTTTCATAGAGCCGGCACGTGGCGAGGCGGCGCGGTAGAAAGCAAGGAAACGTACTATAAATAAAGGAATTATTTTAATTCCAGTCATTTCCAATTGAGCTGTGCTTCGAGTCTAACTTAATAATTGTTTTTACTAATTCTCGTTGTTTTCTAAAACGTATCACGTGTACAATTTAATATGAGTGACGAAGATTCAAATTATTCTAGTCCGAGTAACGAGAGTTTGAGTCATAGATCTAAAAGACCCAAAAGCAAATTTGAGGAGTTTTTCGAAATAATTCATGCATCCCAAACTGCCTTCTGTAAATTGTGCCAACATAAAAAGATTGAAATAAAAATGAAAAACAGAAACACTTCAGGCTTAAGGAAACATCTAATATCTTTCCACAAAAAGGAATCAGAAATATTTCTTCCTGTTATACCAAAATTAAGTGGAGATATCACAAGCTTTTTAGTAACCGCTGGAAGAAGTGGACAGGTAAGAATATTTTTTTAACAGTTAAAAGAATTTTAACTCCGCGTAGCTCATGCGATACTTTCAAAAACGCCATTAACTTACGTAAGTATTTTTGAGTTAGTGGTGTTTTCATCTAGGGGTGCGACATATTAAGTATGTAATTATCGTCTTAAATATTTTTTATAAACACCCATATTTTCATTTAATCGGCCAGTAACAACTAAGTACTTTATTTTGGTAAATTACAGTACAGTGCAACCTTAATATAACAAATATCAATTTAACGATTTTCTCGATTTAACAACAACAAACCTCCTCCTCTTATACGCTCAAACCTAGTATGTTTTAAATAATAACACAAGATTTATTGTTTTGTTTCAGTCGGAAAACAGCAGTGACAACATCACGACAGCTACAGTTGATTGGGTGGTGAAAAAATATCTTCCCTTCTCATTTTTCGATGACGAAGCTACACAAGTATATTTTCGACGTATTTGCCCTAATGTGGTGTTTCCTAAAAGGTCTACACTTAGAAGGAAAGTCAAAGAGCGATTTGAAGAGCTCCAATTGAATCTCAAGGAACGACTTCAACAATTATCATCTAAAATGTCTTTTACCATTGATGGGTGGACGTCAATTGCTGGTAGGAGTTACTACGGGGTTACTATTCATTATATAGACAACGAATGGAAGTATCAATCTGTAGTTCTTGATTTTATACCATCACGCGGTCGACATACTGGGGAAGATATTGCAACGATTTTCCATGAATGTTTATTGGAATATGGCATAATTGATAAAATACAAGGTATCACGGTCGACAACGCAACTGCAAATACCAAATTTATGTATGAACTGGGCAAACAGCTGCCGCCACACTTTGATTCAGACAATCAACATTTCCGGTGCTTTGCTCACATTTTAAACCTTGGTGTACAAGATTTATTAAAGACCTTAGCATTACACTGTGAGTCTGACACTAACGCGCAAGATCAGCAGTACGAAGACTATGCAGACGAAACTGAGGATGAGGAAGATGAAGAATCTGCACCAAATATTGCTGACTCGCGTACATCTGTAACAAAGTTACGCAGTATTTCCAGTAAAATAAAAAAAAAGTGAGATAGTGAAGAAGAAGTTTCAGTCTGCTTGTGAAGCAGCTGGCGTGCCATCAAATCTAAATGCCATTCTTGACTGTCCAACGAGATGGAATTCCACACATGATATGATTGGATTTGGTTTAAAAGTGAGAACGGGCATTGACATATTGTGCAGTTCTGTCACCGAATTAAATGATTTTCAAATCACAGCTAATGAATGGCAGGTACTCGAAAAATTACATAAATTTCTAATAAACTTTAAACTTTTAAGTACAAAACTTGGTGGAGACAAATATGTTACATTACCGCTAGTCATTGTATCATTCAATCTCTTGCTAGATAAAATTGAATCCATGGTAAAACAGTTAGATGAGAAACCTAATCGATCTGAAGTGGATGAAAGGCTCATTCTAGCTTTCCAAGCAGCTCGAGACAAAATGCTTAAACATTACAAGAAGAGCAACTGGATTTATTGTACTTCTTTAATTTTAGACCCAAGGCATAAGGCTCAGACTTTTGACCTGACAATGTGGGGGAAGCAACTTAAAACAGAAAGTCTGCGCAAGTTCAATGAACTTTATGAAGAATATAAAAGTCTACACTCACTGAACAAATCTCTGGAATTACCAGAAAAAGAAAATAAAGTATGTGATGAAGATGAAGACGTAATAGACTTTGATAAACTCTATGAATGTCCCTCGACGTCATCTGGATCTTGTCTTCAAGGCTTAGTGATAGACGAGTTGGAGGAGTACCTGAGAAAACCAAGAACTGCCAGCTCGGAAGACATTTTAGATTGGTGGAGGACGCATGAGACAGAGTATCCGATTTTATCGAAAATGGCCCGTGATTTTCTCTCAATACCTGCAACTTCAGTACCTGCTGAGAGGTTATTTTCTAAAGCATCATTAGTAATTAGAAAACATAGAAATAGGTTAAGTGATGAGTCAGCCAGATGGTTACTTTGTATTAATTCTTGGTCAAAAAAATTGATATAAAGTATCATAACCTAATGATAAAGCTGTTGATTTGTGTTGTATTTTATTTTTTATTCAAATAAATGATAAATCGTAAAACTCTTTTATTAAATTTCTTATAAGTTGAGGGTTCAATCTCTTTCTAGACAGATAAGTATTGTTCTTTAAAATACAGTCAAGTTATTGTAATTAATTTGTTTTTTTACATGTTTTAGCAAATGTAAGCTTATAAATCATAAATGTTTATTAAGAAACAGTTACTTCCATGGAAAACGACATATAGGTCAGTTGATTTTTCGAATTTCTTATCAAATCTTCAGTTATTTATTAATCTGCTTGATCTTTACTATGGCTATGTTAATTCAAGCTCACAATGTTCCAATTCTAATACGTTTTTCTAAGATTTAAAGTAAACTTTAATAAATAGTAATAGACTAATAGGTAATTGCAAGACTTGCAAGACTCTTGCTGCAAGACCAAGACCAAGACCAAGACTGGGAGCGCAAGACCAAGACCAAGACCAAGACCAGGTGTATTGGCGCAAGACCAAGACCAAGACTGGCTAAGTCTCGTCTTGTTCTTGCATTTGGGCAACACTAGAATGGAGGCGGAAGTAAATTTGGAAAAGGCAATTGCTTTCTTTTCCCACTTTATTTTGTAACCTATTCGTTGGATTTGCTCTGAAAAATACAGTAAAAAGGTTGGTTCAATGAATTAATTAATTGGTTTTGAAAGAGTTTTGTTATTAAAACTTTTAGACTTTTAGTTTTCTCTCTTGAGCGAAGCGAGCGGTCGTGGCATTCTTTTAATGACTAAAACCTACTTCTGTTCCTTCTTTGCCTTCGTTCCAGTATCCCAGGCTTCTCTTTCGCACAACCCATGGGCCCAGTAGGCTTCGACCCTGCTGGGCTCCTACGGTTTTGCTGACATCTCCTTGAGGCACGCGTAGAATACTAAGCACCGTCAACGACTTGGGCTCGGTCCGGACGGTTACCGGAGGGTCGGACGGTGAGCTACCCATTGCTTATCATCGGCAAGCCTGCGCTTACTGAGGCTGGAAATCGGGATCTGGACCTCCTCGGGGCTGGTGCGGGAGGGGCGATCACCCGCGTGTGCGGCCGCTTCTTTTGCTAGCATTACTGCTTTGCATAAGAAGGCGACAGCCTGCCACTCCTCCTCGCTCCGGAACATGGCATGTACCAATGCCCGTAAACTCTTAGTTTGTATCTATGTAGGGGTGTGTGTATGTATATTTGTTACTCTTTCACGATCAAACGATTCTATGAATTTGGATGATGTTTGGTACCTACATAGGTGGACCATGTCCTAGAATGACGCACAGGATATATTTATCCCAGGAGTACATTTCATTGCGATGCTTTTCTACGTTCATGCGGGCGAAGCCGCAGCCAGAAACTACTTATTAATTATTCATATTAATAGGAGATGATGAAAAGTTTTGTGTGACCAGATTTACATATTTACAGTAAAATTGACACGAATTAATCGTCACAGAAATAACAATGTTATTATGACTACTGATGATACTCGTCAAAACAAAAATAATAATTTTATTATGACTAACGCCCACTGATGACATCAGTCAAAACAAAAATAATAATATTATTATGACTACCACCCACTGAAATAATCTATATATACTTCTCCTTACTCCAAGGTTGCTGTTTATTGTCAGGTTGTTCGAAAAAGTTACTGCGGTCCTGGAACGCAAAAGCCTACTGATGGAACACAGGTGGGTTTTAATCAGTAAAAGGTTGACACGCATTCTCACTTTACCTAGAACGCAGCACGGGAGAAATAAGATTTTTCACCTCAAAATAACAAAAGTAATACTTACTATTGCGTCTGTAAGCACTTTACACAAAAAAGTACCTAAAGCAACTGTACTTTCATCAAACCCACGTCCAACGCCGCCCAAAAAACAGTCCCTTTCATCTTCAAAAGACCGAATTATGTGAAAAAGAGGTTCCCTTAAGCATGTCGTTAGTACTAAAACACGTAGCGTAATGGTATTAGTACCTGTGCCTGGTTACGACATTAAAGGCCTACGCAGACCGGGACGATATAGTAAGATTATAATTTGGGTATCTTTAAAGCTAGAGTGAATAGGCTCTTAATAAACTAGTGCGCCTCAGAAATCAGAAATGTTTATTTCAAATATATCAATTACAGACACTTTTGATTTGTCAGAATGTCGGTCAGTCAAAAAAAAAGTGAAGCTAAATTGCACGTTCCAAAGCGTAGATCTCTATGGAGAAGAACGTGCAAGAAACTCCATGGACACTTTTTTAAATCATATTATGAGTTACATAAAGCTTGGCTACATATTTCTTGTCGCTTCTTATACAAGGTGCAGTTTTAAAACTACACAATATTTCAGGAGGTTGTAATAAAACTCATAAATAATCATGTAAAAATACGAAACCTGGTCAATAATCAGTAATACTTGTTATTTAATTTTTTAATTACACTAAACTAAATCGATTGATCGATGGCCGCGGGGGCGTGGCTAGGGTGTGGCGTGCGGGATGATGATTGGATGATACATTATTTATGAAACTATCGTTGCGAGTTAGTGTGTGTGAAAACGCCCTTTATTGTTCCGTGTTTGTGTGTGTGAAAAAAAGCGCGGTTATAAAAAAAAAAAAAATTACCTACTTATTTTATTATTGATTCGGGTCGAGAATCACTAACATAATTACCTCCTGAAATATTTTGCAACTTCAAAACGACACCTTGTATGTGAGCACAATGTAGATAATAAATACTAATAATAAAAAGTAACTGAATTAACCTTTCGTATGCCGTAATTAGAGTCACAATTAAAAAGTTATTGGGTCTCGCGTGGATCCACGTTCCAGACACACAAAAGGTTAAGCCACTGGCAGCTAACAGATGACCAGTCTCAACCGATGGCAACCGTTCATGATCAACTATTGCATCACTGTTTACCATCAGGTGGGATCGTAGTCAAGCACTAGTTTATAAAATATCAATTAAACAAAAAGTAAAGAATTCTGCCTACAACTTAGTAACTAGCCGCTTCAATATCGCGGTATTTCATCACCTTACTACTCCGCGTCACGTTGCAGTATACCTCGGTAGCTTCTACTTTATTTATTTACATTTCAGTCATAAGTAGCGTTTGGTAGTGTCGGCGGGCGCCGGTATGATGTTGCCTACCGCAGCATGCTACAGCATTTAGCTTCGGTAGCCTGTGACGCTTCTTTCAATGCCGTGCGATGATGGTGTATGGTTGACTGGTAGAGAATGCCTTGTGGCATTAAGTTCATCTGTGTATCACTACTGTACATGAAGTTTAATTAAATATCCCTTTTGATGTCATGGGAACATTTTTAAAAGCATAGGAATTATCATAGGAGTCGTATTTCTGTTTGGATATGTTTCAATGTCTATTGGTAAAACATAAATCTTTTGCCGTAACGTTCTGGTCTGCGTAGGCCTTTACGAGTTATGTCGAGCTTACCTTTATGTGACCTACGAGGTATACTTGTAGCCAAATGTGTGTTGTTTTTGCTAAACGGTTGCTTTGTACAATTGTAGACGTTTTGCTTGTCAACTGTTTGTGCCGTTTACGGGTTTGTCTTTAGTCTGCGTTTGTGTTTTGTTTTTGTCATTTAATTTTGTTTGAACTTACTTTTGTGTTAATGTTTTAGGTAGGATTTTTGAATAGAATAATGTAACTACTTTGTATTTAGTAAAATTGTAATCATATTTATTCTTTAACATATTAATACATCAGTAATAATAAGTAAAACAGTTTACTAACGCATCGTGATATAATCTACTCCACAGTACTCTTTTTTCTTTACGTGTGATATTATTATGTGACGTATCCCACTTTGGTTTTTTTTTAAGGTGGCAAATTCTCTATTGGCTTCTTTCACTCTTGGGGTTGAACGAGAGAGCGTGTCAGACATTTACTAACTAACCACAACTACCTATGTTCTTTCTTTGTCTTGCGTTCCTGGACCTCGGGTTTCCCTTTCGGAATCTCTCTCCCTTTCTGGGTGGAGCGGAGGAAGTATCATCATCACCACCAGCCTTTTTAATGTTCCCACTGTTGGGACTCAAGCCTCCTCTCTAGGAGAGGGATGAGCCGTATCCACCACGCGGGCCCAGTGCGTGTTGGTGAATGTCACATGTCTTCGAATTTTTGGTTCTAGGATATGCCGGTTTCCTCACGATGTTTTCCTTCACCGTTTTGAGAGCAGTGGTGATGAAATAAATTACATAAAGGAAAGAGGAAGTATCAGAATTTTATTAATTAAAATTTAATCCGGCCGTCCGGTAACTGTCCGGACCAAGCCCAAGTCGTCGACGGCGCGCACTGTTCCCGCGCGCCTCAAGGAGTTGTCAGCAACAGCAGGGACCCAGCCGGGTCGAAGCCTATTGGGGCCAGGGTTATCCGAAAGGGCGCTCGAGCCCGGTATGAAGGCTAGAAGGAACGGGGTGGGTCTTTTAGTCAGTAAGAGTCTGACACTATCTCCCGCTCCGCCCAAGAGCGGGGGATATCATTGGACGATTTTTTCCACCATAAAAAAAAAAGGTTGTTTCAGTTGCCTTTTGCGTTCCAGGGCCACGGTAACTCTTACAAGCAACCTGGCAACTTTAACGACTTTTGTTCAGAGGTAATTATTAGGTGGAGTTATTTAAGTATTTATAATTATTTCAAACAGCGAAAGAATAGTGGATACGCCTCAAATCCCGAGATTAATTTTTAACAGCCACTTTTTAAAATGTTAATATCAGAAATATAGCAGAAAAAATTCTTCCTGCATTTATGACGTGTATAAAGTTAATCTCTCCTCAATTGACGAAGAGAGATCTTTTTCAATGAAAAATACTGAATGAAATTGTGTGATAATTATTATATTATCTCTGTTTTTATTATTATCTATTTATTTGTAATATTGCTGGCCACACGGGATTTTTCGTTAGAAATCCCGGGAAAATCCATATTAATATCAACATTTCGATGCATGAATAACTCTACTTAATTCCGACCTCTGCTTATGACACACCATCTACTGTAATAATTTAGGCCGCTCTTTAATTAAATTCATCACTCTCTTGCTCACATGTTTCTCACGTCGTCACACAGATTAAACACAGCTTAAATAACATTTAATTCCAACCACTGAATTCCATTTCACCACAACGCCGCAACGCACTGTAATGCCCGACAATTTGTGTCCCTAACGTGGCGTCGCTAGGGAGTTATTCCGATTATACTAGTAAATAGTTCGTAGAAGTAAAGTTATATAATTTATATTTTCACCATTGACCATTTGGATATCTATGGAAAAAGTCGTTTACAGAAGTCAGTGTATTGTCACTACTCATATTTTGCATCGTACCTATCACCATCCACCTTCCAGTGAGAACAAACTGCGCAAATGTACAAAATACAACTTTTGCAACTAAAGAACAACGGGGAGGAAATTGTTGATGAAATTATTAAGTGTCTGCTTATATAAGTACTTCCTTTTATAAGTTACTATAATAATATACCAACGAAATAATTAACTTTGTTTTATCTAATCAAGCCAGTCTATAGACTGCAAAAAAAAACATCATAGATTTATTACGAAAATAAATAATCATAGCTTAGTTTTAGGCAATAAAAAATATGTCAGCAAAATTTTGTTCGGGACTTCGCCATGATTCTTTCTTTGCACCACATCGCCCAAATGCACTGTGAAGCCCGAAATTGTGTAACCTTAACACGGCACCGCCACGCCTGGGAGTTATTTCGATAGTACCGACTCGTAAATTGTGCGTGTAGCCAGCCAGTTACCGCCCTTATAGCCGCACGACCTGTGAACTGTTGTCGGTATATTATGTCGTAAGTTGTTGGTTGTTAGCACGTGGGAGCAGGGTCGTGATTCCTGAAAGAGTAAATAGATATGTTCTTTTAGTAAGTGTTTAGTGAAAGATTTATTTATTTATTCACAAAATACACAGGTCTTTTACAAAATTTTCTTAATGATATACTAATGTTACAGCCAATAGGCTAGTTGCCGTAAAAAATTTAATTAGTCCGTCTTTTAGATTATTCAAAAATAAGGGACACGTATTTTTTTATTTGTAAATTAAACCAAAAATGACAAAGATATAGCCCATTAAAGTTACATACAACGTCACGCCGTGCTGCATTCTTTCGCACGGGGTGACGTCTCACGTAAATTTAATGGGCTATATCTTTGTTATTTTTTGTTTAATCGAGAAAAGAAAAATACGTATCCAATATTTTTTTATAATCTAAAATACGGACTAAATAAAATGTAATTATTTTGACCCTGGAAACTACCCTATTAGGGATTTACAATTTATTATAGTATAATAAATATTATCAGAAACTAACAGAATAAAACGCTAGTACTATCCAAGCATAGTACCTAGTAGTTTGTGGTGTGGGTGGAAGTGTTGGAGTGAGTGTGAAGAGTTGAAGGTGTGTATGAATTAGTGTTTATACGAAATAATAAATAATTAATCACCAACGTTGCTTATTTGCCAACAAAGCATTAGCTGTAGGACAACTATGGTTAAAAGCGCCCGACACGAGATACTATTTCCACACAATCGTTCTTACATGACCATGACGTCATTAATTTTTCTCTTGATATTTTGGATATAAAGATATCTTGTGTATTATTTGCGTTTCTACTAATCCAGTAACCGCTTGCTTGCCCGCGCTCCGCCGCAAACCTTATCTAAATTGCCCGCCACTTGAGACGTTTTTTATGGCCTCCCGCCGCGCGGGTTCGAATTTCAAATAAACAAACCATTGAGCGTCAAGATGTTATTATAACTCGTAAGTGTTATGTTTTTTGTTTATAATATGAATGAGTCGACCTATTGAAGTGCTTTGTTGATGTTTCGTCGAGTACGGAGTCGAAATATGATACTGTAAACACAGAGATAAACGCTTTTTAAACACGACTTGTTTTTAAAAAATCATATCTCGAAATCTAAAGCGATGACATAGTGTTTTTTTTTTTTAATTACGATATTTAGGGTATATAGATTAAGAAAAAAAATAATACCATACACCCGTCCATACAAAATAATTAGTTTTTAAGCCTTTTCATTTTGCATAAACATCTGGCGGCGCGCGCCGTAAAACCGTTAAATTTTGCGTGTTGATTTACCGTTAAACTTCACTTTAGGCCTAGAATAAAAGTATTACAATAATGTAGGTAGTCTAATATACTTACAAAATAAACAAAAGTCATAGCGATAGCGTTTACCTTTGCTGACAAATACGACAATTACTGACAACAGTAAATTCAAATTTTTCGCGAAACCGTATCGCCAAGTTTCGGGTTTTGACGAGTAAATTTCGTGTTTCATACTAAATACTTTACTTCTACGTATTAGTTGTTAACTTACCTTGAAAATAAAACAAACACCAAGCAAATCGAGCCACTTTAACTATTTAAACACACTTTGTTTACACAAACGTAACACGACACTGACAATTACGCAACATTTATTTTTTTTGTCAACTTCAACTTTTTTTTTAAATTTTATTTTATGGTTTGGATACACGGTTTTTTTAGTTTTTGGTTGAAAATGTTATGGGGAAGCGAAATAAATTTATACACATAGACAATAGACGTAAAAACCAAAAAAAATCTTCTCTTATCTAGCTTGCCCCAAGTCGCTTGCCCCGAATGACGTCATGTAGACTACTAGTCTACATGGGCAATTTGGCGTTGTTTCAAATGTAGACTAGTAGTCTACATGGGCAATTTAGCGGGTAAAGACCTCTGAAAAATTGCTATTTAGCGTAAGATTTCGCACTATATCAAAATACCTACTCATAAAAAAGTGAAGAAAACTTTATGGACACTTTGCATATTTAATCGAGATTCAGAATTATATATATATATATAAAAAAAAACAGATCAATTGGACAATGTTATGTGGAATCATTGATACAGATGGGATTTCGGTAAAATGAAGCAGAAAGTTCATAAAAAACTCATAAGTCATAACTTATGAGTTTTTCGTAAGTATAGTATTTTCTGAAACAAACAAAGCAAAAGTTTCTCAAACAAACATAAGATAAATTGCAAGCCATTTATTTTTAGTTTGCAAAAATTAAATTTTTAAGGGTACCGATTTTTTGAGATATCAAAAGGAACAAAACGGATCACTTATAGGATCATTTGGTGGTCCGTCTGTCTGTCTGTCTGTCTGTATGCCTGTCTGTCAAGATTCCATAACTTGGAAACGCGTGGAGAGGTATCGAGATGAAATTAAAACCATATCTATCCCTTGAAGCTGAAAAAGCAGCAAACTTCTGAGTTAACGACAAAAAAGATACGATCGTTTATAAATGTCACAAAAAACGTGTTTTTCGACACTAGCCGGTTTTTTTTTTCAATTAATTAGTCTTTATAGTCAAAATAAAAATTAACCTTAAAAGTTGTTCTTAAAGTTAAGTTATTTAAGTTAATGACGTCACTTAACTCCGCGACGTCAAGTACAGTACACAATAAAGTTAAGCTTTCTACTTCACTTGAGAGTGGAGTACAATGCTTAATCTTAAGCTAGCTTTCAAGATAAGAACATCATTATGATAGGGTTAAAGAAACGTTCAGTTAAGACATAACTTGCTGAGTTACAATAGTATATTAGGTTTAGAAAATAACTAGCGGTTCCCCGCGGTTTCGTCTCCACTTTTATAGGTCGTAGCGT
Organism: Mythimna ferrago; assembly: GCA_910589285.2. Lineage (NCBI taxonomy): Eukaryota > Metazoa > Arthropoda > Insecta > Lepidoptera > Noctuidae > Mythimna > Mythimna ferrago. Next base: position 21,180,096 of record OU342679.1, read on the forward strand.
GATGTTAGTCTGTGTAAAAAGTAAAACGACTTGGGTAGTTATAAAGGCAAAATGAAATCTGATGTAGTCAACACGGGTTCAATAATCAAGGCTGATTAAGAGATCTTGATCATTGTTTACTAACAGAAGAACCTTATAAAAAGTATCGACTATAAGTATTTTTTAAATGATTAAATATTATACAAAATTCTCTTTTTAGACAGACTATACTATTCTATTTCAGTCTGACTAGTAGTTCCACAGATTAGAGCGTATAAACAAATAAAAAACTTTCCCACATTAATATATTAATAAAGTGGAAGTAAGTAGTACTTTTAAGTATATGCACTTTCACTTCAAGGTTTTTTTTTTATCTACGAGGCTGTGACATAACAAAAAGCGCATGGCGACATGGTTGCAATTTATTGCAAAATTAGAAGCATTTAATTTTACTCAAAAATTATTAAAAATCGAAAACATAAGTTTTGCACTAAATCATTAAACCCGAAAGGTGAGTTGCACCATTTAACTATAACGATAACCAAACCTTAACAAGCCGTGAAACGGCCGCCTATTGGTTAATTCGACGATTTGACAACTGTTAACAGCTTTGTTATCGTTATAGTTAAATGGTGCAACTCACCCTTAGAGTGCCTTAGGGTGAAAGCCGTTAACAGTTGTCAAATCGTCGAATTGACCAATAGGCGGCCGTTTCACGCCTGGTTAAGGTTTGGTTATCGTTATAGTTAAATGGTGCAACTCACCCTAAGCGAACGCCGCTCAAAATAAAACAAAAGCGTTCGCTTTCTCAGTCTTTTTATTGTGCCTCTAATTACGGTATTCGAAAGGTTAATATTTGATATTTATTTGTTATTTATATTTCAAAGACACAATACACCCTTTATTAAAATGAAGGGTAAAAAAATAAAAGGTCAAAGTTAGAAGTAATTTCGACTATCATTTTTATCGATATGTTAGGAAAATAGTAAAAATCTTGGCAATTTGGCCAAGATTTTCACATTTATTTTCCACAGTTTCAAACTTATAGAACAAACAGATTTGGCCAAATACTTTTAGCAAACCGACAGTACGAGTAACTTTGACTTTTGCTAATTAGTCACGGTCTTAAATTATTTTTTCGTTTAGTTTTAGGTGGGAAAGCCTCCTATGTGTTATATGTTAGGTGCTTTTTTGGCCTCGCACTGATTATATCTATCTTTTTTGCCTTTATCTTTTTTTTTCATTGTGTATTTTTAGTTTATATGATTGTGTGAGGCACGAATAAACGTTTTTTCTTTCTTCTTTCTATGACATCTCCCGCTCTAGGGTGGAGCGCGAGGGCGTGTCAAACTTTTATTGACTAAAACCCACTCCTGTTTCTTTTTTGCCTTGCGTGTCGGGACTTGCGTTTCAAAAGCAAACCCATTGCCCTAGTAGATTTTGCTGTCATGTGTATCTCCTTGAGGTCTTTTGATAGAGTGACAATATAAATTATGTTATGTTTACTATCGTAAGTAACGCGAAGAAGTAGTTTTGTATGTTCGGTCCATGAATACTGGGATAAAAGAAAACTTTATCCTTCAGGTAAAAAAGCAAAAAGTTCGTCTTGAATACCCAAGTAGTCCCATCCGGAGTGTGTCGCGATTACGTCACTTGTTTCCTAGTAAACTGCGAGATAAAACAAAAGACGGTGGACGCGTTGTGTCGGGTTGATCGCGGATAAGGGAAGCGAGTGTAAGTTGCTTTAGTAGAGCCAGTGCTACTCGCCTTACAAGAGTGTAGTGGCAATTCGAGTAATGCCTTGATCACACGGACCGAGTAAAAGGGCGAGACAGTCACGTAAGCGAGTTGTAAAAATAAGCGCTCGGCCGAGCACTCGGCGCTTTGTTTATACGTACCGAGTATTCGGCCGAGAGCACTGTCTCGCCCGTTTACTCGGTACGTGTGATCAAGGTATTAGTGAAAGAATGCAGCACAAATTCTAAATAATGCATCACGTAAAATGTACGAAATCAATGTAGATAACTTTTATACATTAAAATTATGTCTAACTTGATAATATATATTATTTAGGCTTTATTTCATGACAATCGGTTGACTATATCGAAGGATATACTACATTCATTGACTGTTAGGCGGTACGAAGTTCATCAGGTCAGTTAGTGCCTACAAAATAATGGGTCGATTTTCAGAATTGTATTTTTCGACACACTTGCTCAGAAAGTGACTACACTTAGGTATATAATGTACTCGTAGCTTGTAACCAAACTGTGAATTTTTGATTACCATTATGCACAAGTGTGATAATGTAGTGATAACCTTTTTTGTTGAACCTCAGTCCTCAAATCAAACATTGAATTCGAAAAAAAATACATAAGTTATTGCGTTCAATAGTCCAAATTAGTGTCTTGCTTACTTATTTTATGCTAATTTGTGTTTAAATAAACTATTTTAACTTTTAAATGTTTAATAAATAAAACCTTTCATAAAATAAAAATATTTTTTCTGTTTATAAACATAAGCTACCTCATTCTTATTTTTATTCAAACAGCCTAGCTAAAGTAGCTAGTCTATGGCTGCCATTTTGGATGCGCGCGCATAAGAAGAAAGAACACTTTTTTGCCGCCATACTAAAAAAAAAACAGTTTTGCTGATAAAGCAATAATGAATTAATTTGTAAAATTTTTGTTCTCAAGTGTGTCGAAAAACGTCGAATGATACACGTGCATATTGGCGATTACCGTCCTCGGCTCTCTTAAGGTCCTCGCCTTCGGCTCGGATCTAAATACCGCCTCAGCGGTAATCACCAACATTATACACTTGTATCATAATGTTCTATTACAGTTTAATTCGAATACAATAGATTAAAAAAATAATGAGAGTTCCTGTTTAACTGGTTCCTAAAGAAGTTGTTACAAGTATGCTTAACGTAGGTAGGTACTAAATATTTGCTTATTATATACTTTTACTCTTTGGAAAAAGAAACAGCTATACTTGGAGTTTCCTTACGTGATCGCATCAGATATAAAGATGTCCGCAGAAGAACCAAAGTTACCGACTTTGAATCCTCAAACGGTAACAGTGGGCAGGGCACATTGCTCGCATAATATCGGTCGGTGGGGCCGAAAGATTCTGGAGTGGTGACCACATACAGGTCGCGCGGTGAATTAAGATCGTTCGGCAAAAGTGGAAGGGGCATGCGCAGTATTCAATTCTAAGGTCTATTTGGCGACGTGCGGGCGGGTGTGCGCCGACGGCGACACGTTATTGGTCGCTCTTCAATTCCCGCGTTGCGTTCTCGCGTCTCATTGGATACTGTTGTACTTGGGTACTGTTGCGTACAGCTTGTGTTATCGTATTAGTAATACGTAGTCGTAAAAAAAAATGGTTAAAAATAAAGTTTTAAAACGGCAAGCCAGAAAATGGTTTACGACGTGAATTGTTACGTTAAGAAAGAAACTAACGAAATTATTTTTTTTAATTTTAATTTTAATTTTAAACATTTTAATTTTTCTGAATTTTTCTACTTACAAGATAAATTACAAGCAAAAACTAGTGTTATTATAAGTTATGTTACTAAGGTTCAAACATACGAAATTAAAAATAAAATCCTAACATACTAAGAATTTCTGTGCGCAATTGTACACATGCGCCGATTGCCTCCACTACTTTCACCGAGCGATCTTAATTCACCGCGCGACCTGTACCATGTACCTGAAGATACAGCGTCGAAACCCACAAAGGGGACCAATGACCTGGTGACGGTCGCGGAAATAAAGAAAGAAAGAAAAACACACAGGATATTTGGGGGAGGCCTATGCCTAACAGTGGACGTCTTTCGGCTGAAATGATGATAAAGTTGCTGATACTTTATTCAAATTGCATTATCCTTTCTATAAATAATCTTGTTATTCAATAAATCCTTACCACACAACTGCCTACATGTTTCCTTAAATAGATATCCATATGTTCTTATTTTGTGTGTCCGCATTAAACCAGATTTCCTTCGGTCAGTACACTTGGACATCCCTCAGAAAACTCCAGTATAACTTGGGCTCACAAAGCATAGACATTACTTACAGCGAGAGATCAGTTTTACGGGTAATGTAAAGCTTGATATTTTCCCTGCCGGTAACACACACACGTTTGAGTGAGTTCGGTTTTCATGTCACGTTTCTTCTATATTACAGACGCTATCTTCAATTTGCTTTGTAAAATATTTCCGTGATGTATTTTAACTATTACGGGATATGAATAAAGGTTGGTTTTCTATTCAATTGTGGTTTTTTTTCTAGTATTTTTTGTATCCCATTATCATAATTTTTGGCTCTTATCCCATTTTTTTTTGGTAGGAATAACACGTTTTGTTCTTCTGGTATTCGTAGTTTTGGTATTCACTCTCTCCGCGCGCGGTAGTAATATACCTAATGTACAATTTGAATTTGCAAAAATGTCAGGGGGCAATTTTGTGACTGATTCTCGTCCCGAATCAACAATGAAATGAGAAGGTATTTTTAAAATTTTATTGTTATTTACGGAAAACGATAAAAGCGTTTCGCAAAATAAGTGGTCGGAGCCTCGTACAGGCTGTAACATTTACTCATACAGTGATAAATCGCAACAGGTATTTCTGGTTTACCAATGAGGTTTATTAAGTCTTATTCTGAATAACAATCAAAATTAAAAAAAAAAATGTAACAACTATTATTGAAAAAAAATTCGAAATTGGACCAATACTTTTAGAGATTATCTCCTAGAAACAAAAAACAAACTTTACATCTTTATAATATTAGTGTAGATTGACCAGGTATCGTATTTCTATATAAGTATTTACGAGTTTTATAACAACCTCCTGAAATTTTGCACAGAATCAAAACTGCATCTTGTATTTTGGGTGCCTAAATTTTCCTAAGTTCAAACTACATGTCGTATAGCATTCCCACTTAAAATCACCTACAAACACAACCTACTCGCAGCGTGAACAACAGAGCAATTGATGCGGCCGTAAAATACGAAACGGCACGTCGCGTCCATTCTCCAGACATTTGGCACGAAACACCGCAGTCTCACACAAGGCCGTACATCTCACCATACCTCCTTAGAAATGACGAATGAGGAAAAAACAAATGACTACAAAAAATATCCTAAGGGCTTCTTCACACTTACCACAACCACAACACGTGGCCGGGCGTACATTTCGTATTGAAAATGAATAGGACTATTCACACGTACCAAATTTTGCTGTCGTTATTGACCGTGTGTGTGATACCGACCACATCACGATTACAACGCAACCACCAGCGACACTGCGAACTAGTGGCCGACAACATCGACATTTTGTCGGTACCACAACGCAACTACAAAAAGCTGCAGCGACACTATTCACACGTAACCAGTGCTTGACAGCATTTTGTCGTTGCGGCGTGGTTTAGTTGTGGTGCGTGTGAAGAAGCCCTAAAACAATTCTTCAAACGTTTTCACTTTAAATGGGGATGCCAAACTGGATTGGTGAATCAGTTAAAGTATGGCTGGATCGGATGATCACACTTCGATAAATTCAATACTCAACATAAAAATAGGTAAAGTCGAAAGTTTGTGTGCTGGTTACTTCTTGACGCTCGAACATTTTAATGGATTTGGATGAAATTTAGCACAATTGTAGATCATAACCTGGAAAAGCACATATTTAATACTTTTTCCAGGGAATTTGTTTTCTTGCAATCATTTTCTACTTTCACGCAGGCGGATTCTCTGGCAGAAGTTGAAAAAGAGAAATCACAGATAGACAGTCCAGACTAAGCGTTTCGATTCGTCGTTTATACCGCGTCTTTCCGTCCGATTAGTTGCCGTAAAAAATGTAATTAGTCCGTCTTTTAGAAACGTAAGGGACACGTATTTTTTTTATTTGTAAATTAAACCAAAAATGACAAAGATATAGCCCATTAAAGTTACGTGTAACATCACGCCCCGTGCTGCATTTTTTCGCATGGGGTGACGTCACACGTAACTTTAATGGGCTTATATCTTTGTTATTTTTTGTTTAACCGAAAAAAGAAAAAATATGTGTCGAATATTTTTTTATAATCTAAAATACGGACTAAATAAAATGTAATTATTTTGAACCTGGGGACTACCCTATTTAGCTGTCTTTAAGACTAAAGTGAATAGGCACTAGTTTAAATCATTTAAAAGGATGATAAAGCAAAAACGAATGACTACAAAAAGTATGGCAGACATTTTGAAAACGGTAGAAGCACTTCTTCCCTTTCACAAATTGTCAGGAATCCTTTTTTATCGTCCAGTGATTTGTTAGACGGTCCCTCAATTTGAATTTCATCTCCGTCCTGCGATTTCGTCTCGTTAACTTGCAGATTTCAAGATTGTCCGTGGACTCCGGGGCCCTTTGCGGCGCTTTCGCTGCCAGGCTTTAATGTATCTTCAGAACTCTTGTATTGAATCACGAATAACAGTAAGCTGTCTAAACGATAGACGTTTTGGGATTTGAATTGATTTTCGTGAGTTTAACTCGGTCCTTTTTATTTTCAATTTGTAAGAAGATGGCTCCCAGATAGTCGTTAATGTAGAGAGTAATGGAAATGGGCGGTCATATGGAAGGAATGGATCAATTTGCCTGCTGCGGTCTTCCCGTCCGATCATAATTTAGGTGTCTTCAAGGCTAGAGTGAATAGCTCTTAATAAACTAGTGCGTTTTACTATCAACGATTGCATCAGTGCTTACCATCAGGTGGCATCGTAGTCAAGCACAAGTTTTCATATAAAAAAGAAAATTATATGCTGTCCATGGAAATTAAAAACTTATTTCAAGAAAGTAATATTTTTTAAGAATTGACTATGACTTCCATATTAAAAGATTATCCTAAGGGATCATACGCTCAGGATCAAAGTATTTTATGTGCTGTTCCAGGATATGGTCTATCCGTGTGCCAGATTTTATCCAAACCTGTACAGTCGTACAGTCGGAACAATCATACTCATACACACACTCACCTTTCGCCTTTATAATATTAGTGTGATGATATATTATTTCTTTAGTAGATAAAAGAAAACGCCATCTAAATGATTAATATGTTTACATGACAGTCTGGTTCTAGAAAAAGGAACAACCTAGAACAATCTGAAACATCATTAATTTTCAAAGAAAATGTAACTAAGATAGAAGAGCTAAATAAATTACACTTATTTACTGGATTTATCTCTTCAGGGGCTATTCACGCAAGAAGTTTAGTGTACTTAGATAAAGGTCCATGAAATAATAAATTCATTGTAATAGGAGTATTTTATCCAGTATTTACTAAGTAGTGTTTGTAGAACAGCGATTTGTGAAAGAAAAGAAAATATATTAGTTTGGCACACAATGTGTAGAAATTTAATCGCGCAGATACGGCTAGGTCAACAAAATGCCAGACAAACGTAGCAGTTGTGTGATGTTTTCAACTTAATTATTGAATTTTTGCTTGTTAAATATTTGCGTTCATTTACAAAACTTCGAACCTAACATACACCTACGGGGGGGTGAAAGCTATCTAATGTTATCATCCTGAAGATCAAATAAAAAATTTCTGCGGAACGTTTTTGATTTCAATGAATCAAAAACGTTCCGCAAACAAGAAGAAATTTGAGAAATATAAATTCTTTTAATTTTAGACTGGCTTCTCTTAGTAGCTTCGTCCACCTATATCACTCGATAATAGAGTAATAACATACTGGTGAAAGAATTTACTATAATAATACTGCTTAGTGGTTTTTGAGTTAAAGAGAAAATTCTTATTTTTGCAATTTATTTGTAATGAATATACAAGTAAATTGCAAAAATAAGAATTTTCCGCTTTATAATCTTCATATATATAATATAATTCTTCTGTACATGTTTGTCACTAAATGGCTTGAGCGATTTGGATGAAGCTTTATGTATATATTTGAGTCCCTGGATGGTTTGGAAATACATTCTTCTTAGCGTATCAATGGCAAAACTAGTTAAATTCCTTGCCTGGCTCGGCCCAGAATTCGGCTACGGCAATGCCGTCCGCTGATTCTGTCATTAGTACCTACGTGAGCAGGTGATAGGGCACGTGATGCAGGGCGGAAGGTGGGACATGTTCTACGGAGAGACGCCGTAAATACACTGAAGATCGGAATCATCCGAGATCTCCCACCCGTGAAGATTGTCTTTGCTGCGCGCAACTTGGGTGCGGAGTCAACGTGTAGAGTTTCCAGGTTGGCCTTGGCAACTCGTGTCCAGGAGAGAGGCTCTCCGATGGCTCGATAAAAATACATTTGAGTCCGGTGGGTGAAGCTGCAATTGGGTTTTCAACATTTTTTTGTGACCCAAATCTAGCAGTCGGCAGGAAAGTGTCGTTCGGGGCTGCTAGTATTAGTATAGATTAACATCATTTAATTTTCTTGCGAATTCTAATGTCTGCTAATAAAAATAAATAAATAAGTGTTCTTAGGACATAAAAAGTTTGAGCACCACTTGTTTGTAACACTGCAGCAGTTTCGAAAACAGTTTAGTTCTATTACCGTAATTTGGTAGGACAAGCGTGAAATTGTTTTAACAATGTGGAGCTCTGTCGGTTTCGCGTAAAAGTAGGTACCCTGAAACAGCGCTTCTATTACAGCATTTTGCTGATTTATATAGGCGTTTTATCGCTTTAAGTGGTGTGTCTAGACATTAGCCGGTAAACAGCGACAATACTTAGCATATTTCATCTACATAACTGCTGAGAGGTACACGTTATGACACGTACTGGTTCTGCAATTTTAAAAGGAATTGGTTTCTTCAATGGACTTGCTCATTACTCTTAACGCGGCTGAGTTGACGTCTAGGCATTTTATTTTAATTTTTAAACACTATAAAGTCAGTATAAAGATGGACCAGAGAACTTGAACAACAACAATAGATTTTATATGGTACCGTTTATTGAAACATCGTCTACAAAGCTAAAATAAGTCGAACACATTTGATTATATCGACGGTTGAAAGGCAAAATGATCTAAGCGACATTGAGTAAACTTTGTAAAGTTAACTCAATGTCGCTTAGATCATTTTGCCTTTCAACCGTCGATATCTAGATAGCCGACTGCAGATTACAGATTGGAAAATATAACAAGTTAATATAGGAGTCGTTTTTGAACAATGCTACTGAAGATAAACCGATTTTATGTATGTAGACTGTATATAGACTAGCTTGTGTTAGCGGTTTCGCTCGCTTTAAAGACGATTGTAATTTCAAGGGCGCATATTACCGGCATAAAAGTATACTTTATGCTATTCATGCTAGTTAAGGAGTAATAAACAAACAAACATTCACACACACGCACACACACACAAGCAGACATACAAAGTTTCTCCTTTAAAAATAAAAATATTGTAATTTCTATTATTCTGTTCGAACACCTGAGCAGAGGTCTACTAGTATTAAAAATATGGTTTGTTCGGTTGAACGTGCTAATCTCAGAAACTTACTGGTCTGAAAACATTTTTGTATTGAATATCCAATTTATCGAAGATAGCTTTACGCTATAAAATATCACTTTCCGTTTGGAGTAGTAACTGAAGACACGGCTAGAACCGCGGGGGACAGCAAGTCTTTAAATACTTCACAACTTTCCTAAGCAAAGTAGATCACCTGCTATTTATCACGATCGTGCTCTAGGAGTTAACTAAGCCAGCTCTATTACTTAGTAGAATTTGCATAACAGTGTGGTATGAAATAAGAGAGAGGTAACCTACGACGTACACCTACTTACCTGTGCACAATGAGGCACTTCTGTTTTTCATATTTACTTCGCACAAAATTTATTTTTAATTTCGTTTTGAGTTTTTGCGGTATCGTTTCATTACATTTGATTGTTTGTGGTGTGACTTCATTTATTTTGAGTTTTTGTGCTGTAAATGATTAATTTTGGGTTTTTGCGGTGCAGTTTCTTTAAGTAAGTATGTCTTATTTTAGTGTCAAGTTTTTTTAAGGTATTTATGTTAATGTGTGTAAGTTAATATGTGTTAATAAAGTGTAAGAATAAACATATCGCGTACGTCAAAGGACTGGAACAATTTGCCTGCTGCGGTCTTTCCGTCCGATTATAATTTAAGTGTTTGGGGCTAGAGTAAAAAGGCACATAAACTAGTACGCCTCAACAAGGTTGTGGGTTCGATTCCCACCCTGGACAAATGTTTGTGTGATGAGCATGATCATTTGTTCGGTGTCTAGTTGTAATATCTATAATATGTGTGTATTTAGAAATATATAACCATGTTTATCAGTTGTCTAGTACTCATAACACAAGCTTGAGACTAGACGGCGTTATGTGGTAGTTTTGGAATATTATTGTATTATTATTCGTCTTAACGTCTTCCTGACTGCCTTAACGACTAACATTACTAGGCGACAACATGGCGTTAACTGGAGGTATTAGTTCTAGCATTATATTTGATTGCAAGCCATATGTATATAGTTCAAGAGAATGTGTAAAAAGAATTGTTGTAGTTTGACACAAATTGAGTTAAGGCCTTAACTTTAGAGCTGTGCTATAAAACAGTAACTTTCTGAAGCCTCGGTAACGGCTAGGTTAGAAAAATAAATCTATTAATTATAGATTCATATACACCATTATCAACACAATTATCGATTTTTTCGTAAGACTAATACTTTTTCCAAAAAAATTTAACGACATGATATTTTTTTACTGGTTTTCCCTAGTCCTTTCAAACGGTTTTGATCTTTAGAAATATGTTTACACAAAAAAAAGCTAGTTAAGTGTTCTTCAGAATATACATAGCATATCAATCAATATTTCGCAAAGAAAATGAATTTAAAGTTCAGCGGGGCTCTATCCAGGCGCAGCTGGCCGGAATTAAATGCACACTCGTACCGCCACTTAAGAGGCCGGCGAATGTCACTCGCAACTGCAAGTTGACGCGTATTCAAAATTCGTTCGCGGAATATAGCTATCTCTGTTTGACAAAAACAAGTGACGGATTGATGCAGCTGTGTGTGTGTATGTGAGCGTCTTACAATTTATTGTTAGTAAAATGAGGTATATTCATTATTTGCTTTATTTTTGCCGAATACTTGGAAATTTTATTACCGCGCCAATATCTCAACATATTATGATAGCAGATGTCATACAAAGGTGATCTTTTTTTACGGTGGGAAAATCATCTAGTGACATTCCCCGCTCTTGGGTGGAGCAGGAGATAGTGTCAGACTTTTACTGACTAAAAACCCACTCCTGTTCCTTCGTTACCTTTCGTACCGGGGCGGAGCTAACCCTGGCCCCAGTAGGCTTCGACCCGGTTGGACCCCTTCTGTTGCTGACAACTCCTTGAGGCGCACGGGAACAGTTCGCGCAGTTGATGACTTGGACTCGATCCGGACAGTTACCGGACGGTCGGACAGCGAGCTACCGATTGCTCGCCGTCCGCAAGCCCGCGCCTACGGTGGCCGGAAATTGGGATCGGAATCCCGGCAGCGGCTGTGAGCGCCGTTGCCTGATACGGTCGGCCTCCTCCTTTGCTAGCATTATTGCTTTGCAGAAGGAGGCGACTGCCTGCCACTGATCCTCCTCGCTCTGAACCATGGCCTGTACCAGTCTGGCACGAGAGATCGCCGCCGCCGATCACCTCCACGAGGGCAAGGCGATGCCCTGCCTAAGCGGCACACCTCCACTGCGTGCTCTACCGTGTCCTCCGGGCGTTCCGCACAGTGGCGACACTCGGGCGTCACTTCCGTACGAATCCGGTACAGCCTTAACCTACCGAACTTACGTGTCCGGTGAGAACCTGCGTCATGCAGAAGATGAGGACGCCCGCGCCGTGAGGTCTTTCCAGCCATGCCTCCAAGAGGGGACTTACTGCCATAATTGTGGCGTGCCCAAGGTGGTCTTCTTGTGGTCAAATCAGAAAATGTTATGGAGGCGAGAGCTTTTTTTTCATAGGCGGGAAATTATTCAATGACTTCTCCCGCTCTTTTAGTGTCAGACTTTTAGGGAAATGAAAACTGTTCTCCGATTTTCTCTTTCGCTCAACCCTTGGCCTCAGTAGACTTCGAACCTGCTGGGCCCCTACGGTTTTGCTGACATGTCCTCGAGACGCGAGTGGAACACTATGCAACATCGACGTCTCGAGCTCGGTACGGACGCTTACCAGACGGCCGGACGGAGAGATACAAATTGCTCGCCGTCCGCAACCCTGCGCCTACGGTGACTGGAAAAAGGGATCAGGAACCCGGTGGCTGGGGCGTGAGGAATGATGTTCCCTCACGTGTACGACTGTCTCCTTTGCTAGCATAACTGCTTTGTAAAGGAGCCGACCACCTGCCATTCCTACACATTCCGGACCATGGCTTTTACCAGGGTCACTCCCACGAGTACATGGCGCGGCGGCAGTGCTCCGCCTGAGTGGAGCATACCATCGCCGTATGCTCCACCCTGTCCTCCGGGCGGTCTACACAATGATGACAGCCAGGCGTTTCTTCCGAACTTACCACGAGGTGAGGTGTCGTCATGCGGAAGGTGAGGATGTTTCCACGTCTATTCACCCACTCCTCAAAGATTGGATTTATCGCCATAATTATGGCTTGCCCCGAGATCCCGCCGGTACTCTGACCGCCTTCGTCAGTGGTTTTTTATCCCGGCGTTGCAACTCCATGCGCAAATTGTGCATGCGTGCAAGGACTGTTGCCTCTAGATCCCATGGTGGCAGACCAGCAAGGACGCTCGTTGCTTCGCTGGAGAACGTGCGGTATCCCCGCATCATTTGGATGGCCATGGTCCTCTGGGATGCGTTCAGCTTTGCCCCCGGTCGCTTTCACAGCAATGGAGCCAACACCGGCGCTCCGTAATGAGCCATGGACCAAACAATGCTGCGTGAAGCCTCCGGCAAAGGGCTAAGGGCAGCCCCAGTCCTGTCCAGTTTGGGAGCCAGACGTCCGAAGTGTTCTTCAAAATTCCAACGGCTGTCGAGGACAAGTACCAAAAACAGTCTGACCCATATCTTGGTACCGATCCCTGGGGAACACCGCACGACATCTCTCGGCGTTTCCATTCTCCACGGTGAGCGGGGCAGATAATGAACCTGTCCTTCAGGTAGGCCTCGATCACACGAATGAGGTAGACCGGCACCTCGTGATACCGGGGTCCAAATAGAGCGCTTCCTGCAAAAGCCAAACTGGCCATCCGCAAGATCCGGCTCCACCCGTACCAGGTGCGTACGAGGAATAAAGAACAGCGAAGCGCACCCTCAGAGCGGAGATACGGCTGGCCAAACTGGAGGCCCGCGACGTGTAGCTGGGGACTCTGAACAGAGACCCATGGGGACGACCCTACGAAATGGTGCGTAACAAGCTCCGTACCTGGGCTCCCCCGCTGACACAGAGTACCGGCCCCTGTTTATGAAGGGTGTGATGAACGCTCTATTCCCGTCATAAGGGGAGCATTCTCATCCGCCCATGGCTCCGCCACTAGTTGTAGTGTAGTTTATATTTTTATGTCACCGTTTTTTGTAGCCATATTTGCATACTATGTGCTATGCGACCTACCCAACGGGGTCAGCGTGGTCTATTATACAGACGACACGCTGATCCTAACGAAGGGAGAGTCGTAACAGGCGGCGGTCGAACTAGCGGAACGCAGGGTTGCAACAACCTCCAACCAGCCTTGGCCCCACCGACATCATGTCATATGGGCCGAATCGAAATGAGACGGCTGCGGACACAGCCCACCGCGAGCGCGCTATCACCGCAGCCGCTTCTTGACTCCTTTACAAATTTCTTCGTCTTGTCCCCATGTTGCCTTTCTCCCCATCCTGGGGCGGCATACTAACGGTCCCCCCTCACGTGGGTAAGACAAACACACATTACGGGTTCGCTGCCTGCTTACTCCTTAGTCTGTGCCATTCGTGTTCGAACTCTTTTGAGGCCTTGAGATTGCAGTAGTAAGCCGGTCTCTCATCCAAGCGAGTGATCCCGTCCATCACATTTCGTCGCTGTTCGTCATAAGGGGGGCATCGCCACAGAACGTGATCAAAATTTTCGTCCTCATCACCGCAATAGCACACACTAACCTCACATAACCGCATATCATACAGTTTCTTCCAGAAATATCCATGTCCAGTCAGGATCTGCGAGACTTTGTAGTCCGGCTCGACCCAAGTTGCCTTGAGCCTAACCGCCACGTCAAGGAGGAATCGATGAAGTTCTATTGCCTTCTCTTCCTGCTCCCATCTCCGCTGCCAATTAGCCACAGGCTCACTTGCAAGAACCCTGCTCCCTGTCCTGAACCGCAACGCAGAGTTGCAACAGTCGTGAAGAGGATCCAGCAGTTGGGACTCGAGGTGGCACTGCACAAGTCCGAGAGCATGTGTTTTCATGGCTCTCGGAACGAGCCACCGCCGGTTTCCCAAATTACAATAAAAGTTTACAAGTATCTGGGACTCGTCCTCGACAGCCGATGGTATTTTGAGGAGCACTTCCGACGTCTGGTTCCCAAACGTGTTACTTATTGTTTATTTTGTGTTGCGCCTTGTGCTGTACCAAATAAATTATTTTTCTTTCTTTCTTTCAAACTGGATTAGACTGAAGCACTCAAGCGGCTCCTGTCCAACCTGGGGTGTCCAGACGCCTCCTGCTGGAGGCTCTACGCAGGCATCGTTCGGTCCATGGCCCTTTATGGAGCGCCGTCGCTGCGAAAGTGATCAGTTGCCAAGCTGAACGCATGCCAGGGAGTTATAGCCATCCTAATGGTAAAAGACAAAGCACGGTTTCCTGCAATATACCCGCATGGTTTCCTGCAGGCTTGCTACCATGGAATGTGGAGGCAACAGTCCTTTGCACGCATATGCATGATTTACACGTGGAGATGCAACCCTGGGGCGAACACGATTTCCTGCGAAGCGGCGAGCCTTCTGGCTGGCCTACCACCGTGGGATCTGGAGGCAACAGTCCTTGCACACATGCACGACATGCGCGTGGAGATGCAACGTCGGGGTGAAAGTCCTCTGCCGCGACAGGTCACGGCATGGCGGACAGAGCTCCGGCGGGATCTCATGGTGGAATGGCGTCAGCGACTATCGCAACCCCGTCATGGGCACGCCACAATTATGGCGATAAGTCCCCTCTTTGAGGCGTGGCTGGAAAGACCTCACGGCGTCCTTACCTTCCGCATGACACAGGTCCTCACCGGAAATGGCAAGTTCGGGAGGTTCCTGTTCCGAATTAAAGCGGAAGTGACGCCCGGGTGTCGCCACTGTGCGGAACGCCCGGAGGACACGGTGGAGCACACAATCGCGGTGTGCCCTGCTTGGGCGGAGCATCGCCGTGCCCTCGTGGGGGTGATCGGCGGCGGAGACCTCTCGCGCCGGGCCTTGGTCGAGGCCATGGTCCGGAGCGAGGAGGAGTGGCAGGCGGTCGCCGACTTCTGCGAAGCAGTAATGCTCGCTAAGGAGGAGGCCGACCGCATCAGGCAACGGCGCTCTCGCCGCCGCCGCCGGGATTCCGATCCCGATTTCCAGCCACCGTAGGCGCGGGTTTGCGGACAGTGAGCAATGGGTAGCTCGCTGTCCGGCCGTCCGGTAACCGTCCGGACCAAGCCCAAGTCGTCGACGGCGCGCGCTGTTCCCGCGCGTCTCAAGGAGTTGTCAGCAACAGCAGGGGCCCAGCCGGGTCGAAGCCTACTGGGGCCAGGGTAATCCGAAAGGGCGCTCGAGCCCCGGTATGAAGGCTTGAAGGAACGGGATGGGTTTTTTAGTCAGTAAGAGTCTGACACTATCTCCCGCTCCGCCCAAGAGCGGGGGTTGTCATAAGATGATTTTTCCCATCGAAAAAAAAAAAAAAAAAAAAAAAACCCTGGGGCGAAATTCCGCTGCCACGACAAGTCGCTGTAAGGCAGACAGTTCCGGCAGGATCTCAGCGACTGTCGTAACGCAAATACTCACCGGACATGGCAAGTATGGGAGGCTCCTGCGTCGGATTTAGGCGGAAGAAACGCCTGGTTATCACCATTGTGTTGACGTTCTGAAGGATACGGTGGAGCATACGGTAGAGATGTACATATGTGCTCCGTTTAGGCGGAACACCGCCGCGTTCTCGTGGGGGCCATCGGTGGCAACGACCTCTCGCTCCGAGCCCTCTTTCTGCGAAACAGTAATGCTAGCGAAGAAGGCGGCCGCATGGACGAAGGAATACCCTGACGCCCCAGCAGCCAGGATCTCGACCCAGATTTCTAGCCACCCTGGGCTTGGAATCGCCGTCCAGCCATACGGTGACCATCTGGACCGAACCAAATCGTCAACGGCGCTTTTTTTTACTCTTTTTTTTAAGGGGTTTTTGACGGCGCTTTTAGTCAGCTAAAGTCTGACATGTCCTCAAGAGTTCTGTATTCCTTTTATTAAACTTTAAATGCTTACGTACTATTTTATTTAAGTCAATAGTGTCAAAAATATTACAATAAAATTTATAACTCGACCTATGAACGCAACTGAAGTAATGACAGCTCGCACACAATGACACTGACATCCCGCTTGCCGCGATAGCACTAGTAATTCTTGGAAATTTGCGATAAATTGGACGTGTTTCGTAATACCAAAAATGATGAATGAAAACTTAATGTTTTTCCAATTTGTTTTCTATCATTTGTAAATTGATAATATAATCTGTGTTCCTACATTGAGAATATTGGACATATTGTTATTTTTAATACAGGAAAAGCTAAATGAAAACTGGCCATTTACGTTGTAAAAAAGTGCGAATTATAATTCGCTTTAATTTCGTTTTAGGCAAGTTTTTTTTAAAAAGAAAGATGTAGGAACCTAGATAAATATCGTCTATAACCGAATAACATCATAATATGTTGGAAATATACTCCAATTGCAAATGAGCGTGGTATTACGTTTGTATGAAAAATTCATCTGTCGCCGTGCTCTTAAGCGGCAGTACGATTATAGCATTGAAGATGTTCAAGGGACTATACGCCTTAATAACTAACTCAATACTACCTTACTTTCTACGGTGCTAACTTAGTATCGAAATTGCAGTGGGGTAAAATGTGCATCTTGTATAAATCTTTCCCCAGACACACGATACATTAATTACTCCAGAGTCGTGGGTGCATTTGCAAACATTTGTCCACTGCGGTCTTCCCGTCCGATTATAACTTTGGTGTTTTCAAGGCTAGAGTGGATTGGCACTTGATAAACTAGTAGGCCCAGTACGTCTCACCATCAACGATTGTATGACTGCTTACCATCAGGTGGGATCGCAGTCAAGCACTAGTTTATCTACACTAATATTTTAAAAAGGTAATTTTTTTTTTTAAGCTATTGCATAGCTTCTATCGCAGGCCTTGAACGTGGAGCGAAAATAACCTAACACCCCCCCCCCCACTCATTTGTTTTTTGAGCGTGGTGACCGATAAGAAAATAAATGAGTGAACAATCAATCAAAATTCAATTCAATGTGTGAAAGTGTAACTTCAATTAATATCAAAATTATAATTGCATAAGTTGATAAAAATGCTATGCAATAGCTTTACCGCGGCAGTCCCCGAGTGCCACACGTCTTTTTAGTTTTTTTTTTTGTGTGTGGGAGGTAGTCTCTGAAAGTATTTGGTCGAATTGCTAAAATTTTTTCACCGATAGAAAGCTGCTTTATTCCTGAGTGACAAAGGCTATATTTTATATACGTAGGCGAAGCTGCGGGCAAAAGCTAGTATCTTATATAAAAAAAGTTAAACTCACAAGAAACACATACCTGAAACGACTGTCTGTAGGACCTACAAATATTTGTTACACAGCACAGCACACATTCGCTTAACCATCACCATTATATCTATGTAAAGACGCTTTATGTGTCATAGAAGACTTCAAAAGTAATCATAATAAGTCGCGAAGATAGAGAACTTTATCAACATTGATCTGCCCCACAACAAGCCAAAGCAAAATATTGTTACAATCATAATATTGTTATAGTCATAATTTTGTTACAGTCATAATGTTATTCATCATCAGCCTTTTTTTTAATGTTCCCACTGCTGGGACTCAGGCCTCCTCTCTAGGAGAGAGAGGTAGAGCAGTGGTGGCCGAGTGGTAATGGCTCCGACTTACGAGTTGTAGGTCGCGGGTTCAAACCCAGCCAGGCGCATTACTTTGTGTAATTTATTTCATTACCACTGCTCTCAAAACGGTGAAGGAAAACATCGTGAGGAAACCGGCATGTCCTAGAACCAAAAATTCAAAGACATGTGACATCCACCAACCCGCACTGGGCCCGCGTGGTGGATTACGGCCCATTACCTCTCCTAGAGAGGAGGCCATAATGTTATTACAGTCATAATTTTGATGTAGTCGTAATTTTGTTTAGTGCTGAAATCATTGAAATTTTTCTACATATTGTATAAGTAAACAGTAGCAACCAAAATTAACAAACAGTCTTAATTAAACACCATCAGAACCCTCACAAAACAAACATCAGCAAATTTTGTTGAGGCCAGGTAAAACACCTAAAATAAACTTGTCGCGAATAGCAAATGTAATGTATATAGAACAGGCTTATGAAACATTCATGGTGCTACCGTATTTTAAATTAGACTCAAACCTTTCACATTGGGCGTAAGAAAAAACTATTGACTTACTAAATCTCACGGAGAGAATAGATTCCTATTTTTGGAGACAGATTTAGAAGTTTTCCCGATTGTTTTTCGAGGAAGAAAATATTTTTTTTGTCATGTGTGTTTACTAGACAAGTCTAACGGAACTTTTATTGTAGGAAAAGTTACTGAATGTTACGAGATTTTGCGAAACATCCAAAGATACTTCCTTCGACAAAATTTTGATGTATAAGTTGTTCTGCAAAATTTTATCGCCTCGTGAATATGGGACGCCATCTTGAGAATATAATTTTATACATCACTTGGTGACTCATTTGTTAGCTTTGAGGAAACCTATACGAAAAGCGTTACGAGAATTCATGTCATCTGGAAAATTGAGGCATTATCTTTGAAATACATTTTGCAAATAAATTATGTTTCTGCAAAAAATTGAAACCGGCTAAAAATGCAATGATAGACAGTTTAGCGTCTAAAGCCAGCAACTCCTTAGGGATCCTCAGCCAATCATCGAACTATAGTATCTCTAGGCACTAGTGCCTAGCTCTAGATGATTCGATTTTTCTGCAAATATATCTTTAACTTTGACTAGCGAAGGGTTAAGACTATCAGACTACATTTGGCCTGAGTATTTGTTCTTATACTGTTTTCACAAATTCTAAAGTTCAGCTGTAGGAAAAATTGAGGCCTATGGGATTGCTAGAAAGAGTTGTCATGACGCCGAAATGCAAAGGGCTACTGAAGGAACCCAGGTGAGTTTTAATTAGCAAAATTCACACTCCCTCTCGTTATATCCAGGGCGGAAAGAATTATTTGACTATTTACCTCAAAAAAAATTGCACAAGCATTTTTTTTATTCGTTTAATATGCATACATGATCTATATGCATTTATATTTAAGACAAAAACGTTCATTCTACTTCTACACAATCATTTGCTTGGTCTCGAATTTTTCCGACAGTTGTGTTCCAAGTACGGATATTTTGCATGAGCTCACGTATACAATAGCCCACACTCACAAACACACCTCACAATTTCCACGCACAAATATGTGTGTACATGTACATGATGATATATGTATATGCGACAGAGGAAATCCTGGCGGGATGCAAACAGGTGTGGAGCGTAAAAACAAACATTTTAATTCTACTTTACGATGAATTTTTCAACAACGAGCCTAGTCTTATGATGGATAGGTCATGTGTCATTGGATTAAAAGAGTGAGCATGGAGTATCAAGCTGGTTCTTTACCAAAGGAAACGACCAATTTGAACTGTGTATTATAGTCTGTCTAAAAAATCAAACGACTTGGGTAATTATTAGGGTAAAATGTAAAAACACATCAGGTTTGATGTAATCAACACTTGTTCAATTATCTAAGTTGGTTAAGAGATCTTGATCATTGTTTACTAACAGAATAACCTTATGAAAAGTATCGAATAATAAGTATTTTGTAAATGATTAAATATTATACAAAATTCCTAAGTCGTTTGACTTTTTAGATAGAATATAGTTTCTGATATTTATAAGCACCCATGTAGACCCTCGTATGTCATTTTGAGTTTTTTTTTAAATGATATAAACCAATGCTTGACTGCGATCCCACCTGGTGGTAAGCAGTGATACAATCGTTGAGAGTGAGGCGCACTAGTTTATTAAGAGCCTATTCACTCTAGCCTTGAAGACACCTAAATTATAATTGGACGTGAAGACCGCAGCAGGCAAATTGTTCCAGTCTATGGATTATCGATTTTTGGTTATAAAAATACCCATGTAACACCTTCCAATTTTGTAAGGTATTCATTGCGTTAAGGAGACCCAGTTGGTTACGACATTATATACCTTGGATTGTAAATGTGATTAATTAGCAAGTTGACAGATTTTCGTTATGCAAGTTGACGAATTTCGGACGACCGTTACCTTTTCGATATATCAAGTCGTTTAAGTGACTAATGATTTAGACTTTGTTTAGCCAAATTGAGCGAATTATGATAAATATTTCATAGTTGTATTCTGGTGATCTTTTCCATTTCAAGAGAGTAAATGTTGCTTTATCATCATCATCATCATCATTTCAGCCGAAGAACGTTCACTGTTGGGCATAGGCTTCCCTCAAGTGTCGTCATAACGACCGGTCGTGTGCGTCTCGCATCCATCGTATACCCACGACCCTCATCAGGACATCGGTCCGACTTGTGGGACGCCTACCAACGCTGCGTCTTCCGCTACGAGGCCGCCACTCTAGAACTTTTCGTCTCCATCGATTCATTTGTTCTGCAAGCAATGTGCCCTGCCCATGGCCACTTAATAATTTTCTTAATCGAGTTAATATGCATTCAGAAATTAGCTGAAATAAACAAACAAATAAATTGTATTTCTTTATAAAATTCATTTAGAATCACATTCTTATTACCAGAGATCGGAATTAGGTAGAGTTATTTATGTGCTTACATTGATTTCATACAGCGAAACAATAAAGTGGATGTGCCTTAAATCCCGAGATGTATTTTAAAGATCAGATTTTTTTTAATGTAACTAACAGAAATATAGCAGAAAAATTTCTTCCTGCATTAATAACGAGGAGGAGGGAGTGTATAATTTGTTAACTTCACCTCAGTTGACGTAGAGAGATCTTTTCAATGAAAAATACTAATAAAAATTGTATGTTAATTATCTTTGTTTTATTTGTATTTTCTATATCTAAGGTTATTTATTATTATTTATCTACACTAATATTATAAAGAGGTAAAGTTTTTTTATGTTTTTTTTTTGTTTTTCCCAGTACTGGTCCGATTGCTAAAATTTTTTCACCCATAGAAGCTGCTTCTTTCCTGAGTGACATAGATTACATGACGCGGGTGAAGCCGCGGGTACAAGCTTGTTTGTAAAATTGTTGGCCACATGGGATGTTTCATTAGAAATCTGGGACGATGCATATTAACACCAACATTTCGATGCAAGTACATGAATAACTATACCTAATTCCGATGCAAGCTTACTCGTATTAAACTCGCCCTTTGAAACAAAAACTTCTTTGCAAGAACATTTATACTGAAAAATCCGGAGTCTAATTTAGACCCTCCTTTTCTGAATCGGTGAAGAAACTCCACACTCGGATTACGGCTATATCGTGGGTGTTTGAGTTGAATCTCAAATGCTCACTGAACCAGACGTGACAAAAATACCTGTGGAATGTAGGGCATACATATCGAAGCGAAACTGTGACCCCTTGGCACAGAAACTCCGGGTTTTTAGCCTATGCGCCAATAGACTTGCCTGTAGTCACACTTATGTTATAAAGGTGAAATTTTGTGAGTGTGTGTAAGTTATTGTTACTGCTTCATGCTTGAATGGCAGAATGGATTTACTTCAATAAACCCCAAGCAAACGCCGGTGTTCGCGCATCTATTGTCTTACAATTTTGTCTCAAATTGACGGTATCTGAAAGGTTAAAGAAAGAAATAAAACAAAGAAAAAACATTTTTTTTCATGCACGCATATTTGTTACTTCTTGACGCTCAAGCGGCTAAATGGTTTCGGATAAAATTTGCCGCATTAGTAGACCATACGCACAGGATCGTTTATTGTGGCGACACTTGAGGGTGGCCTGTGTCCAACAGAGGGCGTCTAACGACTGAAATGATGATGAAAATAATCAGTTTAAGTTTAAGTATTAAATCCTCAGTCGATATTATCCTACGGTATACCTATTCTAATAAAAATACGGTATATTTTAATCATTTATTTTACTTTGGGTCGTTTCAGCAATCTTTTTAGGTAGGCAATCATTACGTTATATTGTCATACTCCTCCAATTTGTAATACTTAGAAAATGTAATTATTATGAAATTTAAAGCAATTATGAATCTGAATCAAGATCAAAGGTTATACTTAAGAGCCGGTCACTGATTTTTTAATAAACTCCGAACGGGTCTATGTCGATTTCACAGGCCCGAGTGGTTTAATTTTTATATATATATACAAAAAAACAACAAGTAACAAAGATTTTTGTTGTTGCAAGGCACTTTTAAAAAAAAGCTTTATTATTTTTTGTCACTTTCAAATATTTCCGTGACGTAATCTCGTAGACACGTTTGAAAACTTAAGTTTGGGTCAGACTTGAGTTTTTTTTTTTATCGAGCCAACTAATTTAGGTAGGATCATATTTTGATTTTTCCGGCGGTTGGCCATATTAACTATATGATTTTAATAAAATAATTTGACGTGTTGTTCTCTTTTATGTTTCTTGAGTTTCAAAGATTTAAAAAGTTCAAAATGTATAGAACCTGGCCTTAAATTAATCAATAAGGCTAGACGTTTTACAAATTACAGAAATAATAAATTTACGTCCAAAATGGACCTTTCATTCTAGCAATTTTAGATGTTAACACAATTAGTATTTCGGCAGCTATTACAAAATCATGAATTTGTATAAATTCTGTTTATTTTGCACTTGTATAATGGTCTGGCTGAAGAGTTCTTTCACTATTCATTTGAGTCCAGGTTACTAGGTCGAAAAGAGTGGCCCATATACGACTCAGCAAATTTAAGCTGCCTACATTTTTAAATGCCATTTTTTTTAATATATTCCATTAGAGTAGAACTTTAACGATGTGAGTAATCATGGCGTATGTAATTTATAAAATTGAGCTTTATTTTTTAGTGTGAAGTGAGTAAGCTTTAAGGGTTTTTGTTGTAAGGTGAGAAAATTCGGTTATTTTATTACCGTGAAGTGTCGTGGATTGCTTCCTGTGCGGAAACATTGGGGAACCCTTTCTTCCTTTTATGTAAGAGTTGTGGGGATTAGGGTAATTTTAGGCGGAATTTTTTGTGTGAAATTCAGTGGTTCTTTTAATTATTAGCAAATTGAATTATCTACACTTATATAATAAAGAGGTAAAGTTTGTTTTTTTTTGTTTGTAGGAGGTACTTAATCTCTGAAAGTACTGGTCCGATTACTAAAGTTTTTTCACCGACAGAAAGCTGCTTTATTCCTGAGTGACATAGGCTATATTTTATGTACGCGGGCGAACCCGCGGGCAAAAGCTAGTAGTGAATATTGTTACATTATCTAAAATTAGCGTATTTTTAGGGTTCCATATGTCAAAAGGAAAAACAGAACCCTTATCGGATCACTTTGTTGTCCGTCCGTCTGTCTGTCAAGATCATCTCAAGAACGCGTGGAGGTATCGAGTTGAAACTAAAACCATATACTCAAGTCTGCGCTCTTCTGAAGCTGTTAACGAAAAAAAAGATACGACCAAAAACGTATATTCCGATACTCTCAAGTTAATCAAAATTCATAGGGTACTTCCCGTCTACCTAGAACCCTGAAATTTGGCATGAACAGGGTCTTATGGCACAAGTATAGGAATAAACCTAAAAATTTGTTGTTTTCTTTTTCGTTAACTCAGAACGCAGACAGACAGACAAACAAAGTGGTCCTATAAGAGTTCCGTTTTTTCCTTTCGGGGTAGGAAACCCTAAAAAAGCAAATAAGTAGCTTATAAAAATTGCAAAAATGTCTGGAAATGGAAATTTCTTATCACACAAGTAAATAAAATAAAAATAAAATAAAATAAAAAGCCTTTTATTTCTTGCCAATTAAATAATTAACATTGATTATTGATGATTATATTTACAAATATCCTTCAAAAGATTTCAAAATAAACACATCAATTGTTGATAAATTTATAAATTAATTGCATGCATATGTACTTATTTTATTATATGTATTATATTCATTTTTATTATTTACATTCATTATTATTATTTGTATTTATTTTTATTAATTATCAATATTTATATTTATTATTATTCATTATTATTCATTATTATGATATAAATCATATTATATTTACATAAATATAATTAATTCAAGTGATGCAAGAACCCCTTCTTAGGTAAAGGCCTCCTCCAGAGCCTGCCACATGTCCCTATTTTGTGCTACTTTAATCCAGTCCTGCCCAGCTATGTGCGTAATGTCGTCGACCCACCGAGCGAGTGGTCTGCCCTTCCTTCTATGACCTGCAGGTCCCAGCCACTCTGTCGTTCTTTTAGTCCATCTGCCGTCGGCTATTCTGGCTACATGGCCTGCCCATCGCCATTTCAGTCTCTGAGCAAAGTTTAAAGCGTCAATTACTTCAGTCTTCTTACGAATTTCGTTATGTGGGATTTTTTGTATTCGCCTTATTTTCATTAGACTTCTCTCCATGGCTCTTTGAGTAATTTTTATTTTGTGTTTAATTTTATGAGTGAATTTCCATGTTTGGCATGCGTAAGTCAAAGAAGGCAGGAGGCAAGAATCCATAATTCTTTTCTTAAGTTTTATTGAAAATTTTCCTTTAAGAACTTCTTTTAGGCTCCAAAACTTATTCCAGGTATTTTTAACCCTTCTGTCCACTTCTTGTTCGTTGTTTCGTGCGTCAAATGATATCTGCTTTCCCAAATATACATAGCTATCCACATACTCCAGCTGGACGTCCTCAAGCTTCATAATCCTTTGTGTGCTGTTTGACATTACCTTTGACTTACTTAAATTCATTTCTAAACCAACCTTTATGCTTGCTGTATGTAATGTAGAAATCATGTATTCCAGATCTTGATGATTTTCTGATAGGAGAACAATGTCATCGGCGAATCTCAGATGTGAAATGTGCTTTCCTTTGATATTGATGCCTATGTTTTTGTTTTTCCAATCTAGCCCACGAATGACTGATTCTAAGACAGCAATGAAAAGTTTAGGTGAGATTGGGTCGCCTTGTCTGACTCCTCTTTTTATGTCAATGGGTGGTCCTATGCTCTCTAGTCGAACTCTACTTTGGCTCTTCTCGTAAAGGTGTTGGAGTACCCTCACGTAGATTCTGTTGACATTTTGTGTACAAAGGGTTTGCCATATGGACGAATGTTCTAGAGTGTCGAAAGCTTTTTGGTAATCAATGAAGCCAATGTAAAGCGGTCTTTGAAATTCTTGGTACTTCTCTATTATTTGTTCCAGCGTGTGAATATGATCGATAGTACTGTACCCTCTCCTAAAACCCGCTTGTTCTATCGGCTGACTCCTATCTAATACTTGACCAATCCTTTGTCCAATAGCTGAAGAGAACAACTTGTATATAGACGATAATAGGCTAATAGGTCTGTAATTAGAAACGTCTCTTGGGTCTCCCTTTTTATAAAGCAATATTATGTGCGATTCAGACCATTGTTTGGGGGTGGAAATAGTTTCGATAATCATATTAAAAAGGCGAACCAAAGGGGCTGCCAATATCAAATGGCCCACTTTGATAAGTTCATTGGAAATTTTGTCCGGACCTGCCCCGCTAGCCAAGTTACAACCGTTTCGCTTACGTCGAACGCTTCGAGTTGGCCGCGTCGCCGAATCTTTTGTTCTGACCACGCGAATGAGCGTTAAGATGACGTCATTCCCTTACATTTGAAGCTTTCTACAAGCGTTAACTATTGCAGATTAGCAACTTGGCTAGGGGTACTGGGCTCTTTTCGACTTTCATCTTTTTAATTTGTTCGATAATTTCAGTGATATCAAATGGTTCTATTTCTTCCGTATTTTCAATTGCTGTAGGATGTGTGTCTGATGTGCAGTTAGGTGACTGGCTCTGTGTAGAGCAACTGTATAAGTTCTTATAAAATCCAGATGCTATATTCAATATGTCTTCCCTGTTACTGTGTGTCTTGTTTGATCCCTTCAGTCTTTCTATCCAGGTTTTGTGAGTTCTTAATTCTTTATAAGCTCGTTTCAAACTTCCTAATGAATTTAAATGTTTCTCTATTGTTTGTGATCTGTGCGCTTCGTAATCATGTTTTATTCGTTTACTTATCAATTTGTAAAGTGCTTTTAATTCATTTTTCATGCTTCGAGTTATTTGTTTAATATTTTGAAGTTCGTGTCTGCGTCTTAATAATTGTCTTGTGTGTTCGGTAATTACTGATGTTTTACTGCTATCTGAGGTAGGTGAATGGGCATTATTTACACTCGTTTCTATAATATTAATTAATTTATCATAATATTCCTGTACATTGTAGCTTGATTGATCTTCCAATAGATGTGATACCTTGTAATGTAGAGATTCGCAATAAATCGATACTTGTTTCTTGGTTTTCAATGATTTTGTAGTAATTTGACTGTAACTCGCTCTACTTTTTTTAGGTATCTGTAATTTGATTTTAATTCTTATTGGTCTATGATCACACAAGTAAGATGATCCTAATTTAGTAGTATTTGTGGAATATTTACATTGATTTGAACTTTTATTCAATCGTAACATACATAAATACAGTTTGAACAGAAATTCTACCGATAACTATCTTTATTTTTACACCGCGGTCTGTGGTTTGCTGCAAATAACAAAAGCTTGCACTTTGCGGAACTAGGAATTCTTTCGACTTATTCCAGGTGTTTAAATGCTGCGATATTTTCTGGTAAAATTCTTAACGGGTTTTTTTTCGGTGGGTTAAAATCGTCCAAATGACATCCATCACCTTTGGGCGGAGCGGGAGATAGTGTCAGACTCTTACTGACTAAAAAACCCACCTCATTCCTTCTTGCCTTTCATACCGGAGCCGAGCCTCCTTTTAGGGTAGAGTTTCGTAAAACCTGTTCTTAGCGGATATCTACACCCCATAAGGAACCTATCTGCCAAATTTTGAGTTTGTAAGTGTTATAGTATCTTTTTTTTTTATGGTGGGAAAAAATCATGCATTGACATCCCCCGCCCTTGGGCGGAGCGGGAGATAGTGTCAGACTCTTACTGACTAAAAGACCCACCCCGTTCCTTCTAGCCTTCATACCGGGGCTCGAGCGCCCTTTCGGATAACCCTGGCCCCAGTAGGCTTCGACCCGGCTGGGTCCCTGCTGTTGCTGACAACTCCTTGAGGCGCGCGGGAACAGTGCGCGCCGTCGACGACTTGGGCTTGGTCCGGACAGTTACCGGACGGCCGGACAGTGAGCTACCCTTTGCTCTCTGTCCGCAAGCCCGTGTCTACGTTGGCCGGATCGGGATCAGAATCCCGGCGACGGCGGCGGCGATAACGCCGTTGCCTGATGCGTTCGGCCTCCTCCTTTGCGAGCATTACTGCTTCGCAGAAGTCGGCGACCGCCTGCCACTCCTCCTCGCTCCGGACCATGGCCTCAACCAAGGCCCGGCGCGAGAGGTCTCCGCCGCCGATCGCCCCCACGAGGGCACGGCGATGCTCCGCCCAAGCAGGGCACACCTCGACTGTGTGCTCCACCTTGTCCTCCGGGCGTTCCGCACAGTGGCGACACCCGAAGTGTTATAGTATCTGAGATTTCGTGATTAATCAGTGAGTGGTATTTCGCTTTTAAATAAACAGGGTGACTGGTAATTAGTGACCGATACTTATACACGTGATTGTACTCATGGTTTCAACTTTCCCAAGAAACTTTTTTTATACTCTTTGATTTATATCACAATAACAAAGCTCAGCTGTTAGCCGCGTAACACCGTCGTCTCGTGTAACTTACCTACAATAGTGATAAAGCACCCGTGCCGTTTGCAAACCCATCGATGTTCGCGAAATGCGAGCGGG
Source organism: Mythimna ferrago (assembly GCA_910589285.2). Lineage (NCBI taxonomy): Eukaryota > Metazoa > Arthropoda > Insecta > Lepidoptera > Noctuidae > Mythimna > Mythimna ferrago. The sequence goes on from OU342679.1 coordinate 21,208,259, forward strand.
AACCGGTCGGTGACTGTGGTGGGCGCAAATAACTGTTTTGTTATTATGATAAAACTAATGAGTATAAAAAAAGGTTATTTGGGAAAGTTGTTTGAAATCATGAGTACAATCATGTGTATGATTATCGATCACTAATTACCAGTCACCATATATAGATAATAATTGATTTTTTTAAGAGTTACTGTGGCATTAAACGATGAGTAAAGTGTAGGTTGCTGTCCGGTCGTATGGTTAAGATCGAGGTCGAGTCGTACACGGTGCATAGCCCAAGCGCACCACGCACACCATGCGCGCCATAAAGAAGATGAAGATGTCAGTAAAACTTAGGGGTACCGTAGAACCAATGCCCGCTACAGCCACAGAAATTTACTATAGAGACACCGTGGTTCTGGAACACAAAGGGCAACTGAAAAAACAAGTGTGGGTTTTAGTCAGTAAAAGTCTGACTCTCCTTTTCGCGTCAACCAAAGCAGGAGAAGTTATTTGATGATTTTCTATACTCAAAAAGAAAATGAAACACAGCACGCGTGTCATCAATGTCAATCATGCTTGAAAGCCTCAAGACTATTTTTCTGAGATATATTAATTGAAAATTAATAATTATTACAAATTAATAAAAGTATTACGAAGAACTAATTTCAATTGCGCAGTTTTGCTCAAGAAAAATATCTGTAGATAATGTGGTTAGGTCTTTAGGTATCCTAGGTTATACCTAAACACTAATAATGTTCACAATCACACGATGTAGGTAACAGTCAAAATGGTTTGCGATACAAAAACACTTTAGGTAAAATTTAGGTTTTTATCCAAACATTAAACACAACACAAGTGTTCATACATAGTAGCTAGCTGACCCGGCGAGCTTCGTACCGCCTAGTCAATGAATGTAGTATATCTTTCGATATAGTTAAACGATTGCGAGATATATCAAGTTGCACGAAATTTTAATGTATAAAAGTTATTTACATCGATTTTATACATTTTACGTGATGCGCGCACAAGTAAAAACTTCTAAAGATGTATTATTTGTGTAGACTGTATTGATACTCGTACGTGCACAAGAATACCATCACTACAATTCTTAGATTAGTTAAAACATTAACCCTTTCAATGCGATGGAAATATGCTTCAAAGTAAACTCGAACGTTCATTCTCAAACTGTATAAATCAGAAGGTTTACTCAGATAATGGATCCATAATACGTCGAGATTGGCCACCGATTGGTTTGATATAACGCTTTCGGCTCCGACTAAAATGGACCGAGACGCGTCTAAAATGGCGCCATCGGAATCAGAGGCGTAGTTTGGATTAATTTAGACGTGGGACGTTCGAGGCCTTTTTTTCATAAATTCGAAAATGAAACAGCGACTGACGCAAACCCTTAGTCGATCACATCGTCGCTTACCATCAGGTGAAATAGTTTTTTTATTGATAGGTTCGCGTTTGACCATGATCTTACTTGATGGAAACGCTGATGTGGTCTACGATGAAGCACGCTTAACTAATCTATTCACTCTTGACTTAAAGGCACCTAGGTTGTAGTTAACTGGTTAATTCATTAAACCCCAAGAGAACGCCGGCGTTCGCGCACCCATTGTCTTTCTATTGTGTCTCTTTGACACGATTGAAAGGCAGTGGTCAAACGCGAGCCAATAAATTAAAACAAAACTTTCGTTGTTAAAGAGCCCTCGCGAAAGCAAGGCCCTTTTGGGTGCGAGGCTGCGAGCGAGGGCCTATTTCACCCAAGCCTAGCTACGCTGCTGAACGGTATACGACGCTAATAGCATAGTCAAGTTAGAAGGGATAACAGCTAAGTGTTTTTCTTTTTACTCAGCGATTTCAAAATGGGTTTCGCATAAAACCGCAAGACCTTTTCACACTTGGGTTTTATTGGATTTTCCAAGTAGTTAAATCAGCGTTAATGCGGGTCAACACGTTCAGCGTTTGTTTTTCTTTCACGTACTCGTTTCTCTATATTTTGCGATTACCTACTTTTCGATAAGACCGCCCTTTGTACCCTTTGTTTTTGTACGTTTATCCTGTTCAAATTGTAATGTTTACAATAAAGTATACGAGTATTTCAGTTATCTATTATTCAAATGGTCCTATCGCCTTTCTAGTTAAATAAAAATTGTGAAAATTATAGTGTATCATTGAATGACGGGTTACGAAATTGTTTGAAGAAATTACCGTAGCTTTAGAATGTAAAGGCCAAGTTAACACAGGTGAGTTTTGGTTAGCAAAAGTCTGACAATCCTTACCACTCCCTGGGCGGGAAAAATTATTTGATGCCTCAAAAAAAATAAATCTTTCACAGACCATTTCTGCGACTATCATGTAATTTAAATAATTTAATTTACACGCTTCAATAGAATCCGTGTCTACATTCAAATAAATATACACCCGTTACTGATCACATTAGTGTAGTGAAAAAAAAAAACTAAATCCCATAATTATGTACGATTTTTCATAATCAGTAAATTCTCATTTAATTCATTTAACCCCAAGCGATCGCGCACTTTTGTCTTTCTATTGTGTCTCTAATTACCACGATTGAAAAGTTAAATCAATCATTCATATCAATTGCTACTAAAAATACTACGCGCAATGTTTTTCCATTTTTATCGCCATTCATTCATAATCAACAACCTGTACAATATTTCCATAAATTGAGTGACATTTTGGGACATAAACAAACGCTCATAACTTTGCTGTTTATGAATATTATTTATTGAGACTTTACTCATATAATAACAAGATCTTCTCTAATAAGTCCTTTAAGTATTTGTACTAATTAAAAAAATATGGTGTATATTTCAAACAAGACTCCATGTTCATAAAGTACTTTGTCTTATTTTTACTTAGAAATCGGAAATGTAGTCGCTTAACATGAATTACAAGTCATTGTTTTGGTAACTTATGTCGATTCGACACAGTTGTGTAATCGATTCGGTATGTTATCGGAGAGTCCTGAGTACAGTTAGGATGTTTTCGCACATGAGACAGGAAATTCGATATACCGTCGAAGTGCCAAAGTGAATCCTATATTCGTTTGTTTAGGATGACGGCAGCTGGGCTCTTTGTTGACTTACGGCCGCTCCTAATGCATATAATATAAGTTGCTTATTTAGAGACTTTTCCTTATTTCCTTAATGAAAAAAGCTCTTACTATAGTGAAAATATTAGCTAGTCGGAAAAATGTAGGTCGGCCTATCTTTTTTTGCAGTGGGAAGTCGTCAATAACTTCTCTAAAGGGTAAAGCGAGAGGGCATGTCAGACTTTTACTGACTAAGAAATAAGTCTTCGAAACTCCGTTCGGGAATTGAACTATTTAATAGGTCATTTTTTACGGAACCCTCAGTGCGCGAATCCGACTAGCACTTGTCCAGTTATTTTATCGTTGCCTCACACTAGAATGAATTCCGCCGGTGCGCTTCATCATCATCATCATCATTTCAGCCGATAGACGTCCACTGTTGGACATAGGCCTCCCCCGAATGTTAAGCTTAAAAACATGTAAACTCACATATACAAGACACGCAGACCCAGAATATTTATCTGTAGGCCATACAAATATTTGTTCCATTTGGGAATCGAAACCGCAACACGCAGTGCAACAGTAAATCTTTCAATCACTGCGCTGACCATGCCATTCATCATCATCATCATCATTTCAGCCGATAGACGTCCACTGTTTGACATAGGCCTCCCCCAAGTGTCGCCACAATGATCGATCCTGTGCGTCCCGCATCCATCAGATTCCCGCAACCTTCACCAGGTCATCGGTCCATCTTGTACGACGCTGCGTCTTCCGGTACGCAGTCGCCACTCCAGAACCTTTCGGCCCCAATGGCCATCTGTTCTGCGTTGAATGTTTTTATTTGTAAAAGTAAATCGTTCTAATGGAAAAAAAATATAACAACGGTACAGACATATTAAGTTATCCTTTCCATCTTTTCTTTAGCTGACCAAAAGGGATAGGTTGCCAATAATAGGGTAGGTAGGATTATCGTAGAGATATAAGTACGGTGTGAACGTTCGCACGTTGTACATGTTTTATAGCCCGTTAGTTTGCTGGGATAGCCAATTGGTTGAGATATATGAGAGTAACGAACAGGCTCTGAAATCGAAAATAAATCCATGAAAATTGTAACGGCATGTTAAAGGCCTTTATAATGACATGGTTGTTTAGTGAGACATGACAGTAATAAATAATAACATCGTAAGGGTTTTTTTTTTCATGGTGAAAAAAAATCATCCAATGACATCCCTCCCGCTCTTGAGCGGAGCGGGAGATAGTGGTAGGTAAAATTTGTTTTTTTGTTTGTAGACTTAGTCTCTGAAAGTACTGGTCTATAGAAAGCTGCTTTATTTCTGAGTGACATAAGCTATATTTTACGAACAATACTCATAAATTGCTTCTTCTCCGACCTATATCGTATAACAATGTGTCGACATCGGTCCCCAGTGTGTGGTAACTGGTCTAATGTGCCAAGTAATTGTGAACTTAATTGGCATAATGATCGTTCGTGTTACTCAGAATATGTGCCAGTTAGTGTTACTAATTGGCTGGTGGGAACATCGTAAGACATGATAGAGGTCTTTGACGTTAGTAGATATTTTAGTGCCACGTAAATTATGGCGGCCATTTTGAATTTCAAGTACTGGTTCGAATGCAGTTGTGGTCTTGAATAGTTATGAGTCAGTGTGACATTGGTAATGTAATGTCTTAATCCATTGGATTTTTTTTTTATGGTGGGAAAAAATCATCCAATGACAACCCCCGCTCTTGGGCGGAGCGGGAGATAGTGTCAGACTCTTACTGACTAAAAGACCCACCCCGTTCCTTCTAGCCTTCATACCGAGGCTCGAGCGCCCTTTCGGATAACCCTGGGCCCAGTAGGCTTCGACCCGGCTGGGTCCCTGCTGTTGCTGACAACTTCTTGAGGCGCGCGGAAACAGTGCGCGCCATCGCGGTCGACGACTTGGGCTTGGTCCGGACAGTTACCGGACGGCCGGACAGCGAGCTACCCATTGCTCACTGTCCACAAGCCCGAACATCGTAAGGGCTGCTGAGGACTCGAAAGACTTACTGTGGTCCTCGCAAAGGGTAATGGAAGAAACACTGAAGGTTTTAGTCAGTAAAGGTATCATCGAATCATCCTCAAAACAATAGCATTGCATCAAAAATAACATTTCATAATACACATAAATATTATGAAATGATATTATGAAGTACACATAACTATTATGAAAACACAGTACGTGCGTCTGTTCGCGATAAACCCAAGAGATATTGAACAAATTTTCAAGCAATTCTCACCAATAGCCAGAGTGACTCATCACTTAGATGCATATTATATTAGAGAAACGCAGAGAATATCATAGATTTGTATCACCATTACGGAGTTGTGAAGTGAGGTCAGTGGGGTCGGTCGCTACTCAATAATAACAAAAAAAGAATGCAAACAAGATGAATATATATTCTATTTGGTTTATTTGGGCACTCCGTTAGAGTTCAGATAAACATTCTTCATACGATGTTAGGAATACGGAAGGGTCTTGAAATCCGTTGGTCATTGTGATGGATGCGCATCGCATTATAGTGAATAGAAACTGATTGATTTGATTTTGCGGGTGGCGGGTTTTAGAAACTTACTGACTGATTTATCAAGACACAGCCAAAACTACTGAGACTGGGAGTGTGAAATTTTGCACAGGGGTTCTTTTAATGGCGTAGGCGTAAGAGGGAATTTTCCAAAATTCAATAACTAATTGGATTAAAAAGGGTTTCAAAGTATGTACAGAGGAACCTAATTTTACGCGGGCCAAGTTGTTAGCAAAACCTAGTTATTATATACACCGTTAAATTTTAATCGTTTTAATCCCGTGGAGGGTCGATCCGGTACATGAAACACTATCGATTTGTAAAGATAAAATTAAAGAATAAAGTACCTTTTTCTCAAAACTAATATTAATTTACGCATGTATGAAATTAATTTCTTTAAGAAAACGTCAGGTGAGCGAGTTGAATGACCTGTAGATAGTTTGTACGCAATGCCGACTACTACATGTACTGGATCGACCCTCCACGGGATTAAAATGATTAAAATTTAGCGGTGTATACTCTTTTACCAATTTCTGCTACGGTGACCTATTGGTCAGAGGTACTCCCCGTAGCCAAGTTGATATAGTAGCCAAGTTGTTGCATTCGTTAACGCTAGTAGAAAACTTCAAATGTACGACACGCGAGGCGGGGGCAGTTACTGTCATCAGTGCAACTACGGGTTTCGACCATGTGTTCTAAAGTGACTAACATAGCCTACCTTCGTTGTAAAGGTGCGTGCACAGCGTAGACACGTCAAAACACCATTGATGTACAAGTATTAGATGTTGGAGGGTGGGATATTTATGATGGTCTTTACCCTGACATCGAGATCTATCTTTCGCTGGTCTTCAAAGATATTTTGCATAATTGATTCATTAAATCCCAAGCGAACGCCAGCGATCGCTCTCTCGTTCTCTTTCTATTGTGTCTCTTAATTACGGTATTCGAAAGGTTAAACATCTCCAACTAGGAAAAAAAAAAACGTTTTGGGAAAACATTCATTGTGCGTGCGGCTAGGGAGTGGAATTCCTTGCCGGAGTCTGTGTTTCCTGATAGCTACAACCCGGGAATCTTTAAGTCGAGAGTGAATAGGTTTCTTCTTGGTAAGCGCGTTCCATCGTCGACCGCATCGTCGCTTTCCATCAGGTGAGATAGCGGTCAAGCGCGAACCTATCAACAAAAAAAAAAAAATAGGACTATACTATATGGGTTTATAAACGAAAAAAAAAACGTTTTGGGAACACATTCATTGTGCGTGCGGCTAGGGAGTGGAATTCCTTGCCGGAGTCTATGTTTCCTGATAGCTACAACCCGGGAATCTTTAAGTCGAGAGTGAATAGGTTTCTTTTTGGTAAGCGCGTTCCATCGTCGACCGCATCGTCGCTTTCCATCAGTTGAGATAGCGGTCAAGCGCGAAACTATCAAAAAAAAAAATAGGACTATACTATACGGGTTTAGAGGTTAATCTAATATCGGTTGGTATAAGTGACACTAATGAAGTTTTATTTACAGAGCTTCGAGACCCGCACGACCATTTAAACCCGTGAATCGTTATTTGGACTAATGCTCTTAACATTGGTTCATAGAATGCTTAAGATTTTTGCTTTGTTACATTAACTGTGGGCCGCAAGATTCTGGAGTGGCGACCGCGTACCGGAAGACGCAGCGTTGAAAAGCCTCCTACAAGGTGGACCGATGACAATCTTTAAGGCTTACAGTCCCTTGAATATCTGGCCGAAATCAAATGGACACAATACTCGCTTACGCAGCAGTACGAGTATCTGTGCATTTAATTCCGACCAGCTGCGCCCGTATAGAGCCCCGCTGACCTTTAAATCCATTTTCTTTGCGAAACATTGATTTATTTACATATGCTATGTACACTTTGAAGAATATTTAACCACCAATTTTTCCGTGTAAAAATGTATCTAGGTAAAGATCCAAGCCGTTTCGAAGGATTAGGGAAAAGTTGCGAAATTGCTAAATATTTTCTTTGAAAAAAAAAAGTATTAATCGTACGAAAAAATCAGTAGTTGATGTTGTTCATGAATCTATAATAAACATATTTTTTTCAAAAATTTTTAATCTGTCCGTTACCGAGGAGTAGACTTCAGAAAGTCATTGTTGTATGGCACTTTTCGGGTGCTTGGGCCTTACTCATCTCTCCACCATCGCCCTGGGCCTCAAGTCTGCTATTACAATAGTGTCAGAATGGTCTATCATTGATGTCATAATTGTCGATTTTGACAAGTTTGGTAATCTACTAATATAATGGCGTCATTATGACTTTCCAATGGTCAACCACTGACACTCCATTGAAAGAAGTGACATAGAATGGTAATCTCGTACATATTTACAAATGAATATTTGAAGTTTGCGGTAATCTGCTAAAACTTTGACAGTTTATTTGATCAGTGTTTTACCATTAGAACGTTATTGTGCAGTTATTGGTTTTAATATGCTCGAAATTATCATTCTACCACAATTCTATTACAAGACCATTGACCGATCAATGATCGATCATTATGAATTAGCAGATTACAAACTTTTAGCAAAATGACAATTGGATCGTGTTGGAATGACGAATTTATAAAATAGCAGACTTGGGGCTCAGGTCTGTCGCAATGAAAAACGCTCCAAGCGTCTCGAAATTGAAAGACCGCCATTGGTCGCTCTATGTATCAAGTTTATTTACTTGTGGCGACACGTTCTGCGAATATTTAAACTAAATAGTTCATTCATCCACTATTTTAAGAACTATTGACGTGTGAAGAGTTACTGGGAACAATAAACGACTCTATTAGCCCACACCTCATCTGACATGCGGCTTATTATGTCTGGGTCAATCTCACATAGCAACTTTAGATACAAGGATATCGACTATTAAATGTCATAATAAATGATACCAATACTGAATTGCCGGAAATATTAGGAGGGTCAGACACAGAAGCCTGACCACTGATCCTGATGAGCTTGGCCATTTAATCTACGGTCAGTCTTATGGCTTTGGGGTTGCCCAATGTCCCTACCAACTATCCTGCACATTAATATCTATTCTTATCTAAATATGGTTACGGGAAGCGTCGTAAACTATTCACTATCTTGTCCATCGTACGTTGTTTTATGAAGGCCGAATTGGCATCCGTTTCAACCATGCAATGTAAGATTAGCAATGAAATAAATTATAATAGCTTTTAGTGCTTACTTAAATCTAATCTATCTATCTATCTACATAGTACCCAAATACAAATAAAATCATACTTAAATATCACACAAATATAATATCTGTCTGTGCGCTCGTTATTTATTATTTTATATAAATTAGGTCACAGATCTTAGAGCAGTTTTTACAAAAATTTAGAAAAAAAGCTAGTATTCTTTATTTGATTCAACTGATGGACATGTCATAATTATGGCGGTAAATCCCTTCTTTGAAGAGTGACTGGAAAGACGTCACGGCGTCCTCACCTTCATGTCCTACCGGACCTGGTAAGTACGGGAGGTTCCTACACCAGGTTTGCGCGGAAGAAACGCTCGGGTATCAACTATTGTGTGGATTGTGAAATACTCGTAGAAATTATGTCAACAATACTGTAGGGGCCCAGCAGGGCCAAACCTTACTGGGGCCATAGGTTGTAAGAACTCTAGGGCCTTGGCAAAGAAGGAATATAGGTGTGGTTAGCTAGTAAAAGTCTGTCACAACGTCCCGCTCCGTCCTAGGGCGGGAGAAGTCATTCATTGATTTCTCTCTCAAAAAAGTGCCTATTGAACATATCTGTATTTTTACGAGCCGTAAAAACCGAAAACCATGGCGCTTCGCTAGTCTACGCTAACATTATAAAGAGGTAAAATTTGTTTTTTTGTTTGTAGACTTAATCTCTAAAAGTTCTGGTCTTATTACTCTTTTTTTTGCCTATAGAAAGCTGCTTATTTCTGAGTGACATAAGCTATTTTTTACGAAGCCGCGGGCAAAATCTATTTACTCATAAATTGCTTCTTCTCCGACCTATCTCGTCTAACAATGTGGCGACATCGGTCCCCAGTGTGTGGTAACTGGTCTAATGTGCCAAGTAATTGTCAACTTAATTGGCATAATGATCGTTCGTGTTACTCAGAATATGTGCCAGTTAGTGTTACTAATTGGCTGGTGGGAATATCGTAAGACATGATAGAGGTCTTTGGCGTTAGTAGATATTTTAGTGCCACGTAAATTATGGCGGCCATTTTGAATTTCAAGTACCTACTGGTTCGAATGCAGTTGTGGTCTTGAATAGTTATGAGTCAGTGTGACATTGGTCTTAATCCATTATGATGCTGGGCCGCAGATGTCTCTCCCATGGTAATAACAATGGCTTTATAAGTGTTTCTTTATTTACGGAAGATTAATCGAGCTTCGTTGTGTTTCCCGCGACTCTCACCAGGTTATAGGTTCATCTTGTGGGAAGCCTTCCAACGCTGCGACTTCCGGTTTACTGTCGTCACTCTAGAACCTTTGGGCTTCATTGACCATTCGGTATACGAGCAATGTGCCCAAAAATCATTATATTACACTTCTTTAGAGCCCGCTAATCCTGTTTTTTTTTTCAATTAACATAAACCAGGGCTTGATAGTGATCCCACCTGATGGTAAGCAGTGATGCAATCGTTAACGGAGAAACGCACTTGTCTATTAAGACTTGACTTGTCTTGTCTTGTTTGCACTGGTTTATTAAGCACTAAACACCTAAATAGGTGTCTAGTGCTTAATAAACCAGTGCGTTTCTTATAATTTTATAATCAAACAGGACGATTGCTGCAGTCTATTTTGTTTAAAACAAAAATCTTAGCATTCCTAAAATTGAATTATTTCAAATAACATAAATTTCATAACCTATAAAAATATCTGGTAACAAGAGGAAAAACAAATTGTTCAAGAGTAATGCGACATATTTCGCTTTGAATTTTCGCTTTGAATTTTTTTTTTGAAATCGCAGCGAGGCATAATGACAATAATTTAAAATGTACCATTTTTAATTCCGTGGCTATCTGATCTCACCCTGGCAAGCTTTTTGGATATTATCTGCCATGTAAAGTGTTACTAATACCTAGAATAATTGTAATCCTACTAATATTATAAACGCGAAAGTTTGTATGTAGGTATGAATATTTTACTCTTTCACGCAAAAACTACTGAATAGATTTTAATGTAGCTTGGTGCACGAGTAGACTATGTACTGGAAAAGCACATAGGATACAGTTATTCTGGGAGTACGTTACCTTGGAATAATTTTCTACTATAATGCGAAGTCACTAGAAGCAGCTAATATTATATGTTTGTAACACTTTATGTGGCAGTTATCAAAAATATAAAAAAAATATTTCTTCTGTGCAGGAAACGAACCCACGACTCATAGGGTACTCACTCAACCACTACGCCAACCGAGCCGCCAAATTTAGTTCCATACTCCCTTCTCATTCATTATGTTATGGCCTTATTCATTATGTTAATATATTATCATCATTATACTAAACTGGAAGAAATGGGAACGTTCTCATAAGGCACGAACAAACATGTGTGCGTGACCTCCATACAAAGAGTTGGATGTGAGGGTTCCTGAACATCGATCAGAATTACAAATTACTAGTGCGTATGGTGTGTAGACCCAAGAAAAAATGATGTGGAAACTTTATTCGTATAGTTTGTACCAATAAGTTTTTCTATAAATAGATAGATCCGTTTATATTCGTTTACTGAATTTAAGTTCTTATAATGGTTTTGTGCAGATATTGAACCCGCGACATGCAGCACAGCAGCCTATTACTCAATCATTATGGCTTGGTTACGATTTTGGTCTTAGAGGCGTGCAGCGCGGCGAGCTTCAAACATAGGCTTTGATCTTACCGCACGCCACCCCGCACTTAGCTACCGCTCATACTGGCAAGGTCGTAAACGGGCCGTTAGCGCCAACTGTACTGTCAAACTTTATTTTTCATTATATAGGAAGAAATAATTTAAAAGCAGATTTACTAGAAATCAGTCAGTCAATTTAATTAGTATTTGAGAACTAATTTTTACTGTTTTGTTGTCTGTCGTTCACTGTCATTTATTGTGACGGACGGGAAACTACGGAACCCTACACTGAGCGTGGCCTGACTCGCTCTTGGCCGGTTTTTTTTTTGTGGGCGACAAACCTATGACTTTTTCCGCTCTAGGACGGAGCCTAGTTTAGAGAGTCGTGTGTCAATTTTTTACTGTTTAAAACCAACATCTAGGTTTCTTCTTTGACCCCGGGGTTCACTTTCGGACAACCTATGCCCCCAATGTTTCCTACATTACAAGGCTGATTATGCATATGCTTGTACCTCGTGAATTTTTCAGTGTCATCTTAAAATCATTGGGGGATGAGGTCGTTATGACCTCCCGGTGTTTACTACTTTATTTTTGTGGCTATTCATAAAATAGTCGTTGTCTAAAGCCTAGTCGTAAATATAATGTATGGCTCTAAAAGTGCCATAAAGTCGGGAAAAATACCGAGTAGATGAGACTCAGCTTCAAGATAAGTATGATGTCATTGTAGGCTTTTAGAAACTTTACTCAGATCCGGCCATATAGCCCCAAATTATAGTTATAAAAAACAAATAATGTGGAAACTAGACTTACTGTCATGGTATTTTTTTGATCGCGTGTATTTTTTTTTCTACTTCCCATAAGTTTGTATGTTTCAGCATATATCTTTTTATTGGGAAATTATCCTCGTAAAAATCTGTCAATCCCTTTCATTCTACCTAGAGTACAAGGAAGTATTAGACTTTTATTGTGTATAACTAACCTGTGTTTTTTGAGTTGTCCTCTGTTCTGCCCTAGGAATTACTCCTGGACTGTGGGTGGGTTTAGGAACAAATTAACTCACATACACACGCCAAAAATCATTATCATCTAGGTATATCTAGGTATAATGCAAAACATTTTAAAGGTATTGTTATATAGCTATATTGTACCGTCACTTGGGAGAGGCCTATGATCAACAGTGGACGTCTTTCAAGCTGAAATGATAATGATGATGATGATGTACCGTCACACTACTGAAAAGCCTCCGACAGTTTTTTTTTATATTTGATAGGCTCACGCTTGACCACTATCTCACCTGATGGTAAGCAATGATGTGGTCAACGATAGAGCACGCTTACCTCGTAGTACCTCGTAGTATCAGAAAAAATAAACTCCTGCAGAGAATTCCACTCCTTAGCTAATCGAACAAAGAATGAAATGTAAAATATAAAAGAAAGAAAAATCACAAACATTGTAATTACTTTATTTTATTTATTTGGGAGAGTAAACAGTTACACTGTTGTACATTATATATGTACTAGCTTTTCCCCGCGCGGCTTCGCTCCCGCTCTTCCCTACTCCACCCTACTATACCCTACTCTACTCTACCAAACTTCACATAAACCATCTACTAAATAGTCCGAACAAAGCCTAAACATTTGTTTTGGATAGGTGAGCCCGTTCTTGAGTCATAAAATTACAACGAAAAGTGGCATTGATTTTTATAAATATAGATTATTATACACAGATTTACTGTCTGTTATCTGTTAAAACTTTTATTAACCCTTTGACCGCCATGTCAGATATATCCGGCAAACAATCGCAAGTTTATCCCGCTAGGGTCGCAACTTCCTCGACCAAATACTCCATGTCATCAGCTCTTCTGTCACTTATGGGGCCACCATTAACCAGTCGCAAACACACGACTACGGTGAAAAGAACGCGAAAACAATCGTCGGACCAATCGGACGCGAGCGGTAAAATGATTTATCGTGCATAATAAACCTTAAAAATCTTAAGGAAAATTAACCAAAATATCTCTTAACCAACAACCAACATACCAACAAATCTTACCAAACAAACCAACACCAAACCAACATATCAACAACCAACCAACATATCTTGAACTGCTTTAAAAATCGGTTGGACAGACTAAACATCTCCAAACTATATGAAACACACGCATCAGCTGATAGCTGCTAGTGTGTCTTACTAAATAATAATAATAATAATAAAATCTACACTTATAATAACTCTGTAGAAGCGAAAATTCTGTACATTGAAAATATCAAAAAAATAAAGGTCAGGGGGTGTTACTAGAACGACACCGAACCCAAAAATGTGATTAAAAAAATTTTTGTCCGTCTGTCTGTTTGTTCAGGCATCACGCAAAAACTACCGGTTCGATTACGATGAAACTTGGTATAATTATTCTTTAATATCCTGGGCACCACACTGGGTACTTTTTATCCCGGAAAAGTATATACAATAATTAACAAACTTAATTTTGCAGTTCGATCCCTAGACCCGATTACTGTACCAACTGCAGATAATAAGTTTGTCGTAGGTTACGTCACCCGCAGTGGAGTTCGCTAAGTGGAGTTCAATAACCCCCCACAGAAAGGGGAACCGTGTTACCCCGAATTTAACGCGAGCGAAGCCGCGGGCAAAAGCTAGTCATCAATAATTCTCCTTAAGATCCATTCACAAAGCTTTAGCCCAAAAAATTGCCTCTCATCCAACAATAATAGGCTTCATTGTATTCAGATTTAACCGTTGCTAAAATGGAGTATCCCGAATTAGATATAAGATACTCTAGCCTGATATTCAGCCTGAAATTAACAAAGGCTTTTCTATTGTTACCAAACATTTTACTGATTGCTTCTGTATGCTAATTTGGTCTAATTTATGCTATCCCATCTATACATTGTTCTATAGATATGTTTTAATGTGGTAAGTTGTAACAAAGCTGTTTGTATACTGAAATGTAATGAATATTTTGGTTTGAGTTGGAGTGAGATATAAATGCTTTAAAGAATGTTTAAACATTATTTTATTAATAACTAGCGGTCCATCCCGGCTTCGCATGGACGAAAATTTAGCCTATGTTACTCAGGGTGAATGTAGCTTTCCAATGGTGCATCAGGCAACGGCGTTGTCGCCGCCGCCGCGGCGCCGCCGCCACCGGGACTCTGATCCCGATTTCCGGCCACCGTAGGCGCGGGCTTGCGGACAGTGAGCAATGGGTAGCTCGCTGTCCGGCCGTCCGGTAACTGTCCGGACCAAGCCCAAGTCGTCGACGGCACGCACTGTTCCCGCGCGCCTCAAGGAGTTGTCAGCAACAGCAGGGACCCAGCCGGGTCGAAGCCTACTGGGGCCAGGGTTATCCGAAAGGGCGCTCGAGCCCCGGTATGAAGGCTAGAAGGAACGGGGTGGGTCTTTTAGTCAGTAACTGTCTTACACTATCACCCGCTCCGCCCAAGAGCGGGGGATGTCAATGCATGATTTTTTCCCACCATAAAAAAAAAGCTTTCCAATGGTGAAAGAATTCTTGAAATCGGCACAGTAGTTTTTGAATTTATTCATTACAAACCTACACACAATAATACAAATTTACCCTCTTTAAAATATTGAGATTAGCTGACTCCACCGATATTGTTCTGTTTTACAGCTAAGAAAATAAAGTACAAAGTCATGATACGTGATGAGTATGTTTGGAAACATTTGAGCTGCACTACACTCTGTCTCTCTTCTGTCCTTATAAATAAACGAGTAAAAAAGAAACTAGACATTTAATCACCAAATAATTATTATTGTTTTAATTGTGACTAGCTTTTGCCCGCGGCTTCGCCCGCATACAAAAAATATAGCCTATGTTACTGAGGAGTAAAGTAGCTTTCTAACGATGGAAAAAATATCGTAATCGGACCAGTACTTCCAGAGGTGACCTCCTACAAACAAAAAAAAAAAAAGACGTGTGGCACTCGGGGACTGCCGCGGTAAAGCTATTGCATAGCATTTTTATCAACTTATGCAATTATAATTATTTATTTATTTTATTTATGCAGTATTTTTTTTCCTTTGTTTTTTTTTCTTTGATATTAATTGAAGTTACACTTTCACACATTGAATTGAATTTTGATTGATTGTTCACTCATTTGTTTTCTTATCGGTCACCACGCTCAAAAAATAAATGAGTGGGGGGTGTTAGGTTATTTTCGTTACGGAATTTCTGGATTCGGTCTCCACGCTCAAGGCCCGCGATAGAAGCTATGCAATAGCTTAAAAACAAACTTTACCTCTTTATAATATTAGTGTAGATAAAGAAGAATTTTAATAACTCTTAACGAAATTAGATTTGGAATTTGGTACCATAGAAACTTTTATTAATGTTAAAAATACCTATGCAACGATATTGAAAGGTGAGCTCAGTATTTGAATCTTCAAGCAACCCTTAATCAGTCTCAAAGCGATCTAGGATAGGATTTTTCGTAAGAATTACCACGACTAAAAACATGGATGGAAGAATACGGGTAGGTTCTAATTAGTAAAAGTCTTACACTCCCTCTCGTTCCCCCAAGAGTAGGAGAAGTTATACTCCAAAAAGGGCTCAAGTGATTAATAATTCCTATCTCAGCTGTACCTGTTACGTCTATAGCAAAATTACAGATAGTAGGCGGGAACATTAAGCCATAAATCACTAAATAACTTGTCAAAATCACAATTACGTTTGGAATTGTCGTGTCGCAAACTCAGCCGATCGGTGTTCTCCTAACATAGCTAGCGGATTGGTGACGTCAGCTCAATTATAGCCATTTGTGAGGGAACAGAGATCCACACGCCCCAACCGCCGTGAAAGGAGATGCCCAGCGCGTCGGGAGTCGCATCAATCCCCGGCCACTTGCGGACAACGAGCAATGGATAGCTCGCCGTCCTGACGACCGGTAAGGACCGAGCCCGAGTCGTCATCTTTGCGTAGTGTTAAACCACAAAATAGATAGGTACAGAAATCAATCTACATACAAAGCGCGCTCGAGCAACGCACACATAGACACCGCTCACAGACACGACGTCTCGGTCGCGTCTCGGCTCACTGGTTGAACAGTTCCGGCTCAAACGCTCATTAGTGTGCGTCCACCGAGCGTAGGTATAAAAAGTGAAGTACATACATGAGATTTTCTTCTGTACCTTATCTATTTTGTGGCTAAACCGTGTATGCTCAGGACCAAACATAGGTCCTGGGCATACACGGTTTAGCTAGGATTACTGGCAATTTCTGAAAGGGTATCCGTGGTCTTAGCAACTGAAGGACACAGCTGGGGTTTAGTCATTAAAATTCTAACACGTCCTCTCGCTCTACCCCAAAGCGGGATAAGTCATTAGATGATTTCGCAACACAAAAATAAAGTTAAATTGTAGCCACCGGAATGTTAGATATTTTCAACAGAACTCTCTAGAAAAATGGGTATGAAGGAAAAACTGCAAATATTCGTATGTAGGTACTCGTAGCTAGTGTTTGCTGAATATTATGTAAAGCAGTGTATTAAACACTCTCTAGTAGGATTTGGTTTGAGCTTTTCTAATACTAACTTTAATAGGTAGGTATCTTATCATTACCATAAAATGGTTTGAAGAGAGTAGAATTCTCTGCCAGAGTCTGTGTTTCCTGATGCCTACAACCTAGGATACTTTAAGTCAAGTGTGAATATTTCTAGACAAGCGTGTCATCGGTTACAGCCTTACAATCAGATGAGATAGTGATCAAACAGGAGAAAAGAGAAAATGCGATACAGTAAACTATTTTCGTAATTTTTTATACTGTCATTTATAAAAGCAACGACACATAACTTATATGAAAGGATCGCTTCACCCTCATCAAATATGATATCCTAGTCGACATCAATATTCCATTATTTATGGTAAATATGCTGTGGCATGAATAAAAAACCTTTTATAACTTTCGGCCATATTTTTATTGACGATAGAAATATGGAAAGAGATGAAACTATACAGGAGATATAGCACTGTCCTTTTTTCTCACTGAAACTGTGATGATTTTAACTCGCCCCTTAGAATTCTGTCACTCCTTTTATTATTTTATATATTATGCGCTTTTTTTTAGGTGGGTAAATTATCTGATGACATCCCCCACTCTTGGGCGGAGCGAGAGATAGTGTCAGACTTTTACTGACTAAATACCCTCTCCTGTTCCTTATTTGCCATTCTTCCAGGGCCCTGGGGATCTCTTTCGCATCACCCATGGCCCCAGTAGGTTTCCACCCTGCTGGGCCCTACGGTTGCTGACAACTCCTTGAGGCGCGCGTGGAACACTAAGGGCTGTCGACGACTTGGGCCTGGTCCGGATAGTTACCGAACGGTCGGACTACTGTGGCCGAAAGTCGTCGATCGGAATTCCGGCGGCTGGGGCGCGAGGGCCATAGCTTCGCTCGTGCGGTCGTCTCGTTTGCTAGCCTTACTGCTTCGCAGAAGGGTGCAAACTCCTGCCACTCTTCCTCGCTTCGGACTATGGCCTGTACTAAGGCCTGGCGCGAGAACATTCTGCGCTGGGATGTTTAGCACGCAATTTACAATATGAAATTTTCAGATTATAAACCTTAACTGTCCCCGCACACGGGCCACAAAAAACGCCGCTTCAAGCTTTTTTTTGAGGCGGCCTTTTTTGTGGCTCGTGTGCGGTGGTGCTGCCACAAAAAGACGCTTGAAGCGGCTTTAAGCTTTCCCGGACACAAGGTGTCGCGCGCTTCAGCTGTTTTTTGCGGCCGCTTCTACCTTTTTGTGGCCGCTTCAAGCGTTTTTTTGAGGCCCGTGTGCGGGAACGCTTAGTGGTATATTGATCGTTATGTTCATGACCCCGTACCTAAATATAATCAAGTTATTAGTCGTTTGACGGACAAGGGTTTGAAACGGATATAATGAAATGTTTATTTAAATGGGTACAAAGATATATTCCATTATATTATGATGGAGTATAATCTAAAACTTAATTCATCGGGGAGTGGGATTATCGCCAAGTGCTAAGTTAGGCTGCGTTCTCACATTGTCGTGACGACAGATAATCGTGTAGTTTTAAGTGTCGTGACTTTTATTTTAATTTAGGGGTTCACATATAAGGTCGACACGATTAATTATCGTCCACGACTTTTTTGTGGCGACAATAGGTTGTCATAGTAGGAACCGCTTGCACGACAGTCGTAACGCCGTGCGTATTCCATGCATTGCAATAAATACTTGTATGAAATGGACATTTACGGCATGCATTCAGGATTGCTCTGTACGCGTAAGCGTGCGCATGCGTGATCAAATCTGACGATATTAAGCACACCCTTAGCCTAACATTAAAATAGGTCAATGTCATATAAACCATATAATCTGCTTTAACCGCCTTAACCACCTGAATTTGAGAGTTTAATGTAAACGTTAATGTCATGTTAACCATTACTAAATCGGTGCAACCTGTATATCGCTTAATGTGCATACTTTGGAGTATGCACCTTAAGCGATAGTGCTTCTCTAAGTTGGCTTAGAGAGTTACGAAGACGATTTTAATTAGTGTAGCTGCTTAAATACATACATGTCTGTACTGCAAAGTATACTTTTTGTTATCATACTAGCCGATGTTGAGCTGCCAATTGCAGAATACTTTCAAATATTTGTATTTCATGGGTCAATCTGGAGTCTTCATCTTAACCAGGAATTGGATGACTGGTGAGGCAATCAATCAATCAATCAATCAATCAAAACATTTATTTCAAATAGACCATTTACAGGCACTTTTGAATAGTCAAATGTCGGTCAGTCCAAGAAAAGTGAAGCTAAATTGCACGTTCCAAAGAGTAGGTCTCTATGGAGAAGAACGTGCAAGAAACTCCATGGACACTCTTTTAAATCATATTATGTGTTACATATAATGCTTGGTTACATATTACTTGTTGCTTCTATCATGTGAGCACAATGTCGATAATGAAATAAAAAATGTAAAATAATTAAAAGATAGAAACTGAATTAAGCCACTGGCAGCTAAGAGATGACCAGTCCCATCTGACGGCACCCGTTCACGAGCATGACGCGTGCATCAGCCCCACTCAGCTCAACCATTTTGAAGGGAACTGAACGACCCAATAACACGTGCCACCAACAGCGAGACATTTGAGTGAGCATGACAAACTCTCAACTGCCATGCTCGTAATGTCAAAAAAGAAGTTGTAACCTAATAAAAATGCTCCATGGTGCTTCACATTCACAAACTTGGAAAAAGTGCTTCTACATTATACAATGCAATTGTGTCTTTCAAATTAAAAATAATAATATTAGTTTCCAACTAATCAACTAATTAGTACGCCCTAGTGGTAGTGGAGCTGGACCAGCATTGAGCCAAGCATTTTTATCTTGAATATAATCCTCCAACTTATAATATGCTTGCCTGCATAGTGTGCGTTTAATACAAGATTTAAATTTCGTTTCATTGAGTTCTAATATTTGTGGAGGTATTTTATTATAACATTTCAAACAGTACCCCATGAAAGAAGAGGCCACTTTAGCCAGTCTGAAACCTGGTTGAACTAATTGATCCCTATTTCTTGTAACATAATTATGTCTATCGCCTCTTTTGCTAAAAAGATGAAGATTTTTTCTAACATACATGATGTTCTCATAGATATATTGACAAGGTACCGTCATTATGTTAATATCTTTAAACAGTTCCCTTAAAGAATCGCACCGGCGGAGATTGTAAATAGCTCTGATGGCTCTTTTCTGTAATATAAAGATTGACTCGATGTCTGCAGCCCGTCCCCATAGTAAGATACCGTACGACATGACACTATGAAAATAACTAAAATAGACTAGTCTAGCGGTATCAACATCCGTAAATTGGCGGATTTTTCTAACAGCATATGCAGCCGAGCTAAGCCGTCCTGCAAGAGATGTTAAGTGAGGACCCCATTGTAGCCTAGAATCAAGCGTAATCCCCAAGAAAACTGTTTTATCAACAAATTCTAGTTTCTCATTGTTCAATACTATGTCGCAATCACTACTTATGACATTTGGTAAGGAAAATCTTATGCATTTAGTTTTTTTCCCATTTAGAACTAGATTATTAGCAGTGAACCAGTTTTGGACCTGCAATAAAGCGTTATTTTCATCGTCAAGATTATTAGTCCTTCTATTTATCTTAAAAATCAAAGAAGTGTCGTCAGCAAACAACACCATATTAAGTTTATTTTTCAGCAAATAGGGTAAATCATTAATATAAACTAAAAATAAAAAAGGACCTAAAATTGAACCTTGGGGTACCCCCATTTTCACATTTAATCCCGACGAATTGACACCGTTTATTTGAACTAGTTGCTGTCTGTCATTCAAATACGATTTTAATAAGCTTAACGCTGCTTTGCCTAGTCCGTAATGCTCCAGTTTCAGGAGTAATGTTTCATGAACCACACAATCAAACGCCTTAGACAGGTCGCAGAAGATGCCTGTAGCATCTTGTGCCTCCTCCCACGCATCAAAAATGTGTTTTAGTAAGGAGACACCAGCGTCAGTTGTACAACGCCCTTTGGTGAAACCATACTGTTTATCGTGTAAGATGTCATTGGTGTTAAAATGATTAAGCATTTGATTTAACATCACCTTTTCAAATATCTTGCTAAAAACCGGCAAAACGGACACCGGCCTATAATTATTAGTGTCTTTACTGTCTCCGGATTTAAAAAGTGGTATCACTTTACTATATTTCATTAGATCCGGAAAGACTCCTTGATCTATACACAAATTAAATATTAACGCTAAGTACGGCGCTACAGTCTCAATAATTGAGGTACAAACTTTGATAGACATACCCCATAGATCTTCTGTCAATTTAATCTTGATTTCTTTAAAAGCTTTTATTACTGTTATGGGGTTTATATGTTTAAAGTTAAATTCAGTCGAACAGGCTGCAACGTTCGCCTGTAATAAACCAAAAGCATGCGATGGCGACGAATTTAGGGCTTCAGTAGTTTTAATTGGAATACTGGTAAAGAAATTTACAAATTCTTCTGCAACTAGTTTGTTATCGCTAATAAGACCATGATGAGTCTCCAATGTGTAATCATTATTATTTCTTTTGTTTCTGTTGGTTTCATTATTTATTATATTCCAAACCGTTTTTATTTTATTATCTGCTGTTTTAACTTTGTTGCTGATGTATAAGGCCTTAGCTGCCTTACAAGTATTTTTAAACATTTTAGAATAAGTAGCAACATATTTATTAAAAGTTTCAGTGTTAATAATAGGCTTAAGGCCATACAACTCGAAAAGTCTTTCCCTACTTATTCTGATTCCTTTAGTTGCCCAGTCACTAAATCTAAACTTAGGGCAGATAGTTTTAGTTTTTTTCTCAAACGTCTGATTAAACTCCTTTTGAACTACTGAAAAAAAATTTTTATACAAAATATTACCATTGTTTTCTGCAAGGTTCCAATCACCCAACCTGCTAGTTAAAGTGCTATTAAATTTATTTAGTTTACCGGATGTTATTGGTCTGAATTGTATCTGCACTTGTTGTATTGGTAAGTTGGATTCAAATGTTAACATTAGGCCGCTATGATCAGAAGGCAGATAATTTACAATGGCTTTTTCTAAATACTTGCAGCAACAAAAAACATTATCGATACATGTAGCAGTAGTTGTCGTTGTTCGAGTTGGTTCAATAAACACATTTGATAAATTAAATGATTTGAAAAGATTTAATAATCTACTGCTATCTGAATTATTTTCTAAAATATTAACATTAAAGTCTCCGCAGATAATTACTGGTTTATTACCAGTTGAAAGTTTAGCCATAACATCTTCCATGACTGACTCAAAAATAGAGTAGTTTTGATAATTAGGGGGCCTGTAAACGCACACTATGACATGCCTATCCAGCTCAACACACGACACTTCAATGCTATGTTCTACGGACAGTGCAACTATATCTTTACGAGTTTTAAATTTGATACTATTTTTAATAAGGATTAATGAACCCCCACGTAACATTGACTTTCGGTTAAAACAACTGCCCACATTATAATTATCATAATTAATTAGCATTTCAAAATCCTTTAACCAATGCTCAGTAAAACAAATAATGTCAAACATAGTTTTTTCTAAGAATAATTCAATTTCCAATTGTTTTGCAGAAAAACCCTGAATGTTTTGAAGAAACATATTAAAGGATTTTTGCTTACCCCCTGTAGCTTGAATGCTAGAAGATACTTTATTTTTAAGTTGACATACATTGCCAACATCAGTACCAACTGTTGTCTTATTACCTAGTTTAAAATATTAGTACTATTACTAATGGTGCAACTGATTACTGGGTACGCCGACATACTGCTTATGTCTGAGTTAATATTAACTGCTAATAGCTGCGCTATTTGACGTCTTAATATAATAGGCAGGTACACAGTATACCTGGTCGAAAAAAGTTTATCAACAAAATTGTTGATGTCAAAAAAGAAAAACTTATCACTATGATGACTAACTAAAAAATGCATATGCATATTTAGCATATGTATGTACTTATTTTGTCTGTCTGACAAGTGCTCAAAGTAAGGAAAAGCGCACAAAATTATCTTCCTACAATTTATCTTCAACAGCTCAGTGACATTATTGGTGATGTCATCTGTCTTCACATTTAAGCTATTACCCACAAATACAGTTAGAATAGCGTTGGGATCATATACTTGCTGATTAACTAATGACATTATGTGATGGTAGGAAGCTTGAGGTGTGCAATAATTTTGAGAAGGAAAAGGGAGTTTTTTACTAACTAATTGCCCTAATCCTCTTCCTATACTATCTGAAAATATAATTGATTGATAATCCCTACCGTTATGAGAGGAAAAATTACAATTTTCTGAATCTACCCCTTGAGTTAATTCATGCTGAATGTGGGGTACCTGGTCGGGAATACAGTCCTGAGCACTGATGGGCTGGGATGAGTTCTCCGTTACCACAAGTTGGAGGCCAGCCTGGTTAGATTCTTTCTGACAAGTGCATTGGTTGTTTCTTAGAGTAAGAGAGTCTACTTTGTCCACCAACTCATTTGTAGCCAGAATATGTTCCTTTATTTGGTTCTTTGAACATACAATCATTATTATAGTTAAAGTTAATTGGTGCAACTCACTCTTAGTTGTAGGTAACTGTCACTACGTTAACTAACTGAAGTACATAATCGGGAAGCAGAGGTTGACTGGACTTTCGACGTAAAATCATCCAGCGTAGATTGTTAAAATCAAACAGTTAGATATTCTGTGGATACTGCTCATTAAACGTCGTTCACAAGTCGTATAAAAGAGGCTCGTATAAAAATCCGTCGCATCAATGTGAGTAACAAAGAACAGTTTTGCGACTATTGCATTTAAGGGACTATATTATGAGCCCAACGCGGTCGCTGTCGGACGGCATACAAAAAAAAAGAAATGCGCTCTTTGCACAGTGCTTGTAAAATACACTTGAGAGCAAAAAAATCGCACATGGCTTGTAATTTCGTTTAATACTGTTTTTTTCTTAAATCTAAAGATATTGAGTACAAATTATTGTGCAAAATTGAAGCATATAAAGTTAGCTTTATGAAAACACAAAATTAAGATCATTGACCTTCACGCAACTCACAAAAACCAGCGGTATACCCAATTCCCCAAATTCACCCATTTCCATTTCACTACTTACACTTTTACCTGGAGCTACAAAAAGGGTGCTGTTGTGGAGTTTTAATCAGTTTCCGTTAACGTGATAACGTCTCTATTAGAAACAAACGGATTTATTGGAAAAATATGGATACCACGGCCGCAGAAGCCGTTCAAGTTATTGCCTTGCCCAAAGCTGGCCATAATCAAAATGAAGTCGCTCGACAGCTAAATTTTAGCTGCTTTCCTGTTCGTCTGGTATACCAGAGGTTTTAAGAGACCTGTTGGTATATTCGGCGACCAGGATATGGCCGGTGGCGCATAAGATCAGGGCGTGATTATCGCTTTTCTGTAACAAGTACTTTGAGAAATCGGCTACTGAACACGATTGAACTGACACAAAACTTTCAAGAAGTTTGCAATGTCAGTATAAGTCAGTGGACGATTAGGTAAAGACTGGGTGAAGCAGGCCTGACTGCACATCACTCAGCAAATGGTACCAAATTGACCACAGCTCACCGACAAGCCCGGCAATAATTTGCCACGAAACACTTAAATTGGCTGTATGCCTAATGGCAGGCTGTTGTGTTTTCTGATAAGTTCAGAATGACTTAGATGACCATGATGGATGCTGAAGGGTCTACAGAAGGTCATCAGGGCAATTTTAACAATGCTGCATAAGCGAAGAAGTAGGTTTTGGAGGCGAATTGAGGCGGTATAATGTTGGACACTAAAACTGACATTGTATTCATCGCTGGACCATTACTGGCCTGATATCGAGAGGATTGACGGCTTTATGATACATAAAAAAAGTGCTCGAAGAATATGTGAAGCCACTTGTGTGGCTTATGGTAGATTTTTTTCCTTAATGGAGAACAACACCGGATCGCACGTCGCTAGAATAGTTTGCGACTACATGTAAGACGTTGGAATCATTGCGATAGAGAGACCAGCTCGTAGTTTTGGTCTTAATCCAATTGAGCATATCTGTAATGACCTTGTAAGAAGACTCAGTTCAAAAAGCCTGGCTCTACACGCCTCCATGAGCTTCAATTTGTCGTTGACGAGAAGTGGGACGTTATACCCTAAGATTTAATGGTAAAATTAATACGGTTGATGAAAAATCGAGTAACAGCTGTAAATAAGGCTAAGGGGAGGGAATACACTTTATTGACAAACAAGATGACCAAGAATTTTAAGTTTGACTCTCATTCTTTCTTAAGTGAAATTTGGTAATTTTTCCCATTTGTTGGATTTTGTGCTCTAAACCCTTTCAAGGATATTTTTTACACTGTATTTCATATCATTAGAAAGGTAATTAAATAGGCTTTCAATTAGTGTATGACATGTTTTCAATAACTATTCACATTCATGACAATAACTGCCTTAACAAAAAGAGTTATGATGTGCGATTTTTTTGCTCTCGAGTGTATATAACAGTAAAACCAATCTGACAAACCATCATGTCGATAAAATGACTAATTAGTCATTATCACATATTTTAAACACGCTATCTATGTAGTATTTATCCTGAAAAATAGCATATTATTCTAATTCTGTTTACTGCAGTGGATCATAATATAAAAGAGACTTTGAACCCTGAGTTTGATTCTTCTTGTCAGCTAGGAAACACCGGTTTCGAAAAACGGTGAAAGAAAACATCGTGAGGAAACCGGCATGTCATAGAACCAAAAATTCGAAGACATGTTATTTTCACCAACCCGCACTGGGCCCACGTGGTGGATTACGACTCATTCCCTCTTCTTGAGAGGAAGCCTGAGTCCCAGCATTAAAAAGGCTATATGATGATAGGAACATTAAAAAGGCTGATGATGATGATAACTAAAAAACGCGCAATTACGTAATAATAAAACCCCATGCGCGCGAGGCGTTAATAGTGTGTTGATATGATATACAAGTACAAAAAAAGTGTTTCACAAATTGATCAACCACACACAATGACAGCAACATACGCACTTCATCCAAGCTCATTCACAGACTGTTTTACAGAACAGCACGGTTGTTCTCAATTTCTCTCTGATCTATTCATTAGTGCGGCGTTTGACATGTCGTCAGCGTATATTTACCACGCGTTGTGCCACTTTCCACTGCCAGTGTCGTAATCACATTGAGTAGGTTTGGTTTGCTTGCGTTTGATTAGAAAATAGACATGACTATGTAGGAGTTTGCCATTTCGCTGGAATCAAATTATTTTTAGATATTCTTCATTTTGTATAATCTTAAGATAAGTATATAATAAAGGAGCCGAGTACGAGCCGAGCACGAGCTGAGCTCGAATTGTGGACTGAGTCTGACTTTTTAAGTCAAGAGCGAATAGGGTGCTTTTAGGCAAGCGTGCTCCATCGTCGGCCACATCATCGCTTACTATCTTTTTTTTTTTAAAAAAAAAAGCCCCCCCCTAGCCAAGTTAAGACCATGTCGTTTCGATTCTTTTGCGTCGAAAGCTTCGAGTCAGCCGTGCCTTCGATTCCTTTGTTCTGGCCTCGTAATTGAGCGTTGAGATGACGTCAGAACAAAGGAATTAGAGGCTCGAGGCGTATGATGCAAGAGAATCGAAATTAAATGGTCGTAACTTGGCTAGGACTACTAATGAGATAGTGGTCAAACGCGAACCTATCCTTATATCCTTTATATTCCTTATTTCCTTTAAAAAAAGCACGAGTGACACTACACGAATTTCATCTCAGCTCGTGTTCCACCCGTGCTCGGTTCTTCTAGTGAAGACCCACCGTTAGCCTTCTTATCCGTTAATGAAGTATTTTTTATGTAGAAGAAGTAGGACAATCTGTAGTTTGAATTGTATCCATTATTATAGATATTAGATGGATTAATATACATTAGCTCACTAATTAATGTCTTCTTTCAGAAAGTGCATTAGCTACGTACTAAATTGACTTTAAGTATAGAACAGACTATCTCTAAATTTTTTGAAAATCATAGGAGAAAAGTTACAAAAAGTGTATAAAAGAATTAACACAGAAATACTGCAAAACGACGACAAATAGTGTTCAATCTGAGTGACAAATACAGTGTAATAAAGTAAAGGACTTCAGCCCCATTGTAATGTCAGTGAATAGCAACGTCATTGGTGCAAAAATGCAATGGGCCGGTGGGGGGGAGGGGGGCGTTCTGATTGGCTGTCACAGTGATTCATTGCATTCGATACTTAACTTCCATTAAAAGCGGACGTCTGAACGCCAAAATGTCAGCAGGTAATTTCTATGATTGAATTTAATTTATGTGTGTGTTATATGTTAAATGTCGTAGACTGATTGGAAATAGCAAATTGGCTTTTTATGTCTCACTAAAGAAGTAACAAAATTTCAAAATTTTCAGTTTTATTTTAAATTACGATCTTTGTCTTTGTTGGTTTAATGTTCTAAGTTGTCTTTGGTTGAAAAAATAATCAACGGACATCGACCGTATCTTGTCTTTTTACTGTATTTAATTTGCAAATTGTTGATGTTGACTTGAACAATATTTAATTTCATCTTTCAGATCACGAAACTAATAGCAAAATAACAATAGGTAACTATGGGCCTATTTCTATGTTCATGTTATATTGTATTTATGATTCTTTTAACAGGAGTTATTCCTCAAGCAGGGTCTGCCGTGGCCATGATCGGAGCGAACCTACGCTTCGGTTCGGCAGGTGCCACTAACTCCTCGGTGGTCAATAACACGCGGCATTGTCCACCAGGGGGCGCTGCTAGCGCTGCTGCTTTGCTTGCTCTATCAGGATTGGGAATGTCAGCCAATTTGGCGCTGATGGCTGTGATACTGAGCAAAAAACAGTTGAGAAGGTGAGTTTGCTAAAATATTTTCTGGCTAAGATAAACTGTTTGTTTGTGTCGATATCAGGATAGATAAATATACTCTAGATAGATATATTCTTTATTGTATACCATAAATAAAAATACAGCAGGATTTTAAATTAATAGGGTGTCAAAATAGGCGTTCTTATCGCTGAAAGCGACTGATAAGAAGCAAAACTACACCTTAATAGATGTGGATATTTTTTACAAAGGAACGAGTATCTTTTGACATGTTGTACATTTTAGACGACTTGTAGTCCCCACAGTTTCACCCACATCTTTGGATGCTGCCCCGCTTCCATAATGTTAGGTATCATATATTATTTGTCATGAATGTGGCTATTCTACAGACAGATTTTTTCTCAATCCGACTGGTCGTTCCAGAGATTAGCGCGTTTGAAAAACTGACAAAAAGTCTTCCGCTTCTGTTGAACTCGCACAAAGACCTCAAAGATTTAAGTTAGGGTCTCTTTTATTTTTGGAAATAACATGATGAATATTCATGAGGACCTAAATATTAACTGACTTTGTATATTTATAACCTAAGTGTGCGCATAATAATATACAAGGTGTAAGGGACAGCCCTCCGCAAACTTTAAGGGCTTGCTGAGTAGACGAAACTGAACAACATTCCAGAAAAAATCCACCTCACCATACAAAATTATAAACTTGATAGGACAGTTTGTATGGAGACGCTGATTTTTTTTTTCGTTTCCTGAAAAAAGTTTTTGTGGAAGGTTGTTGCAAGCCCTTAAAGTTTGCGGAGGGCTGTCCCTTACACCTTGTATAGGATATTAGCACATAACAAAAAACACAATACACATAGGCAAAGGCATCGAAGTAGATCTCCACTTCTCTGTCTTCTGAGCACAACAAAAACGTACTAAGAAGAATATTCGAATAACGTAACGAAGCGTAAATCTCGATAACTGACTATATTTGAATGCCCATAGCCTCCGCAGCAGTGTTATCAAATATTGTCGCCAAAAAAAAACAAACATAAATCAAGCCGGAATACTTTGCAAGAAATAAAGGCAATAAATAACAGGCGACCGTTTCGATACGAAGAATGAGAAAACAGGAAAAGTGAATGTTCGTCGTTATTCAAATGTTGCTTATTTTACGATACTTTGGACGGTTTACAGTCGTATAACATGTTACGATTATACGACGGCTGTACACATTACACCGATGACATTAACGTTATGCTCGACATAACATATAACATGTAGGTCGCATATGTGTTATTGTTGAGCGAGCGATCGGCGCCACAGATTGGGCACGTATATATTCTGGAACACGGAATGCTACTTATGGGACCACCGAATCTGCATTTTATATGGCAGCAATCTAATAAGTGTTTAGTTAGGCAGGATTTTATCAGGCCCGAACTTGAAAATGACTTGGGTTTGTAAGTTATAAGATAATATCGGTCCTTCCCTGTTCGAAGAGTCCTTATTACTTGAATGAACAAGATTTTTTAGCAAACGAACTGTGTATAAAGGACTTCCATTAAAAACGTTCAGTCCATTTGGTACGAACAAAAAATGTAGCTTAAAAGGTTTTAGTCACTCTGTTGCTTTTTTAAATATTGGTTTTTTATTTCCAATTAGAATAATCATACCTAATAGTAATACGTTAAGAGACTTAGGCTTTAGGAATAGTTAAGAGCAAATTGGACGTGCAATACATGCTTTACGCTGAGGGATTGTTTGACAAAGTTTATTATAGGCATTATCAGCCAGTTGACCTTAGAGTGATACAGAATCATAACATGGCAGGTGCAACTTAAAAAATAGACAAACAGAAGAAAAACAAATACAATAGTAAATAAATAAGCAATGCTGCAGTGAAAAAACAAATCCAACCAATCAGTGATGTGATGATTCTACCAACTTCTTGCGAATATGCTCATGTGCCTTCACCTTAAAGCAAAATCGGCAAAAGTTAAAGTAGCTTATTAACTAAACACAAATAGGATTTAGTCAGTCTGACCCCCCAGTAACAGTCTCGTTTCACCCAGAGCGATGACCCAGTTAATTCCCACCTCAAAAAATATACCTACATAAATAACGAATTCCCATATATTGTGGTAAACAAAAAAAGTACGCTTAATGTACAGACCTACAAACACAGCATGTTTTACTCAAATAAAGTTAGGAAACTGATCATTAAATATGAAAAAAACTATTCTAAAAAATTGGTCTTTAGAGATACCTTCACCTTAAGTAGTTACTTACACGTCTACTATTATAAGTCATCTTCCCTACCCAATTTTCTGTGAGTACCTTTATCCTCTGGCTACTAAGAGATAAAGCCTACAGAAATATGATTTAACACTGGAGGGTTCTCAATTTGCTGCGAAATTAAATTACCGGTTGACTAGCAGTGGTAATTCAATAGGAAAGTAGCTATTTAAATCGGATTGAAGATGTCGTGTCAAAATGGATGATAGGAAATCTGGGCCCCAAGTCTGCTATTTTTATAAATTCGTCATTCCAACACGATCCCATTGTCATTTTGCTAAAAGTTTGTAATCTGCTAATTCATAATGATCGATCATTGATCGGTCAATGGTCTTGTAATAGAATTGTGGTAGAATGATAATTTCGAGCATATTAAAACCAACAACTGCACAATAACGTTCTAATGGTAAAACACTGATCAAATAAACTGTCAAAGTTTTAGCAGATTACCGCAAACGTAAAATATTAATTTGTCAATATGTACGAGATTACCATTCTATGCCACTTCTTTCAATGGAGTGTTAGTGGTTGACCATTGGAAAGTCATAATGACGCCATTATATTAGTAGATTACCAAACTTGTCAAAATCGACAATTATGACATTAATGATAGACCATTCTGACACTATTGTAATAGCAGACTTAAGGCCCTGGTCTAGATATCGATACATAATTATGTAAGTCTACGCACTAGATTAGGAGTGTCGAACACTCTTTTCAGTCGAGTCCGGTGTAATGTAGACTGTACACCTTGAACATTACACTATTTTGAACGAAACGCATAAGTGCCATCTAATTCATGGCACTTATGATATTTTTGGTCGAGTAAAACAAGGCTGCTCAACCATAGGCCCGCGGGCCATTCGACTCAAAAGTTCGCAGCAGTGACCTTTTGTTAACTTTTAGTAGTCTTTTTTTAGAAGTCGGCGTTGCGTCCAAACTATCTACAGGTCATTGAACTCTCTCAGATGACGTTTTCTTAAAGAAATTAATTTCGTACATGCGTAAATTAATACGAGTTTTGAAAAAAGGTATTTTATTTTTTGATTTTATCTTTACAAATCGATAGTCATGTACCGGATCGACCCTCCACGGGATTAAAACGATTAAAATTTAACGGTGTATATTCATTCATCGGTTTCCATGACCTTCAACTATAGGTATCTGACGACCCTGGTTATTTATTTCCTTTTTAGACACGAATAGAGAGTCACCAACCTACGAGATGATCCGTGATCATGATCAATCCAGGAGTACACGATTAAGAAGAGAGAGGTTATAAACGCATCAACTTTCTTGAAGAAATTACCTTGGTATTTATCTAAACGATGCTGAATCAACTATTATGATTATAATGATGATGATGATGATGAAACTGGGCCCGCATGGCGGTTTATGGTGTATTCCGTCTTTCAGAGAGGAAGCCTTTTGAAATATTTTAAGACTGATTACGCTAAGCTTTATGCTAAACGATGCTGATCGATGTCGCCAAAAAACAAAAAGAAATCTAAAATCCTGCGACATAGTATTAGAGTTCTCCGCACAAATAGAACAAAAACTAGAGTCTGAAATCAATTAACGGATAGTTGCCCGGACCAGATACAAAAACCCGTCTGATCGGAGGATTCTTCCTTATCAGTTTGAGGGAACTTAGTGTCCCCGCACACACAAAAATAGCTGAAGCGCACGATAGCTTATGGCCGGAGAAGCTAGAAACGGCTTCTAGTTTTTTTTTTGTGGCGACACCGCCATACACGGGCCAAAAAAAAGTCCGCAACAAAAAGAAGCTAGAAGCGGCTTTTTTGTGGCTCGTGTGCGGGAACATTTACACCCTTTTTCACACACCTCTTATAGCTACACAGACTGAATTACAACATGTAGTGTAAAACTGACTTAAAGCACTTAGCAAAACATAGACATACGCCTTCCTTTCATTCTATCAAGTGAGAGATAGGCCTTTTCACTTTTAGAATTCCAAATAACTCTTCTTTGTCTAGTCACGTACCCGTAACCTAGTTCGAGACGATTGATATGTCCGTATAAAAAGTATTTCGAGAACTACTATTCTCGTCTTAGAAGGCGGCCGAAGGTGGTGACATTGTAAGTCTAGGTGTGTACGTCTGGTTTCTACATTTGGAGAGATCGATTTATGATGTAACTTTTAAAGATAGGCTAGTTTCCGTAAAAAAAGTAATTAGTCCGACTTTTAGATTATTCAAAAATAAGGGACACGTATTTTTTTATTTGTAAATTAAACCAAAAATGACAAACACGCCGTGCTGCATTTTTTCGCACGAGGTGTCGTCACACGTAACTTTAAGGGGCTATATCTTTGTTATTTTTTGTTTGTTGAAAAAAAAAATACGTGTCCAATATTTTTTTATAATCTAAAATACGGACTAAATAAAATGTAATTATTTTGACCCTAGAAACTACCCTATTGTTTTATCTCACAGTTACGATTGGGAAATTAAATTAGGATTAATTTTGTATTAGCTGCTGTTAGGAGAAAATATAAAGAAAATATATTTTAATATATTTAATATTTATTAGTATATTTTTTGTAATGTATGTATGTATTTGTGTTGCTATTTCATATTTGTATTATTCTGATGTACACTGACAGCCCTATATCTTTCTACTCTCTTTCAGTCCATCCAAAGGTTGTCTGTAAGAGATCGCCCTGTGCGATAAGGCCGCCCATTGTACACTTATTTTGAATAATGTTTGTCCTGTATCTTTTTTGTTCATGCGGTGTACAATAAAGAATATAATAAATAAATAAATAAATAAAGGAAACTTTAGGATTTATTCCCATATAATTAACTAGCTTTAACCCGCGGCTTCGCTCGCATACATAAAGTATAGCCTATTTCACTCAAGAATAAAGCAGCTTTCTGTTTGTGAAAAAATTTTAGCAATCGGACCAGTACTTTCAGAGATTACCTCCTACAAACAAAAAAACATAAAAAAAAAACTTTACCTCTTTGTTACATAATAAAGTGTAGATTGTACGCCATCGGTGTCGTAAGATCGGATCCGACTACCAGCGGCTCCATGACTTACAGTAGGGATACCATACAGTTTCCTGCGAAGTGGTGAACCTCCTTGCTGGCCTGCCACCGTGGTATTTGGAGGCTGGAGGTTCTTTCATAAAGGTCTGTGAGTGTTTGTTACTTCTTCATGCTCGTATGGCTGAATGTATTTGGATGAAGTTTAGCACACATGTAAGCCATGTTGTGGAATAACACATAAGATACTCTTTATCTCAGGAGTACATTCTGTTTTGACAAATTTGCTACTCTAATTTGGGCGAAGGTGTGAGGACTTTGTTCAGCATTGTTGTTCAGCATTGGGACAGTATAGACAAGATAAATAGGCTCATAAACTAGTGCGCCTCACCATCAGAAATTGCATCACTGCTTACCATCAGGTGGGATTGCAGTCAAGCACTATAGTATAAATCAATTAAAAAAAATAATAATAATAGAAATAAAGCGGGCGGAGCCGCTGGCAGCAGCTACCTATAAACAAACAAAAATGAGTTGATTAAGTTGTTTGACACGGTTCAATAAATGATTCAGTTTCATTGAAAGACGCAGTAATGAAGGGTTGGGTGGATATTGAAAGCATGATTCGATTGGATTGTCCCTAATTGAGGGACGAAAGTCAACAATTAGTACGACGTTTATACTAGAAAGTACGTCACAGGCGTCGGTAGTCACAGAACAATTTCCGGCTACCGTAACAGCTTGGACACGACACAAAATAGATAGGTATAGAAGACAATCTATATACAAAGCGCGCTCAAGCAACGCACGACTCTGCTCACGAACACGATATCTCGCTCAATCGCCCGGTCGCACTCGTGCAGTTCGGCGCAACGCGCTGACCCTAGCGCGATCGCTTAGCGTAGGTATAAAAAGTGAAGTACATACATGAGATGGACTTCTGTACCTATATTTCGTGGTCACGACTTCGTCTTAGCGGTGAGCGGTGCGGCGAGCGGGGCGGCGTCGGTAAGTGTGCGCGTGTCGTTTTGAGCGGCGTCTTCTGGCTTGTGCAAACATTTTCATACTGTTGACCTTACCGCTCGCCGCCCCGCGCTTAGCTACCGCTCACGATGCGAGTAATGGGTTGCTCTTCAACCGGCTATCCTGTAAGGACCAGGCCCGGGTCGACGGCACGTTTTGTTCCACACGCCCCTCAAAGAGATGTCAGTGAAGTTGACAGGGTTGCGGATTGTTTAAAGGAGTTACCGTAGTCCTTGCAAAAATGGGAACTGATGTTACACTGACGATTAAAGTCAGTAAAAGTTTGATCCTTCCCTCCGCTTCAACCAGAGAAGGAAAAGTCATTTGATGATTTCTCAAATAAAAACGAAGTTTCTATACCCTATTCGTATTAAAAATAGAAATTTAAAGAAACTTTTTTTATTGTCTGTTCAATCGATTTTAACTTCTATTTCGTAGGCATAAGGATGGCATTAAATGCAAAAAAGTAGTTACAATACCAACTAATTACTGCAGCCGCCATTAGTCATACCATTAACGTAATAAAAGTCAAAATCGGTCAAACGGACAGTAATAAAAGGTTTTCATTTCTAATGTTGTTTTGAACAGATTGTAGTACTACCAAATGAAAAGATGTACCTACGACTATCGGCTTTGTTAGGCACCTTTTTACACTTTCTATCTATTATATATATATAGGGTGACTGGTAATTAGTGTATGATACTTAAACACGTGCTTGTGCTCATGGTAACCAACAACTTTTACTATGGGAACAAACCTGAAATCGCAAGAAAAAATTAGCTGTTCAGTACATTTATGTTTGCCTAATGTACTGAAAAGCTGATACTTTTTTCGCAATTTCGGCTTTGCTCCCATCCTAAAAATTGTTTATTATCATGAGCACAATCATGAGTGTTTAAGTATCGTACACTAATTGCCAGTCACCCTATATACAGGTCATGTAGGAATGCGATCATGTTTAGGTATCGTCACTAACATTCTAACGTAACACAAAGTAATTTTAGGAACATTTTAATGTTAGAAAGCTCCGCAACAATGTCACTAACAACGTTATTGACATTGTTGTTAGTACACTAGCTGGCTAAAGTTTAACAAATTTTGTTTGTTAAGGCGAGTACAGACTACTGGCATGTAACATGCAATATAACACGCAATGAAAGAATTTGCCGTCCACATTGTGACATCATTATTATCTGCAGGCGAACAAAGGTAATGC
The DNA here is from genome assembly GCA_910589285.2 of Mythimna ferrago. NCBI lineage: Eukaryota > Metazoa > Arthropoda > Insecta > Lepidoptera > Noctuidae > Mythimna > Mythimna ferrago. The sequence continues at coordinate 21,243,680 of OU342679.1, forward strand.
TGGGCAGCGTTCGGGAAGCTATGCGGTATCATCTCGTCCAACATACGATAGTTTCTCAAGACGAAAGTTTATGACCAGTAAGTGTTGCCAGTGATGACATATGGCTCCGAAACGTGTTCGCTGTCAATGGGCCTCATCAGAAGGCTTAAAGTCACCCAAAGGGCATTGGAAAAGCCTATGTTCGGAGTTTCCTTGCGTGATCGAATCAGAAATGAAGATATTCGCAGGAGAACTAAGGTTGCCGACATAGCGCGAAGAATCGCCAAACTTAAGTGGCAGTGGGCAAGGCCATTGCTCGCAGAACAGATAACCGTTGGGACCAAAAGGTTCTGGAGTGGCGACTAGTCAACTCGAGGCGTTCGACGCAAGAGAGTCGAAACGAAACAGTTTTAACTTGGCTAGGGGAGCAGATGCGAGTAGATACATGCTCGGTTCGTGCATTATGCTCATTTTATAGCATACAGCAGTCTGTACCCAGCACAAAGTTTAGCAAATGTTCGCAGTAAAATGTTTTGAATGTTAGAGACAACAGAGGTTTATGGCGTGTTTTAGTTAATTAATGTTTTGTGTTATCACTGCCAGTTTTGGCTGAGTACAATGCTTGAAAAGTAATTAAACCCATCTCAGTAACGTCCATACTCTGTATGTGTTTGGAATGTGTATTCAACAGTAAACTTGTGATATTAGGCTCTTAATGAACTAGTGCGCTTCACCATCAAAGTTTGCTTCACTGCTTACTTTAAGTGGTATCGCAGTCAAGCTCTGGTTAATATCAATTAAAAAAAGAACTTCTGATCAGTCAAACAAAACCGAAGTCAAAGAATTATTTATTAAATATTTGGTCTTGGTTGACTTCGTCCTGTCAGGCATCATTTAGATGGGAAATCATTTATTGACATCTTCCGCCCTTGGGCGTTGTGGGAGGGCGTTTCAGATTTTACTGACTAAAACCCACTTCTTCTTTGTCTTCGTTCAACTCATGGGTCCAGTAGTCTTCGACCCTTATGGGCCTCTACGGTTTTGCCGACATTTCTTTGAGGAACGCGTCGAACACTAACGCACTAACGACGATTTGGGTTCGGTTTGTACAGGACGCCCGTACGGTGAGCTACTCAATGCTCCTCGTCCGAAAGCCTGCGTCTACTGTGTCCGGGGATCGCCCTGCAACTCCCAACGCCCGGGACGTTTCAATCTCAAATATTTTTACATTTCTTATACAAATTCCTGTATTTTGTGACTATCAAAGTAACACATACCATTAACTGATCTAAAAATCTATCAAAACTTCCTCCCTCCAGATAATCATATCGAAGAAAAATTCCTGATAAAGATTCCGTCAGAAAAGGTTCCCAAAGTAAATAAGTAAAAACTGTCCCTTTTCCCTGAAACTTGCGAAAAATATCCCAAACATTCACCTGCTGTATTATTTACGTCCGAGATTCGAAGAAAAGGGGCCCCTCCGGTGTTACTCCTCTCTGGGGGGCCCCTAAGTGCGTGACACTTTGTATGATTGATGAATCGTTTATCGATGAAATTTTATACCTGTTACTTGACAGAATGAATTATAACGTTTAAAGGCTCTGGGGAATGTCTGGACGTACATATTGAATAAAATAATCAAGATATTGTTTATGAGATTTGGTTATGTTGGATGTACTTGAAAGTGAACCAGATATTGGCAAATTTTAGGTTCTTCAATGATATTGCTTTTCCCTTTGAAATGCATAGTCTCTACGTTGGAACTAAAAAAAAAAACACTTTATTTTTTAAATTACATTTCATGATAATATAATTATATTACACTAGTTTTTGCCCGCGCGGCTTCGCTCCCGCTCTTCCCTACTCTACTCTACTATACCCTACTCTACCCTACTCTACCCTACTCTACCCTACTCTACCCTACTCTACCCTACTCTACCCTACTCTACGCTACTCTACCCTACCCTATCCTACTCTACACTACTCTACCCTACTATACCCTACTCTAACCTACCAAACTTCACATAAACCATCGACTAAATAGTCCGAACAAAGCCTAAACATTTGGTTTGGATAGATGAGCCCGTTCTTGAGTTATAAAATTACAACGAAAAGTGGCATTGAATTTTATATATATATAGATTTTTTGAGTTACAGCAAAAAACAACACAATGAGATCAATAAATAACTATTTCTAAAAAAGAATATCGTACCTAAAATATAAAGTTTATTTGAACCTATTCCAAAATTCAAAGATATACTAATATCACAAAGCAAATTAACCTGTTTTAGAAGAACACTTCTCTATGGTCGATTTTTTTTGTCATCAGTCATTCAGATTATGGATTTTGTTTTAAATTAGATTATCTTCAACAAACAGATAGCAGCAGTGGTGGCTGAGTGATAACGACCCCGACTTACGAATTGTAAGGTCGCGGATTCAAACCCAGCCAGGCGCATTATTTTGTGTAATGTATTACATCACCACTGCTCTCAAAATGGTGAAGAAAAACATCGTGAGGAAAATAGCTTGTCCTAGAACCAAAAATTCGAAGACATGTGACATTCACCAACCTGCACTGGGCCCGCGTGGTGGATTACGGCCCATTCCCTCTCCTAGAGAGGAGCCCTAAGTCCCAGCAGTAGGAATTTTGAAAAGGCTGATTATGCTATATCTTCAACAAACAAACAGTTTAATCTTAGAATTTATTCGTTTATACTTGTTTTATATGTTTAACATTTTGTTTTATTCGTTGTAGGTGGTCCCACGGGCTGCTCTTCCATCAAGCGGTAGTGGACCTGGCTCGGGCGGCCATCTTGCTACCTCTCGGCATCGCCGTCTTCCGCTGCCAACCTGTGTACAAGTGCTCGTTGGTCGAAACCGCCTTTTTATTACTGGTAAGTAATGGCATTCATATGCGTACAGCTAAGGAGTGGAATTCCCTGCCGGAGTCTGTGTTTTCTGATAGCTACAACCTAGGGGTCTCTTTTAGTCAAGAGTGAATAGGTTACTTCTAGGCAAGCGTGCTCCATCGTCGGCCACATCATCGCATACCATCAGGTGAGATAGTGGTCAAATGCGAGCCTATCAATAATAAAAAAGGGGTACGAAAACTATAAAACATTATTTTTAGTATATGCAAAACTTGAATATACTTTGTTCCGAATAAGTAACTGAATCCATTCCAAAAGTTTTTACACCATGTTATATTTTTCCCAAAAATATTTAAAAAAGGTTACAAGTTGGACACTACCGACACTAAGTACAAAAACAGGTCACGGCAGGTCATAGTGGGCATTAGGAGCCAGCGTACAGTTGGGTGCGGAACCCCCCAGTCACCCGGATGGCCCGGTGACCAAGTATTTATGTCGCCAGCAGGTACCATAACTGGCTTAAAACTTTGTGATTTTTCATAATACAGTTACGAAATTTTGTAAATTGATTTTTTACATAAAAATACTAGAAGTGTTATTAATACAGCTGTTTCAGGTTTCGTATATACCAAAAACAATGTTGTATATTTTTGGCATATAATTGAAGACCGGTCTGCCGTACTTATAAAGCGGGAACTATATAGTGCGTTGGGGTAAGATCGGCATTGGGGTAACACCGTATAAACATAAATTATACCTCTTATTTAGCTTTCTTTTTAATGCTAGTCATATTGCGTTCCGCGTCATTATGTTCCACTTTGCCCAGCAATGTAACTGGCATTAAAAATAAAGCTAAATAAGTGGTATATTGATTTATACGTTCTTACTCCAATGCCGATCTTACCCCAATCCACCTTATTAGACCGATGCACACATTTGCAACACCTGATTTGTACGTAGTTGCGCGTCGCGTGGCGTCGCGATGCGTGGATCTAATGTAGATCTACAAGTCTAGTTGCCATATAAAATGTATGGAGACCGACGCGCCCATATCGGCCTGCGTAGCCCATGTGTGCCTAGTTCAATCTAATGGTCTTACTATTTTAAAACATAATAAATTGAAGACTGGTCTGTTTGATCTTAGTTTCTGTTAAAGAATGACAATGCTTACCTAACAGTGATGCAGTGGCCTCTAAGGGATTACTCTCTACATAATTATACAACTCCATTCAAGTTTCACTGGACAATATTGGTTACATTTATTCAGTTCTGCTTCTATCAGCCGCGTATAACACTGTAAGATTGTGAAAAGCTGACATAGTATGCGCGGTGGAACAGCGAACAGTCGTTAGCTTGCGTAAGATAAACACACATTTGTTCTCATTTTATGCCTGTTTGCTGTGAAGGCTGAATTCTCGCAGAAAACTAAGCCTCTCTCTACAGAATTAGTATTTTTCATGGACAAAGAGCGAATTGTGCCGATTAAATATAGCCCTTAAATGTGTTTCTAACTTTTTGCTACGTAGTATTTTTACCACTATTTTGTAAGGCCATAGTTTGTACTGTTCACGGACGCGTAGCTTCATAGACGCGTATTCGTCATTATAAGCTTGGTGTACGCCTGCTGACACCTTACATACAAAACTATGAAACTCTGTCGACGAAGCGGCAAAGTCATGCCGTCGTATCGTTGCAACTGTCTATTAACTCCTTAATAATAATGTCAATTGAGGAATTATTTCCGTCATCATGACAGCTGACAAAAGGAAGGTTTTCCTGAAACGGCTTTTTTTTTCGATGGGAAAAATCATCCTATGACAACCCCCGCTCTTGGGCGGAGCGGGAGATAGTGTCAGGCTCTTACTGACTAAAAAACCCATCCCGTTCCTTCCAGCCTTCATACCGGGGCTCGAGCGCCCTTTCGGATACCCCTGGCCCCAGTAGGCTTCGACCCGACTGGGCCCCTGCTTTTCTGATACGGCTCAGAATATGGCCGAACCAAACTGCCCCAGTCTAAGCAACGTTCCGAAGAACCATTTCTTTAGATTGCTGTTTATTTGTAAACACTGACCCAATAACAACAAGCAAGCGAACCTAAAAATACATAGAGCCTATTTTGTATTTTTTCTTTCGTACGTGACATACTTCTGTCACACGTATGACACGCAATTCAATATGGCCGACTGAACGAGATGAACCTTCACAATCTAAAACCGTCCAACCGTTAGAAATTAAATACCGCATTGTCACAACCGCACTAGTCGTATCAACAGTTTTTTTGTTCCACTAAATTTGTGTCATGGTCAGTCAGCGTTTTTGAAAACGGTGCATAAAGAATTGAGTTGGAAATTCGTGTCCGCTTCAGATAAGAGGTGAAAAATGGAGTATCTCGACGACACTTTGTATACTGCTTGACAAATAGATAGATTTAATTTACACAAAATGACAAAAAGGTTGCGGCTAACTACGAGTATTTGTAACATCAATAGATTGAACTTGATAATGTCCTAGTATCTGAAATATTAACTGGCCTATTCAATAGTATTAATGATGGAAAGCATGGGCATAGGGAACCCAATTGCACGTCGCACTTCATGACGTCAAGAACGGACACAGTTGGCGAGACACCATAAGTAAGAAGCTAATCCAACAGGAATTTTACGACTCTCAAAATTCAATTCAATTCTCAGAATTCAATTTATATGTTTTTTTTTTCTTTTGTTGTACATTTTCAAGGTTCCTCAAATGCAAAATTTCATTTTAAATCACATAGTTTGCTGTAAGAAAACCCAGTTGTTTGTTAAGCTCGCCTATGTACTTACATCAAATGTCCTGTTTTTTTTGTTTGTAATTTTTTTTTTTTTGAGTACAATAAAGAATAAGAATAAGAATAAGGACTCTCAGTAATGATAAATGAGGAATACGACGCAAGGAGTAGGAAGATTAAATAGTATTAAAAAGTTGCAGTAACATTATGTTAGACTAAAGAGTCGATGACTAAGCGCATCCCTAATGTCGTAGCGCATCTTCGCCTCCACACTAGTAAATAGCATCTTTGACAGACGACAGCCGTGAAAAGGGTGCGGAATTCTCTGTTTGAATAATGTGAAGCTTTATTTATGTTGAGTTAAGGGTGAATTGCACCAACTAACTTTAACCATAACTGGTACCTGTCAGATAGCTGTCGGCTGTCATATTTCTCATTAAGAGCGCCCAACCCGGGATACATTTTCACACAACCGCTCTTACGCGATTATGATGTTATTGCGCATCTTTCTCTAGATATTTTGGAAATATAGATATCTTGTGGATATTGTCTATAATCTATCTTATTTTCTTGGAACAAGTTTCGTAAAATATTCGAATGAATAACGAAATTACTGAATGACCGAGCGTCCACGGGTTATTTCCCTTATTTCACGTTGCCTTTTTATCAAACATTGTGTTCGATTGCGTTGAATGAAACAA